>OX411306.1:98534793-100031091 GCA_948150685.1 Rhaphigaster nebulosa | reverse complement strand
TTGGTCGTCAAATTTCGCCTCAAAAGTGAATCCACCGTTTCGGCCCTTCTAGCAGATATCTACACATGCGAGGGCTCTTTCGACAGACTTTTTTCCGGTAAATTATCTATTGTAAATACCTTTAGATAAAATGAATTGAGTACCAACTAGTTATCTGAGATCAAATTACGATACATATTACTTATGTCTTCTTTTTTTATCTCTGCGTTTCAGGTGCGATATTTAAAGCCGTCGAAACTCTGAACAAGGGCGGAAACAACGACTTCATAAGCCGAAGAGAATCCATCCGAGTCCTAGAATTCATCTTGCGCTCATCCAAAAAGTATAGGATCGCCTACTATCACATGGGGAGGTTCCTTCCAATGGCAGATGTCCCGCTGAGCAACGGTCAATTGCCGCTGATTGCGGCACGCCGAGCGAAGAGCGGGTGGAGGGTTTCTAGGTTGTTTCTCAAGTATAGATCATCTACAACATAACTTGTAACGGTGAAGAAGAAACCAAATTATGTGCAAATGAAAAATCCTCTACAGTTTATATTCATAATGCTATTTGTAAATAATATTCTATTCCTTTTAATATTATATAATAAATCAATCGTTGTCGTTAAAAAAGATATCATTTATCATTATTCCTAAGCCCTATTAAATGTGAGTCCCTCAGGTCTCCTGTCTGAATTGTAAAAAATACAACAACAAAACTCTCTATGCTTTACCTGTGAGGTATAACACACTATGTCCATCTTTTACCAATTCAGCATTATTACACATTTGTATTAAACTTTTCTTGTTCTGCCAAGAGCTACAGGTAACTATGTCCTAGACCAAATATAAGGAGAGTTTCTTTAATCAAAAAGGACATAATTATAAGTCCTCTTTGATTCGGAGGAAACAACTTTTTAAACAGTTATCCTGAAAACTGAGGCAAATGTGGCATAGTGTACATTATCTGCGAGGTACAGATACAAGACCTGGTCGTTAGAATCATTTATGTTTCTTTGATTCGAATATAATCAAATTAGCAAATCTTCGAACTAGTAGATTCTAACAAGCATAACAGCAAAGTTAGCACAGGTTTCAGGTCTTGAAAAGTGAAAAATAAAAAAGGAGCCGCACAAATCGTGCTCAGAGACTATTTTGTTGTAAAATCCAATTTTATATGAAAACAAAAATAAATTGAAAATCTCCATGCTTTGACGGCCATAATGGTGCAGATCAGGTTAATCAAAGACAAAATTATGAATCACAAATGCCAAACCTACAAACGAATTGAAATCGTTTATAGCTTCGAAAAAAAAAAAAGAAATGTTATACCTCCAGTAAAATAATCAGAAAGAAAAACATTTTGGAATAAGCCGAAAAAAACAACAATGAAATTGCTTAATCGGGACCATTATTCTGGCAAATATGTGAGAAAGAATATTACTTAAATTCAAAGTTTATCAGATCTAGTCTCAGGTTAAGACCACCTATTTTTGCGGATTATCCCCAGCAGTAAATCATATCATAAACCTTACTCAACAGAAGGTACAGTTATATATATAAAGGATCAGAAATAACCGCTGGTCAGGTAGACCCGCTTTCAAATTAAGGCATCGTATTGCCACCTCCTGTCTCTTATTGAAAATCCAAGATAATGAGCTCAAAAATATTTACCATTTAGCTTTAACATCGCAATAAAACAATTAAAAAATACGAAGAGCTCTTAGTATTTTCCACAAATACCTTAGTATCTGAACGTTTTTTAGAACCTTTAGGTCATTTCTACAATGAACGAAAAATGTAATATGAATAATGATTATAAAAACTGAAAAAAATTTTGGTCAGTTAATCTACGAGTGACCCACCATTTCAACTGATCGTGCTGGCGAATTTTAACTTATTATCTATCTTTTTGTAGCTTTAATTCCTCTTGTCGTCAGAGCGTTGATTAAGAAAGGATTTCAACCGTCAAAAATTTAAAAATAAAAACACGGATTAATAGTAGAGATATTGTATTGAATATTAAAAAGCCCTAAGTTCATTTTTGCATGGTGCCTCTCCGGATGGGAAATATAATGTTCGTTTATTTACGGATGTTAGAGCACAGTTCTCAAATCGTGGCGATTTCAAAGAAGCTTTAATACCTCCTTGAAACAAGAGCATAATAGAATTAAAACAATCAGTTGTGAAATTTTGTTTGTTGATAACGAACAATATGGAAAAGTAGCATTCACCCATTTCCAAAATGACCGACACAGATATAAAAATGCCAAACGTTAGGGATAGAAATAGTACCTTTTTGGACTCTTCTTTAGATACGGTAAAGTGTACCATCATCAATTCTATCGATTTACCTCGAACTATAAACCTCATACAAACATAATACATAGCGTAAATACTGAAAAGTCGTTAAACGATTTAATTTTTCTTTAAATACACTTTTTAATCAGGACATTTTTTCCGCTAAATAATTACGGCATTACAGAATTTAAAAATCCCTCTCCTTGGTCGTGTGGAACGGGGGTGGGGAGAGGGGGTGTCCCGGAGCTACTTATACCACCGGACCCCGCAGGTACCACCGTCATTCCTTCAGACACCTCAGTCCCTTGCTCAGTCTCTCTCTATAGTGCCTGTCAGTGTAGTTTCGGAAGATGGCTGTACCTCAGATTGTCAGCGATCTGCATTATTATGTATACGTGAAGAAAAGGATCTGGTAAGTTCAACATTAATCACATTCATTCTAAAATAAAAAGTTCATTAATATTTAATGTAAGTGGTAGAACCCAATTAATTCACTACTATATTTCAGTTCTCAAAAGCTAGAGTTATACGAGAAACTTCAACGTCTGATAAAGAACAATCCTAAGCCTAGAGTCGTCTGTGAGTCGATCGTGAGCTGGTTGATATCCCTTCACCGGAAGTGTGTCCTGCCGAACTTAGGATGCGACTTCTGTCCATTCCACGATTTGCTCTACGTGGCAGTCAGATTGGTCGTCAAATTTCGCCTCAAAAGTGAATCCACCGTTTCGGCCCTTCTAGCAGATATCTACACATGCGAGGGCTCTTTCGACAGACTTTTTTCAGGTAAATTATCTATTGTAAATACCTTTAGATAAAATGAATTGAGTACCAACTAGTTATCTGAAATCAAATTACGATATATATTACTTATGTCTTCTTTTTTTATCTCTGCGTTTCAGGTGCGATATTTAAAGCCGTCGAAACTCTGAACAAGGGCGGAAACAACGACTTCATAAGCCGAAGAGAATCCATCCGAGTCCTAGAATTCATCTTGCGCTCATCCAAAAAGTACAGGATCGCCTACTATCACATGGGGAGGTTCCTTCCAATGGCAGATGTCCCGCTGAGCAACGGTCAATTGCCGCTGATTGCGGCACGCCGAGCGAAGAGCGGGTGGAGGGTTTCTAGGTTGTTTCTCAAGTATAGATCATCTACAAGATAACTTGTAACGGTGAAGAAGAAACCAAATTATGTGCAAATGAAAAATCCTCTACAGTTTATATTCATAATGCTATTTGTAAATAATATTCTATTCCTTTTAATATTATATAATAAATCAATCGTTGTCGTTAAAAAAGATATCATTTATCATTATTCCTAAGCCCTATTAAATGTGAGTCCCTCAGGTCTCCTGTCTGAATTATAAAAAATACAACAACAAAACTCTCTATGCTTTACCTGTGAGGTATAACACACTATGTCCATCTTTTACCAATTCAGCATTATTACACATTTGTATGAAACTTTTCTTGTTTTGCCAACAGCTACAGATAACTATGTCCTAGACCAAATATAAGGAGAGTTTCTTTAATCAAAAAGGACATAATTATAAGTCCTCTTTGATTCGGAGGAAACATTTTTTTAAACAGTTATCCTGAAAACTGAGGCAAATGTGACATAGTGTACATTATCTGCGAGGTACAGATACAAGACCTGGTCGTTAGAATCATTTATGTTTCTTTGATTCGAATATAATCAAATTAGCAAATCTTCGAACTAGTAGATTCTAACAAGCATAACAGCAAAGTTAGCACAGGTTTCAGGTCTTGAAAAGTGAAAAATAAAAAAGGAGCCGCACAAATCGTGCTCAGAGACTATTTTGTTGTAAAATCCAATTTTATATGAAAACAAAAATAAATTGAAAATCTCCATGCTTTGACGGGCATAATGGTGCAGATCAGGTTAATCAAAGACAAAATTATGAATCACAAATGCCAAACCTACAAACGAATTGAAATCGTTTATAGCTTCGAAAAAAAAAAAAAAAATTGTTATACCTCCAGTAAAATAATCAGAAAGAAAAACATTTTGGAATAAGCCGAAAAAAACAACAATGAAATTGCTTAATCGGGACCATTATTCTGGCAAATATGTGAGAAAGTATATTACTTAAATTCAAAATTTATCAGATCTAGTCTCAGGTTAAGACCACCTATTTTTGAGGATTATCCCCAGCAGTAAATCATATCATAAACCTTACTCAACAGAAGGTACAGTTATATTGCACAGATCAGAAATACCCGCTGGTCAGGTAGACACGCTTTCAAATTAAGGCATCGTATTGCCACCTCCTATCTCTTATTGAAAATCCAAGATAATGAGCTCAAAAATATTTACCATTTAGCTTTAACATCGCAATAAAACAATTAAAAAATACGAAGAGCTCTTAGTATTTTCCACAAATACCTTAGTATCTGAACGTTTTTTAGAACCTTTAGGTCATTTCTACAATGAACGAAAAATGTAATATGAATAATGATTATAAAAACTGAAAAAAATTTTGGTCAGTTAATCTACGAGTGACCCACCATTTCAACTGATCGTGCTGGCGAATTTTAACTTATTATCTATCTTTTTGTAGCTTTAATTCCTCTTGTCGTCAGAGCGTTGATTAAGAAAGGATTTCAACCGTCAAAAATTTAAAAATAAAAACACGGATTAATAGTAGAGATATTGTATTGAATATTAAAAAGCCCTAAGTTCATTTTTGCATGGTGCCTCTCCGGATGGGAAATATAATGTTCGTTTATTTACGGATGTTAGAGCACAGTTCTCAAATCGTGGCGATTTCAAAGAAGCTTTAATACCTCCTTGAAACAAGAGCATAATAGAATTAAAACAATCAGTTGTGAAATTTTGTTTGTTGATAACGAACAATATGGAAAAGTAGCATTCACCCATTTCCAAAATGACCGACACAGATATAAAAATGCCAAACGTTAGGGATAGAAATAGTACCTTTTTGGACTCTTCTTTAGATACGGTAAAGTGTACCATCATCAATTCTATCGATTTACCTCGAACAATAAACCTCATACAAACATAATACATAGCGTAAATACTGAAAAGTCGTTAAACGATTTAATTTTTCTTTAAATACACTTTTTAATCAGGACATTTTTTCCGCTAAATAATTACGGCATTACAGAATTTAAAAATCCCTCTCCTTGGTCGTGTGGAACGGGGGTGGGGAGAGGGGGTGTCCCGGAGCTACTTATACCACCGGACCCCGCAGGTACCACCGTCATTCCTTCAGACACCTCAGTCCCTTGCTCAGTCTCTCTCTATAGTCCCTGTCAGTGTAGTTTCGGAAGATGGCTGTACCTCAGATTGTCAGCGATCTGCATTATTATGTATACGTGAAGAAAAGGATCTGGTAAGTTCAACATTAATCACATTCATTCTAAAATAAAAAGTTCATTAATATTTAATGTAAGTGGTAGAACCCAATTAATTCACTACTATATTTCAGTTCTCAAAAGCTAGAGTTATACGAGAAACTTCAACGTCTGATAAAGAACAATCCTAAGCCTAGAGTCGTCTGTGAGTCGATCGTGAGCTGGTTGATATCCCTTCACCGGAAGTGTGTCCTGCCGAACTTAGGATGCGACTTCTGTCCATTCCACGATTTGCTCTACGTGGCAGTCAGATTGGTCGTCAAATTTCGCCTCAAAAGTGAATCCACCGTTTCGGCCCTTCTAGCAGATATCTACACATGCGAGGGCTCTTTCGACAGACTTTTTTCAGGTAAATTATCTATTGTAAATACCTTTAGATAAAATGAATTGAGTACCAACTAGTTATCTGAAATCAAATTACGATATATATTACTTATGTCTTCTTTTTTTATCTCTGCGTTTCAGGTGCGATATTTAAAGCCGTCGAAACTCTGAACAAGGGCGGAAACAACGACTTCATAAGCCGAAGAGAATCCATCCGAGTCCTAGAATTCATCTTGCGCTCATCCAAAAAGTACAGGATCGCCTACTATCACATGGGGAGGTTCCTTCCAATGGCAGATGTCCCGCTGAGCAACGGTCAATTGCCGCTGATTGCGGCACGCCGAGCGAAGAGCGGGTGGAGGGTTTCTAGGTTGTTTCTCAAGTATAGATCATCTACAAGATAACTTGTAACGGTGAAGAAGAAACCAAATTATGTGCAAATGAAAAATCCTCTACAGTTTATATTCATAATGCTATTTGTAAATAATATTCTATTCCTTTTAATATTATATAATAAATAAATCGTTGTCGTTAAAAAAGATCATTATTCCTAATTATTCCTAAGCCCTATTAAATTTGAGTCCCTCAGGTCTCCTGTCTGAATTATAAAAAATACAACAACAAAACTCTCTATGCTTTACCTGTGAGGTATAACACACTATGTCCATCTTTTACCAATTCAGCATTATTACACATTTGTATGAAACTTTTCTTGTTTTGCCAACAGCTACAGATAACTATGTCCTAGACCAAATATAAGGAGAGTTTCTTTAATCAAAAAGGACATAATTATAAGTCCTCTTTGATTCGGAGGAAACATTTTTTTAAACAGTTATCCTGAAAACTGAGGCAAATGTGACATAGTGTACATTATCTGCGAGGTACAGATACAAGACCTGGTCGTTAGAATCATTTATGTTTCTTTGATTCGAATATAATCAAATTAGCAAATCTTCGAACTAGTAGATTCTAACAAGCCTAACAGCAAAGTTAGCACAGGTTTCAGGTCTTGAAAAGTGAAAAATAAAAAAGGAGCCGCACAAATCGTGCTCAGAGACTATTTTGTTGTAAAATCCAATTTTATATGAAAACAAAAATAAATTGAAAATCTCCATGCTTTGACGGGCATAATGGTGCAGATCAGGTTAATCAAAGACAAAATTATGAATCACAAATGCCAAACCTACAAACGAATTGAAATCGTTTATAGCTTCGAAAAAAAAAAAAAAATTGTTATACCTCCAGTAAAATAATCAGAAAGAAAAACATTTTGGAATAAGCCGAAAAAAACAACAATGAAATTGCTTAATCGGGACCATTATTCTGGCAAATATGTGAGAAAGTATATTACTTAAATTCAAAATTTATCAGATCTAGTCTCAGGTTAAGACCACCTATTTTTGCGGATTATCCCCAGCAGTAAATCATATCATAAACCTTACTCAACAGAAGGTACAGTTATATTGCACAGATCAGAAATACCCGCTGGTCAGGTAGACCCGCTTTCAAATTAAGGCATCGTATTGCCACCTCCTGTCTCTTATTGAAAATCCAAGATAATGAGCTCAAAAATATTTACCATTTAGCTTTAACATCGCAATAAAACAATTAAAAAATACGAAGAGCTCTTAGTATTTTCCACAAATACCTTAGTATCTGAACGTTTTTTAGAATCTTTAGGTCATTATTACAATCAACGAAAAATGTAATGAGAATAATGATTATAAAAACTGAAAAAATTTTTGGTCAGTAAATCTACGAGTGACCCACAACTTCAACTGATCGTGCTGGCGAATTTTAACTTATTATCTATCTTTTTGTAGATTTAATTCCTCTTGTCGTCAGAGCGTTGATTAAGAAAGGATTTCAACCGTCAACAATTTAAAAATAAAATCACGGATTAATAGTAGAGATATTGTATTGAATATTGAAAAGCCCTAAGTTCATTTTTGCATGGTGCCTCTCCGGATGGGAAATATAATGTTCGTTTATTTACGGATGTTAGAGCAAAGTTCTCAAAACGTGGCGATTTCAAAGAAGCTTTAATACCTCCTTGAAACAAGAGCATAATAGAATTAAAACAATCAGTTGTGAAATTTTGTTTGTTGATAACGAACAATATGGAAAAGTAGCATTCACCCATTTCCAAAATGACCGACACAGATATAAAAATGCCAAACGTTAGGGATAGAAATAGTACCTTTTTGGACTCTTCTTTAGATACGGTAAAGTATACCATCATCAATTCTATCGATTTACCTCGAACTATAAACCTCATACAAACATAATACATAGCGTAAATACTGAAAAGTCGTTAAACGATTTAATTTTTCATTTAATACACTTTTTAATCAGGACATTTTTTCCGCTAAATAATTACGGCATTACAGAATTTAAAAATCCCTCTCCTTGGTCGTGTGGAACGGGGGTGGGGAGAGGGGGTGTCCCGGAGCTACTTATACCACCGGACCCCGCAGGTACCACCGTCATTCCTTCAGACACCTCAGTCCCTTGCTCAGTCTCTCTCTATAGTGCCTGTCAGTGTAGTTTCGGAAGATGGCTGTACCTCAGATTGTCAGCGATCTGCATTATTATGTATACGTGAAGAAAACGATCTGGTAAGTTCAACATTAATCACATTCATTCTAAAATAAAAAGTTCATTAATATTTAATGTAAGTGGTAGAACCCAATTAATTCACTACTATATTTCAGTTCTCAAAAGCTAGAGTTATACGAGAAACTTCAACGTCTGATAAAGAACAATCCTAAGCCTAGAGTCGTCTGTGAGTCGATCGTGAGCTGGTTGATATCCCTTCACCGGAAGTGTGTCCTGCCGAACTTAGGATGCGACTTCTGTCCATTCCACGATTTGCTCTACGTGGCAGTCAGATTGGTCGTCAAATTTCGCCTCAAAAGTGAATCCACCGTTTCGGCTCTTCTAGCTGATATCTACACATGCGAGGGCTCTTTCGACAGACTTTTTTCCGGTAAATTATCTATTGTAAATACCTTTAGATAAAATGAATTGAGTACCAACTAGTTATCTGAGATCAAATTACGATACATATTACTTATGTCTTCTTTTTTTATCTCTGCGTTTCAGGTGCGATATTTAAAGCCGTCGAAACTCTGAACAAGGGCGGAAACAACGACTTCATAAGCCGAAGAGAATCCATCCGAGTCCTAGAATTCATCTTGCGCTCATCCAAAAAGTACAGGATCGCCTACTATCACATGGGGAGGTTCCTTCCAATGGCAGATGTCCCGCTGAGCAACGGTCAATTGCCGCTGATTGCGGCACGCCGAGCGAAGAGCGGGTGGAGGGTTTCTAGGTTGTTTCTCAAGTATAGATCATCTACAAGATAACTTGTAACGGTGAAGAAGAAACCAAATTATGTGCAAATGAAAAATCCTCTACAGTTTATATTCATAATGCTATTTGTAAATAATATTCTATTCCTTTTAATATTATATAATAAATCAATCGTTGTCGTTAAAAAAGATATCATTTATCATTATTCCTAAGCCCTATTAAATGTGAGTCCCTCAGGTCTCCTGTCTGAATTATAAAAAATACAACAACAAAACTCTCTATGCTTTACCTGTGAGGTATAACACACTATGTCCATCTTTTACCAATTCAGCATTATTACACATTTGTATTAAACTTTTCTTGTTTTGCCAACAGCTACAGATAACTATGTCCTAGACCAAATATAAGGAGAGTTTCTTTAATCAAAAAGGACATAATTATAAGTCCTCTTTGATTCGGAGGAAACAACTTTTTAAACAGTTATCCTGAAAACTGAGGCAAATGTGACATAGTGTACATTATCTGCGAGGTACAGATACAAGACCTGGTCGTTAGAATCATTTATGTTTCTTTGATTAGAATATAATCAAATTAGCAAATCTTCGAACTAGTAGATTCTAACAAGCATAACAGCAAAGTTAGCACAGGTTTCAGGTCTTGAAAAGTGAAAAATAAAAAAGGAGCCGCACAAATCGTGCTCAGAGACTATTTTGTTGTAAAATCCAATTTTATATGAAAACAAAAATAAATTGAAAATCTCCATGCTTTGACGGGCATAATGGTGCAGATCAGGTTAATCAAAGACAAAATTATGAATCACAAATGCCAAACCTACAAACGAATTGAAATCGTTTATAGCTTCGAAAAAAAAAAAAAAAATGTTATATCTCCAGTAAAATAATCAGAAAGAAAAACATTTTGGAATAAGCCGAAAAAAACAACAATGAAATTGCTTAATCGGGACCATTATTCTGGCAAATATGTGAGAAAGAATATTACTTAAATTCAAAATTTATCAGATCTAGTCTCAGGTTAAGACCACCTATTTTTGCGGATTATCCCCAGCAGTAAATCATATCATAAACCTTACTCAACAGAAGGAACAGTTATATTGCACAGATCAGAAATACCCGCTGGTCAGGTAGACCCGCTTTCAAATTAAGGCATCGTATTGCCACCTCCTGTCTCTTATTGAAAATCCAAGATAATGAGCTCAAAAATATTTACCATTTAGCTTTAACATCGCAATAAAACAATTAAAAAATACGAAGAGCTCTTAGTATTTTCCACAAATACCTTAGTATCTGAACGTTTTTTAGAACCTTTAGGCCATTATTACAATCAACGAAAAATGTAATGAGAATAATGATTATAAAAACTGAAAAAAATTTTGGTCAGTAAATCTACGAGTGACCCACAACTTCAACTGATCGTGCTGGCGAATTTTAACTTATTATCTATCTTTTTGTAGATTTAATTCCTCTTGTCGTCAGAGCGTTGATTAAGAAAGGATTTCAACCGTCAAAAATTTAAAAATAAAAACACGGATTAATAGTAGAGATATTGTATTGAATATTGAAAAGCCCTAAGTTCATTTTTGCATGGTGCCTCTCCGGATGGGAAATATAATGTTCGTTTATTTACGGATGTTAGAGCAAAGTTCTCAAATCGTGGCGATTTCAAAGAAGCTTTAATACCTCCTTGAAACAAGAGCATAATAGAATTAAAACAATCAGTTGTGAAATTTTATTTGTTGATAACGAACAATATGGAAAAGTAGCATTTCACCCATTTCCAAAATGACCGACACAGATATAAAAATGCCAAACGTTAGGGATAGAAATAGTACCTTTTTGGACTCTTCTTTAGATACGGTAAAGTGTACCATCATCAATTCTATCGATTTACCTCGAACTATAAACCTCATACAAACATAATACATAGCGTAAATACTGAAAAGTCGTTAAACGATTTAATTTTTCTTTTAATACACTTTTTAATCAGGACATTTTTTCCGCTAAATAATTACGGCATTACAGAATTTAAAAATCCCTCTCCTTGGTCGTGTAGAACGGGGGTGGGGAGAGGGGGTGTCCCGGAGCTACTTATACCACCGGACCCCGCAGGTACCACCGTCATTCCTTCAGACACCTCAGTCCCTTGCTCAGTCTCTCTCTATAGTGCCTGTCAGTGTAGTTTCGGAAGATGGCTGTACCTCAGATTGTGAGCGATCTGCATTATTATGTATACGTGAAGAAAACGATCTGGTAAGTTCAACATTAATCACATTCATTCTAAAATAAAAAGTTCATTAATATTTAATGTAAGTGGTAGAACCCAATTAATTCACTACTATATTTCAGTTCTCAAAAGCTAGAGTTATACGAGAAACTTCAACGTCTGATAAAGAACAATCCTAAGCCTAGAGTCGTCTGTGAGTCGATCGTGAGCTGGTTGATATCCCTTCACCGGAAGTGTGTCCTGCCGAACTTAGGATGCGACTTCTGTCCATTCCACGATTTGCTCTACGTGGCAGTCAGATTGGTCGTCAAATTTCGCCTCAAAAGTGAATCCACCGTTTCGGCTCTTCTAGCTGATATCTACACATGCGAGGGCTCTTTCGACAGACTTTTTTCCGGTAAATTATCAATTGTAAATACCTTTAGATAAAATGAATTGAGTACCAACTAGTTATCTGAGATCAAATTACGATACATATTACTTATGTCTTCTTTTTTTATCTCTGCGTTTCAGGTGCGATGTTTAAAGCCGTCGAAACTCTGAACAAGGGCGGAAACAACGACTTCATAAGCCGAAGAGAATCCATCCGAGTCCTAGAATTCATCTTGCGCTCATCCAAAAAGTACCGGATCGCCTACTATCACATGGGGAGGTTCCTTCCAATGGCAGATGTCCCGCTGAGCAACGGTCAATTGCCGCTGATTGCGGCACGCCTAGCGAAGAGCGGGTGGAGGGTTTCTAGGTTGTTTCTCAAGTATAGATCATCTACAAGATAACTTGTAACGGTGAAGAAGAAACCAAATTATGTGCAAATGAAAAATCCTCTACAGTTTATATTCATAATGCTATTTGTAAATAATATTCTATTCCTTTTAATATTATATAATAAATCAATCGTTGTCGTTAAAAAAGATACCATTTATCATTATTCCTAAGCCCTATTAAACGTGAGTCCCTCAGGTCTCCTGTCTGAATTATAAAAAATACAACAACAAAACTCTCTATGCTTTACCTGTGAGGTATAACACACTATGTCCATCTTTTACCAATTCAGCATTATTACACATTTGTATTAAACTTTTCTTGTTTTGCCAACAGCTACAGATAACTATGTCCTAGACCAAATATAAGGAGAGTTTCTTTAATCAAAAAGGACATAATTATAAGTCCTCTTTGATTCGGAGGAAACAACTTTTTAAACATTTATCCTGAAAACTGAGGCAAATGTGACATAGTGTACATTATCTGCGAGGTACAGATACAAGACCTGGTCGTTAGAATCATTTATGTTTCTTTGATTCGAATATAATCAAATTAGCAAATCTTCGAACTAGTAGATTCTAACAAGCATAACAGCAAAGTTAGCACAGGTTTCAGGTCTTGAAAAGTGAAAAATAAAAAAGGAGCCGCACAAATCGTGCTCAGAGACTATTTTGTTGTAAAATCCAATTTTATATGAAAACAAAAATAAATTGAAAATCTCCATGCTTCAAAGTTTATCAGTTCAATTCAATTCAAAGTTTATCAGATCTAGTCTCAGGTTAAGACCACCTATTTTTGCGGATTATCCCCAGCAGTAAATCATATCATAAACCTTACTCAACAGAAGGTACAGTTATATTGCACAGATCAGAAATACCCGCTGGTCAGGTAGACCCGCATTCAAATTAAGGCATCGTATTGCCACCTCCTGTCTCTTATTGAAAATCCAAGATAATGAGCTCAAAAATATTTACCATTTAGCTTTAACATCGCAATAAAACAATTAAAAAATACGAAGAGCTCTTAGTATTTTTCACAAATACCTTAGTATCTGAACGTTTTTTAGAACCTTTAGGTCATTATTACAATCAACGAAAAATGTAATAAGAATAATGATCATAAAAACTGAAAAAAATTTTGGTCAGTAAATCTACGAGTGACCCACCACTTCAACTGATCGTGCTGGCGAATTTTAACTTATTATCTATCTTTTTGTAGCTTTAATTCCTCTTGTCGTCAGAGCGTTGATTAAGAAAGGATTTCAACCGTCAAAAATTTAAAAATAAAAACACGGATTAATAGTAGAGATATTGTATTGAATATTGAAAAGCCCTAAGTTCATTTTTGCATGGTGCCTCTCCGGATGGGAAATATAATGTTCGTTTATTTACGGATGTTAGAGCAAAGTTCTCAAATCGTGGCGATTTCAAAGAAGCTTTAATACCTCCTTGAAACAAGAGCATAATAGAATTAAAACAATCAGTTGTGAAATTTTGTTTGTTGATAACGAACAATATGGAAAAGTAGCATTCACCCATTTCCAAAATGACCGACACAGATATAAAAATGCCAAACGTTAGGGATAGAAATAGTACCTTTTTGGACTCTTCTTTAGATACGGTAAAGTGTACCATCATCAATTCTATCGATTTACCTCGAACTATAAACCTCATACAAACATAATAAATAGCGTAAATACTGAAAAGTCGTTAAACGATTTAATTTTTCTTTTAATACACTTTTTAATCAGGACATTTTTTCCGCTAAATAATTACGGCATTACAGAATTTAAAAATCCCTCTCCTTGGTCGTGTGGAACGGGGGTGGGGAGAGGGGGTGTCCCGGAGCTACTTATACCACCGGACCCCGCAGGTACCACCGTCATTCCTTCAGACACCTCAGTCCCTTGCTCAGTCTCTCTCTATAGTGCCTGTCAGTGTAGTTTCGGAAGATGGCTGTACCTCAGATTGTGAGCGATCTGCATTATTATGTATACGTGAAGAAAACGATCTGGTAAGTTCAACATTAATCACATTCATTCTAAAATAAAAAGTTCATTAATATTTAATGTAAGTGGTAGAACCCAATTAATTCACTACTATATTTCAGTTCTCAAAAGCTAGAGTTATACGAGAAACTTCAACGTCTGATAAAGAGCAATCCTAAGCCTAGAGTCGTCTGTGAGTCGATCGTGAGCTGGTTGATATCCCTTCACCGGAAGTGTGTCCTGCCGAACTTAGGATGCGACTTCTGTCCATTCCACGATTTGCTCTATGTGGCAGTCAGATTGGTCGTAAAATTTCGCCTCAAAAGTGAATCCACCGTTTCGGCTCTTCTAGCAGATATCTACACATGCGAGGGCTCTTTCGACAGACTTTTTTCCGGTAAATTATGTATTGTAAATACCTTTAGATAAAATGAATTGAGTACCAACTAGTTATCTGAGATCAAATTACGATACATATTACTTATGTCTTCTGTTTTTATCTCTGCGTTTCAGGTGCGATATTTAAAGCCGTCGAAACTCTGAACAAGGGCGGAAACAACGACTTCATTAGCCGAAGAGAATCCATCCGAGTCCTAGAATTCATCTTGCGCTCATCCAAAAAGTACAGGATCGCCTACTATCACATGGGGAGGTTCCTTCCAATGGCAGATGTCCCGCTGAGCAACGGTCAATTGCCGCTGATTGCGGCACGCCGAGCGAAGAGCGGGTGGAGGGTTTCTAGGTTGTTTCTCAAGTATAGATCATCTACAAGATAACTTGTAGCGGTGAAGAAGAAACCAAATTATGTGCAAATGAAAAATCCTCTACAGTTTATATTCATAATGCTATTTGTAAATAATATTCTATTCCTTTTAATATTATATAATAAATCAATCGTTGTCGTTAAAAAAGATACCATTTATCATTATTCCTAAGCCCTATTAAATGTGAAACCCTCAGGTCTCCGATCTGAATTATAAAAAATACAACAACAAAACTCTCTATGCTTTACCTGTGAGGTATAACACACTATGTCCATCTTTTACCAATTCAGCATTATTACACATTTGTATTAAACTTTTCTTGTTTCGCCAACAGCTACAGATAACTATGTCCTAGACCAAATATAAGGAGAGTTTCTTTAATCAAAAAGGACATAATTATAAGTCCTCTTTGATTCGGAGGAAACAACTTTTTAAACATTTATCCTGAAAACTGAGGCAAATGTGACATAGTGTACATTATCTGCGAGGTACAGATACAAGACGTGGTCGTTAGAATCATTTATTTTTCTTTGATTCGAATATAATCAAATTAGCAAATCTTCGAACTAGTAGATTCTAACAAGCATAACAGCAAAGTTAGCACAGGTTTCAGGTCTTGAAAAGTGAAAAATAAAAAAGGAGCCGCACAAATCGTGCTCAGAGACTATTTTGTTGTAAAATCCAATTTTATATGAAAACAAAAATAAATTGAAAATCTCCATGCTTTGACCGGCATAATGGTGCAGATCAGGTTAATCAAAGACAAAATTATGAATCACAAATGCCAAACCTACAAACGAATTGAAATCGTTTATAGCTTCGAAAAAAAAAAAAAAAATGTTATACCTCCAGTAAAATAATCAGAAAGAAAAACATTTTGGAATATGCCGAAAAAAACAACAATGAAATTGCTTAATCGGGACCATTATTCTGGCAAATATGTGAGAAAGAATATTACTTTAATTCAAAGTTTATCAGATCTAGTCTCAGGTTAAGACCACCTATTTTTGCGGATTATCCCCAGTAGTAAATCATATCATAAACCTTACTCAACAGAAGGTACAGTTATATTGCACAGATCAGAAATACCCGCTGGTCAGGTAGACCCGCTTTCAAATTAAGGCATCGTATTGCCACCTCCTGTCTCTTATTGAAAATCCAAGATAATGAGCTCAAAAATATTTACCATTTAGCTTTAACATCCCAATAAAACAATTAAAAAATACGAAGAGCTCTTAGTATTTTCCACAAATACCTTAGTATCTGAACGTTTTTTAGAACCTTTAGGTCATTATTACAATCAACGAAAAATATAATAAGAATAATGATCATAAAAACTGAAAAAAATTTTGGTCAGTAAATCTACGAGTGACCCACCACTTCAACTGATCGTGCTGGCGAATTTTAACTTATTATCTATCTTTTTGTAGCTTTAATTCCTCTTGTCGTCAGAGCGTTGATTAAGAAAGGATTTCAACCGTCAAAAATTTAAAAATAAAAACACGGATTAATAGTAGAGATATTGTATTGAATATTGAAAAGCCCTAAGTTCATTTTTGCATGGTGCCTCTCCGGATGGGAAATATAATGTTCGTTTATTTACGGATGTTAGAGCAAAGTTCTCAAATCGTGGCGATTTCAAAGAAGCTTTAATACCTCCTTGAAACAAGAGCATAATAGAATTAAAACAATCAGTTGTGAAATTTTGTTTGTTGATAACGAACAATATGGAAAAGTAGCATTCACCCATTTCCAAAATGACCGACACAGATATAAAAATGCCAAACGTTAGGGATAGAAATAGTACCTTTTTGTACTCTTCTTTAGATACGGTAAAGTGTACCATCATCAATTCTATCGATTTACCTCGAACTATAAACCTCATACAAACATAATACATAGCGTAAATACTGAAAAGTCGTTAAACGATTTAATTTTTCTTTTAATACAGTTTTTAACCAGGACATTTTTTCCGCTAAATAATTACGGCATTACAGAATTTAAAAATCCCTCTCCTTGGTCGTGTGGAACGGGGGTGGGGAGAGGGGGTGTCCCGGAGCTACTTATACCACCGGACCCCGCAGGTACCACCGTCATTCCTTCAGACACCTCAGTCCCTTGCTCAGTCTCTCTCTATAGTGCCTGTCAGTCTAGTTTCGGAAGATGGCTGTACCTCAGATTGTCAGCGATCTGCATTATTATGTATACGTGAAGAAAACGATCTGGTAAGTTCAACATTAATCACATTCATTCTAAAATAAAAAGTTCATTAATATTTAATGTAAGTGGTAGAACCCAATTAATTCACTACTATATTTCAGTTCTCAAAAGCTAGAGTTATACGAGAAACTTCAACGTCTGATAAAGAACAATCCTAAGCCTAGAGTCGTCTGTGAGTCGATCGTGAGCTGGTTGATATCCCTTCACCGGAAGTGTGTCCTGCCGAACTTAGGATGCGACTTCTGTCCATTCCACGATTTGCTCTACGTGGCAGTCAGATTGGTCGTCAAATTTCGCCTCAAAAGTGAATCCACCGTTTCGGCTCTTCTAGCAGATATCTACACATGCGAGGGCTCTTTCGACAGACTTTTTTCCGGTAAATTATCTATTGTAAATACCTTTAGATAAAATGAATTGAGTACCAACTAGTTATCTGAGATCAAATTACGATACATATTACTTATGTCTTCTCTTTTTATCTCTGCGTTTCAGGTGCGATATTAAAAGCCGTCGAAACTCTGAACAAGGGCGGAAACAACGACTTCATAAGCCGAAGAGAATCCATCCGAGTCCTAGAATTCATCTTGCGCTCATCCAAAAAGTACAGGATCGCCTACTATCACATGGGGAGGTTCCTTCCGATGGCAGATGTCCCGCTGAGCAACGGTCAATTGCCGCTGATTGCGGCACGCCGAGCGAAGAGCGGGTGGAGGGTTTCTAGGTTGTTTCTCAAGTATAGATCATCTACAAGATAACTTGTAACGGTGAAGAAGAAACCAAATTATGTGCAAATGAAAAATCCTCTACAGTTTATATTCATAATGCTATTTGTAAATAATATTCTATTCCTTTTAATATTATATAATAAATCAATCGTTGTCGTTAAAAAAGATATCATTTATCATTATTCCTAATCCCTATTAAATGTGAGTCCCTCAGGTCTCCTGTCTGAATTATAAAAAATACAACAACAAAACTCTCTATGCTTTACCTGTGAGGTATAACACACTATGTCCATCTTTTACCAATTCAGCATTATTACACATCTGTATTAAACTTTTCTTGTTTTGCCAAGAGCTACAGATAACTATGTCCTAGACCAAATATAAGGAGAGTTTCTTTAATCAAAAAGGACATAATTATAAGTCTTCTTTGATTCGGAGGAAACAACTTTTTAAACAGTTATCCTGAAAACTGAGGCAAATGTGACATAGTGTACATTATCTGCGAGGTACAGATACAAGACCTGGTCGTTAGAATCATTTATGTTTCTTTGATTCGAATATAATCAAATTAGCAAATCTTCGAACTAGTAGATTCTAACAAGCATAACAGCAAAGTTAGCACAGGTTTCAGGTCTTGAAAAGTGAAAAATAAAAAAGGAGCCGCACAAATCGTGCTCAGAGACTATTTTGTTGTAAAATCCAATTTTATATGAAAACAAAAATAAATTGAAAATCTCCATGCTTTGACGGGCATAATGGTGCAGATCAGGTTAATCAAAGACAAAATTATGAATCACAAATGCCAAACCTACAAACGAATTGAAATCGTTTATAGCTTCGAAAAAAAAAAAAAAATGTTATACCTCCAGTAAAATAATCAGAAAGAAAAACATTTTGGAATATGCCGAAAAAAACAACAATGAAATTGCTTAATCGGGACCATTATTCTGGCAAATATGTGAGAAAGAATATTATTTAAATTCAAAGTTTATCAGATCTAGTCTCAGGTTAAGACCACCTATTTTTGCGGATTATCCCCAGCAGTAAATCATATCATAAACCGTACTCAACACAAGGTAAAGTTATATTGCACAGATCAGAAATACCCGCTGGTCAGGTAGACCCGCTTTCAAATTAAGGCATCGTATTGCCACCTCCTGTCTCTTATTGAAAATCCAAGATAATGATCTCAAAAATATTTACCATTTAGCTTTAACATCGCAATAAAACAATTAAAAAATACGAAGAGCTCTTAGTATTTTCCACAAATACCTTAGTATCTGAACGTTTTTTAGAACCTTTAGGTCATTATTACAATCAACGAAAAATGTAATAAGAATAATGATTATAAAAACTGAAAAAAATTTTGGTCAGTAAATCTACGAGTGACCCACCACTTCAACTGATCGTGCTGGCGAATTTTAACTTATTATCTATCTTTTTGTAGCTTTAATTCCTCTTGTTGTCAGAGCGTTGATTAAGAAAGGATTTCAACCGTCAAAAATTTAAAAATAAAAACACGGATTAATAGTAGAGATATTGTATTGGATATTGAAAAGCCCTAAGTTCATTTTTGCATGGTGCCTCTCCGGATGGGAAATATAATGTTCGTTTATTTACGGATGTTAGAGCAAAGTTCTCAAATCGTGGCGATTTCAAAGAAGCTTTAATACCTCCTTGAAACAAGAGCATAATAGAATTAAAACAATCAGTTGTGAAATTTTGTTTGTTGATAACGAACAATATGGAAAAGTAGCATTCACCCATTTCCAAAATGACCGACACAGATATAAAAATGCCAAACGTTAGAGATAGAAATAGTACCTTTTTGGACTCTTCTTTAGATACGGTAAAGTGTACCATCATCAATTCTATCGATTTACCTCGAACTATAAACCTCATACAAACATAATACATAGCGTAAATACTGAAAAGTCGTTAAACGATTTAATTTTTCTTTTAATACACTTTTTAATCAGGACATTTTTTCCGCTAAATAATTACGGCATTACAGAATTTAAAAATCCCTCTCCTTGGTCGTGTGGAACGGGGGTGGGGAGAGGGGGTGTCCCGGAGCTACTTATACCACCGGACCCCGCAGGTACCACCGTCATTCCTTCAGACACCTCAGTCCCTTGCTCAGTCTCTCTCTATAGTGCCTGTCACTGTAGTTTCGGAAGATGGCTGTACCTCAGATTGTCAGCGATCTGCATAATTATGCAGATCGCTGAGAACTGAAATATAGTAGTGAATTAATTGGGTTCTACCACTTACATTAAATATTAATGAACTTTTTATTTTAGAATGAATGTGATTAATGTTGAACTTACCAGATCGTTTTCTTCAAGTATACATAATAATGTATACTTGAAGAAAACGATCTGGTAAGTTCAACATTAATCACATTCATTCTAAAATAAAAAGTTCATTAATATTTAATGTAAGTGGTAGAACCCAATTAATTCACTACTATATTTCAGTTCTCAAAAGCTAGAGTTATACGAGAAACTTCAACGTCTGATAAAGAACAATCCTAAGCCTAGAGTCGTCTGTGAGTCGATCGTGAGCTGGTTGATATCCCTTCACCGGAAGTGTGTCCTGCCGAACTTAGGATGCGACTTCTGTCCATTCCACGATTTGCTCTACGTGGCAGTCAGATTGGTCGTCAAATTTCGCCTCAAAAGTGAATCCACCGTTTCGGCTCTTCTAGCAGATATCTACACATGCGAGGGCTCTTTCGACAGACTTTTTTCCGGTAAATTATCTATTGTAAATACCTTTAGATAAAATGAATTGAGTACCAACTAGTTATCTGAGATCAAATTACGATACATATTACTTATGTCTTCTTTTTTTATCTCTGCGTTTCAGGTGCGATATTAAAAGCCGTCGAAACTCTGAACAAGGGCGGAACCAACGACTTCATAAGCCGAAGAGAATCCATCCGAGTCCTAGAATTCATCTTGCGCTCATCCAAAAAGTACAGGATCGCCTACTATCACATGGGGAGGTTCCTTCCGATGGCAGATGTCCCGCTGAGCAACGGTCAATTGCCGCTGATTGCGGCACGCCGAGCGAAGAGCGGGTGGAGGGTTTCTAGGTTGTTTCTCAAGTATAGATCATCTACAAGATAACTTGTAACGGTGAAGAAGAAACCAAATTATGTGCAAATGAAAAATCCTCTACAGTTTATATTCATAATGCTATTTGTAAATAATATTCTATTCCTTTTAATATTATATAATAAATCAATCGTTGTCGTTAAAAAAGATATCATTTATCATTATTCCTAATCCCTATTAAATGTGAGTCCCTCAGGTCTCCTGTCTGAATTATAAAAAATACAACAACAAAACTCTCTATGCTTTACCTGTGAGGTATAACACACTATGTCCATCTTTTACCAATTCAGCATTATTACACATCTGTATTAAACTTTTCTTGTTTTGCCAAGAGCTACAGATAACTTTGTCCTAGACCAAATATAAGGAGAGTTTCTTTAATCAAAAAGGACATAATTATAAGTCCTCTTTGATTCGGAGGAAACAACTTTTTAAACTGTTATCCTGAAAACTGAGGCAAATGTGACATAGTGTACATTATCTGCGAGGTACAGATACATGACCTGGTCGTTAGAATCATTTATGTTTCTTTGATTCGAATATAATCAAATTAGCAAATCTTCGAACTAGTAGATTCTAACAAGCATAACAGCAAAGTGAGCACAGGTTTCAGGTCTTGAAAAGTGAAAAATAAAAAAGGAGCCGCACAAATCGTGCTCAGAGACTATTTTGTTGTAAAATCCTATTTTATATGAAAATAAAAATAAATTGAAAATATCCATGCTTTGACGGGCATAATGCTGGAGATCAGGTTAATCAAAGAAAAAATTATGAATCACAGATGCCAAACCTACAAACGAATTGAAATCGTTTATAGCTTCGAAAAAAAAAAAAAAATGTTATACCTCCAGTAAAATAATCGGAAAGAAAAACATTTTGGAATAAGCCGAAAAAAACAACAATGAAATTGCTTAATCGGGACCATTATTCTGGCAAATATGTGAGACAGAATATTACTTAAA
Source organism: Rhaphigaster nebulosa (assembly GCA_948150685.1). Taxonomy (NCBI): domain Eukaryota; kingdom Metazoa; phylum Arthropoda; class Insecta; order Hemiptera; family Pentatomidae; genus Rhaphigaster; species Rhaphigaster nebulosa. The sequence goes on along the minus strand of OX411306.1, from coordinate 100,008,992 downwards.
TTCAAAGTTTATCAGATTTTGTCTCAGGTTAAGACCACCTATTTTTGCGGATTATCCCCAGCAGTAAATCATATCATAAACCTTACTCAACAGAAGGTACAGTTATATTGCACAGATCAGAAATACCCGCTGGTCAGGTAGACCCGCTTTCAAATTAAGGCATCGTATTGCCACCTCCTGTCTCTTATTGAAAATCCAAGATAATGAGCTCAAAAATATTTACCATTTAGCTTTAACATCGCAATAAAACAATTAAAAAATACGAAGAGCTCTTAGTATTTTCCACAAATACCTTAGTATCTGGACGTTTTTAGAACCTTTAGGTCATTATTACAATCAACGAAAAATGTAATAAGAATAATGATTATAAAAACTGAAAAAAATTTTGGTCAGTAAATCTACGAGTGACCCACCACTTCAACTGATCGTGCTGGCGAATTTTAACTTATTATCTATCTTTTTGTAGCTTTAATTCCTCTTGTCGTCAGAGCGTTGATTAAGAAAGGATTTCAACCGTCAAAAATTTAAAAATAAAAACACGGATTAATAGTAGAGATATTGTATTGAATATTGAAAAGCCCTAAGTTCATTTTTGCATGGTGCCTCTCCGGATGGGAAATATAATGTTCGTTTATTTACGGATGTTAGAGCAAAGTTCTCAAATCGTGGCGATTTCAAAGAAACTTTAATACCTCCTTGAAACAAGAGCATAATAGAATTAAAACAATCAGTTGTGAAATTTTGTTTGTTGATAACGAACAATATGGAAAAGTAGCATTCACCCATTTCCAAAATGACCGACACAGATATAAAAATGCCAAACGTTAGAGATAGAAATAGTACCTTTTTGGACTCTTCTTTAGATACGGTAAAGTGTACCATCATCAATTCTATCGATTTACCTCGAACTATAAACCTCATACAAACATAATACATAGCGTAAATACTGAAAAGTCGTTAAACGATTTAATTTTTCTTTTAATACACTTTTTAATCAGGACATTTTTTGCGCTAAATAATTACGGCATTACAGAATTTAAAAATCCCTCTCCTTGGTCGTGTGGAACGGGGGTGGGGAGAGGGGGTGTCCCGGAGCTACTTATACCACCGGACCCCGCAGGTACCACCGTCATTCCTTCAGACACCTCAGTCCCTTGCTCAGTCTCTCTCTATAGTGCCTGTCACTGTAGTTTCGGAAGATGGCTGTACCTCAGATTGTCAGCGATCTGCATAATTATGCAGATCGCTGAGAACTGAAATATAGTAGTGAATTAATTGGGTTCTACCACTTACATTAAATATTAATGAACTTTTTATTTTAGAATGAATGTGATTAATGTTGAACTTACCAGATCGTTTTCTTCAAGTATACATAATAATGTATACTTGAAGAAAACGATCTGGTAAGTTCAACATTAATCACATTCATTCTAAAATAAAAAGTTCATTAATATTTAATGTAAGTGGTAGAACCCAATTAATTCACTACTATATTTCAGTTCTCAAAAGCTAGAGTTATACGAGAAACTTCAACGTCTGATAAAGAACAATCCTAAGCCTAGAGTCGTCTGTGAGTCGATCGTGAGCTGGTTGATATCCCTTCACCGGAAGTGTGTCCTGCCGAACTTAGGATGCGACTTCTGTCCATTCCACGATTTGCTCTACGTGGCAGTCAGATTGGTCGTCAAATTTCGCCTCAAAAGTGAATCCACCGTTTCGGCTCTTCTAGCAGATATCTACACATGCGAGGGCTCTTTCGACAGACTTTTTTCCGGTAAATTATCTATTGTAAATACCTTTAGATAAAATGAATTGAGTACCAACTAGTTATCTGAGATCAAATTACGATACATATTACTTATGTCTTATTTTTTTATCTCTGCGTTTCAGGTGCGATATTAAAAGCCGTCGAAACTCTGAACAAGGGCGGAAACAACGACTTCATAAGCCGAAGAGAATCCATCCGAGTCCTAGAATTCATCTTGCGCTCATCCAAAAAGTACAGGATCGCCTACTATCACATGGGGAGGTTCCTTCCGATGGCAGATGTCCCGCTGAGCAACGGTCAATTGCCGCTGATTGCGGCACGCCAAGCGAAGAGCGGGTGGAGGGTTTCTAGGTTGTTTCTCAAGTATAGATCATCTACAAGATAACGTGTAACGGTGAAGAAGAAACCAAATTTTGTGCAAATGAAAAATCCTCTACAGTTTATATTCATAATGCTATTTGTAAATAATATTCTATTCCTTTTAATATTATATAATAAATCAATCGTTGTCGTTAAAAAAGATATCATTTATCATTATTCCTAAGCCCTATTAAATGTGAGTCCCTCAGGTCTCCTGTCTGAATTATAAAAAATACAACAACAAAACTCTCTATGCTTTACCAGTGAGGTATAACACACTATGTCCATCTTTTACCAATTCAGCATTATTACACATCTGTATTAAACTTTTCTTGTTTTGCCAAGAGCTACAGATAACTTTGTCCTAGACCAAATATAAGGAGAGTTTCTTTAATCAAAAAGGACATAATCATAAGTCCTCTTTGATTCGGAGGAAACAACTTTTTAAACTGTTATCCTGAAAACTGAGGCAAATGTGACATAGTGTACATTATCTGCGAGGTACAGATACATGACCTGGTCGTTAGAATCATTTATGTTTCTTTGATTCGAATATAATCAAATTAGCAAATCTTCGAACTAGTAGATTCTAACAAGCATAACAGCAAAGTGAGCACAGGTTTCAGGTCTTGAAAAGTGAAAAATAAAAAAGGAGCCGCACAAATTGTGCTCAGAGACTATTTTGTTGTAAAATCCAATTTTATATGAAAACAAAAATAAATTGAAAATCTCCATGCTTTGACGGGACTAATGGTGCAGATCAGGTTAATCAAAGACAAAATTATGAATCACAAATGCCAAACCTACAAACGAATTGAAATCGTTTAAAGCTTCGAAAAAAAAAAAAAATGTTATACCTCCAGTAAAATAATCGGAAAGGAAAACATTTTGGAATAAGCCGAAAAAAACAACAATGAAATTGCTTAATCGGGACCATTATTCTGGCAAATATGTGAGACAGAATATTACTTAAATTCAAAGTTTATCAGATTTTGTCTCAGGTTAAGACCACCTATTTTTGCGGATTATCCCCAGCAGTAAATCATATCATAAACCTTACTCAACAGAAGGTACAGTTATATTGCACAGATCAGAAATACCCGCTGGTCAGGTAGACCCGCTTTCAAATTAAGGCATCGTATTGCCACCTCCTGTCTCTTATTGAAAATCCAAGATAATGAGCTCAAAAATATTTACCATTTAGCATTAACATCGCAATAAAACAATTAAAAAATACGAAGAGCTCTTAGTATTTTCCACAAATACCTTAGTATCTGGACGTTTTTAGAACCTTTAGGTCATTATTACAATCAACGAAAAATGTAATAAGAATAATGATTATAAAAACTGAAAAAAATTTTGGTCAGTAAATCTACGAGTGACCCACCACTTCAACTGATCGTGCTGGCGAATTTTAACTTATTATCTATCTTTTTGTAGCTTTAATTCCTCTTGTCGTCAGAGCGTTGATTAAGAAAGGATTTCAACCGTCAAAAATTTAAAAATAAAAACACGGATTAATAGTAGAGATATTGTATTGAATATTGAAAAGCCCTAAGTTCATTTTTGCATGGTGCCTCTCCGGATGGGAAATATAATGTTCGTTTATTTACGGATGTTAGAGCAAAGTTCTCAAATCGTGGCGATTTCAAAGAAACTTTAATACCTCCTTGAAACAAGAGCATAATAGAATTAAAACAATCAGTTGTGAAATTTTGTTTGTTGATAACGAACAATATGGAAAAGTAGCATTCACCCATTTCCAAAATGACCGACACAGATATAAAAATGCCAAACGTTAGAGATAGAAATAGTACCTTTTTGGACTCTTCTTTAGATACGGTAAAGTGTACCATCATCAATTCTATCGATTTACCTCGAACTATAAACCTCATACAAACATAATACATAGCGTAAATACTGAAAAGTCGTTAAACGATTTAATTTTTCTTTTAATACACTTTTTAATCAGGACATTTTTTCCGCTAAATAATTACGGCATTACAGAATTTAAAAATCCCTCTCCATGGTCGTGTGGAAAGGGGGTGGGGAGAGGGGGTGTCCCGGAGCTACTTATACCACCGGACCCCGCAGGTACCACCTCAGTCCCTTGCTCAGTCTCTCTCTATAGTGCCTGTCAGTGTAGTTTCGGAAGATGGCTGTACCTCAGATTGTCAGCGATCTGCATTATTATGTATACGTGAAGAAAACGATCTGGTAAGTTCAACATTAATCACATTCATTCTAAAATAAAAAGTTCATTAATATTTAATGTAAGTGGTAGAACCCAATTAATTCACTACTATATTTCAGTTCTCAAAAGCTAGAGTTATACGAGAAACTTCAACGTCTGATAAAGAACAATCCAAAGCCTAGAGTCGTCTGTGAGTCGATCGTGAGCTGGTTGATATCCCTTCACCGGAAGTGTGTCCTGCCGAACTTAGGATGCGACTTCTGTCCATTCCACGATTTGCTCTACGTGGCAGTCAGATTGGTCGTCAAATTTCGCCTCAAAAGTGAATCCACCGTTTCGGCTCTTCTAGCAGATATCTACACATGCGAGGGCTCTTTCGACAGACTTTTTTCCGGTAAATTATCTATTGTAAATACCTTTAGATAAAATGAATTGAGTACCAACTAGTTATCTGAGATCAAATTACGATACATATTACTTATGTCTTCTTTTTTTATCTCTGCGTTTCAGGTGCGATATTTAAAGCCGTCGAAACTCTGAACAAGGGCGGAAACAACGACTTCATAAGCCGAAGAGAATCCATCCGAGTCCTAGAATTCATCTTGCGCTCATCCAAAAAGTACAGGATCGCCTACTATCACATGGGGAGGTTCCTTCCAATGGCAGATGTCCCGCTGAGCAACGGTCAATTGCCGCTGATTGCGGCACGCCGAGCGAAGAGCGGGTGGAGGGTTTCTAGGTTGTTTCTCAAGTATAGATCATCTACAAGATAACTTGTAACGGTGAAGAAGAAACCAAATTATGTGCAAATGAAAAATCCTCTACAGTTTATATTCATAATGCTATTTGTAAATAATATTCTATTCCTTTTAATATTATATAATAAATCAATCGTTGTCGTTAAAAAAGATATCATTTATCATTATTCCTAATCCCTATTAAATGTGAGTCCCTCAGGTCTCCTGTCTGAATTATAAAAAATACAACAACAAAACTCTCTATGCTTTACCTGTGAGGTATAACACACTATGTCCATCTTTTACCAATTCAGCATTATTACACATTTGTATTAAACTTTTCTTGTTTTACAAGAAACAGCTACAGACAAGAATGTCCTAGACCAAATATAAGGAGAGTTTCTTTAATCAAAAAGGACATAATTATAAGTCCTCTTTGATTCGGAGGAAACAAATTTTAAACAGTTATCCTGAAAACTGAGGCAAATGTGACATAGTGTACATTATCTGCGAGGTACAGATACAAGACCTGGTCGTTAGAATCATTTATGTTTCTTTGATTCGAATATAATCAAATTAGCAAATCTTCGAACTAGTAGATTCTAACAAGCATAACAGCAAAGTTAGCACAGGTTTCAGGTCTTGAAAAGTGAAAAATAAAAAAGGAGCCGCACAAATCGTGCTCAGAGACTATTTTGTTGTAAAATCCTATTTTATATGAAAACAAAAATAAATTGAAAATATCCATGCTTTGACGGGCATAATGCTGGAGATCAGGTTAATCAAAGAAAAAATTATGAATCACAGATGCCAAACCTACAAACGAATTGAAATCGTTTATAGCTTCGAAAAAAAAAAAAAAAATGTTATACCTCCAGTAAAATAATCAGAAAGAAAAACATTTTGGAATAAGCTGAAAAAAACAACAATGAAATTGCTTAATCGGGACCATTATTCTGGCAAATATGTGAGAAAGAATATTACTTAAATTCAAAGTTTATCAGATCTAGTCTCAGGTTAAGACCACCTATTTTTGCAGATTATCCCCAGCAGTAAATCATATCATAAACCTTACTCAACAGAAGGTACAGTTATATTGCACAGATCAGAAATACCCGCTGGTCAGGTAGACCCGCTTTCAAATTAAGGCATCGTATTGCCACCTCCTGTCTCTTATTGAAAATCCAAGATAATGATCTCAAAAATATTTACCATTTAGCTTTAACATCGCAATAAAACAATTAAAAAATACGAAGAGCTCTTAGTATTTTCCACAAATACCTTAGTATCTGAACGTTTTTTAGAACCTTTAGGTCATTATTACAATCAACGAAAAATGTAATAAGAATAATGATTATAAAAACTGAAAAAAATTTTGGTCAGTAAATCTACGAGTGACCCACCACTTCAACTGATCGTGCTGGCGAATTTTAACTTATTATCTATCTTTTTGTAGCTTTAATTCCTCTTGTTGTCAGAGCGTTGATTAAGAAAGGATTTCAACCGTCAAAAATTTAAAAATTAAAACACGGATTAATAGTAGAGATATTGTATTGAATATTGAAAAGCCCTAAGTCATTTTTGCATGGTGCCTCTCCGGATGGGAAATATAATGTTCGTTTATTTACGGATGTTAGAGCAAAGTTCTCAAATCGTGGCGATTTCAAAGAAGCTTTAATACCTCCTTGAAACAAGAGCATAATAGAATTAAAACAATCAGTTGTGAAATTTTGTTTGTTGATAACGAACAATATGGAAAAGTAGCATTCACCCATTTCCAAAATGACCGACACAGATATAAAAATGCCAAACGTTAGAGATAGAAATAGTACCTTTTTGGACTCTTCTTTAGATACGGTAAAGTGTACCATCATCAATTCTATCGATTTACCTCGAACTATAAACCTCATACAAACATAATACATAGCGTAAATACTGAAAAGTCGTTAAACGATTTAATTTTTCTTTTAATACACTTTTTAATCAGGACATTTTTTCCGCTAAATAATTACGGCATTACAGAATTTAAAAATCAATCTCCTTGGTCGTGTGGAACGGGGGTGGGGAGAGGGGGTGTCCCGGAGCTACTTATACCACCGGACCCCGCAGGTACCACCGTCATTCCTTCAGACACCTCAGTCCCTTGCTCAGTCTCTCTCTATAGTGCCTGTCACTGTAGTTTCGGAAGATGGCTGTACCTCAGATTGTCAGCGATCTGCATTATTATGTATACGTGAAGAAAAGGATCTGGTAAGTTCAACATTAATCACATTCATTCTAAAATAAAAAGTTCATTAATATTTAATGTAAGTGGTAGAACCCAATTAATTCACTACTATATTTCAGTTCTCAAAAGCTAGAGTTATACGAGAAACTTCAACGTCTGATAAAGAACAATCCTAAGCCTAGAGTCGTCTGTGAGTCGATCGTGAGCTGGTTGATATCCCTTCACCGGAAGTGTGTCCTGCCGAACTTAGGATGCGACTTCTGTCCATTCCACGATTTGCTCTACGTGGCAGTCAGATTGGTCGTCAAATTTCGCCTCAAAAGTGAATCCACCGTTTCGGCTCTTCTAGCAGATATCTACACATGCGAGGGCTCTTTCGACAGACTTTTTTCCGGTAAATTATCTATTGTAAATACCTTTAGATAAAATGAATTGAGTACCAACTAGTTATCTGAGATCAAATTACGATACATATTACTTATGTCTTCTTTTTTTATCTCTGCGTTTCAGGTGCGATATTTAAAGCCGTCGAAACTCTGAACAAGGGCGGAAACAACGACTTCATAAGCCGAAGAGAATCCATCCGAGTCCTAGAATTCATCTTGCGCTCATCCAAAAAGTACAGGATCGCCTACTATCACATGGGGAGGTTCCTTCCAATGGCAGATGTCCCGCTGAGCAACGGTCAATTGCCGCTGATTGCGGCACGCCGAGCGAAGAGCGGGTGGAGGGTTTCTAGGTTGTTTCTCAAGTATAGATCATCTACAAGATAACTTGTAACGGTGAAGAAGAAACCAAAATATGTGTAAATGAAAAATCCTCTACAGTTTATATTCATAATGCTATTTGTAAATAATATTCTATTCCTTTTAATATTATATAATAAATCAATCGTTGTCGTTAAAAAAGATATCATTTATCATTATTCCTAATCCCTATTAAATGTGAGTCCCTCAGGTCCCCTGTCTGAATTATAAAAAATACAACAACAAAACTCTCTATGCTTTACCTGTGAGGTATAACACACTATGTCCATCTTTTACCAATTCAGCATTATTACACATCTGTATTAAACTTTTCTTGTTTTGCCAAGAGCTACAGATAACTATGTCCTGGACCAAATATAAGGAGAGTTTCTTTAATCAAAAAGGACATAATTATAAGTCCTCTTTGATTCGGAGGAAACAACTTTTTAAACAGTTATCCTGAAAACTGAGGAAAATGTTACATAGTGTACATTATCTGCGAGGTACAGATACAAGACCTGGTCGTTAGAATCATTTATGTTTCTTTGATTAGAATATAATCAAATTAGCAAATCTTCGAACTAGTAGATTCTAACAAGCATAACAGCAAAGTTAGCACAGGTTTCAGGTCTTGAAAAGTGAAAAATAAAAAAGGAGCCGCACAAATCGTGCTCAGAGACTATTTTGTTGTAAAATCCAATTTTATATGAAAACAAAAATAAATTGAAAATCTCCATGCTTTGACGGGCATAATGCTGCAGATCAGGTTAATCAAAGACAAAATTATGAATCACAAATGCCAAACCTACAAACGAATTGAAATCGTTTATAGCTTCAAAAAAAAAAAAAAGAAATGTTATACCTCCAGTAAAATAATCAGAAAGAAAAACATTTTGGAATAAGCCGAAAAAAACAACAATGAAATTGCTTAATCGGGACCATTATTCTGGCAAATATGTGAGAAAGAATATTACTTAAATTCAAAGTTTATCAGATCTAGTCTCAGGGTAAGACCACCTATTTTTGCGGATTATCCCCAGCAGTAAATCATATCATAAACCTTACTCAACAGAAGGTACAGTTAAATTGCACAGATCAGAAATACCCGCTGGTCAGGTAGACCCGCTTTCAAATTAAGGCATCGTATTGCCACCTCCTGTCTCTTATTGAAAATCCAAGATAATGAGCTCAAAAATATTTACCATTTAGCTTTAACATCGCAATAAAACAATTAAAAAATACGAAGAGCTCTTAGTATTTTCCGCAAATACCTTAGTATCTGAACGTTTTTTAGAACCTTTAGGTCATTATTACAATCAACGAAAAATGTAATAAGAATAATGATTATAAAAACTGAAAAAAATTTTGGTCAGTAAATCTACGAGTGACCCACCACTTCAACTGATCGTGCTGGCGAATTTTAACTTATTATCTATCTTTTTGTAGCTTTAATTCCTCTTGTCGTCAGAGCGTTGATTAAGAAAGGATTTCAACCGTCAAAAATTTAAAAATAAAAACACGAATTAATAGTGGAGATATTGTATTGAATATTGAAAAGCCCTAAGTTCATTTTTGCATGGTGCCTCTCCGGATGGGAAATATAATGTTCGTTTATTTACGGATGTTAGAGCAAAGTTCTCAAATCCTGGCGATTTCAAAGAAGCTTTAATACCTCCTTGAAACAAGAGCATAATAGAATTAAAACAATCAGTTGTGAAATTTTGTTTGTTGATAACGAACAATATGGAAAAGTAGCATTCACCCATTTCCAAAATGACCGACACAGATATAAAAATGCCAAACGTTAGGGATAGAAATAGTACCTTTTTGGACTCTTCTTTAAATACGGTAAAGTGTACCATCATCAATTCTATCGATTTACCTCGAACTATAAACCTCATACAAACATAATACATAGCGTAAATACTGAAAAGTCGTTAAACGATTTAATTTTTCTTTTAATACACTTTTTAATCAGGACATTTTTTCCGCTAAATAATTATGGCATTACAGCATTTACAAATCCCTCTCCTTGGTCGTGTGGAACGGGGGTGGGGAGAGGGGGTGTCCCGGAGCTACTTATACCACCGGACCCCGCAGGTACCGCCGTCATTCCTTCAGACACCTCAGTCCCTTGCTCAGTCTCTCTCTATAGTGCCTGTCAGTGTAGTTTCGGAAGATGGCTGTACCTCAGATTGTCAGCGATCTGCATTATTATGTATACGTGAAGAAAAGGATCTGGTAAGTTCAACATTAATCACATTCATTCTAAAATAAAAAGTTCATTAATATTTAATGTAAGTGGTAGAACCCAATTAATTCACTACTATATTTCAGTTCTCAAAAGCTAGAGTTATACGAGAAACTTCAACGTCTGATAAAGAACAATCCTAAGCCTAGAGTCGTCTGTGAGTCGATCGTGAGCTGGTTGATATCCCTTCACCAGAAGTGTGTCCTACCGAACTTAGGATGCGACTTCTGTCCATTCCACGATTTGCTCTACGTGGCAGTCAGATTGGTCGTCAAATTTCGCCTCAAAAGTGAATCCACCGTTTCGGCTCTTCTAGCAGATATCTACACATGCGAGGGCTCTTTCGACAGACTTTTTTCCGGTAAATTATCTATTGTAAATACCTTTAGATAAAATGAATTGAGTACCAACTAGTTATCTGAGATCAAATTACGATACATATTACTTATGTCTTTTTTTTTTATCTCTGTGTTTCAGGTGCGATATTTAAAGCCGTCGAAACTCTGAACAAGGGCGGAAACAACGACTTCATAAGCCGAAGAGAATCCATCCGAGTCCTAGAATTCATCTTGCGCTCATCCAAAAAGTACAGGATCGCCTACTATCACATGGGGAGGTTCCTTCCAATGGCAGATGTCCCGCTGAGCAACGGTCAATTGCCGCTGATTGCGGCACGCCGAGCGAAGAGCGGGTGGAGGGTTTCTAGGTTGTTTCTCAAGTATAGATCATCTACAAGATAACTTGTAACGGTGAAGAAGAAACCAAATTATGTGCAAATGAAAAATCCTCTACAGTTTATATTCATAATGCTATTTGTAAATAATATTCTATTCCTTTTAATATTATATAATAAATCAATCGTTGTCGTTAAAAAAGATATCATTTATCATTATTCCTAAGCCCTATTAAATGTGAGTCCCTCAGGTCTCCTGTCTGAATTATAAAAAATACAACAACAAAACTCTCTATGCTTTACCCGTGAGGTATAACACACTATGTCCATCTTTTACCAATTCAGCATTATTACACGTCTGTATTAAACTTTTCTTGTTTTGCCAAGTGCTACAGATAACTATGTCCTAGACCAAATATAAGGAGAGTTTCTTTAATCAAAAAGGACATAATTATAAGTCCTCTTTGATTCGGAGGAAACAACTTTTTAAACAGTTATCCTGAAAACTGAGGCAAATGTGACATAGTGTACATTATCTGCGAGGTACAGATACAAGACCTGGTCGTTAGAATCATTTATGTTTCTTTGATTCGAATATAATCAAATTAGCAAATCTTCGAACTAGTAGATTCTAACAAGCATAACAGCAAAGTTAGCACAGGTTTCAGGTCTTGAAAAGTGAAAAATAAAAAAGGAGCCGCACAAATCGTGCTCAGAGACTATTTTGTTGTAAAATCCAATTTTATATGAAAACAAAAATAAATTGAAAATCTTCATGCTGTGACGGGCATAATGGTGCAGATCAGGTTAATCAAAGACAAAATTATGAATCACAAATGCCAAACCTACAAACGAATTGAAATCGTTTATAGCTTCGAAAAAAAAAAAAAAAAAATGTTATACCTCCAGTAAAATAATCAGAAAGAAAAACATTTTGGAATAAGCCGAAAAAAACAACAATGAAATTGCTTAATCGGGACCATTATTCTGGCAAATATGTGAGAAAGAATATTACTTAAATTCAAAGTTTATCAGATCTAGTCTCAGGTTAAGACCACCTATTTTTGCGGATTATCCCCAGCAGTAAATCATATCATAAACCTTACTCAACAGAAGGTACAGTTATATTGCACAGATCAGAAATACCCGCTGGTCAGGTAGACCCGCTTTCAAATTAAGGCATCGTATTGCCACCTCCTGTCTCTTATTGAAAATCCAAGATAATGAGCTCAAAAATATTTACCATTTAGCTTTAACATCGCAATAAAACAATTAAAAAATACGAAGAGCTCTTAGTATTTTCCACAAATACCTTAGTATCTGAACGTTTTTTAGAACCTTTAGGTCATTATTACAATCAACGAAAAATGTAATAAGAATAATGATTATAAAAACTGAAATAAATTTTGGTCAGTAAATCTACGAGTGGCCCACCACTTCAACTGATCGTGCTGGCGTATTTAAACTTATTATCTATCTTTTTGTAGCTTTAATTCCTCTTGTCGTCAGAGCGTTGATTAAGAAAGGATTTCAACCGTCAAAAATTTAAAAATAAAAACACGGATTAATAGTAGAGATATTGTATTGAATATTGAAAAGCCCTAAGTTCATTTTTGCATGGTGCCTCTCCGGATGGGAAATATAATGTTCGTTTATTTACGGATGTTAGAGCAAAGTTCTCAAATCGTGGCGATTTCAAAGAAGCTTTAATACCTCCTTGAAACAAGAGCATAATAGAATTAAAACAATCAGTTGTGAAATTTTGTTTGTTGATAACGAACAATATGGAAAAGTAGCATTCACCCATTTCCAAAATGACCGACACAGATATAAAAATGCCAAACGTTAGGGATAGAAATAGTACCTTTTTGGACTCTTCTTTAGATACGGTAAAGTGTACCATCATCAATTCTATCGATTTACCTCGAACTATAAACCTCATACAAACATAATACATAGCGTAAATACTGAAAAGTCGTTAAACGATTTAATTTTTCTTTTAATACACTTTTTAATCAGGACATTTTTTCCGCTAAATAATTACGGCATTACAGAATTTAAAAATCCCTCTCCTTGGTCGTGTGGAACGGGGGTGGGGAGAGGGGGTGTCCCGGAGCTACTTATACCACCGGACCCCGCAGGTACCACCGTCATTCCTTCAGACACCTCAGTCCCTTGCTCAGTCTCTCTCTATAGTGCCTGTCAGTGTAGTTTCGGAAGATGGCTGTACCTCAGATTGTCAGCGATCTGCATTATTATGTATACGTGAAGAAAACGATCTGGTAAGTTCAACATTAATCACATTCATTCTAAAATAAAAAGTTCATTAATATATAATGTAAGTGGTAGAACCCAATTAATTCACTACTATATTTCAGTTCTCAAAAGCTAGAGTTATACGAGAAACTTCAACGTCTGATAAAGAACAATCCTAAGCCTAGAATCGTCTGTGAGTCGATCGTGAGCTGGTTGATATCCCTTCACCGGAAGTGTGTCCTGCCGAACTTAGGATGCGACTTCTGTCCATTCCACGATTTGCTCTACGTGGCAGTCAGATTGGTCGTCAAATTTCGCCTCAAAAGTGAATCCACCGTTTCGGCTCTTCTAGCAGATATCTACACATGCGAGGGCTCTTTCGAAAGACTTTTTTCCGGTAAATTATCTATTGTAAATACCTTTAGATAAAATTAATTGAGTACCAACTAGTTATCTGAGATCAAATTACGATACATATTACTTATGTCTTCTTTTTTTATCTCTGCGTTTCAGGTGCGATATTTAAAGCCGTCGAAACTCTGAACAAGGGCGGAAACAACGACTTCATAAGCCGAAGAGAATCCATCCGAGTCCTAGAATTCATCTTGCGCTCATCCAAAAAGTACAGGATCGCCTACTATCACATGGGGAGGTTCCTTCCAATGGCAGATGTCCCGCTGAGCAACGGTCAATTGCCGCTGATTGCGGCACGCCGAGCGAAGAGCGGGTGGAGGGTTTCTAGGTTGTTTCTCAAGTATAGATCATCTACAAGATAACTTGTAACGGTGAAGAAGAAACCAAAATATGTGTAAATGAAAAATCCTCTACAGTTTATATTCATAATGCTATTTGTAAATAATATTCTATTCCTTTTAATATTATATAATAAATCAATCGTTGTCGTTAAAAAAGATATCATTTATCATTATTCCTAATCCCTATTAAATGTGAGTCCCTCAGGTCTCCTGTCTGAATTATAAAAAATACAACAACAAAACTCTCTATGCTATACCTGTGAGGTATAACACACTATGTCCATCTTTTACCAATTCAGCATTATTACACATCTGTATTAAACTTTTCTTGTTTTGCCAAGAGCTACAGATAACTATGTCCTAGACCAAATATAAGGAGAGTTTCTTTAATCAAAAAGGACATAATTATAAGTCCTCTTTGATTCGGAGGAAACAACTTTTTAAACAGTTATCCTGAAAACTGAGGCAAATGTGACATAGTGTACATTATCTGCGAGGTACAGATACAAGACCTGGTCGTTAGAATCATTTATGTTTCTTTGATTCGAATATAATCAAATTAGCAAATCTTCGAACTAGTAGATTCTAACAAGCATAACAGCAAAGTTAGCACAGGTTTCAGTTCTTGAAAAGTGAAAAATAAAAAAGGAGCCGCACAAATCGTGCTCAGAGACTATTTTGTTGTAAAATCCAATTTTATATGAAAACAAAAATAAATTGAAAATCTCCATGCTTTGACGGGCATAATGGTGCAGATCAGGTTAATCAAAGACAAAATTATGAATCACAAATGCCAAACCTACAAACGAATTGAAATCGTTTATAGCTTCGAAAAAAAAAAAAAAATGTTATACCTCCAGTAAAATGATCAGAAAGAAAAACATTTTGGAATAAGCCGAAAAAAACAACAATGAAATTGCTTAATCGGGACCATTATTCTGGCAAATATGTGAGAAAGAATATTACTTAAATTCAAAGTTTATCAGATCTAGTCTCAGGTTAAGACCACCTATTTTTGCGGATTATCCCCAGCAGTAAATCGTATCATAAACCTTACTCAACAGAAGGTACAGTTATATTGCACAGATCAGAAATACCCGCTGGTCAGGTAGACCCGCTTTCAAATTAAGGCATCGTATTGCCACCTCCTGCCTCTTATTGAAAATCCAAGATAATGAGCTCAAAAATATTTACCATTTAGCTTTAACATCGCAATAAAACAATTAAAAAATTCGAAGAGCTCTTAGTATTTTCCACAAATACCTTAGTATCTGAACGTTTTTTAGAACCTTTAGGTCATTATTACAATCAACGAAAAATGTAATAAGAATAATGATTATAAAAACTGAAAAAAATTTTGGTCAGTAAATCTACGAGTGACCCACCACTTCAACTGATCGTGCTGGCGAATTTTAACTTATTATCTATCTTTTTGTAGCTTTAATTCCTCTTGTCGTCAGAGCGTTGATTAAGAAAGGATTTCAACCGTCAAAAATTTAAAAATAAAAACACATATTAATAGTAGAGATATTGTATTGAATATTGAAAAGCCCTAAGTTCATTTTTGAATGGTGCCTCTCCGGATGGGAAATATAATGTTCGTTTATTTACGGATGTTAGAGCAAAGTTCTCAAATCGTGGCGATTTCAAAGAAGCTTTAATACCTTCTTGAAACAAGAGCATAATAGAATTAAAACAATCAGTTGTTAAATTTTGTTTGTTGATAACGAACAATATGGAAATGTAGCATTCACCCATTTCCAAAATGACCGACACAGATATAAAAATGCCAAACGTTAGGGATAGAAATAGTACCTTTTTGGACTCTTCTTTAGATACGGTAAAGTGTACCATCATCAATTCTATCGATTTACCTCGAACTATAAACCTCATACAAACATAATACATAGCGTAAATACTGAAAAGTCGTTAAACGATTTAATTTTTCTTTTAATACACTTTTTAATCAGGACATTTTTTCCGCTAAATAATTACGGCATTACAGAATTTAAAAATCCCTCTCCTTGGTCGTGTGGAACGGGGGTGGGGAGAGGGGGTGTCCCGGAGCTACGTATACCACCGGACCCCGCAGGTACCACCGTCATTCCTTCAGACACCTCAGTCCCTTGCTCAGTCTCTCTCTATAGTGCCTGTCAGTGTAGTTTCGGAAGATGGCTGTACCTCAGATTGTCAGCGATCTGCATTATTATGTATACGTGAAGAAAACGATCTGGTAAGTTCAACATTAATCACATTCATTCTAAAATAAAAAGTTCATTAATATATAATGTAAGTGGTAGAACCCAATTAATTCACTACTATATTTCAGTTCTCAAAAGCTAGAGTTATACGAGAAACTTCAACGTCTGATAAAGAACAATCCTAAGCCTAGAATCGTCTGTGAGTCGATCGTGAGCTGGTTGATATCCCTTCACCGGAAGTGTGTCCTGCCGAACTTAGGATGCGACTTCTGTCCATTCCACGATTTGCTCTACGTGGCAGTCAGATTGGTCGTCAAATTTCGCCTCAAAAGTGAATCCACCGTTTCGGCTCTTCTAGCAGATATCTACACATGCGAGGGCTCTTTCGAAAGACTTTTTTCCGGTAAATTATCTATTGTAAATACCTTTAGATAAAATTAATTGAGTACCAACTAGTTATCTGAGATCAAATTACGATACATATTACTTATGTCTTCTTTTTTTATCTCTGCGTTTCAGGTGCGATATTTAAAGCCGTCGAAACTCTGAACAAGGGCGGAAACAACGACTTCATAAGCCGAAGAGAATCCATCCGAGTCCTAGAATTCATCTTGCGCTCATCCAAAAAGTACAGGATCGCCTACTATCACATGGGGAGGTTCCTTCCAATGGCAGATGTCCCGCTGAGCAACGGTCAATTGCCGCTGATTGCGGCACGCCGAGCGAAGAGCGGGTGGAGGGTTTCTAGGTTGTTTCTCAAGTATAGATCATCTACAAGATAACTTGTAACGGTGAAGAAGAAACCAAAATATGTGTAAATGAAAAATCCTCTACAGTTTATATTCATAATGCTATTTGTAAATAATATTCTATTCCTTTTAATATTATATAATAAATCAATCGTTGTCGTTAAAAAAGATATCATTTATCATTATTCCTAATCCCTATTAAATGTGAGTCCCTCAGGTCTCCTGTCTGAATTATAAAAAATACAACAACAAAACTCTCTATGCTATACCTGTGAGGTATAACACACTATGTCCATCTTTTACCAATTCAGCATTATTACACATCTGTATTAAACTTTTCTTGTTTTGCCAAGAGCTACAGATAACTATGTCCTAGACCAAATATAAGGAGAGTTTCTTTAATCAAAAAGGACATAATTATAAGTCCTCTTTGATTCGGAGGAAACAACTTTTTAAACAGTTATCCTGAAAACTGAGGCAAATGTGACATAGTGTACATTATCTGCGAGGTACAGATACAAGACCTGGTCGTTAGAATCATTTATGTTTCTTTGATTCGAATATAATCAAATTAGCAAATCTTCGAACTAGTAGATTCTAACAAGCATAACAGCAAAGTTAGCACAGGTTTCAGTTCTTGAAAAGTGAAAAATAAAAAAGGAGCCGCACAAATCGTGCTCAGAGACTATTTTGTTGTAAAATCCAATTTTATATGAAAACAAAAATAAATTGAAAATCTCCATGCTTTGACGGGCATAATGGTGCAGATCAGGTTAATCAAAGACAAAATTATGAATCACAAATGCCAAACCTACAAACGAATTGAAATCGTTTATAGCTTCGAAAAAAAAAAAAAAAAATGTTATACCTCCAGTAAAATGATCAGAAAGAAAAACATTTTGGAATAAGCCGAAAAAAACAACAATGAAATTGCTTAATCGGGACCATTATTCTGGCAAATATGTGAGAAAGAATATTACTTAAATTCAAAGTTTATCAGATCTAGTCTCAGGTTAAGACCACCTATTTTTGCGGATTATCCCCAGCAGTAAATCATATCATAAACCTTACTCAACAGAAGGTACAGTTATATTGCACAGATCAGAAATACCCGCTGGTCAGGTAGACCCGCTTTCAAATTAAGGCATCGTATTGCCACCTCCTGCCTCTTATTGAAAATCCAAGATAATGAGCTCAAAAATATTTACCATTTAGCTTTAACATCGCAATAAAACAATTAAAAAATTCGAAGAGCTCTTAGTATTTTCCACAAATACCTTAGTATCTGAACGTTTTTTAGAACCTTTAGGTCATTATTACAATCAACGAAAAATGTAATAAGAATAATGATTATAAAAACTGAAAAAAATTTTGGTCAGTAAATCTACGAGTGACCCACCACTTCAACTGATCGTGCTGGCGAATTTTAACTTATTATCTATCTTTTTGTAGCTTTAATTCCTCTTGTCGTCAGAGCGTTGATTAAGAAAGGATTTCAACCGTCAAAAATTTAAAAATAAAAACACATATTAATAGTAGAGATATTGTATTGAATATTGAAAAGCCCTAAGTTCATTTTTGAATGGTGCCTCTCCGGATGGGAAATATAATGTTCGTTTATTTACGGATGTTAGAGCAAAGTTCTCAAATCGTGGCGATTTCAAAGAAGCTTTAATACCTTCTTGAAACAAGAGCATAATAGAATTAAAACAATCAGTTGTTAAATTTTGTTTGTTGATAACGAACAATATGGAAATGTAGCATTCACCCATTTCCAAAATGACCGACACAGATATAAAAATGCCAAACGTTAGGGATAGAAATAGTACCTTTTTGGACTCTTCTTTAGATACGGTAAAGTGTACCATCATCAATTCTATCGATTTACCTCGAACTATAAACCTCATACAAACATAATACATAGCGTAAATACTGAAAAGTCGTTAAACGATTTAATTTTTCTTTTAATACACTTTTTAATCAGGACATTTTTTCCGCTAAATAATTACGGCATTACAGAATTTAAAAATCCCTCTCCTTGGTCGTGTGGAACGGGGGTGGGGAGAGGGGGTGTCCCGGAGCTACGTATACCACCGGACCCCGCAGGTACCACCGTCATTCCTTCAGACACCTCAGTCCCTTGCTCAGTCTCTCTCTATAGTGCCTGTCAGTGTAGTTTCGGAAGATGGCTGTACCTCAGATTGTCAGCGATCTGCATTATTATGTATACGTGAAGAAAACGATCTGGTAAGTTCAACATTAATCACATTCATTCTAAAATAAAAAGTTCATTAATATATAATGTAAGTGGTAGAACCCAATTAATTCACTACTATATTTCAGTTCTCAAAAGCTAGAGTTATACGAGAAACTTCAACGTCTGATAAAGAACAATCCTAAGCCTAGAATCGTCTGTGAGTCGATCGTGAGCTGGTTGATATCCCTTCACCGGAAGTGTGTCCTGCCGAACTTAGGATGCGACTTCTGTCCATTCCACGATTTGCTCTACGTGGCAGTCAGATTGGTCGTCAAATTTCGCCTCAAAAGTGAATCCACCGTTTCGGCTCTTCTAGCAGATATCTACACATGCGAGGGCTCTTTCGAAAGACTTTTTTCCGGTAAATTATCTATTGTAAATACCTTTAGATAAAATTAATTGAGTACCAACTAGTTATCTGAGATCAAATTACGATACATATTACTTATGTCTTCTTTTTTTATCTCTGCGTTTCAGGTGCGATATTTAAAGCCGTCGAAACTCTGAACAAGGGCGGAAACAACGACTTCATAAGCCGAAGAGAATCCATCCGAGTCCTAGAATTCATCTTGTGCTCATCCAAAAAGTACAGGATCGCCTACTATCACATGGGGAGGTTCCTTCCAATGGCAGATGTCCCGCTGAGCAACGGTCAATTGCCGCTGATTGCGGCACGCCGAGCGAAGAGCGGGTGGAGGGTTTCTAGGTTGTTTCTCAAGTATAGATCATCTACAAGATAACTTGTAACGGTGAAGAAGAAACCAAAATATGTGTAAATGAAAAATCCTCTACAGTTTATATTCATAATGCTATTTGTAAATAATATTCTATTCCTTTTAATATTATATAATAAATCAATCGTTGTCGTTAAAAAAGATATCATTTATCATTATTCCTAATCCCTATTAAATGTGAGTCCCTCAGGTCTCCTGTCTGAATTATAAAAAATACAACAACAAAACTCTCTATGCTATACCTGTGAGGTATAACACACTATGTCCATCTTTTACCAATTCAGCATTATTACACATCTGTATTAAACTTTTCTTGTTTTGCCAAGAGCTACAGATAACTATGTCCTAGACCAAATATAAGGAGAGTTTCTTTAATCAAAAAGGACATAATTATAAGTCCTCTTTGATTCGGAGGAAACAACTTTTTAAACAGTTATCCTGAAAACTGAGGCAAATGTGACATAGTGTACATTATCTGCGAGGTACAGATACAAGACCTGGTCGTTAGAATCATTTATGTTTCTTTGATTCGAATATAATCAAATTAGCAAATCTTCGAACTAGTAGATTCTAACAAGCATAACAGCAAAGTTAGCACAGGTTTCAGTTCTTGAAAAGTGAAAAATAAAAAAGGAGCCGCACAAATCGTGCTCAGAGACTATTTTGTTGTAAAATCCAATTTTATATGAAAACAAAAATAAATTGAAAATCTCCATGCTTTGACGGGCATAATGGTGCAGATCAGGTTAATCAAAGACAAAATTATGAATCACAAATGCCAAACCTACAAACGAATTGAAATCGTTTATAGCTTCGAAAAAAAAAAAAAAAAATGTTATACCTCCAGTAAAATGATCAGAAAGAAAAACATTTTGGAATAAGCCGAAAAAAACAACAATGAAATTGCTTAATCGGGACCATTATTCTGGCAAATATGTGAGAAAGAATATTACTTAAATTCAAAGTTTATCAGATCTAGTCTCAGGTTAAGACCACCTATTTTTGCGGATTATCCCCAGCAGTAAATCATATCATAAACCTTACTCAACAGAAGGTACAGTTATATTGCACAGATCAGAAATACCCGCTGGTCAGGTAGACCCGCTTTCAAATTAAGGCATCGTATTGCCACCTCCTGCCTCTTATTGAAAATCCAAGATAATGAGCTCAAAAATATTTACCATTTAGCTTTAACATCGCAATAAAACAATTAAAAAATTCGAAGAGCTCTTAGTATTTTCCACAAATACCTTAGTATCTGAACGTTTTTTAGAACCTTTAGGTCATTATTACAATCAACGAAAAATGTAATAAGAATAATGATTATAAAAACTGAAAAAAATTTTGGTCAGTAAATCTACGAGTGACCCACCACTTCAACTGATCGTGCTGGCGAATTTTAACTTATTATCTATCTTTTTGTAGCTTTAATTCCTCTTGTCGTCAGAGCGTTGATTAAGAAAGGATTTCAACCGTCAAAAATTTAAAAATAAAAACACATATTAATAGTAGAGATATTGTATTGAATATTGAAAAGCCCTAAGTTCATTTTTGAATGGTGCCTCTCCGGATGGGAAATATAATGTTCGTTTATTTACGGATGTTAGAGCAAAGTTCTCAAATCGTGGCGATTTCAAAGAAGCTTTAATACCTCCTTGAAACAAGAGCATAATAGAATTAAAACAATCAGTTGTTAAATTTTGTTTGTTGATAACGAACAATATGGAAATGTAGCATTCACCCATTTCCAAAATGACCGACACAGATATAAAAATGCCAAACGTTAGGGATAGAAATAGTACCTTTTTGGACTCTTCTTTAGATACGGTAAAGTGTACCATCATCAATTCTATCGATTTACCTCGAACTATAAACCTCATACAAACATAATACATAGCGTAAATACTGAAAAGTCGTTAAACGATTTAATTTTTCTTTTAATACACTTTTTAATCAGGACATTTTTTCCGCTAAATAATTACGGCATTACAGAATTTAAAAATCCCTCTCCTTGGTCGTGTGGAACGGGGGTGGGGAGAGGGGGTGTCCCGGAGCTACGTATACCACCGGACCCCGCAGGTACCACCGTCATTCCTTCAGACACCTCAGTCCCTTGCTCAGTCTCTCTCTATAGTGCCTGTCAGTGTAGTTTCGGAAGATGGCTGTACCTCAGATTGTCAGTGATCTGCATTATTATGTATACGTGAAGAAAACGATCTGGTAAGTTCAACATTAATCACATTCATTCTAAAATAAAAAGTTCATTAATATATAATGTAAGTGGTAGAACCCAATTAATTCACTACTATATTTCAGTTCTCAAAAGCTAGAGTTATACGAGAAACTTCAACGTCTGATAAAGAACAATCCTAAGCCTAGAATCGTCTGTGAGTCGATCGTGAGCTGGTTGATATCCCTTCACCGGAAGTGTGTCCTGCCGAACTTAGGATGCGACTTCTGTCCATTCCACGATTTGCTCTACGTGGCAGTCAGATTGGTCGTCAAATTTCGCCTCAAAAGTGAATCCACCGTTTCGGCTCTTCTAGCAGATATCTACACATGCGAGGGCTCTTTCGAAAGACTTTTTTCCGGTAAATTATCTATTGTAAATACCTTTAGATAAAATTAATTGAGTACCAACTAGTTATCTGAGATCAAATTACGATACATATTACTTATGTCTTCTTTTTTTATCTCTGCGTTTCAGGTGCGATATTTAAAGCCGTCGAAACTCTGAACAAGGGCGGAAACAACGACTTCATAAGCCGAAGAGAATCCATCCGAGTCCTAGAATTCATCTTGCGCTCATCCAAAAAGTACAGGATCGCCTACTATCACATGGGGAGGTTCCTTCCAATGGCAGATGTCCCGCTGAGCAACGGTCAATTGCCGCTGATTGCGGCACGCCGAGCGAAGAGCGGGTGGAGGGTTTCTAGGTTGTTTCTCAAGTATAGATCATCTACAAGATAACTTGTAACGGTGAAGAAGAAACCAAAATATGTGTAAATGAAAAATCCTCTACAGTTTATATTCATAATGCTATTTGTAAATAATATTCTATTCCTTTTAATATTATATAATAAATCAATCGTTGTCGTTAAAAAAGATATCATTTATCATTATTCCTAATCCCTATTAAATGTGAGTCCCTCAGGTCTCCTGTCTGAATTATAAAAAATACAACAACAAAACTCTCTATGCTATACCTGTGAGGTATAACACACTATGTCCATCTTTTACCAATTCAGCATTATTACACATCTGTATTAAACTTTTCTTGTTTTGCCAAGATCTACAGATAACTATGTCCTAGACCAAATATAAGGAGAGTTTCTTTAATCAAAAAGGACATAATTATAAGTCCTCTTTGATTCGGAGGAAACAACTTTTTAAACAGTTATCCTGAAAACTGAGGCAAATGTGACATAGTGTACATTATCTGCGAGGTACAGATACAAGACCTGGTCGTTAGAATCATTTATGTTTCTTTGATTCGAATATAATCAAATTAGCAAATCTTCGAACTAGTAGATTCTAACAAGCATAACAGCAAAGTTAGCACAGGTTTCAGTTCTTGAAAAGTGAAAAATAAAAAAGGAGCCGCACAAATCGTGCTCAGAGACTATTTTGTTGTAAAATCCAATTTTATATGAAAACAAAAATAAATTGAAAATCTCCATGCTTTGACGGGCATAATGGTGCAGATCAGGTTAATCAAAGACAAAATTATGAATCACAAATGCCAAACCTACAAACGAATTGAAATCGTTTATAGCTTCGAAAAAAAAAAAAAAATGTTATACCTCCAGTAAAATGATCAGAAAGAAAAACATTTTGGAATAAGCCGAAAAAAACAACAATGAAATTGCTTAATCGGGACCATTATTCTGGCAAATATGTGAGAAAGAATATTACTTAAATTCAAAGTTTATCAGATCTAGTCTCAGGTTAAGACCACCTATTTTTGCGGATTATCCCCAGCAGTAAATCGTATCATAAACCTTACTCAACAGAAGGTACAGTTATATTGCACAGATCAGAAATACCCGCTGGTCAGGTAGACCCGCTTTCAAATTAAGGCATCGTATTGCCACCTCCTGCCTCTTATTGAAAATCCAAGATAATGAGCTCAAAAATATTTACCATTTAGCTTTAACATCGCAATAAAACAATTAAAAAATTCGAAGAGCTCTTAGTATTTTCCACAAATACCTTAGTATCTGAACGTTTTTTAGAACCTTTAGGTCATTATTACAATCAACGAAAAATGTAATAAGAATAATGATTATAAAAACTGAAAAAAATTTTGGTCAGTAAATCTACGAGTGACCCACCACTTCAACTGATCGTGCTGGCGAATTTTAACTTATTATCTATCTTTTTGTAGCTTTAATTCCTCTTGTCGTCAGAGCGCTGATTAAGAAAGGATTTCAACCGTCAAAAATTTAAAAATAAAAACACATATTAATAGTAGAGATATTGTATTGAATATTGAAAAGCCCTAAGTTCATTTTTGAATGGTGCCTCTCCGGATGGGAAATATAATGTTCGTTTATTTACGGATGTTAGAGCAAAGTTCTCAAATCGTGGCGATTTCAAAGAAGCTTTAATACCTCCTTGAAACAAGAGCATAATAGAATTAAAACAATCAGTTGTTAAATTTTGTTTGTTGATAACGAACAATATGGAAATGTAGCATTCACCCATTTCCAAAATGACCGACACAGATATAAAAATGCCAAACGTTAGGGATAGAAATAGTACCTTTTTGGACTCTTCTTTAGATACGGTAAAGTGTACCATCATCAATTCTATCGATTTACCTCGAACTATAAACCTCATACAAACATAATACATAGCGTAAATACTGAAAAGTCGTTAAACGATTTAATTTTTCTTTTAATACACTTTTTAATCAGGACATTTTTTCCGCTAAATAATTACGGCATTACAGAATTTAAAAATCCCTCTCCTTGGTCGTGTGGAACGGGGGTGGGGAGAGGGGGTGTCCCGGAGCTACTTATACCACCGGACCCCGCAGGTACCACCGTCATTCCTTCAGACACCTCAGTCCCTTGCTCAGTCTCTCTCTATAGTGCCTGTCAGTGTAGTTTCGGAAGATGGCTGTACCTCAGATTGTCAGCGATCTGCATTATTATGTATACGTGAAGAAAACGATCTGGTAAGTTCAACATTAATCACATTCATTCTAAAATAAAAAGTTCATTAATATATAATGTAAGTGGTAGAACCCAATTAATTCACTACTATATTTCAGTTCTCAAAAGCTAGAGTTATACGAGAAACTTCAACGTCTGATAAAGAACAATCCTAAGCCTAGAATCGTCTGTGAGTCGATCGTGAGCTGGTTGATATCCCTTCACCGGAAGTGTGTCCTGCCGAACTTAGGATGCGACTTCTGTCCATTCCACGATTTGCTCTACGTGGCAGTCAGATTGGTCGTCAAATTTCGCCTCAAAAGTGAATCCACCGTTTCGGCTCTTCTAGCAGATATCTACACATGCGAGGGCTCTTTCGAAAGACTTTTTTCCGGTAAATTATCTATTGTAAATACCTTTAGATAAAATTAATTGAGTACCAACTAGTTATCTGAGATCAAATTACGATACATATTACTTATGTCTTCTTTTTTTATCTCTGCGTTTCAGGTGCGATATTTAAAGCCGTCGAAACTCTGAACAAGGGCGGAAACAACGACTTCATAAGCCGAAGAGAATCCATCCGAGTCCTAGAATTCATCTTGCGCTCATCCAAAAAGTACAGGATCGCCTACTATCACATGGGGAGGTTCCTTCCAATGGCAGATGTCCCGCTGAGCAACGGTCAATTGCCGCTGATTGCGGCACGCCGAGCGAAGAGCGGGTGGAGGGTTTCTAGGTTGTTTCTCAAGTATAGATCATCTACAAGATAACTTGTAACGGTGAAGAAGAAACCAAAATATGTGTAAATGAAAAATCCTCTACAGTTTATATTCATAATGCTATTTGTAAATAATATTCTATTCCTTTTAATATTATATAATAAATCAATCGTTGTCGTTAAAAAAGATATCATTTATCATTATTCCTAATCCCTATTAAATGTGAGTCCCTCAGGTCTCCTGTCTGAATTATAAAAAATACAACAACAAAACTCTCTATGCTATACCTGTGAGGTATAACACACTATGTCCATCTTTTACCAATTCAGCATTATTACACATCTGTATTAAACTTTTCTTGTTTTGCCAAGAGCTACAGATAACTATGTCCTAGACCAAATATAAGGAGAGTTTCTTTAATCAAAAAGGACATAATTATAAGTCCTCTTTGATTCGGAGGAAACAACTTTTTAAACAGTTATCCTGAAAACTGAGGCAAATGTGACATAGTGTACATTATCTGCGAGGTACAGATACAAGACCTGGTCGTTAGAATCATTTATGTTTCTTTGATTCGAATATAATCAAATTAGCAAATCTTCGAACTAGTAGATTCTAACAAGCATAACAGCAAAGTTAGCACAGGTTTCAGTTCTTGAAAAGTGAAAAATAAAAAAGGAGCCGCACAAATCGTGCTCAGAGACTATTTTGTTGTAAAATCCAATTTTATATGAAAACAAAAATAAATTGAAAATCTCCATGCTTTGACGGGCATAATGGTGCAGATCAGGTTAATCAAAGACAAAATTATGAATCACAAATGCCAAACCTACAAACGAATTGAAATCGTTTATAGCTTCGAAAAAAAAAAAAAAAAATGTTATACCTCCAGTAAAATGATCAGAAAGAAAAACATTTTGGAATAAGCCGAAAAAAACAACAATGAAATTGCTTAATCGGGACCATTATTCTGGCAAATATGTGAGAAAGAATATTACTTAAATTCAAAGTTTATCAGATCTAGTCTCAGGTTAAGACCACCTATTTTTGCGGATTATCCCCAGCAGTAAATCATATCATAAACCTTACTCAACAGAAGGTACAGTTATATTGCACAGATCAGAAATACCCGCTGGTCAGGTAGACCCGCTTTCAAATTAAGGCATCGTATTGCCACCTCCTGCCTCTTATTGAAAATCCAAGATAATGAGCTCAAAAATATTTACCATTTAGCTTTAACATCGCAATAAAACAATTAAAAAATTCGAAGAGCTCTTAGTATTTTCCACAAATACCTTAGTATCTGAACGTTTTTTAGAACCTTTAGGTCATTATTACAATCAACGAAAAATGTAATAAGAATAATGATTATAAAAACTGAAAAAAATTTTGGTCAGTAAATCTACGAGTGACCCACCACTTCAACTGATCGTGCTGGCGAATTTTAACTTATTATCTATCTTTTTGTAGCTTTAATTCCTCTTGTCGTCAGAGCGTTGATTAAGAAAGGATTTCAACCGTCAAAAATTTAAAAATAAAAACACATATTAATAGTAGAGATATTGTATTGAATATTGAAAAGCCCTAAGTTCATTTTTGAATGGTGCCTCTCCGGATGGGAAATATAATGTTCGTTTATTTACGGATGTTAGAGCAAAGTTCTCAAATCGTGGCGATTTCAAAGAAGCTTTAATACCTCCTTGAAACAAGAGCATAATAGAATTAAAACAATCAGTTGTTAAATTTTGTTTGTTGATAACGAACAATATGGAAATGTAGCATTCACCCATTTCCAAAATGACCGACACAGATATAAAAATGCCAAACGTTAGGGATAGAAATAGTACCTTTTTGGACTCTTCTTTAGATACGGTAAAGTGTACCATCATCAATTCTATCGATTTACCTCGAACTATAAACCTCATACAAACATAATACATAGCGTAAATACTGAAAAGTCGTTAAACGATTTAATTTTTCTTTTAATACACTTTTTAATCAGGACATTTTTTCCGCTAAATAATTACGGCATTACAGAATTTAAAAATCCCTCTCCTTGGTCGTGTGGAACGGGGGTGGGGAGAGGGGGTGTCCCGGAGCTACGTATACCACCGGACCCCGCAGGTACCACCGTCATTCCTTCAGACACCTCAGTCCCTTGCTCAGTCTCTCTCTATAGTGCCTGTCAGTGTAGTTTCGGAAGATGGCTGTACCTCAGATTGTCAGTGATCTGCATTATTATGTATACGTGAAGAAAACGATCTGGTAAGTTCAACATTAATCACATTCATTCTAAAATAAAAAGTTCATTAATATATAATGTAAGTGGTAGAACCCAATTAATTCACTACTATATTTCAGTTCTCAAAAGCTAGAGTTATACGAGAAACTTCAACGTCTGATAAAGAACAATCCTAAGCCTAGAATCGTCTGTGAGTCGATCGTGAGCTGGTTGATATCCCTTCACCGGAAGTGTGTCCTGCCGAACTTAGGATGCGACTTCTGTCCATTCCACGATTTGCTCTACGTGGCAGTCAGATTGGTCGTCAAATTTCGCCTCAAAAGTGAATCCACCGTTTCGGCTCTTCTAGCAGATATCTACACATGCGAGGGCTCTTTCGAAAGACTTTTTTCCGGTAAATTATCTATTGTAAATACCTTTAGATAAAATTAATTGAGTACCAACTAGTTATCTGAGATCAAATTACGATACATATTACTTATGTCTTCTTTTTTTATCTCTGCGTTTCAGGTGCGATATTTAAAGCCGTCGAAACTCTGAACAAGGGCGGAAACAACGACTTCATAAGCCGAAGAGAATCCATCCGAGTCCTAGAATTCATCTTGCGCTCATCCAAAAAGTACAGGATCGCCTACTATCACATGGGGAGGTTCCTTCCAATGGCAGATGTCCCGCTGAGCAACGGTCAATTGCCGCTGATTGCGGCACGCCGAGCGAAGAGCGGGTGGAGGGTTTCTAGGTTGTTTCTCAAGTATAGATCATCTACAAGATAACTTGTAACGGTGAAGAAGAAACCAAAATATGTGTAAATGAAAAATCCTCTACAGTTTATATTCATAATGCTATTTGTAAATAATATTCTATTCCTTTTAATATTATATAATAAATCAATCGTTGTCGTTAAAAAAGATATCATTTATCATTATTCCTAATCCCTATTA
This sequence comes from Rhaphigaster nebulosa, assembly GCA_948150685.1. NCBI lineage: Eukaryota > Metazoa > Arthropoda > Insecta > Hemiptera > Pentatomidae > Rhaphigaster > Rhaphigaster nebulosa. Next base: position 99,980,020 of record OX411306.1, on the reverse strand, counting down.
AATGTGAGTCCCTCAGGTCTCCTGTCTGAATTATAAAAAATACAACAACAAAACTCTCTATGCTATACCTGTGAGCTATAACACACTATGTCCATCTTTTACCAATTCAGCATTATTACACATCTGTATTAAACTTTTCTTGTTTTGCCAAGATCTACAGATAACTATGTCCTAGACCAAATATAAGGAGAGTTTCTTTAATCAAAAAGGACATAATTATAAGTCCTCTTTGATTCGGAGGAAACAACTTTTTAAACAGTTATCCTGAAAACTGAGGCAAATGTGACATAGTGTACATTATCTGCGAGGTACAGATACAAGACCTGGTCGTTAGAATCATTTATGTTTCTTTGATTCGAATATAATCAAATTAGCAAATCTTCGAACTAGTAGATTCTAACAAGCATAACAGCAAAGTTAGCACAGGTTTCAGTTCTTGAAAAGTGAAAAATAAAAAAGGAGCCGCACAAATCGTGCTCAGAGACTATTTTGTTGTAAAATCCAATTTTATATGAAAACAAAAATAAATTGAAAATCTCCATGCTTTGACGGGCATAATGGTGCAGATCAGGTTAATCAAAGACAAAATTATGAATCACAAATGCCAAACCTACAAACGAATTGAAATCGTTTATAGCTTCGAAAAAAAAAAAAAAATGTTATACCTCCAGTAAAATGATCAGAAAGAAAAACATTTTGGAATAAGCCGAAAAAAACAACAATGAAATTGCTTAATCGGGACCATTATTCTGGCAAATATGTGAGAAAGAATATTACTTAAATTCAAAGTTTATCAGATCTAGTCTCAGGTTAAGACCACCTATTTTTGCGGATTATCCCCAGCAGTAAATCGTATCATAAACCTTACTCAACAGAAGGTACAGTTATATTGCACAGATCAGAAATACCCGCTGGTCAGGTAGACCCGCTTTCAAATTAAGGCATCGTATTGCCACCTCCTGCCTCTTATTGAAAATCCAAGATAATGAGCTCAAAAATATTTACCATTTAGCTTTAACATCGCAATAAAACAATTAAAAAATTCGAAGAGCTCTTAGTATTTTCCACAAATACCTTAGTATCTGAACGTTTTTTAGAACCTTTAGGTCATTATTACAATCAACGAAAAATGTAATAAGAATAATGATTATAAAAACTGAAAAAAATTTTGGTCAGTAAATCTAGGAGTGACCCACCACTTCAACTGATCGTGCTGGCGAATTTTAACTTATTATCTATCTTTTTGTAGCTTTAATTCCTCTTGTCGTCAGAGCGTTGATTAAGAAAGGATTTCAACCGTCAAAAATTTAAAAATAAAAACACATATTAATAGTAGAGATATTGTATTGAATATTGAAAAGCCCTAAGTTCATTTTTGAATGGTGCCTCTCCGGATGGGAAATATAATGTTCGTTTATTTACGGATGTTAGAGCAAAGTTCTCAAATCGTGGCGATTTCAAAGAAGCTTTAATACCTCCTTGAAACAAGAGCATAATAGAATTAAAACAATCAGTTGTTAAATTTTGTTTGTTGATAACGAACAATATGGAAATGTAGCATTCACCCATTTCCAAAATGACCGACAAAGATATAAAAATGCCAAACGTTAGGGATAGAAATAGTACCTTTTTGGACTCTTCTTTAGATACGGTAAAGTGTACCATCATCAATTCTATCGATTTACCTCGAACTATAAACCTCATACAAACATAATACATAGCGTAAATACTGAAAAGTCGTTAAACGATTTAATTTTTCTTTTAATACACTTTTTAATCAGGACATTTTTTCCGCTAAATAATTACGGCATTACAGAATTTAAAAATCCCTCTCCTTGGTCGTGTGGAACGGGGGTGGGGAGAGGGGGTGTCCCGGAGCTACGTATACCACCGGACCCCGCAGGTACCACCGTCATTCCTTCAGACACCTCAGTCCCTTGCTCAGTCTCTCTCTATAGTGCCTGTCAGTGTAGTTTCGGAAGATGGCTGTACCTCAGATTGTCAGCGATCTGCATTATTATGTATACGTGAAGAAAACGATCTGGTAAGTTCAACATTAATCACATTCATTCTAAAATAAAAAGTTCATTAATATATAATGTAAGTGGTAGAACCCAATTAATTCACTACTATATTTCAGTTCTCAAAAGCTAGAGTTATACGAGAAACTTCAACGTCTGATAAAGAACAATCCTAAGCCTAGAATCGTCTGTGAGTCGATCGTGAGCTGGTTGATATCCCTTCACCGGAAGTGTGTCCTGCCGAACTTAGGATGCGACTTCTGTCCATTCCACGATTTGCTCTACGTGGCAGTCAGATTGGTCGTCAAATTTCGCCTCAAAAGTGAATCCACCGTTTCGGCTCTTCTAGCAGATATCTACACATGCGAGGGCTCTTTCGAAAGACTTTTTTCCGGTAAATTATCTATTGTAAATACCTTTAGATAAAATTAATTGAGTACCAACTAGTTATCTGAGATCAAATTACGATACATATTACTTATGTCTTCTTTTTTTATCTCTGCGTTTCAGGTGCGATATTTAAAGCCGTCGAAACTCTGAACAAGGGCGGAAACAACGACTTCATAAGCCGAAGAGAATCCATCCGAGTCCTAGAATTCATCTTGCGCTCATCCAAAAAGTACAGGATCGCCTACTATCACATGGGGAGGTTCCTTCCAATGGCAGATGTCCCGCTGAGCAACGGTCAATTGCCGCTGATTGCGGCACGCCGAGCGAAGAGCGGGTGGAGGGTTTCTAGGTTGTTTCTCAAGTATAGATCATCTACAAGATAACTTGTAACGGTGAAGAAGAAACCAAAATATGTGTAAATGAAAAATCCTCTACAGTTTATATTCATAATGCTATTTGTAAATAATATTCTATTCCTTTTAATATTATATAATAAATCAATCGTTGTCGTTAAAAAAGATATCATTTATCATTATTCCTAATCCCTATTAAATGTGAGTCCCTCAGGTCTCCTGTCTGAATTATAAAAAATACAACAACAAAACTCTCTATGCTATACCTGTGAGGTATAACACACTATGTCCATCTTTTACCAATTCAGCATTATTACACATCTGTATTAAACTTTTCTTGTTTTGCCAAGAGCTACAGATAACTATGTCCTAGACCAAATATAAGGAGAGTTTCTTTAATCAAAAAGGACATAATTATAAGTCCTCTTTGATTCGGAGGAAACAACTTTTTAAACAGTTATCCTGAAAACTGAGGCAAATGTGACATAGTGTACATTATCTGCGAGGTACAGATACAAGACCTGGTCGTTAGAATCATTTATGTTTCTTTGATTCGAATATAATCAAATTAGCAAATCTTCGAACTAGTAGATTCTAACAAGCATAACAGCAAAGTTAGCACAGGTTTCAGTTCTTGAAAAGTGAAAAATAAAAAAGGAGCCGCACAAATCGTGCTCAGAGACTATTTTGTTGTAAAATCCAATTTTATATGAAAACAAAAATAAATTGAAAATCTCCATGCTTTGACGGGCATAATGGTGCAGATCAGGTTAATCAAAGACAAAATTATGAATCACAAATGCCAAACCTACAAACGAATTGAAATCGTTTATAGCTTCGAAAAAAAAAAAAAAAAATGTTATACCTCCAGTAAAATAATCAGAAAGAAAAACATTTTGGAATAAGCCGAAAAAAACAACAATGAAATTGCTTAATCGGGACCATTATTCTGGCAAATATGTGAGAAAGAATATTACTTAAATTCAAAGTTTATCAGATCTAGTCTCAGGTTAAGACCACCTATTTTTGCGGATTATCCCCAGCAGTAAATCATATCATAAACCTTACTCAACAGAAGGTACAGTTAAATTGCACAGATCAGAAATACCCGCTGGTCAGGTAGACCCGCTTTCAAATTAAGGCATCGTATTGCCACCTCCTGCCTCTTATTGAAAATCCAAGATAATGAGCTCAAAAATATTTACCATTTAGCTTTAACATCGCAATAAAACAATTAAAAAATACGAAGAGCTCTTAGTATTTTCCACAAATACCTTAGTATCTGAACGTTTTTTAGAACCTTTAGGTCATTATTACAATCAACGAAAAATGTAATAAGAATAATGATTATAAAAACTGAAAAAAATTTTGGTCAGTAAATCTACGAGTGACCCACCACTTCAACTGATCGTGCTGGCGAATTTTAACTTATTATCTATCTTTTTGTAGCTTTAATTCCTCTTGTCGTCAGAGCGTTGATTAAGAAAGGATTTCAACCGTAAAAAATTTAAAAATAAAAACACGGATTAATAGTAGAGATATTGTATTGAATATTGAAAAGCCCTAAGTTCATTTTTGCATGGTGCCTCTCCGGATGGGAAATATAATGTTCGTTTATTTACGGATGTTAGAGCAAAGTTCTCAAATCGTGGCGATTTCAAAGAAGCTTTAATACCTCCTTGAAACAAGAGCATAATAGAATTAAAACAATCAGTTGTGAAATTTTGTTTGTTGATAACGAACAATATGGAAAAGTAGCATTCACCCATTTCCAAAATGACCGACACAGATATAAAAATGCCAAACGTTAGGGATAGAAATAGTACCTTTTTGGACTCTTCTTTAGATACGGTAAAGTGTACCATCATCAATTCTATCGATTTACCTCGAACTATAAACCTCATACAAACATAATACATAGCGTAAATACTGAAAAGTCGTTAAACGATTTAATTTTTCTTTTAATACACTTTTTAATCAGGACATTTTTTCCGCTAAATAATTACGGCATTACAGAATTTAAAAATCCCTCTCCTTGGTCGTGTGGAACGGGGGTGGGGAGAGGGGGTGTCCCGGAGCTACTTATACCACCGGACCCCGCAGGTACCACCGTCATTCCTTCAGACACCTCAGTCCCTTGCTCAGTCTCTCTCTATAGTGCCTGTCAGTGTAGTTTCGGAAGATGGCTGTACCTCAGATTGTCAGCGATCTGCATTATTATGTATACGTGAAGAAAACGATCTGGTAAGTTCAACATTAATCACATTCATTCTAAAATAAAAAGTTCATTAATATATAATGTAAGTGGTAGAACCCAATTAATTCACTACTATATTTCAGTTCTCAAAAGCTAGAGTTATACGAGAAACTTCAACGTCTGATAAAGAACAATCCTAAGCCTAGAATCGTCTGTGAGTCGATCGTGAGCTGGTTGATATCCCTTCACCGGAAGTGTGTCCTGCCGAACTTAGGATGCGACTTCTGTCCATTCCACGATTTGCTCTACGTGGCAGTCAGATTGGTCGTCAAATTTCGCCTCAAAAGTGAATCCACCGTTTCGGCTCTTCTAGCAGATATCTACACATGCGAGGGCTCTTTCGAAAGACTTTTTTCCGGTAAATTATCTATTGTAAATACCTTTAGATAAAATTAATTGAGTACCAACTAGTTATCTGAGATCAAATTACGATACATATTACTTATGTCTTCTTTTTTTATCTCTGCGTTTCAGGTGCGATATTTAAAGCCGTCGAAACTCTGAACAAGGGCGGAAACAACGACTTCATAAGCCGAAGAGAATCCATCCGAGTCCTAGAATTCATCTTGCGCTCATCCAAAAAGTACAGGATCGCCTACTATCACATGGGGAGGTTCCTTCCAATGGCAGATGTCCCGCTGAGCAACGGTCAATTGCCGCTGATTGCGGCACGCCGAGCGAAGAGCGGGTGGAGGGTTTCTAGGTTGTTTCTCAAGTATAGATCATCTACAAGATAACTTGTAACGGTGAAGAAGAAACCAAAATATGTGTAAATGAAAAATCCTCTACAGTTTATATTCATAATGCTATTTGTAAATAATATTCTATTCCTTTTAATATTATATAATAAATCAATCGTTGTCGTTAAAAAAGATATCATTTATCATTATTCCTAATCCCTATTAAATGTGAGTCCCTCAGGTCTCCTGTCTGAATTATAAAAAATACAACAACAAAACTCTCTATGCTATACCTGTGAGGTATAACACACTATGTCCATCTTTTACCAATTCAGCATTATTACACATCTGTATTAAACTTTTCTTGTTTTGCCAAGAGCTACAGATAACTATGTCCTAGACCAAATATAAGGAGAGTTTCTTTAATCAAAAAGGACATAATTATAAGTCCTCTTTGATTCGGAGGAAACAACTTTTTAAACAGTTATCCTGAAAACTGAGGCAAATGTGACATAGTGTACATTATCTGCGAGGTACAGATACAAGACCTGGTCGTTAGAATCATTTATGTTTCTTTGATTCGAATATAATCAAATTAGCAAATCTTCGAACTAGTAGATTCTAACAAGCATAACAGCAAAGTTAGCACAGGTTTCAGTTCTTGAAAAGTGAAAAATAAAAAAGGAGCCGCACAAATCGTGCTCAGAGACTATTTTGTTGTAAAATCCAATTTTATATGAAAACAAAAATAAATTGAAAATCTCCATGCTTTGACGGGCATAATGGTGCAGATCAGGTTAATCAAAGACAAAATTATGAATCACAAATGCCAAACCTACAAACGAATTGAAATCGTTTATAGCTTCGAAAAAAAAAAAAAAATGTTATACCTCCAGTAAAATAATCAGAAAGAAAAACATTTTGGAATAAGCCGAAAAAAACAACAATGAAATTGCTTAATCGGGACCATTATTCTGGCAAATATGTGAGAAAGAATATTACTTAAATTCAAAGTTTATCAGATCTAGTCTCAGGTTAAGACCACCTATTTTTGCGGATTATCCCCAGCAGTAAATCATATCATAAACCTTACTCAACAGAAGGTACAGTTAAATTGCACAGATCAGAAATACCCGCTGGTCAGGTAGACCCGCTTTCAAATTAAGGCATCGTATTGCCACCTCCTGCCTCTTATTGAAAATCCAAGATAATGAGCTCAAAAATATTTACCATTTAGCTTTAACATCGCAATAAAACATTTAAAAAATACGAAGAGCTCTTAGTATTTTCCACAAATACCTTAGTATCTGAACGTTTTTTAGAACCTTTAGGTCATTATTACAATCAACGAAAAATGTAATAAGAATAATGATTATAAAAACTGAAAAAAATTTTGGTCAGTAAATCTACGAGTGACCCACCACTTCAACTGATCGTGCTGGCGAATTTTAACTTATTATCTATCTTTTTGTAGCTTTAATTCCTCTTGTCGTCAGAGCGTTGATTAAGAAAGGATTTCAACCGTAAAAAATTTAAAAATAAAAACACGGATTAATAGTAGAGATATTGTATTGAATATTGAAAAGCCCTAAGTTCATTTTTGCATGGTGCCTCTCCGGATGGGAAATATAATGTTCGTTTATTTACGGATGTTAGAGCAAAGTTCTCAAATCGTGGCGATTTCAAAGAAGCTACAATACCTCCTTGAAACAAGAGCATAATGGAATTAAAACAATCAGTTGTGAAATTTTGTTTGTTGATAACGAACAATATGGATAAGTAGCATTCACCCATTTCCAAAATGACCGACCCAGATATAAAAATGCCAAACGTTAGGGATAGAAATAGTACCTTTTTGGACTCTTCTTTAGATACGGTAAAGTGTACCATCATCAATTCTATCGATTTACCTCGAACTATAAACCTCATACAAACATAATACATAGCGTAAATACTGAAAAGTCGTTAAACGATTTAAGATTTTCTTTTAATACACTTTTTAATCAGGACATTTTTTCCGCTAAATAATTACGGCATTACAGAATTTAAAAATCCCTCTCCTTGGTCGTATGGAACGGGGGTGGGGAGAGGGGGTGTCCCGGAGCTACTTATACCACCGGACCCCGCAGGTACCACCGTCATTCCTTCAGACACTTCAGTCCCTTGCTCAGTCTCTCTCTATAGTGCCTGTCAGTGTAGTTTCGGAAGATGGCCGTACCTCAGATTGTCAGCGATCTGCATTATTATGTATACGTGAAGAAAACGATCTGGTAAGTTCAACATTAATCACATTCATTCTAAAATAAAAAGTTCATTAATATTTAATGTAAGTGGTAGAACCCAATTAATTCACTACTATATTTCAGTTCTCAAAAGCTAGAGTTATACGAGAAACTTCAACGTATGATAAAGAACAATCCTAAGCCTAGAGTCGTCTGTGAGTCGATCGTGAGCTGGTTGATATCCCTTCACCGGAAGTGTGTCCTACCGAACTTAGGATGCGACTTCTGTCCATTCCACGATTTGCTCTACGTGGCAGTCAGATTGGTCGTCAAATTTCGCCTCAAAAGTGAATCCACCGTTTCGGCTCTTCTAGCAGATATCTACACATGCGAGGGCTCTTTCGACAGACTTTTTTCCGGTAAATTATCTATTGTAAATACCTTTAGATAAAATGAATTGAGTACCAACTAGTTATCTGAGATCAAATTACGATACATATTACTTATGTCTTTTTTTTTTATCTCTGTGTTTCAGGTGCGATATTTAAAGCCGTCGAAACTCTGAACATGGGCGGAAACAACGACTTCATAAGCCGAAGAGAATCCATCCGAGTCCTAGAATTCATCTTGCGCTCATCCAAAAAGTACAGGATCGCCTACTATCACATGGGGAGGTTCCTTCCAATGGCAGATGTCCCGCTGAGCAACGGTCAATTGCTGCTGATTGCGGCACGCCGAGCGAAGAGCGGGTGGAGGGTTTCTAGGTTGTTTCTCAAGTATAGATCATCTACAAGATAACTTGTAACGGTGAAGAAGAAACCAAATTATGTGCAAATAAAAATCCTCTGCAGTTTATATTCATAATGCTATTTGTAAATAATATTCTATTCCTTTTAATATTATATAATAAATCAATCGTTGTCGTTAAAAAAGATATCATTTATCATTATTCCTAAGCCCTATTAAATGTGAGTCCCTCAGGTCTCCTGTCTGAATTATAAAAAATACAACAACAAAATTCTCTATGCTTTACCTGTGAGGTATAACACACTATGTCCATCTTTTACCAATTCAGCATTATTACACATTTGTATTAAACTTTTCTTGTTTTGCCAAGAGCTACAGATAACTATGTCCTAGACCAAATATAAGGAGAGTTTCTTTAATCAAAAAGGACATAATTATAAGTCCTCTTTGATTCGGAGGAAACAACTTTTTAAACAGTTATCCTGAAAACTGAGGCAAATGTGACATAGTGTACATTATCTGCGAGGTACAGATACAAGACCTGGTCGTTAGAATCATTTATGTTTCTTTGATTCGAATATAATCAAATTAGCAAATCTTCGAACTAGTAGATTCTAACAAGCATAACAGCAAAGTTAGCACAGGTTTCAGGTCTTGAAAAGTGAAAAATAAAAAAGGAGCCGCACAAATCGTGCTCAGAGACTATTTTGTTGTAAAATCCAATTTTATATGAAAACAAAAATAAATTGAAAATCTCCATGCTTTGACGGGCATAATGGTGCAGATCAGGTTAATCAAAGACAAAATTATGAATCACAAATGCCAAACCTACAAACGAATTGAAATCGTTTATAGCTTCGAAAAAAAAAAAAAAAAAATGTTATACCTCCAGTAAAATAATCAGAAAGAAAAACATTTTGGAATAAGCCGAAAAAAACAACAATGAAATTGCTTAATCGGGACCATTATTCTGGCAAATATGTGAGAAAGAATATTACTTAAATTCAAAGTTTATCAGATCTAGTCTCAGGTTAAGACCACCTATTTTTGCGGATTATCCCCAGCAGTAAATCATATCATAAACCTTACTCAACAGAAGGTACAGTTATATTGCACAGATCAGAAATACCCGCTGGTCAGATAGACCCGCTTTCAAATTAAGGCATCGTATTGCCACCTCCTGTCTCTTATTGAAAAGCCAAGATAATGAGCTCAAAAATATTTACCATTTAGCTTTAACATCGCAATAAAACAATTAAAAAATACGAAGAGCTCTTAGTATTTTCCACAAATACCTTAGTATCTGAACGTTTTTTAGAACCTTTAGGTCATTATTACAATCAACGAAAAATGTAATAAGAATAATGATTATAAAAACTGAAAAAAATTTTGGTCAGTAAATCTACGAGTGACCCACCACTTCAACAGATCGTGCTGGCGAATTTTAACTTATTATCTATCTTTTTGTAGCTTTAATTCCTCTTGTCGTCAGAGCGTTGATTAAGAAAGGATTTCAACCGTCAAAAATTTAAAAATAAAAACACGGATTAATAGTAGAGATATTGTATTGAATATTGAAAAGCCCTAAGTTCATTTTTGCATGGTGCCTCTCCGGATGGGAAATATAATGTTCGTTTATTTACGGATGTTAGAGCAAAGTTCTCAAATCGTGGCGATTTCAAAGAAGCTTTAATACCTCCTTGAAACAAGAGCATAATAGAATTAAAACAATCAGTTGTGAAATTTTGTTTGTTGATAACGAACAATATGGAAAAGTAGCATTCACCCATTTCCAAAATGACCGACACAGATATAAAAATGCCAAACGTTAGGGATAGAGATAGTACCTTTTTGGACTCTTCTTTAGATACGGTAAAGTGTACCATCATCAATTCTATCGATTTACCTCGAACTAAAAACCTCATACAAACATAATACATAGCGTAAATACTGAAAAGTCGTTAAACGATTTAATTTTTCTTTTAATACACTTTTTAATCAGGACATTTTTTCCGCTAAATAATTACGGCATTACAGAATTTAAAAATCCCTCTCCTTGGTCGTGTGGAACGGGGGTGGGGAGAGGGGGTGTCCCGGAGCTACTTATACCACCGGACCCCGCAGGTACCACCGTCATTCCTTCAGACACCTCAGTCCCTTGCTCAGTCTCTCTCTATAGTCCCTGTCAGTGTAGTTTCGGAAGATGGCTGTACCTCAGATTGTCAGCGATCTGCATTATTATGTATACGTGAAGAAAAGGATCTGGTAAGTTCAACATTAATCACATTCATTCTAAAATAAAAAGTTCATTAATATTTAATGTAAGTGGTAGAACCCAATTAATTCACTACTATATTTCAGTTCTCAAAAGCTAGAGTTATACGAGAAACTTCAACGTCTGATAAAGAACAATCCTAAGCCTAGAATCGTCTGTGAGTCGATCGTGAGCTGGTTGATATCCCTTCACCGGAAGTGTGTCCTGCCGAACTTAGGATGCGACTTCTGTCCATTCCACGATTTGCTCTACGTGGCAGTCAGATTGGTCGTCAAATTTCGCCTCAAAAGTGAATCCACCGTTTCGGCTCTTCTAGCAGATATCTACACATGCGAGGACTCTTTCGAAAGACTTTTTTCCGGTAAATTATCTATTGTAAATACCTTTAGATAAAATTAATTGAGTACCAACTAGTTATCTGAGATCAAATTACGATACATATTACTTATGTCTTCTTTTTTTATCTCTGCGTTTCAGGTGCGATATTTAAAGCCGTCGAAACTCTGAACAAGGGCGGAAACAACGACTTCATAAGCCGAAGAGAATCCATCCGAGTCCTAGAATTCATCTTGCTATTAAATGTGAGTCCCTCAGGTCTCCTGTCTGAATTATAAAAAATACAACAACAAAACTCTCTATGCTATACCTGTGAGGTATAACACACTATGTCCATCTTTTACCAATTCAGCATTATTACACATCTGTATTAAACTTTTCTTGTTTTGCCAAGAGCTACAGATAACTATGTCCTAGACCAAATATAAGGAGAGTTTCTTTAATCAAAAAGGACATAATTATAAGTCCTCTTTGATTCGGAGGAAACAACTTTTTAAACAGTTATCCTGAAAACTGAGGCAAATGTGACATAGTGTACATTATCTGCGAGGTACAGATACAAGACCTGGTCGTTAGAATCATTTATGTTTCTTTGATTCGAATATAATCAAATTAGCAAATCTTCGAACTAGTAGATTCTAACAAGCATAACAGCAAAGTTAGCACAGGTTTCAGTTCTTGAAAAGTGAAAAATAAAAAAGGAGCCGCACAAATCGTGCTCAGAGACTATTTTGTTGTAAAATCCAATTTTATATGAAAACAAAAATAAATTGAAAATCTCCATGCTTTGACGGGCATAATGGTGCAGATCAGGTTAATCAAAGACAAAATTATGAATCACAAATGCCAAACCTACAAACGAATTGAAATCGTTTATAGCTTCGAAAAAAAAAAAAAAAAATGTTATACCTCCAGTAAAATGATCAGAAAGAAAAACATTTTGGAATAAGCCGAAAAAAACAACAATGAAATTGCTTAATCGGGACCATTATTCTGGCAAATATGTGAGAAAGAATATTACTTAAATTCAAAGTTTATCAGATCTAGTCTCAGGTTAAGACCACCTATTTTTGCGGATTATCCCCAGCAGTAAATCATATCATAAACCTTACTCAACAGAAGGTACAGTTAAATTGCACAGATCAGAAATACCCGCTGGTCAGGTAGACCCGCTTTCAAATTAAGGCATCGTATTGCCACCTCCTGCCTCTTATTGAAAATCCAAGATAATGAGCTCAAAAATATTTACCATTTAGCTTTAACATCGCAATAAAACAATTAAAAAATACGAAGAGCTCTTAGTATTTTCCACAAATACCTTAGTATCTGAACGTTTTTTAGAACCTTTAGGTCATTATTACAATCAACGAAAAATGTAATAAGAATAATGATTATAAAAACTGAAAAAAATTTTGGTCAGTAAATCTACGAGTGACCCACCACTTCAACTGATCGTGCTGGCGAATTTTAACTTATTATCTATCTTTTTGTAGCTTTAATTCCTCTTGTCTTCAGAGCGTTGATTAAGAAAGGATTTCAACCGTCAAAAATTTAAAAATAAAAACACGGATTAATAGTAGAGATATTGTATTGAATATTGAAAAGCCCTAAGTTCATTTTTGCATGGTGCCTCTCCGGATGGGAAATATAATGTTCGTTTATTTACGGATGTTAGAGCAAAGTTCTCAAATCGTGGCGATTTCAAAGAAGCTTTAATACCTCCTTGAAACAAGAGCATAATAGAATTAAAACAATCAGTTGTGAAATTTTGTTTGTTGATAACGAACAATATGGAAAAGTAGCATTCACCCATTTCCAAAATGACCGACACAGATATAAAAATGCCAAACGTTAGGGATAGAGATAGTACCTTTTTGGACTCTTCTTTAGATACGGTAAAGTGTACCATCATCAATTCTATCGATTTACCTCGAACTAAAAACCTCATACAAACATAATACATAGCGTAAATACTGAAAAGTCGTTAAACGATTTAATTTTTCTTTTAATACACTTTTTAATCAGGACATTTTTTCCGCTAAATAATTACGGCATTACAGAATTTAAAAATCCCTCTCCTTGGTCGTGTGGAACGGGGGTGGGGAGAGGGGGTGTCCCGGAGCTACTTATACCACCGGACCCCGCAGGTACCACCGTCATTCCTTCAGACACCTCAGTCCCTTGCTCAGTCTCTCTCTATAGTGCCTGTCAGTGTAGTTTCGGAAGATGGCTGTACCTCAGATTGTCAGCGATCTGCATTATTATGTATACGTGAAGAAAACGATCTGGTAAGTTCAACATTAATCACATTCATTCTAAAATAAAAAGTTCATTAATATATAATGTAAGTGGTAGAACCCAATTAATTCACTACTATATTTCAGTTCTCAAAAGCTAGAGTTATACGAGAAACTTCAACGTCTGATAAAGAACAATCCTAAGCCTAGAATCGTCTGTGAGTCGATCGTGAACTGGTTGATATCCCTTCACCGGAAGTGTGTCCTGCCGAACTTAGGATGCGACTTCTGTCCATTCCACGATTTGCTCTACGTGGCAGTCAGATTGGTCGTCAAATTTCGCCTCAAAAGTGAATCCACCGTTTCGGCTCTTCTAGCAGATATCTACACATGCGAGGGCTCTTTCGAAAGACTTTTTTCCGGTAAATTATCTATTGTAAATACCTTTAGATAAAATTAATTGAGTACCAACTAGTTATCTGAGATCAAATTACGATACATATTACTTATGTCTTCTTTTTTTATCTCTGCGTTTCAGGTGCGATATTTAAAGCCGTCGAAACTCTGAACAAGGGCGGAAACAACGACTTCATAAGCCGAAGAGAATCCATCCGAGTCCTAGAATTCATCTTGCGCTCATCCAAAAAGTACAGGATCGCCTACTATCACATGGGGAGGTTCCTTCCAATGGCAGATGTCCCGCTGAGCAACGGTCAATTGCCGCTGATTGCGGCACGCCGAGCGAAGAGCGGGTGGAGGGTTTCTAGGTTGTTTCTCAAGTATAGATCATCTACAAGATAACTTGTAACGGTGAAGAAGAAACCAAAATATGTGTAAATGAAAAATCCTCTACAGTTTATATTCATAATGCTATTTGTAAATAATATTCTATTCCTTTTAATATTATATAATAAATCAATCGTTGTCGTTAAAAAAGATATCATTTATCATTATTCCTAATCCCTATTAAATGTGAGTCCCTCAGGTCTCCTGTCTGAATTATAAAAAATACAACAACAAAACTCTCTATGCTATACCTGTGAGGTATAACACACTATGTCCATCTTTTACCAATTCAGCATTATTACACATCTGTATTAAACTTTTCTTGTTTTGCCAAGAGCTACAGATAACTATGTCCTAGACCAAATATAAGGAGAGTTTCTTTAATCAAAAAGGACATAATTATAAGTCCTCTTTGATTCGGAGGAAACAACTTTTTAAACAGTTATCCTGAAAACTGAGGCAAATGTGACATAGTGTACATTATCTGCGAGGTACAGATACAAGACCTGGTCGTTAGAATCATTTATGTTTCTTTGATTCGAATATAATCAAATTAGCAAATCTTCGAACTAGTAGATTCTAACAAGCATAACAGCAAAGTTAGCACAGGTTTCAGTTCTTGAAAAGTGAAAAATAAAAAAGGAGCCGCACAAATCGTGCTCAGAGACTATTTTGTTGTAAAATCCAATTTTATATGAAAACAAAAATAAATTGAAAATCTCCATGCTTTGACGGGCATAATGGTGCAGATCAGGTTAATCAAAGACAAAATTATGAATCACAAATGCCAAACCTACAAACGAATTGAAATCGTTTATAGCTTCGAAAAAAAAAAAAAAATGTTATACCTCCAGTAAAATAATCAGAAAGAAAAACATTTTGGAATAAGCCGAAAAAAACAACAATGAAATTGCTTAATCGGGACCATTATTCTGGCAAATATGTGAGAAAGAATATTACTTAAATTCAAAGTTTATCAGATCTAGTCTCAGGTTAAGACCACCTATTTTTGCGGATTATCCCCAGCAGTAAATCATATCATAAACCTTACTCAACAGAAGGTACAGTTATATTGCACAGATCAGAAATACCCGCTGGTCAGATAGACCCGCTTTCAAATTAAGGCATCGTATTGCCACCTCCTGTCTCTTATTGAAAATCCAAGATAATGAGCTCAAAAATATTTACCATTTAGCTTTAACATCGCAATAAAACAATTAAAAAATACGAAGAGCTCTTAGTATTTTCCACAAATACCTTAGTATCTGAACGTTTTTTAGAACCTTTAGGTCATTATTACAATCAACGAAAAATGTAATAAGAATAATGATTATAAAAACTGAAAAAAATTTTGGTCAGTAAATCTACGAGTGACCCACCACTTCAACTGATCGTGCTGGCGAATTTTAACTTATTATCTATCTTTTTGTAGCTTTAATTCCTCTTGTCGTCAGAGCGTTGATTAAGAAAGGATTTCAACCGTCAAAAATTTAAAAATAAAAACACGGATTAATAGTAGAGATATTGTATTGAATATTGAAAAGCCCTAAGTTCATTTTTCCATGGTGCCTCTCCGGATGGGAAATATAATGTTCGTTTATTTACGGATGTTAGAGCAAAGTTCTCAAAACGTGGCGATTTCAAAGAAGCTTTAATACCTCCTTGAAACAAGAGCATAATAGAATTAAAACAATCAGTTGTGAAATTTTGTTTGTTGATAACGAACAATATGGAAAAGTAGCATTCACCCATTTCCAAAATGACCGACACAGATATAAAAATGCCAAACGTTAGGGATAGAGATAGTACCTTTTTGGACTCTTCTTTAGATACGGTAAAGTGTACCATCATCAATTCTATCGATTTACCTCGAACTAAAAACCTCATACAAACATAATACATAGCGTAAATACTGAAAAGTCGTTAAACGATTTAATTTTTCTTTTAATACACTTTTTAATCAGGACATTTTTTCCGCTAAATAATTACGGCATTACAGAATTTAAAAATCCCTCTCCTTGGTCGTGTGGAACGGGGGTGGGGAGAGGGGGTGTCCCGGAGCTACTTATACCACCGGACCCCGCAGGTACCACCGTCATTCCTTCAGACACCTCAGTCCCTTGCTCAGTCTCTCTCTATAGTCCCTGTCAGTGTAGTTTCGGAAGATGGCTGTACCTCAGATTGTCAGCGATCTGCATTATTATGTATACGTGAAGAAAAGGATCTGGTAAGTTCAACATTAATCACATTCATTCTAAAATAAAAAGTTCATTAATATTTAATGTAAGTGGTAGAACCCAATTAATTCACTACTATATTTCAGTTCTCAAAAGCTAGAGTTATACGAGAAACTTCAACGTCTGATAAAGAACAATCCTAAGCCTAGAGTCGTCTGTGAGTCGATCGTGAGCTGGTTGATATCCCTTCACCGGAAGTGTGTCCTGCCGAACTTAGGATGCGACTTCTGTCCATTCCACGATTTGCTCTACGTGGCAGTCAGATTGGTCGTCAAATTTCGCCTCAAAAGTGAATCCACCGTTTCGGCTCTTCTAGCAGATATCTACACATGCGAGGGCTCTTTCGAAAGACTTTTTTCCGGTAAATTATCTATTGTAAATACCTTTAGATAAAATTAATTGAGTACCAACTAGTTATCTGAGATCAAATTACGATACATATTACTTATGTCTTCTTTTTTTATCTCTGCGTTTCAGGTGCGATATTTAAAGCCGTCGAAACTCTGAACAAGGGCGGAAACAACGACTTCATAAGCCGAAGAGAATCCATCCGAGTCCTAGAATTCATCTTGCGCTCATCCAAAAAGTACAGGATCGCCTACTATCACATGGGGAGGTTCCTTCCAATGGCAGATGTCCCGCTGAGCAACGGTCAATTGCCGCTGATTGCGGCACGCCGAGCGAAGAGCGGGTGGAGGGTTTCTAGGTTGTTTCTCAAGTATAGATCATCTACAAGATAACTTGTAACGGTGAAGAAGAAACCAAAATATGTGTAAATGAAAAATCCTCTACAGTTTATATTCATAATGCTATTTGTAAATAATATTCTATTCCTTTTAATATTATATAATAAATCAATCGTTGTCGTTAAAAAAGATATCATTTATCATTATTCCTAATCCCTATTAAATGTGAGTCCCTCAGGTCTCCTGTCTGAATTATAAAAAATACAACAACAAAACTCTCTATGCTATACCTGTGAGGTATAACACACTATGTCCATCTTTTACCAATTCAGCATTATTACACATCTGTATTAAACTTTTCTTGTTTTGCCAAGAGCTACAGATAACTATGTCCTAGACCAAATATAAGGAGAGTTTCTTTAATCAAAAAGGACATAATTATAAGTCCTCTTTGATTCGGAGGAAACAACTTTTTAAACAGTTATCCTGAAAACTGAGGCAAATGTGACATAGTGTACATTATCTGCGAGGTACAGATACAAGACCTGGTCGTTAGAATCATTTATGTTTCTTTGATTCGAATATAATCAAATTAGCAAATCTTCGAACTAGTAGATTCTAACAAGCATAACAGCAAAGTTAGCACAGGTTTCAGTTCTTGAAAAGTGAAAAATAAAAAAGGAGCCGCACAAATCGTGCTCAGAGACTATTTTGTTGTAAAATCCAATTTTATATGAAAACAAAAATAAATTGAAAATCTCCATGCTTTGACGGGCATAATGGTGCAGATCAGGTTAATCAAAGACAAAATTATGAATCACAAATGCCAAACCTACAAACGAATTGAAATCGTTTATAGCTTCGAAAAAAAAAAAAAAATGTTATACCTCCAGTAAAATAATCAGAAAGAAAAACATTTTGGAATAAGCCGAAAAAAACAACAATGAAATTGCTTAATCGGGACCATTATTCTGGCAAATATGTGAGAAAGAATATTACTTAAATTCAAAGTTTATCAGATCTAGTCTCAGGTTAAGACCACCTATTTTTGCGGATTATCCCCAGCAGTAAATCATATCATAAACCTTACTCAACAGAAGGTACAGTTATATTGCACAGATCAGAAATACCCGCTGGTCAGATAGACCCGCTTTCAAATTAAGGCATCGTATTGCCACCTCCTGTCTCTTATTGAAAATCCAAGATAATGAGCTCAAAAATATTTACCATTTAGCTTTAACATCGCAATAAAACAATTAAAAAATACGAAGAGCTCTTAGTATTTTCCACAAATACCTTAGTATCTGAACGTTTTTTAGAACCTTTAGGTCATTATTACAATCAACGAAAAATGTAATAAGAATAATGATTATAAAAACTGAAAAAAATTTTGGTCAGTAAATCTACGAGTGACCCACCACTTCAACTGATCGTGCTGGCGAATTTTAACTTATTATCTATCTTTTTGTAGCTTTAATTCCTCTTGTCGTCAGAGCGTTGATTAAGAAAGGATTTCAACCGTCAAAAATTTAAAAATAAAAACACGGATTAATAGTAGAGATATTGTATTGAATATTGAAAAGCCCTAAGTTCATTTTTCCATGGTGCCTCTCCGGATGGGAAATATAATGTTCGTTTATTTACGGATGTTAGAGCAAAGTTCTCAAATCGTGGCGATTTCAAAGAAGCTACAATACCTCCTTGAAACAAGAGCATAATGGAATTAAAACAATCAGTTGTGAAATTTTGTTTGTTGATAACGAACAATATGGATAAGTAGCATTCACCCATTTCCAAAATGACCGACCCAGATATAAAAATGCCAACCGTTAGGGATAGAAATAGTACCTTTTTGGACTCTTCTTTAGATACGGTAAAGTGTACCATCATCAATTCTATCGATTTACCTCGAACTATAAACCTCATACAAACATAATACATAGCGTAAATACTGAAAAGTCGTTAAACGATTTAAGATTTTCTTTTAATACACTTTTTAATCAGGACATTTTTTCCGCTAAATAATTACGATATTACAGAATTTAAAAATCCCTCTCCTTGGTCGTATGGAACGGGGGTGGGGAGAGGGGGTGTCCCGGAGCTACTTATACCACCGGACCCCGCAGGTACCACCGTCATTCCTTCAGACACCTCAGTCCCTTGCTCAGTCTCTCTCTATAGTGCCTGTCAGTGTAGTTTCGGAAGATGGCCGTACCTCAGATTGTCAGCGATCTGCATTATTATGTATACGTGAAGAAAACGATCTGGTAAGTTCAGCATTAATCACATTCATTCTAAAATAAAAAGTTCATTAATATTTAATGTAAGTGGTAGAACCCAATTAATTCACTACTATATTTCAGTTCTCAAAAGCTAGAGTTATACGAGAAACTTCAACGTCTGATAAAGAACAATCCTAAGCCTAGAGTCGTCTGTGAGTCGATCGTGAGCTGGTTGATATCCCTTCACCGGAAGTGTGTCCTGCCGAACTTAGGATGCGACTTCTGTCCATTCCACGATTTGCTCTACGTGGCAGTCAGATTGGTCGTCAAATTTCGCCTCAAAAGTGAATCCACCGGTTCGGCCCTTCTAGCAGATATCTACACATGCGAGGGCTCTTTCGACAGACTTTTTTCCGGTAAATTATCTATTGTAAATACCTATAGATAAAATTAATTGAGTACCAACTAGTTATCTAAGATCAAATTACGATACATATTACTTATGTCTTCTTTTTTTATCTCTGCGTTTCAGGTGCGATATTTTAAGCCGTCAAAACTCTGAACAAGGGCGGAAACAACGACTTCATAAGCCGAAGAGAATCCATCCGAGTCCTAGAATTCATCTTGCGCTCATCCAAAAAGTACAGGATCGCCTACTATCACATGGGGAGGTTCCTTCCAATGGCAGATGTCCCGCTGAGCAACGGTCAATTGCCGCTGATTGCGGCACGCCGAGCGAAGAGCGGGTGGAGGGTTTCTAGGTTGTTTCTCAAGTATAGATCATCTACAAGATAACTTGTAACGGTGAAGAAGAAACCAAATTATGTGCAAATGAAAAATCCTCTACAGTTTATATTCATAATGCTATTTGTAAATAATATTCTATTCCTTTTAATATTATATAATAAATCAATCGTTGTCGTTAAAAAAGATATCATTTATCATTATTCCTAATCCCTATTAAATGTGAGTCCCTCAGGTCTCCTGTCTGAATTATAAAAAATACAACAACAAAACTCTCTATGCTTTACCTGTGAGGTATAACACACTACGTCCATCTTTTACCAATTCAGCATTATTACACATTTGTATTAAACTTTTCTTGTTCTGCCAAGAGCTACAGATAACTATGTCCTAGACCAAATATAAGGAGAGTTTCTTTAATCAAAAAGGACATAATTATAAGTCCTCTTTGATTCGGAGGAAACAACTTTTTAAACAGTTATCCTGAAAACTGAGGCAAATGTGGCATAGTGTACATTATCTGCGAGGTACAGATACAAGACCTGGTCGTTAGAATCATTTATGTTTCTTTGATTCGAATATAATCAAATTAGGAAATCTTCGAACTAGTAGATTCTAACAAGCATAACAGCAAAGTTAGCACAGGTTTCAGGTCTTGAAAAGTGAAAAATAAAAAAGGAGCCGCACAAATCGTGCTCAGAGACTATTTTGTTGTAAAATCCAATTTTATATGAAAACAAAAATAAATTGAAAATCTCCATGCTTTGACGGGCATAATGGTGCAGATCAGGTTAATCAAAGACAAAATTATGAATCACAAATGCCAAACCTACAAACGAATTGAAATCGTTTATAGCTTCGAAAAAAAAAAAAAAAAAATGTTATACCTCCAGTAAAATAATCAGAAAGAAAAACATTTTGGAATAAGCCGAAAAAAACAACAATGAAATTGCTTAACCGGGACCATTATTCTGGCAAATATGTGAGAAAGAATATTACTTAAATTCAAAGTTTATCAGATCTAGTCTCAGGTTAAGACCACCTATTTTTGCGGATTATCCCCAGCAGTAAATCATATCATAAACCTTACTCAACAGAAGGTAAAGTTATATTGCACAGATCAGAAATACCCGCTGGTCAGGTAGACCCGCTTTCAAATTAAGGCATCGTATTGCCACCTCCTGTCTCTTATTGAAAATCCAAGATAATGAGCTCAAAAATATTTACCATTTAGCTTTAACATCGCAATAAAACAATTAAAAAATACGAAGAGCTCTTAGTATTTTCCACAAATACCTTAGTATCTGAACGTTTTTTAGAACCTTTAGGTCATTATTACAATCAACGAAAAATGTAATAAGAATAATGATTATAAAAACTGAAAAAAATTTTGGTCAGTAAATCTACGAGTGACCCACCACTTTAACTGATCGTGCTGGCGAATTTTAACTTATTATCTATCGTTTTGTAGCTTTAATTCCTCTTGTCGTCAGAGCGTTGATTAAGAAAGGATTTCAACCGTCAAAAATTTAAAAATAAAAACACGGATTAATAGTAGAGATATTGTATTGAATATTGAAAAGCCCTAAGTTCATTTTTGCATGGTGCCTCTCCGGATGGGAAAAATTATGTTCGTTTATTTACGGATGTTAGAGCAAAGTTCTCAAATCGTGGCGATTTCAAAGAAGCTTTAATACCTCCTTGAAACAAGAGCATAATAGAATCAGTTGTGAAATTTTGTTTGTTGATAACGAACAATATGGAAAAGTAGCATTCACCCATTTCCAAAATGACCGACACAGATATAAAAATGCCAAACGTTAGGGATAGATATAGTACCTTTTTGGACTCTTCTTTAGATACGGTAAAGTGTACCATCATCAATTCTATCGATTTACCTCGAACTAAAAACCTCATACAAACATAATACATAGCGTAAATACTGAAAAGTCGTTAAACGATTTAATTTTTCTTTTAATACACTTTTTAATCAGGACATTTTTTCCGCTAAATAATTACGGCATTACAGAATTTAAAAATCCCTCTCCTTGGTCGTGTGGAACGGGGGTGGGGAGAGGGGGTGTCCCGGAGCTACTTATACCACCGGACCCCACAGGTACCACCGTCATTCCTTCAGACACCTCAGTCCCTTGCTCAGTCTCTCTCTATAGTGCCTGTCAGTGTAGTTTCGGAAGATGGCTGTACCTCAGATTGTCAGCGATCTGCATTATTATGTATACGTGAAGAAAAGGATCTGGTAAGTTCAACATTAATCACATTCATTCTAAAATAAAAAGTTCATTAATATTTAATGTAAGTGGTAGAACCCAATTAATTCACTACTATATTTCAGTTCTCAAAAGCTAGAGTTATACGAGAAACTTCAACGTCTGATAAAGAACAATCCTAAGCCTAGAGTCGTCTGTGAGTCGATCGTGAGCTGGTTGATATCCCTTCACCGGAAGTGTGTCCTGCCGAACTTAGGATGCGACTTCTGTCCATTCCACGATTTGCTCTATGTGGCTGTCAGATTGGTCGTCAAATTTCGCCTCAAAAGTGAATCGACCGTTTCGGCTCTTCTAGCAGATATCTACACATGCGAGGGCTCTTTCGACAAACTTTTTTCCGGTAAATTATCTATTGTAAATAGATAAAATGAATTGAGTACCAACAAGTTATCTGAGATCAAATTACGATACATATTACTTATGTCTTCTTTTTTTATCTCTGCGTTTCAGGTGCGATATTTAAAGCCGTCGAAACTCTGAACAAGGGCGGAAACAACGACTTCATAAGCCGAAGAGAATCCATCCGAGTCCTAGAATTCATCTTGCGCTCATCCAAAAAGTACAGGATCGCCTACTATCACATGGGGAGGTTCCTTCCAATGGCAGATGTCCCGCTGAGCAACGGTCAATTGCCGCTGATTGCGGCACGCCGAGCGAAGAGCGGGTGGAGGGTTTCTAGGTTGTTTCTCAAGTATAGATCATCTACAAGATAACTTGTAGCGGTGAAGAAGAAACCAAATTATGTGCAAATAAAAATCCTCTACAGTTTATATTCATAATGCTATTTGTAAATAATATTCTATTCCTTTTAATATTATATAATAAATCAATCGTTGTCGTTAAAAAATGAATCATTTATCATTATTCCTAAGCCCTATTAAATGTGAGTCCCTCAGGTCTCCTGTCTGAATTATAAAAAATACAACAACAAAACTCTCTATGCTTTACCTGTGAGGTATAACACACTATGTCCATCTTTTACCAATTCAGCATTATTACACATTTGTATTAAACTTTTCTTGTTCTGCCAAGAGCTACAGATAACTATGTCCTAGACCAAATATAAGGAGAGTTTCTTTAATCAAAAAGGACATAATTATAAGTCCTCTTTGATTCGGAGGAAACAACTTTTTAAACAGTTATCCTGAAAACTGAGGCAAATGTGGCATAGTGTACATTATCTGCGAGGTACAGATACAAGACCTGGTCGTTAGAATCATTTATGTTTCTTTGATTCGAATATAATCAAATTAGCAAATCTTCGAACTAGTAGATTCTAACAAGCATAACAGCAAAGTTAGCACAGGTTTCAGGTCTTGAAAAGTGAAAAATAAAAAAGGAGCCGCACAAATCGTGCTCAGAGACTATTTTGTTGTAAAATCCAATTTTATATGAAAACAAAAATAAATTGAAAATCTCCATGCTTTGACGGGCATAATGGTGCAGATCAGGTTAATCAAAGACAAAATTATGAATCACAAATGCCAAACCTACAAACGAATTGAAATCGTTTATAGCTTCGAAAAAAAAAAAAGAAATGTTATACCTCCAGTAAAATAATCAGAAAGAAAAACATTTTGGAATAAGCCGAAAAAAACAACAATGAAATTGCTTAATCGGGACCATTATTCTGGCAAATATGTGAGAAAGAATATTACTTAAATTCAAAGTTTATCAGATCTAGTCTCAGGTTAAGACCACCTATTTTTGCGGATTATCCCCAGCAGTAAATCATATCATAAACCTTACTCAACAGAAGGTACAGTTATATTGCACAGATCAGAAATACCCGCTGGTCAGGTAGACCCGCTTTCAAATTAAGGCATCGTATTGCCACCTCCTGTCTCTTATTGAAAATCCAAGATAATGAGCTCAGAAATATTTACCATTTAGCTTTAACATCGCAATAAAACAATTAAAAAATACGAAGAGCTCTAAGTATTTTCCACAAATACCTTAGTATCTGAACGTTTTTTAGAACCTTTAGGTCATTATTACAATCAACGAAAAATGTAATAAGAATAATGATTATAAAAACTGAAAAAAATTTTGGTCAGTAAATCTACGAGTGACCCACCACTTTAACTGATCGTGCTGGCGAATTTTAACTTATTATCTATCGTTTTGTAGCTTTAATTCCTCTTGTCGTCAGAGCATTGATTAAGAAAGGATTTCAACCATCAAAAATTTAAAAATAAAAACACGGATTGATAGTAGAGATATTGTATTGAATATTGAAAAGCCCTAAGTTCATTTTTGTAGGGTGCCTCTCCGGATGGGAAAAATTATGTTCGTTTATTAACGGATGTTAGAGCAAAGTTCTCAAATCGTTGCGATTTCAAAGAAGCTTTAATACCTCCCTGAAACAAGAGCATAATAGAATCAGTTGTGAAATTTTGTTTGTTGATAACGAACAATATGGAAAAGTAGCATTCACCCATTTCCAAAATGACCGACACAGATATAAAAATGCCAAACGTTAGGGATAGAGATAGTACCTTTTTGGACTCTTCTTTAGATACGGTAAAGTGTACCATCATCAATTCTATCGATTTACCTCGAACTAAAAACCTCATACAAACATAATACATAGCGTAAATACTGAAAAGTCGTTAAACGATTTAATTTTTCTTTTAATACACTTTTTAATCAGGACATTTTTTCCGCTAAATAATTACGGCATTACAGAATTTAAAAATCCCTCTCCTTGGTCGTGTGGAACGGGGGTGGGGAGAGGGGGTGTCCCGGAGCTACTTATACCACCGGACCCCACAGGTACCACCGTCATTCCTTCAGACACCTCAGTCCCTTGCTCAGTCTCTCTCTATAGTGCCTGTCAGTGTAGTTTCGGAAGATGGCTGTACCTCAGATTGTCAGCGATCTGCATTATTATGTATACGTGAAGAAAAGGATCTGGTAAGTTCAACATTAATCACATTCATTCTAAAATAAAAAGTTCATTAATATTTAATGTAAGTGGTAGAACCCAATTAATTCACTACTATATTTTAGTTCTCAAAAGCTAGAGTTATACGAGAAACTTCAACGTCTGATAAAGAACAATCCTAAGCCTAGAGTCGTCTGTGAGTCGATCGTGAGCTGGTTGATATCCCTTCACCGGAAGTGTGTCCTGCCGAACTTAGGATGCGACTTCTGTCCATTCCACGATTTGCTCTACGTGGCAGTCAGATTGGTCGTCAAATTTCGCCTCAAAAGTGAATCCACCGTTTCGGCTCTTCTAGCAGATATCTACACATGCGAGGGCTCTTTCGACAGACTTTATTCCGGTAAATTATCTATTGTAAATACCTTTAGATAAAATTAATTGAGTACCAACTAGTTATCTGAGATCAAATTACGATACATATTACTTATGTCTTCTTTTTTTATCTCTGCGTTTCAGGTGCGATATTTAAAGCCGTCGAAACTCTGAACAAGGGCGGAAACAACGACTTCATAAGCCGAAGAGAATCCATCCGAGTCCTAGAATTCATCTTGCGCTCATCCAAAAAGTACAGGATCGCCTACTATCACATGGGGAGGTTCCTTCCAATGGCAGATGTCCCGCTGAGCAACGGTCAATTGCCGCTGATTGCGGCACGCCGAGCGAAGAGCGGGTGGAGGGTTTCTAGGTTGTTTCTCAAGTATAGATCATCTACAAGATAACTTGTAACGGTGAAGAAGAAACCAAATTATGTGCAAATGAAAAATCCTCTACAGTTTATATTCATAATGCTATTTGTAAATAATATTCTATTCCTTTTAATATTATATAATAAATCAATCGTTGTCGTTAAAAAAGATATCATTTATCATTATTCCTAAGCCCTATTAAATGTGAGTCCCTCAGGTCTCCTGTCTGAATTATAAAAAATACAACAACAAAACTCTCTATGCTTTACCTGTGAGGTATAACACACTATGTCCATCTTTTACCAATTCAGCATTATTACACATTTGTATTAAACTTTTCTTGTTTTGCCAAGAGCTACAGATAACTATGTCCTAGACCAAATATAAGGAGAGTTTCTTTAATCAAAAAGGACATAATTATAAGTCCTCTTTGATTCGGAGGAAACAACATTTTAAACATATATCCTGAAAACTGGGGCAAATGTGACATAGTGTACATTATCTGCGAGGTACAGATACAAGACCTGGTCGTTAGAATCATTTATGTTTCTTTGATTCGAATATAATCAAATTAGCAAATCTTCGAACTAGTAGATTCTAACAAGCATAACAGCAAAGTTAGCACAGGTTTCAGGTCTTGAAAAGTGAAAAATAAAAAAGGAGCCGCACAAATCGTGCTCAGAGACTATTTTGTTGTAAAATCCAATTTTATATGAAAACAAAAATAAATTGAAAATCTCCATGCTTTGACGGGCATAATAGTGCAGATCAGGTTAATCAAAGACAAAATTATGAATCACAAATGCCAAACCTACAAACGAATTGAAATCGTTTATAGCTTCGAAAAAAAAAAAAAGAAATGTTATACCTCCAGTAAAATAATCAGAAAGAAAAACATTTTGGAATAAGCCGAAAAAAACAACAATGAAATTGCTTAATCGGGACCATTATTCTGGCAAATATGTGAGAAAGAATATTACTTAATTTCAATGTTTATCAGATCTAGTCTCAGGTTAAGACCACCTATTTTTGCGGATTATCCCCAGCAGTAAATCATATCATAAACCTTACTCAACTGAAGGTACAGTTATATTGCACAGATCAGAAATACCCGCTGGTCAGGTAGACCCGCTTTCAAATTAAGGCATCGTATTGCCACCTCCTGTCTCTTATTGAAAATCCAAGATAATGAGCTCAAAAATATTTACCATTTAGCTTTAACACCGCAATAAAACAATTAAAAAATACGAAGTGCTCTTAGTATTTTCCACAAATACCTTAGTATCTGAACGTTTTTTAGAACCTTTAGGTCATTATTACAATCAACGAAAAATGTAATAAGAATAATGATTATAAAAACTGAAAAAAATTTTGGTCAGTAAATCTACGAGTGACCCACCACTTTAACTGATCGTGCTGGCGAATTTTAACTTATTATCTATCGTTTTGTAGCTTTAATTCCTCTTGTCGTCAGAGCAATGATTAAGAAAGGATTTCAACCATCAAAAATTTAAAAATAAAAACACGGATTAATTGTAGAGATATTGTATTGAATATTGAAAAGCCCTAAGTTCATTTTTGCATGGTGCCTCTCCGGATGGGAAAAATTATGTTCGTTTATTTACGGATGTTAGAGCAAAGTTCTCAAATCGTGGCGATTTCAAAGAAGCTTTAATACCTCCTTGAAACAAGAGCATAATAGAATTAAAACAATCAGTTGTGAAATTTTGTTTGTTGATAACGAACAATATGGAAAAGTAGCATTCACCCATTTCCAAAATGACCGACACAGATATAAAAATGCCAAACGTTAGGGATAGAGATAGTACCTTTTTGGACTCTTCTTTAGATACGGTAAAGTGTACCATCATCAATTCTATCGATTTACCTCGAACTAAAAACCTCATACAAACATAATACATAGCGTAAATACTGAAAAGTCGTTAAACGATTTAATTTTTCTTTTAATACACTTTTTAATCAGGACATTTTTTCCGCTAAATAATTACGGCATTACAGAATTTAAAAATCCCTCTCCTTGGTCGTGTGGAACGGGGGTGGGGAGAGGGGGTGTCCCGGAGCTACTTATACCACCGGACCCCACAGGTACCACCGTCATTCCTTCAGACACCTCAGTCCCTTGCTCAGTCTCTCTCTATAGTGCCTGTCAGTGTAGTTTCGGAAGATGGCTGTACCTCAGATTGTCAGCGATCTGCATTATTATGTATACGTGAAGAAAAGGATCTGGTGAAGTACTTACTGGTGAACTGGTGATTAATGGTGAACTACGTGAAGTTCAACATTAATCACATTCATTCTAAAATAAAAAGTTCATTAATATTTAATGTAAGTGGTAGAACCCAATTAATTCACTACTATATTTCAGTTCTCAAAAGCTAGAGTTATACGAGAAACTTCAACGTCTGATAAAGAACAATCCTAAGCCTAGAGTCGTCTGTGAGTCGATCGTGAGCTGGTTGATATCCCTTCACCGGAAGTGTGTCCTGCCGAACTTTGGAAGCGACTTCTGTCCATTCCACGATTTGCTCTATGTGGCAATCAGATTGGTCGTCAAATTTCGCCTCAAAAGTGAATCGACCGTTTCGGCTCTTCTAGCAGATATCTACACATGCGAGGGCTCTTTCGACAAACTTTTTTCCGGTAAATTATCTATTGTAAATACCTTTAGATAAAATGAATTGAGTACCAACTAGTTATCTGAGATCAAATTACGATACATATTACTTATGTCTTGTTTTTCTATCTCTGCGTTTCTGGTGCGATATTTAAAGCCGTCGAAACTCTGAACAAGGGCGGAAACAACGACTTCATAAGCCGAAGAGAATCCATCCGAGTCCTAGAATTCATCTTGCGCTCATCCAAAAAGTACAGGATCGCCTACTATCATATGGGGAGGTTCCTTCCAATGGCAGATGTCCCGCTGAGCAACGGTCAATTGCCGCTGATTGCGGCACGCCGAGCGAAGAGCGGGTGGAGGGTTTCTAGGTTGTTTCTCAAGTATAGATCATCTACAAGATAACTTGTAACGGTGAAGAAGAAACCAAATTATGTGCAAATGAAAAATCCTCTACAGTTTATATTCATAATGCTATTTGTAAATAATATTCTATTCCTTTTAATATTATATAATAAATCAATCGTTGTCGTTAAAAAAGATATCATTTATCATTATTCCTAAGCCCTATTAAATGTGAGTCCCTCAGGTCTCCTGTCTGAATTATAAAAAATACAACAACAAAACTCTCTATGCTTCACCTGTGAGGTATAACACACTATGTCCATCTTTTACCAATTCAGCATTATTACACATTTGTATTAAACTTTTCTTGTTTTGCCAAGAGCTACAGATAACTATGTCCTAGACCAAATATAAGGAGAGTTTCTTTAATCAAAAAGGACATAATTATAAGTCCTCTTTGATTCGGAGGAAACAACTTTTTAAACAGTTATCCTGAAAACTGAGGCAAATGTGACATAGTGTACATTATCTGCGAGGTACAGATACAAGACCTGGTCGTTAGAATCATTTATTTTTCTTTGATTCGAATATAATCAAATTAGCAAATCTTCGAACTAGTAGATTCTAACAAGCATAACAGCAAAGTTAGCACAGGTTTCAGGTCTTGAAAAGTGAAAAATAAAAAAGGAGCCGCACAAATTGTGCTCAGAGACTATTTTGTTGTAAAATCCAATTTTATATGAAAACAAAAATAAATTGAAAATCTCCATGCTTTGACGGGCATAATGGTGCAGATCAGGTTAATCAAAGACAAAATTATGAATCACAAATGCCAAACCTACAAACGAATTGAAATCGTTTATAGCTTCGAAAAAAAAAAAAAGAAATGTTATACCTCCAGTAAAATAATCAGAAAGAAAAACATTTTGGAATAAGCCGAAAAAAACAACAATGAAATTGCTTAATCGGGACCATTATTCTGGCAAATATGTGAGAAAGAATATTACTTAAATTCAATGTTTATCAGATCTAGTCTCAGGTTAAGACCACCTATTTTTGCGGATAATCCCCAGCAGTAAATCATATCATAAACCTTACTCAACAGAAGGTACAGTTATATTGCACAGATCAGAAATACCCGCTGGTCAGGTAGACCCGCTTTCAAATTAAGGCATCGTATTGCCACCTCCTGTCTCTTATTGAAAATCCAAGATAATGAGCTCAAAAATATTTACCATTTAGCTTTAACATCGCAATAAAACAATTAAAAAATACGAAGAGCTCTTAGTATTTTCCACAAATACCTTAGTATCTGAACGTTTTTTAGAACCTTTAGGTCATTATTACAATCAACGAAAAATGTAATAATAATAATGATTATAAAAACTGAAAAAAATTTAGGTCAGTAAATCTACGAGTGACCCACCACTTGAACTGATCGTGCTGGCGAATTTTAACTTATTATCTATCGTTTTGTAGCTTTAATTCCTCTTGTCGTCAGAGCATTGATTAAGAAAGGATTTCAACCGTAAAAAATTTAAAAATAAAAACACGGATTAATAGTAGAGATATTGTATTGAATATTGAAAAGCCCTAAGTTCATTTTTGCATGGTGCCTCTCCGGATGGGAAATATAATGTTCGTTTATTTACGGATGTTAGAGCAAAGTTCTCAAATCGTGGTGATTTCAAAGAAGCTTTAATACCTCCTTGAAACAAGAGCATAATAGAATCAGTTGTGAAATTTTGTTTGTTGATAACGAACAATATGGAAAAGTAGCATTCACCCATTTCCAAAATGACCGACACAGATATAAAAATGCCAAACGTTAGGGATAGAGATAGTACCTTTTTGGACTCTTCTTCAGATACGGTAAAGTGTACCATCATCAATTCTATCGATTTACCTCGAACTAAAAACCTCATACAAACATAATACATAGCGTAAATACTGAAAAGTCGTTAAACGATTTAATTTTTCTTTTAATACACTTTTTAATCAGGACATTTTTTCCGCTAAATAATTACGGCATTACAGAATTTAAAAATCCCTCTCCTTGGTCGTGTGGAACGGGGGTGGGGAGAGGGGGTGTCCCGGAGCTACTTATACCACCGGACCCCACAGGTACCACCGTCCTAGGCAGTGTCACAACTGTCAGGAGTTTGGCCACACAAAAAACTTCTGTGGGCGTATCATAAAATGCGTCAGATGCGGCGAAAACCATGAGACGCATGAATGTCCACGCAACACCCCACCCAAATGTGCAAACTGCGGTGGCCCTCATGTGGCCTCATACCGCGACTGCCCCAACAGACAAATCCTTCTTAAAAAGAAGGAAACAAAGGTCACTATAAGACCTACTACCAACACCCAGGAGACTGCATCTCCTGCTCCCACCACCACCTCTGCCCCGAACTCTTACGCCGGAGTCCTATTCCACGGACCACCCACCCCCACACCAACCCCCGCACCCGCACCCACACCCCCACCCACAACCCCCCAGCTGTCCACGGATACACCCGCATGGGTAGAGGGCCTACTCAATATGATTAGTGACATGAAGGCCATGTTCCATACCGTCATGAGCACGCTTAACATCGTGCTCCAACAAGCTTTCGCAGCTAAAGTTAATGGATAGACATTCTATCCTTAACTATAACATAACAGGGCTCGTAAAGCGTAAGCTCGAGCTGGAATCCCTCCTGGCCTCTCATAGGCCATCAGTTGTCGCACTCACAGACACAAAACTTAACAAGCAAACGCGAATACACTTTCACGGTTATCACACTTACAGACTAGACTCACAAACCCCCGCACAAGGAGGCGTCGCACTTCTGGTGCGTTCTGACGTCCCCTCTAAATTTATAAACAACAGCACACTAAATGACGAAAAACACACAGCCGTCACTGTACAAGTAAAACTTAAACACACATACAAAATCACATGTATATACAGAAGACCGGGAGCACAACTCGACACCTTCAAAACACTCTTACGGGAAACCGAAACAGACAGACAACACATCATCGTAGGGGACCTAAACGCTAAACATCACACTTGGAACTGCACAAAGCCAAATGCGCTAGGTACTCACCTCACTAAAACAAAATACACAGTCATACACCCCAACGCCTACACATACAGACATCACTCAAATCCAGCGTACACATCTACACTAGATCTGTTACTCACACAACCATCACACAGATTCACAGATTGCACAACAATAGAATTCAGTGACAACGACCACATCCCCGTTATCTATCACCTCGGCCGTGACACAATAAGAATCCCACCAACAGAACACAAATACAACTTTACACAGGCAGACTGGAAACTATACAAGAACACAGTCTACAGTAACACGCCCAACATCACACCTCTCTCAAACACTCATGACATAAACAATGCCATAAACACCCTCCAAAACATCATACGCGATGCCGCATACACCTCGATACCCACGTTTAACCCCACTCCCATTCACCTACGCCAGCCACCTAAACACATACTCGCACTAATCAAACAGAGAAACAACATAAAAAACTGCTGGTATAGGACTAAAGACCCAACATACAGACCTATCATAAACAGTCTCACTAGACAAATCACCTCTCTAATGTCGCAGTGGAAAACATCCCTCTGGCACGATCAATTACGCCGGACCCATTACGACCCCAAAAACTTCTGTAAACTAGTCAGAAGCCATAACACCAAATCAAAATCGGTGAGAATACGACGAGGCGATGAGCTTCTCACTCCCGCAGATCAGGCTACCATACTTGCTGATTACTACGTCGATAGAGACTCAGCACGTACCACTACCATTTACAACCACAGTCCACTGACTGATACAACCCAAACTATTTTTTCCTCCTATAAAGAACTGACTGCAACTCTGAGAAACACGAGGGGAAACAAATCAACAGGAGAGGACAGTATACCCTATGTCCTACTCAAACAACTCCCCAGGAAAGCCCATATGTTTCTCCTCAACATTTTCAACTCATGCTCACGCCTGAGATACTACCCTACTCAGTGGAAACATGCTATAATTGTTCCACTTCTCAAACCCAAAAAACGAGGAGCGGCACCGGAAGATTACCGGCCCATCAGTCTCCTCAACCACATCTCAAAAATATATGAGAAACTTATTCTTATCCACATCCGAAAACACTGCGACACACATGACATCATCCCCCCGGAACAAACCGGGTTCTCTCGCGGCGTTAGCTGCTATCATCACGTAGCAAAACTACAGTATGATACAGCTAAAAATCTCAATAAAAATCTTGCTACAGCAATGATCTCATTAGATTGCACACAGGCATTTGATTCTGTATCCCACTCCACCTTAATTGATCAACTCCGGCTTCACCGATTCCCGGACCAACTGGTCGACATTATTGGCTCATACCTCAGTGGCCGGACATTTTCTGTCCGTGTCAAAACTGAGATCTCCACCCCGCGCCCAGTTACCTGTGGTGTTCCCCAGGGCTCGGTCCTTGCGCCAGTCCTTTTCAACATATACACAGCCCATATAGTAGGGCAAAAGATTGATGATGTACAAATCGCTGCATATGCTGACGACATTGCTATATATACAGCAAGCATGAATGCAGATCACGCCATGCGCAAGGCCGAAACGGTAGCCCAAAAAATCACAGACCAACTTAAAAACATTAATATCCACATAAACACACAAAAAACTGATGCAATCACATTTTCATACAAGAAAACACTCAAACAACAACCAAAACTGAATGGACAAACCATACAGAATAAAAGACAGCTAACATACCTCGGTATGAAATTGGAATCACACCTATCATTTACAGCTCACACAAAACACAGGATACAGATAGCGAAAGCCACTACACACCAACTAAATCACCTACTCTATTCACCAGGGCTGTCACTCAGACTCAAGATCCTGACAAAGCCTCCTCTGACAAAGCCATCCTTAGGCCTACATTGCTTAACGGTGCCCCCATCCTGCACTACCTATACCCCTCAGCCCTGAAGTCTCTCCAAACATACCAAAACAGCGTCCTACAAAAAATCACAAAACGAACATCTCTCGAAAGACGGAACATGGCACACATTCACAATGAATTACAACTCGACACGGTTCAACAGCACATCACAAAGAGACATATAAAGTTCTTTGACAACATCCCTGCCTCATTTAACCCACTCTTCCGGGCCATCACCCCATCCTCCCTTCCTGCCAGATGGCAGGGCCGAAAGAGACCACTCAACCCGGTCAACACTATACTTAAATCCGCTTCTAAAGCACCCCCACTCCCAGTATCCTATCCCATCGCCCCGTCCTGCCTACTCCCTAGTCCCACCCCAGCACCACTCTCTTATATTCATCCTTTGTAAATATAACCATGTAAATATTGTAAATATTATCATTACTAATCTTGTATATAGTTCTTAGTAGTAGGTATTTTATTAACAAACAACTAGAAGAGGACCCTCACCTCTAAATAATGAGAAAATTCCCTGACTGGGAAATATCATTCAAATTGTAAATAGTCATCAGACCTTCAAATACCAACAGGTAGTAAAAGGTAAAGTACATCAAGTTTATAATTTATCTAATTATTTGTTTTATTAATGTTTTGTTTTGTTTGAGGGATTGGAAAAAAAAAAAAAAAAAAAAAAAAAAGGTACCACCGTCATTCCTTCAGACACCTCAGTCCCTTGCTCAGTCTCTCTCTATAGTGCCTGTCAGTGTAGTTTCGGAAGATGGCTGTACCTCAGATTGTCAGCGATCTGCATTATTATGTATACGTGAAGAAAAGGATCTGGTAAGTTCAACATTAATCACATTCATTCTAAAATAAAAAGTTCATTAATATTTAATGTAAGTGGTAGAACCCAATTAATTCACTACTATATTTCAGTTCTCAAAAGCTAGAGTTATACGAGAAACTTCAACGTCTGATAAAGAACAATCCTAAGCCTAGAGTCGTCTGTGAGTCGATCGTGAGCTGGTTGATATCCCTTCACCGGAAGTGTGTCCTGCCGAACTTAGGATGCGACTTCTGTCCATTCCACGATTTGCTCTACGTGGCAGACAGATTGGTCGTCAAATTTCGCCTCAAAAGTGAATCGACCGTTTCGGCTCTTCTAGCAGATATCTACACATGCGAGGGCTCTTTCGACAGACTTTTTTCCGGTAAATTATCTATTGTAAATACCTTTAGATAAAATGAATTGAGTACCAACTAGTAATCTGAGATCAAATTACGATACATATTACTTATGTCTTCTTTTTTTATCTCTGCGTTTCAGGTGCGATATTTAAAGCCGTCGAAACTCTGAACAAGGGCGGAAACAACGACTTCATAAGCCGAAGAGAATCCATCCGAGTCCTAGAATTCATCTTGCGCTCATCCAAAAAGTAAAGGATCGCCTACTATCACATGGGGAGGTTCCTTCCAATGGCAGATGTCCCGCTGAGCAACGGTCAATTGCCGCTGATTGCGGCACGCCGAGCGAAGAGCGGGTGGAGGGTTTCTAGGTTGTTTCTCAAGTATAGATCATCTACAAGATAACATGTAACGGTGAAGAAGAAACCAAATTATGTGCAAATAAAAATCCTCTACAGTTTATATTCATAATGCTATTTGTAAATAATATTCTATTCCTTTTAATATAATATAATAAATCAATCGTTGTCGTTAAAAAATGTATCATTTATCATTATTCCTAAGACCTATTAAATGTGAGTCCCTCAGGTCTCCTGTCTGAATTATAAAAAATACAACAACAAAACTCTCTATGCTTTACCTGTGAGGTATAACACACTATGTCCATCTTTTACCAATTCAGCATTATTACACATTTGTATTAAACTTTTCTTGTTCTGCCAAGAGCTACAGATAACTATGTCCTAGACCAAATATAAGGAGAGTTTCTTTAATCAAAAAGGACATAATTATAAGTCATCTTTGATTCGGAGGAAACAACTTTTTAAACAGCTATCCTGAAAACTGAGGCAAATGTGACATAGTGTACATTATCTGCGAGGTACAGATACAAGACCTGGTCGTTAGAATCATTTATGTTTCTTTGATTCGAATATAATCAAATTAGCAAATCTTCGAACTAGTAGATTCTAACAAGCATAACAGCAAAGTTAGCACAGGTTTCAGGTCTTGAAAAGTGAAAAATAAAAAAGGAGCCGCACAAATCGTGCTCAGAGACTATTTTGTTGTAAAATCCAATTTTATATGAAAACAAAAATAAATTGAAAATCTCCATGCTTTGACGGGCCTAATGGTGCAGATCAGGTTAATCAAAGACAAAATTATGAATCACAAATGCCAAACCTACAAACGAATTGAAATCGTTTATAGCTTCGAAAAAAAAAAAAAAGAAATGTTATACCTCCAGTAAAATAATCAGAAAGAAAAACATTTTGGAATAAGCCGAAAAAAACAACAATGAAATTGCTTAATCGGGACCATTATTCTGGCAAATATGTGAGAAAGAATATTACTTAAATTCAAAGTTTATCAGATCTAGTCTCAGGTTAAGACCACCTATTTTTGCGGATTATCCCCAGCAGTAAATCATATCATAAACCTAACTCAACAGAAGGTACAGTTATATTGCACAGATCAGAAATAACCGCTGGTCAGGTAGACCCGCTTTCAAATTAAGGCATCGTATTGCCACCTCCTGTCTCTTATTGAAAATCCAAGATAATGAGCTCAAAAATATTTACCATTTAGCTTTAACATCGCAATAAAACAATTAAAAAATACGAAGAGCTCTTAGTATTTTCCACAAATACCTTAGTATCTGAACGTTTTTTAGAACCTTTAGGTCATTATTACAATCAACGAAAAATGTAATAAGAATAATGATTATAAAAACTGAAAAAAATTTTGGTCAGTAAATCTACGAGTGACCCACCACTTCAACTGATCGTGCTGGCGAATTTTAACTTATTATCTATCTTTTTGTAGCTTTAATTCCTCTTGTCGTCAGAGCGTTGATTAAGAAAGGATTTCAACCGTAAAAAATTTAAAAATAAAAACACGGATTAATAGTAGAGATATTGTATTCAATATTGAAAAGCCCTAAGTTCATTTTTGCATGGTGCCTCTCCGGATGGGAAATATAATGTTCGTTTATTTACGGATGTTAGAGCAAAGTTCTCAAATCGTGGCGATTTCAAAAAAGCTTTAATACCTCCTTGAAACAAGAGCATAATAGAATTAAAACAATCAGTTGTGAAATTTTGTTTGTTGATAACGAACAATATGGAAAAGTAGCATTCACCCATTTCCAAAATGACCGACACAGATATAAAAATGCCAAACGTTAGGGATAGAGATAGTACCTTTTTGGACTCTTCTTTAGATACGGTAAAGTGTACCATCATCAATTCTATCGATTTACCTCGAACTAAAAACCTCATACAAACATAATACATAGCGTAAATACTGAAAAGTCGTTAAACGATTTAATTTTTCTTTTAATACACTTTTTAATCAGGACATTTTTTCCGCTAAATAATTACGGCATTACAGAATTTAAAAATCCCTCTCCTTGGTCGTGTGGAACGGGGGTAGGGAGAGGGGGTGTCCCGGAGCTACTTATACCACCGGACCCCGCAGGTACCACCGTCATTCCTTCAGACACCTCAGTCCCTTGCTCAGTCTCTCTCTATAGTCCCTGTCAGTGTAGTTTCGGAAGATGGCTGTACCTCAGATTGTCAGCGATCTGCATTATTATGTATACGTGAAGAAAAGGATCTGGTAAGTTCAACATTAATCACATTCATTCTAAAATAAAAGTTCATTAATATTTAATGTAAGTGGTAGAACCCAATTAATTCACTACCATATTTCAGTTCTCAAAAGCTAGAGTTATACGAGAAACTTCAACGTCTGATAAAGAACAATCCTTAGCCTAGAGTCGTCTGTGAGTCGATCGTGAGCTGGTTGATATCCCTTCACCGGAAGTGTGTCCTGCCGAACTTAGGATGCGACTTCTGTCCATTCCACGATTTGCTCTACGTGGCAGTCAGATTGGTCGTCAAATTTCGCCTCAAAAGTGAATCCACCGTTTCGGCTCTTCTAGCAGATATCTACACATGCGAGGGCTCTTTCGACAGACTTTTTTCCGGTAAATTATCTATTGTAAATACCTTTAGATAAAATTAATTGAGTACCAACTAGTTATCTGAGATCAAATTACGATACATATTACTTATGTCTTCTTTTTTTATCTCTGCGTTTCAGGTGCGATATTTAAAGCCGTCGAAACTCTGAACAAGGGCGGAAACAACGACTTCATAAGCCGAAGAGAATCCATCCGAGTCCTAGAATTCATCTTGCGCTCATCCAAAAAGTACAGGATCGCCTACTATCACATGGGGAGGTTCCTTCCAATGGCAGATGTCCCGCTGAGCAACGGTCAATTGCCGCTGATTGCGGCACGCCGAGCGAAGAGCGGGTGGAGGGTTTCTAGGTTGTTTCTTAAGTATAGATCATCTACAAGATAACTTGTAACGGTGAAGAAGAGACCAAATTATGTGCAAATAAAAATCCTCTACAGTTTATATTCATAATGCTATTTGTAAATAATATTCTATTCCTTTTAATATTATATAATAAATCAATCGTTGTCGTTAAAAAATGTATCATTTATCATTATTCCTAAGCGCTATTAAATGTGAGTCCCTCAGGTCTCCTGTCTGAATTATAAAAAATACAACAACAAAACTCTCTATGCTTTACCTGTGAGGTATAACACACTATGTCCATCTTTTACCAATTCAGCATTATTACACATTTGTATTAAACTTTTCTTGTTCTGCCAAGAGCTACAGATAACTATGTCCTAGACCAAATATAAGGAGAGTTTCTTTAATCAAAAAGGACATAATTATAAGTCCTCTTTGATTCGGAGGAAACAACTTTTTAAACAGTTATCCTGAAAACTGAGGCAAATGTGGCATAGTGTACATTATCTGCGAGGTACAGATACAAGACCTGGTCGTTAGAATCATTTATGTTTCTTTGATTCGAATATAATCAAATTAGCAAATCTTCGAACTAGTAGATTCTAACAAGCATAACAGCAAAGTTAGCACAGGTTTCAGGTCTTGAAAATGAAATTTAAAAAAGGTGCCGCACAAATCGTGCTCAGAGACTATTTTGTTGGAAAATCCAATTTTATATGAAAACAAAAATAAATTGAAAATCTCCATGCTTTGACGGGCATAATGGTGCAGATCAGGTTAATCAAAGACAAAATTATGAATCACAAATGCCAAACCTACAAACGAATTGAAATCGTTTATAGCTTCGAAAAAAAAAAAAAAGAAATGTTATACCTCCAGTAAAATAATCAGAAAGAAAAACATTTTGGAATAAGCCGAAAAAAACAACAATGAAATTGCTTAATCGGGACCATTATTCTGGCAAATATGTGAGAAAGAATATTACTTAAATTCAAAGTTTATCAGATCTAGTCTCAGGTTAAGACCACCTATTTTTGCGGATTATCCCCAGCAGTAAATCATATCATAAACCTAACTCAACAGAAGGCACAGTTATATTGCACAGATCAGAAATAACCGCTGGTCAGGTAGACCCGCTTTCAAATTAAGGCATCGTATTGCCACCTCCTGTCTCTTATTGAAAATCCAAGATAATGAGCTCAAAAATATTTACCATTTAGCTTTAACATCGCAATAAAACAATTAAAAAATACGAAGAGCTCTTAGTATTTTCCACAAATACCTTAGTATCTGAACGTTTTTTAGAACCTTTAGGTCATTATTACAATCAACGAAAAATGTAATAAGAATAATGATTATAAAAACTGAAAAAAATTTTGGTCAGTAAATCTACGAGTGACCCACCACTTCAACTGATCGTGCTGGCGAATTTTAACTTATTATCTATCTTTTTGTAGCTTTAATTCCTCTTGTCGTCAGAGCGTTGATTAAGAAAGGATTTCAACCGTAAAAAATTTAAAAATAAAAACACGGATTAATAGTAGAGATATTGTATTCAATATTGAAAAGCCCTAAGTTCATTTTTGCATGGTGCCTCTCCGGATGGGAAATATAATGTTCGTTTATTTACGGATGTTAGAGCAAAGTTCTCAAATCGTGGCGATTTCAAAAAAGCTTTAATACCTCCTTGAAACAAGAGCATAATAGAATTAAAACAATCAGTTGTGAAATTTTGTTTGTTGATAACGAACAATATGGAAAAGTAGCATTCACCCATTTCCAAAATGACCGACACAGATATAAAAATGCCAAACGTTAGGGATAGAGATAGTACCTTTTTGGACTCTTCTTTAGATACGGTAAAGTGTACCATCATCAATTCTATCGATTTACCTCGAACTAAAAACCTCATACAAACATAATACATAGCGTAAATACTGAAAAGTCGTTAAACGATTTAATTTTTCTTTTAATACACTTTTTAATCAGGACATTTTTTCCGCTAAATAATTACGGCATTACAGAATTTAAAAATCCCTCTTCTTGGTCGTGTGGAACGGGGGTAGGGAGAGGGGGTGTCCCGGAGCTACTTATACCACCGGACCCCGCAGGTACCACCGTCATTCCTTCAGACACCTCAGTCCCTTGCTCAGTCTCTCTCTATAGTCCCTGTCAGTGTAGTTTCGGAAGATGGCTGTACCTCAGATTGTCAGCGATCTGCATTATTATGTATACGTGAAGAAAAGGATCTGGTAAGTTTAACATTAATCACATTCATCCTAAAATAAAAAGTTCATTAATATTTAATGTAAGTGGTAGAACCCAATTAATTCACTACTATATTTCAGTTCTCAAAAGCTAGAGTTATACGAGAAACTTCAACGTCTGATAAAGAACAATCCTAAGCCAAGAGTCGTCTGTGAGTCGATCGTGAGCTGGTTGATATCCCTTCACCGGAAGTGTGTCCTGCCGAACTTAGGATGCGACTTCTGTCCATTCCACGATTTGCTCTACGTGGCAGTCAGATTGGTCGTCAAATTTCGCCTCAAAAGTGAATCCACCGTTTCGGCTCTTCTAGCAGATATCTACACATGCGAGGGCTCTTTCGACAGACTTTTTTCCGGTAAATTATCTATTGTAAATACCTTTAGATAAAATGAATTGAGTACCAACTAGTTAACTGAGATCAAATTACGATACATATTACTTATGTCTTCTTTTTTTATCTCTGCGTTTCAGGTGCGATATTTAAAGCCGTCGAAACTCTGAACAAGGGCGGAAACAACGACTTCATAAGCCGAAGAGAATCCATCCGAGTCCTAGAATTCATCTTGCGCTCATCCAAAAAGTACAGGATCGCCTACTATCACATGGGGAGGTTCCTTCCAATGGCAGATGTCCCGCTGAGCAACGGTCAATTGCCGCTGATTGCGGCACGCCGAGCGAAGAGCGGGTGGAGGGTTTCTAGGTTGTTTCTCAAGTATAGATCATCTACAAGATAACTTGTAACGTTGAAGAAGAAACCAAATTATGTGCAAATAAAAATCCTCTACAGTTTATATTCATAATGCTATTTGTAAATAATATTCTATTCCTTTTAATATGATATAATAAATCAATCGTTGTCGTTAAAAAATGTATCATTTATCATTATTCCTAAGCCCTATTAAATGTGAGTCCCTCAGGTCTCCTGTCTGAATTATAAAAAATACAACAACAAAACTCTCTATGCTTTACCTGTGAGGTATAACACACTATGTCCATCTTTTACCAATTCAGCATTATTACACATTTGTATTAAACTTTTCTTGTTCTGCCAAGAGCTACAGATAACTATGTCCTAGACCAAATATAAGGAGAGTTTCTTTAATCAAAAAGGACATAATTATAAGTCATCTTTGATTCGGAGGAAACAACTTTTTAAACAGTTATCCTGAAAACTGAGGCAAATGTGGCATAGTGTACATTATCTGCGAGGTACAGATACAAGACCTGGTCGTTAGAATCATTTATGTTTCTTTGATTCGAATATAATCAAATTAGCAAATCTTCGAACTAGTAGATTCTAACAAGCATAACAGCAAAGTTAGCACAGGTTTCAGGTCTTGAAAAGTGAAAAATAAAAAAGGAGCCGCACAAATCGTGCTCAGAGACTATTTTGTTGTAAAATCCAATTTTATATGAAAACAAAAATAAATTGAAAATCTCCATGCTTTGACGGGCATAATGGTGCAGATCAGGTTAATCAAAGACAAAATTATGAATCACAAATGCCAAACCTACAAACGAATTGAAATCGTTTATAGCTTCGAAAAAAAAAAAAGAAATGTTATACCTCCAGTAAAATAATCAGAAAGAAAAACATTTTGGAATAAGCCGAAAAAAACAACAATGAAATTGCTTAATCGGGACCATTATTCTGGCAAATATGTGAGAAAGAATATTACTTAAATTCAAAGTTTATCAGATCTAGTCTCAGGTTAAGACCACCTATTTTTGCGGATTATCCCCAGCAGTAAATCATATCATAAACCTAACTCAACAGAAGGTACAGTTATATTGCACAGATCAGAAATAACCGCTGGTCAGGTAGACCCGCTTTCAAATTAAGGCATCGTATTGCCACCTCCTGTCTCTTATTGAAAATCCAAGATAATGAGCTCAAAAATATTTACCATTTAGCTTTAACATCGCAATAAAACAATTAAAAAATACGAAGAGCTCTTAGTATTTTCCACAAATACCTTAGTATCTGAACGTTTTTTAGAACCTTTAGGTCATTATTACAATCAACGAAAAATGTAATAAGAATAATGATTATAAAAACTGAAAAAAATTTTGGTCAGTAAATCTACGAGTGACCCACCACTTCAACTGATCGTGCTGGCGAATTTTAACTTATTATCTATCTTTTTGTAGCTTTAATTCCTCTTGTCGTCAG
Organism: Rhaphigaster nebulosa; assembly: GCA_948150685.1. Lineage (NCBI taxonomy): Eukaryota > Metazoa > Arthropoda > Insecta > Hemiptera > Pentatomidae > Rhaphigaster > Rhaphigaster nebulosa. The sequence continues at coordinate 99,936,991 of OX411306.1, read as the reverse complement.
AGCGTTGATTAAGAAAGGATTTCAACCGTAAAAAATTTAAAAATAAAAACACGGATTAATAGTAGAGATATTGTATTCAATATTGAAAAGCCCTAAGTTCATTTTTGCATGGTGCCTCTCCGGATGGGAAATATAATGTTCGTTTATTTACGGATGTTAGAGCAAAGTTCTCAAATCGTGGCGATTTCAAAAAAGCTTTAATACCTCCTTGAAACAAGAGCATAATAGAATTAAAACAATCAGTTGTGAAATTTTGTTTGTTGATAACGAACAATATGGAAAAGTAGCATTCACCCATTTCCAAAATGACCGACACAGATATAAAAATGCCAAACGTTAGGGATAGAGATAGTACCTTTTTGGACTCTTCTTTAGATACGGTAAAGTGTACCATCATCAATTCTATCGATTTACCTCGAACTAAAAACCTCATACAAACATAATACATAGCGTAAATACTGAAAAGTCGTTAAACGATTTAATTTTTCTTTTAATACACTTTTTAATCAGGACATTTTTTCCGCTAAATAATTACGGCATTACAGAATTTAAAAATCCCTCTTCTTGGTCGTGTGGAACGGGGGTAGGGAGAGGGGGTGTCCCGGAGCTACTTATACCACCGGACCCCGCAGGTACCACCGTCATTCCTTCAGACACCTCAGTCCCTTGCTCAGTCTCTCTCTATAGTCCCTGTCAGTGTAGTTTCGGAAGATGGCTGTACCTCAGATTGTCAGCGATCTGCATTATTATGTATACGTGAAGAAAAGGATCTGGTAAGTTTAACATTAATCACATTCATCCTAAAATAAAAAGTTCATTAATATTTAATGTAAGTGGTAGAACCCAATTAATTCACTACTATATTTCAGTTCTCAAAAGCTAGAGTTATACGAGAAACTTCAACGTCTGATAAAGAACAATCCTAAGCCAAGAGTCGTCTGTGAGTCGATCGTGAGCTGGATGATATCCCTTCACCGGAAGTGTGTCCTGCCGAACTTAGGATGCGACTTCTGTCCATTCCACGATTTGCTCTACGTGGCAGTCAGATTGGTCGTCAAATTTCGCCTCAAAAGTGAATCCACCGTTTCGGCTCTTCTAGCAGATATCTACACATGCGAGGGCTCTTTCGACAGACTTTTTTCCGGTAAATTATCTATTGTAAATACCTTTAGATAAAATGAATTGAGTACCAACTAGTTAACTGAGATCAAATTACGATACATATTACTTATGTCTTCTTTTTTTATCTCTGCGTTTCAGGTGCGATATTTAAAGCCGTCGAAACTCTGAACAAGGGCGGAAACAACGACTTCATAAGCCGAAGAGAATCCATCCGAGTCCTAGAATTCATCTTGCGCTCATCCAAAAAGTACAGGATCGCCTACTATCACATGGGGAGGTTCCTTCCAATGGCAGATGTCCCGCTGAGCAACGGTCAATTGCCGCTGATTGCGGCACGCCGAGCGAAGAGCGGGTGGAGGGTTTCTAGGTTGTTTCTCAAGTATAGATCATCTACAAGATAACTTGTAACGGTGAAGAAGAAACCAAATTATGTGCAAATAAAAATCCTCTACAGTTTATATTCATAATGCTATTTGTAAATAATATTCTATTCCTTTTAATATGATATAATAAATCAATCGTTGTCGTTAAAAAATGTATCATTTATCATTATTCCTAAGCCCTATTAAATGTGAGTCCCTCAGGTCTCCTGTCTGAATTATAAAAAATACAACAACAAAACTCTCTATGCTTTACCTGTGAGGTATAACACACTATGTCCATCTTTTACCAATTCAGCATTATTACACATTTGTATTAAACTTTTCTTGTTCTGCCAAGAGCTACAGATAACTATGTCCTAGACCAAATATAAGGAGAGTTTCTTTAATCAAAAAGGACATAATTATAAGTCCTCTTTGATTCGGAGGAAACAACTTTTTAAACAGTTATCCTGAAAACTGAGGCAAATGTGGCATAGTGTACATTATCTGCGAGGTACAGATACAAGACCTGGTCGTTAGAATCATTTATGTTTCTTTGATTCGAATATAATCAAATTAGCAAATCTTCGAACTAGTAGATTCTAACAAGCATAACAGCAAAGTTAGCACAGGTTTCAGGTCTTGAAAAGTGAAAAATAAAAAAGGAGCCGCACAAATCGTGCTCAGAGACTATTTTGTTGTAAAATCCAATTTTATATGAAAACAAAAATAAATTGAAAATCTCCATGCTTTGACGGGCATAATGGTGCAGATCAGGTTAATCAAAGACAAAATTATGAATCACAAATGCCAAACCTACAAACGAATTGAAATCGTTTATAGCTTCGAAAAAAAAAAAAGAAATGTTATACCTCCAGTAAAATAATCAGAAAGAAAAACATTTTGGAATAAGCCGAAAAAAACAACAATGAAATTGCTTAATCGGGACCATTATTCTGGCAAATATGTGAGAAAGAATATTACTTAAATTCAAAGTTTATCAGATCTAGTCTCAGGTTAAGACCACCTATTTTTGCGGATTATCCCCAGCAGTAAATCATATCATAAACCTAACTCAACAGAAGGTACAGTTATATTGCACAGATCAGAAATAACCGCTGGTCAGGTAGACCCGCTTTCAAATTAAGGCATCGTATTGCCACCTCCTGTCTCTTATTGAAAATCCAAGATAATGAGCTCAAAAATATTTACCATTTAGCTTTAACATCGCAATAAAACAATTAAAAAATACGAAGAGCTCTTAGTATTTTCCACAAATACCTTAGTATCTGAACGTTTTTTAGAACCTTTAGGTCATTATTACAATCAACGAAAAATGTAATAAGAATAATGATTATAAAAACTGAAAAAAATTTTGGTCAGTAAATCTACGAGTGACCCACCACTTCAACTGATCGTGCTGGCGAATTTTAACTTATTATCTATCTTTTTGTAGCTTTAATTCCTCTTGTCGTCAGAGCGTTGATTAAGAAAGGATTTCAACCGTAAAAAATTTAAAAATAAAAACACGGATTAATAGTAGAGATATTGTATTCAATATTGAAAAGCCCTAAGTTCATTTTTGCATGGTGCCTCTCCGGATGGGAAATATAATGTTCGTTTATTTACGGATGTTAGAGCAAAGTTCTCAAATCGTGGCGATTTCAAAAAAGCTTTAATACCTCCTTGAAACAAGAGCATAATAGAATTAAAACAATCAGTTGTGAAATTTTGTTTGTTGATAACGAACAATATGGAAAAGTAGCATTCACCCATTTCCAAAATGACCGACACAGATATAAAAATGCCAAACGTTAGGGATAGAGATAGTACCTTTTTGGACTCTTCTTTAGATACGGTAAAGTGTACCATCATCAATTCTATCGATTTACCTCGAACTAAAAACCTCATACAAACATAATACATAGCGTAAATACTGAAAAGTCGTTAAACGATTTAATTTTTCTTTTAATACACTTTTTAATCAGGACATTTTTTCCGCTAAATAATTACGGCATTACAGAATTTAAAAATCCCTCTTCTTGGTCGTGTGGAACGGGGGTAGGGAGAGGGGGTGTCCCGGAGCTACTTATACCACCGGACCCCGCAGGTACCACCGTCATTCCTTCAGACACCTCAGTCCCTTGCTCAGTCTCTCTCTATAGTGCCTGTCAGTGTAGTTTCGGAAGATGGCTGTACCTCAGATTGTCAGCGATCTGCATTATTATGTATACGTGAAGAAAAGGATCTGGTAAGTTTAACATTAATCACATTCATCCTAAAATAAAAAGTTCATTAATATTTAATGTAAGTGGTAGAACCCAATTAATTCACTACTATATTTCAGTTCTCAAAAGCTAGAGTTATACGAGAAACTTCAACGTCTGATAAAGAACAATCCTAAGCCAAGAGTCGTCTGTGAGTCGATCGTGAGCTGGTTGATATCCCTTCACCGGAAGTGTGTCCTGCCGAACTTAGGATGCGACTTCTGTCCATTCCACGATTTGCTCTACGTGGCAGTCAGATTGGTCGTCAAATTTCGCCTCAAAAGTGAATCCACCGTTTCGGCTCTTCTAGCAGATATCTACACATGCGAGGGCTCTTTCGACAGACTTTTTTCCGGTAAATTATCTATTGTAAATACCTTTAGATAAAATGAATTGAGTACCAACTAGTTAACTGAGATCAAATTACGATACATATTACTTATGTCTTCTTTTTTTATCTCTGCGTTTCAGGTGCGATATTTAAAGCCGTCGAAACTCTGAACAAGGGCGGAAACAACGACTTCATAAGCCGAAGAGAATCCATCCGAGTCCTAGAATTCATCTTGCGCTCATCCAAAAAGTACAGGATCGCCTACTATCACATGGGGAGGTTCCTTCCAATGGCAGATGTCCCGCTGAGCAACGGTCAATTGCCGCTGATTGCGGCACGCCGAGCGAAGAGCGGGTGGAGGGTTTCTAGGTTGTTTCTCAAGTATAGATCATCTACAAGATAACTTGTAACGTTGAAGAAGAAACCAAATTATGTGCAAATAAAAATCCTCTACAGTTTATATTCATAATGCTATTTGTAAATAATATTCTATTCCTTTTAATATGATATAATAAATCAATCGTTGTCGTTAAAAAATGTATCATTTATCATTATTCCTAAGCCCTATTAAATGTGAGTCCCTCAGGTCTCCTGTCTGAATTATAAAAAATACAACAACAAAACTCTCTATGCTTTACCTGTGAGGTATAACACACTATGTCCATCTTTTACCAATTCAGCATTATTACACATTTGTATTAAACTTTTCTTGTTCTGCCAAGAGCTACAGATAACTATGTCCTAGACCAAATATAAGGAGAGTTTCTTTAATCAAAAAGGACATAATTATAAGTCCTCTTTGATTCGGAGGAAACAACTTTTTAAACAGTTATCCTGAAAACTGAGGCAAATGTGGCATAGTGTACATTATCTGCGAGGTACAGATACAAGACCTGGTCGTTAGAATCATTTATGTTTCTTTGATTCGAATATAATCAAATTAGCAAATCTTCGAACTAGTAGATTCTAACAAGCATAACAGCAAAGTTAGCACAGGTTTCAGGTCTTGAAAAGTGAAAAATAAAAAAGGAGCCGCACAAATCGTGCTCAGAGACTATTTTGTTGTAAAATCCAATTTTATATGAAAACAAAAATAAATTGAAAATCTCCATGCTTTGACGGGCATAATGGTGCAGATCAGGTTAATCAAAGACAAAATTATGAATCACAAATGCCAAACCTACAAACGAATTGAAATCGTTTATAGCTTCGAAAAAAAAAAAAGAAATGTTATACCTCCAGTAAAATAATCAGAAAGAAAAACATTTTGGAATAAGCCGAAAAAAACAACAATGAAATTGCTTAATCGGGACCATTATTCTGGCAAATATGTGAGAAAGAATATTACTTAAATTCAAAGTTTATCAGATCTAGTCTCAGGTTAAGACCACCTATTTTTGCGGATTATCCCCAGCAGTAAATCATATCATAAACCTTACTCAACAGAAGGTACAGTTATATTGCACAGATCAGAAATAACCGCTGGTCAGGTTGTAGCTTTAATTCCTCTTGTCGTCAGAGCGTTGATTAAGAAAGGATTTCAACCGTCAAAAATTAAAAATAAAAACACGGATTAATAGTAGAGATATTGTATTGAATATTGAAAAGCCCTAAGTTCATTTTTGCATGGTGCCTCTCCGGATGGGAAATATAATGTTCGTTTATTTACGGATGTTAGAGCAAAGTTCTCAAATCGTGGCGATTTCAAAGAAGCTTTAATACCTCCTTGAAACAAGAGCATAATAGAATTAAAACAATCAGTTGTGAAATTTTGTTTGTTGATAACGAACAATATGGAAAAGTAGCATTCACCCATTTCCAAAATGACCGACACAGATATAAAAATGCCAAACGTTAGGGATAGAGATAGTACCTTTTTGGACTCTTCTTTAGATACGGTAAAGTGTACCATCATCAATTCTATCGATTTACCTCGAACTAAAAACCTCATACAAACATAATACATAGCGTAAATACTGAAAAGTCGTTAAACGATTTAATTTTTCTTTTAATACACTTTTTAATCAGGACATTTTTTCCGCTAAATAATTACGGCATTACAGAATTTAAAAATCCCTCTCCTTGGTCGTATGGAACGGGGGTGGGGAGAGGGGGTGTCCCGGAGCTACTTATACCACCGGACCCCGCAGGTACCACAGTCATTCCTTCAGACACCTCAGTCCCTTGCTCAGTCTCTCTCTATAGTGCCTGTCAGTGTAGTTTCGGAAGATGGCTGTACCTCAGATTGTCAGCGATCTGCATTACTATGTATACGTGAAGAAAAGGATCTGGTAAGTTCAACATTAATCACATTCATCCTAAAATAAAAAGTTCATTAATATTTAATGTAAGTGGTAGAACCCAATTAATTCACTACTATATTTCAGTTCTCAAAAGCTAGAGTTATACGAGAAACTTCAACGTCTGATAAAGAACAATCCTAAGCCAAGAGTCGTCTGTGAGTCGATCGTGAGCTGGTTGATATCCCTTCACCGGAAGTGTGTCCTGCCGAACTTAGGATGCGGCTTCTGTCCATTCCACGATTTGCTCTACGTGGCAGTCAGATTGGTCGTCAAATTTCGCCTCAAAAGTGAATCCACCGTTTCGGCTCTTCTAGCAGATATCTACACATGCGAGGGCTCTTTCGACAGACTTTTTTCCGGTAAATTATCTATTGTAAATACCTTTAGATAAAATGAATTGAGTACCAACTAGTTATCTGAGATCAAATTACGATACATATTACTTATGTCTTCTTTTTTTATCTCTGCGTTTCAGGTGCGATATTTAAAGCCGTCGAAACTCTGAACAAGGGCGGAAACAACGACTTCATAAGCCGAAGAGAATCCATCCGAGTCCTAGAATTCATCTTGCGCTCATCCAAAAAGTACAGGATCGCCTACTATCACATGGGGAGGTTCCTTCCAATGGCAGATGTCCCGCTGAGCAACGGTCAATTGCCGCTGATTGCGGCACGCCGAGCGAAGAGCGGGTGGAGGGTTTCTAGGTTGTTTCTCAAGTATAGATCATCTACAAGATAACTTGTAACGGTGAAGAAGAAACCAAATTATGTGCAAATAAAAATCCTCTACAGTTTATATTCATAATGCTATTTGTAAATAATATTCTATTCCTTTTAATATTATATAATAAATCAATCGTTGTCGTTAAAAAATGTATCATTTATCATTATTCCTAAGCCCTATTAAATGTGAGTCCCTCAGGTCTCCTGTCTGAATTATAAAAAATACAACAACAAAACTCTCTATGCTTTACCTGTGAGGTATAACACACTATGTCCATCTTTTACCAATTCAGCATTATTACACATTTGTATTAAACTTTTCTTGTTCTGCCAAGAGCTACAGATAACTATGTCCTAGACCAAATATAAGGAGAGTTTCTTCAATCAAAAAGGACATAATTATAAGTCCTCTTTGATTCGGAGGAAACAACTTTTTAAACAGTTATCCTGAAAACTGAGGCAAATGTGGCATAGTGTACATTATCTGCGAGGTACAGATACAAGACCTGGTCGTTAGAATCATTTATGTTTCTTTGATTCGAATATAATCAAATTAGCAAATCTTCGAACTAGTAGATTCTAACAAGCATAACAGCAAAGTTAGCACAGGTTTCAGGTCTTGAAAAGTGAAATATAAAAAAGGAGCCGCACAAATCGTGCTCAGATACTATTTTGTTGTAAAATCCAATTTTATATGAAAACAAAAATAAATTGGAAACCTCCATGCTTTGACGGGCATAATGGTGCAGATCAGGTTAATCAAAGACAAAATTATGAATCACAAATGCCAAACCTACAAACGAATTGAAATCGTTTATAGCTTCGAAAAAAAAAAAAGAAATGTTATACCTCCAGTAAAATAATCAGAAAGAAAAACATTTTGGAATAAGCCGAAAAAAACAACAATGAAATTGCTTAATCGGGACCATTATTCTGGCAAATATGTGAGAAAGAATATTACTTAAATTCAAAGTTTATCAGATCTAGTCTCAGGTTAAGACCACCTATTTTTGCGGATTATCCCCAGCAGTAAATCATATCATAAACCTTACTCAACAGAAGGTACAGTTATATTGCACAGATCAGAAATAACCGCTGGTCAGGTAGACCCGCTTTCAAATTAAGGCATCGTATTGCCACCTCCTGTCTCTTATTGAAAATCCAAGATAATGAGCTCAAAAATATTTACCATTTAGCTTTAACATCGCAATAAAACAATTAAAAAATACGAAGAGCTCTTAGTATTTTCCACAAATACCTTAGTATCTGAACGTTTTTTAGAACCTTTAGGTCATTATTACAATCAACGAAAAATGTAATAAGAATAATGATTATAAAAACTGAAAAAAATTTTGGTCAGTAAATCTACGAGTGACCCACCACTTCAACTGATCGTGCTGGCGAATTTTAACTTATTATCTATCTTTTTGTAGCTTTAATTCCTCTTGTCGTCAGAGCGTTGATTAAGAAAGGATTTCAACCGTCAAAAATTTAAAAATAAAAACACGGATTAATAGTAGAGATATTGTATTGAATATTGAAAAGCCCTAAGTTCATTTTTGCATGGTGCCTCTCCGGATGGGAAATATAATGTTCGTTTATTTACGGATGTTAGAGCAAAGTTCTCAAATCGTGGCGATTTCAAAGAAGCTTTAATACCTCCTTGAAACAAGAGCATAATAGAATTAAAACAATCAGTTGTGAAATTTTGTTTGTTGATAACGAACAATATGGAAAAGTAGCATTCACCCATTTCCAAAATGACCGACACAGATATAAAAATGCCAAACGTTAGGGATAGAAATAGTACCTTTTTGGACTCTTCTTTAGATACGGTAAAGTGTACCATCATCAATTCTATCGATTTACCTCGAACTAAAAACCTCATACAAACATAATACATAGCGTAAATACTGAAAAGTCGTTAAACGATTTAATTTTTCTTTTAATACACTTTTTAATCAGGACATTTTTTCCGCTAAATAATTACGGCATTACAGAATTTAAAAATCCCTCTCCTTGGTCGTGTGGAACGGGGGTGGGGAGAGGGGGTGTCCCGGAGCTACTTATACCACCGGACCCCGCAGGTACCACCGTCATTCCTTCAGACACCTCAGTCCCTTGCTCAGTCTCTCTCTATAGTGCCTGTCAGTGTAGTTTCGGAAGATGGCTGTACCTCAGATTGTCAGCGATCTGCATTATTATGTATACGTGAAGAAAAGGATCTGGTAAGTTCAACATTAATCACATTCATTCTAAAATAAAAAGTTCATTAATATTTAATGTAAGTGGTAGAACCCAATTAATTCACTACTATATTTCAGTTCTCAAAAGCTAGAGTTATACGAGAAACTTCAACGTCTGATAAAGAACAATCCTAAGCCTAGAGTCGTCTGTGAGTCGATCGTGAGCTGGTTGATATCCCTTCACCGGAAGTGTGTCCTGCCGAACTTAGGATGCGACTTCTGCCCATTCCACGATTTGCTCTACGTGGCAGTCAGATTGGTCGTCAAATTTCGCCTCAAAAGTGAATCCACCGTTTCGGCTCTTCTAGCAGATATCTACACATGCGAGGGCTCTTTCGACAGACTTTTTTCCGGTAAATTATCTATTGTAAATACCTTTAGATAAAATGAATTGAGTACCAACTAGTTATCTGAGATCAAATTACGATACATATTACTTATGTCTTCTTTTTTTATCTCTGCGTTTCAGGTGCGATATTTAAAGCCGTCGAAACTCTGAACAAGGGCGGAAACAACGACTTCATAAGCCGAAGAGAATCCATCCGAGTCCTAGAATTCATCTTGCGCTCATCCAAAAAGTACAGGATCGCCTACTATCACATGGGGAGGTTCCTTCCAATGGCAGATGTCCCGCTGAGCAACGGTCAATTGCCGCTGATTGCGGCACGCCGAGCGAAGAGCGGGTGGAGGGTTTCTAGGTTGTTTCTCAAGTATAGATCATCTACAAGATAACTTGTAACGGTGAAGAAGAAACCAAATTATGTGCAAATAAAAATCCTCTACAGTTTATATTCATAATGCTATTTGTAAATAATATTCTATTCCTTTTAATATTATATAATAAATCAATCGTTGTCGTTAAAAAATGTATCATTTATCATTATTCCTAAGCCCTATTAAATGTGAGTCCCTCAGGTCTCCTGTCTGAATTATAAAAAATACAACAACAAAACTCTCTATGCTTTACCTGTGAGGTATAACACACTATGTCCATCTTTTACCAATTCAGCATTATTACACATTTGTATTAAACTTTTCTTGTTCTGCCAAGAGCTACAGATAACTATGTCCTAGACCAAATATAAGGAGAGTTTCTTCAATCAAAAAGGACATAATTATAAGTCCTCTTTGATTCGGAGGAAACAACTTTTTAAACAGTTATCCTGAAAACTGAGGCAAATGTGGCATAGTGTACATTATCTGCGAGGTACAGATACAAGACCTGGTCGTTAGAATCATTTATGTTTCTTTGATTCGAATATAATCAAATTAGCAAATCTTCGAACTAGTAGATTCTAACAAGCATAACAGCAAAGTTAGCACAGGTTTCAGGTCTTGAAAAGTGAAATATAAAAAAGGAGCCGCACAAATCGTGCTCAGATACTATTTTGTTGTAAAATCCAATTTTATATGAAAACAAAAATAAATTGGAAACCTCCATGCTTTGACGGGCATAATGGTGCAGATCAGGTTAATCAAAGACAAAATTATGAATCACAAATGCCAAACCTACAAACGAATTGAAATCGTTTATAGCTTCGAAAAAAAAAAAAGAAATGTTATACCTCCAGTAAAATAATCAGAAAGAAAAACATTTTGGAATAAGCCGAAAAAAACAACAATGAAATTGCTTAATCGGGACCATTATTCTGGCAAATATGTGAGAAAGAATATTACTTAAATTCAAAGTTTATCAGATCTAGTCTCAGGTTAAGACCACCTATTTTTGCGGATTATCCCCAGCAGTAAATCATATCATAAACCTTACTCAACAGAAGGTACAGTTATATTGCACAGATCAGAAATAACCGCTGGTCAGGTAGACCCGCTTTCAAATTAAGGCATCGTATTGCCACCTCCTGTCTCTTATTGAAAATCCAAGATAATGAGCTCAAAAATATTTACCATTTAGCTTTAACATCGCAATAAAACAATTAAAAAATACGAAGAGCTCTTAGTATTTTCCACAAATACCTTAGTATCTGAACGTTTTTTAGAACCTTTAGGTCATTATTACAATCAACGAAAAATGTAATAAGAATAATGATTATAAAAACTGAAAAAAATTTTGGTCAGTAAATCTACGAGTGACCCACCACTTCAACTGATCGTGCTGGCGAATTTTAACTTATTATCTATCTTTTTGTAGCTTTAATTCCTCTTGTCGTCAGAGCGTTGATTAAGAAAGGATTTCAACCGTCAAAAATTTAAAAATAAAAACACGGATTAATAGTAGAGATATTGTATTGAATATTGAAAAGCCCTAAGTTCATTTTTGCATGGTGCCTCTCCGGATGGGAAATATAATGTTCGTTTATTTACGGATGTTAGAGCAAAGTTCTCAAATCGTGGCGATTTCAAAGAAGCTTTAATACCTCCTTGAAACAAGAGCATAATAGAATTAAAACAATCAGTTGTGAAATTTTGTTTGTTGATAACGAACAATATGGAAAAGTAGCATTCACCCATTTCCAAAATGACCGACACAGATATAAAAATGCCAAACGTTAGGGATAGAAATAGTACCTTTTTGGACTCTTCTTTAGATACGGTAAAGTGTACCATCATCAATTCTATCGATTTACCTCGAACTAAAAACCTCATACAAACATAATACATAGCGTAAATACTGAAAAGTCGTTAAACGATTTAATTTTTCTTTTAATACACTTTTTAATCAGGACATTTTTTCCGCTAAATAATTACGGCATTACAGAATTTAAAAATCCCTCTCCTTGGTCGTGTGGAACGGGGGTGGGGAGAGGGGGTGTCCCGGAGCTACTTATACCACCGGACCCCGCAGGTACCACCGTCATTCCTTCAGACACCTCAGTCCCTTGCTCAGTCTCTCTCTATAGTGCCTGTCAGTGTAGTTTCGGAAGATGGCTGTACCTCAGATTGTCAGCGATCTGCATTATTATGTATACGTGAAGAAAAGGATCTGGTAAGTTCAACATTAATCACATTCATTCTAAAATAAAAAGTTCATTAATATTTAATGTAAGTGGTAGAACCCAATTAATTCACTACTATATTTCAGTTCTCAAAAGCTAGAGTTATACGAGAAACTTCAACGTCTGATAAAGAACAATCCTAAGCCTAGAGTCGTCTGTGAGTCGATCGTGAGCTGGTTGATATCCCTTCACCGGAAGTGTGTCCTGCCGAACTTAGGATGCGACTTCTGCCCATTCCACGATTTGCTCTACGTGGCAGTCAGATTGGTCGTCAAATTTCGCCTCAAAAGTGAATCCACCGTTTCGGCTCTTCTAGCAGATATCTACACATGCGAGGGCTCTTTCGACAGACTTTTTTCCGGTAAATTATCTATTGTAAATACCTTTAGATAAAATGAATTGAGTACCAACTAGTTATCTGAGATCAAATTACGATACATATTACTTATGTCTTCTTTTTTTATCTCTGCGTTTCAGGTGCGATATTTAAAGCCGTCGAAACTCTGAACAAGGGCGGAAACAACGACTTCATAAGCCGAAGAGAATCCATCCGAGTCCTAGAATTCATCTTGCGCTCATCCAAAAAGTACAGGATCGCCTACTATCACATGGGGAGGTTCCTTCCAATGGCAGATGTCCCGCTGAGCAACGGTCAATTGCCGCTGATTGCGGCACGCCGAGCGAAGAGCGGGTGGAGGGTTTCTAGGTTGTTTCTCAAGTATAGATCATCTACAAGATAACTTGTAACGGTGAAGAAGAAACCAAATTATGTGCAAATAAAAATCCTCTACAGTTTATATTCATAATGCTATTTGTAAATAATATTCTATTCCTTTTAATATTATATAATAAATCAATCGTTGTCGTTAAAAAATGTATCATTTATCATTATTCCTAAGCCCTATTAAATGTGAGTCCCTCAGGTCTCCTGTCTGAATTATAAAAAATACAACAACAAAACTCTCTATGCTTTACCTGTGAGGTATAACACACTATGTCCATCTTTTACCAATTCAGCATTATTACACATTTGTATTAAACTTTTCTTGTTCTGCCAAGAGCTACAGATAACTATGTCCTAGACCAAATATAAGGAGAGTTTCTTTAATCAAAAAGGACATAATTATAAGTCCTCTTTGATTCGGAGGAAACAACTTTTTAAACAGTTATCCTGAAAACTGAGGCAAATGTGGCATAGTGCACATTATCTGCGAGGTACAGATACAAGACCTGGTCGTTAGAATCATTTATGTTTCTTTGATTCGAATATAATCAAATTAGCAAATCTTCGAACTAGTAGATTCTAACAAGCATAACAGCAAAGTTAGCACAGGTTTCAGGTCTTGAAAAGTGAAATATAAAAAAGGAGCCGCACAAATCGTGCTCAGATACTATTTTGTTGTAAAATCCAATTTTATATGAAAACAAAAATAAATTGGAAACCTCCATGCTTTGACGGGCATAATGGTGCAGATCAGGTTAATCAAAGACAAAATTATGAATCACAAATGCCAAACCTACAAACGAATTGAAATCGTTTATAGCTTCGAAAAAAAAAAAAGAAATGTTATACCTCCAGTAAAATAATCAGAAAGAAAAACATTTTGGAATAAGCCGAAAAAAACAACAATGAAATTGCTTAATCGGGACCATTATTCTGGCAAATATGTGAGAAAGAATATTACTTAAATTCAAAGTTTATCAGATCTAGTCTCAGGTTAAGACCACCTATTTTTGCGGATTATCCCCAGCAGTAAATCATATCATAAACCTTACTCAACAGAAGGTACAGTTATATTGCACAGATCAGAAATAACCGCTGGTCAGGTAGACCCGCTTTCAAATTAAGGCATCGTATTGCCACCTCCTGTCTCTTATTGAAAATCCAAGATAATGAGCTCAAAAATATTTACCATTTAGCTTTAACATCGCAATAAAACAATTAAAAAATACGAAGAGCTCTTAGTATTTTCCACAAATACCTTAGTATCTGAACGTTTTTTAGAACCTTTAGGTCATTATTACAATCAACGAAAAATGTAATAAGAATAATGATTATAAAAACTGAAAAAAATTTTGGTCAGTAAATCTACGAGTGACCCACCACTTCAACTGATCGTGCTGGCGAATTTTAACTTATTATCTATCTTTTTGTAGCTTTAATTCCTCTTGTCGTCAGAGCGTTGATTAAGAAAGGATTTCAACCGTCAAAAATTTAAAAATAAAAACACGGATTAATAGTAGAGATATTGTATTGAATATTGAAAAGCCCTAAGTTCATTTTTGCATGGTGCCTCTCCGGATGGGAAATATAATGTTCGTTTATTTACGGATGTTAGAGCAAAGTTCTCAAATCGTGGCGATTTCAAAGAAGCTTTAATACCTCCTTGACACAAGAGCATAATAGAATTAAAACAATCAGTTGTGAAATTTTGTTTGTTGATAACGAACAATATGGAAAAGTAGCATTCACCCATTTCCAAAATGACCGACACAGATATAAAAATGCCAAACGTTAGGGATAGAGATAGTACCTTTTTGGACTCTTCTTTAGATACGGTAAAGTGTACCATCATCAATTCTATCGATTTACCTCGAACTAAAAACCTCATACAAACATAATACATAGCGTAAATACTGAAAAGTCGTTAAACGATTTAATTTTTCTTTTAATACACTTTTTAATCAGGACATTTTTTCCGCTAAATAATTACGGCATTACAGAATTTAAAAATCCCTCTCCTTGGTCGTGTGGAACGGGGGTGGGGAGAGGGGGTGTCCCGGAGCTACTTATACCACCGGACCCCGCAGGTACCACCGTCATTCCTTCAGACACCTCAGTCCCTTGCTCAGTCTCTCTCTATAGTGCCTGTCAGTGTAGTTTCGGAAGATGGCTGTACCTCAGATTGTCAGCGATCTGCATTATTATGTATACGTGAAGAAAAGGATCTGGTAAGTTCAACATTAATCACATTCATTCTAAAATAAAAAGTTCATTAATATTTAATGTAAGTGGTAGAACCCAATTAATTCACTACTATATTTCAGTTCTCAAAAGCTAGAGTTATACGAGAAACTTCAACGTCTGATAAAGAACAATCCTAAGCCTAGAGTCGTCTGTGAGTCGATCGTGAGCTGGTTGATATCCCTTCACCGGAAGTGTGTCCTGCCGAACTTAGGATGCGACTTCTGTCCATTCCACGATTTGCTCTACGTGGCAGTCAGATTGGTCGTCAAATTTCGCCTCAAAAGTGAATCCACCGTTTCGGCTCTTCTAGCAGATATCTACACATGCGAGGGCTCTTTCGACAGACTTTTTTCCGGTAAATTATCTATTGTAAATACCTTTAGATAAAATGAATTGAGTACCAACTAGTTATCTGAGATCAAATTACGATACATATTACTTATGTCTTCTTTTTTTATCTCTGCGTTTCAGGTGCGATATTTAAAGCCGTCGAAACTCTGAACAAGGGCGGAAACAACGACTTCATAAGCCGAAGAGAATCCATCCGAGTCCTAGAATTCATCTTGCGCTCATCCAAAAAGTACAGGATCGCCTACTATCACATGGGGAGGTTCCTTCCAATGGCAGATGTCCCGCTGAGCAACGGTCAATTGCCGCTGATTGCGGCACGCCGAGCGAAGAGCGGGTGGAGGGTTTCTAGGTTGTTTCTCAAGTATAGATCATCTACAAGATAACTTGTAACGGTGAAGAAGAAACCAAATTATGTGCAAATAAAAATCCTCTACAGTTTATATTCATAATGCTATTTGTAAATAATATTCTATTCCTTTTAATATTATATAATAAATCAATCGTTGTCGTTAAAAAATGTATCATTTATCATTATTCCTAAGCCCTATTAAATGTGAGTCCCTCAGGTCTCCTGTCTGAATTATAAAAAATACAACAACAAAACTCTCTATGCTTTACCTGTGAGGTATAACACACTATGTCCATCTTTTACCAATTCAGCATTATTACACATTTGTATTAAACTTTTCTTGTTCTGCCAAGAGCTACAGATAACTATGTCCTAGACCAAATATAAGGAGAGTTTCTTTAATCAAAAAGGACATAATTATAAGTCCTCTTTGATTCGGAGGAAACAACTTTTTAAACAGTTATCCTGAAAACTGAGGCAAATGTGGCATAGTGTACATTATCTGCGAGGTACAGATACAAGACCTGGTCGTTAGAATCATTTATGTTTCTTTGATTCGAATATAATCAAATTAGCAAATCTTCGAACTAGTAGATTCTAACAAGCATAACAGCAAAGTTAGCACAGGTTTCAGGTCTTGAAAAGTGAAATATAAAAAAGGAGCCGCACAAATCGTGCTCAGATACTATTTTGTTGTAAAATCCAATTTTATATGAAAACAAAAATAAATTGGAAACCTCCATGCTTTGACGGGCATAATGGTGCAGATCAGGTTAATCAAAGACAAAATTATGAATCACAAATGCCAAACCTACAAACGAATTGAAATCGTTTATAGCTTCGAAAAAAAAAAAAGAAATGTTATACCTCCAGTAAAATAATCAGAAAGAAAAACATTTTGGAATAAGCCGAAAAAAACAACAATGAAATTGCTTAATCGGGACCATTATTCTGGCAAATATGTGAGAAAGAATATTACTTAAATTCAAAGTTTATCAGATCTAGTCTCAGGTTAAGACCACCTATTTTTGCGGATTATCCCCAGCAGTAAATCATATCATAAACCTTACTCAACAGAAGGTACAGTTATATTGCACAGATCAGAAATAACCGCTGGTCAGGTAGACCCGCTTTCAAATTAAGGCATCGTATTGCCACCTCCTGTCTCTTATTGAAAATCCAAGATAATGAGCTCAAAAATATTTACCATTTAGCTTTAACATCGCAATAAAACAATTAAAAAATACGAAGAGCTCTTAGTATTTTCCACAAATACCTTAGTATCTGAACGTTTTTTAGAACCTTTAGGTCATTATTACAATCAACGAAAAATGTAATAAGAATAATGATTATAAAAACTGAAAAAAATTTTGGTCAGTAAATCTACGAGTGACCCACCACTTCAACTGATCGTGCTGGCGAATTTTAACTTATTATCTATCTTTTTGTAGCTTTAATTCCTCTTGTCGTCAGAGCGTTGATTAAGAAAGGATTTCAACCGTCAAAAATTTAAAAATAAAAACACGGATTAATAGTAGAGATATTGTATTGAATATTGAAAAGCCCTAAGTTCATTTTTGCATGGTGCCTCTCCGGATGGGAAATATAATGTTCGTTTATTTACGGATGTTAGAGCAAAGTTCTCAAATCGTGGCGATTTCAAAGAAGCTTTAATACCTCCTTGAAACAAGAGCATAATAGAATTAAAACAATCAGTTGTGAAATTTTGTTTGTTGATAACGAACAATATGGAAAAGTAGCATTCACCCATTTCCAAAATGACCGACACAGATATAAAAATGCCAAACGTTAGGGATAGAGATAGTACCTTTTTGGACTCTTCTTTAGATACGGTAAAGTGTACCATCATCAATTCTATCGATTTACCTCGAACTAAAAACCTCATACAAACATAATACATAGCGTAAATACTGAAAAGTCGTTAAACGATTTAATTTTTCTTTTAATACACTTTTTAATCAGGACATTTTTTCCGCTAAATAATTACGGCATTACAGAATTTAAAAATCCCTCTCCTTGGTCGTGTGGAACGGGGGTGGGGAGAGGGGGTGTCCCGGAGCTACTTATACCACCGGACCCCGCAGGTACCACCGTCATTCCTTCAGACACCTCAGTCCCTTGCTCAGTCTCTCTCTATAGTGCCTGTCAGTGTAGTTTCGGAAGATGGCTGTACCTCAGATTGTCAGCGATCTGCATTATTATGTATACGTGAAGAAAAGGATCTGGTAAGTTCAACATTAATCACATTCATTCTAAAATAAAAAGTTCATTAATATTTAATGTAAGTGGTAGAACCCAATTAATTCACTACTATATTTCAGTTCTCAAAAGCTAGAGTTATACGAGAAACTTCAACGTCTGATAAAGAACAATCCTAAGCCTAGAGTCGTCTGTGAGTCGATCGTGAGCTGGTTGATATCCCTTCACCGGAAGTGTGTCCTGCCGAACTTAGGATGCGACTTCTGTCCATTCCACGATTTGCTCTACGTGGCAGTCAGATTGGTCGTCAAATTTCGCCTCAAAAGTGAATCCACCGTTTCGGCTCTTCTAGCAGATATCTACACATGCGAGGGCTCTTTCGACAGACTTTTTTCCGGTAAATTATCTATTGTAAATACCTTTAGATAAAATGAATTGAGTACCAACTAGTTATCTGAGATCAAATTACGATACATATTACTTATGTCTTCTTTTTTTATCTCTGCGTTTCAGGTGCGATATTTAAAGCCGTCGAAACTCTGAACAAGGGCGGAAACAACGACTTCATAAGCCGAAGAGAATCCATCCGAGTCCTAGAATTCATCTTGCGCTCATCCAAAAAGTACAGGATCGCCTACTATCACATGGGGAGGTTCCTTCCAATGGCAGATGTCCCGCTGAGCAACGGTCAATTCAACGGTCAAACGGCACGCCGAGCGAAGAGCGGGTGGAGGGTTTCTAGGTTGTTTCTCAAGTATAGATCATCTACAAGATAACTTGTAACGGTGAAGAAAATGTGAAGAAAAGGTGAAGAACCAAATTATGTGCAAATAAAAATCCTCTACAGTTTATATTCATAATGCTATTTGTAAATAATATTCTATTCCTTTTAATATTATATAATAAATCAATCGTTGTCGTTAAAAAATGTATCATTTATCATTATTCCTAAGCCCTAGTAAATGTGAGTCCCTCAGGTCTCCTGTCTGAATTATAAAAAATACAACAACAAAACTCTCTATGCTTTACCTGTGAGGTATAACACACTATGTCCATCTTTTACCAATTCAGCATTATTACACATTTGTATTAAACTTTTCTTGTTCTGCCAAGAGCTACAGATAACTATGTCCTAGACCAAATATAAGGAGAGTTTCTTTAATCAAAAAGGACATAATTATAAGTCCTCTTTGATTCGGAGGAAACAACTTTTTAAACAGTTATCCTGAAAACTGAGGCAAATGTGGCATAGTGCACATTATCTGCGAGGTACAGATACAAGACCTGGTCGTTAGAATCATTTATGTTTCTTTGATTCGAATATAATCAAATTAGCAAATCTTCGAACTAGTAGATTCTAACAAGCATAACAGCAAAGTTAGCACAGGTTTCAGGTCTTGAAAAGTGAAATATAAAAAAGGAGCCGCACAAATCGTGCTCAGATACTATTTTGTTGTAAAATCCAATTTTATATGAAAACAAAAATAAATTGGAAACCTCCATGCTTTGACGGGCATAATGGTGCAGATCAGGTTAATCAAAGACAAAATTATGAATCACAAATGCCAAACCTACAAACGAATTGAAATCGTTTATAGCTTCGAAAAAAAAAAAAGAAATGTTATACCTCCAGTAAAATAATCAGAAAGAAAAACATTTTGGAATAAGCCGAAAAAAACAACAATGAAATTGCTTAATCGGGACCATTATTCTGGCAAATATGTGAGAAAGAATATTACTTAAATTCAAAGTTTATCAGATCTAGTCTCAGGTTAAGACCACCTATTTTTGCGGATTATCCCCAGCAGTAAATCATATCATAAACCTTACTCAACAGAAGGTACAGTTATATTGCACAGATCAGAAATAACCGCTGGTCAGGTAGACCCGCTTTCAAATTAAGGCATCGTATTGCCACCTCCTGTCTCTTATTGAAAATCCAAGATAATGAGCTCAAAAATATTTACCATTTAGCTTTAACATCGCAATAAAACAATTAAAAAATACGAAGAGCTCTTAGTATTTTCCACAAATACCTTAGTATCTGAACGTTTTTTAGAACCTTTAGGTCATTATTACAATCAACGAAAAATGTAATAAGAATAATGATTATAAAAACTGAAAAAAATTTTGGTCAGTAAATCTACGAGTGACCCACCACTTCAACTGATCGTGCTGGCGAATTTTAACTTATTATCTATCTTTTTGTAGCTTTAATTCCTCTTGTCGTCAGAGCGTTGATTAAGAAAGGATTTCAACCGTCAAAAATTTAAAAATAAAAACACGGATTAATAGTAGAGATATTGTATTGAATATTGAAAAGCCCTAAGTTCATTTTTGCATGGTGCCTCTCCGGATGGGAAATATAATGTTCGTTTATTTACGGATGTTAGAGCAAAGTTCTCAAATCGTGGCGATTTCAAAGAAGCTTTAATACCTCCTTGAAACAAGAGCATAATAGAATTAAAACAATCAGTTGTGAAATTTTGTTTGTTGATAACGAACAATATGGAAAAGTAGCATTCACCCATTTCCAAAATGACCGACACAGATATAAAAATGCCAAACGTTAGGGATAGAGATAGTACCTTTTTGGACTCTTCTTTAGATACGGTAAAGTGTACCATCATCAATTCTATCGATTTACCTCGAACTAAAAACCTCATACAAACATAATACATAGCGTAAATACTGAAAAGTCGTTAAACGATTTAATTTTTCTTTTAATACACTTTTTAATCAGGACATTTTTTCCGCTAAATAATTACGGCATTACAGAATTTAAAAATCCCTCTCCTTGGTCGTGTGGAACGGGGGTGGGGAGAGGGGGTGTCCCGGAGCTACTTATACCACCGGACCCCGCAGGTACCACCGTCATTCCTTCAGACACCTCAGTCCCTTGCTCAGTCTCTCTCTATAGTGCCTGTCAGTGTAGTTTCGGAAGATGGCTGTACCTCAGATTGTCAGCGATCTGCATTATTATGTATACGTGAAGAAAAGGATCTGGTAAGTTCAACATTAATCACATTCATTCTAAAATAAAAAGTTCATTAATATTTAATGTAAGTGGTAGAACCCAATTAATTCACTACTATATTTCAGTTCTCAAAAGCTAGAGTTATACGAGAAACTTCAACGTCTGATAAAGAACAATCCTAAGCCTAGAGTCGTCTGTGAGTCGATCGTGAGCTGGTTGATATCCCTTCACCGGAAGTGTGTCCTGCCGAACTTAGGATGCGACTTCTGTCCATTCCACGATTTGCTCTACGTGGCAGTCAGATTGGTCGTCAAATTTCGCCTCAAAAGTGAATCCACCGTTTCGGCTCTTCTAGCAGATATCTACACATGCGAGGGCTCTTTCGACAGACTTTTTTCCGGTAAATTATCTATTGTAAATACCTTTAGATAAAATGAATTGAGTACCAACTAGTTATCTGAGATCAAATTACGATACATATTACTTATGTCTTCTTTTTTTATCTCTGCGTTTCAGGTGCGATATTTAAAGCCGTCGAAACTCTGAACAAGGGCGGAAACAACGACTTCATAAGCCGAAGAGAATCCATCCGAGTCCTAGAATTCATCTTGCGCTCATCCAAAAAGTACAGGATCGCCTACTATCACATGGGGAGGTTCCTTCCAATGGCAGATGTCCCGCTGAGCAACGGTCAATTCAACGGTCAAACGGCACGCCGAGCGAAGAGCGGGTGGAGGGTTTCTAGGTTGTTTCTCAAGTATAGATCATCTACAAGATAACTTGTAACGGTGAAGAAAATGTGAAGAAAAGGTGAAGAACCAAATTATGTGCAAATAAAAATCCTCTACAGTTTATATTCATAATGCTATTTGTAAATAATATTCTATTCCTTTTAATATTATATAATAAATCAATCGTTGTCGTTAAAAAATGTATCATTTATCATTATTCCTAAGCCCTAGTAAATGTGAGTCCCTCAGGTCTCCTGTCTGAATTATAAAAAATACAACAACAAAACTCTCTATGCTTTACCTGTGAGGTATAACACACTATGTCCATCTTTTACCAATTCAGCATTATTACACATTTGTATTAAACTTTTCTTGTTCTGCCAAGAGCTACAGATAACTATGTCCTAGACCAAATATAAGGAGAGTTTCTTTAATCAAAAAGGACATAATTATAAGTCCTCTTTGATTCGGAGGAAACAACTTTTTAAACAGTTATCCTGAAAACTGAGGCAAATGTGACATAGTGTACATTATCTGCGAGGTACAGATACAAGACCTGGTCGTTAGAATCATTTATGTTTCTTTGATTCGAATATAATCAAATTAGCAAATCTTCGAACTAGTAGATTCTAACAAGCATAACAGCAAAGTTAGCACAGGTTTCAGGTCTTGAAAAGTGAAAAATAAAAAAGGAGCCGCACAAATCGTGCTCAGAGACTATTTTGTTGTAAAATCCAATTTTATATGAAAACAAAAATAAATTGAAAATCTCCATGCTTTGACGGGCATAATGGTGCAGATCAGGTTAATCAAAGACAAAATTATGAATCACAAATGCCAAACCTACAAACGAATTGAAATCGTTTATAGCTTCGAAAAAAAAAAAAGAAATGTTATACCTCCAGTAAAATAATCAGAAAGAAAAACATTTTGGAATAAGCCGAAAAAAACAACAATGAAATTGCTTAATCGGGACCATTATTCTGGCAAATATGTGAGAAAGAATATTACTTAAATTCAAAGTTTATCAGATCTAGTCTCAGGTTAAGACCACCTATTTTTGCGGATTATCCCCAGCAGTAAATCATATCATAAACCTTACTCAACAGAAGGTACAGTTATATTGCACAGATCAGAAATAACCGCTGGTCAGGTAGACCCGCTTTCAAATTAAGGCATCGTATTGCCACCTCCTGTCTCTTATTGAAAATCCAAGATAATGAGCTCAAAAATATTTACCATTTAGCTTTAACATCGCAATAAAACAATTAAAAAATACGAAGAGCTCTTAGTATTTTCCACAAATACCTTAGTATCTGAACGTTTTTTAGAACCTTTAGGTCATTATTACAATCAACGAAAAATGTAATAAGAATAATGATTATAAAAACTGAAAAAAATTTTGGTCAGTAAATCTACGAGTGACCCACCACTTCAACTGATCGTGCTGGCGAATTTTAACTTATTATCTATCTTTTTGTAGCTTTAATTCCTCTTGTCGTCAGAGCGTTGATTAAGAAAGGATTTCAACCGTCAAAAATTTAAAAATAAAAACACGGATTAATAGTAGAGATATTGTATTGAATATTGAAAAGCCCTAAGTTCATTTTTGCATGGTGCCTCTCCGGATGGGAAATATAATGTTCGTTTATTTACGGATGTTAGAGCAAAGTTCTCAAATCGTGGCGATTTCAAAGAAGCTTTAATACCTCCTTGAAACAAGAGCATAATAGAATTAAAACAATCAGTTGTGAAATTTTGTTTGTTGATAACGAACAATATGGAAAAGTAGCATTCACCCATTTCCAAAATGACCGACACAGATATAAAAATGCCAAACGTTAGGGATAGAGATAGTACCTTTTTGGACTCTTCTTTAGATACGGTAAAGTGTACCATCATCAATTCTATCGATTTACCTCGAACTAAAAACCTCATACAAACATAATACATAGCGTAAATACTGAAAAGTCGTTAAACGATTTAATTTTTCTTTTAATACACTTTTTAATCAGGACATTTTTTCCGCTAAATAATTACGGCATTACAGAATTTAAAAATCCCTCTCCTTGGTCGTGTGGAACGGGGGTGGGGAGAGGGGGTGTCCCGGAGCTACTTATACCACCGGACCCCGCAGGTACCACCGTCATTCCTTCAGACACCTCAGTCCCTTGCTCAGTCTCTCTCTATAGTGCCTGTCAGTGTAGTTTCGGAAGATGGCTGTACCTCAGATTGTCAGCGATCTGCATTATTATGTATACGTGAAGAAAAGGATCTGGTAAGTTCAACATTAATCACATTCATTCTAAAATAAAAAGTTCATTAATATTTAATGTAAGTGGTAGAACCCAATTAATTCACTACTATATTTCAGTTCTCAAAAGCTAGAGTTATACGAGAAACTTCAACGTCTGATAAAGAACAATCCTAAGCCTAGAGTCGTCTGTGAGTCGATCGTGAGCTGGTTGATATCCCTTCACCGGAAGTGTGTCCTGCCGAACTTAGGATGCGACTTCTGCCCATTCCACGATTTGCTCTACGTGGCAGTCAGATTGGTCGTCAAATTTCGCCTCAAAAGTGAATCCACCGTTTCGGCTCTTCTAGCAGATATCTACACATGCGAGGGCTCTTTCGACAGACTTTTTTCCGGTAAATTATCTATTGTAAATACCTTTAGATAAAATGAATTGAGTACCAACTAGTTATCTGAGATCAAATTACGATACATATTACTTATGTCTTCTTTTTTTATCTCTGCGTTTCAGGTGCGATATTTAAAGCCGTCGAAACTCTGAACAAGGGCGGAAACAACGACTTCATAAGCCGAAGAGAATCCATCCGAGTCCTAGAATTCATCTTGCGCTCATCCAAAAAGTACAGGATCGCCTACTATCACATGGGGAGGTTCCTTCCAATGGCAGATGTCCCGCTGAGCAACGGTCAATTGCCGCTGATTGCGGCACGCCAAGCGAAGAGCGGGTGGAGGGTTTCTAGGTTGTTTCTCAAGTATAGATCATCTACAAGATAACTTGTAACGGTGAAGAAGAAACCAAATTATGTGCAAATAAAAATCCTCTACAGTTTATATTCATAATGCTATTTGTAAATAATATTCTATTCCTTTTAATATTATATAATAAATCAATCGTTGTCGTTAAAAAATGTATCATTTATCATTATTCCTAAGCCCTATTAAATGTGAGTCCCTCAGGTCTCCTGTCTGAATTATAAAAAATACAACAACAAAACTCTCTATGCTTTACCTGTGAGGTATAACACACTATGTCCATCTTTTACCAATTCAGCATTATTACACATTTGTATTAAACTTTTCTTGTTCTGCCAAGAGCTACAGATAACTATGTCCTAGACCAAATATAAGGAGAGTTTCTTTAATCAAAAAGGACATAATTATAAGTCCTCTTTGATTCGGAGGAAACAACTTTTTAAACAGTTATCCTGAAAACTGAGGCAAATGTGGCATAGTGTACATTATCTGCGAGGTACAGATACAAGACCTGGTCGTTAGAATCATTTATGTTTCTTTGATTCGAATATAATCAAATTAGCAAATCTTCGAACTAGTAGATTCTAACAAGCATAACAGCAAAGTTAGCACAGGTTTCAGGTCTTGAAAAGTGAAATATAAAAAAGGAGCCGCACAAATCGTGCTCAGATACTATTTTGTTGTAAAATCCAATTTTATATGAAAACAAAAATAAATTGGAAACCTCCATGCTTTGACGGGCATAATGGTGCAGATCAGGTTAATCAAAGACAAAATTATGAATCACAAATGCCAAACCTACAAACGAATTGAAATCGTTTATAGCTTCGAAAAAAAAAAAAGAAATGTTATACCTCCAGTAAAATAATCAGAAAGAAAAACATTTTGGAATAAGCCGAAAAAAACAACAATGAAATTGCTTAATCGGGACCATTATTCTGGCAAATATGTGAGAAAGAATATTACTTAAATTCAAAGTTTATCAGATCTAGTCTCAGGTTAAGACCACCTATTTTTGCGGATTATCCCCAGCAGTAAATCATATCATAAACCTTACTCAACAGAAGGTACAGTTATATTGCACAGATCAGAAATAACCGCTGGTCAGGTAGACCCGCTTTCAAATTAAGGCATCGTATTGCCACCTCCTGTCTCTTATTGAAAATCCAAGATAATGAGCTCAAAAATATTTACCATTTAGCTTTAACATCGCAATAAAACAATTAAAAAATACGAAGAGCTCTTAGTATTTTCCACAAATACCTTAGTATCTGAACGTTTTTTAGAACCTTTAGGTCATTATTACAATCAACGAAAAATGTAATAAGAATAATGATTATAAAAACTGAAAAAAATTTTGGTCAGTAAATCTACGAGTGACCCACCACTTCAACTGATCGTGCTGGCGAATTTTAACTTATTATCTATCTTTTTGTAGCTTTAATTCCTCTTGTCGTCAGAGCGTTGATTAAGAAAGGATTTCAACCGTCAAAAATTTAAAAATAAAAACACGGATTAATAGTAGAGATATTGTATTGAATATTGAAAAGCCCTAAGTTCATTTTTGCATGGTGCCTCTCCGGATGGGAAATATAATGTTCGTTTATTTACGGATGTTAGAGCAAAGTTCTCAAATCGTGGCGATTTCAAAGAAGCTTTAATACCTCCTTGAAACAAGAGCATAATAGAATTAAAACAATCAGTTGTGAAATTTTGTTTGTTGATAACGAACAATATGGAAAAGTAGCATTCACCCATTTCCAAAATGACCGACACAGATATAAAAATGCCAAACGTTAGGGATAGAAATAGTACCTTTTTGGACTCTTCTTTAGATACGGTAAAGTGTACCATCATCAATTCTATCGATTTACCTCGAACTAAAAACCTCATACAAACATAATACATAGCGTAAATACTGAAAAGTCGTTAAACGATTTAATTTTTCTTTTAATACACTTTTTAATCAGGACATTTTTTCCGCTAAATAATTACGGCATTACAGAATTTAAAAATCCCTCTCCTTGGTCGTGTGGAACGGGGGTGGGGAGAGGGGGTGTCCCGGAGCTACTTATACCACCGGACCCCGCAGGTACCACCGTCATTCCTTCAGACACCTCAGTCCCTTGCTCAGTCTCTCTCTATAGTGCCTGTCAGTGTAGTTTCGGAAGATGGCTGTACCTCAGATTGTCAGCGATCTGCATTATTATGTATACGTGAAGAAAAGGATCTAGTAAGTTCAACATTAATCACATTCATTCTAAAATAAAAAGTTCATTAATATTTAATGTAAGTGGTAGAACCCAATTAATTCACTACTATATTTCAGTTCTCAAAAGCTAGAGTTATACGAGAAACTTCAACGTCTGATAAAGAACAATCCTAAGCCTAGAGTCGTCTGTGAGTCGATCGTGAGCTGGTTGATATCCCTTCACCGGAAGTGTGTCCTGCCGAACTTAGGATGCGACTTCTGCCCATTCCACGATTTGCTCTACGTGGCAGTCAGATTGGTCGTCAAATTTCGCCTCAAAAGTGAATCCACCGTTTCGGCTCTTCTAGCAGATATCTACACATGCGAGGGCTCTTTCGACAGACTTTTTTCCGGTAAATTATCTATTGTAAATACCTTTAGATAAAATGAATTGAGTACCAACTAGTTATCTGAGATCAAATTACGATACATATTACTTATGTCTTCTTTTTTTATCTCTGCGTTTCAGGTGCGATATTTAAAGCCGTCGAAACTCTGAACAAGGGCGGAAACAACGACTTCATAAGCCGAAGAGAATCCATCCGAGTCCTAGAATTCATCTTGCGCTCATCCAAAAAGTACAGGATCGCCTACTATCACATGGGGAGGTTCCTTCCAATGGCAGATGTCCCGCTGAGCAACGGTCAATTGCCGCTGATTGCGGCACGCCAAGCGAAGAGCGGGTGGAGGGTTTCTAGGTTGTTTCTCAAGTATAGATCATCTACAAGATAACTTGTAACGGTGAAGAAGAAACCAAATTATGTGCAAATAAAAATCCTCTACAGTTTATATTCATAATGCTATTTGTAAATAATATTCTATTCCTTTTAATATTATATAATAAATCAATCGTTGTCGTTAAAAAATGTATCATTTATCATTATTCCTAAGCCCTATTAAATGTGAGTCCCTCAGGTCTCCTGTCTGAATTATAAAAAATACAACAACAAAACTCTCTATGCTTTACCTGTGAGGTATAACACACTATGTCCATCTTTTACCAATTCAGCATTATTACACATTTGTATTAAACTTTTCTTGTTCTGCCAAGAGCTACAGATAACTATGTCCTAGACCAAATATAAGGAGAGTTTCTTTAATCAAAAAGGACATAATTATAAGTCCTCTTTGATTCGGAGGAAACAACTTTTTAAACAGTTATCCTGAAAACTGAGGCAAATGTGGCATAGTGTACATTATCTGCGAGGTACAGATACAAGACCTGGTCGTTAGAATCATTTATGTTTCTTTGATTCGAATATAATCAAATTAGCAAATCTTCGAACTAGTAGATTCTAACAAGCATAACAGCAAAGTTAGCACAGGTTTCAGGTCTTGAAAAGTGAAATATAAAAAAGGAGCCGCACAAATCGTGCTCAGATACTATTTTGTTGTAAAATCCAATTTTATATGAAAACAAAAATAAATTGGAAACCTCCATGCTTTGACGGGCATAATGGTGCAGATCAGGTTAATCAAAGACAAAATTATGAATCACAAATGCCAAACCTACAAACGAATTGAAATCGTTTATAGCTTCGAAAAAAAAAAAAGAAATGTTATACCTCCAGTAAAATAATCAGAAAGAAAAACATTTTGGAATAAGCCGAAAAAAACAACAATGAAATTGCTTAATCGGGACCATTATTCTGGCAAATATGTGAGAAAGAATATTACTTAAATTCAAAGTTTATCAGATCTAGTCTCAGGTTAAGACCACCTATTTTTGCGGATTATCCCCAGCAGTAAATCATATCATAAACCTTACTCAACAGAAGGTACAGTTATATTGCACAGATCAGAAATAACCGCTGGTCAGGTAGACCCGCTTTCAAATTAAGGCATCGTATTGCCACCTCCTGTCTCTTATTGAAAATCCAAGATAATGAGCTCAAAAATATTTACCATTTAGCTTTAACATCGCAATAAAACAATTAAAAAATACGAAGAGCTCTTAGTATTTTCCACAAATACCTTAGTATCTGAACGTTTTTTAGAACCTTTAGGTCATTATTACAATCAACGAAAAATGTAATAAGAATAATGATTATAAAAACTGAAAAAAATTTTGGTCAGTAAATCTACGAGTGACCCACCACTTCAACTGATCGTGCTGGCGAATTTTAACTTATTATCTATCTTTTTGTAGCTTTAATTCCTCTTGTCGTCAGAGCGTTGATTAAGAAAGGATTTCAACCGTCAAAAATTTAAAAATAAAAACACGGATTAATAGTAGAGATATTGTATTGAATATTGAAAAGCCCTAAGTTCATTTTTGCATGGTGCCTCTCCGGATGGGAAATATAATGTTCGTTTATTTACGGATGTTAGAGCAAAGTTCTCAAATCGTGGCGATTTCAAAGAAGCTTTAATACCTCCTTGAAACAAGAGCATAATAGAATTAAAACAATCAGTTGTGAAATTTTGTTTGTTGATAACGAACAATATGGAAAAGTAGCATTCACCCATTTCCAAAATGACCGACACAGATATAAAAATGCCAAACGTAAGGGATAGAGATAGTACCTTTTTGGACTCTTCTTTAGATACGGTAAAGTGTACCATCATCAATTCTATCGATTTACCTCGAACTAAAAACCTCATACAAACATAATACATAGCGTAAATACTGAAAAGTCGTTAAACGATTTAATTTTTCTTTTAATACACTTTTTAATCAGGACATTTTTTCCGCTAAATAATTACGGCATTACAGAATTTAAAAATCCCTCTCCTTGGTCGTGTGGAACGGGGGTGGGGAGAGGGGGTGTCCCGGAGCTACTTATACCACCGGACCCCGCAGGTACCACCGTCATTCCTTCAGACACCTCAGTCCCTTGCTCAGTCTCTCTCTATAGTGCCTGTCAGTGTAGTTTCGGAAGATGGCTGTACCTCAGATTGTCAGCGATCTGCATTATTATGTATACGTGAAGAAAAGGATCTGGTAAGTTCAACATTAATCACATTCATTCTAAAATGAAAAGTTCATTAATATTTAATGTAAGTGGTAGAACCCAATTAATTCACTACTATATTTCAGTTCTCAAAAGCTAGAGTTATACGAGAAACTTCAACGTCTGATAAAGAACAATCCTAAGCCTAGAGTCGTCTGTGAGTCGATCGTGAGCTGGTTGATATCCCTTCACCGGAAGTGTGTCCTGCCGAACTTAGGATGCGACTTCTGTCCATTCCACGATTTGCTCTACGTGGCAGTCAGATTGGTCGTCAAATTTCGCCTCAAAAGTGAATCCACCGTTTCGGCTCTTCTAGCAGATATCTACACATGCGAGGGCTCTTTCGACAGACTTTTTTCCGGTAAATTATCTATTGTAAATACCTTTAGATAAAATGAATTGAGTACCAACTAGTTATCTGAGATCAAATTACGATACATATTACTTATGTCTTCTTTTTTTATCTCTGCGTTTCAGGTGCGATATTTAAAGCCGTCGAAACTCTGAACAAGGGCGGAAACAACGACTTCATAAGCCGAAGAGAATCCATCCGAGTCCTAGAATTCATCTTGCGCTCATCCAAAAAGTACAGGATCGCCTACTATCACATGGGGAGGTTCCTTCCAATGGCAGATGTCCCGCTGAGCAACGGTCAATTGCCGCTGATTGCGGCACGCCGAGCGAAGAGCGGGTGGAGGGTTTCTAGGTTGTTTCTCAAGTATAGATCATCTACAAGATAACTTGTAACGGTGAAGAAAATGTGAAGAAAAGGTGAAGAACCAAATTATGTGCAAATAAAAATCCTCTACAGTTTATATTCATAATGCTATTTGTAAATAATATTTTATTCCTTTTAATATTATATAATAAATCAATCGTTGTCGTTAAAAAATGTATCATTTATCATTATTCCTAAGCCCTATTAAATGTGAGTCCCTCAGGTCTCCTGTCTGAATTATAAAAAATACAACAACAAAACTCTCTATGCTTTACCTGTGAGGTATAACACACTATGTCCATCTTTTACCAATTCAGCATTATTACACATTTGTATTAAACTTTTCTTGTTCTGCCAAGAGCTACAGATAACTATGTCCTAGACCAAATATAAGGAGAGTTTCTTTAATCAAAAAGGACATAATTATAAGTCCTCTTTGATTCGGAGGAAACAACTTTTTAAACAGTTATCCTGAAAACTGAGGCAAATGTGGCATAGTGTACATTATCTGCGAGGTACAGATACAAGACCTGGTCGTTAGAATCATTTATGTTTCTTTGATTCGAATATAATCAAATTAGCAAATCTTCGAACTAGTAGATTCTAACAAGCATAACAGCAAAGTTAGCACAGGTTTCAGGTCTTGAAAAGTGAAATATAAAAAAGGAGCCGCACAAATCGTGCTCAGATACTATTTTGTTGTAAAATCCAATTTTATATGAAAACAAAAATAAATTGGAAACCTCCATGCTTTGACGGGCATAATGGTGCAGATCAGGTTAATCAAAGACAAAATTATGAATCACAAATGCCAAACCTACAAACGAATTGAAATCGTTTATAGCTTCGAAAAAAAAAAAAGAAATGTTATACCTCCAGTAAAATAATCAGAAAGAAAAACATTTTGGAATAAGCCGAAAAAAACAACAATGAAATTGCTTAATCGGGACCATTATTCTGGCAAATATGTGAGAAAGAATATTACTTAAATTCAAAGTTTATCAGATCTAGTCTCAGGTTAAGACCACCTATTTTTGCGGATTATCCCCAGCAGTAAATCATATCATAAACCTTACTCAACAGAAGGTACAGTTATATTGCACAGATCAGAAATAACCGCTGGTCAGGTAGACCCGCTTTCAAATTAAGGCATCGTATTGCCACCTCCTGTCTCTTATTGAAAATCCAAGATAATGAGCTCAAAAATATTTACCATTTAGCTTTAACATCGCAATAAAACAATTAAAAAATACGAAGAGCTCTTAGTATTTTCCACAAATACCTTAGTATCTGAACGTTTTTTAGAACCTTTAGGTCATTATTACAATCAACGAAAAATGTAATAAGAATAATGATTATAAAAACTGAAAAAAATTTTGGTCAGTAAATCTACGAGTGACCCACCACTTCAACTGATCGTGCTGGCGAATTTTAACTTATTATCTATCTTTTTGTAGCTTTAATTCCTCTTGTCGTCAGAGCGTTGATTAAGAAAGGATTTCAACCGTCAAAAATTTAAAAATAAAAACACGGATTAATAGTAGAGATATTGTATTGAATATTGAAAAGCCCTAAGTTCATTTTTGCATGGTGCCTCTCCGGATGGGAAATATAATGTTCGTTTATTTACGGATGTTAGAGCAAAGTTCTCAAATCGTGGCGATTTCAAAGAAGCTTTAATACCTCCTTGAAACAAGAGCATAATAGAATTAAAACAATCAGTTGTGAAATTTTGTTTGTTGATAACGAACAATATGGAAAAGTAGCATTCACCCATTTCCAAAATGACCGACACAGATATAAAAATGCCAAACGTTAGGGATAGAGATAGTACCTTTTTGGACTCTTCTTTAGATACGGTAAAGTGTACCATCATCAATTCTATCGATTTACCTCGAACTAAAAACCTCATACAAACATAATACATAGCGTAAATACTGAAAAGTCGTTAAACGATTTAATTTTTCTTTTAATACACTTTTTAATCAGGACATTTTTTCCGCTAAATAATTACGGCATTACAGAATTTAAAAATCCCTCTCCTTGGTCGTGTGGAACGGGGGTGGGGAGAGGGGGTGTCCCGGAGCTACTTATACCACCGGACCCCGCAGGTACCACCGTCATTCCTTCAGACACCTCAGTCCCTTGCTCAGTCTCTCTCTATAGTGCCTGTCAGTGTAGTTTCGGAAGATGGCTGTACCTCAGATTGTCAGCGATCTGCATTATTATGTATACGTGAAGAAAAGGATCTGGTAAGTTCAACATTAATCACATTCATTCTAAAATAAAAAGTTCATTAATATTTAATGTAAGTGGTAGAACCCAATTAATTCACTACTATATTTCAGTTCTCAAAAGCTAGAGTTATACGAGAAACTTCAACGTCTGATAAAGAACAATCCTAAGCCTAGAGTCGTCTGTGAGTCGATCGTGAGCTGGTTGATATCCCTTCACCGGAAGTGTGTCCTGCCGAACTTAGGATGCGACTTCTGTCCATTCCACGATTTGCTCTACGTGGCAGTCAGATTGGTCGTCAAATTTCGCCTCAAAAGTGAATCCACCGTTTCGGCTCTTCTAGCAGATATCTACACATGCGAGGGCTCTTTCGACAGACTTTTTTCCGGTAAATTATCTATTGTAAATACCTTTAGATAAAATGAATTGAGTACCAACTAGTTATCTGAGATCAAATTACGATACATATTACTTATGTCTTCTTTTTTTATCTCTGCGTTTCAGGTGCGATATTTAAAGCCGTCGAAACTCTGAACAAGGGCGGAAACAACGACTTCATAAGCCGAAGAGAATCCATCCGAGTCCTAGAATTCATCTTGCGCTCATCCAAAAAGTACAGGATCGCCTACTATCACATGGGGAGGTTCCTTCCAATGGCAGATGTCCCGCTGAGCAACGGTCAATTGCCGCTGATTGCGGCACGCCGAGCGAAGAGCGGGTGGAGGGTTTCTAGGTTGTTTCTCAAGTATAGATCATCTACAAGATAACTTGTAACGGTGAAGAAGAAACCAAATTATGTGCAAATAAAAATCCTCTACAGTTTATATTCATAATGCTATTTGTAAATAATATTCTATTCCTTTTAATATTATATAATAAATCAATCGTTGTCGTTAAAAAATGTATCATTTATCATTATTCCTAAGCCCTAGTAAATGTGAGTCCCTCAGGTCTCCTGTCTGAATTATAAAAAATACAACAACAAAACTCTCTATGCTTTACCTGTGAGGTATAACACACTATGTCCATCTTTTACCAATTCAGCATTATTACACATTTGTATTAAACTTTTCTTGTTCTGCCATGAGCTACAGATAACTATGTCCTAGACCAAATATAAGGAGAGTTTCTTTAATCAAAAAGGACATAATTATAAGTCCTCTTTGATTCGGAGGAAACAACTTTTTAAACAGTTATCCTGAAAACTGAGGCAAATGTGGCATAGTGTACATTATCTGCGAGGTACAGATACAAGACCTGGTCGTTAGAATCATTTATGTTTCTTTGATTCGAATATAATCAAATTAGCAAATCTTCGAACTAGTAGATTCTAACAAGCATAACAGCAAAGTTAGCACAGGTTTCAGGTCTTGAAAAGTGAAATATAAAAAAGGAGCCGCACAAATCGTGCTCAGATACTATTTTGTTGTAAAATCCAATTTTATATGAAAACAAAAATAAATTGGAAACCTCCATGCTTTGACGGGCATAATGGTGCAGATCAGGTTAATCAAAGACAAAATTATGAATCACAAATGCCAAACCTACAAACGAATTGAAATCGTTTA
This sequence comes from Rhaphigaster nebulosa, assembly GCA_948150685.1. Lineage (NCBI taxonomy): Eukaryota > Metazoa > Arthropoda > Insecta > Hemiptera > Pentatomidae > Rhaphigaster > Rhaphigaster nebulosa. The sequence continues at coordinate 99,902,355 of OX411306.1, read as the reverse complement.
TAGCTTCGAAAAAAAAAAAAGAAATGTTATACCTCCAGTAAAATAATCAGAAAGAAAAACATTTTGGAATAAGCCGAAAAAAACAACAATGAAATTGCTTAATCGGGACCATTATTCTGGCAAATATGTGAGAAAGAATATTACTTAAATTCAAAGTTTATCAGATCTAGTCTCAGGTTAAGACCACCTATTTTTGCGGATTATCCCCAGCAGTAAATCATATCATAAACCTTACTCAACAGAAGGTACAGTTATATTGCACAGATCAGAAATAACCGCTGGTCAGGTAGACCCGCTTTCAAATTAAGGCATCGTATTGCCACCTCCTGTCTCTTATTGAAAATCCAAGATAATGAGCTCAAAAATATTTACCATTTAGCTTTAACATCGCAATAAAACAATTAAAAAATACGAAGAGCTCTTAGTATTTTCCACAAATACCTTAGTATCTGAACGTTTTTTAGAACCTTTAGGTCATTATTACAATCAACGAAAAATGTAATAAGAATAATGATTATAAAAACTGAAAAAAATTTTGGTCAGTAAATCTACGAGTGACCCACCACTTCAACTGATCGTGCTGGCGAATTTTAACTTATTATCTATCTTTTTGTAGCTTTAATTCCTCTTGTCGTCAGAGCGTTGATTAAGAAAGGATTTCAACCGTCAAAAATTTAAAAATAAAAACACGGATTAATAGTAGAGATATTGTATTGAATATTGAAAAGCCCTAAGTTCATTTTTGCATGGTGCCTCTCCGGATGGGAAATATAATGTTCGTTTATTTACGGATGTTAGAGCAAAGTTCTCAAATCGTGGCGATTTCAAAGAAGCTTTAATACCTCCTTGAAACAAGAGCATAATAGAATTAAAACAATCAGTTGTGAAATTTTGTTTGTTGATAACGAACAATATGGAAAAGTAGCATTCACCCATTTCCAAAATGACCGACACAGATATAAAAATGCCAAACGTAAGGGATAGAGATAGTACCTTTTTGGACTCTTCTTTAGATACGGTAAAGTGTACCATCATCAATTCTATCGATTTACCTCGAACTAAAAACCTCATACAAACATAATACATAGCGTAAATACTGAAAAGTCGTTAAACGATTTAATTTTTCTTTTAATACACTTTTTAATCAGGACATTTTTTCCGCTAAATAATTACGGCATTACAGAATTTAAAAATCCCTCTCCTTGGTCGTGTGGAACGGGGGTGGGGAGAGGGGGTGTCCCGGAGCTACTTATACCACCGGACCCCGCAGGTACCACCGTCATTCCTTCAGACACCTCAGTCCCTTGCTCAGTCTCTCTCTATAGTGCCTGTCAGTGTAGTTTCGGAAGATGGCTGTACCTCAGATTGTCAGCGATCTGCATTATTATGTATACGTGAAGAAAAGGATCTGGTAAGTTCAACATTAATCACATTCATTCTAAAATGAAAAGTTCATTAATATTTAATGTAAGTGGTAGAACCCAATTAATTCACTACTATATTTCAGTTCTCAAAAGCTAGAGTTATACGAGAAACTTCAACGTCTGATAAAGAACAATCCTAAGCCTAGAGTCGTCTGTGAGTCGATCGTGAGCTGGTTGATATCCCTTCACCGGAAGTGTGTCCTGCCGAACTTAGGATGCGACTTCTGCCCATTCCACGATTTGCTCTACGTGGCAGTCAGATTGGTCGTCAAATTTCGCCTCAAAAGTGAATCCACCGTTTCGGCTCTTCTAGCAGATATCTACACATGCGAGGGCTCTTTCGACAGACTTTTTTCCGGTAAATTATCTATTGTAAATACCTTTAGATAAAATGAATTGAGTACCAACTAGTTATCTGAGATCAAATTACGATACATATTACTTATGTCTTCTTTTTTTATCTCTGCGTTTCAGGTGCGATATTTAAAGCCGTCGAAACTCTGAACAAGGGCGGAAACAACGACTTCATAAGCCGAAGAGAATCCATCCGAGTCCTAGAATTCATCTTGCGCTCATCCAAAAAGTACAGGATCGCCTACTATCACATGGGGAGGTTCCTTCCAATGGCAGATGTCCCGCTGAGCAACGGTCAATTGCCGCTGATTGCGGCACGCCAAGCGAAGAGCGGGTGGAGGGTTTCTAGGTTGTTTCTCAAGTATAGATCATCTACAAGATAACTTGTAACGGTGAAGAAGAAACCAAATTATGTGCAAATAAAAATCCTCTACAGTTTATATTCATAATGCTATTTGTAAATAATATTCTATTCCTTTTAATATTATATAATAAATCAATCGTTGTCGTTAAAAAATGTATCATTTATCATTATTCCTAAGCCCTATTAAATGTGAGTCCCTCAGGTCTCCTGTCTGAATTATAAAAAATACAACAACAAAACTCTCTATGCTTTACCTGTGAGGTATAACACACTATGTCCATCTTTTACCAATTCAGCATTATTACACATTTGTATTAAACTTTTCTTGTTCTGCCAAGAGCTACAGATAACTATGTCCTAGACCAAATATAAGGAGAGTTTCTTTAATCAAAAAGGACATAATTATAAGTCCTCTTTGATTCGGAGGAAACAACTTTTTAAACAGTTATCCTGAAAACTGAGGCAAATGTGGCATAGTGTACATTATCTGCGAGGTACAGATACAAGACCTGGTCGTTAGAATCATTTATGTTTCTTTGATTCGAATATAATCAAATTAGCAAATCTTCGAACTAGTAGATTCTAACAAGCATAACAGCAAAGTTAGCACAGGTTTCAGGTCTTGAAAAGTGAAATATAAAAAAGGAGCCGCACAAATCGTGCTCAGATACTATTTTGTTGTAAAATCCAATTTTATATGAAAACAAAAATAAATTGGAAACCTCCATGCTTTGACGGGCATAATGGTGCAGATCAGGTTAATCAAAGACAAAATTATGAATCACAAATGCCAAACCTACAAACGAATTGAAATCGTTTATAGCTTCGAAAAAAAAAAAAGAAATGTTATACCTCCAGTAAAATAATCAGAAAGAAAAACATTTTGGAATAAGCCGAAAAAAACAACAATGAAATTGCTTAATCGGGACCATTATTCTGGCAAATATGTGAGAAAGAATATTACTTAAATTCAAAGTTTATCAGATCTAGTCTCAGGTTAAGACCACCTATTTTTGCGGATTATCCCCAGCAGTAAATCATATCATAAACCTTACTCAACAGAAGGTACAGTTATATTGCACAGATCAGAAATAACCGCTGGTCAGGTAGACCCGCTTTCAAATTAAGGCATCGTATTGCCACCTCCTGTCTCTTATTGAAAATCCAAGATAATGAGCTCAAAAATATTTACCATTTAGCTTTAACATCGCAATAAAACAATTAAAAAATACGAAGAGCTCTTAGTATTTTCCACAAATACCTTAGTATCTGAACGTTTTTTAGAACCTTTAGGTCATTATTACAATCAACGAAAAATGTAATAAGAATAATGATTATAAAAACTGAAAAAAATTTTGGTCAGTAAATCTACGAGTGACCCACCACTTCAACTGATCGTGCTGGCGAATTTTAACTTATTATCTATCTTTTTGTAGCTTTAATTCCTCTTGTCGTCAGAGCGTTGATTAAGAAAGGATTTCAACCGTCAAAAATTTAAAAATAAAAACACGGATTAATAGTAGAGATATTGTATTGAATATTGAAAAGCCCTAAGTTCATTTTTGCATGGTGCCTCTCCGGATGGGAAATATAATGTTCGTTTATTTACGGATGTTAGAGCAAAGTTCTCAAATCGTGGCGATTTCAAAGAAGCTTTAATACCTCCTTGAAACAAGAGCATAATAGAATTAAAACAATCAGTTGTGAAATTTTGTTTGTTGATAACGAACAATATGGAAAAGTAGCATTCACCCATTTCCAAAATGACCGACACAGATATAAAAATGCCAAACGTAAGGGATAGAGATAGTACCTTTTTGGACTCTTCTTTAGATACGGTAAAGTGTACCATCATCAATTCTATCGATTTACCTCGAACTAAAAACCTCATACAAACATAATACATAGCGTAAATACTGAAAAGTCGTTAAACGATTTAATTTTTCTTTTAATACACTTTTTAATCAGGACATTTTTTCCGCTAAATAATTACGGCATTACAGAATTTAAAAATCCCTCTCCTTGGTCGTGTGGAACGGGGGTGGGGAGAGGGGGTGTCCCGGAGCTACTTATACCACCGGACCCCGCAGGTACCACCGTCATTCCTTCAGACACCTCAGTCCCTTGCTCAGTCTCTCTCTATAGTGCCTGTCAGTGTAGTTTCGGAAGATGGCTGTACCTCAGATTGTCAGCGATCTGCATTATTATGTATACGTGAAGAAAAGGATCTGGTAAGTTCAACATTAATCACATTCATTCTAAAATGAAAAGTTCATTAATATTTAATGTAAGTGGTAGAACCCAATTAATTCACTACTATATTTCAGTTCTCAAAAGCTAGAGTTATACGAGAAACTTCAACGTCTGATAAAGAACAATCCTAAGCCTAGAGTCGTCTGTGAGTCGATCGTGAGCTGGTTGATATCCCTTCACCGGAAGTGTGTCCTGCCGAACTTAGGATGCGACTTCTGTCCATTCCACGATTTGCTCTACGTGGCAGTCAGATTGGTCGTCAAATTTCGCCTCAAAAGTGAATCCACCGTTTCGGCTCTTCTAGCAGATATCTACACATGCGAGGGCTCTTTCGACAGACTTTTTTCCGGTAAATTATCTATTGTAAATACCTTTAGATAAAATGAATTGAGTACCAACTAGTTATCTGAGATCAAATTACGATACATATTACTTATGTCTTCTTTTTTTATCTCTGCGTTTCAGGTGCGATATTTAAAGCCGTCGAAACTCTGAACAAGGGCGGAAACAACGACTTCATAAGCCGAAGAGAATCCATCCGAGTCCTAGAATTCATCTTGCGCTCATCCAAAAAGTACAGGATCGCCTACTATCACATGGGGAGGTTCCTTCCAATGGCAGATGTCCCGCTGAGCAACGGTCAATTGCCGCTGATTGCGGCACGCCGAGCGAAGAGCGGGTGGAGGGTTTCTAGGTTGTTTCTCAAGTATAGATCATCTACAAGATAACTTGTAACGGTGAAGAAAATGTGAAGAAAAGGTGAAGAACCAAATTATGTGCAAATAAAAATCCTCTACAGTTTATATTCATAATGCTATTTGTAAATAATATTTTATTCCTTTTAATATTATATAATAAATCAATCGTTGTCGTTAAAAAATGTATCATTTATCATTATTCCTAAGCCCTATTAAATGTGAGTCCCTCAGGTCTCCTGTCTGAATTATAAAAAATACAACAACAAAACTCTCTATGCTTTACCTGTGAGGTATAACACACTATGTCCATCTTTTACCAATTCAGCATTATTACACATTTGTATTAAACTTTTCTTGTTCTGCCAAGAGCTACAGATAACTATGTCCTAGACCAAATATAAGGAGAGTTTCTTTAATCAAAAAGGACATAATTATAAGTCCTCTTTGATTCGGAGGAAACAACTTTTTAAACAGTTATCCTGAAAACTGAGGCAAATGTGGCATAGTGTACATTATCTGCGAGGTACAGATACAAGACCTGGTCGTTAGAATCATTTATGTTTCTTTGATTCGAATATAATCAAATTAGCAAATCTTCGAACTAGTAGATTCTAACAAGCATAACAGCAAAGTTAGCACAGGTTTCAGGTCTTGAAAAGTGAAATATAAAAAAGGAGCCGCACAAATCGTGCTCAGATACTATTTTGTTGTAAAATCCAATTTTATATGAAAACAAAAATAAATTGGAAACCTCCATGCTTTGACGGGCATAATGGTGCAGATCAGGTTAATCAAAGACAAAATTATGAATCACAAATGCCAAACCTACAAACGAATTGAAATCGTTTATAGCTTCGAAAAAAAAAAAAGAAATGTTATACCTCCAGTAAAATAATCAGAAAGAAAAACATTTTGGAATAAGCCGAAAAAAACAACAATGAAATTGCTTAATCGGGACCATTATTCTGGCAAATATGTGAGAAAGAATATTACTTAAATTCAAAGTTTATCAGATCTAGTCTCAGGTTAAGACCACCTATTTTTGCGGATTATCCCCAGCAGTAAATCATATCATAAACCTTACTCAACAGAAGGTACAGTTATATTGCACAGATCAGAAATAACCGCTGGTCAGGTAGACCCGCTTTCAAATTAAGGCATCGTATTGCCACCTCCTGTCTCTTATTGAAAATCCAAGATAATGAGCTCAAAAATATTTACCATTTAGCTTTAACATCGCAATAAAACAATTAAAAAATACGAAGAGCTCTTAGTATTTTCCACAAATACCTTAGTATCTGAACGTTTTTTAGAACCTTTAGGTCATTATTACAATCAACGAAAAATGTAATAAGAATAATGATTATAAAAACTGAAAAAAATTTTGGTCAGTAAATCTACGAGTGACCCACCACTTCAACTGATCGTGCTGGCGAATTTTAACTTATTATCTATCTTTTTGTAGCTTTAATTCCTCTTGTCGTCAGAGCGTTGATTAAGAAAGGATTTCAACCGTCAAAAATTTAAAAATAAAAACACGGATTAATAGTAGAGATATTGTATTGAATATTGAAAAGCCCTAAGTTCATTTTTGCATGGTGCCTCTCCGGATGGGAAATATAATGTTCGTTTATTTACGGATGTTAGAGCAAAGTTCTCAAATCGTGGCGATTTCAAAGAAGCTTTAATACCTCCTTGAAACAAGAGCATAATAGAATTAAAACAATCAGTTGTGAAATTTTGTTTGTTGATAACGAACAATATGGAAAAGTAGCATTCACCCATTTCCAAAATGACCGACACAGATATAAAAATGCCAAACGTTAGGGATAGAGATAGTACCTTTTTGGACTCTTCTTTAGATACGGTAAAGTGTACCATCATCAATTCTATCGATTTACCTCGAACTAAAAACCTCATACAAACATAATACATAGCGTAAATACTGAAAAGTCGTTAAACGATTTAATTTTTCTTTTAATACACTTTTTAATCAGGACATTTTTTCCGCTAAATAATTACGGCATTACAGAATTTAAAAATCCCTCTCCTTGGTCGTGTGGAACGGGGGTGGGGAGAGGGGGTGTCCCGGAGCTACTTATACCACCGGACCCCGCAGGTACCACCGTCATTCCTTCAGACACCTCAGTCCCTTGCTCAGTCTCTCTCTATAGTGCCTGTCAGTGTAGTTTCGGAAGATGGCTGTACCTCAGATTGTCAGCGATCTGCATTATTATGTATACGTGAAGAAAAGGATCTGGTAAGTTCAACATTAATCACATTCATTCTAAAATAAAAAGTTCATTAATATTTAATGTAAGTGGTAGAACCCAATTAATTCACTACTATATTTCAGTTCTCAAAAGCTAGAGTTATACGAGAAACTTCAACGTCTGATAAAGAACAATCCTAAGCCTAGAGTCGTCTGTGAGTCGATCGTGAGCTGGTTGATATCCCTTCACCGGAAGTGTGTCCTGCCGAACTTAGGATGCGACTTCTGTCCATTCCACGATTTGCTCTACGTGGCAGTCAGATTGGTCGTCAAATTTCGCCTCAAAAGTGAATCCACCGTTTCGGCTCTTCTAGCAGATATCTACACATGCGAGGGCTCTTTCGACAGACTTTTTTCCGGTAAATTATCTATTGTAAATACCTTTAGATAAAATGAATTGAGTACCAACTAGTTATCTGAGATCAAATTACGATACATATTACTTATGTCTTCTTTTTTTATCTCTGCGTTTCAGGTGCGATATTTAAAGCCGTCGAAACTCTGAACAAGGGCGGAAACAACGACTTCATAAGCCGAAGAGAATCCATCCGAGTCCTAGAATTCATCTTGCGCTCATCCAAAAAGTACAGGATCGCCTACTATCACATGGGGAGGTTCCTTCCAATGGCAGATGTCCCGCTGAGCAACGGTCAATTGCCGCTGATTGCGGCACGCCGAGCGAAGAGCGGGTGGAGGGTTTCTAGGTTGTTTCTCAAGTATAGATCATCTACAAGATAACTTGTAACGGTGAAGAAGAAACCAAATTATGTGCAAATAAAAATCCTCTACAGTTTATATTCATAATGCTATTTGTAAATAATATTCTATTCCTTTTAATATTATATAATAAATCAATCGTTGTCGTTAAAAAATGTATCATTTATCATTATTCCTAAGCCCTAGTAAATGTGAGTCCCTCAGGTCTCCTGTCTGAATTATAAAAAATACAACAACAAAACTCTCTATGCTTTACCTGTGAGGTATAACACACTATGTCCATCTTTTACCAATTCAGCATTATTACACATTTGTATTAAACTTTTCTTGTTCTGCCATGAGCTACAGATAACTATGTCCTAGACCAAATATAAGGAGAGTTTCTTTAATCAAAAAGGACATAATTATAAGTCCTCTTTGATTCGGAGGAAACAACTTTTTAAACAGTTATCCTGAAAACTGAGGCAAATGTGGCATAGTGTACATTATCTGCGAGGTACAGATACAAGACCTGGTCGTTAGAATCATTTATGTTTCTTTGATTCGAATATAATCAAATTAGCAAATCTTCGAACTAGTAGATTCTAACAAGCATAACAGCAAAGTTAGCACAGGTTTCAGGTCTTGAAAAGTGAAATATAAAAAAGGAGCCGCACAAATCGTGCTCAGATACTATTTTGTTGTAAAATCCAATTTTATATGAAAACAAAAATAAATTGGAAACCTCCATGCTTTGACGGGCATAATGGTGCAGATCAGGTTAATCAAAGACAAAATTATGAATCACAAATGCCAAACCTACAAACGAATTGAAATCGTTTATAGCTTCGAAAAAAAAAAAAGAAATGTTATACCTCCAGTAAAATAATCAGAAAGAAAAACATTTTGGAATAAGCCGAAAAAAACAACAATGAAATTGCTTAATCGGGACCATTATTCTGGCAAATATGTGAGAAAGAATATTACTTAAATTCAAAGTTTATCAGATCTAGTCTCAGGTTAAGACCACCTATTTTTGCGGATTATCCCCAGCAGTAAATCATATCATAAACCTTACTCAACAGAAGGTACAGTTATATTGCACAGATCAGAAATAACCGCTGGTCAGGTAGACCCGCTTTCAAATTAAGGCATCGTATTGCCACCTCCTGTCTCTTATTGAAAATCCAAGATAATGAGCTCAAAAATATTTACCATTTAGCTTTAACATCGCAATAAAACAATTAAAAAATACGAAGAGCTCTTAGTATTTTCCACAAATACCTTAGTATCTGAACGTTTTTTAGAACCTTTAGGTCATTATTACAATCAACGAAAAATGTAATAAGAATAATGATTATAAAAACTGAAAAAAATTTTGGTCAGTAAATCTACGAGTGACCCACCACTTCAACTGATCGTGCTGGCGAATTTTAACTTATTATCTATCTTTTTGTAGCTTTAATTCCTCTTGTCGTCAGAGCGTTGATTAAGAAAGGATTTCAACCGTCAAAAATTTAAAAATAAAAACACGGATTAATAGTAGAGATATTGTATTGAATATTGAAAAGCCCTAAGTTCATTTTTGCATGGTGCCTCTCCGGATGGGAAATATAATGTTCGTTTATTTACGGATGTTAGAGCAAAGTTCTCAAATCGTGGCGATTTCAAAGAAGCTTTAATACCTCCTTGAAACAAGAGCATAATAGAATTAAAACAATCAGTTGTGAAATTTTGTTTGTTGATAACGAACAATATGGAAAAGTAGCATTCACCCATTTCCAAAATGACCGACACAGATATAAAAATGCCAAACGTTAGGGATAGAGATAGTACCTTTTTGGACTCTTCTTTAGATACGGTAAAGTGTACCATCATCAATTCTATCGATTTACCTCGAACTAAAAACCTCATACAAACATAATACATAGCGTAAATACTGAAAAGTCGTTAAACGATTTAATTTTTCTTTTAATACACTTTTTAATCAGGACATTTTTTCCGCTAAATAATTACGGCATTACAGAATTTAAAAATCCCTCTCCTTGGTCGTGTGGAACGGGGGTGGGGAGAGGGGGTGTCCCGGAGCTACTTATACCACCGGACCCCGCAGGTACCACCGTCATTCCTTCAGACACCTCAGTCCCTTGCTCAGTCTCTCTCTATAGTGCCTGTCAGTGTAGTTTCGGAAGATGGCTGTACCTCAGATTGTCAGCGATCTGCATTATTATGTATACGTGAAGAAAAGGATCTGGTAAGTTCAACATTAATCACATTCATTCTAAAATAAAAAGTTCATTAATATTTAATGTAAGTGGTAGAACCCAATTAATTCACTACTATATTTCAGTTCTCAAAAGCTAGAGTTATACGAGAAACTTCAACGTCTGATAAAGAACAATCCTAAGCCTAGAGTCGTCTGTGAGTCGATCGTGAGCTGGTTGATATCCCTTCACCGGAAGTGTGTCCTGCCGAACTTAGGATGCGACTTCTGTCCATTCCACGATTTGCTCTACGTGGCAGTCAGATTGGTCGTCAAATTTCGCCTCAAAAGTGAATCCACCGTTTCGGCTCTTCTAGCAGATATCTACACATGCGAGGGCTCTTTCGACAGACTTTTTTCCGGTAAATTATCTATTGTAAATACCTTTAGATAAAATGAATTGAGTACCAACTAGTTATCTGAGATCAAATTACGATACATATTACTTATGTCTTCTTTTTTTATCTCTGCGTTTCAGGTGCGATATTTAAAGCCGTCGAAACTCTGAACAAGGGCGGAAACAACGACTTCATAAGCCGAAGAGAATCCATCCGAGTCCTAGAATTCATCTTGCGCTCATCCAAAAAGTACAGGATCGCCTACTATCACATGGGGAGGTTCCTTCCAATGGCAGATGTCCCGCTGAGCAACGGTCAATTGCCGCTGATTGCGGCACGCCGAGCGAAGAGCGGGTGGAGGGTTTCTAGGTTGTTTCTCAAGTATAGATCATCTACAAGATAACTTGTAACGGTGAAGAAAATGTGAAGAAAAGGTGAAGAACCAAATTATGTGCAAATAAAAATCCTCTACAGTTTATATTCATAATGCTATTTGTAAATAATATTCTATTCCTTTTAATATTATATAATAAATCAATCGTTGTCGTTAAAAAATGTATCATTTATCATTATTCCTAAGCCCTAGTAAATGTGAGTCCCTCAGGTCTCCTGTCTGAATTATAAAAAATACAACAACAAAACTCTCTATGCTTTACCTGTGAGGTATAACACACTATGTCCATCTTTTACCAATTCAGCATTATTACACATTTGTATTAAACTTTTCTTGTTCTGCCATGAGCTACAGATAACTATGTTCTAGACCAAATATAAGGAGAGTTTCTTTAATCAAAAAGGACATAATTATAAGTCCTCTTTGATTCGGAGGAAACAACTTTTTAAACAGTTATCCTGAAAACTGAGGCAAATGTGGCATAGTGTACATTATCTGCGAGGTACAGATACAAGACCTGGTCGTTAGAATCATTTATGTTTCTTTGATTCGAATATAATCAAATTAGCAAATCTTCGAACTAGTAGATTCTAACAAGCATAACAGCAAAGTTAGCACAGGTTTCAGGTCTTGAAAAGTGAAATATAAAAAAGGAGCCGCACAAATCGTGCTCAGATACTATTTTGTTGTAAAATCCAATTTTATATGAAAACAAAAATAAATTGGAAACCTCCATGCTTTGACGGGCATAATGGTGCAGATCAGGTTAATCAAAGACAAAATTATGAATCACAAATGCCAAACCTACAAACGAATTGAAATCGTTTATAGCTTCGAAAAAAAAAAAAGAAATGTTATACCTCCAGTAAAATAATCAGAAAGAAAAACATTTTGGAATAAGCCGAAAAAAACAACAATGAAATTGCTTAATCGGGACCATTATTCTGGCAAATATGTGAGAAAGAATATTACTTAAATTCAAAGTTAACAGATCTAGTCTCAGGTTAAGACCACCTATTTTTGCGGATTATCCCCAGCAGTAAATCATATCATAAACCTTACTCAACAGAAGGTACAGTTATATTGCACAGATCAGAAATAACCGCTGGTCAGGTAGACCCGCTTTCAAATTAAGGCATCGTATTGCCACCTCCTGTCTCTTATTGAAAATCCAAGATAATGAGCTCAAAAATATTTACCATTTAGCTTTAACATCGCAATAAAACAATTAAAAAATACGAAGAGCTCTTAGTATTTTCCACAAATACCTTAGTATCTGAACGTTTTTTAGAACCTTTAGGTCATTATTACAATCAACGAAAAATGTAATAAGAATAATGATTATAAAAACTGAAAAAAATTTTGGTCAGTAAATCTACGAGTGACCCACCACTTCAACTGATCGTGCTGGCGAATTTTAACTTATTATCTATCTTTTTGTAGCTTTAATTCCTCTTGTCGTCAGAGCGTTGATTAAGAAAGGATTTCAACCGTCAAAAATTTAAAAATAAAAACACGGATTAATAGTAGAGATATTGTATTGAATATTGAAAAGCCCTAAGTTCATTTTTGCATGGTGCCTCTCCGGATGGGAAATATAATGTTCGTTTATTTACGGATGTTAGAGCAAAGTTCTCAAATCGTGGCGATTTCAAAGAAGCTTTAATACCTCCTTGAAACAAGAGCATAATAGAATTAAAACAATCAGTTGTGAAATTTTGTTTGTTGATAACGAACAATATGGAAAAGTAGCATTCACCCATTTCCAAAATGACCGACACAGATATAAAAATGCCAAACGTTAGGGATAGAGATAGTACCTTTTTGGACTCTTCTTTAGATACGGTAAAGTGTACCATCATCAATTCTATCGATTTACCTCGAACTAAAAACCTCATACAAACATAATACATAGCGTAAATACTGAAAAGTCGTTAAACGATTTAATTTTTCTTTTAATACACTTTTTAATCAGGACATTTTTTCCGCTAAATAATTACGGCATTACAGAATTTAAAAATCCCTCTCCTTGGTCGTGTGGAACGGGGGTGGGGAGAGGGGGTGTCCCGGAGCTACTTATACCACCGGACCCCGCAGGTACCACCGTCATTCCTTCAGACACCTCAGTCCCTTGCTCAGTCTCTCTCTATAGTGCCTGTCAGTGTAGTTTCGGAAGATGGCTGTACCTCAGATTGTCAGCGATCTGCATTATTATGTATACGTGAAGAAAAGGATCTGGTAAGTTCAACATTAATCACATTCATTCTAAAATAAAAAGTTCATTAATATTTAATGTAAGTGGTAGAACCCAATTAATTCACTACTATATTTCAGTTCTCAAAAGCTAGAGTTATACGAGAAACTTCAACGTCTGATAAAGAACAATCCTAAGCCTAGAGTCGTCTGTGAGTCGATCGTGAGCTGGTTGATATCCCTTCACCGGAAGTGTGTCCTGCCGAACTTAGGATGCGACTTCTGTCCATTCCACGATTTGCTCTACGTGGCAGTCAGATTGGTCGTCAAATTTCGCCTCAAAAGTGAATCCACCGTTTCGGCTCTTCTAGCAGATATCTACACATGCGAGGGCTCTTTCGACAGACTTTTTTCCGGTAAATTATCTATTGTAAATACCTTTAGATAAAATGAATTGAGTACCAACTAGTTATCTGAGATCAAATTACGATACATATTACTTATGTCTTCTTTTTTTATCTCTGCGTTTCAGGTGCGATATTTAAAGCCGTCGAAACTCTGAACAAGGGCGGAAACAACGACTTCATAAGCCGAAGAGAATCCATCCGAGTCCTAGAATTCATCTTGCGCTCATCCAAAAAGTACAGGATCGCCTACTATCACATGGGGAGGTTCCTTCCAATGGCAGATGTCCCGCTGAGCAACGGTCAATTGCCGCTGATTGCGGCACGCCGAGCGAAGAGCGGGTGGAGGGTTTCTAGGTTGTTTCTCAAGTATAGATCATCTACAAGATAACTTGTAACGGTGAAGAAGAAACCAAATTATGTGCAAATAAAAATCCTCTACAGTTTATATTCATAATGCTATTTGTAAATAATATTCTATTCCTTTTAATATTATATAATAAATCAATCGTTGTCGTTAAAAAATGTATCATTTATCATTATTCCTAAGCCCTAGTAAATGTGAGTCCCTCAGGTCTCCTGTCTGAATTATAAAAAATACAACAACAAAACTCTCTATGCTTTACCTGTGAGGTATAACACACTATGTCCATCTTTTACCAATTCAGCATTATTACACATTTGTATTAAACTTTTCTTGTTCTGCCATGAGCTACAGATAACTATGTCCTAGACCAAATATAAGGAGAGTTTCTTTAATCAAAAAGGACATAATTATAAGTCCTCTTTGATTCGGAGGAAACAACTTTTTAAACAGTTATCCTGAAAACTGAGGCAAATGTGGCATAGTGTACATTATCTGCGAGGTACAGATACAAGACCTGGTCGTTAGAATCATTTATGTTTCTTTGATTCGAATATAATCAAATTAGCAAATCTTCGAACTAGTAGATTCTAACAAGCATAACAGCAAAGTTAGCACAGGTTTCAGGTCTTGAAAAGTGAAATATAAAAAAGGAGCCGCACAAATCGTGCTCAGATACTATTTTGTTGTAAAATCCAATTTTATATGAAAACAAAAATAAATTGGAAACCTCCATGCTTTGACGGGCATAATGGTGCAGATCAGGTTAATCAAAGACAAAATTATGAATCACAAATGCCAAACCTACAAACGAATTGAAATCGTTTATAGCTTCGAAAAAAAAAAAAGAAATGTTATACCTCCAGTAAAATAATCAGAAAGAAAAACATTTTGGAATAAGCCGAAAAAAACAACAATGAAATTGCTTAATCGGGACCATTATTCTGGCAAATATGTGAGAAAGAATATTACTTAAATTCAAAGTTTATCAGATCTAGTCTCAGGTTAAGACCACCTATTTTTGCGGATTATCCCCAGCAGTAAATCATATCATAAACCTTACTCAACAGAAGGTACAGTTATATTGCACAGATCAGAAATAACCGCTGGTCAGGTAGACCCGCTTTCAAATTAAGGCATCGTATTGCCACCTCCTGTCTCTTATTGAAAATCCAAGATAATGAGCTCAAAAATATTTACCATTTAGCTTTAACATCGCAATAAAACAATTAAAAAATACGAAGAGCTCTTAGTATTTTCCACAAATACCTTAGTATCTGAACGTTTTTTAGAACCTTTAGGTCATTATTACAATCAACGAAAAATGTAAAAGGAATAATGATTATAAAAACTGAAAAAAATTTTGGTCAGTAAATCTACGAGTGACCCACCACTTCAACTGATCGTGCTGGCGAATTTTAACTTATTATCTATCTTTTTGTAGCTTTAATTCCTCTTGTCGTCAGAGCGTTGATTAAGAAAGGATTTCAACCGTCAAAAATTTAAAAATAAAAACACGGATTAATAGTAGAGATATTGTATTGAATATTGAAAAGCCCTAAGTTTATTTTTGCATGGTGCCTCTCCGGATGGGAAATATAATGTTCGTTTATTTACGGATGTTAGAGCAAAGTTCTCAAATCGTGGCGATTTCAAAGAAGCTTTAATACCTCCTTGAAACAAGAGCATAATAGAATTAAAACAATCAGTTGTGAAATTTTGTTTGTTGATAACGAACAATATGGAAAAGTAGCATTCACCCATATCCAAAATGACCGACACAGATATAAAAATGCCAAACGTTAGGGATAGAGATAGTACCTTTTTGGACTCTTCTTTAGATACGGTAAAGTGTACCATCATCAATTCTATCGATTTACCTCGAACTAAAAACCTCATACAAACATAATACATAGCGTAAATACTGAAAAGTCGTTAAACGATTTAATTATTCTTTTAATACACTTTTTAATCAGGACATTTTTTCCGCTAAATAATTACGGCATTACAGAATTTAAAAATCCCTCTCCTTGGTCGTGTGGAACGGGGGTGGGGAGAGGGGGTGTCCCGGAGCTACTTATACCACCGGACCCCGCAGGTACCACCGTCATTCCTTCAGACACCTCAGTCCCTTGCTCAGTCTCTCTCTATAGTGCCTGTCAGTGTAGTTTCGGAAGATGGCTGTACCTCAGATTGTCAGCGATCTGCATTATTATGTATACGTGAAGAAAAGGATCTGGTAAGTTCAACATTAATCACATTCATTCTAAAATAAAAAGTTCATTAATATTTAATGTAAGTGGTAGAACCCAATTAATTCACTACTATATTTCAGTTCTCAAAAGCTAGAGTTATACGAGAAACTTCAACGTCTGATAAAGAACAATCCTAAGCTAGAGTCGTCTGTGAGTCGATCGTGAGCTGGTTGATATCCCTTCACCGGAAGTGTGTCCTGCCGAACTTAGGATGCGACTTCTGTCCATTCCACGATTTGCTCTACGTGGCAGTCAGATTGGTCGTCAAATTTCGCCTCAAAAGTGAATCCACCGTTTCGGCTCTTCTAGCAGATATCTACACATGCGAGGGCTCTTTCGACAGACTTTTTTCCGGTAAATTATCTATTGTAAATACCTTTAGATAAAATGAATTGAGTACCAACTAGTTATCTGAGATCAAATTACGATACATATTACTTATGTCTTCTTTTTTTATCTCTGCGTTTCAGGTGCGATATTTAAAGCCGTCGAAACTCTGAACAAGGGCGGAAACAACGACTTCATAAGCCGAAGAGAATCCATCCGAGTCCTAGAATTCATCTTGCGCTCATCCAAAAAGTACAGGATCGCCTACTATCACATGGGGAGGTTCCTTCCAATGGCAGATGTCCCGCTGAGCAACGGTCAATTGCCGCTGATTGCGGCACGCCGAGCGAAGAGCGGGTGGAGGGTTTCTAGGTTGTTTCTCAAGTATAGATCATCTACAAGATAACTTGTAACGGTGAAGAAGAAACCAAATTATGTGCAAATAAAAATCCTCTACAGTTTATATTCATAATGCTATTTGTAAATAATATTCTATTCCTTTTAATATTATATAATAAATCAATCGTTGTCGTTAAAAAATGTATCATTTATCATTATTCCTAAGCCCTAGTAAATGTGAGTCCCTCAGGTCTCCTGTCTGAATTATAAAAAATACAACAACAAAACTCTCTATGCTTTACCTGTGAGGTATAACACACTATGTCCATCTTTTACCAATTCAGCATTATTACACATTTGTATTAAACTTTTCTTGTTCTGCCATGAGCTACAGATAACTATGTCCTAGACCAAATATAAGGAGAGTTTCTTTAATCAAAAAGGACATAATTATAAGTCCTCTTTGATTCGGAGGAAACAACTTTTTAAACAGTTATCCTGAAAACTGAGGCAAATGTGGCATAGTGTACATTATCTGCGAGGTACAGATACAAGACCTGGTCGTTAGAATCATTTATGTTTCTTTGATTCGAATATAATCAAATTAGCAAATCTTCGAACTAGTAGATTCTAACAAGCATAACAGCAAAGTTAGCACAGGTTTCAGGTCTTGAAAAGTGAAAAATAAAAAAGGAGCCGCACAAATCGTGCTCAGAGACTATTTTGTTGTAAAATCCAATTTTATATGAAAACAAAAATAAATTGAAAATCTCCATGCTTTGACGGGCATAATGGTGCAGATCAGGTTAATCAAAGACAAAATTATGAATCACAAATGCCAAACCTACAAACGAATTGAAATCGTTTATAGCTTCGAAAAAAAAAAAAGAAATGTTATACCTCCAGTAAAATAATCAGAAAGAAAAACATTTTGGAATAAGCCGAAAAAAACAACAATGAAATTGCTTAATCGGGACCATTATTCTGGCAAATATGTGAGAAAGAATATTACTTAAATTCAAAGTTTATCAGATCTAGTCTCAGGTTAAGACCACCTATTTTTGCGGATTATCCCCAGCAGTAAATCATATCATAAACCTTACTCAACAGAAGGTACAGTTATATTGCACAGATCAGAAATAACCGCTGGTCAGGTAGACCCGCTTTCAAATTAAGGCATCGTATTGCCACCTCCTGTCTCTTATTGAAAATCCAAGATAATGAGCTCAAAAATATTTACCATTTAGCTTTAACATCGCAATAAAACAATTAAAAAATACGAAGAGCTCTTAGTATTTTCCACAAATACCTTAGTATCTGAACGTTTTTTAGAACCTTTAGGTCATTATTACAATCAACGAAAAATGTAATAAGAATAATGATTATAAAAACTGAAAAAAATTTTGGTCAGTAAATCTACGAGTGACCCACCACTTCAACTGATCGTGCTGGCGAATTTTAACTTATTATCTATCTTTTTGTAGCTTTAATTCCTCTTGTCGTCAGAGCGTTGATTAAGAAAGGATTTCAACCGTCAAAAATTTAAAAATAAAAACACGGATTAATAGTAGAGATATTGTATTGAATATTGAAAAGCCCTAAGTTCATTTTTGCATGGTGCCTCTCCGGATGGGAAATATAATGTTCGTTTATTTACGGATGTTAGAGCAAAGTTCTCAAATCGTGGCGATTTCAAAGAAGCTTTAATACCTCCTTGAAACAAGAGCATAATAGAATTAAAACAATCAGTTGTGAAATTTTGTTTGTTGATAACGAACAATATGGAAAAGTAGCATTCACCCATTTCCAAAATGACCGACACAGATATAAAAATGCCAAACGTTAGGGATAGAAATAGTACCTTTTTGGACTCTTCTTTAGATACGGTAAAGTGTACCATCATCAATTCTATCGATTTACCTCGAACTAAAAACCTCATACAAACATAATACATAGCGTAAATACTGAAAAGTCGTTAAACGATTTAATTTTTCTTTTAATACACTTTTTAATCAGGACATTTTTTCCGCTAAATAATTACGGCATTACAGAATTTAAAAATCCCTCTCCTTGGTCGTGTGGAACGGGGGTGGGGAGAGGGGGTGTCCCGGAGCTACTTATACCACCGGACCCCGCAGGTACCACCGTCATTCCTTCAGACACCTCAGTCCCTTGCTCAGTCTCTCTCTATAGTGCCTGTCAGTGTAGTTTCGGAAGATGGCTGTACCTCAGATTGTCAGCGATCTGTATTATTATGTATACGTGAAGAAAAGGATCTGGTAAGTTCAACATTAATCACATTCATTCTAAAATAAAAAGTTCATTAATATTTAATGTAAGTGGTAGAACCCAATTAATTCACTACTATATTTCAGTTCTCAAAAGCTAGAGTTATACGAGAAACTTCAACGTCTGATAAAGAACAATCCTAAGCCTAGAGTCGTCTGTGAGTCGATCGTGAGCTGGTTGATATCCCTTCACCGGAAGTGTGTCCTGCCGAACTTAGGATGCGACTTCTGTCCATTCCACGATTTGCTCTACGTGGCAGTCAGATTGGTCGTCAAATTTCGCCTCAAAAGTGAATCCACCGTTTCGGCTCTTCTAGCAGATATCTACACATGCGAGGGCTCTTTCGACAGACTTTTTTCCGGTAAATTATCTATTGTAAATACCTTTAGATAAAATGAATTGAGTACCAACTAGTTATCTGAGATCAAATTACGATACATATTACTTATGTCTTCTTTTTTTATCTCTGCGTTTCAGGTGCGATATTTAAAGTCGTCGAAACTCTGAACAAGGGCGGAAACAACGACTTCATAAGCCGAAGAGAATCCATCCGAGTCCTAGAATTCATCTTGCGCTCATCCAAAAAGTACAGGATCGCCTACTATCACATGGGGAGGTTCCTTCCAATGACAGATGTCCCGCTGAGCAACGGTCAATTGCCGCTGATTGCGGCACGCCGAGCGAAGAGCGGGTGGAGGGTTTCTAGGTTGTTTCTCAAGTATAGATCATCTACAAGATAACTTGTAACGGTGAAGAAGAAACCAAATTATGTGCAAATAAAAATCCTCTACAGTTTATATTCATAATGCTATTTGTAAATAATATTCTATTCCTTTTAATATTATATAATAAATCAATCGTTGTCTTTAAAAAATGTATCATTTATCATTATTCCTAAGCCCTATTAAATGTGAGTCCCTCAGGTCTCCTGTCTGAATTATAAAAAATACAACAACAAAACTCTCTATGCTTTACCTGTGAGGTATAACACACTATGTCCATCTTTTACCAATTCAGCGTTATTACACATTTGTATTAAACTTTTCTTGTTCTGCCAAGAGCTACAGATAACTATGTCCTAGACCAAATATAAGGAGAGTTTCTTTAATCAAAAAAGACATAATTATAAGTCCTCTTTGATTCGGAGGAAACAACTTTTTAAACAGTTATCCTGAAAACTGAGGCAAATGTGGCATAGTGTACATTATCTGCGAGGTACAGATACAAGACCTGGTCGTTAGAATCATTTATGTTTCTTTGATTCGAATATAATCAAATTAGCAAATCTTCGAACTAGTTGATTCTAACAAGCATAACAGCAAAGTTAGCACAGGTTTCAGGTCTTGAAAAGTGAAAAATAAAAAAGGAGCCGCACAAATCGTGCTCAGAGACTATTTTGTTGTAAAATCCAATTTTATATGAAAACAAAAATAAATTGAAAATCTCCATGCTTTGACGGGCATAATAGTGCAGATCAGGTTAATCAAAGACAAAATTATGAATCACAAATGCCAAACCTACAAACGAATTGAAATCGTTTATAGCTTCGAAAAAAAAAAAAGAAATGTTATACCTCCAGTAAAATAATCAGAAAGAAAAACATTTTGGAATAAGCCGAAAAAAACAACAATGAAATTGCTTAATCGGGACCATTATTCTGGCAAATATGTGAGAAAGAATATTACTTAAATTCAAAGTTTATCAGATCTAGTCTCAGGTTGACCACCTATTTTTGCGGATTATCCCCAGCAGTAAATCATATCATAAACCTTACTCAACAGAAGGTACAGTTATATTGCACAGATCAGAAATAACCGCTGGTCAGGTAGACCCGCTTTCAAATTAAGGCATCGTATTGCCACCTCCTGTCTCTTATTGAAAATCCAAGATAATGAGCTCAAAAATATTTACCATTTAGCTTTAACATCGCAATAAAACAATTAAAAAATACAAAGAGCTCTTAGTATTTTCCACAAATACCTTAGTATCTGAACGTTTTTTAGAACCTTTAGGTCATTATTACAATCAACGAAAAATGTAATAAGAATAATGATTATAAAAACTGAAAAAAATTTTGGTCAGTAAATCTACGAGTGACCCACCACTTCAACTGATCGTGCTGGCGAATTTTAACTTATTATCTATCTTTTTGTAGCTTTAATTCCTCTTGTCGTCAGAGCGTTGATTAAGAAAGAATTTCAACCGTCAAAAATTTAAAAATAAAAACACGGATTAATAGTAGAGATATTGTATTGAATATTGAAAAGCCCTAAGTTCATTTTTGCATGGTGCCTCTCCGGATGGGAAATATAATGTTCGTTTATTTACGGATGTTAGAGCAAAGTTCTCAAATCGTGGCGATTTCAAAGAAGCTTTAATACATCCTTGAAACAAGAGCATAATAGAATTAAAACAATCAGTTGTGAAATTTTGTTTGTTGATAACGAACAATATGGAAAAGTAGCATTCACCCATTTCCAAAATGACCGACACAGATATAAAAATGCCAAACGTTAGGGATAGAAATAGTACCTTTTTGGACTCTTCTTTAGATACGGTAAAGTGTACCATCATCAATTCTATCGATTTACCTCGAACTAAAAACCTCATACAAACATAATACATAGCGTAAATACTGAAAAGTCGTTAAACGATTTAATTTTTCTTTTAATACACTTTTTAATCAGGACATTTTTTCCGCTAAATAATTACGGCATTACAGAATTTAAAAATCCCTCTCCTTGGTCGTGTGGAACGGGGGTGGGGAGAGGGGGTGTCCCGGAGCTACTTATACCACCGGACCCCGCAGGTACCACCGTCATTCCTTCAGACACCTCAGTCCCTTGCTCAGTCTCTCTCTATAGTCCCTGTCAGTGTAGTTTCGGAAGATGGCTGTACCTCAGATTGTCAGCGATCTGCATTATTATGTATACGTGAAGAAAAGGATCTGGTAAGTTCAACATTAATCACATTCATTCTAAAATAAAAAGTTCATTAATATTTAATGTAAGTGGTAGAACCCAATTAATTCACTACTATATTTCAGTTCTCAAAAGCTAGAGTTATACGAGAAACTTCAACGTCTGATAAAGAACAATCCTAAGCCTAGAGTCGTCTGTGAGTCGATCGTGAGCTGGTTGATATCCCTTCACCGGAAGTGTGTCCTGCCGAACTTAGGATGCGACTTCTGTCCATTCCACGATTTGCTCTACGTGGCAGTCAGATTGGTCGTCAAATTTCGCCTCAAAAGTGAATCCACCGTTTCGGCTCTTCTAGCAGATATCTACACATGCGAGGGCTCTTTCGACAGACTTTTTTCCGGTAAATTATCTATTGTAAATACCTTTAGATAAAATGAATTGAGTACCAACTAGTTATCTGAGATCAAATTACGATACATATTACTTATGTCTTCTTTTTTTATCTCTGCGTTTCAGGTGCGATATTTAAAGCCGTCGAAACTCTGAACAAGGGCGGAAACAACGACTTCATAAGCCGAAGAGAATCCATCCGAGTCCTAGAATTCATCTTGCGCTCATCCAAAAAGTACAGGATCGCCTACTATCACATGGGGAGGTTCCTTCCAATGGCAGATGTCCCGCTGAGCAACGGTCAATTGCCGCTGATTGCGGCACGCCGAGCGAAGAGCGGGTGGAGGGTTTCTAGGTTGTTTCTCAAGTATAGATCATCTACAAGATAACTTGTAACGGTGAAGAAGAAACCAAATTATGTGCAAATAAAAATCCTCTACAGTTTATATTCATAATGCTATTTGTAAATAATATTCTATTCCTTTTAATATTATATAATAAATCAATCGTTGTCGTTAAAAAATGTATCATTTATCATTATTCCTAAGCCCTATTAAATGTGAGTCCCTCAGGTCTCCTGTCTGAATTATAAAAAATACAACAACAAAACTCTCTATGCTTTACCTGTGAGGTATAACACACTATGTCCATCTTTTACCAATTCAGCATTATTACACATTTGTATTAAACTTTTCTTGTTCTGCCAAGAGCTACAGATAACTATGTCCTAGACCAAATATAAGGAGAGTTTCTTTAATCAAAAAGGACATAATTATAAGTCCTCTTTGATTCGGAGGAAACAACTTTTTAAACAGTTATCCTGAAAATTGAGGCAAATGTGGCATAGTGTACATTATCTGCGAGGTACAGATACAAGACCTGGTCGTTAGAATCATTTATGTTTCTTTGATTCGAATATAATCAAATTAGCAAATCTTCGAACTAGTAGATTCTAACAAGCATAACAGCAAAGTTAGCACAGGTTTCAGGTCTTGAAAAGTGAAAAATAAAAAAGGAGCCGCACAAATCGTGCTCAGAGACTATTTTGTTGTAAAATCCAATTTTATATGAATACAAAAATAAATTGAAAATCTCCATGCTTTGACGGGCATAATAGTGCAGATCAGGTTAATCAAAGACAAAATTATGAATCACAAATGCCAAACCTACAAACGAATTGAAATCGTTTATAGCTTCGAAAAAAAAAAAAGAAATGTTATACCTCCAGTAAAATAATCAGAAAGAAAAACATTTTGGAATAAGCCGAAAAAAACAACAATGAAATTGCTTAATCGGGACCATTAT
This sequence comes from Rhaphigaster nebulosa, assembly GCA_948150685.1. NCBI lineage: Eukaryota > Metazoa > Arthropoda > Insecta > Hemiptera > Pentatomidae > Rhaphigaster > Rhaphigaster nebulosa. The sequence continues at coordinate 99,878,512 of OX411306.1, read as the reverse complement.
TCTGGCAAATATGTGAGAAAGAATATTACTTAAATTCAAAGTTTATCAGATCTAGTCTCAGGTTAAGACTACCTATTTTTGCGGGTTATCCCCAGCAGTAAATCATATCATAAACCTTACTCAACAGAAGGTACAGTTATATTGCACAGATCAGAAATAACCGCTGGTCAGGTAGACCCGCTTTCAAATTAAGGCATCGTATTGCCACCTCCTGTCTCTTATTGAAAATCCAAGATAATGAGCTCAAAAATATTTACCATTTAGCTTTAACATCGCAATAAAACAATTAAAAAATACGAAGAGCTCTTAGTATTTTCCACAAATACCTTAGTATCTGAACGTTTTTTAGAACCTTTAGGTCATTATTACAATCAACGAAAAATGTAATAAGAATAATGATTATAAAAACTGAAAAAAATTTTGGTCAGTAAATCTACGAGTGACCCACCACTTCAACTGATCGTGCTGGCGAATTTTAACTTATTATCTATCTTTTTGTAGCTTTAATTCCTCTTGTCGTCAGAGCGTTGATTAAGAAAGGATTTCAACCGTCAAAAATTTAAAAATAAAAACACGGATTAATAGTAGAGATATTGTATTGAATATTGAAAAGCCCTAAGTTCATTTTTGCATGGTGCCTCTCCGGATGGGAAATATAATGTTCGTTTATTTACGGATGTTAGAGCAAAGTTCTCAAATCGTGGCGATTTCAAAGAAGCTTTAATACCTCCTTGAAACAAGAGCATAATAGAATTAAAACAATCAGTTGTGAAATTTTGTTTGTTGATAACGAACAATATGGAAAAGTAGCATTCACCCATTTCCAAAATGACCGACACAGATATAAAAATGCCAAACGTTAGGGATAGAAATAGTACCTTTTTGGACTCTTCTTTAGATACGGTAAAGTGTACCATCATCAATTCTATCGATTTACCTCGAACTAAAAACCTCATACAAACATAATACATAGCGTAAATACTGAAAAGTCGTTAAACGATTTAATTTTTCTTTTAATACACTTTTTAATCAGGACATTTTTTCCGCTAAATAATTACGGCATTACAGAATTTAAAAATCCCTCTCCTTGGTCGTGTGGAACGGGGGTGGGGAGAGGGGGTGTCCCGGAGCTACTTATACCACCGGACCCCGCAGGTACCACCGTCATTCCTTCAGACACCTCAGTCCCTTGCTCAGTCTCTCTCTATAGTGCCTGTCAGTGTAGTTTCGGAAGATGGCTGTACCTCAGATTGTCAGCGATCTGCATTATTATGTATACGTGAAGAAAAGGATCTGGTAAGTTCAACATTAATCACATTCATTCTAAAATAAAAAGTTCATTAATATTTAATGTAAGTGGTAGAACCCAATTAATTCACTACTATATTTCAGTTCTCAAAAGCTAGAGTTATACGAGAAACTTCAACGTCTGATAAAGAACAATCCTAAGCCTAGAGTCGTCTGTGAGTCGATCGTGAGCTGGTTGATATCCCTTCACCGGAAGTGTGTCCTGCCGAACTTAGGATGCGACTTCTGTCCATTCCACGATTTGCTCTACGTGGCAGTCAGATTGGTCGTCAAATTTCGCCTCAAAAGTGAATCCACCGTTTCGGCTCTTCTAGCAGATATCTACACATGCGAGGGCTCTTTCGACAGACTTTTTTCCGGTAAATTATCTATTGTAAATACCTTTAGATAAAATGAATTGAGTACCAACTAGTTATCTGAGATCAAATTACGATACATATTACTTATGTCTTCTTTTTTTATCTCTGCGTTTCAGGTGCGATATTTAAAGCCGTCGAAACTCTGAACAAGGGCGGAAACAACGACTTCATAAGCCGAAGAGAATCCATCCGAGTCCTAGAATTCATCTTGCGCTCATCCAAAAAGTACAGGATCGCCTACTATCACATGGGGAGGTTCCTTCCAATGGCAGATGTCCCGCTGAGCAACGGTCAATTGCCGCTGATTGCGGCACGCCGAGCGAAGAGCGGGTGGAGGGTTTCTAGGTTGTTTCTCAAGTATAGATCATCTACAAGATAACTTGTAACGGTGAAGAAGAAACCAAATTATGTGCAAATAAAAATCCTCTACAGTTTATATTCATAATGCTATTTGTAAATAATATTCTATTCCTTTTAATATTATATAATAAATCAATCGTTGTCGTTAAAAAATGTATCATTTATCATTATTCCTAAGCCCTAGTAAATGTGAGTCCCTCAGGTCTCCTGTCTGAATTATAAAAAATACAACAACAAAACTCTCTATGCTTTACCTGTGAGGTATAACACACTATGTCCATCTTTTACCAATTCAGCATTATTACACATTTGTATTAAACTTTTCTTGTTCTGCCATGAGCTACAGATAACTATGTCCTAGACCAAATATAAGGAGAGTTTCTTTAATCAAAAAGGACATAATTATAAGTCCTCTTTGATTCGGAGGAAACAACTTTTTAAACAGTTATCCTGAAAACTGAGGCAAATGTGGCATAGTGTACATTATCTGCGAGGTACAGATACAAGACCTGGTCGTTAGAATCATTTATGTTTCTTTGATTCGAATATAATCAAATTAGCAAATCTTCGAACTAGTAGATTCTAACAAGCATAACAGCAAAGTTAGCACAGGTTTCAGGTCTTGAAAAGTGAAATATAAAAAAGGAGCCGCACAAATCGTGCTCAGATACTATTTTGTTGTAAAATCCAATTTTATATGAAAACAAAAATAAATTGGAAACCTCCATGCTTTGACGGGCATAATGGTGCAGATCAGGTTAATCAAAGACAAAATTATGAATCACAAATGCCAAACCTACAAACGAATTGAAATCGTTTATAGCTTCGAAAAAAAAAAAAGAAATGTTATACCTCCAGTAAAATAATCAGAAAGAAAAACATTTTGGAATAAGCCGAAAAAAACAACAATGAAATTGCTTAATCGGGACCATTATTCTGGCAAATATGTGAGAAAGAATATTACTTAAATTCAAAGTTTATCAGATCTAGTCTCAGGTTAAGACCACCTATTTTTGCGGATTATCCCCAGCAGTAAATCATATCATAAACCTTACTCAACAGAAGGTACAGTTATATTGCACAGATCAGAAATAACCGCTGGTCAGGTAGACCCGCTTTCAAATTAAGGCATCGTATTGCCACCTCCTGTCTCTTATTGAAAATCCAAGATAATGAGCTCAAAAATATTTACCATTTAGCTTTAACATCGCAATAAAACAATTAAAAAATACGAAGAGCTCTTAGTATTTTCCACAAATACCTTAGTATCTGAACGTTTTTTAGAACCTTTAGGTCATTATTACAATCAACGAAAAATGTAATAAGAATAATGATTATAAAAACTGAAAAAAATTTTGGTCAGTAAATCTACGAGTGACCCACCACTTCAACTGATCGTGCTGGCGAATTTTAACTTATTATCTATCTTTTTGTAGCTTTAATTCCTCTTGTCGTCAGAGCGTTGATTAAGAAAGGATTTCAACCGTCAAAAATTTAAAAATAAAAACACGGATTAATAGTAGAGATATTGTATTGAATATTGAAAAGCCCTAAGTTCATTTTTGCATGGTGCCTCTCCGGATGGGAAATATAATGTTCGTTTATTTACGGATGTTAGAGCAAAGTTCTCAAATCGTGGCGATTTCAAAGAAGCTTTAATACCTCCTTGAAACAAGAGCATAATAGAATTAAAACAATCAGTTGTGAAATTTTGTTTGTTGATAACGAACAATATGGAAAAGTAGCATTCACCCATTTCCAAAATGACCGACACAGATATAAAAATGCCAAACGTTAGGGATAGAAATAGTACCTTTTTGGACTCTTCTTTAGATACGGTAAAGTGTACCATCATCAATTCTATCGATTTACCTCGAACTAAAAACCTCATACAAACATAATACATAGCGTAAATACTGAAAAGTCGTTAAACGATTTAATTTTTCTTTTAATACACTTTTTAATCAGGACATTTTTTCCGCTAAATAATTACGGCATTACAGAATTTAAAAATCCCTCTCCTTGGTCGTGTGGAACGGGGGTGGGGAGAGGGGGTGTCCCGGAGCTACTTATACCACCGGACCCCGCAGGTACCACCGTCATTCCTTCAGACACCTCAGTCCCTTGCTCAGTCTCTCTCTATAGTCCCTGTCAGTGTAGTTTCGGAAGATGGCTGTACCTCAGATTGTCAGCGATCTGCATTATTATGTATACGTGAAGAAAAGGATCTGGTAAGTTCAACATTAATCACATTCATTCTAAAATAAAAAGTTCATTAATATTTAATGTAAGTGGTAGAACCCAATTAATTCACTACTATATTTCAGTTCTCAAAAGCTAGAGTTATACGAGAAACTTCAACGTCTGATAAAGAACAATCCTAAGCCTAGAGTCGTCTGTGAGTCGATCGTGAGCTGGTTGATATCCCTTCACCGGAAGTGTGTCCTGCCGAACTTAGGATGCGACTTCTGTCCATTCCACGATTTGCTCTACGTGGCAGTCAGATTGGTCGTCAAATTTCGCCTCAAAAGTGAATCCACCGTTTCGGCTCTTCTAGCAGATATCTACACATGCGAGGGCTCTTTCGACAGACTTTTTTCCGGTAAATTATCTATTGTAAATACCTTTAGATAAAATGAATTGAGTACCAACTAGTTATCTGAGATCAAATTACGATACATATTACTTATGTCTTCTTTTTTTATCTCTGCGTTTCAGGTGCGATATTTAAAGCCGTCGAAACTCTGAACAAGGGCGGAAACAACGACTTCATAAGCCGAAGAGAATCCATCCGAGTCCTAGAATTCATCTTGCGCTCATCCAAAAAGTACAGGATCGCCTACTATCACATGGGGAGGTTCCTTCCAATGGCAGATGTCCCGCTGAGCAACGGTCAATTGCCGCTGATTGCGGCACGCCGAGCGAAGAGCGGGTGGAGGGTTTCTAGGTTGTTTCTCAAGTATAGATCATCTACAAGATAACTTGTAACGGTGAAGAAGAAACCAAATTATGTGCAAATAAAAATCCTCTACAGTTTATATTCATAATGCTATTTGTAAATAATATTCTATTCCTTTTAATATTATATAATAAATCAATCGTTGTCGTTAAAAAATGTATCATTTATCATTATTCCTAAGCCCTATTAAATGTGAGTCCCTCAGGTCTCCTGTCTGAATTATAAAAAATACAACAACAAAACTCTCTATGCTTTACCTGTGAGGTATAACACACTATGTCCATCTTTTACCAATTCAGCATTATTACACATTTGTATTAAACTTTTCTTGTTCTGCCAAGAGCTACAGATAACTATGTCCTAGACCAAATATAAGGAGAGTTTCTTTAATCAAAAAGGACATAATTATAAGTCCTCTTTGATTCGGAGGAAACAACTTTTTAAACAGTTATCCTGAAAACTGAGGCAAATGTGGCATAGTGTACATTATCTGCGAGGTACAGATACAAGACCTGGTCGTTAGAATCATTTATGTTTCTTTGATTCGAATATAATCAAATTAGCAAATCTTCGAACTAGTAGATTCTAACAAGCATAACAGCAAAGTTAGCACAGGTTTCAGGTCTTGAAAAGTGAAAAATAAAAAAGGAGCCGCACAAATCGTGCTCAGAGACTATTTTGTTGTAAAATCCAATTTTATATGAAAACAAAAATAAATTGAAAATCTCCATGCTTTGACGGGCATAATGGTGCAGATCAGGTTAATCAAAGACAAAATTATGAATCACAAATGCCAAACCTACAAACGAATTGAAATCGTTTATAGCTTCGAAAAAAAAAAAAGAAATGTTATACCTCCAGTAAAATAATCAGAAAGAAATACATTTTGGAATAAGCCGAAAAAAACAACAATGAATTTGCTTAATCGGGACCATTATTCTGGCAAATATGTGAGAAAGAATATTACTTAAATTCAAAGTTTATCAGATCTAGTCTCAGGTTAAGACCACCTATTTTTGCGGATTATCCCCAGCAGTAAATCATATCATAAACCTTACTCAACAGAAGGTACAGTTATATTGCACAGATCAGAAATAACCGCTGGTCAGGTAGACCCGCTTTCAAATTAAGGCATCGTATTGCCACCTCCTGTCTCTTATTGAAAATCCAAGATAATGAGCTCAAAAATATTTACCATTTAGCTTTAACATCGCAATAAAACAATTAAAAAATACGAAGAGCTCTTAGTATTTTCCACAAATACCTTAGTATCTGAACGTTTTTTAGAACCTTTAGGTCATTATTACAATCAACGAAAAATGTAATAAGAATAATGATTATAAAAACTGAAAAAAATTTTGGTCAGTAAATCTACGAGTGACCCACCACTTCAACTGATCGTGCTGGCGAATTTTAACTTATTATCTATCTTTTTGTAGCTTTAATTCCTCTTGTCGTCAGAGCGTTGATTAAGAAAGGATTTCAACCGTCAAAAATTTAAAAATAAAAACACGGATTAATAGTAGAGATATTGTATTGAATATTGAAAAGCCCTAAGTTCATTTTTGCATGGTGCCTCTCCGGATGGGAAATATAATGTTCGTTTATTTACGGATGTTAGAGCAAAGTTCTCAAATCGTGGCGATTTCAAAGAAGCTTTAATACCTCCTTGAAACAAGAGCATAATAGAATTAAAACAATCAGTTGTGAAATTTTGTTTGTTGATAACGAACAATATGGAAAAGTAGCATTCACCCATTTCCAAAATGACCGACACAGATATAAAAATGCCAAACGTTAGGGATAGAAATAGTACCTTTTTGGACTCTTCTTTAGATACGGTAAAGTGTACCATCATCAATTCTATCGATTTACCTCGAACTAAAAACCTCATACAAACATAATACATAGCGTAAATACTGAAAAGTCGTTAAACGATTTAATTTTTCTTTTAATACACTTTTTAATCAGGACATTTTTTCCGCTAAATAATTACGGCATTACAGAATTTAAAAATCCCTCTCCTTGGTCGTGTGGAACGGGGGTGGGGAGAGGGGGTGTCTCGGAGCTACTTATACCACCGGACCCCGCAGGTACCACCGTCATTCCTTCAGACACCTCAGTCCCTTGCTCAGTCTCTCTCTATAGTGCCTGTCAGTGTAGTTTCGGAAGATGGCTGTACCTCAGATTGTCAGCGATCTGCATTATTATGTATACGTGAAGAAAAGGATCTGGTAAGTTCAACATTAATCACATTCATTCTAAAATAAAAAGTTCATTAATATTTAATGTAAGTGGTAGAACCCAATTAATTCACTACTATATTTCAGTTCTCAAAAGCTAGAGTTATACGAGAAACTTCAACGTCTGATAAAGAACAATCCTAAGCCTAGAGTCGTCTGTGAGTCGATCGTGAGCTGGTTGATATCCCTTCACCGGAAGTGTGTCCTGCCGAACTTAGGATGCGACTTCTGTCCATTCCACGATTTGCTCTACGTGGCAGTCAGATTGGTCGTCAAATTTCGCCTCAAAAGTGAATCCACCGTTTCGGCTCTTCTAGCAGATATCTACACATGCGAGGGCTCTTTCGACAGACTTTTTTCCGGTAAATTATCTATTGTAAATACCTTTAGATAAAATGAATTGAGTACCAACTAGTTATCTGAGATCAAATTACGATACATATTACTTATGTCTTCTTTTTTTATCTCTGCGTTTCAGGTGCGATATTTAAAGCCGTCGAAACTCTGAACAAGGGCGGAAACAACGACTTCATAAGCCGAAGAGAATCCATCCGAGTCCTAGAATTCATCTTGCGCTCATCCAAAAAGTACAGGATCGCCTACTATCACATGGGGAGGTTCCTTCCAATGGCAGATGTCCCGCTGAGCAACGGTCAATTGCCGCTGATTGCGGCACGCCGAGCGAAGAGCGGGTGGAGGGTTTCTAGGTTGTTTCTCAAGTATAGATCATCTACAAGATAACTTGTAACGGTGAAGAAGAAACCAAATTATGTGCAAATAAAAATCCTCTACAGTTTATATTCATAATGCTATTTGTAAATAATATTCTATTCCTTTTAATATTATATAATAAATCAATCGTTGTCGTTAAAAAATGTATCATTTATCATTATTCCTAAGCCCTATTAAATGTGAGTCCCTCAGGTCTCCTGTCTGAATTATAAAAAATACAACAACAAAACTCTCTATGCTTTACCTGTGAGGTATAACACACTATGTCCATCTTTTACCAATTCAGCATTATTACACATCTGTATTAAACTTTTCTTGTTCTGCCAAGAGCTACAGATAACTATGTCCTAGACCAAATATAAGGAGAGTTTCTTTAATCAAAAAGGACATAATTATAAGTCCTCTTTGATTCGGAGGAAACAACTTTTTAAACAGTTATCCTGAAAACTGAGGCAAATGTGGCATAGTGTACATTATCTGCGAGGTACAGATACAAGACCTGGTCGTTAGAATCATTTATGTTTCTTTGATTCGAATATAATCAAATTAGCAAATCTTCGAACTAGTAGATTCTAACAAGCATAACAGCAAAGTTAGCACAGGTTTCAGGTCTTGAAAAGTGAAAAATAAAAAAGGAGCCGCACAAATCGTGCTCAGAGACTATTTTGTTGTAAAATCCAATTTTATATGAAAACAAAAATAAATTGAAAATCTCCATGCTTTGACGGGCATAATGGTGCAGATCAGGTTAATCAAAGACAAAATTATGAATCACAAATGCCAAACCTACAAACGAATTGAAATCGTTTATAGCTTCGAAAAAAAAAAAAGAAATGTTATACCTCCAGTAAAATAATCAGAAAGAAATACATTTTGGAATAAGCCGAAAAAAACAACAATGAATTTGCTTAATCGGGACCATTATTCTGGCAAATATGTGAGAAAGAATATTACTTAAATTCAAAGTTTATCAGATCTAGTCTCAGGTTAAGACCACCTATTTTTGCGGATTATCCCCAGCAGTAAATCATATCATAAACCTTACTCAACAGAAGGTACAGTTATATTGCACAGATCAGAAATAACCGCTGGTCAGGTAGACCCGCTTTCAAATTAAGGCATCGTATTGCCACCTCCTGTCTCTTATTGAAAATCCAAGATAATGAGCTCAAAAATATTTACCATTTAGCTTTAACATCGCAATAAAACAATTAAAAAATACAAAGAGCTCTTAGTATTTTCCACAAATACCTTAGTATCTGAACGTTTTTTAGAACCTTTAGGTCATTATTACAATCAACGAAAAATGTAATAAGAATAATGATTATAAAAACTGAAAAAAATTTTGGTCAGTAAATCTACGAGTGACCCACCACTTCAACTGATCGTGCTGGCGAATTTTAACTTATTATCTATCTTTTTGTAGCTTTAATTCCTCTTGTCGTCAGAGCGTTGATTAAGAAAGAATTTCAACCGTCAAAAATTTAAAAATAAAAACACGGATTAATAGTAGAGATATTGTATTGAATATTGAAAAGCCCTAAGTTCATTTTTGCATGGTGCCTCTCCGGATGGGAAATATAATGTTCGTTTATTTACGGATGTTAGAGCAAAGTTCTCAAATCGTGGCGATTTCAAAGAAGCTTTAATACATCCTTGAAACAAGAGCATAATAGAATTAAAACAATCAGTTGTGAAATTTTGTTTGTTGATAACGAACAATATGGAAAAGTAGCATTCACCCATTTCCAAAATGACCGACACAGATATAAAAATGCCAAACGTTAGGGATAGAAATAGTACCTTTTTGGACTCTTCTTTAGATACGGTAAAGTGTACCATCATCAATTCTATCGATTTACCTCGAACTAAAAACCTCATACAAACATAATACATAGCGTAAATACTGAAAAGTCGTTAAACGATTTAATTTTTCTTTTAATACACTTTTTAATCAGGACATTTTTTCCGCTAAATAATTACGGCATTACAGAATTTAAAAATCCCTCTCCTTGGTCGTGTGGAACGGGGGTGGGGAGAGGGGGTGTCCCGGAGCTACTTATACCACCGGACCCCGCAGGTACCACCGTCATTCCTTCAGACACCTCAGTCCCTTGCTCAGTCTCTCTCTATAGTGCCTGTCAGTGTAGTTTCGGAAGATGGCTGTACCTCAGATTGTCAGCGATCTGCATTATTATGTATACGTGAAGAAAAGGATCTGGTAAGTTCAACATTAATCACATTCATTCTAAAATAAAAAGTTCATTAATATTTAATGTAAGTGGTAGAACCCAATTAATTCACTACTATATTTCAGTTCTCAAAAGCTAGAGTTATACGAGAAACTTCAACGTCTGATAAAGAACAATCCTAAGCCTAGAGTCGTCTGTGAGTCGATCGTGAGCTGGTTGATATCCCTTCACCGGAAGTGTGTCCTGCCGAACTTAGGATGCGACTTCTGTCCATTCCACGATTTGCTCTACGTGGCAGTCAGATTGGTCGTCAAATTTCGCCTCAAAAGTGAATCCACCGTTTCGGCTCTTCTAGCAGATATCTACACATGCGAGGGCTCTTTCGACAGACTTTTTTCCGGTAAATTATCTATTGTAAATACCTTTAGATAAAATGAATTGAGTACCAACTAGTTATCTGAGATCAAATTACGATACATATTACTTATGTCTTCTTTTTTTATCTCTGCGTTTCAGGTGCGATATTTAAAGCCGTCGAAACTCTGAACAAGGGCGGAAACAACGACTTCATAAGCCGAAGAGAATCCATCCGAGTCCTAGAATTCATCTTGCGCTCATCCAAAAAGTACAGGATCGCCTACTATCACATGGGGAGGTTCCTTCCAATGGCAGATGTCCCGCTGAGCAACGGTCAATTGCCGCTGATTGCGGCACGCCGAGCGAAGAGCGGGTGGAGGGTTTCTAGGTTGTTTCTCAAGTATAGATCATCTACAAGATAACTTGTAACGGTGAAGAAGAAACCAAATTATGTGCAAATAAAAATCCTCTACAGTTTATATTCATAATGCTATTTGTAAATAATATTCTATTCCTTTTAATATTATATAATAAATCAATCGTTGTCGTTAAAAAATGTATCATTTATCATTATTCCTAAGCCCTATTAAATGTGAGTCCCTCAGGTCTCCTGTCTGAATTATAAAAAATACAACAACAAAACTCTCTATGCTTTACCTGTGAGGTATAACACACTATGTCCATCTTTTACCAATTCAGCATTATTACACATTTGTATTAAACTTTTCTTGTTCTGCCAAGAGCTACAGATAACTATGTCCTAGACCAAATATAAGGAGAGTTTCTTTAATCAAAAAGGACATAATTATAAGTCCTCTTTGATTCGGAGGAAACAACTTTTTAAACAGTTATCCTGAAAACTGAGGCAAATGTGGCATAGTGTACATTATCTGCGAGGTACAGATACAAGACCTGGTCGTTAGAATCATTTATGTTTCTTTGATTCGAATATAATCAAATTAGCAAATCTTCGAACTAGTAGATTCTAACAAGCATAACAGCAAAGTTAGCACAGGTTTCAGGTCTTGAAAAGTGAAAAATAAAAAAGGAGCCGCACAAATCGTGCTCAGAGACTATTTTGTTGTAAAATCCAATTTTATATGAAAACAAAAATAAATTGAAAATCTCCATGCTTTGACGGGCATAATGGTGCAGATCAGGTTAATCAAAGACAAAATTATGAATCACAAATGCCAAACCTACAAACGAATTGAAATCGTTTATAGCTTCGAAAAAAAAAAAAGAAATGTTATACCTCCAGTAAAATAATCAGAAAGAAATACATTTTGGAATAAGCCGAAAAAAACAACAATGAATTTGCTTAATCGGGACCATTATTCTGGCAAATATGTGAGAAAGAATATTACTTAAATTCAAAGTTTATCAGATCTAGTCTCAGGTTAAGACCACCTATTTTTGCGGATTATCCCCAGCAGTAAATCATATCATAAACCTTACTCAACAGAAGGTACAGTTATATTGCACAGATCAGAAATAACCGCTGGTCAGGTAGACCCGCTTTCAAATTAAGGCATCGTATTGCCACCTCCTGTCTCTTATTGAAAATCCAAGATAATGAGCTCAAAAATATTTACCATTTAGCTTTAACATCGCAATAAAACAATTAAAAAATTCGAAGAGCTCTTAGAATTTTCCACAAATACCTTAGTATCTGAACGTTTTTTAGAACCTTTAGGTCATTATTACAATCAACGAAAAATGTAATAAGAATAATGATTATAAAAACTGAAAAAAATTTTGGTCAGTAAATCTACGAGTGACCCACCACTTCAACTGATCGTGCTGGCGAATTTTAACTTATTATCTATCTTTTTGTAGCTTTAATTCCTCTTGTCGTCAGAGCGTTGATTAAGAAAGGATTTCAACCGTCAAAAATTTAAAAATAAAAACACGGATTAATAGTAGAGATATTGTATTGAATATTGAAAAGCCCTAAGTTCATTTTTGCATGGTGCCTCTCCGGATGGGAAATATAATGTTCGTTTATTTACGGATGTTAGAGCAAAGTTCTCAAATCGTGGCGATTTCAAAGAAGCTTTAATACCTCCTTGAAACAAGAGCATAATAGAATTAAAACAATCAGTTGTGAAATTTTGTTTGTTGATAACGAACAATATGGAAAAGTAGCATTCACCCATTTCCAAAATGACCGACACAGATATAAAAATGCCAAACGTTAGGGATAGAAATAGTACCTTTTTGGACTCTTCTTTAGATACGGTAAAGTGTACCATCATCAATTCTATCGATTTACCTCGAACTAAAAACCTCATACAAACATAATACATAGCGTAAATACTGAAAAGTCGTTAAACGATTTAATTTTTCTTTTAATACACTTTTTAATCAGGACATTTTTTCCGCTAAATAATTACGGCATTACAGAATTTAAAAATCCCTCTCCTTGGTCGTGTGGAACGGGGGTGGGGAGAGGGGGTGTCCCGGAGCTACTTATACCACCGGACCCCGCAGGTACCACCGTCATTCCTTCAGACACCTCAGTCCCTTGCTCAGTCTCTCTCTATAGTGCCTGTCAGTGTAGTTTCGGAAGATGGCTGTACCTCAGATTGTCAGCGATCTGCATTATTATGTATACGTGAAGAAAAGGATCTGGTAAGTTCAACATTAATCACATTCATTCTAAAATAAAAAGTTCATTAATATTTAATGTAAGTGGTAGAACCCAATTAATTCACTACTATATTTCAGTTCTCAAAAGCTAGAGTTATACGAGAAACTTCAACGTCTGATAAAGAACAATCCTAAGCCTAGAGTCGTCTGTGAGTCGATCGTGAGCTGGTTGATATCCCTTCACCGGAAGTGTGTCCTGCCGAACTTAGGATGCGACTTCTGTCCATTCCACGATTTGCTCTACGTGGCAGTCAGATTGGTCGTCAAATTTCGCCTCAAAAGTGAATCCACCGTTTCGGCTCTTCTAGCAGATATCTACACATGCGAGGGCTCTTTCGACAGACTTTTTTCCGGTAAATTATCTATTGTAAATACCTTTAGATAAAATGAATTGAGTACCAACTAGTTATCTGAGATCAAATTACGATACATATTACTTATGTCTTCTTTTTTTATCTCTGCGTTTCAGGTGCGATATTTAAAGCCGTCGAAACTCTGAACAAGGGCGGAAACAACGACTTCATAAGCCGAAGAGAATCCATCCGAGTCATAGAATTCATCTTGCGCTCATCCAAAAAGTACAGGATCGCCTACTATCACATGGGGAGGTTCCTTCCAATGGCAGATGTCCCGCTGAGCAACGGTCAATTGCCGCTGATTGCGGCACGCCGAGCGAAGAGCGGGTGGAGGGTTTCTAGGTTGTTTCTCAAGTATAGATCATCTACAAGATAACTTGTAACGGTGAAGAAGAAACCAAATTATGTGCAAATAAAAATCCTCTACAGTTTATATTCATAATGCTATTTGTAAATAATATTCTATTCCTTTTAATATTATATAATAAATCAATCGTTGTCGTTAAAAAATGTATCATTTATCATTATTCCTAAGCCCTATTAAATGTGAGTCCCTCAGGTCTCCTGTCTGAATTATAAAAAATACAACAACAAAACTCTCTATGCTTTACCTGTGAGGTATAACACACTATGTCCATCTTTTACCAATTCAGCATTATTACACATTTGTATTAAACTTTTCTTGTTCTGCCAAGAGCTACAGATAACTATGTCCTAGACCAAATATAAGGAGAGTTTCTTTAATCAAAAAGGACATAATTATAAGTCCTCTTTGATTCGGAGGAAACAACTTTTTAAACAGTTATCCTGAAAACTGAGGCAAATGTGGCATAGTGTACATTATCTGCGAGGTACAGATACAAGACCTGGTCGTTAGAATCATTTATGTTTCTTTGATTCGAATATAATCAAATTAGCAAATCTTCGAACTAGTAGATTCTAACAAGCATAACAGCAAAGTTAGCACAGGTTTCAGGTCTTGAAAAGTGAAAAATAAAAAAGGAGCCGCACAAATCGTGCTCAGAGACTATTTTGTTGTAAAATCCAATTTTATATGAAAACAAAAATAAATTGAAAATCTCCATGCTTTGACGGGCATAATGGTGCAGATCAGGTTAATCAAAGACAAAATTATGAATCACAAATGCCAAACCTACAAACGAATTGAAATCGTTTATAGCTTCGAAAAAAAAAAAAGAAATGTTATACCTCCAGTAAAATAATCAGAAAGAAATACATTTTGGAATAAGCCGAAAAAAACAACAATGAATTTGCTTAATCGGGACCATTATTCTGGCAAATATGTGAGAAAGAATATTACTTAAATTCAAAGTTTATCAGATCTAGTCTCAGGTTAAGACCACCTATTTTTGCGGATTATCCCCAGCAGTAAATCATATCATAAACCTTACTCAACAGAAGGTACAGTTATATTGCACAGATCAGAAATAACCGCTGGTCAGGTAGACCCGCTTTCAAATTAAGGCATCGTATTGCCACCTCCTGTCTCTTATTGAAAATCCAAGATAATGAGCTCAAAAATATTTACCATTTAGCTTTAACATCGCAATAAAACAATTAAAAAATTCGAAGAGTTCTTAGTATTTTCCACAAATACCTTAGTATCTGAACGTTTTTTAGAACCTTTAGGTCATTATTACAATCAACGAAAAATGTAATAAGAATAATGATTATAAAAACTGAAAAAAATTTTGGTCAGTAAATCTACGAGTGACCCACCACTTCAACTGATCGTGCTGGCGAATTTTAACTTATTATCTATCTTTTTGTAGCTTTAATTCCTCTTGTCGTCAGAGCGTTGATTAAGAAAGGATTTCAACCGTCAAAAATTTAAAAATAAAAACACGGATTAATAGTAGAGATATTGTATTGAATATTGAAAAGCCCTAAGTTCATTTTTGCATGGTGCCTCTCCGGATGGGAAATATAATGTTCGTTTATTTACGGATGTTAGAGCAAAGTTCTCAAATCGTGGCGATTTCAAAGAAGCTTTAATACCTCCTTGAAACAAGAGCATAATAGAATTAAAACAATCAGTTGTGAAATTTTGTTTGTTGATAACGAACAATATGGAAAAGTAGCATTCACCCATTTCCAAAATGACCGACACAGATATAAAAATGCCAAACGTTAGGGATAGAAATAGTACCTTTTTTGGACTCTTCTTTAGATACGGTAAAGTGTACCATCATCAATTCTATCGATTTACCTCGAACTAAAAACCTCATACAAACATAATACATAGCGTAAATACTGAAAAGTCGTTAAACGATTTAATTTTTCTTTTAATACACTTTTTAATCAGGACATTTTTTCCGCTAAATAATTACGGCATTACAGAATTTAAAAATCCCTCTCCTTGGTCGTGTGGAACGGGGGTGGGGAGAGGGGGTGTCCCGGAGCTACTTATACCACCGGACCCCGCAGGTACCACCGTCATTCCTTCAGACACCTCAGTCCCTTGCTCAGTCTCTCTCTATAGTGCCTGTCAGTGTAGTTTCGGAAGATGGCTGTACCTCAGATTGTCAGCGATCTGCATTATTATGTATACGTGAAGAAAAGGATCTGGTAAGTTCAACATTAATCACATTCATTCTAAAATAAAAAGTTCATTAATATTTAATGTAAGTGGTAGAACCCAATTAATTCACTACTATATTTCAGTTCTCAAAAGCTAGAGTTATACGAGAAACTTCAACGTCTGATAAAGAACAATCCTAAGCCTAGAGTCGTCTGTGAGTCGATCGTGAGCTGGTTGATATCCCTTCACCGGAAGTGTGTCCTGCCGAACTTAGGATGCGACTTCTGTCCATTCCACGATTTGCTCTACGTGGCAGTCAGATTGGTCGTCAAATTTCGCCTCAAAAGTGAATCCACCGTTTCGGCTCTTCTAGCAGATATCTACACATGCGAGGGCTCTTTCGACAGACTTTTTTCCGGTAAATTATCTATTGTAAATACCTTTAGATAAAATGAATTGAGTACCAACTAGTTATCTGAGATCAAATTACGATACATATTACTTATGTCTTCTTTTTTTATCTCTGCGTTTCAGGTGCGATATTTAAAGCCGTCGAAACTCTGAACAAGGGCGGAAACAACGACTTCATAAGCCGAAGAGAATCCATCCGAGTCCTAGAATTCATCTTGCGCTCATCCAAAAAGTACAGGATCGCCTACTATCACATGGGGAGGTTCCTTCCAATGGCAGATGTCCCGCTGAGCAACGGTCAATTGCCGCTGATTGCGGCACGCCGAGCGAAGAGCGGGTGGAGGGTTTCTAGGTTGTTTCTCAAGTATAGATCATCTACAAGATAACTTGTAACGGTGAAGAAGAAACCAAATTATGTGCAAATAAAAATCCTCTACAGTTTATATTCATAATGCTATTTGTAAATAATATTCTATTCCTTTTAATATTATATAATAAATCAATCGTTGTCGTTAAAAAATGTATCATTTATCATTATTCCTAAGCCCTATTAAATGTGAGTCCCTCAGGTCTCCTGTCTGAATTATAAAAAATACAACAACAAAACTCTCTATGCTTTACCTGTGAGGTATAACACACTATGTCCATCTTTTACCAATTCAGCATTATTACACATTTGTATTAAACTTTTCTTGTTCTGCCAAGAGCTACAGATAACTATATCCTAGACCAAATATAAGGAGAGTTTCTTTAATCAAAAAGGACATAATTATAAGTCCTCTTTGATTCGGAGGAAACAACTTTTTAAACAGTTATCCTGAAAACTGAGGCAAATGTGGCATAGTGTACATTATCTGCGAGGTACAGATACAAGACCTGGTCGTTAGAATCATTTATGTTTCTTTGATTCGAATATAATCAAATTAGCAAATCTTCGAACTAGTAGATTCTAACAAGCATAACAGCAAAGTTAGCACAGGTTTCAGGTCTTGAAAAGTGAAAAATAAAAAAGGAGCCGCACAAATCGTGCTCAGAGACTATTTTGTTGTAAAATCCAATTTTATATGAAAACAAAAATAAATTGAAAACCTCCATGCTTTGACGGGCATAATGGTGCAGATCAGGTTAATCAAAGACAAAATTATGAATCACAAATGCCAAACCTACAAACGAATTGAAATCGTTTATAGATTCGAAAAAAAAAAAAGAAATGTTATACCTCCAGTAAAATAATCAGAAAGAAAAACATTTTGGAATAAGCCGAAAAAAACAACAATGAAATTGCTTAATCGGGACCATTATTCTGGCAAATATGTGAGAAAGAATATTACTTAAATTCAAAGTTTATCAGATCTAGTCTCAGGTTAAGACCACCTATTTTTGCGGATTATCCCCAGCAGTAAATCATATCATAAACCTTACTCAACAGAAGGTACAGTTATATATATAAAGGATCAGAAATAACCGCTGGTCAGGTAGACCCGCTTTCAAATTAAGGCATCGTATTGCCACCTCCTGTCTCTTATTGAAAATCCAAGATAATGAGCTCAAAAATATTTACCATTTAGCTTTAACATCGCAATAAAACAATTAAAAAATACGAAGAGCTCTTAGTATTTTCCACAAATACCTTAGTATCTGAACGTTTTTTAGAACCTTTAGGTCATTATTACAATCAACGAAAAATGTAATAAGAATAATGATTATAAAAACTGAAAAAAATTTTGGTCAGTAAATCTACGAGTGACCCACCACTTCAACTGATCGTGCTGGCGAATTTTAACTTATTATCTATCTTTTTGTAGCTTTAATTCCTCTTGTCGTCAGAGCGTTGATTAAGAAAGGATTTCAACCGTCAAAAATTTAAAAATAAAAACACGGATTAATAGTAGAGATATTGTATTGAATATTGAAAAGCCCTAAGTTCATTTTTGCATGGTGCCTCTCCGGATGGGAAATATAATGTTCGTTTATTTACGGATGTTAGAGCAAAGTTCTCAAATCGTGGCGATTTCAAAGAAGCTTTAATACCTCCTTGAAACAAGAGCATAATAGAATTAAAACAATCAGTTGTGAAATTTTGTTTGTTGATATCGAACAATATGGAAAAGTAGCATTCACCCATTTCCAAAATGACCGACGCAGATATAAAAATGCCAAACGTTAGGGATAGAGATAGTACCTTTTTGGACTCTTCTTTAGATACGGTAAAGTGTACCATCATCAATTCTATCGATTTACCTCGAACTAAAAACCTCATACAAACATAATACATAGCGTAAATACTGAAAAGTCGTTAAACGATTTAATTTTTCTTTTAATACACTTTTTAATCAGGACATTTTTTCCGCTAAATAATTACGGCATTACAGAATTTAAAAATCCCTCTCCTTGGTCGTGTGGAACGGGGGTGGGGAGAGGGGGTGTCCCGGAGCTACTTATACCACCGGACCCCGCAGGTACCACCGTCATTCCTTCAGACACCTCAGTCCCTTGCTCAGTCTCTCTCTATAGTCCCTGTCAGTGTAGTTTCGGAAGATGGCTGTACCTCAGATTGTCAGCGATCTGCATTATTATGTATACGTGAAGAAAAGGATCTGGTAAGTTCAACATTAATCACATTCATTCTAAAATAAAAAGTTCATTAATATTTAATGTAAGTGGTAGAACCCAATTAATTCACTACTATATTTCAGTTCTCAAAAGCTAGAGTTATACGAGAAACTTCAACGTCTGATAAAGAACAATCCTAAGCCTAGAGTCGTCTGTGAGTCGATCGTGAGCTGGTTGATATCCCTTCACCGGAAGTGTGTCCTGCCGAACTTAGGATGCGACTTCTGTCCATTCCACGATTTGCTCTACGTGGCAGTCAGATTGGTCGTCAAATTTCGCCTCAAAAGTGAATCCACCGTTTCGGCTCTTCTAGCAGATATCTACACATGCGAGGGCTCTTTCGACAGACTTTTTTCCGGTAAATTATCTATTGTAAATACCTTTAGATAAAATGAATTGAGTACCAACTAGTTATCTGAGATCAAATTACGATACATATTACTTATGTCTTCTTTTTTTATCTCTGCGTTTCAGGTGCGATATTTAAAGCCGTCGAAACTCTGAACAAGGGCGGAAACAACGACTTCATAAGCCGAAGAGAATCCATCCGAGTCCTAGAATTCATCTTGCGCTCATCCAAAAAGTACAGGATCGCCTACTATCACATGGGGAGGTTCCTTCCAATGGCAGATGTCCCGCTGAGCAACGGTCAATTGCCGCTGATTGCGGCACGCCGAGCGAAGAGCGGGTGGAGGGTTTCTAGGTTGTTTCTCAAGTATAGATCATCTACAAGATAACTTGTAACGGTGAAGAAGAAACCAAATTATGTGCAAATAAAAATCCTCTACAGTTTATATTCATAATGCTATTTGTAAATAATATTCTATTCCTTTTAATATTATATAATAAATCAATCGTTGTCGTTAAAAAATGTATCATTTATCATTATTCCTAAGCCCTATTAAATGTGAGTCCCTCAGGTCTCCTGTCTGAATTATAAAAAATACAACAACAAAACTCTCTATGCTTTACCTGTGAGGTATAACACACTATGTCCATCTTTTACCAATTCAGCATTATTACACATTTGTATTAAACTTTTCTTGTTCTGCCAAGAGCTACAGATAACTATATCCTAGACCAAATATAAGGAGAGTTTCTTTAATCAAAAAGGACATAATTATAAGTCCTCTTTGATTCGGAGGAAACAACTTTTTAAACAGTTATCCTGAAAACTGAGGCAAATGTGGCATAGTGTACATTATCTGCGAGGTACAGATACAAGACCTGGTCGTTAGAATCATTTATGTTTCTTTGATTCGAATATAATCAAATTAGCAAATCTTCGAACTAGTAGATTCTAACAAGCATAACAGCAAAGTTAGCACAGGTTTCAGGTCTTGAAAAGTGAAAAATAAAAAAGGAGCCGCACAAATCGTGCTCAGAGACTATTTTGTTGTAAAATCCTTTTTTATATGAAAACAAAAATAAATTGAAAACCTCCATGCTTTGACGGGCATAATGGTGCAGATCAGGTTAATCAAAGACAAAATTATGAATCACAAATGCCAAACCTACAAACGAATTGAAATCGTTTATAGCTTCGAAAAAAAAAAAAGAAATGTTATACCTCCAGTAAAATAATCAGAAAGAAAAACATTTTGGAATAAGCCGAAAAAAACAACAATGAAATTGCTTAATCGGGACCATTATTCTGGCAAATATGTGAGAAAGAATATTACTTAAATTCAAAGTTTATCAGATCTAGTCTCAGGTTAAGACCACCTATTTTTGCGGATTATCCCCAGCAGTAAATCATATCATAAACCTTACTCAACAGAAGGTACAGTTATATTGCACAGATCAGAAATAACCGCTGGTCAGGTAGACCCGCTTTCAAATTAAGGCATCGTATTGCCACCTCCTGTCTCTTATTGAAAATCCAAGATAATGAGCTCAAAAATATTTACCATTTAGCTTTAACATCGCAATAAAACAATTAAAAAATACGAAGAGCTCTTAGTATTTTCCACAAATACCTTAGTATCTGAACGTTTTTTAGAACCTTTAGGTCATTATTACAATCAACGAAAAATGTAATAAGAATAATGATTATAAAAACTGAAAAAAATTTTGGTCAGTAAATCTACGAGTGACCCACCACTTCAACTGATCGTGCTGGCGAATTTTAACTTATTATCTATCTTTTTGTAGCTTTAATTCCTCTTGTCGTCAGAGCGTTGATTAAGAAAGGATTTCAACCGTCAAAAATTTAAAAATAAAAACACGGATTAATAGTAGAGATATTGTATTGAATATTGAAAAGCCCTAAGTTCATTTTTGCATGGTGCCTCTCCGGATGGGAAATATAATGTTCGTTTATTTACGGATGTTAGAGCAAAGTTCTCAAATCGTGGCGATTTCAAAGAAGCTTTAATACCTCCTTGAAACAAGAGCATAATAGAATTAAAACAATCAGTTGTGAAATTTTGTTTGTTGATAACGAACAATATGGAAAAGTAGCATTCACCCATTTCCAAAATGACCGACACAGATATAAAAATGCCAAACGTTAGGGATAGAAATAGTACCTTTTTGGACTCTTCTTTAGATACGGTAAAGTGTACCATCATCAATTCTATCGATTTACCTCGAACTAAAAACCTCATACAAACATAATACATAGCGTAAATACTGAAAAGTCGTTAAACGATTTAATTTTTCTTTTAATACACTTTTTAATCAGGACATTTTTTCCGCTAAATAATTACGGCATTACAGAATTTAAAAATCCCTCTCCTTGGTCGTGTGGAACGGGGGTGGGGAGAGGGGGTGTCCCGGAGCTACTTATATCACCGGACCCCGCAGGTACCACCGTCATTCCTTCATACACCTCAGTCCCTTGCTCAGTCTCTCTCTATAGTGCCTGTCAGTGTAGTTTCGGAAGATGGCTGTACCTCAGATTGTCAGCGATCTGCATTATTATGTATACGTGAAGAAAAGGATCTGGTAAGTTCAACATTAATCACATTCATTCTAAAATAAAAAGTTCATTAATATTTAATGTAAGTGGTAGAACCCAATTAATTCACTACTATATTTCAGTTCTCAAAAGCTAGAGTTATACGAGAAACTTCAACGTCTGATAAAGAACAATCCTAAGCCTAGAGTCGTCTGTGAGTCGATCGTGAACTGGTTGATATCCCTTCACCGGAAGTGTGTCCTGCCGAACTTAGGATGCGACTTCTGTCCATTCCACGATTTGCTCTACGTGGCAGTCAGATTGGTCGTCAAATTTCGCCTCAAAAGTGAATCCACCGTTTCGGCTCTTCTAGCAGATATCTACACATGCGAGGGCTCTTTCGACAGACTTTTTTCCGGTAAATTATCTATTGTAAATACCTTTAGATAAAATGAATTGAGTACCAACTAGTTATCTGAGATCAAATTACGATACATATTACTTATGTCTTCTTTTTTTATCTCTGCGTTTCAGGTGCGATATTTAAAGCCATCGAAACTCTGAACAAGGGCGGAAACAACGACTTCATAAGCCGAAGAGAATCCATCCGAGTCCTAGAATTCATATTGCGCTCATCCAAAAAGTACAGGATCGCCTACTATCACATGGGGAGGTTCCTTCCAATGGCAGATGTCCCGCTGAGCAACGGTCAATTGCCGCTGATTGCGGCACGCCGAGCGAAGAGCGGGTGGAGGGTTTCTAGGTTGTTTCTCAAGTATAGATCATCTACAAGATAACTTGTAACGGTGAAGAAGAAACCAAATTATGTGCAAATAAAAATCCTCTACAGTTTATATTCATAATGCTATTTGTAAATAATATTCTATTCCTTTTAATATTATATAATAAATCAATCGTTGTCGTTAAAAAATGTATCATTTATCATTATTCCTAAGCCCTATTAAATGTGAGTCCCTCAGGTCTCCTGTCTGAATTATAAAAAATACAACAACAAAACTCTCTATGCTTTACCTGTGAGGTATAACACACTATGTCCATCTTTTACCAATTCAGCATTATTACACATTTGTATTAAACTTTTCTTGTTCTGCCAAGAGCTACAGATAACTATGTCCTAGACCAAATATAAGGAGAGTTTCTTTAATCAAAAAGGACATAATTATAAGTCCTCTTTGATTCGGAGGAAACAACTTTTTAAACAGTTATCCTGAAAACTGAGGCAAATGTGGCATAGTGTACATTATCTGCGAGGTACAGATACAAGACCTGGTCGTTAGAATCATTTATGTTTCTTTGATTCGAATATAATCAAATTAGCAAATCTTCGAACTAGTAGATTCTAACAAGCATAACAGCAAAGTTAGCACAGGTTTCAGGTCTTGAAAAGTGAAAAATAAAAAAGGAGCCGCACAAATCGTGCTCAGAGACTATTTTGTTGTAAAATCCAATTTTATATGAAAACAAAAATAAATTGAAAACCTCCATGCTTTGACGGGCATAATGGTGCAGATCAGGTTAATCAAAGACAAAATTATGAATCACAAATGCCAAACCTACAAACGAATTGAAATCGTTTATAGATTCGAAAAAAAAAAAAGAAATGTTATACCTCCAGTAAAATAATCAGAAAGAAAAACATTTTGGAATAAGCCGAAAAAAACAACAATGAAATTGCTTAATCGGGACCATTATTCTGGCAAATATGTGAGAAAGAATATTACTTAAATTCAAAGTTTATCAGATCTAGTCTCAGGTTAAGACCACCTATTTTTGCGGATTATCCCCAGCAGTAAATCATATCATAAACCTTACTCAACAGAAGGTACAGTTATATTGCACAGATCAGAAATAACCGCTGGTCAGGTAGACCCGCTTTCAAATTAAGGCATCGTATTGCCACCTCCTGTCTCTTATTGAAAATCCAAGATAATGAGCTCAAAAATATTTACCATTTAGCTTTAACATCGCAATAAAACAATTAAAAAATACGAAGAGCTCTTAGTATTTTCCACAAATACCTTAGTATCTGAACGTTTTTTAGAACCTTTAGGTCATTATTACAATCAACGAAAAATGTAATAAGAATAATGATTATAAAAACTGAAAAAAATTTTGGTCAGTAAATCTACGAGTGACCCACCACTTCAACTGATCGTGCTGGCGAATTTTAACTTATTATCTATCTTTTTGTAGCTTTAATTCCTCTTGTCGTCAGAGCGTTGATTAAGAAAGGATTTCAACCGTCAAAAATTTAAAAATAAAAACACGGATTAATAGTAGAGATATTGTATTGAATATTGAAAAGCCCTAAGTTCATTTTTGCATGGTGCCTCTCCGGATGGGAAATATAATGTTCGTTTATTTACGGATGTTAGAGCAAAGTTCTCAAATCGTGGCGATTTCAAAGAAGCTTTAATACCTCCTTGAAACAAGAGCATAATAGAATTAAAACAATCAGTTGTGAAATTTTGTTTGTTGATAACGAACAATATGGAAAAGTAGCATTCACCCATTTCCAAAATGACCGACACAGATATAAAAATGCCAAACGTTAGGGATAGAAATAGTACCTTTTTGGACTCTTCTTTAGATACGGTAAAGTGTACCATCATCAATTCTATCGATTTACCTCGAACTAAAAACCTCATACAAACATAATACATAGCGTAAATACTGAAAAGTCGTTAAACGATTTAATTTTTCTTTTAATACACTTTTTAATCAGGACATTTTTTCCGCTAAATAATTACGGCATTACAGAATTTAAAAATCCCTCTCCTTGGTCGTGTGGAACGGGGGTGGGGAGAGGGGGTGTCCCGGAGCTACTTATACCACCGGACCCCGCAGGTACCACCGTCATTCCTTCAGACACCTC
Organism: Rhaphigaster nebulosa; assembly: GCA_948150685.1. Classification (NCBI taxonomy): domain Eukaryota; kingdom Metazoa; phylum Arthropoda; class Insecta; order Hemiptera; family Pentatomidae; genus Rhaphigaster; species Rhaphigaster nebulosa. Next base: position 99,853,630 of record OX411306.1, on the reverse strand, counting down.
AGTCCCTTGCTCAGTCTCTCTCTATAGTGCCTGTCAGTGTAGTTTCGGAAGATGGCTGTACCTCAGATTGTCAGCGATCTGCATTATTATGTATACGTGAAGAAAAGGATCTGGTAAGTTCAACATTAATCACATTCATTCTAAAATAAAAAGTTCATTAATATTTAATGTAAGTGGTAGAACCCAATTAATTCACTACTATATTTCAGTTCTCAAAAGCTAGAGTTATACGAGAAACTTCAACGTCTGATAAAGAACAATCCTAAGCCTAGAGTCGTCTGTGAGTCGATCGTGAGCTGGTTGATATCCCTTCACCGGAAGTGTGTCCTGCCGAACTTAGGATGCGACTTCTGTCCATTCCACGATTTGCTCTACGTGGCAGTCAGATTGGTCGTCAAATTTCGCCTCAAAAGTGAATCCACCGTTTCGGCTCTTCTAGCAGATATCTACACATGCGAGGGCTCTTTCGACAGACTTTTTTCCGGTAAATTATCTATTGTAAATACCTTTAGATAAAATGAATTGAGTACCAACTAGTTATCTGAGATCAAATTACGATACATATTACTTATGTCTTCTTTTTTTATCTCTGCGTTTCAGGTGCGATATTTAAAGCCGTCGAAACTCTGAACAAGGGCGGAAACAACGACTTCATAAGCCGAAGAGAATCCATCCGAGTCCTAGAATTCATCTTGCGCTCATCCAAAAAGTACAGGATCGCCTACTATCACATGGGGAGGTTCCTTCCAATGGCAGATGTCCCGCTGAGCAACGGTCAATTGCCGCTGATTGCGGCACGCCGAGCGAAGAGCGGGTGGAGGGTTTCTAGGTTGTTTCTCAAGTATAGATCATCTACAAGATAACTTGTAACGGTGAAGAAGAAACCAAATTATGTGCAAATAAAAATCCTCTACAGTTTATATTCATAATGCTATTTGTAAATAATATTCTATTCCTTTTAATATTATATAATAAATCAATCGTTGTCGTTAAAAAATGTATCATTTATCATTATTCCTAAGCCCTATTAAATGTGAGTCCCTCAGGTCTCCTGTCTGAATTATAAAAAATACAACAACAAAACTCTCTATGCTTTACCTGTGAGGTATAACACACTATGTCCATCTTTAACCAATTCAGCATTATTACACATTTGTATTAAACTTTTCTTGTTTTGCCAAGAGCTACAGATAACTATGTCCTAGACCAAATATAAGGAGAGTTTCTTTAATCAAAAAGGACATAATTATAAGTCCTCTTTGATTCGGAGGAAACAAGTTTTTAAACAGTTATCCTGAAAACTGAGGCAAATGTGGCATAGTGTACATTATCTGCGAGGTACAGATACAAGACCTGGTCGTTAGAATCATTTATGTTTCTTTGATTCGAATATAATCAAATTAGCAAATCTTCGAACTAGTAGATTCTAACAAGCATAACAGCAAAGTTAGCACAGGTTTCAGGTCTTGAAAAGTGAAAAATAAAAAAGGAGCCGCACAAATCGTGCTCAGAGACTATTTTGTTGTAAAATCCAATTTTATATGAAAACAAAAATAAATTGAAAATCTCCATGCTTTGACGGGCATAATGGTGCAGATCAGGTTAATCAAAGACAAAATTATGAATCACAAATGCCAAACCTACAAACGAATTGAAATCGTTTATAGCTTCGAAAAAAAAAAAAAAGAAATGTTATACCTCCAGTAAAATAATCAGAAAGAAAAACATTTTGGAATAAGCCGAAAAAAACAACAATGAAATTGCTTAATCGGGACCATTATTCTGGCAAATATGTGAGAAAGAATATTACTTAAATTCAAAGTTTATCAGATCTAGTCTCAGGTTAAGACCACCTATTTTTGCGGATTATCCCCAGCAGTAAATCATATCATAAACCTTACTCAACAGAAGGTACAGTTATATTGCACAGATCAGAAATAACCGCTGGTCAGGTAGACCCGCTTTCAAATTAAGGCATCGTATTGCCACCTCCTGTCTCTTATTGAAAATCCAGGATAATGAGCTACTACCATTTAGCTATAACATCGCAATAAAACAATTAAAAAATACGAAGAGCTCTTAGTATTTCCCACAAATACCTTAGTATCTGAACGTTTTTTAGAACCTTTAGGTCATTATTACAATCAACGAAAAATGTAATAAGAATAATGATTATAAAAACTGAAAAAAATTTTGGTCAGTAAATCTACGAGTGACCCACCACTTCAACTGATCGTGCTGGCGAATTTTAACTTATTATCTATCTTTTTGTAGCTTTAATTCCTCTTGTCGTCAGAGCGTTGATTAAGAAAGGATTTCAACCGTCAAAAATTTAAAAATAAAAACACGGATTAATAGTAGAGATATTGTATTGAATATTGAAAAGCCCTAAGTTCATTTTTGCATGGTGCCTCTCCGGATGGGAAATATAATGTTCGTTTATTTACGGATGTTAGAGCAAAGTTCTCAAATCGTGGCGATTTCAAAGAAGCTTTAATACCTCCTTGAAACAAGAGCATAATAGAATTAAAACAATCAGTTGTGAAATTTTGTTTGTTGATAACGAACAATATGGAAAAGTAGCATTCACCCATTTCCAAAATGACCGACACAGATATAAAAATGCCAAACGTTAGGGATAGAGATAGTACCTTTTTGGACTCTTCTTTAGATACGGTAAAGTGTACCATCATCAATTCTATCGATTTACCTCGAACTAAAAACCTCATACAAACATAATACATAGCGTAAATACTGAAAAGTCGTTAAACGATTTAATTTTTCTTTTAATACACTTTTTAATCAGGACATTTTTTCCGCTAAATAATTACGGCATTACAGAATTTAAAAATCCCTCTCCTTGGTCGTGTGGAACGGGGGTGGGGAGAGGGGGTGTCCCGGAGCTACTTATACCACCGGACCCCGCAGGTACCACCGTCATTCCTTCAGACACCTCAGTCCCTTGCTCAGTCTCTCTCTATAGTGCCTGTCAGTGTAGTTTCGGAAGATGGCTGTACCTCAGATTGTCAGCGATCTGCATTATTATGTATACGTGAAGAAAAGGATCTGGTAAGTTCAACATTAATCACATTCATTCTAAAATAAAAAGTTCATTAATATTTAATGTAAGTGGTAGAACCCAATTAATTCACTACTATATTTCAGTTCTCAAAAGCTAGAGTTATACGAGAAACTTCAACGTCTGATAAAGAACAATCCTAAGCCTAGAGTCGTCTGTGAGTCGATCGTGAGCTGGTTGATATCCCTTCACCGGAAGTGTGTCCTGCCGAACTTAGGATGCGACTTCTGTCCATTCCACGATTTGCTCTACGTGGCAGTCAGATTGGTCGTCAAATTTCGCCTCAAAAGTGAATCCACCGTTTCGGCTCTTCTAGCAGATATCTACACATGCGAGGGCTCTTTCGACAGACTTTTTTCCGGTAAATTATCTATTGTAAATACCTTTAGATAAAATGAATTGAGTACCAACTAGTTATCTGAGATCAAATTACGATACATATTACTTATGTCTTCTTTTTTTATCTCTGCGTTTCAGGTGCGATATTTAAAGCCGTCGAAACTCTGAACAAGGGCGGAAACAACGACTTCATAAGCCGAAGAGAATCCATCCGAGTCCTAGAATTCATCTTGCGCTCATCCAAAAAGTACAGGATCGCCTACTATCACATGGGGAGGTTCCTTCCAATGGCAGATGTCCCGCTGAGCAACGGTCAATTGCCGCTGATTGCGGCACGCCGAGCGAAGAGCGGTTGGAGGGTTTCTAGGTTGTTTCTCAAGTATAGATCATCTACAAGATAACTTGTAACGGTGAAGAAGAAACCAAATTATGTGCAAATAAAAATCCTCTACAGTTTATATTCATAATGCTATTTGTAAATAATATTCTATTCCTTTTAATATTATATAATAAATCAATCGTTGTCGTTAAAAAATGTATCATTTATCATTATTCCTAAGCCCTATTAAATGTGAGTCCCTCAGGTCTCCTGTCTGAATTATAAAAAATACAACAACAAAACTCTCTATGCTTTACCTGTGAGGTATAACACACTATGTCCATCTTTTACCAATTCAGCATTATTACACATTTGTATTAAACTTTTCTTGTTCTGCCAAGAGCTACAGATAACTATGTCCTAGACCAAATATAAGGAGAGTTTCTTTAATCAAAAAGGACATAATTATAAGTCCTCTTTGATTCGGAGGAAACAACTTTTTAAACAGTTATCATGAAAACTGAGGCAAATGTGGCATAGTGTACATTATCTGCGAGGTACAGATACAAGACCTGGTCGTTAGAATCATTTATGTTTCTTTGATTCGAATATAATCAAATTAGCAAATCTTCGAACTAGTAGATTCTAACAAGCATAACAGCAAAGTTAGCACAGGTTTCAGGTCTTGAAAAGTGAAAAATAAAAAAGGAGCCGCACAAATCGTGCTCAGAGACTATTTTGTTGTAAAATCCAATTTTATATGAAAACAAAAATAAATTGAAAATCTCCATGCTTTGACGGGCATAATGGTGCAGATCAGGTTAATCAAAGACAAAATTATGAATCACAAATGCCAAACCTACAAACGAATTGAAATCGTTTATAGCTTCGAAAAAAAAAAAAAGAAATGTTATACCTCCAGTAAAATAATCAGAAAGAAAAACATTTTGGAATAAGCCGAAAAAAACAACAATGAAATTGCTTAATCGGGACCATTATTCTGGCAAATATGTGAGAAAGAATATTACTTAAATTCAAAGTTTATCAGATCTAGTCTCAGGTTAAGACCACCTATTTTTGCGGATTATCCCCAGCAGTAAATCATATCATAAACCTTACTCAACAGAAGGTACAGTTATATTGCACAGATCAGAAATAACCGCTGGTCAGGTAGACCCGCTTTCAAATTAAGGCATCGTATTGCCACCTCCTGTCTCTTATTGAAAATCCAAGATAATGAGCTCAAAAATATTTACCATTTAGCTTTAACATCGCAATAAAACAATTAAAAAATACGAAGAGCTCTTAGTATTTTCCACAAATACCTTAGTATCTGAACGTTTTTTAGAACCTTTAGGTCATTATTACAATCAACGAAAAATGTAATAAGAATAATGATTATAAAAACTGAAAAAAATTTTGGTCAGTAAATCTACGAGTGACCCACCACTTCAACTGATCGTGCTGGCGAATTTTAACTTATTATCTATCTTTTTGTAGCTTTAATTCCTCTTGTCGTCAGAGCGTTGATTAAGAAAGGATTTCAACCGTCAAAAATTTAAAAATAAAAACACGGATTAATAGTAGAGATATTGTATTGAATATTGAAAAGCCCTAAGTTCATTTTTGCATGGTGCCTCTCCGGATGGGAAATATAATGTTCGTTTATTTACGGATGTTAGAGCAAAGTTCTCAAATCGTGGCGATTTCAAAGAAGCTTTAATACCTCCTTGAAACAAGAGCATAATAGAATTAAAACAATCAGTTGTGAAATTTTGTTTGTTGATAACGAACAATATGGAAAAGTAGCATTCACCCATTTCCAAAATGACCGACACAGATATAAAAATGCCAAACGTTAGGGATAGAAATAGTACCTTTTTGGACTCTTCTTTAGATACGGTAAAGTGTACCATCATCAATTCTATCGATTTACCTCGAACTAAAAACCTCATACAAACATAATACATAGCGTAAATACTGAAAAGTCGTTAAACGATTTAATTTTTCTTTTAATACACTTTTTAATCAGGACATTTTTTCCGCTAAATAATTACGGCATTACAGAATTTAAAAATCCCTCTCCTTGGTCGTGTGGAACGGGGGTGGGGAGAGGGGGTGTCCCGGAGCTACTTATATCACCGGACCCCGCAGGTACCACCGTCATTCCTTCAGACACCTCAGTCCCTTGCTCAGTCTCTCTCTATAGTGCCTGTCAGTGTAGTTTCGGAAGATGGCTGTACCTCAGATTGTCAGCGATCTGCATTATTATGTATACGTGAAGAAAAGGATCTGGTAAGTTCAACATTAATCACATTCATTCTAAAATAAAAAGTTCATTAATATTTAATGTAAGTGGTAGAACCCAATTAATTCACTACTATATTTCAGTTCTCAAAAGCTAGAGTTATACGAGAAACTTCAACGTCTGATAAAGAACAATCCTAAGCCTAGAGTCGTCTGTGAGTCGATCGTGAACTGGTTGATATCCCTTCACCGGAAGTGTGTCCTGCCGAACTTAGGATGCGACTTCTGTCCATTCCACGATTTGCTCTACGTGGCAGTCAGATTGGTCGTCAAATTTCGCCTCAAAAGTGAATCCACCGTTTCGGCTCTTCTAGCAGATATCTACACATGCGAGGGCTCTTTCGACAGACTTTTTTCCGGTAAATTATCTATTGTAAATACCTTTAGATAAAATGAATTGAGTACCAACTAGTTATCTGAGATCAAATTACGATACATATTACTTATGTCTTCTTTTTTTATCTCTGCGTTTCAGGTGCGATATTTAAAGCCGTCGAAACTCTGAACAAGGGCGGAAACAACGACTTCATAAGCCGAAGAGAATCCATCCGAGTCCTAGAATTCATCTTGCGCTCATCCAAAAAGTACAGGATCGCCTACTATCACATGGGGAGGTTCCTTCCAATGGCAGATGTCCCGCTGAGCAACGGTCAATTGCCGCTGATTGCGGCACGCCGAGCGAAGAGCGGGTGGAGGGTTTCTAGGTTGTTTCTCAAGTATAGATCATCTACAAGATAACTTGTAACGGTGAAGAAGAAACCAAATTATGTGCAAATAAAAATCCTCTACAGTTTATATTCATAATGCTATTTGTAAATAATATTCTATTCCTTTTAATATTATATAATAAATCAATCGTTGTCGTTAAAAAATGTATCATTTATCATTATTCCTAAGCCCTATTAAATGTGAGTCCCTCAGGTCTCCTGTCTGAATTATAAAAAATACAACAACAAAACTCTCTATGCTTTACCTGTGAGGTATAACACACTATGTCCATCTTTAACCAATTCAGCATTATTACACATTTGTATTAAACTTTTCTTGTTTTGCCAAGAGCTACAGATAACTATGTCCTAGACCAAATATAAGGAGAGTTTCTTTAATCAAAAAGGACATAATTATAAGTCCTCTTTGATTCGGAGGAAACAACTTTTTAAACAGTTATCCTGAAAACTGAGGCAAATGTGGCATAGTGTACATAATCTGCGAGGTACAGATACAAGACCTGGTCGTTAGAATCATTTATGTTTCTTTGATTCGAATATAATCAAATTAGCAAATCTTCGAACTAGTAGATTCTAACAAGCATAACAGCAAAGTTAGCACAGGTTTCAGGTCTTGAAAAGTGAAAAATAAAAAAGGAGCCGCACAAATCGTGCTCAGAGACTATTTTGTTGTAAAATCCAATTTTATATGAAAACAAAAATAAATTGAAAATCTCCATGCTTTGACGGGCATAATAGTGCAGATCAGGTTAATCAAAGACAAAATTATGAATCACAAATGCCAAACCTACAAACGAATTGAAATCGTTTATAGCTTCGAAAAAAAAAAAAGAAATGTTATACCTCCAGTAAAATAATCAGAAAGAAAAACATTTTGGAATAAGCCGAAAAAAACAACAATGAAATTGCTTAATCGGGACCATTATTCTGGCAAATATGTGAGAAAGAATATTACTTAAATTCAAAGTTTATCAGATCTAGTCTCAGGTTAAGACCACCTATTTTTGCGGATTATCCCCAGCAGTAAATCATATCATAAACCTTACTCAACAGAAGGTACAGTTATATTGCACAGATCAGAAATAACCGCTGGTCAGGTAGACCCGCTTTCACATTAAGGCATCGTATTGCCACCTCCTGTCTCTTATTGAAAATCCAAGATAATGAGCTCAAAAATATTTACCATTTAGCTTTAACATCGCAATAAAACAATTAAAAAATACGAAGAGCTCTTAGTATTTTCCACAAATACCTTAGTATCTGAACGTTTTTTAGAACCTTTAGGTCATTATTACAATCAACGAAAAATGTAATAAGAATAATGATTATAAATACTGAAAATAATTTTGGTCAGTAAATCTACGAGTGACCCACCACTTCAACTGATCGTGCTGGCGAATTTTAACTTATTATCTATCTTTTTGTAGCTTTAATTCCTCTTGTCGTCAGAGCGTTGATTAAAAAAGGATTTCAACCGTCAAAAATTTAAAAATAAAGACACGGATTAATAGTAGAGATATTGTATTGAATATTGAAAAGCCCTAAGTTCATTTTTGCATGGTGCCTCTCCGGATGGGAAATATAATGTTCGTTTATTTACGGATACCTCCTTGAAACAAGAGCATAATAGAATTAAAACAATCAGTTGTGAAATTTTGTTTGTTGATAACGAACAATATGGAAAAGTAGCATTCACCCATTTCCAAAATGACCGACACAGATATAAAAATGCCAAACGTTAGGGATAGAGATAGTACCTTTTTGGACTCTTCTTTAGATACGGTAAAGTGTACCATCATCAATTCTATCGATTTACCTCGAACTAAAAACCTCATACAAACATAATACATAGCGTAAATACTGAAAAGTCGTTAAACGATTTAATTTTTCTTTTAATACACTTTTTAATCAGGACATTTCTTCCGCTAAATAATTACGGCATTACAGAATTTAAAAATCCCTCTCCTTGGTCGTGTGGAACGGGGGTGGGGAGAGGGGGTGTCCCGGAGCTACTTCTACCACCGGACCCCGCAGGTACCACCGTCATTCCTTCAGACACCTCAGTCCCTTGCTCAGTCTCTCTCTATAGTGCCTGTCAGTGTAGTTTCGGAAGATGGCTGTACCTCAGATTGTCAGCGATCTGCATTATTATGTATACGTGAAGAAAAGGATCTGGTAAGTTCAACATTAATCACATTCATTCTAAAATAAAAAGTTCATTAATATTTAATGTAAGTGGTAGAACCCAATTAATTCACTACTATATTTCAGTTCTCAAAAGCTAGAGTTATACAAGAAACTTCAACGTCTGATAAAGAACAATCCTAAGCCTAGAGTCGTCTGTGAGTCGATCGTGAGCTGGTTGATATCCCTTCACCGGAAGTGTGTCCTGCCGAACTTAGGATGCGACTTCTGTTCATTCCACGATTTGCTCTACGTGGCAGTCAGATTGGTCGTCAAATTTCGCCTCAAAAGTGAATCCACCGTTTCGGCTCTTCTAGCAGATATCTACACATGCGAGGGCTCTTTCGACAGACTTTTTTCCGGTAAATTATCTATTGTAAATACCTTTAGATAAAATTAATTGAGTACCAACTAGTTATCTGAGATCAAATTACGATACATATTACTTATGTCTTCTTTTTTTATCTCTGCGTTTCAGGTGCGATATTTAAAGCCGTCGAAACTCTGAACAAGGGCGGAAACAACGACTTCATAAGCCGAAGAGAATCCATCCGAGTCCTAGAATTCATCTTGCGCTCATCCAAAAAGTACAGGATCGCCTACTATCACATGGGGAGGTTCCTTCCAATGGCAGATGTCCCGCTGAGCAACGGTCAATTGCCGCTGATTGCGGCACGCCGAGCGAAGAGCGGGTGGAGGGTTTCTAGGTTGTTTCTCAAGTATAGATCATCTACAAGATAACTTGTAACGGTGAAGAAGAAACCAAATTATGTGCAAATAAAAATCCTCTACAGTTTATATTCATAATGCTATTTGTAAATAATATTCTATTCCTTTTAATATTATATAATAAATCAATCGTCGTTAAAAAATGTATCATTTATCATTATTCCTAAGCCCTATTAAATGTGAGTCCCTCAGGTCTCCTGTCTGAATTATAAAAAATACAACAACAAAACTCTCTATGCTTTACCTGTGAGGTATAACACACTATGTCCATCTTTTGCCAATTCAGCATTATTACACATTTGTATTAAACTTTTCTTGTTCTGCCAAGAGCTACAGATAACTATGTCCTAGACCAAATATAAGGAGAGTTTCTTTAATCAAAAAGGACATAATTATAAGTCCTCATTGATTCGGAGGAAACCACTTTTTAAACAGTTATCCTGAAAACTGAGGCAAATGTGGCATAGTGTACATTATCTGCGAGGTACAGATACAAGACCTGGTCGTTAGAATCATTTATGTTTCTTTGATTCGAATATAATCAAATTAGCAAATCTTCGAACTAGTAGATTCTAACAAGCATAACAGCAAAGTTAGCACAGGTTTCAGGTCTTGAAAAGTGAAAAATAAAAAGGAGCCGCACAAATCGTGCTCAGAGACTATTTTGTTGTAAAATCCAATTTTATATGAAAACAAAAATAAATTGAAAATCTCCATGCTTTGACGGGCATAATGGTGCAGATCAGGTTAATCAAAGACAAAATTATGAATCACAAATGCCAAACCTACAAACGAATTGAAATCGTTTATAGCTTCGAAAAAAAAAAAAGAAATGTTATACCTCCAGTAAAATAATCAGAAAGAAAAACATTTTGGAATAAGCCGAAAAAAACAACAATGAAATTGCTTAATCGGGACCATTATTCTGGCAAATATGTGAGAAAGAATATTACTTAAATTCAAAGTTTATCAGATCTAGTCTCAGGTTAAGACCACCTATTTTTGCGGATTATCCCCAGCAGTAAATCATATCATAAACCTTACTCAACAGAAGGTACAGTTATATTGCACAGATCAGAAATAACCGCTGGTCAGGTAGACCCGCTTTCAAATTAAGGCATCGTATTGCCACCTCCTGTCTCTTATTGAAAATCCAAGATAATGAGCTACTACCATTTAGCTTTAACATCGCAATAAAACAATTAAAAAATACGAAGAGCTCTTAGTATTTTCCACAAATACCTTAGTATCTGAACGTTTTTTAGAACCTTTAGGTCATTATTACAATCAACGAAAAATGTAATAAGAATAATGATTATAAAAACTGAAAAAAATTTTGGTCAGTAAATCTACGAGTGACCCACCACTTCAACTGATCGTGGTGGCGAATTTTAACTTATTATCTATCTTTTTGTAGCTTTAATTCCTCTTGTCGTCAGAGCGTTGATTAAGAAAGGATTTCAACCGTCAAAAATTTAAAAATAAAAACACGGATTAATAGTAGAGATATTGTATTGAATATTGAAAAGCCCTAAGTTCATTTTTGCATGGTGCCTCTCCGGATGGGAAATATAATGTTCGTTTATTTACGGATGTTAGAGCAAAGTTCTCAAATCGTGGCGATTTCAAAGAAGCTTTAATACCTCCTTGAAACAAGAGCATAATAGAATTAAAACAATCAGTTGTGAAATTTTGTTTGTTGATAACGAACAATATGGAAAAGTAGCATTCACCCATTTCCAAAATGACCGACGCAGATATAAAAATGCCAAACGTTAGGGATAGAGATAGTACCTTTTTGGACTCTTCTTTAGATACGGTAAAGTGTACCATCATCAATTCTATCGATTTACCTCGAACTAAAAACCTCATACAAACATAATACATAGCGTAAATACTGAAAAGTCGTTAAACGATTTAATTTTTCTTTTAATACACTTTTTAATCAGGACATTTTTTCCGCTAAATAATTACGGCATTACAGAATTTAAAAATCCCTCTCCTTGGTCGTGTGGAACGGGGGTGGGGAGAGGGGGTGTCCCGGAGCTACTTATACCACCGGACCCCGCAGGTACCACCGTCATTCCTTCAGACACCTCAGTCCCTTGCTCAGTCTCTCTCTATAGTGCCTGTCAGTGTAGTTTCGGAAGATGGCTGTACCTCAGATTGTCAGCGATCTGCATTATTATGTATACGTGAAGAAAAGGATCTGGTAAGTTCAACATTAATCACATTCATTCTAAAATAAAAAGTTCATTAATATTTAATGTAAGTGGTAGAACCCAATTAATTCACTACTATATTTCAGTTCTCAAAAGCTAGAGTTATACGAGAAACTTCAACGTCTGATAAAGAACAATCCTAAGCCTAGAGTCGTCTGTGAGTCGATCGTGAGCTGGTTGATATCCCTTCACCGGAAGTGTGTCCTGCCGAACTTAGGATGCGACTTCTGTCCATTCCACGATTTGCTCTACGTGGCAGTCAGATTGGTCGTCAAATTTCGCCTCAAAAGTGAATCCACCGTTTCGGCTCTTCTAGCAGATATCTACACATGCGAGGGCTCTTTCGACAGACTTTTTTCCGGTAAATTATCTATTGTAAATACCTTTAGATAAAATGAATTGAATACCAACTAGTTATCTGAGATCAAATTACGATACATATTACTTATGTCTTCTTTTTTTATCTCTGCATTTCAGGTGCGATATTTAAAGCCGTCGAAACTCTGAACAAGGGCGGAAACAACGACTTCATAAGCCGAAGAGAATCCATCCGAGTCCTAGAATTCATCTTGCGCTCATCCAAAAAGTACAGGATCGCCTACTATCACATGGGGAGGTTCCTTCCAATGGCAGATGTCCCGCTGAGCAACGGTCAATTGCCGCTGATTGCGGCACGCCGAGCGAAGAGCGGGTGGAGGGTTTCTAGGTTGTTTCTCAAGTATAGATCATCTACAAGATAACTTGTAACGGTGAAGAAGAAACCAAATTATGTGCAAATAAAAATCCTCTACAGTTTATATTCATAATGCTATTTGTAAATAATATTCTATTCCTTTTAATATTATATAATAAATCAATCGTTGTCGTTAAAAAATGTATCATTTATCATTATTCCTAAGCCCTATTAAATGTGAGTCCCTCAGGTCTCCTGTCTGAATTATAAAAAATACAACAACAAAACTCTCTATGCTTTATCTGTGAGGTATAACACACTATGTCCATCTTTTACCAATTCAGCATTATTACACATTTGTATTAAACTTTTCTTGTTCTGCCAAGAGCTACAGATAACTATGTCCTAGACTAAATATAAGGAGAGTTTCTTTAATCAAAAAGGACATAATTATAAGTCCTCTTTGATTCGGAGGAAACAACTTTTTAAACAGTTATCCTGAAAACTGAGGCAAATGTGGCATAGTGTACATTATCTGCGAGGTACAGATACAAGACCTGGTCGTAAGAATCATTTATGTTTCTTTGATTCGAATATAATCAAATTAGCAAATCTTCGAACTAGTAGATTCTAACAAGCATAACAGCAAAGTTAGCACAGGTTTCAGGTCTTGAAAAGTGAAAAATAAAAAAGGAGCCGCACAAATCGTGCTCAGAGACTATTTTGTTGTAAAATCCAATTTTATATGAAAACAAAAATAAATTGAAAATCTCCATGCTTTGACGGGCATAATGGTGCAGATCAGGTTAATCAAAGACAAAATTATGAATCACAAATGCCAAACCTACAAACGAATTGAAATCGTTTATAGCTTCGAAAAAAAAAAAAGAAATGTTATACCTCCAGTAAAATAATCAGAAAGAAAAACATTTTGGAATAAGCCGAAAAAAACAACAATGAAATTGCTTAATCGGGACCATTATTCTGGCAAATATGTGAGAAAGAATATTACTTAAATTCAAAGTTTATCAGATCTAGTCTCAGGTTAAGACCACCTATTTTTGCGGATTATCCCCAGCAGTAAATCATATCATAAACCTTACTCAACAGAAGCTACAGTTATATATATAAATGATCAGAAATAACCGCTGGTCAGGTAGACCCGCTTTCAAATTAAGGCATCGTATTGCCACCTCCTGTCTCTTATTGAAAATCCAAGATAATGAGCTCAAAAATATTTACCATTTAGCTTTAACATCGCAATAAAACAATTAAAAAATACGAAGAGCTCTTAGTATTTTCCACAAATACCTTAGTATCTGAACGTTTTTTAGAACCTTTAGGTCATTATTACAATCAACGAAAAATGTAATAAGAATAATGATTATAAAAACTGAAAAAAATTTTGGTCAGTAAATCTACGAGTGACCCACCACTTCAACTGATCGTGCTGGCGAATTTTAACTTATTATCTATCTTTTTGTAGCTTTAATTCCTCTTGTCGTCAGAGCGTTGATTAAGAAAGGATTTCAACCGTCAAAAATTTAAAAATAAAAACACGGATTAATAGTAGAGATATTGTATTGAATATTGAAAAGCCCTAAGTTCATTTTTGCATGGTGCCTCTCCGGATGGGAAATATAATGTTCGTTTATTTACGGATGTTAGAGCAAAGTTCTCAAATCGTGGCGATTTCAAAGAAGCTTTAATACCTCCTTGAAACAAGAGCATAATAGAATTAAAACAATCAGTTGTGAAATTTTGTTTGTTGATAACGAACAATATGGAAAAGTAGCATTCACCCATTTCCAAAATGACCGACACAGATATAAAAATGCCAAACGTTAGGGATAGAAATAGTACCTTTTTGGACTCTTCTTTAGATACGGTAAAGTGTACCATCATCAATTCTATCGATTTACCTCGAACTAAAAACCTCATACAAACATAATACATAGCGTAAATACTGAAAAGTCGTTAAACGATTTAATTTTTCTTTTAATACACTTTTTAATCAGGACATTTTTTCCGCTAAATAATTACGGCATTACAGAATTTAAAAATCCCTCTCCTTGGTCGTGTGGAACGGGGGTGGGGAGAGGGGGTGTCCCGGAGCTACTTATACCACCGGACCCCGCAGGTACCACCGTCATTCCTTCAGACACCTCAGTCCCATGCTCAGTCTCTCTCTATAGTCCCTGTCAGTGTAGTTTCGGAAGATGGCTGTACCTCAGATTGTCAGCGATCTGCATTATTATGTATACGTGAAGAAAAGGATCTGGTAAGTTCAACATTATTCACATTCATTCTAAAATAAAAAGTTCATTAATATTTAATGTAAGTGGTAGAACCCAATTAATTCACTACTATATTTCAGTTCTCAAAAGCTAGAGTTATACGAGAAACTTCAACGTCTGATAAAGAACAATCCTAAGCCTAGAGTCGTCTGTGAGTCGATCGTGAGCTGGTTGATATCCCTTCACCGGAAGTGTGTCCTGCCGAACTTAGGATGCGACTTCTGTCCATTCCACGATTTGCTCTACGTGGCAGTCAGATTGGTCGTCAAATTTCGCCTCAAAAGTGAATCCACCGTTTCGGCTCTTCTAGCAGATATCTACACATGCGAGGGCTCTTTCGACAGACTTTTTTCCGGTAAATTATCTATTGTAAATACCTTTAGATAAAATTAATTGAGTACCAACTAGTTATCTGAGATCAAATTACGATACATATTACTTATGTCTTCTTTTTTTATCTCTGCGTTTCAGGTGCGATATTTAAAGCCGTCGAAACTCTGAACAAGGGCGGAAACAACGACTTCATAAGCCGAAGAGAATCCATCCGAGTCCTAGAATTCATCTTGCGCTCATCCA
Organism: Rhaphigaster nebulosa; assembly: GCA_948150685.1. NCBI lineage: Eukaryota > Metazoa > Arthropoda > Insecta > Hemiptera > Pentatomidae > Rhaphigaster > Rhaphigaster nebulosa. The sequence continues at coordinate 99,838,177 of OX411306.1, read as the reverse complement.
AAAAGTACAGGATCGCCTACTATCACATGGGGAGGTTCCTTCCAATGGCAGATGTCCCGCTGAGCAACGGTCAATTGCCGCTGATTGCGGCACGCCGAGCGAAGAGCGGGTGGAGGGTTTCTAGGTTGTTTCTCAAGTATAGATCATCTACAAGATAACTTGTAACGGTGAAGAAGAAATCAAATTATGTGCAAATAAAAATCCTCTACAGTTTATATTCATAATGCTATTTGTAAATAATATTCTATTCCTTTTAATATTATATAATAAATCAATCGTTGTCGTTAAAAAATGTATCATTTATCATTATTCCTAAGCCCTATTAAATGTGAGTCCCTCAGGTCTCCTGTCTGAATTATAAAAAATACAACAACAAAACTCTCTATGCTTTACCTGTGAGGTATAACACACTATGTCCATCTTTTACCAATTCAGCATTATTACACATTTGTATTAAACTTTTCTTGTTCTGCCAAGAGCTACAGATAACTATGTCCTAGACCAAATATAAGGAGAGTTTCTTTAATCAAAAAGGACATAATTATAAGTCCTCTTTGATTCGGAGGAAACAACTTTTTAAACAGTTATCCTGAAAACTGAGGCAAATGTGGCATAGTGTACATTATCTGCGAGGTACAGATACAAGACCTGGTCGTTAGAATCATTTATGTTTCTTTGATTCGAATATAATCAAATTAGCAAATCTTCGAACTAGTAGATTCTAACAAGCATAACAGCAAAGTTAGCACAGGTTTCAGGTCTTGAAAAGTGAAAAATAAAAAAGGAGCCGCACAAATCGTGCTCAGAGACTATTTTGTTGTAAAATCCAATTTTATATGAAAACAAAAATAAATTGAAAATCTCCATGCTTTGACGGGCATAATGGTGCAGATCAGGTTAATCAAAGACAAAATTATGAATCACAAATGCCAAACCTACAAACGAATTGAAATCGTTTATAGCTTCGAAAAAAAAAAAAGAAATGTTATACCTCCAGTAAAATAATCAGAAAGAAAAACATTTTGGAATAAGCCGAAAAAAACAACAATGAAATTGCTTAATCGGGACCATTATTCTGGCAAATATGTGAGAAAGAATATTACTTAAATTCAAAGTTTATCAGATCTAGTCTCAGGTTAAGACCACCTATTTTTGCGGATTATCCCCAGCAGTAAATCATATCATAAACCTTACTCAACAGAAGGTACAGTTATATTGCACAGATCAGAAATAACCGCTGGTCAGGTAGACCCGCTTTCAAATTAAGGCATCGTATTGCCACCTCCTGTCTCTTATTGAAAATCCAAGATAATGAGCTCAAAAATATTTACCATTTAGCTTTAACATCGCAATAAAACAATTAAAAAATACGAAGAGCTCTTAGTATTTTCCAAAAATACCTTAGTATCTGAACGTTTTTTAGAACCTTTAGGTCATTATTACAATCAACGAAAAATGTAATAAGAATAATGATTATAAAAACTGAAAAAAATTTTGGTCAGTAAATCTACGAGTGACCCACCACTTCAACTGATCGTGCTGGCGAATTTTAACTTATTATCTATCTTTTTGTAGCTTTAATTCCTCTTGTCGTCAGAGCGTTGATTAAGAAAGGATTTCAACCGTCAAAAATTTAAAAATAAAAACACGGATTAATAGTAGAGATATTGTATTGAATATTGAAAAGCCCTAAGTTCATTTTTGCATGGTGCCTCTCCGGATGGGAAATATAATGTTCGTTTATTTACGGATGTTAGAGCAAAGTTCTCAAATCGTGGCGATTTCAAAGAAGCTTTAATACCTCCTTGAAACAAGAGCATAATAGAATTAAAACAATCAGTTGTGAAATTTTGTTTGTTGATAACGAACAATATGGAAAAGTAGCATTCACCCATTTCCAAAATGACCGACACAGATATAAAAATGCCAAACGTTAGGGATAGAAATAGTACCTTTTTGGACTCTTCTTTAGATACGGTAAAGTGTACCATCATCAATTCTATCGATTTACCTCGAACTAAAAACCTCATACAAACATAATACATAGCGTAAATACTGAAAAGTCGTTAAACGATTTAATTTTTCTTTTAATACACTTTTTAATCAGGACATTTTTTCCGCTAAATAATTACGGCATTACAGAATTTAAAAATCCCTCTCCTTGGTCGTGTGGAACGGGGGTGGGGAGAGGGGGTGTCCCGGAGCTACTTATACCACCGGACCCCGCAGGTACCACCGTCATTCCTTCAGACACCTCAGTCCCATGCTCAGTCTCTCTCTATAGTCCCTGTCAGTGTAGTTTCGGAAGATGGCTGTACCTCAGATTGTCAGCGATCTGCATTATTATGTATACGTGAAGAAAAGGATCTGGTAAGTTCAACATTAATCACATTCATTCTAAAATAAAAAGTTCATTAATATTTAATGTAAGTGGTAGAACCCAATTAATTCACTACTATATTTCAGTTCTCAAATGCTAGAGTTATACGAGAAACTTCAACGTCTGATAAAGAACAATCCTAAGCCTAGAGTCGTCTGTGAGTCGATCGTGAGCTGGTTGATATCCCTTCACCGGAAGTGTGTCCTGCCGAACTTAGGATGCGACTTCTGTCCATTCCACGATTTGCTCTACGTGGCAGTCAGATTGGTCGTCAAATTTCGCCTCAAAAGTGAATCCACCGTTTCGGCTCTTCTAGCAGATATCTACACATGCGAGGGCTCTTTCGACAGACTTTTTTCCGGTAAATTATCTATTGTAAATACCTTTAGATAAAATGAATTGAGTACCAACTAGTTATCTGAGATCAAATTACGATACATATTACTTATGTCTTCTTTTTTTATCTCTGCGTTTCAGGTGCGATATTTAAAGCCGTCGAAACTCTGAACAAGGGCGGAAACAACGACTTCATAAGCCGAAGAGAATCCATCCGAGTCCTAGAATTCATCTTGCGCTCATCCAAAAAGTACAGGATCGCCTACTATCACATGGGGAGGTTCCTTCCAATGGCAGATGTCCCGCTGAGCAACGGTCAATTGCCGCTGATTGCGGCACGCCGAGCGAAGAGCGGGTGGAGGGTTTCTAGGTTGTTTCTCAAGTATAGATCATCTACAAGATAACTTGTAACGGTGAAGAAGAAACCAAATTATGTGCAAATAAAAATCCTCTACAGTTTATATTCATAATGCTATTTGTAAATAATATTCTATTCCTTTTAATATTATATAATAAATCAATCGTTGTCGTTAAAAAATGTATCATTTATCATTATTCCTAAGCCCTATTAAATGTGAGTCCCTCAGGTCTCCTGTCTGAATTATAAAAAATACAACAACAAAACTCTCTATGCTTTACCTGTGAGGTATAACACACTATGTCCATCTTTTACCAATTCAGCATTATTACACATTTGTATTAAACTTTTCTTGTTCTGCCAAGAGCTACAGATAACTATGTCCTAGACCAAATATAAGGAGAGTTTCTTTAATCAAAAAGGACATAATTATAAGTCCTCTTTGATTCGGAGGAAACAACTTTTTAAACAGTTATCCTGAAAACTGAGGCAAATGTGGCATAGTGTACATTATCTGCGAGGTACAGATACAAGACCTGGTCGTTAGAATCATTTATGTTTCTTTGATTCGAATATAATCAAATTAGCAAATCTTCGAACTAGTAGATTCTAACAAGCATAACAGCAAAGTTAGCACAGGTTTCAGGTCTTGAAAAGTGAAAAATAAAAAAGGAGCCGCACAAATCGTGCTCAGAGACTATTTTGTTGTAAAATCCAATTTTATATGAAAACAAAAATAAATTGAAAATCTCCATGCTTTGACGGGCATAATGGTGCAGATCAGGTTAATCAAAGACAAAATTATGAATCACAAATGCCAAACCTACAAACGAATTGAAATCGTTTATAGCTTCGAAAAAAAAAAAAGAAATGTTATACCTCCAGTAAAATAATCAGAAAGAAAAACATTTTGGAATAAGCCGAAAAAAACAACAATGAAATTGCTTAATCGGGACCATTATTCTGGCAAATATGTGAGAAAGAATATTACTTAAATTCAAAGTTTATCAGATCTAGTCTCAGGTTAAGACCACCTATTTTTGCGGATTATCCCCAGCAGTAAATCATATCATAAACCTTACTCAACAGAAGGTACAGTTATATTGCACAGATCAGAAATAACCGCTGGTCAGGTAGACCCGCTTTCAAATTAAGGCATCGTATTGCCACCTCCTGTCTCTTATTCAAAATCCAAGATAATGAGCTCAAAAATATTTACCATTTAGCTTTAACATCGCAATAAAACAATTAAAAAATACGAAGAGCTCTTAGTATTTTCCACAAATACCTTAGTATCTGAACGTTTTTTAGAACCTTTAGGTCATTATTACAATCAACGAAAAATGTAATAAGAATAATGATTATAAAAACTGAAAAAAATTTTGGTCAGTAAATCTACGAGTGACCCACCACTTCAACTGATCGTGCTGGCGAATTTTAACTTATTATCTATCTTTTTGTAGCTTTAATTCCTCTTGTCGTCAGAGCGTTGATTAAGAAAGGATTTCAACCGTCAAAAATTTAAAAATAAAAACACGGATTAATAGTAGAGATATTGTATTGAATATTGAAAAGCCCTAAGTTCATTTTTGCATGGTGCCTCTCCGGATGGGAAATATAATGTTCGTTTATTTACGGATGTTAGAGCAAAGTTCTCAAATCGTGGCGATTTCAAAGAAGCTTTAATACCTCCTTGAAACAAGAGCATAATAGAATTAAAACAATCAGTTGTGAAATTTTGTTTGTTGATAACGAACAATATGGAAAAGTAGCATTCACCCATTTCCAAAATGACCGACACAGATATAAAAATGCCAAACGTTAGGGATAGAGATAGTACCTTTTTGGACTCTTCTTTAGATACGGTAAAGTGTACCATCATCAATTCTATCGATTTACCTCGAACTAAAAACCTCATACAAACATAATACATAGCGTAAATACTGAAAAGTCGTTAAACGATTTAATTTTTCTTTTAATACACTTTTTAATCAGGACATTTTTTCCGCTAAATAATTACGGCATTACAGAATTTAAAAATCCCTCTCCTTGGTCGTGTGGAACGGGGGTGGGGAGAGGGGGTGTCCCGGAGCTACTTATACCACCGGACCCCGCAGGTACCACCGTCATTCCTTCAGACACCTCAGTCCCTTGCTCAGTCTCTCTCTATAGTGCCTGTCAGTGTAGTTTCGGAAGATGGCTGTACCTCAGATTGTCAGCGATCTGCATTATTATGTATACGTGAAGAAAAGGATCTGGTAAGTTCAACATTAATCACATTCATTCTAAAATAAAAAGTTCATTAATATTTAATGTAAGTGGTAGAACCCAATTAATTCACTACTATATTTCAGTTCTCAAAAGCTAGAGTTATACGAGAAACTTCAACGTCTGATAAAGAACAATCCTAAGCCTAGAGTCGTCTGTGAGTCGATCGTGAGCTGGTTGATATCCCTTCACCGGAAGTGTGTCCTGCCGAACTTAGGATGCGACTTCTGTCCATTCCACGATTTGCTCTACGTGGCAGTCAGATTGGTCGTCAAATTTCGCCTCAAAAGTGAATCCACCGTTTCGGCTCTTCTAGCAGATATCTACACATGCGAGGGCTCTTTCGACAGACTTTTTTCCGGTAAATTATCTATTGTAAATACCTTTAGATAAAATGAATTGAGTACCAACTAGTTATCTGAGATCAAATTACGATACATATTACTTATGTCTTCTTTTTTTATCTCTGCGTTTCAGGTGCGATATTTAAAGCCGTCGAAACTCTGAACAAGGGCGGAAACAACGACTTCATAAGCCGAAGAGAATCCATCCGAGTCCTAGAATTCATCTTGCGCTCATCCAAAAAGTACAGGATCGCCTACTATCACATGGGGAGGTTCCTTCCAATGGCAGATGTCCCGCTGAGCAACGGTCAATTGCCGCTGATTGCGGCACGCCGAGCGAAGAGCGGGTGGAGGGTTTCTAGGTTGTTTCTCAAGTATAGATCATCTACAAGATAACTTGTAACGGTGAAGAAGAAACCAAATTATGTGCAAATAAAAATCCTCTACAGTTTATATTCATAATGCTATTTGTAAATAATATTCTATTCCTTTTAATATTATATAATAAATCAATCGTCGTTAAAAAATGTATCATTTATCATTATTCCTAAGCCCTATTAAATGTGAGTCCCTCAGGTCTCCTGTCTGAATTATAAAAAATACAACAACAAAACTCTCTATGCTTTACCTGTGAGGTATAACACACTATGTCCATCTTTTACCAATTCAGCATTATTACACATTTGTATTAAACTTTTCCTGTTCTGCCAAGAGCTACAGATAACTATGTCCTAGACCAAATATAAGGAGAGTTTCTTTAATCAAAAAGGACATAATTATAAGCCCTCTTTGATTCGGAGGAAACAACTTTTTAAACAGTTATCCTGAAAACTGAGGCAAATGTGGCATAGTGTACATTATCTGCGAGGTACAGATACAAGACCTGGTCGTTAGAATCATTTATGTTTCTTTGATTCGAATATAATCAAATTAGCAAATCTTCGAACTAGTAGATTCTAACAAGCATAACAGCAAAGTTAGCACAGGTTTCAGGTCTTGAAAAGTGAAAAATAAAAAAGGAGCCGCACAAATCGTGCTCAGAGACTATTTTGTTGTAAAATCCAATTTTATATGAAAACATAAATAAATTGAAAATCTCCATGCTTTGACGGGCATAATGGTGCAGATCAGGTTAATCAAAGACAAAATTATGAATCACAAATGCCAAACCTACAAACGAATTGAAATCGTTTATAGCTTCGAAAAAAAAAAAAAAAATGTTATACCTCCAGTAAAATAATCAGAAAGAAAAACATTTTGGAATAAGCCGAAAAAAACAACAATGAAATTGCTTAATCGGGACCATTATTCTGGCAAATATGTGAGAAAGAATATTACTTAAATTCAAAGTTTATCAGATCTAGTCTCAGGTTAAGACCACCTATTTTTGCGGATTATCCCCAGCAGTAAATCATATCATAAACCTTACTCAACAGAGGTACAGTTATATTGCACAGATCAGAAATAACCGCTGGTCAGGTAGACCCGCTTTCAAATTAAGGCATCGTATTGCCACCTCCTGTCTCTTATTGAAAATCCAAGATAATGAGCTCAAAAATATTTACCATTTAGCTTTAACATCGCAATAAAACAATTAAAAAATACGAAGAGCTCTTAGTATTTTCCACAAATACCTTAGTATCTGAACGTTTTTTAGAACCTTTAGGTCATTATTACAATCAACGAAAAATGTAATAAGAATAATGATTATAAAAACTGAAAAAAATTTTGGTCAGTAAATCTACGAGTGACCCACCACTTCAACTGATCGTGCTGGCGAATTTTAACTTATTATCTATCTTTTTGTAGCTTTAATTCCTCTTGTCGTCAGAGCGTTGATTAAGAAAGGATTTCAACCGTCAAAAATTTAAAAATAAAAACACGGATTAATAGTAGAGATATTGTATTGAATATTGAAAAGCCCTAAGTTCATTTTTGCATGGTGCCTCTCCGGATGGGAAATATAATGTTCGTTTATTTACGGATGTTAGAGCAAAGTTCTCAAATCGTGGCGATTTCAAAGAAGCTTTAATACCTCCTTGAAACAAGAGCATAATAGAATTAAAACAATCAGTTGTGAAATTTTGTTTGTTGATAACGAACAATATGGAAAAGTAGCATTCACCCATTTCCAAAATGACCGACACAGATATAAAAATGCCAAACGTTAGGGATAGAGATAGTACCTTTTTGGACTCTTCTTTAGATACGGTAAAGTGTACCATCATCAATTCTATCGATTTACCTCGAACTAAAAACCTCATACAAACATAATACATAGCGTAAATACTGAAAAGTCGTTAAACGATTTAATTTTTCTTTTAATACACTTTTTAATCAGGACATTTTTTCCGCTAAATAATTACGGCATTACAGAATTTAAAAATCCCTCTCCTTGGTCGTGTGGAACGGGGGTGGGGAGAGGGGGTGTCCCGGAGCTACTTATACCACCGGACCCCGCAGGTACCACCGTCATTCCTTCAGACACCTCAGTCCCTTGCTCAGTCTCTCTCTATAGTCCCTGTCAGTGTAGTTTCGGAAGATGGCTGTACCTCAGATTGTCAGCGATCTGCATTATTATGTATACGTGAAGAAAAGGATCTGGTAAGTTCAACATTAATCACATTCATTCTAAAATAAAAAGTTCATTAATATTTAATGTAAGTGGTAGAACCCAATTAATTCACTACTATATTTCAGTTCTCAAAAGCTAGAGTTATACGAGAAACTTCAACGTCTGATAAAGAACAATCCTAAGCCTAGAGTCGTCTGTGAGTCGATCGTGAGCTGGTTGATATCCCTTCACCGGAAGTGTGTCCTGCCGAACTTAGGATGCGACTTCTGTCCATTCCACGATTTGCTCTACGTGGCAGTCAGATTGGTCGTCAAATTTCGCCTCAAAAGTGAATCCACCGTTTCGGCTCTTCTAGCAGATATCTACACATGCGAGGGCTCTTTCGACAGACTTTTTTCCGGTAAATTATCTATTGTAAATACCTTTAGATAAAATTAATTGAGTACCAACTAGTTATCTGAGATCAAATTACTACATATTATATTATATTACTACATATTACTATATATTATATTTTACTACATATTACTTATGTCTTCTTTTTTTATCTCTGCGTTTCAGGTGCGATATTTAAAGCCGTCGAAACTCTGAACAAGGGCGGAAACAACGACTTCATAAGCCGAAGAGAATCCATCCGAGTCCTAGAATTCATCTTGCGCTCATCCAAAAAGTACAGGATCGCCTACTATCACATGGGGAGGTTCCTTCCAATGGCAGATGTCCCGCTGAGCAACGGTCAATTGCCGCTGATTGCGGCACGCCGAGCGAAGAGCGGGTGGAGGGTTTCTAGGTTGTTTCTCAAGTATAGATCATCTACAAGATAACTTGTAACGGTGAAGAAGAAACCAAATTATGTGCAAATAAAAATCCTCTACAGTTTATATTTATAATGCTATTTGTAAATAATATTCTATTCCTTTTAATATTATATAATAAATCAATCGTTGTCGTTAAAAAATGTATCATTTATCATTATTCCTAAGCCCTATTAAATGTGAGTCCCTCAGGTCTCCTGTCTGAATTATAAAAAATACAACAACAAAACTCTCTATGCTTTACCTGTGAGGTATAACACACTATGTCCATCTTTTACCAATTCAGCATTATTACACATTTGTATTAAACTTTTCTTGTTCTGCCAAGAGCTACAGATAACTATGTCCTAGACCAAATATAAGGAGAGTTTCTTTAATCAAAAAGGACATAATTATAAGTCCTCTTTGATTCGGAGGAAACAACTTTTTAAACAGTTATCCTGAAAACTGAGGCAAATGTGGCATAGTGTACTTTATCTGCGAGGTACAGATACAAGACCTGGTCGTTAGAATCATTTATGTTTCTTTGATTCGAATATAATCAAATTAGCAAATCTTCGAACTAGTAGATTCTAACAAGCATAACAGCAAAGTTAGCACAGGTTTCAGGTCTTGAAAAGTGAAAAATAAAAAAGGAGCCGCACAAATCGTGCTCAGAGACTATTTTGTTGTAAAATCCAATTTTATATGAAAACAAAAATAAATTGAAAATCTCCATGCTTTGACGGGCATAATGGTGCAGATCAGGTTAATCAAAGACAAAATTATGAATCACAAATGCCAAACCTACAAACGAATTGAAATCGTTTATAGCTTCGAAAAAAAAAAAAGAAATGTTATACCTCCAGTAAAATAATCAGAAAGAAAAACATTTTGGAATAAGCCGAAAAAAACAACAATGAAATTGCTTAATCGGGACCATTATTCTGGCAAATATGTGAGAAAGAATATTACTTAAATTCAAAGTTTATCAGATCTAGTCTCAGGTTAAGACCACCTATTTTTGCGGATTATCCCCAGCAGTAAATCATATCATAAACCTTACTCAACAGAAGGTACAGTTATATTGCACAGATCAGAAATAACCGCTGGTCAGGTAGACCCGCTTTCACATTAAGGCATCGTATTGCCACCTCCTGTCTCTTATTGAAAACCCAAGATAATGAGCTCAAAAATATTTACCATTTAGCTTTAACATCGCAATAAAACAATTAAAAAATACGAAGAGCTCTTAGTATTTTCCACAAATACCTTAGTATCTGAACGTTTTTTAGAACCTTTAGGTCATTATTACAATCAACGAAAAATGTAATAAGAATAATGATTATAAAAACTGAAAAAAATTTTGGTCAGTAAATCTACGAGTGACCCACCACTTCAACTGATCGTGCTGGCGAATTTTAACTTATTATCTATCTTTTTGTAGCTTTAATTCCTCTTGTCGTCAGAGCGTTGATTAAGAAAGGATTTCAACCGTCAAAAATTTAAAAATAAAAACACGGATTAATAGTAGAGATATTGTATTGAATATTGAAAAGCACTAAGTTCATTTTTGCATGGTGCCTCTCCGGATGGGAAATATAATGTTCGTTTATTTACGGATGTTAGAGCAAAGTTCTCAAATCGTGGCGATTTCAAAGAAGCTTTAATACCTCCTTGAAACAAGAGCATAATAGAATTAAAACAATCAGTTGTGAAATTTTGTTTGTTGATAACGAACAATATGGAAAAGTAGCATTCACCCATTTCCAAAATGACCGACACAGATATAAAAATGCCAAACGTTAGGGATAGAGATAGTACCTTTTTGGACTCTTCTTTAGATACGGTAAAGTGTACCATCATCAATTCTATCGATTTACCTCGAACTAAAAACCTCATACAAACATAATACATAGCGTAAATACTGAAAAGTCGTTAAACGATTTAATTTTTCTTTTAATACACTTTTTAATCAGGACATTTTTTCCGCTAAATAATTACGGCATTACAGAATTTAAAAATCCCTCTCCTTGGTCGTGTGGAACGGGGGTGGGGAGAGGGGGTGTCCCGGAGCTACTTATACCACCGGACCCCGCAGGTACCACCGTCATTCCTTCAGACACCTCAGTCCCTTGCTCAGTCTCTCTCTATAGTGCCTGTCAGTGTAGTTTCGGAAGATGGCTGTACCTCAGATTGTCAGCGATCTGCATTATTATGTATACGTGAAGAAAAGGATCTGGTAAGTTCAACATTAATCACATTCATTCTAAAATAAAAAGTTCATTAATATTTAATGTAAGTGGTAGAACCCAATTAATTCACTACTATATTTCAGTTCTCAAAAGCTAGAGTTATACGAGAAACTTCAACGTCTGATAAAGAACAATCCTAAGCCTAGAGTCGTCTGTGAGTCGATCGTGAGCTGGTTGATATCCCTTCACCGGAAGTGTGTCCTGCCGAACTTAGGATGCGACTTCTGTCCATTCCACGATTTGCTCTACGTGGCAGTCAGATTGGTCGTCAAATTTCGCCTCAAAAGTGAATCCACCGTTTCGGCTCTTCTAGCAGATATCTACACATGCGAGGGCTCTTTCGACAGACTTTTTTCCGGTAAATTATCTATTGTAAATACCTTTAGATAAAATGAATTGAGTACCAACTAGTTATCTGAGATCAAATTACTACATATTACTACATATTATATTATATTACTACATATTACTATATATTATATTTTACTACATATTACTTATGTCTTCTTTTTTTATCTCTGCGTTTCAGGTGCGATATTTAAAGCCGTCGAAACTCTGAACAAGGGCGGAAACAACGACTTCATAAGCCGAAGAGAATCCATCCGAGTCCTAGAATTCATCTTGCGCTCATCCAAAAAGTACAGGATCGCCTACTATCACATGGGGAGGTTCCTTCCAATGGCAGATGTCCCGCTGAGCAACGGTCAATTGCCGCTGATTGCGGCACGCCGAGCGAAGAGCGGGTGGAGGGTTTCTAGGTTGTTTCTCAAGTATAGATCATCTACAAGATAACTTGTAACGGTGAAGAAGAAACCAAATTATGTGCAAATAAAAATCCTCTACAGTTTATATTTATAATGCTATTTGTAAATAATATTCTATTCCTTTTAATATTATATAATAAATCAATCGTTGTCGTTAAAAAATGTATCATTTATCATTATTCCTAAGCCCTATTAAATGTGAGTCCCTCAGGTCTCCTGTCTGAATTATAAAAAATACAACAACAAAACTCTCTATGCTTTACCTGTGAGGTATAACACACTATGTCCATCTTTTACCAATTCAGCATTATTACACATTTGTATTAAACTTTTCTTGTTCTGCCAAGAGCTACAGATAACTATGTCCTAGACCAAATATAAGGAGAGTTTCTTTAATCAAAAAGGACATAATTATAAGTCCTCTTTGATTCGGAGGAAACAACTTTTTAAATAGTTATCCTGAAAACTGAGGCAAATGTGGCATAGTGTACTTTATCTGCGAGGTACAGATACAAGACCTGGTCGTTAGAATCATTTATGTTTCTTTGATTCGAATATAATCAAATTAGCAAATCTTCGAACTAGTAGATTCTAACAAGCATAACAGCAAAGTTAGCACAGGTTTCAGGTCTTGAAAAGTGAAAAATAAAAAAGGAGCCGCACAAATCGTGCTCAGAGACTATTTTGTTGTAAAATCCAATTTTATATGAAAACAAAAATAAATTGAAAATCTCCATGCTTTGACGGGCATAATGGTGCAGATCAGGTTAATCAAAGACAAAATTATGAATCACAAATGCCAAACCTACAAACGAATTGAAATCGTTTATAGCTTCGAAAAAAAAAAAAGAAATGTTATACCTCCAGTAAAATAATCAGAAAGAAAAACATTTTGGAATAAGCCGAAAAAAACAACAATGAAATTGCTTAATCGGGACCATTATTCTGGCAAATATGTGAGAAAGAATATTACTTAAATTCAAAGTTTATCAGATCTAGTCTCAGGTTAAGACCACCTATTTTTGCGGATTATCCCCAGCAGTAAATCATATCATAAACCTTACTCAACAGAAGGTACAGTTATATTGCACAGATCAGAAATAACCGCTGGTCAGGTAGACCCGCTTTCACATTAAGGCATCGTATTGCCACCTCCTGTCTCTTATTGAAAACCCAAGATAATGAGCTCAAAAATATTTACCATTTAGCTTTAACATCGCAATAAAACAATTAAAAAATACGAAGAGCTCTTAGTATTTTCCACAAATACCTTAGTATCTGAACGTTTTTTAGAACCTTTAGGTCATTATTACAATCAACGAAAAATGTAATAAGAATAATGATTATAAAAACTGAAAAAAATTTTGGTCAGTAAATCTACGAGTGACCCACCACTTCAACTGATCGTGCTGGCGAATTTTAACTTATTATCTATCTTTTTGTAGCTTTAATTCCTCTTGTCGTCAGAGCGTTGATTAAGAAAGGATTTCAACCGTCAAAAATTTAAAAATAAAAACACGGATTAATAGTAGAGATATTGTATTGAATATTGAAAAGCACTAAGTTCATTTTTGCATGGTGCCTCTCCGGATGGGAAATATAATGTTCGTTTATTTACGGATGTTAGAGCAAAGTTCTCAAATCGTGGCGATTTCAAAGAAGCTTTAATACCTCCTTGAAACAAGAGCATAATAGAATTAAAACAATCAGTTGTGAAATTTTGTTTGTTGATAACGAACAATATGGAAAAGTAGCATTCACCCATTTCCAAAATGACCGACACAGATATAAAAATGCCAAACGTTAGGGATAGAGATAGTACCTTTTTGGACTCTTCTTTAGATACGGTAAAGTGTACCATCATCAATTCTATCGATTTACCTCGAACTAAAAACCTCATACAAACATAATACATAGCGTAAATACTGAAAAGTCGTTAAACGATTTAATTTTTCTTTTAATACACTTTTTAATCAGGACATTTTTTCCGCTAAATAATTACGGCATTACAGAATTTAAAAATCCCTCTCCTTGGTCGTGTGGAACGGGGGTGGGGAGAGGGGGTGTCCCGGAGCTACTTATACCACCGGACCCCGCAGGTACCACCGTCATTCCTTCAGACACCTCAGTCCCTTGCTCAGTCTCTCTCTATAGTGCCTGTCAGTGTAGTTTCGGAAGATGGCTGTACCTCAGATTGTCAGCGATCTGCATTATTATGTATACGTGAAGAAAAGGATCTGGTAAGTTCAACATTAATCACATTCATTCTAAAATAAAAAGTTCATTAATATTTAATGTAAGTGGTAGAACCCAATTAATTCACTACTATATTTCAGTTCTCAAAAGCTAGAGTTATACGAGAAACTTCAACGTCTGATAAAGAACAATCCTAAGCCTAGAGTCGTCTGTGAGTCGATCGTGAGCTGGTTGATATCCCTTCACCGGAAGTGTGTCCTGCCGAACTTAGGATGCGACTTCTGTCCATTCCACGATTTGCTCTACGTGGCAGTCAGATTGGTCGTCAAATTTCGCCTCAAAAGTGAATCCACCGTTTCGGCTCTTCTAGCAGATATCTACACATGCGAGGGCTCTTTCGACAGACTTTTTTCCGGTAAATTATCTATTGTAAATACCTTTAGATAAAATTAATTGAGTACCAACTAGTTATCTGAGATCAAATTACTACATATTATATTATATTACTACATATTACTATATATTATATTTTACTACATATTACTTATGTCTTCTTTTTTTATCTCTGCGTTTCAGGTGCGATATTTAAAGCCGTCGAAACTCTGAACAAGGGCGGAAACAACGACTTCATAAGCCGAAGAGAATCCATCCGAGTCCTAGAATTCATCTTGCGCTCATCCAAAAAGTACAGGATCGCCTACTATCACATGGGGAGGTTCCTTCCAATGGCAGATGTCCCGCTGAGCAACGGTCAATTGCCGCTGATTGCGGCACGCCGAGCGAAGAGCGGGTGGAGGGTTTCTAGGTTGTTTCTCAAGTATAGATCATCTACAAGATAACTTGTAACGGTGAAGAAGAAACCAAATTATGTGCAAATAAAAATCCTCTACAGTTTATATTTATAATGCTATTTGTAAATAATATTCTATTCCTTTTAATATTATATAATAAATCAATCGTTGTCGTTAAAAAATGTATCATTTATCATTATTCCTAAGCCCTATTAAATGTGAGTCCCTCAGGTCTCCTGTCTGAATTATAAAAAATACAACAACAAAACTCTCTATGCTTTACCTGTGAGGTATAACACACTATGTCCATCTTTTACCAATTCAGCATTATTACACATTTGTATTAAACTTTTCTTGTTCTGCCAAGAGCTACAGATAACTATGTCCTAGACCAAATATAAGGAGAGTTTCTTTAATCAAAAAGGACATAATTATAAGTCCTCTTTGATTCGGAGGAAACAACTTTTTAAACAGTTATCCTGAAAACTGAGGCAAATGTGGCATAGTGTACTTTATCTGCGAGGTACAGATACAAGACCTGGTCGTTAGAATCATTTATGTTTCTTTGATTCGAATATAATCAAATTAGCAAATCTTCGAACTAGTAGATTCTAACAAGCATAACAGCAAAGTTAGCACAGGTTTCAGGTCTTGAAAAGTGAAAAATAAAAAAGGAGCCGCACAAATCGTGCTCAGAGACTATTTTGTTGTAAAATCCAATTTTATATGAAAACAAAAATAAATTGAAAATCTCCATGCTTTGACGGGCATAATGGTGCAGATCAGGTTAATCAAAGACAAAATTATGAATCACAAATGCCAAACCTACAAACGAATTGAAATCGTTTATAGCTTCGAAAAAAAAAAAAGAAATGTTATACCTCCAGTAAAATAATCAGAAAGAAAAACATTTTGGAATAAGCCGAAAAAAACAACAATGAAATTGCTTAATCGGGACCATTATTCTGGCAAATATGTGAGAAAGAATATTACTTAAATTCAAAGTTTATCAGATCTAGTCTCAGGTTAAGACCACCTATTTTTGCGGATTATCCCCAGCAGTAAATCATATCATAAACCTTACTCAACAGAAGGTACAGTTATATTGCACAGATCAGAAATAACCGCTGGTCAGGTAGACCCGCTTTCACATTAAGGCATCGTATTGCCACCTCCTGTCTCTTATTGAAAACCCAAGATAATGAGCTCAAAAATATTTACCATTTAGCTTTAACATCGCAATAAAACAATTAAAAAATACGAAGAGCTCTTAGTATTTTCCACAAATACCTTAGTATCTGAACGTTTTTTAGAACCTTTAGGTCATTATTACAATCAACGAAAAATGTAATAAGAATAATGATTATAAAAACTGAAAAAAATTTTGGTCAGTAAATCTACGAGTGACCCACCACTTCAACTGATCGTGCTGGCGAATTTTAACTTATTATCTATCTTTTTGTAGCTTTAATTCCTCTTGTCGTCAGAGCGTTGATTAAGAAAGGATTTCAACCGTCAAAAATTTAAAAATAAAAACACGGATTAATAGTAGAGATATTTTATTGAATATTGAAAAGCCCTAAGTTCATTTTTGCATGGTGCCTCTCCGGATGGGAAATATAATGTTCGTTTATTTACGGATGTTAGAGCAAAGTTCTCAAATCGTGGCGATTTCAAAGAAGCTTTAATACCTCCTTGAAACAAGAGCATAATAGAATTAAAACAATCAGTTGTGAAATTTTGTTTGTTGATAACGAACAATATGGAAAAGTAGCATTCACCCATTTCCAAAATGACCGACACAGATATAAAAATGCCAAACGTTAGGGATAGAAATAGTACCTTTTTGGACTCTTCTTTAGATACGGTAAAGTGTACCATCATCAATTCTATCGATTTACCTCGAACTAAAAACCTCATACAAACATAATACATAGCGTAAATACTGAAAAGTCGTTAAACGATTTAATTTTTCTTTTAATACACTTTTTAATCAGGACATTTTTTCCGCTAAATAATTACGGCATTACAGAATTTAAAAATCCCTCTCCTTGGTCGTGTGGAACGGGGGTGGGGAGAGGGGGTGTCCCGGAGCTACTTATACCACCGGACCCCGCAGGTACCACCGTCATTCCTTCAGACACCTCAGTCCCTTGCTCAGTCTCTCTCTATAGTGCCTGTCAGTGTAGTTTCGGAAGATGGCTGTACCTCAGATTGTCAGCGATCTGCATTATTATGTATACGTGAAGAAAAGGATCTGGTAAGTTCAACATTAATCACATTCATTCTAAAATAAAAAGTTCATTAATATTTAATGTAAGTGGTAGAACCCAATTAATTCACTACTATATTTCAGTTCTCAAAAGCTAGAGTTATACGAGAAACTTCAACGTCTGATAAAGAACAATCCTAAGCCTAGAGTCGTCTGTGAGTCGATCGTGAGCTGGTTGATATCCCTTCACCGGAAGTGTGTCCTGCCGAACTTAGGATGCGACTTCTGTCCATTCCACGATTTGCTCTACGTGGCAGTCAGATTGGTCGTCAAATTTCGCCTCAAAAGTGAATCCACCGTTTCGGCTCTTCTAGCAGATATCTACACATGCGAGGGCTCTTTCGACAGACTTTTTTCCGGTAAATTATCTATTGTAAATACCTTTAGATAAAATTAATTGAGTACCAACTAGTTATCTGAGATCAAATTACGATACATATTACTTATGTCTTCTTTTTTTATCTCTGCGTTTCAGGTGCGATATTTAAAGCCGTCGAAACTCTGAACAAGGGCGGAAACAACGACTTCATAAGCCGAAGAGAATCCATCCGAGTCCTAGAATTCATCTTGCGCTCATCCAAAAAGTACAGGATCGCCTACTATCACATGGGGAGGTTCCTTCCAATGGCAGATGTCCCGCTGAGCAACGGTCAATTGCCGCTGATTGCGGCACGCCGAGCGAAGAGCGGGTGGAGGGTTTCTAGGTTGTTTCTCAAGTATAGATCATCTACAAGATAACTTGTAACGGTGAAGAAGAAACCAAATTATGTGCAAATAAAAATCCTCTACAGTTTATATTCATAATGCTATTTGTAAATAATATTCTATTCCTTTTAATATTATATAATAAATCAATCGTTGTCGTTAAAAAATGTATCATTTATCATTATTCCTAAGCCCTATTAAATGTGAGTCCCTCAGGTCTCCTGTCTGAATTATAAAAAATACAACAACAAAACTCTCTATGCTTTACCTGTGAGGTATAACACACTATGTCCATCTTTTACCAATTCAGCATTATTACACATTTGTATTAAACTTTTCTTGTTCTGCCAAGAGCTACAGATAACTATGTCCTAGACCAAATATAAGGAGAGTTTCTTTAATCAAAAAGGACATAATTATAAGTCCTCTTTGATTCGGAGGAAACAACTTTTTAAACAGTTATCCTGAAAACTGAGGCAAATGTGGCATAGTGTACATTATCTGCGAGGTACAGATACAAGACCTGGTCGTTAGAATCATTTATGTTTCTTTGATTCGAATATAATCAAATTAGCAAATCTTCGAACTAGTAGATTCTAACAAGCATAACAGCAAAGTTAGCACAGGTTTCAGGTCTTGAAAAGTGAAAAATAAAAAAGGAGCCGCACAAATCGTGCTCAGAGACTATTTTGTTGTAAAATCCAATTTTATATGAAAACAAAAATAAATTGAAAATCTCCATGCTTTGACGGGCATAATGGTGCAGATCAGGTTAATCAAAGACAAAATTATGAATCACAAATGCCAAACCTACAAACGAATTGAAATCGTTTATAGCTTCGAAAAAAAAAAAAGAAATGTTATACCTCCAGTAAAATAATCAGAAAGAAAAACATTTTGGAATAAGCCGAAAAAAACAACAATGAAATTGCTTAATCGGGACCATTATTCTGGCAAATATGTGAGAAAGAATATTACTTAAATTCAAAGTTTATCAGATCTAGTCTCAGGTTAAGACCACCTATTTTTGCGGATTATCCCCAGCAGTAAATCATATCATAAACCTTACTCAACAGAAGGTACAGTTATATTGCACAGATCAGAAATAACCGCTGGTCAGGTAGACCCGCTTTCACATTAAGGCATCGTATTACCACCTCCTGTCTCTTATTGAAAACCCAAGATAATGAGCTCAAAAATATTTACCATTTAGCTTTAACATCGCAATAAAACAATTAAAAAATACGAAGAGCTCTTAATATTTTCCACAAATACCTTAGTATCTGAACGTTTTTTAGAACCTTTAGGTCATTATTACAATCAACGAAAAATGTAATAAGAATAATGATTATAAAAACTGAAAAAAATTTTGGTCAGTAAATCTACGAGTGACCCACCACTTCAACTGATCGTGCTGGCGAATTTTAACTTATTATCTATCTTTTTGTAGCTTTAATTCCTCTTGTCGTCAGAGCGTTGATTAAGAAAGGATTTCAACCGTCAAAAATTTAAAAATAAAAACACGGATTAATAGTAGAGATATTGTATTGAATATTGAAAAGCCCTAAGTTCATTTTTGCATGGTGCCTCTCCGGATGGGAAATATAATGTTCGTTTATTTACGGATGTTAGAGCAAAGTTCTCAAATCGTGGCGATTTCAAAGAAGCTTTAATACCTCCTTGAAACAAGAGCATAATAGAATTAAAACAATCAGTTGTGAAATTTTGTTTGTTGATAACGAACAATATGGAAAAGTAGCATTCACCCATTTCCAAAATGACCGACACAGATATAAAAATGCCAAACGTTAGGGATAGAAATAGTACCTTTTTGGACTCTTCTTTAGATACGGTAAAGTGTACCATCATCAATTCTATCGATTTACCTCGAACTAAAAACCTCATACAAACATAATACATAGCGTAAATACTGAAAAGTCGTTAAACGATTTAATTTTTCTTTTAATACACTTTTTAATCAGGACATTTTTTCCGCTAAATAATTACGGCATTACAGAATTTAAAAATCCCTCTCCTTGGTCGTGTGGAACGGGGGTGGGGAGAGGGGGTGTCCCGGAGCTACTTATACCACCGGACCCCGCAGGTACCACCGTCATTCCTTCAGACACCTCAGTCCCTTGCTCAGTCTCTCTCTATAGTGCCTGTCAGTGTAGTTTCGGAAGATGGCTGTACCTCAGATTGTCAGCGATCTGCATTATTATGTATACGTGAAGAAAAGGATCTGGTAAGTTCAACATTAATCACATTCATTCTAAAATAAAAAGTTCATTAATATTTAATGTAAGTGGTAGAACCCAATTAATTCACTACTATATTTCAGTTCTCAAAAGCTAGAGTTATACGAGAAACTTCAACGTCTGATAAAGAACAATCCTAAGCCTAGAGTCGTCTGTGAGTCGATCGTGAGCTGGTTGATATCCCTTCACCGGAAGTGTGTCCTGCCGAACTTAGGATGCGACTTCTGTCCATTCCACGATTTGCTCTACGTGGCAGTCAGATTGGTCGTCAAATTTCGCCTCAAAAGTGAATCCACCGTTTCGGCTCTTCTAGCAGATATCTACACATGCGAGGGCTCTTTCGACAGACTTTTTTCCGGTAAATTATCTATTGTAAATACCTTTAGATAAAATGAATTGAGTACCAACTAGTTATCTGAGATCAAATTACGATACATATTACTTATGTCTTCTTTTTTTATCTCTGCGTTTCAGGTGCGATATTTAAAGCCGTCGAAACTCTGAACAAGGGCGGAAACAACGACTTCATAAGCCGAAGAGAATCCATCCGAGTCCTAGAATTCATCTTGCGCTCATCCAAAAAGTACAGGATCGCCTACTATCACATGGGGAGGTTCCTTCCAATGGCAGATGTCCCGCTGAGCAACGGTCAATTGCCGCTGATTGCGGCACGCCGAGCGAAGAGCGGGTGGAGGGTTTCTAGGTTGTTTCTCAAGTATAGATCATCTACAAGATAACTTGTAACGGTGAAGAAGAAACCAAATTATGTGCAAATAAAAATCCTCTACAGTTTATATTCATAATGCTATTTGTAAATAATATTCTATTCCTTTTAATATTATATAATAAATCAAGCGTTGTCGTTAAAAAATGTATCATTTATCATTATTCCTAAGCCCTATTAAATGTGAGTCCCTCAGGTCTCCTGTCTGAATTATAAAAAATACAACAACAAAACTCTCTATGCTTTACCTGTGAGGTATAACACACTATGTCCATCTTTTACCAATTCAGCATTATTACACATTTGTATTAAACTTTTCTTGTTCTGCCAAGAGCTACAGATAACTATGTCCTAGACCAAATATAAGGAGAGTTTCTTTAATCAAAAAGGACATAATTATAAGTCCTCTTTGATTCGGAGGAAACAACTTTTTAAACAGTTATCCTGAAAACTGAGGCAAATGTGGCATAGTGTACATTATCTGCGAGGTACAGATACAAGACCTGGTCGTTAGAATCATTTATGTTTCTTTGATTCGAATATAATCAAATTAGCAAATCTTCGAACTAGTAGATTCTAACAAGCATAACAGCAAAGTTAGCACAGGTTTCAGGTCTTGAAAAGTGAAAAATAAAAAAGGAGCCGCACAAATCGTGCTCAGAGACTATTTTGTTGTAAAATCCAATTTTATATGAAAACAAAAATAAATTGAAAATCTCCATGCTTTGACGGGCATAATGGTGCAGATCAGGTTAATCAAAGACAAAATTATGAATCACAAATGCCAAACCTACAAACGAATTGAAATCGTTTATAGCTTCGAAAAAAAAAAAAGAAATGTTATACCTCCAGTAAAATAATCAGAAAGAAAAACATTTTGGAATAAGCCGAAAAAAACAACAATGAAATTGCTTAATCGGGACCATTATTCTGGCAAATATGTGAGAAAGAATATTACTTAAATTCAAAATTTATCAGATCTAGTCTCAGGTTAAGACCACCTATTTTTGCGGATTATCCCCAGCAGTAAATCATATCATAAACCTTACTCAACAGAAGGTACAGTTATATTGCACAGATCAGAAATAACCGCTGGTCAGGTAGACCCGCTTTCAAATTAAGGCATCGTATTGCCACCTCCTGTCTCTTATTGAAAATCCAAGATAATGAGCTCAAAAATATTTACCATTTAGCTTTAACATCGCAATAAAACAATTAAAAAATACGAAGAGCTCTTAGTATTTTCCACAAATACCTTAGTATCTGAACGTTTTTTAGAACCTTTAGGTCATTATTACAATCAACGAAAAATGTAATAAGAATAATGATTATAAAAACTGAAAAAAATTTTGGTCAGTAAATCTACGAGTGACCCACCACTTCAACTGATCGTGCTGGCGAATTTTAACTTATTATCTATCTTTTTGTAGCTTTAATTCCTCTTGTCGTCAGAGCGTTGATTAAGAAAGGATTTCAACCGTCAAAAATTTAAAAATAAAAACACGGATTAATAGTAGAGATATTGTATTGAATATTGAAAAGCACTAAGTTCATTTTTGCATGGTGCCTCTCCGGATGGGAAATATAATGTTCGTTTATTTACGGATGTTAGAGCAAAGTTCTCAAATCGTGGCGATTTCAAAGAAGCTTTAATACCTCCTTGAAACAAGAGCATAATAGAATTAAAACAATCAGTTGTGAAATTTTGTTTGTTGATAACGAACAATATGGAAAAGTAGCATTCACCCATTTCCAAAATGACCGACACAGATATAAAAATGCCAAACGTTAGGGATAGAAATAGTACCTTTTTGGACTCTTCTTTAGATACGGTAAAGTGTACCATCATCAATTCTATCGATTTACCTCGAACTAAAAACCTCATACAAACATAATACATAGCGTAAATACTGAAAAGTCGTTAAACGATTTAATTTTTCTTTTAATACACTTTTTAATCAGGACATTTTTTCCGCTAAATAATTACGGCATTACAGAATTTAAAAATCCCTCTCCTTGGTCGTGTGGAACGGGGGTGGGGAGAGGGGGTGTCCCGGAGCTACTTATACCACCGGACCCCGCAGGTACCACCGTCATTCCTTCAGACACCTCAGTCCCTTGCTCAGTCTCTCTCTATAGTCCCTGTCAGTGTAGTTTCGGAAGATGGCTGTACCTCAGATTGTCAGCGATCTGCATTATTATGTATACGTGAAGAAAAGGATCTGGTAAGTTCAACATTAATCACATTCATTCTAAAATAAAAAGTTCATTAATATTTAATGTAAGTGGTAGAACCCAATTAATTCACTACTATATTTCAGTTCTCAAAAGCTAGAGTTATACGAGAAACTTCAACGTCTGATAAAGAACAATCCTAAGCCTAGAGTCGTCTGTGAGTCGATCGTGAGCTGGTTGATATCCCTTCACCGGAAGTGTGTCCTGCCGAACTTAGGATGCGACTTCTGTCCATTCCACGATTTGCTCTACGTGGCAGTCAGATTGGTCGTCAAATTTCGCCTCAAAAGTGAATCCACCGTTTCGGCTCTTCTAGCAGATATCTACACATGCGAGGGCTCTTTCGACAGACTTTTTTCCGGTAAATTATCTATTGTAAATACCTTTAGATAAAATGAATTGAGTACCAACTAGTTATCTGAGATCAAATTACGATACATATTACTTATGTCTTCTTTTTTTATCTCTGCGTTTCAGGTGCGATATTTAAAGCCGTCGAAACTCTGAACAAGGGCGGAAACAACGACTTCATAAGCCGAAGAGAATCCATCCGAGTCCTAGAATTCATCTTGCGCTCATCCAAAAAGTACAGGATCGCCTACTATCACATGGGGAGGTTCCTTCCAATGGCAGATGTCCCGCTGAGCAACGGTCAATTGCCGCTGATTGCGGCACGCCGAGCGAAGAGCGGGTGGAGGGTTTCTAGGTTGTTTCTCAAGTATAGATCATCTACAAGATAACTTGTAACGGTGAAGAAGAAACCAAATTATGTGCAAATAAAAATCCTCTACAGTTTATATTCATAATGCTATTTGTAAATAATATTCTATTCCTTTTAATATTATATAATAAATCAAGCGTTGTCGTTAAAAAATGTATCATTTATCATTATTCCTAAGCCCTATTAAATGTGAGTCCCTCAGGTCTCCTGTCTGAATTATAAAAAATACAACAACAAAACTCTCTATGCTTTACCTGTGAGGTATAACACACTATGTCCATCTTTTACCAATTCAGCATTATTACACATTTGTATTAAACTTTTCTTGTTCTGCCAAGAGCTACAGATAACTATGTCCTAGACCAAATATAAGGAGAGTTTCTTTAATCAAAAAGGACATAATTATAAGTCCTCTTTGATTCGGAGGAAACAACTTTTTAAACAGTTATCCTGAAAACTGAGGCAAATGTGGCATAGTGTACATTATCTGCGAGGTACAGATACAAGACCTGGTCGTTAGAATCATTTATGTTTCTTTGATTCGAATATAATCAAATTAGCAAATCTTCGAACTAGTAGATTCTAACAAGCATAACAGCAAAGTTAGCACAGGTTTCAGGTCTTGAAAAGTGAAAAATAAAAAAGGAGCCGCACAAATCGTGCTCAGAGACTATTTTGTTGTAAAATCCAATTTTATATGAAAACAAAAATAAATTGAAAATCTCCATGCTTTGACGGGCATAATGGTGCAGATCAGGTTAATCAAAGACAAAATTATGAATCACAAATGCCAAACCTACAAACGAATTGAAATCGTTTATAGCTTCGAAAAAAAAAAAAGAAATGTTATACCTCCAGTAAAATAATCAGAAAGAAAAACATTTTGGAATAAGCCGAAAAAAACAACAATGAAATTGCTTAATCGGGACCATTATTCTGGCAAATATGTGAGAAAGAATATTACTTAAATTCAAAGTTTATCAGATCTAGTCTCAGGTTAAGACCACCTATTTTTGCGGATTATCCCCAGCAGTAAATCATATCATAAACCTTACTCAACAGAAGGTACAGTTATATTGCACAGATCAGAAATAACCGCTGGTCAGGTAGACCCGCTTTCAAATTAAGGCATCGTATTGCCACCTCCAGTCTCTTATTGAAAATCCAAGATAATGAGCTCAAAAATATTTACCATTTAGCTTTAACATCGCAATAAAACAATTAAAAAATACGAAGAGCTCTTAGTATTTTCCACAAATACCTTAGTATCTGAACGTTTTTTAGAACCTTTAGGTCATTATTACAATCAACGAAAAATGTAATAAGAATAATGATTATAAAAACTGAAAAAAATTTTGGTCAGTAAATCTACGAGTGACCCACCACTTCAACTGATCGTGCTGGCGAATTTTAACTTATTATCTATCTTTTTGTAGCTTTAATTCCTCTTGTCGTCAGAGCGTTGATTAAGAAAGGATTTCAACCGTCAAAAATTTAAAAATAAAAACACGGATTAATAGTAGAGATATTGTATTGAATATTGAAAAGCCCTAAGTTCATTTTTGCATGGTGCCTCTCCGGATGGGAAATATAATGTTCGTTTATTTACGGATGTTAGAGCAAAGTTCTCAAATCGTGGCGATTTCAAAGAAGCTTTAATACCTCCTTGAAACAAGAGCATAATAGAATTAAAACAATCAGTTGTGAAATTTTGTTTGTTGATAACGAACAATATGGAAAAGTAGCATTCACCCATTTCCAAAATGACCGACACAGATATAAAAATGCCAAACGTTAGGGATAGAAATAGTACCTTTTTGGACTCTTCTTTAGATACGGTAAAGTGTACCATCATCAATTCTATCGATTTACCTCGAACTAAAAACCTCATACAAACATAATACATAGCGTAAATACTGAAAAGTCGTTAAACGATTTAATTTTTCTTTTAATACACTTTTTAATCAGGACATTTTTTCCGCTAAATAATTACGGCATTACAGAATTTAAAAATCCCTCTCCTTGGTCGTGTGGAACGGGGATGGGGAGAGGGGGTGTCCCGGAGCTACTTATACCACTGGACCCCGCAGGTACAACCGTCATTCCTTCAGACACCTCAGTCCCTTGCTCAGTCTCTCTCTATAGTCCCTGTCAGTGTAGTTTCGGAAGATGGCTGTACCTCAGATTGTCAGCGATCTGCATTATTATGTATACGTGAAGAAAAGGATCTGGTAAGTTCAACATTAATCACATTCATTCTAAAATAAAAAGTTCATTAATATTTAATGTAAGTGGTAGAACCCAATTAATTCACTACTATATTTCAGTTCTCAAAAGCTAGAGTTATACGAGAAACTTCAACGTCTGATAAAGAACAATCCTAAGCCTAGAGTCGTCTGTGAGTCGATCGTGAGCTGGTTGATATCCCTTCACCGGAAGTGTGTCCTGCCGAACTTAGGATGCGACTTCTGTCCATTCCACGATTTGCTCTACGTGGCAGTCAGATTGGTCGTCAAATTTCGCCTCAAAAGTGAATCCACCGTTTCGGCTCTTCTAGCAGATATCTACACATGCGAGGGCTCTTTCGACAGACTTTTTTCCGGTAAATTATCTATTGTAAATACCTTTAGATAAAATGAATTGAGTACCAACTAGTTATCTGAGATCAAATTACGATACATATTACTTATGTCTTCTTTTTTTATCTCTGCGTTTCAGGTGCGATATTTAAAGCCGTCGAAACTCTGAACAAGGGCGGAAACAACGACTTCATAAGCCGAAGAGAATCCATCCGAGTCCTAGAATTCATCTTGCGCTCATCCAAAAAGTACAGGATCGCCTACTATCACATGGGGAGGTTCCTTCCAATGGCAGATGTCCCGCTGAGCAACGGTCAATTGCCGCTGATTGCGGCACGCCGAGCGAAGAGCGGGTGGAGGGTTTCTAGGTTGTTTCTCAAGTATAGATCATCTACAAGATAACTTGTAACGGTGAAGAAGAAACCAAATTATGTGCAAATAAAAATCCTCTACAGTTTATATTCATAATGCTATTTGTAAATAATATTCTATTCCTTTTAATATTATATAATAAATCAAGCGTTGTCGTTAAAAAATGTATCATTTATCATTATTCCTAAGCCCTATTAAATGTGAGTCCCTCAGGTCTCCTGTCTGAATTATAAAAAATACAACAACAAAACTCTCTATGCTTTACCTGTGAGGTATAACACACTATGTCCATCTTTTACCAATTCAGCATTATTACACATTTGTATTAAACTTTTCTTGTTCTGCCAAGAGCTACAGATAACTATGTCCTAGACCAAATATAAGGAGAGTTTCTTTAATCAAAAAGGACATAATTATAAGTCCTCTTTGATTCGGAGGAAACAACTTTTTAAACAGTTATCCTGAAAACTGAGGCAAATGTGGCATAGTGTACATTATCTGCGAGGTACAGATACAAGACCTGGTCGTTAGAATCATTTATGTTTCTTTGATTCGAATATAATCAAATTAGCAAATCTTCGAACTAGTAGATTCTAACAAGCATAACAGCAAAGTTAGCACAGGTTTCAGGTCTTGAAAAGTGAAAAATAAAAAAGGAGCCGCACAAATCGTGCTCAGAGACTATTTTGTTGTAAAATCCAATTTTATATGAAAACAAAAATAAATTGAAAATCTCCATGCTTTGACGGGCATAATGGTGCAGATCAGGTTAATCAAAGACAAAATTATGAATCACAAATGCCAAACCTACAAACGAATTGAAATCGTTTATAGCTTCGAAAAAAAAAAAAGAAATGTTATACCTCCAGTAAAATAATCAGAAAGAAAAACATTTTGGAATAAGCCGAAAAAAACAACAATGAAATTGCTTAATCGGGACCATTATTCTGGCAAATATGTGAGAAAGAATATTACTTAAATTCAAAGTTTATCAGATCTAGTCTCAGGTTAAGACCACCTATTTTTGCGGATTATCCCCAGCAGTAAATCATATCATAAACCTTACTCAACAGAAGGTACAGTTATATTGCACAGATCAGAAATAACCGCTGGTCAGGTAGACCCGCTTTCAAATTAAGGCATCGTATTGCCACCTCCTGTCTCTTATTCAAAATCCAAGATAATGAGCTCAAAAATATTTACCATTTAGCTTTAACATCGCAATAAAACAATTAAAAAATACGAAGAGCTCTTAGTATTTTCCACAAATACCTTAGTATCTGAACGTTTTTTAGAACCTTTAGGTCATTATTACAATCAACGAAAAATGTAATAAGAATAATGATTATAAAAACTGAAAAAAATTTTGGTCAGTAAATCTACGAGTGACCCACCACTTCAACTGATCGTGCTGGCGAATTTTAACTTATTATCTATCTTTTTGTAGCTTTAATTCCTCTTGTCGTCAGAGCGTTGATTAAGAAAGGATTTCAACCGTCAAAAATTTAAAAATAAAAACACGGATTAATAGTAGAGATATTGTATTGAATATTGAAAAGCCCTAAGTTCATTTTTGCATGGTGCCTCTCCGGATGGGAAATATAATGTTCGTTTATTTACGGATGTTAGAGCAAAGTTCTCAAATCGTGGCGATTTCAAAGAAGCTTTAATACCTCCTTGAAACAAGAGCATAATAGAATTAAAACAATCAGTTGTGAAATTTTGTTTGTTGATAACGAACAATATGGAAAAGTAGCATTCACCCATTTCCAAAATGACCGACACAGATATAAAAATGCCAAACGTTAGGGATAGAAATAGTACCTTTTTGGACTCTTCTTTAGATACGGTAAAGTGTACCATCATCAATTCTATCGATTTACCTCGAACTAAAAACCTCATACAAACATAATACATAGCGTAAATACTGAAAAGTCGTTAAACGATTTAATTTTTCTTTTAATACACTTTTTAATCAGGACATTTTTTTCGCTAAATAATTACGGCATTACAGAATTTAAAAATCCCTCTCCTTGGTCGTGTGGAACGGGGGTGGGGAGAGGGGGTGTCCCGGAGCTACTTATACCACCGGACCCCGCAGGTACCACCGTCATTCCTTCAGACACCTCAGTCCCTTGCTCAGTCTCTCTCTATAGTGCCTGTCAGTGTAGTTTCGGAAGATGGCTGTACCTCAGATTGTCAGCGATCTGCATTATTATGTATACGTGAAGAAAAGGATCTGGTAAGTTCAACATTAATCACATTCATTCTAAAATAAAAAGTTCATTAATATTTAATGTAAGTGGTAGAACCCAATTAATTCACTACTATATTTCAGTTCTCAAAAGCTAGAGTTATACGAGAAACTTCAACGTCTGATAAAGAACAATCCTAAGCCTAGAGTCGTCTGTGAGTCGATCGTGAGCTGGTTGATATCCCTTCACCGGAAGTGTGTCCTGCCGAACTTAGGATGCGACTTCTGTCCATTCCACGATTTGCTCTACGTGGCAGTCAGATTGGTCGTCAAATTTCGCCTCAAAAGTGAATCCACCGTTTCGGCTCTTCTAGCAGATATCTACACATGCGAGGGCTCTTTCGACAGACTTTTTTCCGGTAAATTATCTATTGTAAATACCTTTAGATAAAATGAATTGAGTACCAACTAGTTATCTGAGATCAAATTACGATACATATTACTTATGTCTTCTTTTTTTATCTCTGCGTTTCAGGTGCGATATTTAAAGCCGTCGAAACTCTGAACAAGGGCGGAAACAACGACTTCATAAGCCGAAGAGAATCCATCCGAGTCCTAGAATTCATCTTGCGCTCATCCAAAAAGTACAGGATCGCCTACTATCACATGGGGAGGTTCCTTCCAATGGCAGATGTCCCGCTGAGCAACGGTCAATTGCCGCTGATTGCGGCACGCCGAGCGAAGAGCGGGTGGAGGGTTTCTAGGTTGTTTCTCAAGTATAGATCATCTACAAGATAACTTGTAACGGTGAAGAAGAAACCAAATTATGTGCAAATAAAAATCCTCTACAGTTTATATTCATAATGCTATTTGTAAATAATATTCTATTCCTTTTAATATTATATAATAAATCAAGCGTTGTCGTTAAAAAATGTATCATTTATCATTATTCCTAAGCCCTATTAAATGTGAGTCCCTCAGGTCTCCTGTCTGAATTATAAAAAATACAACAACAAAACTCTCTATGCTTTACCTGTGAGGTATAACACACTATGTCCATCTTTTACCAATTCAGCATTATTACACATTTGTATTAAACTTTTCTTGTTCTGCCAAGAGCTACAGATAACTATGTCCTAGACCAAATATAAGGAGAGTTTCTTTAATCAAAAAGGACATAATTATAAGTCCTCTTTGATTCGGAGGAAACAACTTTTTAAACAGTTATCCTGAAAACTGAGGCAAATGTGGCATAGTGTACATTATCTGCGAGGTACAGATACAAGACCTGGTCGTTAGAATCATTTATGTTTCTTTGATTCGAATATAATCAAATTAGCAAATCTTCGAACTAGTAGATTCTAACAAGCATAACAGCAAAGTTAGCACAGGTTTCAGGTCTTGAAAAGTGAAAAATAAAAAAGGAGCCGCACAAATCGTGCTCAGAGACTATTTTGTTGTAAAATCCAATTTTATATGAAAACAAAAATAAATTGAAAATCTCCATGCTTTGACGGGCATAATGGTGCAGATCAGGTTAATCAAAGACAAAATTATGAATCACAAATGCCAAACCTACAAACGAATTGAAATCGTTTATAGCTTCGAAAAAAAAAAAAGAAATGTTATACCTCCAGTAAAATAATCAGAAAGAAAAACATTTTGGAATAAGCCGAAAAAAACAACAATGAAATTGCTTAATCGGGACCATTATTCTGGCAAATATGTGAGAAAGAATATTACTTAAATTCAAAGTTTATCAGATCTAGTCTCAGGTTAAGACCACCTATTTTTGCGGATTATCCCCAGCAGTAAATCATATCATAAACCTTACTCAACAGAAGGTACAGTTATATTGCACAGATCAGAAATAACCGCTGGTCAGGTAGACCCGCTTTCAAATTAAGGCATCGTATTGCCACCTCCAGTCTCTTATTGAAAATCCAAGATAATGAGCTCAAAAATATTTACCATTTAGCTTTAACATCGCAATAAAACAATTAAAAAATACGAAGAGCTCTTAGTATTTTCCACAAATACCTTAGTATCTGAACGTTTTTTAGAACCTTTAGGTCATTATTACAATCAACGAAAAATGTAATAAGAATAATGATTATAAAAACTGAAAAAAATTTTGGTCAGTAAATCTACGAGTGACCCACCACTTCAACTGATCGTGCTGGCGAATTTTAACTTATTATCTATCTTTTTGTAGCTTTAATTCCTCTTGTCGTCAGAGCGTTGATTAAGAAAGGATTTCAACCGTCAAAAATTTAAAAATAAAAACACGGATTAATAGTAGAGATATTGTATTGAATATTGAAAAGCCCTAAGTTCATTTTTGCATGGTGCCTCTCCGGATGGGAAATATAATGTTCGTTTATTTACGGATGTTAGAGCAAAGTTCTCAAATCGTGGCGATTTCAAAGAAGCTTTAATACCTCCTTGAAACAAGAGCATAATAGAATTAAAACAATCAGTTGTGAAATTTTGTTTGTTGATAACGAACAATATGGAAAAGTAGCATTCACCCATTTCCAAAATGACCGACACAGATATAAAAATGCCAAACGTTAGGGATAGAAATAGTACCTTTTTGGACTCTTCTTTAGATACGGTAAAGTGTACCATCATCAATTCTATCGATTTACCTCGAACTAAAAACCTCATACAAACATAATACATAGCGTAAATACTGAAAAGTCGTTAAACGATTTAATTTTTCTTTTAATACACTTTTTAATCAGGACATTTTTTCCGCTAAATAATTACGGCATTACAGAATTTAAAAATCCCTCTCCTTGGTCGTGTGGAACGGGGATGGGGAGAGGGGGTGTCCCGGAGCTACTTATACCACCGGACCCCGCAGGTACAACCGTCATTCCTTCAGACACCTCAGTCCCTTGCTCAGTCTCTCTCTATAGTCCCTGTCAGTGTAGTTTCGGAAGATGGCTGTACCTCAGATTGTCAGCGATCTGCATTATTATGTATACGTGAAGAAAAGGATCTGGTAAGTTCAACATTAATCACATTCATTCTAAAATAAAAAGTTCATTAATATTTAATGTAAGTGGTAGAACCCAATTAATTCACTACTATATTTCAGTTCTCAAAAGCTAGAGTTATACGAGAAACTTCAACGTCTGATAAAGAACAATCCTAAGCCTAGAGTCGTCTGTGAGTCGATCGTGAGCTGGTTGATATCCCTTCACCGGAAGTGTGTCCTGCCGAACTTAGGATGCGACTTCTGTCCATTCCACGATTTGCTCTACGTGGCAGTCAGATTGGTCGTCAAATTTCGCCTCAAAAGTGAATCCACCGTTTCGGCTCTTCTAGCAGATATCTACACATGCGAGGGCTCTTTCGACAGACTTTTTTCCGGTAAATTATCTATTGTAAATACCTTTAGATAAAATGAATTGAGTACCAACTAGTTATCTGAGATCAAATTACGATACATATTACTTATGTCTTCTTTTTTTATCTCTGCGTTTCAGGTGCGATATTTAAAGCCGTCGAAACTCTGAACAAGGGCGGAAACAACGACTTCATAAGCCGAAGAGAATCCATCCGAGTCCTAGAATTCATCTTGCGCTCATCCAAAAAGTACAGGATCGCCTACTATCACATGGGGAGGTTCCTTCCAATGGCAGATGTCCCGCTGAGCAACGGTCAATTGCCGCTGATTGCGGCACGCCGAGCGAAGAGCGGGTGGAGGGTTTCTAGGTTGTTTCTCAAGTATAGATCATCTACAAGATAACTTGTAACGGTGAAGAAGAAACCAAATTATGTGCAAATAAAAATCCTCTACAGTTTATATTCATAATGCTATTTGTAAATAATATTCTATTCCTTTTAATATTATATAATAAATCAAGCGTTGTCGTTAAAAAATGTATCATTTATCATTATTCCTAAGCCCTATTAAATGTGAGTCCCTCAGGTCTCCTGTCTGAATTATAAAAAATACAACAACAAAACTCTCTATGCTTTACCTGTGAGGTATAACACACTATGTCCATCTTTTACCAATTCAGCATTATTACACATTTGTATTAAACTTTTCTTGTTCTGCCAAGAGCTACAGATAACTATGTCCTAGACCAAATATAAGGAGAGTTTCTTTAATCAAAAAGGACATAATTATAAGTCCTCTTTGATTCGGAGGAAACAACTTTTTAAACAGTTATCCTGAAAACTGAGGCAAATGTGGCATAGTGTACATTATCTGCGAGGTACAGATACAAGACCTGGTCGTTAGAATCATTTATGTTTCTTTGATTCGAATATAATCAAATTAGCAAATCTTCGAACTAGTAGATTCTAACAAGCATAACAGCAAAGTTAGCACAGGTTTCAGGTCTTGAAAAGTGAAAAATAAAAAAGGAGCCGCACAAATCGTGCTCAGAGACTATTTTGTTGTAAAATCCAATTTTATATGAAAACAAAAATAAATTGAAAATCTCCATGCTTTGACGGGCATAATGGTGCAGATCAGGTTAATCAAAGACAAAATTATGAATCACAAATGCCAAACCTACAAACGAATTGAAATCGTTTATAGCTTCGAAAAAAAAAAAAGAAATGTTATACCTCCAGTAAAATAATCAGAAAGAAAAACATTTTGGAATAAGCCGAAAAAAACAACAATGAAATTGCTTAATCGGGACCATTATTCTGGCAAATATGTGAGAAAGAATATTACTTAAATTCAAAGTTTATCAGATCTAGTCTCAGGTTAAGACCACCTATTTTTGCGGATTATCCCCAGCAGTAAATCATATCATAAACCTTACTCAACAGAAGGTACAGTTATATTGCACAGATCAGAAATAACCGCTGGTCAGGTAGACCCGCTTTCAAATTAAGGCATCGTATTGCCACCTCCAGTCTCTTATTGAAAATCCAAGATAATGAGCTCAAAAATATTTACCATTTAGCTTTAACATCGCAATAAAACAATTAAAAAATACGAAGAGCTCTTAGTATTTTCCACAAATACCTTAGTATCTGAACGTTTTTTAGAACCTTTAGGTCATTATTACAATCAACGAAAAATGTAATAAGAATAATGATTATAAAAACTGAAAAAAATTTTGGTCAGTAAATCTACGAGTGACCCACCACTTCAACTGATCGTGCTGGCGAATTTTAACTTATTATCTATCTTTTTGTAGCTTTAATTCCTCTTGTCGTCAGAGCGTTGATTAAGAAAGGATTTCAACCGTCAAAAATTTAAAAATAAAAACACGGATTAATAGTAGAGATATTGTATTGAATATTGAAAAGCCCTAAGTTCATTTTTGCATGGTGCCTCTCCGGATGGGAAATATAATGTTCGTTTATTTACGGATGTTAGAGCAAAGTTCTCAAATCGTGGCGATTTCAAAGAAGCTTTAATACCTCCTTGAAACAAGAGCATAATAGAATTAAAACAATCAGTTGTGAAATTTTGTTTGTTGATAACGAACAATATGGAAAAGTAGCATTCACCCATTTCCAAAATGACCGACACAGATATAAAAATGCCAAACGTTAGGGATAGAAATAGTACCTTTTTGGACTCTTCTTTAGATACGGTAAAGTGTACCATCATCAATTCTATCGATTTACCTCGAACTAAAAACCTCATACAAACATAATACATAGCGTAAATACTGAAAAGTCGTTAAACGATTTAATTTTTCTTTTAATACACTTTTTAATCAGGACATTTTTTCCGCTAAATAATTACGGCATTACAGAATTTAAAAATCCCTCTCCTTGGTCGTGTGGAACGGGGATGGGGAGAGGGGGTGTCCCGGAGCTACTTATACCACCGGACCCCGCAGGTACAACCGTCATTCCTTCAGACACCTCAGTCCCTTGCTCAGTCTCTCTCTATAGTCCCTGTCAGTGTAGTTTCGGAAGATGGCTGTACCTCAGATTGTCAGCGATCTGCATTATTATGTATACGTGAAGAAAAGGATCTGGTAAGTTCAACATTAATCACATTCATTCTAAAATAAAAAGTTCATTAATATTTAATGTAAGTGGTAGAACCCAATTAATTCACTACTATATTTCAGTTCTCAAAAGCTAGAGTTATACGAGAAACTTCAACGTCTGATAAAGAACAATCCTAAGCCTAGAGTCGTCTGTGAGTCGATCGTGAGCTGGTTGATATCCCTTCACCGGAAGTGTGTCCTGCCGAACTTAGGATGCGACTTCTGTCCATTCCACGATTTGCTCTACGTGGCAGTCAGATTGGTCGTCAAATTTCGCCTCAAAAGTGAATCCACCGTTTCGGCTCTTCTAGCAGATATCTACACATGCGAGGGCTCTTTCGACAGACTTTTTCCGGTAAATTATCTATTGTAAATACCTTTAGATAAAATGAATTGAGTACCAACTAGTTATCTGAGATCAAATTACGATACATATTACTTATGTCTTCTTTTTTTATCTCTGCGTTTCAGGTGCGATATTTAAAGCCGTCGAAACTCTGAACAAGGGCGGAAACAACGACTTCATAAGCCGAAGAGAATCCATCCGAGTCCTAGAATTCATCTTGCGCTCATCCAAAAAGTACAGGATCGCCTACTATCACATGGGGAGGTTCCTTCCAATGGCAGATGTCCCGCTGAGCAACGGTCAATTGCCGCTGATTGCGGCACGCCGAGCGAAGAGCGGGTGGAGGGTTTCTAGGTTGTTTCTCAAGTATAGATCATCTACAAGATAACTTGTAACGGTGAAGAAGAAACCAAATTATGTGCAAATAAAAATCCTCTACAGTTTATATTCATAATGCTATTTGTAAATAATATTCTATTCCTTTTAATATTATATAATAAATCAAGCGTTGTCGTTAAAAAATGTATCATTTATCATTATTCCTAAGCCCTATTAAATGTGAGTCCCTCAGGTCTCCTGTCTGAATTATAAAAAATACAACAACAAAACTCTCTATGCTTTACCTGTGAGGTATAACACACTATGTCCATCTTTTACCAATTCAGCATTATTACACATTTGTATTAAACTTTTCTTGTTCTGCCAAGAGCTACAGATAACTATGTCCTAGACCAAATATAAGGAGAGTTTCTTTAATCAAAAAGGACATAATTATAAGTCCTCTTTGATTCGGAGGAAACAACTTTTTAAACAGTTATCCTGAAAACTGAGGCAAATGTGGCATAGTGTACATTATCTGCGAGGTACAGATACAAGACCTGGTCGTTAGAATCATTTATGTTTCTTTGATTCGAATATAATCAAATTAGCAAATCTTCGAACTAGTAGATTCTAACAAGCATAACAGCAAAGTTAGCACAGGTTTCAGGTCTTGAAAAGTGAAAAATAAAAAAGGAGCCGCACAAATCGTGCTCAGAGACTATTTTGTTGTAAAATCCAATTTTATATGAAAACAAAAATAAATTGAAAATCTCCATGCTTTGACGGGCATAATGGTGCAGATCAGGTTAATCAAAGACAAAATTATGAATCACAAATGCCAAACCTACAAACGAATTGAAATCGTTTATAGCTTCGAAAAAAAAAAAAGAAATGTTATACCTCCAGTAAAATAATCAGAAAGAAAAACATTTTGGAATAAGCCGAAAAAAACAACAATGAAATTGCTTAATCGGGACCATTATTCTGGCAAATATGTGAGAAAGAATATTACTTAAATTCAAAGTTTATCAGATCTAGTCTCAGGTTAAGACCACCTATTTTTGCGGATTATCCCCAGCAGTAAATCATATCATAAACCTTACTCAACAGAAGGTACAGTTATATTGCACAGATCAGAAATAACCGCTGGTCAGGTAGACCCGCTTTCAAATTAAGGCATCGTATTGCCACCTCCTGTCTCTTATTCAAAATCCAAGATAATGAGCTCAAAAATATTTACCATTTAGCTTTAACATCGCAATAAAACAATTAAAAAATACGAAGAGCTCTTAGTATTTTCCACAAATACCTTAGTATCTGAACGTTTTTTAGAACCTTTAGGTCATTATTACA
Source organism: Rhaphigaster nebulosa (assembly GCA_948150685.1). NCBI lineage: Eukaryota > Metazoa > Arthropoda > Insecta > Hemiptera > Pentatomidae > Rhaphigaster > Rhaphigaster nebulosa. Next base: position 99,801,049 of record OX411306.1, on the reverse strand, counting down.
ATCAACGAAAAATGTAATAAGAATAATGATTATAAAAACTGAAAAAAATTTTGGTCAGTAAATCTACGAGTGACCCACCACTTCAACTGATCGTGCTGGCGAATTTTAACTTATTATCTATCTTTTTGTAGCTTTAATTCCTCTTGTCGTCAGAGCGTTGATTAAGAAAGGATTTCAACCGTCAAAAATTTAAAAATAAAAACACGGATTAATAGTAGAGATATTGTATTGAATATTGAAAAGCCCTAAGTTCATTTTTGCATGGTGCCTCTCCGGATGGGAAATATAATGTTCGTTTATTTACGGATGTTAGAGCAAAGTTCTCAAATCGTGGCGATTTCAAAGAAGCTTTAATACCTCCTTGAAACAAGAGCATAATAGAATTAAAACAATCAGTTGTGAAATTTTGTTTGTTGATAACGAACAATATGGAAAAGTAGCATTCACCCATTTCCAAAATGACCGACACAGATATAAAAATGCCAAACGTTAGGGATAGAAATAGTACCTTTTTGGACTCTTCTTTAGATACGGTAAAGTGTACCATCATCAATTCTATCGATTTACCTCGAACTAAAAACCTCATACAAACATAATACATAGCGTAAATACTGAAAAGTCGTTAAACGATTTAATTTTTCTTTTAATACACTTTTTAATCAGGACATTTTTTTCGCTAAATAATTACGGCATTACAGAATTTAAAAATCCCTCTCCTTGGTCGTGTGGAACGGGGGTGGGGAGAGGGGGTGTCCCGGAGCTACTTATACCACCGGACCCCGCAGGTACCACCGTCATTCCTTCAGACACCTCAGTCCCTTGCTCAGTCTCTCTCTATAGTGCCTGTCAGTGTAGTTTCGGAAGATGGCTGTACCTCAGATTGTCAGCGATCTGCATTATTATGTATACGTGAAGAAAAGGATCTGGTAAGTTCAACATTAATCACATTCATTCTAAAATAAAAAGTTCATTAATATTTAATGTAAGTGGTAGAACCCAATTAATTCACTACTATATTTCAGTTCTCAAAAGCTAGAGTTATACGAGAAACTTCAACGTCTGATAAAGAACAATCCTAAGCCTAGAGTCGTCTGTGAGTCGATCGTGAGCTGGTTGATATCCCTTCACCGGAAGTGTGTCCTGCCGAACTTAGGATGCGACTTCTGTCCATTCCACGATTTGCTCTACGTGGCAGTCAGATTGGTCGTCAAATTTCGCCTCAAAAGTGAATCCACCGTTTCGGCTCTTCTAGCAGATATCTACACATGCGAGGGCTCTTTCGACAGACTTTTTTCCGGTAAATTATCTATTGTAAATACCTTTAGATAAAATGAATTGAGTACCAACTAGTTATCTGAGATCAAATTACGATACATATTACTTATGTCTTCTTTTTTTATCTCTGCGTTTCAGGTGCGATATTTAAAGCCGTCGAAACTCTGAACAAGGGCGGAAACAACGACTTCATAAGCCGAAGAGAATCCATCCGAGTCCTAGAATTCATCTTGCGCTCATCCAAAAAGTACAGGATCGCCTACTATCACATGGGGAGGTTCCTTCCAATGGCAGATGTCCCGCTGAGCAACGGTCAATTGCCGCTGATTGCGGCACGCCGAGCGAAGAGCGGGTGGAGGGTTTCTAGGTTGTTTCTCAAGTATAGATCATCTACAAGATAACTTGTAACGGTGAAGAAGAAACCAAATTATGTGCAAATAAAAATCCTCTACAGTTTATATTCATAATGCTATTTGTAAATAATATTCTATTCCTTTTAATATTATATAATAAATCAAGCGTTGTCGTTAAAAAATGTATCATTTATCATTATTCCTAAGCCCTATTAAATGTGAGTCCCTCAGGTCTCCTGTCTGAATTATAAAAAATACAACAACAAAACTCTCTATGCTTTACCTGTGAGGTATAACACACTATGTCCATCTTTTACCAATTCAGCATTATTACACATTTGTATTAAACTTTTCTTGTTCTGCCAAGAGCTACAGATAACTATGTCCTAGACCAAATATAAGGAGAGTTTCTTTAATCAAAAAGAACATAATTATAAGTCCTCTTTGATTCGGAGGAAACAACTTTTTAAACAGTTATCCTGAAAACTGAGGCAAATGTGGCATAGTGTACATTATCTGCGAGGTACAGATACAAGACCTGGTCGTTAGAATCATTTATGTTTCTTTGATTCGAATATAATCAAATTAGCAAATCTTCGAACTAGTAGATTCTAACAAGCATAACAGCAAAGTTAGCACAGGTTTCAGGTCTTGAAAAGTGAAAAATAAAAAAGGAGCCGCACAAATCGTGCTCAGAGACTATTTTGTTGTAAAATCCAATTTTATATGAAAACAAAAATAAATTGAAAATCTCCATGCTTTGACGGGCATAATGGTGCAGATCAGGTTAATCAAAGACAAAATTATGAATCACAAATGCCAAACCTACAAACGAATTGAAATCGTTTATAGCTTCGAAAAAAAAAAAAGAAATGTTATACCTCCAGTAAAATAATCAGAAAGAAAAACATTTTGGAATAAGCCGAAAAAAACAACAATGAAATTGCTTAATCGGGACCATTATTCTGGCAAATATGTGAGAAAGAATATTACTTAAATTCAAAGTTTATCAGATCTAGTCTCAGGTTAAGACCACCTATTTTTGCGGATTATCCCCAGCAGTAAATCATATCATAAACCTTACTCAACAGAAGGTACAGTTATATTGCACAGATCAGAAATAACCGCTGGTCAGGTAGACCCGCTTTCAAATTAAGGCATCGTATTGCCACCTCCTGTCTCTTATTCAAAATCCAAGATAATGAGCTCAAAAATATTTACCATTTAGCTTTAACATCGCAATAAAACAATTAAAAAATACGAAGAGCTCTTAGTATTTTCCACAAATACCTTAGTATCTGAACGTTTTTTAGAACCTTTAGGTCATTATTACAATCAACGAAAAATGTAATAAGAATAATGATTATAAAAACTGAAAAAAATTTTGGTCAGTAAATCTACGAGTGACCCACCACTTCAACTGATCGTGCTGGCGAATTTTAACTTATTATCTATCTTTTTGTAGCTTTAATTCCTCTTGTCGTCAGAGCGTTGATTAAGAAAGGATTTCAACCGTCAAAAATTTAAAAATAAAAACACGGATTAATAGTAGAGATATTTTATTGAATATTGAAAAGCCCTAAGTTCATTTTTGCATGGTGCCTCTCCGGATGGGAAATATAATGTTCGTTTATTTACGGATGTTAGAGCAAAGTTCTCAAATCGTGGCGATTTCAAAGAAGCTTTAATACCTCCTTGAAACAAGAGCATAATAGAATTAAAACAATCAGTTGTGAAATTTTGTTTGTTGATAACGAACAATATGGAAAAGTAGCATTCACCCATTTCCAAAATGACCGACACAGATATAAAAATGCCAAACGTTAGGGATAGAAATAGTACCTTTTTGGACTCTTCTTTAGATACGGTAAAGTGTACCATCATCAATTCTATCGATTTACCTCGAACTAAAAACCTCATACAAACATAATACATAGCGTAAATACTGAAAAGTCGTTAAACGATTTAATTTTTCTTTTAATACACTTTTTAATCAGGACATTTTTTCCGCTAAATAATTACGGCATTACAGAATTTAAAAATCCCTCTCCTTGGTCGTGTGGAACGGGGGTGGGGAGAGGGGGTGTCCCGGAGCTACTTATACCACCGGACCCCGCAGGTACCACCGTCATTCCTTCAGACACCTCAGTCCCTTGCTCAGTCTCTCTCTATAGTGCCTGTCAGTGTAGTTTCGGAAGATGGCTGTACCTCAGATTGTCAGCGATCTGCATTATTATGTATACGTGAAGAAAAGGATCTGGTAAGTTCAACATTAATCACATTCATTCTAAAATAAAAAGTTCATTAATATTTAATGTAAGTGGTAGAACCCAATTAATTCACTACTATATTTCAGTTCTCAAAAGCTAGAGTTATACGAGAAACTTCAACGTCTGATAAAGAACAATCCTAAGCCTAGAGTCGTCTGTGAGTCGATCGTGAGCTGGTTGATATCCCTTCACCGGAAGTGTGTCCTGCCGAAGTTAGGATGCGACTTCTGTCCATTCCACGATTTGCTCTACGTGGCAGTCAGATTGGTCGTCAAATTTCGCCTCAAAAGTGAATCCACCGTTTCGGCTCTTCTAGCAGATATCTACACATGCGAGGGCTCTTTCGACAGACTTTTTTCCGGTAAATTATCTATTGTAAATACCTTTAGATAAAATGAATTGAGTACCAACTAGTTATCTGAGATCAAATTACGATACATATTACTTATGTCTTCTTTTTTTATCTCTGCGTTTCAGGTGCGATATTTAAAGCCGTCGAAACTCTGAACAAGGGCGGAAACAACGACTTCATAAGCCGAAGAGAATCCATCCGAGTCCTAGAATTCATCTTGCGCTCATCCAAAAAGTACAGGATCGCCTACTATCACATGGGGAGGTTCCTTCCAATGGCAGATGTCCCGCTGAGCAACGGTCAATTGCCGCTGATTGCGGCACGCCGAGCGAAGAGCGGGTGGAGGGTTTCTAGGTTGTTTCTCAAGTATAGATCATCTACAAGATAACTTGTAACGGTGAAGAAGAAACCAAATTATGTGCAAATAAAAATCCTCTACAGTTTATATTCATAATGCTATTTGTAAATAATATTCTATTCCTTTTAATATTATATAATAAATCAATCGTTGTCGTTAAAAAATGTATCATTTATCATTATTCCTAAGCCCTATTAAATGTGAGTCCCTCAGGTCTCCTGTCTGAATTATAAAAAATACAACAACAAAACTCTCTATGCTTTACCTGTGAGGTATAACACACTATGTCCATCTTTTACCAATTCAGCATTATTACACATTTTTATTAAACTTTTCTTGTTCTGCCAAGAGCTACAGATAACTATGTCCTAGACCAAATATAAGGAGAGTTTCTTTAATCAAAAAGGACATAATTATAAGTCCTCTTTGATTCGGAGGAAACAACTTTTTAAACAGTTATCCTGAAAACTGAGGCAAATGTGGCATAGTGTACATTATCTGCGAGGTACAGATACAAGACCTGGTCGTTAGAATCATTTATGTTTCTTTGATTCGAATATAATCAAATTAGCAAATCTTCGAACTAGTAGATTCTAACAAGCATAACAGCAAAGTTAGCACAGGTTTCAGGTCTTGAAAAGTGAAAAATAAAAAAGGAGCCGCACAAATCGTGCTCAGAGACTATTTTGTTGTAAAATCCAATTTTATATGAAAACAAAAATAAATTGAAAATCTCCATGCTTTGACGGGCATAAGGGTGCAGATCAGGTTAATCAAAGACAAAATTATGAATCACAAATGCCAAACCTACAAACGAATTGAAATCGTTTATAGCTTCGAAAAAAAAAAAAGAAATGTTATACCTCCAGTAAAATAATCAGAAAGAAAAACATTTTGGAATAAGCCGAAAAAAACAACAATGAAATTGCTTAATCGGGACCATTATTCTGGCAAATATGTGAGAAAGAATATTACTTAAATTCAAAGTTTATCAGATCTAGTCTCAGGTTAAGACCACCTATTTTTGCGGATTATCCCCAGCAGTAAATCATATCATAAACCTTACTCAACAGAAGGTACAGTTATATTGCACAGATCAGAAATAACCGCTGGTCAGGTAGACCCGCTTTCAAATTAAGGCATCGTATTGCCACCTCCTGTCTCTTATTCAAAATCCAAGATAATGAGCTCAAAAATATTTACCATTTAGCTTTAACATCGCAATAAAACAATTAAAAAATACGAAGAGCTCTTAGTATTTTCCACAAATACCTTAGTATCTGAACGTTTTTTAGAACCTTTAGGTCATTATTACAATCAACGAAAAATGTAATAAGAATAATGATTATAAAAACTGAAAAAAATTTTGGTCAGTAAATCTACGAGTGACCCACCACTTCAACTGATCGTGCTGGCGAATTTTAACTTATTATCTATCTTTTTGTAGCTTTAATTCCTCTTGTCGTCAGAGCGTTGATTAAGAAAGGATTTCAACCGTCAAAAATTTTAAAATAAAAACACGGATTAATAGTAGAGATATTTTATTGAATATTGAAAAGCCCTAAGTTCATTTTTGCATGGTGCCTCTCCGGATGGGAAATATAATGTTCGTTTATTTACGGATGTTAGAGCAAAGTTCTCAAATCGTGGCGATTTCAAAGAAGCTTTAATACCTCCTTGAAACAAGAGCATAATAGAATTAAAACAATCAGTTGTGAAATTTTGGTTGTTGATAACGAACAATATGGAAAAGTAGCATTCACCCATTTCCAAAATGACCGACACAGATATAAAAATGCCAAACGTTAGGGATAGAAATAGTACCTTTTTGGACTCTTCTTTAGATACGGTAAAGTGTACCATCATCAATTCTATCGATTTACCTCGAACTAAAAACCTCATACAAACATAATACATAGCGTAAATACTGAAAAGTCGTTAAACGATTTAATTTTTCTTTTAATACACTTTTTAATCAGGACATTTTTTCCGCTAAATAATTACGGCTTTACAGAATTTAAAAATCCCTCTCCTTGGTCGTGTGGAACGGGGGTGGGGAGAGGGGGTGTCCCGGAGCTACTTATACCACCGGACCCCGCAGGTACCACCGTCATTCCTTCAGACACCTCAGTCCCTTGCTCAGTCTCTCTCTATAGTGCCTGTCAGTGTAGTTTCGGAAGATGGCTGTACCTCAGATTGTCAGCGATCTGCATTATTATGTATACGTGAAGAAAAGGATCTGGTAAGTTCAACATTAATCACATTCATTCTAAAATAAAAAGTTCATTAATATTTAATGTAAGTGGTAGAACCCAATTAATTCACTACTATATTTCAGTTCTCAAAAGCTAGAGTTATACGAGAAACTTCAACGTCTGATAAAGAACAATCCTAAGCCTAGAGTCGTCTGTGAGTCGATCGTGAGCTGGTTGATATCCCTTCACCGGAAGTGTGTCCTGCCGAACTTAGGATGCGACTTCTGTCCATTCCACGATTTGCTCTACGTGGCAGTCAGATTGGTCGTCAAATTTCGCCTCAAAAGTGAATCCACCGTTTCGGCTCTTCTAGCAGATATCTACACATGCGAGGGCTCTTTCGACAGACTTTTTTCCGGTAAATTATCTATTGTAAATACCTTTAGATAAAATGAATTGAGTACCAACTAGTTATCTGAGATCAAATTACGATACATATTACTTATGTCTTCTTTTTTTATCTCTGCGTTTCAGGTGCGATATTTAAAGCCGTCGAAACTCTGAACAAGGGCGGAAACAACGACTTCATAAGCCGAAGAGAATCCATCCGAGTCCTAGAATTCATCTTGCGCTCATCCAAAAAGTACAGGATCGCCTACTATCACATGGGGAGGTTCCTTCCAATGGCAGATGTCCCGCTGAGCAACGGTCAATTGCCGCTGATTGCGGCACGCCGAGCGAAGAGCGGGTGGAGGGTTTCTAGGTTGTTTCTCAAGTATAGATCATCTACAAGATAACTTGTAACGGTGAAGAAGAAACCAAATTATGTGCAAATAAAAATCCTCTACAGTTTATATTCATAATGCTATTTGTAAATAATATTCTATTCCTTTTAATATTATATAATAAATCAATCGTTGTCGTTAAAAAATGTATCATTTATCATTATTCCTAAGCCCTATTAAATGTGAGTCCCTCAGGTCTCCTGTCTGAATTATAAAAAATACAACAACAAAACTCTCTATGCTTTACCTGTGAGGTATAACACACTATGTCCATCTTTTACCAATTCAGCATTATTACACATTTGTATTAAACTTTTCTTGTTCTGCCAAGAGCTACAGATAACTATGTCCTAGACCAAATATAAGGAGAGTTTCTTTAATCAAAAAGGACATAATTATAAGTCCTCTTTGATTCGGAGGAAACAACTTTTTAAACAGTTATCCTGAAAACTGAGGCAAATGTGGCATAGTGTACATTATCTGCGAGGTACAGATACAAGACCTGGTCGTTAGAATCATTTATGTTTCTTTGATTCGAATATAATCAAATTAGCAAATCTTCGAACTAGTAGATTCTAACAAGCATAACAGCAAAGTTAGCACAGGTTTCAGGTCTTGAAAAGTGAAAAATAAAAAAGGAGCCGCACAAATCGTGCTCAGAGACTATTTTGTTGTAAAATCCAATTTTATATGAAAACAAAAATAAATTGAAAATCTCCATGCTTTGACGGGCATAATGGTGCAGATCAGGTTAATCAAAGACAAAATTATGAATCACAAATGCCAAACCTACAAACGAATTGAAATCGTTTATAGCTTCGAAAAAAAAAAAAGAAATGTTATACCTCCAGTAAAATAATCAGAAAGAAAAACATTTTGGAATAAGCCGAAAAAAACAACAATGAAATTGCTTAATCGGGACCATTATTCTGGCAAATATGTGAGAAAGAATATTACTTAAATTCAAAGTTTATCAGATCTAGTCTCAGGTTAAGACCACCTATTTTTGCGGATTATCCCCAGCAGTAAATCATATCATAAACCTTACTCAACAGAAGGTACAGTTATATTGCACAGATCAGAAATAACCGCTGGTCAGGTAGACCCGCTTTCAAATTAAGGCATCGTATTGCCACCTCCTGTCTCTTATTCAAAATCCAAGATAATGAGCTCAAAAATATTTACCATTTAGCTTTAACATCGCAATAAAACAATTAAAAAATACGAAGAGCTCTTAGTATTTTCCACAAATACCTTAGTATCTGAACGTTTTTTAGAACCTTTAGGTCATTATTACAATCAACGAAAAATGTAATAAGAATAATGATTATAAAAACTGAAAAAAATTTTGGTCAGTAAATCTACGAGTGACCCACCACTTCAACTGATCGTGCTGGCGAATTTTAACTTATTATCTATCTTTTTGTAGCTTTAATTCCTCTTGTCGTCAGAGCGTTGATTAAGAAAGGATTTCAACCGTCAAAAATTTAAAAATAAAAACACGGATTAATAGTAGAGATATTGTATTGAATATTGAAAAGCCCTAAGTTCATTTTTGCATGGTGCCTCTCCGGATGGGAAATATAATGTTCGTTTATTTACGGATGTTAGAGCAAAGTTCTCAAATCGTGGCGATTTCAAAGAAGCTTTAATACCTCCTTGAAACAAGAGCATAATAGAATTAAAACAATCAGTTGTGAAATTTTGTTTGTTGATAACGAACAATATGGAAAAGTAGCATTCACCCATTTCCAAAATGACCGACACAGATATAAAAATGCCAAACGTTAGGGATAGAGATAGTACCTTTTTGGACTCTTCTTTAGATACGGTAAAGTGTACCATCATCAATTCTATCGATTTACCTCGAACTAAAAACCTCATACAAACATAATACATAGCGTAAATACTGAAAAGTCGTTAAACGATTTAATTTTTCTTTTAATACACTTTTTAATCAGGACATTTTTTCCGCTAAATAATTACGGCATTACAGAATTTAAAAATCCCTCTCCTTGGTCGTGTGGAACGGGGGTGGGGAGAGGGGGTGTCCCGGAGCTACTTATACCACCGGACCCCGCAGGTACCACCGTCATTCCTTCAGACACCTCAGTCCCTTGCTCAGTCTCTCTCTATAGTGCCTGTCAGTGTAGTTTCGGAAGATGGCTGTACCTCAGATTGTCAGCGATCTGCATTATTATGTATACGTGAAGAAAAGGATCTGGTAAGTTCAACATTAATCACATTCATTCTAAAATAAAAAGTTCATTAATATTTAATGTAAGTGGTAGAACCCAATTAATTCACTACTATATTTCAGTTCTCAAAAGCTAGAGTTATACGAGAAACTTCAACGTCTGATAAAGAACAATCCTAAGCCTAGAGTCGTCTGTGAGTCGATCGTGAGCTGGTTGATATCCCTTCACCGGAAGTGTGTCCTGCCGAACTTAGGATGCGACTTCTGTCCATTCCACGATTTGCTCTACGTGGCAGTCAGATTGGTCGTCAAATTTCGCCTCAAAAGTGAATCCACCGTTTCGGCTCTTCTAGCAGATATCTACACATGCGAGGGCTCTTTCGACAGACTTTTTTCCGGTAAATTATCTATTGTAAATACCTTTAGATAAAATGAATTGAGTACCAACTAGTTATCTGAGATCAAATTACGATACATATTACTTATGTCTTCTTTTTTTATCTCTGCGTTTCAGGTGCGATATTTAAAGCCGTCGAAACTCTGAACAAGGGCGGAAACAACGACTTCATAAGCCGAAGAGAATCCATCCGAGTCCTAGAATTCATCTTGCGCTCATCCAAAAAGTACAGGATCGCCTACTATCACATGGGGAGGTTCCTTCCAATGGCAGATGTCCCGCTGAGCAACGGTCAATTGCCGCTGATTGCGGCACGCCGAGCGAAGAGCGGGTGGAGGGTTTCTAGGTTGTTTCTCAAGTATAGATCATCTACAAGATAACTTGTAACGGTGAAGAAGAAACCAAATTATGTGCAAATAAAAATCCTCTACAGTTTATATTCATAATGCTATTTGTAAATAATATTCTATTCCTTTTAATATTATATAATAAATCAAGCGTTGTCGTTAAAAAATGTATCATTTATCATTATTCCTAAGCCCTATTAAATGTGAGTCCCTCAGGTCTCCTGTCTGAATTATAAAAAATACAACAACAAAACTCTCTATGCTTTACCTGTGAGGTATAACACACTATGTCCATCTTTTACCAATTCAGCATTATTACACATTTGTATTAAACTTTTCTTGTTCTGCCAAGAGCTACAGATAACTATGTCCTAGACCAAATATAAGGAGAGTTTCTTTAATCAAAAAGGACATAATTATAAGTCCTCTTTGATTCGGAGGAAACAACTTTTTAAACAGTTATCCTGAAAACTGAGGCAAATGTGGCATAGTGTACATTATCTGCGAGGTACAGATACAAGACCTGGTCGTTAGAATCATTTATGTTTCTTTGATTCGAATATAATCAAATTAGCAAATCTTCGAACTAGTAGATTCTAACAAGCATAACAGCAAAGTTAGCACAGGTTTCAGGTCTTGAAAAGTGAAAAATAAAAAAGGAGCCGCACAAATCGTGCTCAGAGACTATTTTGTTGTAAAATCCAATTTTATATGAAAACAAAAATAAATTGAAAATCTCCATGCTTTGACGGGCATAATGGTGCAGATCAGGTTAATCAAAGACAAAATTATGAATCACAAATGCCAAACCTACAAACGAATTGAAATCGTTTATAGCTTCGAAAAAAAAAAAAGAAATGTTATACCTCCAGTAAAATAATCAGAAAGAAAAACATTTTGGAATAAGCCGAAAAAAACAACAATGAAATTGCTTAATCGGGACCATTATTCTGGCAAATATGTGAGAAAGAATATTACTTAAATTCAAAGTTTATCAGATCTAGTCTCAGGTTAAGACCACCTATTTTTGCGGATTATCCCCAGCAGTAAATCATATCATAAACCTTACTCAACAGAAGGTACAGTTATATTGCACAGATCAGAAATAACCGCTGGTCAGGTAGACCCGCTTTCAAATTAAGGCGTCGTATTGCCACCTCCTGTCTCTTATTCAAAATCCAAGATAATGAGCTCAAAAATATTTACCATTTAGCTTTAACATCGCAATAAAACAATTAAAAAATACGAAGAGCTCTTAGTATTTTCCACAAATACCTTAGTAACTGAACGTTTTTTAGAACCTTTAGGTCATTATTACAATCAACGAAAAATGTAATAAGAATAATGATTATAAAAACTGAAAAAAATTTTGGTCAGTAAATCTACGAGTGACCCACCACTTCAACTGATCGTGCTGGCGAATTTTAACTTATTATCTATCTTTTTGTAGCTATAATTCCTCTTGTCGTCAGAGCGTTGATTAAGAAAGGATTTCAACCGTCAAAAATTTAAAAATAAAAACACGGATTAATAGTAGAGATATTGTATTGAATATTGAAAAGCACTAAGTTCATTTTTGCATGGTGCCTCTCCGGATGGGAAATATAATGTTCGTTTATTTACGGATGTTAGAGCAAAGTTCTCAAATCGTGGCGATTTCAAAGAAGCTTTAATACCTCCTTGAAACAAGAGCATAATAGAATTAAAACAATCAGTTGTGAAATTTTGTTTGTTGGTAACGAACAATATGGAAAAGTAGCATTCACCCATTTCCAAAATGACCGACACAGATATAAAAATGCCAAACGTTAGGGATAGAAATAGTACCTTTTTGGACTCTTCTTTAGATACGGTAAAGTGTACCATCATCAATTCTATCGATTTACCTCGAACTAAAAACCTCATACAAACATAATACATAGCGTAAATACTGAAAAGTCGTTAAACGATTTAATTTTTCTTTTAATACACTTTTTAATCAGGACATTTTTTCCGCTAAATAATTACGGCATTACAGAATTTAAAAATCCCTCTCCTTGGTCGTGTGGAACGGGGGTGGGGAGAGGGGGTGTCCCGGAGCTACTTATACCACCGGACCCCGCAGGTACCACCGTCATTCCTTCAGACACCTCAGTCCCTTGCTCAGTCTCTCTCTATAGTGCCTGTCAGTGTAGTTTCGGAAGATGGCTGTACCTCAGATTGTCAGCGATCTGCATTATTATGTATACGTGAAGAAAAGGATCTGGTAAGTTCAACATTAATCACATTCATTCTAAAATAAAAAGTTCATTAATATTTAATGTAAGTGGTAGAACCCAATTAATTCACTACTATATTTCAGTTCTCAAAAGCTAGAGTTATACGAGAAACTTCAACGTCTGATAAAGAACAATCCTAAGCCTAGAGTCGTCTGTGAGTCGATCGTGAGCTGGTTGATATCCCTTCACCGGAAGTGTGTCCTGCCGAACTTAGGATGCGACTTCTGTCCATTCCACGATTTGCTCTACGTGGCAGTCAGATTGGTCGTCAAATTTCGCCTCAAAAGTGAATCCACCGTTTCGGCTCTTCTAGCAGATATCTACACATGCGAGGGCTCTTTCGACAGACTTTTTTCCGGTAAATTATCTATTGTAAATACCTTTAGATAAAATGAATTGAGTACCAACTAGTTATCTGAGATCAAATTACGATACATATTACTTATGTCTTCTTTTTTTATCTCTGCGTTTCAGGTGCGATATTTAAAGCCGTCGAAACTCTGAACAAGGGCGGAAACAACGACTTCATAAGCCGAAGAGAATCCATCCGAGTCCTAGAATTCATCTTGCGCTCATCCAAAAAGTACAGGATCGCCTACTATCACATGGGGAGGTTCCTTCCAATGGCAGATGTCCCGCTGAGCAACGGTCAATTGCCGCTGATTGCGGCACGCCGAGCGAAGAGCGGGTGGAGGGTTTCTAGGTTGTTTCTCAAGTATAGATCATCTACAAGATAACTTGTAACGGTGAAGAAGAAACCAAATTATGTGCAAATAAAAATCCTCTACAGTTTATATTCATAATGCTATTTGTAAATAATATTCTATTCCTTTTAATATTATATAATAAATCAATCGTTGTCGTTAAAAAATGTATCATTTATCATTATTCCTAAGCCCTATTAAATGTGAGTCCCTCAGGTCTCCTGTCTGAATTATAAAAAATACAACAACAAAACTCTCTATGCTTTACCTGTGAGGTATAACACACTATGTCCATCTTTTACCAATTCAGCATTATTACACATTTGTATTAAACTTTTCTTGTTCTGCCAAGAGCTACAGATAACTATGTCCTAGACCAAATATAAGGAGAGTTTCTTTAATCAAAAAGGACATAATTATAAGTCCTCTTTGATTCGGAGGAAACAACTTTTTAAACAGTTATCCTGAAAACTGAGGCAAATGTGGCATAGTGTACATTATCTGCGAGGTACAGATACAAGACCTGGTCGTTAGAATCATTTATGTTTCTTTGATTCGAATATAATCAAATTAGCAAATCTTCGAACTAGTAGATTCTAACAAGCATAACAGCAAAGTTAGCACAGGTTTCAGGTCTTGAAAAGTGAAAAATAAAAAAGGAGCCGCACAAATCGTGCTCAGAGACTATTTTGTTGTAAAATCCAATTTTATATGAAAACAAAAATAAATTGAAAATCTCCATGCTTTGACGGGCATAATGGTGCAGATCAGGTTAATCAAAGACAAAATTATGAATCACAAATGCCAAACCTACAAACGAATTGAAATCGTTTATAGCTTCGAAAAAAAAAAAAAGAAATGTTATACCTCCAGTAAAATAATCAGAAAGAAAAACATTTTGGAATAAGCCGAAAAAAACAACAATGAAATTGCTTAATCGGGACCATTATTCTGGCAAATATGTGAGAAAGAATATTACTTAAATTCAAAGTTTATCAGATCTAGTCTCAGGTTAAGACCACCTATTTTTGCGGATTATCCCCAGCAGTAAATCATATCATAAACCTTACTCAACAGAAGGTACAGTTATATTGCACAGATCAGAAATAACCGCTGGTCAGGTAGACCCGCTTTCAAATTAAGGCATCGTATTGCCAGCTCCTGTCTCTTATTGAAAATCCAAGATAATGAGCTCAAAAATATTTACCATTTAGCTTTAACATCGCAATAAAACAATTAAAAAATACGAAGAGCTCTTAGTATTTTCCACAAATACCTTAGTATCTGAACGTTTTTTAGAACCTTTAGGTCATTATTACAATCAACGAAAAATGTAATAAGAATAATGATTATAAAAACTGAAAAAAATTTTGGTCAGTAAATCTACGAGTGACCCACCACTTCAACTGATCGTGCTGGCGAATTTTAACTTATTATCTATCTTTTTGTAGCTTTAATTCCTCTTGTCGTCAGAGCGTTGATTAAGAAAGGATTTCAACCGTCAAAAATTTAAAAATAAAAACACGGATTAATAGTAGAGATATTTTATTGAATATTGAAAAGCCCTAAGTTCATTTTTGCATGGTGCCTCTCCGGATGGGAAATATAATGTTCGTTTATTTACGGATGTTAGAGCAAAGTTCTCAAATCATGGCGATTTCAAAGAAGCTTTAATACCTCCTTGAAACAAGAGCATAATAGAATTAAAACAATCAGTTGTGAAATTTTGTTTGTTGATAACGAACAATATGGAAAAGTAGCATTCACCCATTTCCAAAATGACCGACACAGATATAAAAATGCCAAACGTTAGGGATAGAAATAGTACCTTTTTGGACTCTTCTTTAGATACGGTAAAGTGTACCATCATCAATTCTATCGATTTACCTCGAACTAAAAACCTCATACAAACATAATACATAGCGTAAATACTGAAAAGTCGTTAAACGATTTAATTTTTCTTTTAATACACTTTTTAATCAGGACATTTTTTCCGCTAAATAATTACGGCATTACAGAATTTAAAAATCCCTCTCCTTGGTCGTGTGGAACGGGGGTGGGGAGAGGGGGTGTCCCGGAGCTACTTATACCACCGGACCCCGCAGGTACCACCGTCATTCCTTCAGACACCTCAGTCCCTTGCTCAGTCTCTCTCTATAGTGCCTGTCAGTGTAGTTTCGGAAGATGGCTGTACCTCAGATTGTCAGCGATCTGCATTATTATGTATACGTGAAGAAAAGGATCTGGTAAGTTCAACATTAATCACATTCATTCTAAAATAAAAAGTTCATTAATATTAAATGTAAGTGGTAGAACCCAATTAATTCACTACTATATTTCAGTTCTCAAAAGCTAGAGTTATACGAGAAACTTCAACGTCTGATAAAGAACAATCCTAAGCCTAGAGTCGTCTGTGAGTCGATCGTGAGCTGGTTGATATCCCTTCACCGGAAGTGTGTCCTGCCGAACTTAGGATGCGACTTCTGTCCATTCCACGATTTGCTCTACGTGGCAGTCAGATTGGTCGTCAAATTTCGCCTCAAAAGTGAATCCACCGTTTCGGCTCTTCTAGCAGATATCTACACATGCGAGGGCTCTTTCGACAGACTTTTTTCCGGTAAATTATCTATTGTAAATACCTTTAGATAAAATGAATTGAGTACCAACTAGTTATCTGAGATCAAATTACGATACATATTACTTATGTCTTCTTTTTTTATCTCTGCGTTTCAGCTGCGATATTTAAAGCCGTCGAAACTCTGAACAAGGGCGGAAACAACGACTTCATAAGCCGAAGAGAATCCATCCGAGTCCTAGAATTCATCTTGCGCTCATCCAAAAAGTACAGGATCGCCTACTATCACATGGGGAGGTTCCTTCCAATGGCAGATGTCCCGCTGAGCAACGGTCAATTGCCGCTGATTGCGGCACGCCGAGCGAAGAGCGGGTGGAGGGTTTCTAGGTTGTTTCTCAAGTATAGATCATCTACAAGATAACTTGTAACGGTGAAGAAGAAACCAAATTATGTGCAAATAAAAATCCTCTACAGTTTATATTCATAATGCTATTTGTAAATAATATTCTATTCCTTTTAATATTATATAATAAATCAATCGTTGTCGTTAAAAAATGTATCATTTATCATTATTCCTAAGCCCTATTAAATGTGAGTCCCTCAGGTCTCCTGTCTGAATTATAAAAAATACAACAACAAAACTCTCTATGCTTTACCTGTGAGGTATAACACACTATGTCCATCTTTTACCAATTCAGCATTATTACACATTTGTATTAAACTTTTCTTGTTCTGCCAAGAGCTACAGATAACTATGTCCTAGACCAAATATAAGGAGAGTTTCTTTAATCAAAAAGGACATAATTATAAGTCCTCTTTGATTCGGAGGAAACAACTTTTTAAACAGTTATCCTGAAAACTGAGGCAAATGTGGCATAGTGTACATTATCTGCGAGGTACAGATACAAGACCTGGTCGTTAGAATCATTTATGTTTCTTTGATTCGAATATAATCAAATTAGCAAATCTTCGAACTAGTAGATTCTAACAAGCATAACAGCAAAGTTAGCACAGGTTTCAGGTCTTGAAAAGTGAAAAATAAAAAAGGAGCCGCACAAATCGTGCTCAGAGACTATTTTGTTGTAAAATCCAATTTTATATGAAAACAAAAATAAATTGAAAATCTCCATGCTTTGACGGGCATAATGGTGCAGATCAGGTTAATCAAAGACAAAATTATGAATCACAAATGCCAAACCTACAAACGAATTGAAATCGTTTATAGCTTCGAAAAAAAAAAAAAGAAATGTTATACCTCCAGTAAAATAATCAGAAAGAAAAACATTTTGGAATAAGCCGAAAAAAACAACAATGAAATTGCTTAATCGGGACCATTATTCTGGCAAATATGTGAGAAAGAATATTACTTAAATTCAAAGTTTATCAGATCTAGTCTCAGGTTAAGACCACCTATTTTTGCGGATTATCCCCAGCAGTAAATCATATCATAAACCTTACTCAACAGAAGGTACAGTTATATTGCACAGATCAGAAATAACCGCTGGTCAGGTAGACCCGCTTTCAAATTAAGGCATCGTATTGCCACCTCCTGTCTCTTATTGAAAATCCAAGATAATGAGCTCAAAAATATTTACCATTTAGCTTTAACATCGCAATAAAACAATTAAAAAATACGAAGAGCTCTTAGTATTTTCCACAAATACCTTAGTATCAGAACGTTTTTTAGAACCTTTAGGTCATTATTACAATCAACGAAAAATGTAATAAGAATAATGATTATAAAAACTGAAAAAAATTTTGGTCAGTAAATCTACGAGTGACCCACCACTTCAACTGATCGTGCTGGCGAATTTTAACTTATTATCTATCTTTTTGTAGCTTTAATTCCTCTTGTCGTCAGAGCGTTGATTAAGAAAGGATTTCAACCGTCAAAAATTTAAAAATAAAAACACGGATTAATAGTAGAGATATTTTATTGAATATTGAAAAGCCCTAAGTTCATTTTTGCATGGTGCCTCTCCGGATGGGAAATATAATGTTCGTTTATTTACGGATGTTAGAGCAAAGTTCTCAAATCATGGCGATTTCAAAGAAGCTTTAATACCTCCTTGAAACAAGAGCATAATAGAATTAAAACAATCAGTTGTGAAATTTTGTTTGTTGATAACGAACAATATGGAAAAGTAGCATTCACCCATTTCCAAAATGACCGACACAGATATAAAAATGCCAAACGTTAGGGATAGAAATAGTACCTTTTTGGACTCTTCTTTAGATACGGTAAAGTGTACCATCATCAATTCTATCGATTTACCTCGAACTAAAAACCTCATACAAACATAATACATAGCGTAAATACTGAAAAGTCGTTAAACGATTTAATTTTTCTTTTAATACACTTTTTAATCAGGACATTTTTTCCGCTAAATAATTACGGCATTACAGAATTTAAAAATCCCTCTCCTTGGTCGTGTGGAACGGGGGTGGGGAGAGGGGGTGTCCCGGAGCTACTTATACCACCGGACCCCGCAGGTACCACCGTCATTCCTTCAGACACCTCAGTCCCTTGCTCAGTCTCTCTCTATAGTGCCTGTCAGTGTAGTTTCGGAAGATGGCTGTACCTCAGATTGTCAGCGATCTGCATTATTATGTATACGTGAAGAAAAGGATCTGGTAAGTTCAACATTAATCACATTCATTCTAAAATAAAAAGTTCATTAATATTAAATGTAAGTGGTAGAACCCAATTAATTCACTACTATATTTCAGTTCTCAAAAGCTAGAGTTATACGAGAAACTTCAACGTCTGATAAAGAACAATCCTAAGCCTAGAGTCGTCTGTGAGTCGATCGTGAGCTGGTTGATATCCCTTCACCGGAAGTGTGTCCTGCCGAACTTAGGATGCGACTTCTGTCCATTCCACGATTTGCTCTACGTGGCAGTCAGATTGGTCGTCAAATTTCGCCTCAAAAGTGAATCCACCGTTTCGGCTCTTCTAGCAGATATCTACACATGCGAGGGCTCTTTCGACAGACTTTTTTCCGGTAAATTATCTATTGTAAATACCTTTAGATAAAATGAATTGAGTACCAACTAGTTATCTGAGATCAAATTACGATACATATTACTTATGTCTTCTTTTTTTATCTCTGCGTTTCAGGTGCGATATTTAAAGCCGTCGAAACTCTGAACAAGGGCGGAAACAACGACTTCATAAGCCGAAGAGAATCCATCCGAGTCCTAGAATTCATCTTGCGCTCATCCAAAAAGTACAGGATCGCCTACTATCACATGGGGAGGTTCCTTCCAATGGCAGATGTCCCGCTGAGCAACGGTCAATTGCCGCTGATTGCGGCACGCCGAGCGAAGAGCGGGTGGAGGGTTTCTAGGTTGTTTCTCAAGTATAGATCATCTACAAGATAACTTGTAACGGTGAAGAAGAAACCAAATTATGTGCAAATAAAAATCCTCTACAGTTTATATTCATAATGCTATTTGTAAATAATATTCTATTCCTTTTAATATTATATAATAAATCAATCGTTGTCGTTAAAAAATGTATCATTTATCATTATTCCTAAGCCCTATTAAATGTGAGTCCCTCAGGTCTCCTGTCTGAATTATAAAAAATACAACAACAAAACTCTCTATGCTTTACCTGTGAGGTATAACACACTATGTCCATCTTTTACCAATTCAGCATTATTACACATTTGTATTAAACTTTTCTTGTTCTGCCAAGAGCTACAGATAACTATGTCC
The DNA here is from genome assembly GCA_948150685.1 of Rhaphigaster nebulosa. Taxonomy (NCBI): domain Eukaryota; kingdom Metazoa; phylum Arthropoda; class Insecta; order Hemiptera; family Pentatomidae; genus Rhaphigaster; species Rhaphigaster nebulosa. The sequence continues at coordinate 99,781,260 of OX411306.1, read as the reverse complement.
TAGACCAAATATAAGGAGAGTTTCTTTAATCAAAAAGGACATAATTATAAGTCCTCTTTGATTCGGAGGAAACAACTTTTTAAACAGTTATCCTGAAAACTGAGGCAAATGTGGCATAGTGTACATTATCTGCGAGGTACAGATACAAGACCTGGTCGTTAGAATCATTTATGTTTCTTTGATTCGAATATAATCAAATTAGCAAATCTTCGAACTAGTAGATTCTAACAAACATAACAGCAAAGTTAGCACAGGTTTCAGGTCTTGAAAAGTGAAAAATAAAAAAGGAGCCGCACAAATCGTGCTCAGAGACTATTTTGTTGTAAAATCCAATTTTATATGAAAACAAAAATAAATTGAAAATCTCCATGCTTTGACGGGCATAATGGTGCAGATCAGGTTAATCAAAGACAAAATTATGAATCACAAATGCCAAACCTACAAACGAATTGAAATCGTTTATAGCTTCGAAAAAAAAAAAAGAAATGTTATACCTCCAGTAAAATAATCAGAAAGAAAAACATTTTGGAATAAGCCGAAAAAAACAACAATGAAATTGCTTAATCGGGACCATTATTCTGGCAAATATGTGAGAAAGAATATTACTTAAATTCAAAGTTTATCAGATCTAGTCTCAGGTTAAGACCACCTATTTTTGCGGATTATCCCCAGCAGTAAATCATATCATAAACCTTACTCAACAGAAGGTACAGTTATATTGCACAGATCAGAAATAACCGCTGGTCAGGTAGACCCGCTTTCAAATTAAGGCATCGTATTGCCACCTCCTGTCTCTTATTCAAAATCCAAGATAATGAGCTCAAAAATATTTACCATTTAGCTTTAACATCGCAATAAAACAATTAAAAAATACGAAGAGCTCTTAGTATTTTCCACAAATACCTTAGTATCTGAACGTTTTTTAGAACCTTTAGGTCATTATTACAATCAACGAAAAATGTAATAAGAATAATGATTATAAAAACTGAAAAAAATTTTGGTCAGTAAATCTACGAGTGACCCACCACTTCAACTGATCGTGCTGGCGAATTTTAACTTATTATCTATCTTTTTGTAGCTATAATTCCTCTTGTCGTCAGAGCGTTGATTAAGAAAGGATTTCAACCGTCAAAAATTTAAAAATAAAAACACGGATTAATAGTAGAGATATTGTATTGAATATTGAAAAGCACTAAGTTCATTTTTGCATGGTGCCTCTCCGGATGGGAAATATAATGTTCGTTTATTTACGGATGTTAGAGCAAAGTTCTCAAATCGTGGCGATTTCAAAGAAGCTTTAATACCTCCTTGAAACAAGAGCATAATAGAATTAAAACAATCAGTTGTGAAATTTTGTTTGTTGATAACGAACAATATGGAAAAGTAGCATTCACCCATTTCCAAAATGACCGACACAGATATAAAAATGCCAAACGTTAGGGATAGAAATAGTACCTTTTTGGACTCTTCTTTAGATACGGTAAAGTGTACCATCATCAATTCTATCGATTTACCTCGAACTAAAAACCTCATACAAACATAATACATAGCGTAAATACTGAAAAGTCGTTAAACGATTTAATTTTTCTTTTAATACACTTTTTAATCAGGACATTTTTTCCGCTAAATAATTACGGCATTACAGAATTTAAAAATCCTTCTCCTTGGTCGTGTGGAACGGGGGTGGGGAGAGGGGGTGTCCCGGAGCTACTTATACCACCGGACCCCGCAGGTACCACCGTCATTCCTTCAGACACCTCAGTCCCTTGCTCAGTCTCTCTCTATAGTGCCTGTCAGTGTAGTTTCGGAAGATGGCTGTACCTCAGATTGTCAGCGATCTGCATTATTATGTATACGTGAAGAAAAGGATCTGGTAAGTTCAACATTAATCACATTCATTCTAAAATAAAAAGTTCATTAATATTTAATGTAAGTGGTAGAACCCAATTAATTCACTACTATATTTCAGTTCTCAAAAGCTAGAGTTATACGAGAAACTTCAACGTCTGATAAAGAACAATCCTAAGCCTAGAGTCGTCTGTGAGTCGATCGTGAGCTGGTTGATATCCCTTCACCGGAAGTGTGTCCTGCCGAACTTAGGATGCGACTTCTGTCCATTCCACGATTTGCTCTACGTGGCAGTCAGATTGGTCGTCAAATTTCGCCTCAAAAGTGAATCCACCGTTTCGGCTCTTCTAGCAGATATCTACACATGCGAGGGCTCTTTCGACAGACTTTTTTCCGGTAAATTATCTATTGTAAATACCTTTAGATAAAATGAATTGAGTACCAACTAGTTATCTGAGATCAAATTACGATACATATTACTTATGTCTTCTTTTTTTATCTCTGCGTTTCAGGTGCGATATTTAAAGCCGTCGAAACTCTGAACAAGGGCGGAAACAACGACTTCATAAGCCGAAGAGAATCCATCCGAGTCCTAGAATTCATCTTGCGCTCATCCAAAAAGTACAGGATCGCCTACTATCACATGGGGAGGTTCCTTCCAATGGCAGATGTCCCGCTGAGCAACGGTCAATTGCCGCTGATTGCGGCACGCCGAGCGAAGAGCGGGTGGAGGGTTTCTAGGTTGTTTCTCAAGTATAGATCATCTACAAGATAACTTGTAACGGTGAAGAAGAAACCAAATTATGTGCAAATAAAAATCCTCTACAGTTTATATTCATAATGCTATTTGTAAATAATATTCTATTCCTTTTAATATTATATAATAAATCAATCGTTGTCGTTAAAAAATGTATCATTTATCATTATTCCTAAGCCCTATTAAATGTGAGTCCCTCAGGTCTCCTGTCTGAATTATAAAAAATACAACAACAAAACTCTCTATGCTTTACCTGTGAGGTATAACACACTATGTCCATCTTTTACCAATTCAGCATTATTACACATTTGTATTAAACTTTTCTTGTTCTGCCAAGAGCTACAGATAACTATGTCCTAGACCAAATATAAGGAGAGTTTCTTTAATCAAAAAGGACATAATTATAAGTCCTCTTTGATTCGGAGGAAACAACTTTTTAAACAGTTATCCTGAAAACTGAGGCAAATGTGGCATAGTGTACATTATCTGCGAGGTACAGATACAAGACCTGGTCGTTAGAATCATTTATGTTTCTTTGATTCGAATATAATCAAATTAGCAAATCTTCGAACTAGTAGATTCTAACAAGCATAACAGCAAAGTTAGCACAGGTTTCAGGTCTTGAAAAGTGAAAAATAAAAAAGGAGCCGCACAAATCGTGCTCAGAGACTATTTTGTTGTAAAATCCAATTTTATATGAAAACAAAAATAAATTGAAAATCTCCATGCTTTGACGGGCATAATGGTGCAGATCAGGTTAATCAAAGACAAAATTATGAATCACAAATGCCAAACCTACAAACGAATTGAAATCGTTTATAGCTTCGAAAAAAAAAAAAGAAATGTTATACCTCCAGTAAAATAATCAGAAAGAAAAACATTTTGGAATAAGCCGAAAAAAACAACAATGAAATTGCTTAATCGGGACCATTATTCTGGCAAATATGTGAGAAAGAATATTACTTAAATTCAAAGTTTATCAGATCTAGTCTCAGGTTAAGACCACCTATTTTTGCGGATTATCCCCAGCAGTAAATCATATCATAAACCTTACTCAACAGAAGGTACAGTTATATTGCACAGATCAGAAATAACCGCTGGTCAGGTAGACCCGCTTTCAAATTAAGGCATCGTATTGCCACCTCCTGTCTCTTATTCAAAATCCAAGATAATGAGCTCAAAAATATTTACCATTTAGCTTTAACATCGCAATAAAACAATTAAAAAATACGAAGAGCTCTTAGTATTTTCCACAAATACCTTAGTATCTGAACGTTTTTTAGAACCTTTAGGTCATTATTACTATCAACGAAAAATGTAATAAGAATAATGATTATAAAAACTGAAAAAAATTTTGGTCAGTAAATCTACGAGTGACCCACCACTTCAACTGATCGTGCTGGCGAATTTTAACTTATTATCTATCTTTTTGTAGCTTTAATTCCTCTTGTCGTCAGAGCGTTGATTAAGAAAGGATTTCAACCGTCAAAAATTTAAAAATAAAAACACGGATTAATAGTAGAGATATTGTATTGAATATTGAAAAGCCCTAAGTTCATTTTTGCATGGTGCCTCTCCGGATGGGAAATATAATGTTCGTTTATTTACGGATGTTAGAGCAAAGTTCTCAAATCGTGGCGATTTCAAAGAAGCTTTAATACCTCCTTGAAACAAGAGCATAATAGAATTAAAACAATCAGTTGTGAAATTTTGTTTGTTGATAACGAACAATATGGAAAAGTAGCATTCACCCATTTCCAAAATGACCGACACAGATATAAAAATGCCAAACGTTAGGGATAGAAATAGTACCTTTTTGGACTCTTCTTTAGATACGGTAAAGTGTACCATCATCAATTCTATCGATTTACCTCGAACTAAAAACCTCATACAAACATAATACATAGCGTAAATACTGAAAAGTCGTTAAACGATTTAATTTTTCTTTTAATACACTTTTTAATCAGGACATTTTTTCCGCTAAATAATTACGGCATTACAGAATTTAAAAATCCCTCTCCTTGGTCGTGTGGAACGGGGGTGGGGAGAGGGGGTGTCCCGGAGCTACTTATACCACCGGACCCCGCAGGTACCACCGTCATTCCTTCAGACACCTCAGTCCCTTGCTCAGTCTCTCTCTATAGTGCCTGTCAGTGTAGTTTCGGAAGATGGCTGTACCTCAGATTGTCAGCGATCTGCATTATTATGTATACGTGAAGAAAAGGATCTGGTAAGTTCAACATTAATCACATTCATTCTAAAATAAAAAGTTCATTAATATTTAATGTAAGTGGTAGAACCCAATTAATTCACTACTATATTTCAGTTCTCAAAAGCTAGAGTTATACGAGAAACTTCAACGTCTGATAAAGAACAATCCTAAGCCTAGAGTCGTCTGTGAGTCGATCGTGAGCTGGTTGATATCCCTTCACCGGAAGTGTGTCCTGCCGAACTTAGGATGCGACTTCTGTCCATTCCACGATTTGCTCTACGTGGCAGTCAGATTGGTCGTCAAATTTCGCCTCAAAAGTGAATCCACCGTTTCGGCTCTTCTAGCAGATATCTACACATGCGAGGGCTCTTTCGACAGACTTTTTTCCGGTAAATTATCTATTGTAAATACCTTTAGATAAAATGAATTGAGTACCAACTAGTTATCTGAGATCAAATTACGATACATATTACTTATGTCTTCTTTTTTTATCTCTGCGTTTCAGGTGCGATATTTAAAGCCGTCGAAACTCTGAACAAGGGCGGAAACAACGACTTCATAAGCCGAAGAGAATCCATCCGAGTCCTAGAATTCATCTTGCGCTCATCCAAAAAGTACAGGATCGCCTACTATCACATGGGGAGGTTCCTTCCAATGGCAGATGTCCCGCTGAGCAACGGTCAATTGCCGCTGATTGCGGCACGCCGAGCGAAGAGCGGGTGGAGGGTTTCTAGGTTGTTTCTCAAGTATAGATCATCTACAAGATAACTTGTAACGGTGAAGAAGAAACCAAATTATGTGCAAATAAAAATCCTCTACAGTTTATATTCATAATGCTATTTGTAAATAATATTCTATTCCTTTTAATATTATATAATAAATCAATCGTTGTCGTTAAAAAATGTATCATTTATCATTATTCCTAAGCCCTATTAAATGTGAGTCCCTCAGGTCTCCTGTCTGAATTATAAAAAATACAACAACAAAACTCTCTATGCTTTACCTGTGAGGTATAACACACTATGTCCATCTTTTACCAATTCAGCATTATTACACATTTGTATTAAACTTTTCTTGTTCTGCCAAGAGCTACAGATAACTATGTCCTAGACCAAATATAAGGAGAGTTTCTTTAATCAAAAAGGACATAATTATAAGTCCTCTTTGATTCGGAGGAAACAACTTTTTAAACAGTTATCCTGAAAACTGAGGCAAATGTGGCATAGTGTACATTATCTGCGAGGTACAGATACAAGACCTGGTCGTTAGAATCATTTATGTTTCTTTGATTCGAATATAATCAAATTAGCAAATCTTCGAACTAGTAGATTCTAACAAGCATAACAGCAAAGTTAGCACAGGTTTCAGGTCTTGAAAAGTGAAAAATAAAAAAGGAGCCGCACAAATCGTGCTCAGAGACTATTTTGTTGTAAAATCCAATTTTATATGAAAACAAAAATAAATTGAAAATCTCCATGCTTTGACGGGCATAATGGTGCAGATCAGGTTAATCAAAGACAAAATTATGAATCACAAATGCCAAACCTACAAACGAATTGAAATCGTTTATAGCTTCGAAAAAAAAAAAAGAAATGTTATACCTCCAGTAAAATAATCAGAAAGAAAAACATTTTGGAATAAGCCGAAAAAAACAACAATGAAATTGCTTAATCGGGACCATTATTCTGGCAAATATGTGAGAAAGAATATTACTTAAATTCAAAGTTTATCAGATCTAGTCTCAGGTTAAGACCACCTATTTTTGCGGATTATCCCCAGCAGTAAATCATATCATAAACCTTACTCAACAGAAGGTACAGTTATATTGCACAGATCAGAAATAACCGCTGGTCAGGTAGACCCGCTTTCAAATTAAGGCATCGTATTGCCACCTCCTGTCTCTTATTCAAAATCCAAGATAATGAGCTCAAAAATATTTACCATTTAGCTTTAACATCGCAATAAAACAATTAAAAAATACGAAGAGCTCTTAGTATTTTCCACAAATACCTTAGTATCTGAACGTTTTTTAGAACCTTTAGGTCATTATTACAATCAACGAAAAATGTAATAAGAATAATGATTATAAAAACTGAAAAAAATTTTGGTCAGTAAATCTACGAGTGACCCACCACTTCAACTGATCGTGCTGGCGAATTTTAACTTATTATCTATCTTTTTGTAGCTTTAATTCCTCTTGTCGTCAGAGCGTTGATTAAGAAAGGATTTCAACCGTCAAAAATTTAAAAATAAAAACACGGATTAATAGTAGAGATATTGTATTGAATATTGAAAAGCACTAAGTTCCTTTTTGCATGGTGCCTCTCCGGATGGGAAATATAATGTTCGTTTATTTACGGATGTTAGAGCAAAGTTCTCAAATCGTGGCGATTTCAAAGAAGCTTTAATACCTCCTTGAAACAAGAGCATAATAGAATTAAAACAATCAGTTGTGAAATTTTGTTTGTTGATAACGAACAATATGGAAAAGTAGCATTCACCCATTTCCAAAATGACCGACACAGATATAAAAATGCCAAACGTTAGGGATAGAAATAGTACCTTTTTGGACTCTTCTTTAGATACGGTAAAGTGTACCATCATCAATTCTATCGATTTACCTCGAACTAAAAACCTCATACAAACATAATACATAGCGTAAATACTGAAAAGTCGTTAAACGATTTAATTTTTCTTTTAATACACTTTTTAATCAGGACATTTTTTCCGCTAAATAATTACGGCATTACAGAATTTAAAAATCCCTCTCCTTGGTCGTGTGGAACGGGGGTGGGGAGAGGGGGTGTCCCGGAGCTACTTATACCACCGGACCCCGCAGGTACCACCGTCATTCCTTCAGACACCTCAGTCCCTTGCTCAGTCTCTCTCTATAGTGCCTGTCAGTGTAGTTTCGGAAGATGGCTGTACCTCAGATTGTCAGCGATCTGCATTATTATGTATACGTGAAGAAAAGGATCTGGTAAGTTCAACATTAATCACATTCATTCTAAAATAAAAAGTTCATTAATATTTAATGTAAGTGGTAGAACCCAATTAATTCACTACTATATTTCAGTTCTCAAAAGCTAGAGTTATACGAGAAACTTCAACGTCTGATAAAGAACAATCCTAAGCCTAGAGTCGTCTGTGAGTCGATCGTGAGCTGGTTGATATCCCTTCACCGGAAGTGTGTCCTGCCGAACTTAGGATGCGACTTCTGTCCATTCCACGATTTGCTCTACGTGGCAGTCAGATTGGTCGTCAAATTTCGCCTCAAAAGTGAATCCACCGTTTCGGCTCTTCTAGCAGATATCTACACATGCGAGGGCTCTTTCGACAGACTTTTTTCCGGTAAATTATCTATTGTAAATACCTTTAGATAAAATGAATTGAGTACCAACTAGTTATCTGAGATCAAATTACGATACATATTACTTATGTCTTCTTTTTTTATCTCTGCGTTTCAGGTGCGATATTTAAAGCCGTCGAAACTCTGAACAAGGGCGGAAACAACGACTTCATAAGCCGAAGAGAATCCATCCGAGTCCTAGAATTCATCTTGCGCTCATCCAAAAAGTACAGGATCGCCTACTATCACATAGGGAGGTTCCTTCCAATGGCAGATGTCCCGCTGAGCAACGGTCAATTGCCGCTGATTGCGGCACGCCGAGCGAAGAGCGGGTGGAGGGTTTCTAGGTTGTTTCTCAAGTATAGATCATCTACAAGATAACTTGTAACGGTGAAGAAGAAACCAAATTATGTGCAAATAAAAATCCTCTACAGTTTATATTCATAATGCTATTTGTAAATAATATTCTATTCCTTTTAATATTATATAATAAATCAATCGTTGTCGTTAAAAAATGTATCATTTATCATTATTCCTAAGCCCTATTAAATGTGAGTCCCTCAGGTCTCCTGTCTGAATTATAAAAAATACAACAACAAAACTCTCTATGCTTTACCTGTGAGGTATAACACACTATGTCCATCTTTTACCAATTCAGCATTATTACACATTTGTATTAAACTTTTCTTGTTCTGCCAAGAGCTACAGATAACTATGTCCTAGACCAAATATAAGGAGAGTTTCTTTAATCAAAAAGGACATAATTATAAGTCCTCTTTGATTCGGAGGAAACAACTTTTTAAACAGTTATCCTGAAAACTGAGGCAAATGTGGCATAGTGTACATTATCTGCGAGGTACAGATACAAGACCTGGTCGTTAGAATCATTTATGTTTCTTTGATTCGAATATAATCAAATTAGCAAATCTTCGAACTAGTAGATTCTAACAAGCATAACAGCAAAGTTAGCACAGGTTTCAGGTCTTGAAAAGTGAAAAATAAAAAAGGAGCCGCACAAATCGTGCTCAGAGACTATTTTGTTGTAAAATCCAATTTTATATGAAAACAAAAATAAATTGAAAATCTCCATGCTTTGACGGGCATAATGGTGCAGATCAGGTTAATCAAAGACAAAATTATGAATCACAAATGCCAAACCTACAAACGAATTGAAATCGTTTATAGCTTCGAAAAAAAAAAAAAGAAATGTTATACCTCCAGTAAAATAATCAGAAAGAAAAACATTTTGGAATAAGCCGAAAAAAACAACAATGAAATTGCTTAATCGGGACCATTATTCTGGCAAATATGTGAGAAAGAATATTACTTAAATTCAAAGTTTATCAGATCTAGTCTCAGGTTAAGACCACCTATTTTTGCGGATTATCCCCAGCAGTAAATCATATCATAAACCTTACTCAACAGAAGGAACAGTTATATTGCACAGATCAGAAATAACCGCTGGTCAGGTAGACCCGCTTTCAAATTAAGGCATCGTATTGCCACCTCCTGTCTCTTATTCAAAATCCAAGATAATGAGCTCAAAAATATTTACCATTTAGCTTTAACATCGCAATAAAACAATTAAAAAATACGAAGAGCTCTTAGTATTTTCCACAAATACCTTAGTATCTGAACGTTTTTTAGAACCTTTAGGTCATTATTACAATCAACGAAAAATGTAATAAGAATAATGATTATAAAAACTGAAAAAAATTTTGGTCAGTAAATCTACGAGTGACCCACCACTTCAACTGATCGTGCTGGCGAATTTTAACTTATTATCTATCTTTTTGTAGCTATAATTCCTCTTGTCGGCAGAGCGTTGATTAAGAAAGGATTTCAACCGTCAAAAATTTAAAAATAAAAACACGGATTAATAGTAGAGATATTGTATTGAATATTGAAAAGCACTAAGTTCATTTTTGCATGGTGCCTCTCCGGATGGGAAATATAATGTTCGTTTATTTACGGATGTTAGAGCAAAGTTCTCAAATCGTGGCGATTTCAAAGAAGCTTTAATACCTCCTTGAAACAAGAGCATAATAGAATTAAAACAATCAGTTGTGAAATTTTGTTTGTTGATAACGAACAATATGGAAAAGTAGCATTCACCCATTTCCAAAATGACCGACACAGATATAAAAATGCCAAACGTTAGGGATAGAAATAGTACCTTTTTGGACTCTTCTTTAGATACGGTAAAGTGTACCATCATCAATTCTATCGATTTACCTCGAACTAAAAACCTCATACAAACATAATACATAGCGTAAATACTGAAAAGTCGTTAAACGATTTAATTTTTCTTTTAATACACTTTTTAATCAGGACATTTTTTCCGCTAAATAATTACGGCATTACAGAATTTAAAAATCCCTCTCCTTGGTCGTGTGGAACGGGGGTGGGGAGAGGGGGTGTCCCGGAGCTACTTATACCACCGGACCCCGCAGGTACCACCGTCATTCCTTCAGACACCTCAGTCCCTTGCTCAGTCTCTCTCTATAGTGCCTGTCAGTGTAGTTTCGGAAGATGGCTGTACCTCAGATTGTCAGCGATCTGCATTATTATGTATACGTGAAGAAAAGGATCTGGTAAGTTCAACATTAATCACATTCATTCTAAAATAAAAAGTTCATTAATATTTAATGTAAGTGGTAGAACCCAATTAATTCACTACTATATTTCAGTTCTCAAAAGCTAGAGTTATACGAGAAACTTCAACGTCTGATAAAGAACAATCCTAAGCCTAGAGTCGTCTGTGAGTCGATCGTGAGCTGGTTGATATCCCTTCACCGGAAGTGTGTCCTGCCGAACTTAGGATGCGACTTCTGTCCATTCCACGATTTGCTCTACGTGGCAGTCAGATTGGTCGTCAAATTTCGCCTCAAAAGTGAATCCACCGTTTCGGCTCTTCTAGCAGATATCTACACATGCGAGGGCTCTTTCGACAGACTTTTTTCCGGTAAATTATCTATTGTAAATACCTTTAGATAAAATGAATTGAGTACCAACTAGTTATCTGAGATCAAATTACGATACATATTACTTATGTCTTCTTTTTTTATCTCTGCGTTTCAGGTGCGATATTTAAAGCCGTCGAAACTCTGAACAAGGGCGGAAACAACGACTTCATAAGCCGAAGAGAATCCATCCGAGTCCTAGAATTCATCTTGCGCTCATCCAAAAAGTACAGGATCGCCTACTATCACATGGGGAGGTTCCTTCCAATGGCAGATGTCCCGCTGAGCAACGGTCAATTGCCGCTGATTGCGGCACGCCGAGCGAAGAGCGGGTGGAGGGTTTCTAGGTTGTTTCTCAAGTATAGATCATCTACAAGATAACTTGTAACGGTGAAGAAGAAACCAAATTATGTGCAAATAAAAATCCTCTACAGTTTATATTCATAATGCTATTTGTAAATAATATTCTATTCCTTTTAATATTATATAATAAATCAATCGTTGTCGTTAAAAAATGTATCATTTATCATTATTCCTAAGCCCTATTAAATGTGAGTCCCTCAGGTCTCCTGTCTGAATTATAAAAAATACAACAACAAAACTCTCTATGCTTTACCTGTGAGGTATAACACACTATGTCCATCTTTTACCAATTCAGCATTATTACACATTTGTATTAAACTTTTCTTGTTCTGCCAAGAGCTACAGATAACTATGTCCTAGACCAAATATAAGGAGAGTTTCTTTAATCAAAAAGGACATAATTATAAGTCCTCTTTGATTCGGAGGAAACAACTTTTTAAACAGTTATCCTGAAAACTGAGGCAAATGTGGCATAGTGTACATTATCTGCGAGGTACAGATACAAGACCTGGTCGTTAGAATCATTTATGTTTCTTTGATTCGAATATAATCAAATTAGCAAATCTTCGAACTAGTAGATTCTAACAAGCATAACAGCAAAGTTAGCACAGGTTTCAGGTCTTGAAAAGTGAAAAATAAAAAAGGAGCCGCACAAATCGTGCTCAGAGACTATTTTGTTGTAAAATCCAATTTTATATGAAAACAAAAATAAATTGAAAATCTCCATGCTTTGACGGGCATAATGGTGCAGATCAGGTTAATCAAAGACAAAATTATGAATCACAAATGCCAAACCTACAAACGAATTGAAATCGTTTATAGCTTCGAAAAAAAAAAAAGAAATGTTATACCTCCAGTAAAATAATCAGAAAGAAAAACATTTTGGAATAAGCCGAAAAAAACAACAATGAAATTGCTTAATCGGGACCATTATTCTGGCAAATATGTGAGAAAGAATATTACTTAAATTCAAAGTTTATCAGATCTAGTCTCAGGTTAAGACCACCTATTTTTGCGGATTATCCCCAGCAGTAAATCATATCATAAACCTTACTCAACAGAAGGTACAGTTATATTGCACAGATCAGAAATAACCGCTGGTCAGGTAGACCCGCTTTCAAATTAAGGCATCGTATTGCCACCTCCTGTCTCTTATTCAAAATCCAAGATAATGAGCTCAAAAATATTTACCATTTAGCTTTAACATCGCAATAAAACAATTAAAAAATACGAAGAGCTCTTAGTATTTTCCACAAATACCTTAGTATCTGAACGTTTTTTAGAACCTTTAGGTCATTATTACAATCAACGAAAAATGTAATAAGAATAATGATTATAAAAACTGAAAAAAATTTTGGTCAGTAAATCTACGAGTGACCCACCACTTCAACTGATCGTGCTGGCGAATTTTAACTTATTATCTATCTTTTTGTAGCTATAATTCCTCTTGTCGTCAGAGCGTTGATTAAGAAAGGATTTCAACCGTCAAAAATTTAAAAATAAAAACACGGATTAATAGTAGAGATATTGTATTGAATATTGAAAAGCACTAAGTTCATTTTTGCATGGTGCCTCTCCGGATGGGAAATATAATGTTCGTTTATTTACGGATGTTAGAGCAAAGTTCTCAAATCGTGGCGATTTCAAAGAAGCTTTAATACCTCCTTGAAACAAGAGCATAATAGAATTAAAACAATCAGTTGTGAAATTTTGTTTGTTGATAACGAACAATATGGAAAAGTAGCATTCACCCATTTCCAAAATGACCGACACAGATATAAAAATGCCAAACGTTAGGGATAGAAATAGTACCTTTTTGGACTCTTCTTTAGATACGGTAAAGTGTACCATCATCAATTCTATCGATTTACCTCGAACTAAAAACCTCATACAAACATAATACATAGCGTAAATACTGAAAAGTCGTTAAACGATTTAATTTTTCTTTTAATACACTTTTTAATCAGGACATTTTTTCCGCTAAATAATTACGGCATTACAGAATTTAAAAATCCCTCTCCTTGGTCGTGTGGAACGGGGGTGGGGAGAGGGGGTGTCCCGGAGCTACTTATACCACCGGACCCCGCAGGTACCACCGTCATTCCTTCAGACACCTCAGTCCCTTGCTCAGTCTCTCTCTATAGTGCCTGTCAGTGTAGTTTCGGAAGATGGCTGTACCTCAGATTGTCAGCGATCTGCATTATTATCTATACGTGAAGAAAAGGATCTGGTAAGTTCAACATTAATCACATTCATCCTAAAATAAAAAGTTCATTAATATTTAATGTAAGTGGTAGAACCCAATTAATTCACTACTATATTTCAGTTCTCAAAAGCTAGAGTTATACGAGAAACTTCAACGTCTGATAAAGAACAATCCTAAGCCTAGAGTCGTCTGTGAGTCGATCGTGAGCTGGTTGATATCCCTTCACCGGAAGTGTGTCCTGCCGAACTTAGGATGCGACTTCTGTCCATTCCACGATTTGCTCTACGTGGCAGTCAGATTGGTCGTCAAATTTCGCCTCAAAAGTGAATCCACCGTTTCGGCTCTTCTAGCAGATATCTACACATGCGAGGGCTCTTTCGACAGACTTTTTTCCGGTAAATTATCTATTGTAAATACCTTTAGATAAAATGAATTGAGTACCAACTAGTTATCTGAGATCAAATTACGATACATATTACTTATGTCTTCTTTTTTTATCTCTGCGTTTCAGGTGCGATATTTAAAGCCGTCGAAACTCTGAACAAGGGCGGAAACAACGACTTCATAAGCCGAAGAGAATCCATCCGAGTCCTAGAATTCATCTTGCGCTCATCCAAAAAGTACAGGATCGCCTACTATCACATGGGGAGGTTCCTTCCAATGGCAGATGTCCCGCTGAGCAACGGTCAATTGCCGCTGATTGCGGCACGCCGAGCGAAGAGCGGGTGGAGGGTTTCTAGGTTGTTTCTCAAGTATAGATCATCTACAAGATAACTTGTAACGGTGAAGAAGAAACCAAATTATGTGCAAATAAAAATCCTCTACAGTTTATATTCATAATGCTATTTGTAAATAATATTCTATTCCTTTTAATATTATATAATAAATCAATCGTTGTCGTTAAAAAATGTATCATTTATCATTATTCCTAAGCCCTATTAAATGTGAGTCCCTCAGGTCTCCTGTCTGAATTATAAAAAATACAACAACAAAACTCTCTATGCTTTACCTGTGAGGTATAACACACTATGTCCATCTTTTACCAATTCAGCATTATTACACATTTGTATTAAACTTTTCTTGTTCTGCCAAGAGCTACAGATAACTATGTCCTAGACCAAATATAAGGAGAGTTTCTTTAATCAAAAAGGACATAATTATAAGTCCTCTTTGATTCGGAGGAAACAACTTTTTAAACAGTTATCCTGAAAACTGAGGCAAATGTGGCATAGTGTACATTATCTGCGAGGTACAGATACAAGACCTGGTCGTTAGAATCATTTATGTTTCTTTGATTCGAATATAATCAAATTAGCAAATCTTCGAACTAGTAGATTCTAACAAGCATAACAGCAAAGTTAGCACAGGTTTCAGGTCTTGAAAAGTGAAAAATAAAAAAGGAGCCGCACAAATCGTGCTCAGAGACTATTTTGTTGTAAAATCCAATTTTATATGAAAACAAAAATAAATTGAAAATCTCCATGCTTTGACGGGCATAATGGTGCAGATCAGGTTAATCAAAGACAAAATTATGAATCACAAATGCCAAACCTACAAACGAATTGAAATCGTTTATAGCTTCGAAAAAAAAAAAAGAAATGTTATACCTCCAGTAAAATAATCAGAAAGAAAAACATTTTGGAATAAGCCGAAAAAAACAACAATGAAATTGCTTAATCGGGACCATTATTCTGGCAAATATGTGAGAAAGAATATTACTTAAATTCAAAGTTTATCAGATCTAGTCTCAGGTTAAGACCACCTATTTTTGCGGATTATCCCCAGCAGTAAATCATATCATAAACCTTACTCAACAGAAGGTACAGTTATATTGCACAGATCAGAAATAACCGCTGGTCAGGTAGACCCGCTTTCAAATTAAGGCATCGTATTGCCACCTCCTGTCTCTTATTCAAAATCCAAGATAATGAGCTCAAAAATATTTACCATTTAGCTTTAACATCGCAATAAAACAATTAAAAAATACGAAGAGCTCTTAGTATTTTCCACAAATACCTTAGTATCTGAACGTTTTTTAGAACCTTTAGGTCATTATTACAATCAACGAAAAATGTAATAAGAATAATGATTATAAAAACTGAAAAAAATTTTGGTCAGTAAATCTACGAGTGACCCACCACTTCAACTGATCGTGCTGGCGAATTTTAACTTATTATCTATCTTTTTGTAGCTTTAATTCCTCTTGTCGTCAGAGCGTTGATTAAGAAAGGATTTCAACCGTCAAAAATTTAAAAATAAAAACACGGATTAATAGTAGAGATATTGTATTGAATATTGAAAAGCACTAAGTTCATTTTTGCATGGTGCCTCTCCTGATGGGAAATATAATGTTCGTTTATTTACGGATGTTAGAGCAAAGTTCTCAAATCGTGGCGATTTCAAAGAAGCTTTAATACCTCCTTGAAACAAGAGCATAATAGAATTAAAACAATCAGTTGTGAAATTTTGTTTGTTGATAACGAACAATATGGAAAAGTAGCATTCACCCATTTCCAAAATGACCGACACAGATATAAAAATGCCAAACGTTAGGGATAGAAATAGTACCTTTTTGGACTCTTCTTTAGATACGGTAAAGTGTACCATCATCAATTCTATCGATTTACCTCGAACTAAAAACCTCATACAAACATAATACATAGCGTAAATACTGAAAAGTCGTTAAACGATTTAATTTTTCTTTTAATACACTTTTTAATCAGGACATTTTTTCCGCTAAATAATTACGGCATTACAGAATTTAAAAATCCCTCTCCTTGGTCGTGTGGAACGGGGGTGGGGAGAGGGGGTGTCCCGGAGCTACTTATACCACCGGACCCCGCAGGTACCACCGTCATTCCTTCAGACACCTCAGTCCCTTGCTCAGTCTCTCTCTATAGTGCCTGTCAGTGTAGTTTCGGAAGATGGCTGTACCTCAGATTGTCAGCGATCTGCATTATTATGTATACGTGAAGAAAAGGATCTGGTAAGTTCAACATTAATCACATTCATTCTAAAATAAAAAGTTCATTAATATTTAATGTAAGTGGTAGAACCCAATTAATTCACTACTATATTTCAGTTCTCAAAAGCTAGAGTTATACGAGAAACTTCAACGTCTGATAAAGAACAATCCTAAGCCTAGAGTCGTCTGTGAGTCGATCGTGAGCTGGTTGATATCCCTTCACCGGAAGTGTGTCCTGCCGAACTTAGGATGCGACTTCTGTCCATTCCACGATTTGCTCTACGTGGCAGTCAGATTGGTCGTCAAATTTCGCCTCAAAAGTGAATCCACCGTTTCGGCTCTTCTAGCAGATATCTACACATGCGAGGGCTCTTTCGACAGACTTTTTTCCGGTAAATTATCTATTGTAAATACCTTTAGATAAAATGAATTGAGTACCAACTAGTTATCTGAGATCAAATTACGATACATATTACTTATGTCTTCTTTTTTTATCGCTGCGTTTCAGGTGCGATATTTAAAGCCGTCGAAACTCTGAACAAGGGCGGAAACAACGACTTCATAAGCCGAAGAGAATCCATCCGAGTCCTAGAATTCATCTTGCGCTCATCCAAAAAGTACAGGATCGCCTACTATCACATGGGGAGGTTCCTTCCAATGGCAGATGTCCCGCTGAGCAACGGTCAATTGCCGCTGATTGCGGCACGCCGAGCGAAGAGCGGGTGGAGGGTTTCTAGGTTGTTTCTCAAGTATAGATCATCTACAAGATAACTTGTAACGGTGAAGAAGAAACCAAATTATGTGCAAATAAAAATCCTCTACAGTTTATATTCATAATGCTATTTGTAAATAATATTCTATTCCTTTTAATATTATATAATAAATCAATCGTTGTCGTTAAAAAATGTATCATTTATCATTATTCCTAAGCCCTATTAAATGTGAGTCCCTCAGGTCTCCTGTCTGAATTATAAAAAATACAACAACAAAACTCTCTATGCTTTACCTGTGAGGTATAACACACTATGTCCATCTTTTACCAATTCAGCATTATTACACATTTGTATTAAACTTTTCTTGTTCTGCCAAGAGCTACAGATAACTATGTCCTAGACCAAATATAAGGAGAGTTTCTTTAATCAAAAAGGACATAATTATAAGTCCTCTTTGATTCGGAGGAAACAACTTTTTAAACAGTTATCCTGAAAACTGAGGCAAATGTGGCATAGTGTACATTATCTGCGAGGTACAGATACAAGACCTGGTCGTTAGAATCATTTATGTTTCTTTGATTCGAATATAATCAAATTAGCAAATCTTCGAACTAGTAGATTCTAACAAGCATAACAGCAAAGTTAGCACAGGTTTCAGGTCTTGAAAAGTGAAAAATAAAAAAGGAGCCGCACAAATCGTGCTCAGAGACTATTTTGTTGTAAAATCCAATTTTATATGAAAACAAAAATAAATTGAAAATCTCCATGCTTTGACGGGCATAATGGTGCAGATCAGGTTAATCAAAGACAAAATTATGAATCACAAATGCCAAACCTACAAACGAATTGAAATCGTTTATAGCTTCGAAAAAAAAAAAAGAAATGTTATACCTCCAGTAAAATAATCAGAAAGAAAAACATTTTGGAATAAGCCGAAAAAAACAACAATGAAATTGCTTAATCGGGACCATTATTCTGGCAAATATGTGAGAAAGAATATTACTTAAATTCAAAGTTTATCAGATCTAGTCTCAGGTTAAGACCACCTATTTTTGCGGATTATCCCCAGCAGTAAATCATATCATAAACCTTACTCAACAGAAGGTACAGTTATATTGCACAGATCAGAAATAACCGCTGGTCAGGTAGACCCGCTTTCAAATTAAGGCATCGTATTGCCACCTCCTGTCTCTTATTGAAAATCCAAGATAATGAGCTCAAAAATATTTACCATTTAGCTTTAACATCGCAATAAAACAATTAAAAAATACGAAGAGCTCTTAGTATTTTCCACAAATACCTTAGTATCTGAACGTTTTTTAGAACCTTTAGGTCATTATTACAATCAACGAAAAATGTAATAAGAATAATGATTATAAAAACTGAAAACAATTTTGGTCAGTAAATCTACGAGTGACCCACCACTTCAACTGATCGTGCTGGCGAATTTTAACTTATTATCTATCTTTTTGTAGCTTTAATTCCTCTTGTCGTCAGAGCGTTGATTAAGAAAGGATTTCAACCGTCAAAAATTTAAAAATAAAAACACGGATTAATAGTAGAGATATTGTATTGAATATTGAAAAGCCCTAAGTTCATATTTGCATGGTGCCTCTCCGGATGGGAAATATTATGTTCGTTTATTTACGGATGTTAGAGCAAAGTTCTCAAATCGTGGTGATTTCAAAGAAGCTTTAATACCTCCTTGAAACAAGAGCATAATAGAATTAAAACAATCAGTTGTGAAATTTTGTTTGTTGATAACGAACAATATGGAAAAGTAGCATTCACCCATTTCCAAAATGACCGACACAGATATAAAAATGCCAAACGTTAGGGATAGAAATAGTACCTTTTTGGACTCTTCTTTAGATACGGTAAAGTGTACCATCATCAATTCTATCGATTTACCTCGAACTAAAAACCTCATACAAACATAATACATAGCGTAAATACTGAAAAGTCGTTAAACGATTTAATTTTTCTTTTAATACACTTTTTAATCAGGACATTTTTTCCGCTAAATAATTACGGCATTACAGAATTTAAAAATCCCTCTCCTTGGTCGTGTGGAACGGGGGTGGGGAGAGGGGGTGTCCCGGAGCTACTTATACCACCGGACCCCGCAGGTACCACCGTCATTCCTTCAGACACCTCAGTCCCTTGCTCAGTCTCTCTCTATAGTGCCTGTCAGTGTAGTTTCGGAAGATGGCTGTACCTCAGATTGTCAGCGATCTGCATTATTATGTATACGTGAAGAAAAGGATCTGGTAAGTTCAACATTAATCACATTCATTCTAAAATAAAAAGTTCATTAATATTTAATGTAAGTGGTAGAACCCAATTAATTCACTACTATATTTCAGTTCTCAAAAGCTAGAGTTATACGAGAAACTTCAACGTCTGATAAAGAACAATCCTAAGCCTAGAGTCGTCTGTGAGTCGATCGTGAGCTGGTTGATATCCCTTCACCGGAAGTGTGTCCTGCCGAACTTAGGATGCGACTTCTGTCCATTCCACGATTTGCTCTACGTGGCAGTCAGATTGGTCGTCAAATTTCGCCTCAAAAGTGAATCCACCGTTTCGGCTCTTCTAGCAGATATCTACACATGCGAGGGCTCTTTCGACAGACTTTTTTCCGGTAAATTATCTATTGTAAATACCTTTAGATAAAATGAATTGAGTACCAACTAGTTATCTGAGATCAAATTACGATACATATTACTTATGTCTTCTTTTTTTATCTCTGCGTTTCAGGTGCGATATTTAAAGCCGTCGAAACTCTGAACAAGGGCGGAAACAACGACTTCATAAGCCGAAGAGAATCCATCCGAGTCCTAGAATTCATCTTGCGCTCATCCAAAAAGTACAGGATCGCCTACTATCACATGGGGAGGTTCCTTCCAATGGCAGATGTCCCGCTGAGCAACGGTCAATTGCCGCTGATTGCGGCACGCCGAGCGAAGAGCGGGTGGAGGGTTTCTAGGTTGTTTCTCAAGTATAGATCATCTACAAGATAACTTGTAACGGTGAAGAAGAAACCAAATTATGTGCAAATAAAAATCCTCTACAGTTTATATTCATAATGCTATTTGTAAATAATATTCTATTCCTTTTAATATTATATAATAAATCAATCGTTGTCGTTAAAAAATGTATCATTTATCATTATTCCTAAGCCCTATTAAATGTGAGTCCCTCAGGTCTCCTGTCTGAATTATAAAAAATACAACAACAAAACTCTCTATGCTTTACCTGTGAGGTATAACACACTATGTCCATCTTTTACCAATTCAGCATTATTACACATTTGTATTAAACTTTTCTTGTTCTGCCAAGAGCTACAGATAACTATGTCCTAGACCAAATATAAGGAGAGTTTCTTTAATCAAAAAGGACATAATTATAAGTCCTCTTTGATTCGGAGGAAACAACTTTTTAAACAGTTATCCTGAAAACTGAGGCAAATGTGGCATAGTGTACATTATCTGCGAGGTACAGATACAAGACCTGGTCGTTAGAATCATTTATGTTTCTTTGATTCGAATATAATCAAATTAGCAAATCTTCGAACTAGTAGATTCTAACAAGCATAACAGCAAAGTTAGCACAGGTTTCAGGTCTTGAAAAGTGAAAAATAAAAAAGGAGCCGCACAAATCGTGCTCAGAGACTATTTTGTTGTAAAATCCAATTTTATATGAAAACAAAAATAAATTGAAAATCTCCATGCTTTGACGGGCATAATGGTGCAGATCAGGTTAATCAAAGACAAAATTATGAATCACAAATGCCAAACCTACAAACGAATTGAAATCGTTTATAGCTTCGAAAAAAAAAAAAGAAATGTTATACCTCCAGTAAAATAATCAGAAAGAAAAACATTTTGGAATAAGCCGAAAAAAACAACAATGAAATTGCTTAATCGGGACCATTATTCTGGCAAATATGTGAGAAAGAATATTACTTAAATTCAAAGTTTATCAGATCTAGTCTCAGGTTAAGACCACCTATTTTTGCGGATTATCCCCAGCAGTAAATCATATCATAAACCTTACTCAACAGAAGGTACAGTTATATTGCACAGATCAGAAATAACCGCTGGTCAGGTAGACCCGCTTTCAAATTAAGGCATCGTATTGCCACCTCCTGTCTCTTATTGAAAATCCAAGATAATGAGCTCAAAAATATTTACCATTTAGCTTTAACATCGCAATAAAACAATTAAAAAATACGAAGAGCTCTTAGTATTTTCCACAAATACCTTAGTATCTGAACGTTTTTTAGAACCTTTAGGTCATTATTACAATCAACGAAAAATGTAATAAGAATAATGATTATAAAAACTGAAAAAAATTTTGGTCAGTAAATCTACGAGTGACCCACCACTTCAACTGATCGTGCTGGCGAATTTTAACTTATTATCTATCTTTTTGTAGCTTTAATTCCTCTTGTCGTCAGAGCGTTGATTAAGAAAGGATTTCAACCGTCAAAAATTTAAAAATAAAAACACGGATTAATAGTAGAGATATTGTATTGAATATTGAAAAGCCCTAAGTTCATTTTTGCATGGTGCCTCTCCGGATGGGAAATATAATGTTCGTTTATTTACGGATGTTAGAGCAAAGTTCTCAAATCGTGGCGATTTCAAAGAAGCTTTAATACCTCCTTGAAACAAGAGCATAATAGAATTAAAACAATCAGTTGTGAAATTTTGTTTGTTGATAACGAACAATATGGAAAAGTAGCATTCACCCATTTCCAAAATGACCGACACAGATATAAAAATGCCAAACGTTAGGGATAGAAATAGTACCTTTTTGGACTCTTCTTTAGATACGGTAAAGTGTACCATCATCAATTCTATCGATTTACCTCGAACTAAAAACCTCATACAAACATAATACATAGCGTAAATACTGAAAAGTCGTTAAACGATTTAATTTTTCTTTTAATACACTTTTTAATCAGGACATTTTTTCCGCTAAATAATTACGGCATTACAGAATTTAAAAATCCTTCTCCTTGGTCGTGTGGAACGGGGGTGGGGAGAGGGGGTGTCCCGGAGCTACTTATACCACCGGACCCCGCAGGTACCACCGTCATTCCTTCAGACACCTCAGTCCCTTGCTCAGTCTCTCTCTATAGTGCCTGTCAGTGTAGTTTCGGAAGATGGCTGTACCTCAGATTGTCAGCGATCTGCATTATTATGTATACGTGAAGAAAAGGATCTGGTAAGTTCAACATTAATCACATTCATTCTAAAATAAAAAGTTCATTAATATTTAATGTAAGTGGTAGAACCCAATTAATTCACTACTATATTTCAGTTCTCAAAAGCTAGAGTTATACGAGAAACTTCAACGTCTGATAAAGAACAATCCTAAGCCTAGAGTCGTCTGTGAGTCGATCGTGAGCTGGTTGATATCCCTTCACCGGAAGTGTGTCCTGCCGAACTTAGGATGCGACTTCTGTCCATTCCACGATTTGCTCTACGTGGCAGTCAGATTGGTCGTCAAATTTCGCCTCAAAAGTGAATCCACCGTTTCGGCTCTTCTAGCAGATATCTACACATGCGAGGGCTCTTTCGACAGACTTTTTTCCGGTAAATTATCTATTGTAAATACCTTTAGATAAAATGAATTGAGTACCAACTAGTTATCTGAGATCAAATTACGATACATATTACTTATGTCTTCTTTTTTTATCTCTGCGTTTCAGGTGCGATATTTAAAGCCGTCGAAACTCTGAACAAGGGCGGAAACAACGACTTCATAAGCCGAAGAGAATCCATCCGAGTCCTAGAATTCATCTTGCGCTCATCCAAAAAGTACAGGATCGCCTACTATCACATGGGGAGGTTCCTTCCAATGGCAGATGTCCCGCTGAGCAACGGTCAATTGCCGCTGATTGCGGCACGCCGAGCGAAGAGCGGGTGGAGGGTTTCTAGGTTGTTTCTCAAGTATAGATCATCCACAAGATAACTTGTAACGGTGAAGAAGAAACCAAATTATGTGCAAATAAAAATCCTCTACAGTTTATATTCATAATGCTATTTGTAAATAATATTCTATTCCTTTTAATATTATATAATAAATCAATCGTTGTCGTTAAAAAATGTATCATTAATCATTATTCCTAAGCCCTATTAAATGTGAGTCCCTCAGGTCTCCTGTCTGAATTATAAAAAATACAACAACAAAACTCTCTATGCTTTACCTGTGAGGTATAACACACTATGTCCATCTTTTACCAATTCAGCATTATTACACATTTGTATTAAACTTTTCTTGTTCTGCCAAGAGCTACAGATAACTATGTCCTAGACCAAATATAAGGAGAGTTTCTTTAATCAAAAAGGACATAATTATAAGTCCTCTTTGATTCGGAGGAAACAACTTTTTAAACAGTTATCCTGAAAACTGAGGCAAATGTGGCATAGTGTACATTATCTGCGAGGTACAGATACAATACCTGGTCGTTAGAATCATTTATGTTTCTTTGACTCGAATATAATCAAATTAGCAAATCTTCGAACTAGTAGATTCTAACAAGCATAACAGCAAAGTTAGCACAGGTTTCAGGTCTTGAAAAGTGAAAAATAAAAAAGGAGCCGCACAAATCGTGCTCAGAGACTATTTTGTTGTAAAATCCAATTTTATATGAAAACAAAAATAAATTGAAAATCTCCATGCTTTGACGGGCATAATGGTGCAGATCAGGTTAATCAAAGACAAAATTATGAATCACAAATGCCAAACCTACAAACGAATTGAAATCGTTTATAGCTTCGAAAAAAAAAAAAGAAATGTTATACCTCCAGTAAAATAATCAGAAAGAAAAACATTTTGGAATAAGCCGAAAAAAACAACAATGAAATTGCTTAATCGGGACCATTATTCTGGCAAATATGTGAGAAAGAATATTACTTAAATTCAAAGTTTATCAGATCTAGTCTCAGGTTAAGACCACCTATTTTTGCGGATTATCCCCAGCAGTAAATCATATCATAAACCTTACTCAACAGAAGGTACAGTTATATTGCACAGATCAGAAATAACCGCTGGTCAGGTAGACCCGCTTTCACATTAAGGCATCGTATTGCCACCTCCTGTCTCTTATTGAAAACCCAAGATAATGAGCTCAAAAATATTTACCATTTAGCTTTAACATCGCAATAAAACAATTAAAAAATACGAAGAGCTCTTAGTATTTTCCACAAATACCTTAGTATCTGAACGTTTTTTAGAACCTTTAGGTCATTATTACAATCAACGAAAAATGTAATAAGAATAATGATTATAAAAACTGAAAAAAATTTTGGTCAGTAAATCTACGAGTGACCCACCACTTCAACTGATCGTGCTGGCGAATTTTAACTTATTATCTATCTTTTTGTAGCTTTAATTCCTCTTGTCGTCAGAGCGTTGATTAAGAAAGGATTTCAACCGTCAAAAATTTAAAAATAAAAACACGGATTAATAGTAGAGATATTGTATTGAATATTGAAAAGCCCTAAGTTCATTTTTGCATGGTGCCTCTCCGGATGGGAAATATAATGTTCGTTTATTTACGGATGTTAGAGCAAAGTTCTCAAATCGTGGCGATTTCAAAGAAGCTTTAATACCTCCTTGAAACAAGAGCATAATAGAATTTAAACAATCAGTTGTGAAATTTTGTTTGTTGATAACGAACAATATGGAAAAGTAGCATTCACCCATTTCCAAAATGACCGACACAGATATAAAAATGCCAAACGTTAGGGATAGAAATAGTACCTTTTTGGACTCTTCTTTAGATACGGTAAAGTGTACCATCATCAATTCTATCGATTTACCTCGAACTAAAAACCTCATACAAACATAATACATAGCGTAAATACTGAAAAGTCGTTAAACGATTTAATTTTTCTTTTAATACACTTTTTAATCAGGACATTTTTTCCGCTAAATAATTACGGCATTACAGAATTTAAAAATCCCTCTCCTTGGTCGTATGGAACGGGGGTGGGGAGAGGGGGTGTCCCGGAGCTACTTATACCACCGGACCCCGCAGGTACCACCGTCATTCCTTCAGACACCTCAGTCCCTTGCTCAGTCTCTCTCTATAGTCCCTGTCAGTGTAGTTTCGGAAGATGGCTGTACCTCAGATTGTCAGCGATCTGCATTATTATGTATACGTGAAGAAAAGGATCTGGTAAGTTCAACATTAATCACATTCATTCTAAAATAAAAAGTTCATTAATATTTAATGTAAGTGGTAGAACCCAATTAATTCACTACTATATTTCAGTTCTCAAAAGCTAGAGTTATACGAGAAACTTCAACGTCTGATAAAGAACAATCCTAAGCCTAGAGTCGTCTGTGAGTCGATCGTGAGCTGGTTGATATCCCTTCACCGGAAGTGTGTCCTGCCGAACATAGGATGCGACTTCTGTCCATTCCACGATTTGCTCTACGTGGCAGTCAGATTGGTCGTCAAATTTCGCCTCAAAAGTGAATCCACCGTTTCGGCTCTTCTAGCAGATATCTACACATGCGAGGGCTCTTTCGACAGACTTTTTTCCGGTAAATTATCTATTGTAAATACCTTTAGATAAAATGAATTGAGTACCAACTAGTTATCTGAGATCAAATTACGATACATATTACTTATGTCTTCGTTTCTTATCTCTGCGTTTCAGGTGCGATATTTAAAGCCGTCGAAACTCTGAACAAGGGCGGAAACAACGACTTCATAAGCCGAAGAGAATCCATCCGAGTCCTAGAATTCATCTTGCGCTCATCCAAAAAGTACAGGATCGCCTACTATCACATGGGGAGGTTCCTTCCAATGGCAGATGTCCCGCTGAGCAACGGTCAATTGCCGCTGATTGCGGCACGCCGAGCGAAGAGCGGTTGGAGGGTTTCTAGGTTGTTTCTCAAGTATAGATCATCTACAAGATAACTTGTAACGGTGAAGAAGAAACCAAATTATGTGCAAATAAAAATCCTCTACAGTTTATATTCATAATGCTATTTGTAAATAATATTCTATTCCTTTTAATATTATATAATAAATCAATCGTTGTCGTTAAAAAATGTATCATTTATCATTATTCCTAAGCCCTATTAAATGTGAGTCCCTCAGGTCTCCTGTCTGAATTATAAAAAATACAACAACAAAACTCTCTATGCTTTACCTGTGAGGTATAACACACTATGTCCATCTTTTACCAATTCAGCATTATTACACATTTGTATTAAACTTTTCTTGTTCTGCCAAGAGCTACAGATAACTATGTCCTAGACCAAATATAAGGAGAGTTTCTTTAATCAAAAAGGAAATAATTATAAGTCCTCTTTGATTCGGAGGAAACAACTTTTTAAACAGTTATCCTGAAAACTGAGGCAAATGTGGCATAGTGTACATTATCTGCGAGGTACAGATACAAGACCTGGTCGTTAGAATCATTTATGTTTCTTTGATTCGAATATAATCAAATTAGCAAATCTTCGAACTAGTAGATTCTAAAAAGCATAACAGCAAAGTTAGCACAGGTTTCAGGTCTTGAAAAGTGAAAAATAAAAAAGGAGCCGCACAAATCGTGCTCAGAGACTATTTTGTTGTAAAATCCAATTTTATATGAAAACAAAAATAAATTGAAAATCTCCATGCTTTGACGGGCATAATGGTGCAGATCAGGTTAATCAAAGAGAAAATTATGAATCACAAATGCCAAACCTACAAACGAATTGAAATCGTTTATAGCTTCGAAAAAAAAAAAAAGAAATGTTATACCTCCAGTAAAATAATCAGAAAGAAAAACATTTTGGAATAAGCCGAAAAAAACAACAATGAAATTGCTTAATCGGGACCATTATTCTTGGAAATATGTGAGAAAGAATATTACTTAAATTCAAAGTTTATCAGATCTAGTCTCAGGTTAAGACCACCTATTTTTGCGGATTATCCCCAGCAGTAAATCATATCATAAACCTTACTCAACAGAAGGTACAGTTATATTGCACAGATCAGAAATAACCGCTGGTCAGGTAGACCCGCTTTCACATTAAGGCATCGTATTGCCACCTCCTGTCTCTTATTGAAAACCCAAGATAATGAGCTCAAAAATATTTACCATTTAGCTTTAACATCGCAATAAAACAATTAAAAAATACGAAGAGCTCTTAGTATTTTCCACAAATACCTTAGTATCTGAACGTTTTTTAGAACCTTTAGGTCATTATTACAATCAACGAAAAATGTAATAAGAATAATGATTATAAAAACTGAAAACAATTTTGGTCAGTAAATCTACGAGTGACCCACCACTTCAACTGATCGTGCTGGCGAATTTTAACTTATTATCTATCTTTTTGTAGGTTTAATTCCTCTTGTCGTCAGAGCGTTGATTAAGAAAGGATTTCAACCGTCAAAAATTTAAAAATAAAAACACGGATTAATAGTAGAGATATTGTATTGAATATTGAAAAGCCCTAAGTTCATTTTTGCATGGTGCCTCTCCGGATGGGAAATATTATGTTCGTTTATTTACGGATGTTAGAGCAAAGTTCTCAAATCGTGGCGATTTCAAAGAAGCTTTAATACCTCCTTGAAACAAGACCATAATAGAATTAAAACAATCAGTTGTGAAATTTTGTTTGTTGATAACGAACAATATGGAAAAGTAGCATTCACCCATTTCCAAAATGACCGACACAGATATAAAAATGCCAAACGTTAGGGATAGAAATAGTACCTTTTTGGACTCTTCTTTAGATACGGTAAAGTGTACCATCATCAATTCTATCGATTTACCTCGAACTAAAAACCTCATACAAACATAATACATAGCGTAAATACTGAAAAGTCGTTAAACGATTTAATTTTTCTTTTAATACACTTTTTAATCAGGACATTTTTTCCGCTAAATAATTACGGCATTACAGAATTTAAAAATCCCTCTCCTTGGTCGTGTGGAACGGGGGTGGGGAGAGGGGGTGTCCCGGAGCTACTTATACCACCGGACCCCGCAGGTACCACCGTCATTCCTTCAGACACCTCAGTCCCTTGCTCAGTCTCTCTCTATAGTCCCTGTCAGTGTAGTTTCGGAAGATGGCTGTACCTCAGATTGTCAGCGATCTGCATTATTATGTATACGTGAAGAAAAGGATCTGGTAAGTTCAACATTAATCACATTCATTCTAAAATAAAAAGTTCATTAATATTTAATGTAAGTGGTAGAACCCAATTAATTCACTACTATATTTCAGTTCTCAAAAGCTAGAGTTATACGAGAAACTTCAACGTCTGATAAAGAACAATCCTAAGCCTAGAGTCGTCTGTGAGTCGATCGTGAGCTGGTTGATATCCCTTCACCGGAAGTGTGTCCTGCCGAACTTAGGATGCGACTTCTGTCCATTCCACGATTTGCTCTACGTGGCAGTCAGATTGGTCGTCAAATTTCGCCTCAAAAGTGAATCCACCGTTTCGGCTCTTCTAGCAGATATCTACACATGCGAGGGCTCTTTCGACAGACTTTTTTCCGGTAAATTATCTATTGTAAATACCTTTAGATAAAATGAATTGAGTACCAACTAGTTATCTGAGATCAAATTACGATACATATTACTTATGTCTTCTTTTTTTATCTCTGCGTTTCAGGTGCGATATTTAAAGCCGTCGAAACTCAGAACAAGGGCGGAAACAACGACTTCATAAGCCGAAGAGAATCCATCCGAGTCCTAGAATTCATCTTGCGCTCATCCAAAAAGTACAGGATCGCCTACTATCACATGGGGAGGTTCCTTCCAATGGCAGATGTCCCGCTGAGCAACGGTCAATTGCCGCTGATTGCGGCACGCCGAGCGAAGAGCGGTTGGAGGGTTTCTAGGTTGTTTCTCAAGTATAGATCATCTACAAGATAACTTGTAACGGTGAAGAAGAAACCAAATTATGTGCAAATAAAAATCCTCTACAGTTTATATTCATAATGCTATTTGTAAATCATATTCTATTCCTTTTAATATTATATAATAAATCAATCGTTGTCGTTAAAAAATGTATCATTTATCATTATTCCTAAGCCCTATTAAATGTGAGTCCCTCAGGTCTCCTGTCTGAATTATAAAAAATACAACAACAAAACTCTCTATGCTTTACCTGTGAGGTATAACACACTATGTCCATCTTTTACCAATTCAGCATTATTACACATTTGTATTAAACTTTTCTTGTTTTGCCAAGAGCTACAGATAACTATGTCCTAGACCAAATATAAGGAGAGTTTCTTTAATCAAAAAGGACATAATTATAAGTCCTCTTTGATTCGGAGGAAACAACTTTTTAAACAGTTATCCTGAAAACTGAGGCAAATGTGGCATAGTGTACATTATCTGCGAGGTACAGATACAAGACCTGGTCGTTAGAATCATTTATGTTTCTTTGATTCGAATATAATCAAATTAGCAAATCTTCGAACTAGTAGATTCTAACAAGCATAACAGCAAAGTTAGCACAGGTTTCAGGTCTTGAAAAGTGAAAAATAAAAAAGGAGCCGCACAAATCGTGCTCAGAGACTATTTTGTTGTAAAATCCAATTTTATATGAAAACAAAAATAAATTGAAAATCTCCATGCTTTGACGGGCATAATGGTGCAGATCAGGTTAATCAAAGACAAAATTATGAATCACAAATGCCAAACCTACAAACGAATTGAAATCGTTTATAGCTTCGAAAAAAAAAAAAGAAATGTTATACCTCCAGTAAAATAATCAGAAAGAAAAACATTTTGGAATAAGCCGAAAAAAACAACAATGAAATTGCTTAATCGGGACCGTTATTCTGGCAAATATGTGAGAAAGAATATTACTTAAATTCAAAGTTTATCAGATCTAGTCTCAGGTTAAGACCACCTATTTTTGCGGATTATCCCCAGCAGTAAATCATATCATAAACCTTACTCAACAGAAGGTACAGTTATATTGCACAGATCAGAAATAACCGCTGGTCGGTAGACCCGCTTTCAAATTAAGGCATCGTATTGCCACCTCCTGTCTCTTATTGAAAATCCAAGATAATGAGCTCAAAAATATTTACCATTTAGCTTTAACATCGCAATAAAACAATTAAAAAATACGAAGAGCTCTTAGTATTTTCCACAAATACCTTAGTATCTGAACGTTTTTTAGAACCTTTAGGTCATTATTACAATCAACGAAAAATGTAATAAGAATAATGATTATAAAAACTGAAAACAATTTTGGTCAGTAAATCTACGAGTGACCCACCACTTCAACTGATCGTGCTGGCGAATTTTAACTTATTATCTATCTTTTTGTAGGTTTAATTCCTCTTGTCGTCAGAGCGTTGATTAAGAAAGGATTTCAACCGTCAAAAATTTAAAAATAAAAACACGGATTAATAGTAGAGATATTGTATTGAATATTGAAAAGCCCTAAGTTCATTTTTGCATGGTGCCTCTCCGGATGGGAAATATTATGTTCGTTTATTTACGGATGTTAGAGCAAAGTTCTCAAATCGTGGCGATTTCAAAGAAGCTTTAATACCTCCTTGAAACAAGACCATAATAGAATTAAAACAATCAGTTGTGAAATTTTGTTTGTTGATAACGAACAATATGGAAAAGTAGCATTCACCCATTTCCAAAATGACCGACACAGATATAAAAATGCCAAACGTTAGGGATAGAAATAGTACCTTTTTGGACTCTTCTTTAGATACGGTAAAGTGTACCATCATCAATTCTATCGATTTACCTCGAACTAAAAACCTCATACAAACATAATACATAGCGTAAATACTGAAAAGTCGTTAAACGATTTAATTTTTCTTTTAATACACTTTTTAATCAGGACATTTTTTCCGCTAAATAATTACGGCATTACAGAATTTAAAAATCCCTCTCCTTGGTCGTGTGGAACGGGGGTGGGGAGAGGGGGTGTCCCGGAGCTACTTATACCACCGGACCCCGCAGGTACCACCGTCATTCCTTCAGACACCTCAGTCCCTTGCTCAGTCTCTCTCTATAGTGCCTGTCAGTGTAGTTTCGGAAGATGGCTGTACCTCAGATTGTCAGCGATCTGCATTATTATGTATACGTGAAGAAAAGGATCTGGTAAGTTCAACATTAATCACATTCATTCTAAAATAAAAAGTTCATTAATATTTAATGTAAGTGGTAGAACCCAATTAATTCACTACTATATTTCAGTTCTCAAAAGCTAGAGTTATACGAGAAACTTCAACGTCTGATAAAGAACAATCCTAAGCCTAGAGTCGTCTGTGAGTCGATCGTGAGCTGGTTGATATCCCTTCACCGGAAGTGTGTCCTGCCGAACTTAGGATGCGACTTCTGTCCATTCCACGATTTGCTCTACGTGGCAGTCAGATTGGTCGTCAAATTTCGCCTCAAAAGTGAATCCACCGTTTCGGCTCTTCTAGCAGATATCTACACATGCGAGGGCTCTTTCGACAGACTTTTTTCCGGTAAATTATCTATTGTAAATACCTTTAGATAAAATGAATTGAGTACCAACTAGTTATCTGAGATCAAATTACGATACATATTACTTATGTCTTCTTTTTTTATCTCTGCGTTTCAGGTGCGATATTTAAAGCCGTCGAAACTCAGAACAAGGGCGGAAACAACGACTTCATAAGCCGAAGAGAATCCATCCGAGTCCTAGAATTCATCTTGCGCTCATCCAAAAAGTACAGGATCGCCTACTATCACATGGGGAGGTTCCTTCCAATGGCAGATGTCCCGCTGAGCAACGGTCAATTGCCGCTGATTGCGGCACGCCGAGCGAAGAGCGGTTGGAGGGTTTCTAGGTTGTTTCTCAAGTATAGATCATCTACAAGATAACTTGTAACGGTGAAGAAGAAACCAAATTATGTGCAAATAAAAATCCTCTACAGTTTATATTCATAATGCTATTTGTAAATCATATTCTATTCCTTTTAATATTATATAATAAATCAATCGTTGTCGTTAAAAAATGTATCATTTATCATTATTCCTAAGCCCTATTAAATGTGAGTCCCTCAGGTCTCCTGTCTGAATTATAAAAAATACAACAACAAAACTCTCTATGCTTTACCTGTGAGGTATAACACACTATGTCCATCTTTTACCAATTCAGCATTATTACACATTTGTATTAAACTTTTCTTGTTTTGCCAAGAGCTACAGATAACTATGTCCTAGACCAAATATAAGGAGAGTTTCTTTAATCAAAAAGGACATAATTATAAGTCCTCTTTGATTCGGAGGAAACAACTTTTTAAACAGTTATCCTGAAAACTGAGGCAAATGTGGCATAGTGTACATTATCTGCGAGGTACAGATACAAGACCTGGTCGTTAGAATCATTTATGTTTCTTTGATTCGAATATAATCAAATTAGCAAATCTTCGAACTAGTAGATTCTAACAAGCATAACAGCAAAGTTAGCACAGGTTTCAGGTCTTGAAAAGTGAAAAATAAAAAAGGAGCCGCACAAATCGTGCTCAGAGACTATTTTGTTGTAAAATCCAATTTTATATGAAAACAAAAATAAATTGAAAATCTCCATGCTTTGACGGGCATAATGGTGCAGATCAGGTTAATCAAAGACAAAATTATGAATCACAAATGCCAAACCTACAAACGAATTGAAATCGTTTATAGCTTCGAAAAAAAAAAAAGAAATGTTATACCTCCAGTAAAATAATCAGAAAGAAAAACATTTTGGAATAAGCCGAAAAAAACAACAATGAAATTGCTTAATCGGGACCATTATTCTGGCAAATATGTGAGAAAGAATATTACTTAAATTCAAAGTTTATCAGATCTAGTCTCAGGTTAAGACCACCTATTTTTGCGGATTATCCCCAGCAGTAAATCATATCATAAACCTTACTCAACAGAAGGTACAGTTATATTGCACAGATCAGAAATAACCGCTGGTCAGGTAGACCCGCTTTCAAATTAAGGCATCGTATTGCCACCTCCTGTCTCTTATTGAAAATCCAAGATAATGAGCTCAAAAATATTTACCATTTAGCTTTAACATCGCAATAAAACAATTAAAAAATACGAAGAGCTCTTAGTATTTTCCACAAATATCTTAGTATCTGAACGTTTTTTAGAACCTTTAGGTCATTATTACAATCAACGAAAAATGTAATAAGAATAATGATTATAAAAACTGAAAAAAATTTTGGTCAGTAAATCTACGAGTGACCCACCACTTCAACTGATCGTGCTGGCGAATTTTAACTTATTATCTATCTTTTTGTAGCTTTAATTCCTCTTGTCGTCAGAGCGTTGATTAAGAAAGGATTTCAACCGTCAAAAATTTAAAAATAAAAACACGGATTAATAGTAGAGATATTGTATTGAATATTGAAAAGCCCTAAGTTCATTTTTGCATGGTGCCTCTCCGGATGGGAAATATAATGTTCGTTTATTTACGGATGTTAGAGCAAAGTTCTCAAATCGTGGCGATTTCAAAGAAGCTTTAATACCTCCTTGAAACAAGAACATAATAGAATTAAAACAATCAGTTGTGAAATTTTGTTTGTTGATAACGAACAATATGGAAAAGTAGCATTCACCCATTTCCAAAATGACCGACACAGATATAAAAATGCCAAACGTTAGGGATAGAAATAGTACCTTTTTGGACTCTTCTTTAGATACGGTAAAGTGTACCATCATCAATTCTATCGATTTACCTCGAACTAAAAACCTCATACAAACATAATACATAGCGTAAATACTGAAAAGTCGTTAAACGATTTAATTTTTCTTTTAATACACTTTTTAATCAGGACATTTTTTCCGCTAAATAATTACGGCATTACAGAATTTAAAAATCCCTCTCCTTGGTCGTGTGGAACGGGGGTGGGGAGAGGGGGTGTCCCGGAGCTACTTATACCACCGGACCCCGCAGGTACCACCGTCATTCCTTCAGACACCTCAGTCCCTTGCTCAGTCTCTCTCTATAGTCCCTGTCAGTGTAGTTTCGGAAGATGGCTGTACCTCAGATTGTCAGCGATCTGCATTATTATGTATACGTGAAGAAAAGGATCTGGTAAGTTCAACATTAATCACATTCATTCTAAAATAAAAAGTTCATTAATATTTAATGTAAGTGGTAGAACCCAATTAATTCACTACTATATTTCAGTTCTCAAAAGCTAGAGTTATACGAGAAACTTCAACGTCTGATAAAGAACAATCCTAAGCCTAGAGTCGTCTGTGAGTCGATCGTGAGCTGGTTGATATCCCTTCACCGGAAGTGTGTCCTGCCGAACTTAGGATGCGACTTCTGTCCATTCCACGATTTGCTCTACGTGGCAGTCAGATTGGTCGTCAAATTTCGCCTCAAAAGTGAATCCACCGTTTCGGATCTTCTAGCAGATATCTACACATGCGAGGGCTCTTTCGACAGACTTTTTTCCGGTAAATTATCTATTGTAAATACCTTTAGATAAAATGAATTGAGTACCAACTAG
This sequence comes from Rhaphigaster nebulosa, assembly GCA_948150685.1. Taxonomy (NCBI): domain Eukaryota; kingdom Metazoa; phylum Arthropoda; class Insecta; order Hemiptera; family Pentatomidae; genus Rhaphigaster; species Rhaphigaster nebulosa. The sequence goes on along the minus strand of OX411306.1, from coordinate 99,746,380 downwards.
TTATCTGAGATCAAATTACGATACATATTACTTATGTCTTCTTTTTTTATCTCTGCGTTTCAGGTGCGATATTTAAAGCCGTCGAAACTCTGAACAAGGGCGGAAACAACGACTTCATAAGCCGAAGAGAATCCATCCGAGTCCTAGAATTCATCTTGCGCTCATCCAAAAAGTACAGGATCGCCTACTATCACATGGGGAGGTTCCTTCCAATGGCAGATGTCCCGCTGAGCAACGGTCAATTGCCGCTGATTGCGGCACGCCGAGCGAAGAGCGGGTGGAGGGTTTCTAGGTTGTTTCTCAAGTATAGATCATCTACAAGATAACTTGTAACGGTGAAGAAGAAACCAAATTATGTGCAAATAAAAATCCTCTACAGTTTATATTCATAATGCTATTTGTAAATAATATTCTATTCCTTTTAATATTATATAATAAATCAATCGTTGTCATTAAAAAATGTATCATTTATCATTATTCCTAAGCCCTATTAAATGTGAGTCCCTCAGGTCTCCTGTCTGAATTATAAAAAATACAACAACAAAACTCTCTATGCTTTACCTGTGAGGTATAACACACTATGTCCATCTTTTACCAATTCAGCATTATTACACATTTGTATTAAACTTTTCTTGTTCTGCCAAGAGCTACAGATAACTATGTCCTAGACCAAATATAAGGAGAGTTTCTTTAATCAAAAAGGACATAATTATAAGTCCTCTTTGATTCGGAGGAAACAACTTTTTAAACAGTTATCCTGAAAACTGAGGCAAATGTGGCATAGTGTACATTATCTGCGAGGTACAGATACAAGACCTGGTCGTTAGAATCATTTATGTTTCTTTGATTCGAATATAATCAAATTAGCAAATCTTCGAACTAGTAGATTCTAACAAGCATAACAGCAAAGTTAGCACAGGTTTCAGGTCTTGAAAAGTGAAAAATAAAAAAGGAGCCGCACAAATCGTGCTCAGAGACTATTTTGTTGTAAAATCCAATTTTATATGAAAACAAAAATAAATTGAAAATCTCCATGCTTTGACGGGCATAATGGTGCAGATCAGGTTAATCAAAGACAAAATTATGAATCACAAATGCCAAACCTACAAACGAATTGAAATCGTTTATAGCTTCGAAAAAAAAAAAAAGAAATGTTATACCTCCAGTAAAATAATCAGAAAGAAAAACATTTTGGAATAAGCCGAAAAAAACAACAATGAAATTGCTTAATCGGGACCATTATTCTGGCAAATATGTGAGAAAGAATATTACTTAAATTCAAAGTTTATCAGATCTAGTCTCAGGTTAAGACCACCTATTTTTGCGGATTATCCCCAGCAGTAAATCATATCATAAACCTTACTCAACAGAAGGTACAGTTATATTGCACAGATCAGAAATAACCGCTGGTCAGGTAGACCCGCTTTCAAATTAAGGCATCGTATTGCCACCTCCTGTCTCTTATTGAAAATCCAAGATAATGAGCTCAAAAATGTTTACCATTTAGCTTTAACATCGCAATAAAACAATTAAAAAATACGAAGAGCTCTTAGTATTTTCCACAAATACCTTAGTATCTGAACGTTTTTTAGAACCTTTAGGTCATTATTACAATCAACGAAAAATGTAATAAGAATAATGATTATAAAAACTGAAAAAAATTTTGGTCAGTAAATCTACGAGTGACCCACCACTTCAACTGATCGTGCTGGCGAATTTTAACTTATTATCTATCTTTTTGTAGCTTTAATTCCTCTTGTCGTCAGAGCGTTGATTAAGAAAGGATTTCAACCGTCAAAAATTTAAAAATAAAAACACGGATTAATAGTAGAGATATTGTATTGAATATTGAAAAGCCCTAAGTTCATTTTTGCATGGTGCCTCTCCGGATGGGAAATATAATGTTCGTTTATTTACGGATGTTAGAGCAAAGTTCTCAAATCGTGGCGATTTCAAAGAAGCTTTAATACCTCCTTGAAACAAGAGCATAATAGAATTAAAACAATCAGTTGTGAAATTTTGTTTGTTGATAACGAACAATATGGAAAAGTAGCATTCACCCATTTCCAAAATGACCGACACAGATATAAAAATGCCAAACGTTAGGGATAGAAATAGTACCTTTTTGGACTCTTCTTTAGATACGGTAAAGTGTACCATCATCAATTCTATCGATTTACCTCGAACTAAAAACCTCATACAAACATAATACATAGCGTAAATACTGAAAAGTCGTTAAACGATTTAATTTTTCTTTTAATACACTTTTTAATCAGGACATTTTTTCCGCTAAATAATTACGGCATTACAGAATTTAAAAATCCCTCTCCTTGGTCGTGTGGAACGGGGGTGGGGAGAGGGGGTGTCCCGGAGCTACTTATACCACCGGACCCCGCAGGTACCACCGTCATTCCTTCAGACACCTCAGTCCCTTGCTCAGTCTCTCTCTATAGTCCCTGTCAGTGTAGTTTCGGAAGATGGCTGTACCTCAGATTGTCAGCGATCTGCATTATTATGTATACGTGAAGAAAAGGATCTGGTAAGTTCAACATTAATCACATTCATTCTAAAATAAAAAGTTCATTAATATTTAATGTAAGTGGTAGAACCCAATTAATTCACTACTATATTTCAGTTCTCAAAAGCTAGAGTTATACGAGAAACTTCAACGTCTGATAAAGAACAATCCTAAGCCTAGAGTCGTCTGTGAGTCGATCGTGAGCTGGTTGATATCCCTTCACCGGAAGTGTGTCCTGCCGAACTTAGGATGCGACTTCTGTCCATTCCACGATTTGCTCTACGTGGCAGTCAGATTGGTCGTCAAATTTCGCCTCAAAAGTGAATCCACCGTTTCGGCTCTTCTAGCAGATATCTACACATGCGAGGGCTCTTTCGACAGACTTTTTTCCGGTAAATTATCTATTGTAAATACCTTTAGATAAAATGAATTGAGTACCAACTAGTTATCTGAGATCAAATTACGATACATATTACTTATGTCTTCTTTTTTTATCTCTGCGTTTCAGGTGCGATATTTAAAGCCGTCGAAACTCTGAACAAGGGCGGAAACAACGACTTCATAAGCCGAAGAGAATCCATCCGAGTCCTAGAATTCATCTTGCGCTCATCCAAAAAGTACAGGATCGCCTACTATCACATGGGGAGGTTCCTTCCAATGGCAGATGTCCCGCTGAGCAACGGTCAATTGCCGCTGATTGCGGCACGCCGAGCGAAGAGCGGGTGGAGGGTTTCTAGGTTGTTTCTCAAGTATAGATCATCTACAAGATAACTTGTAACAGTGAAGAAGAAACCAAATTATGTGCAAATAAAAATCCTCTACAGTTTATATTCATAATGCTATTTGTAAATAATATTCTATTCCTTTTAATATTATATAATAAATCAATCGTTGTCGTTAAAAAATGTATCATTTATCATTATTCCTAAGCCCTATTAAATGTGAGTCCCTCAGATCTCCTGTCTGAATTATAAAAAATACAACAACAAAACTCTCTATGCTTTACCTGTGAGGTAGAACACACTATGTCCATCTTTTACCAATTCAGCATTATTACACATTTGTATTAAACTTTTCTTGTTTTGCCAAGAGCTACAGATAACTATGTCCTAGACCAAATATAAGGAGAGTTTCTTTAATCAAAAAGGACATAATTATAAGTCCTCTTTGATTCGGAGGAAACAACTTTTTAAACAGTTATCCTGAAAACTGAGGCAAATGTGGCATAGTGTACATTATCTGCGAGGTACAGATACAAGACCTGGTCGTTAGAATCATTTATGTTTCTTTGATTCGAATATAATCAAATTAGCAAATCTTCGAACTAGTAGATTCTAACAAGCATAACAGCAAAGTTAGCACAGGTTTCAGGTCTTGAAAAGTGAAAAATAAAAAAGGAGCCGCACAAATCGTGCTCAGAGACTATTTTGTTGTAAAATCCAATTTTATATGAAAACAAAAATAAATTGAAAATCTCCATGCTTTGACGGGCATAATGGTGCAGATCAGGTTAATCAAAGACAAAATTATGAATCACAAATGCCAAACCTACAAACGAATTGAAATCGTTTATAGCTTCGAAAAAAAAAAAAGAAATGTTATACCTCCAGTAAAATAATCAGAAAGAAAAACATTTTGGAATAAGCCGAAAAAAACAACAATGAAATTGCTTAATCGGGACCATTATTCTGGCAAATATGTGAGAAAGAATATTACTTAAATTCAAAGTTTATCAGATCTAGTCTCAGGTTAAGACCACCTATTTTTGCGGATTATCCCCAGCAGTAAATCATATCATAAACCTTACTCAACAGAAGGTACAGTTATATTGCACAGATCAGAAATAACCGCTGGTCAGGTAGACCCGCTTTCAAATTAAGGCATCGTATTGCCACCTCCTGTCTCTTATTGAAAATCCAAGATAATGAGCTCAAAAATATTTACCATTTAGCTTTAACATCGCAATAAAACAATTAAAAAATACGAAGAGCTCTTAGTATTTTCCACAAATACCTTAGTATCTGAACGTTTTTTAGAACCTTTAGGTCATTATTACAATCAACGAAAAATGTAATAAGAATAATGATTATAAAAACTGAAAAAATTTTGGTCAGTAAATCTACGAGTGACCCACCACTTCAACTGATCGTGCTGGCGAATTTTAACTTATTATCTATCTTTTTGTAGCTTTAATTCCTCTTGTCGTCAGAGCGTTGATTAAGAAAGGATTTCAACCGTCAAAAATTTAAAAATAAAAACACGGATTAATAGTAGAGATATTGTATTGAATATTGAAAAGCCCTAAGTTCATTTTTGCATGGTGCCTCTCCGGATGGGAAATATAATGTTCGTTTATTTACGGATGTTAGAGCAAAGTTCTCAAATCGTGGCGATTTCAAAGAAGCTTTAATACCTCCTTGAAACAAGACCATAATAGAATTAAAACAATCAGTTGTGAAATTTTGTTTGTTGATAACGAACAATATGGAAAAGTAGCATTCACCCATTTCCAAAATGACCGACACAGATATAAAAATGCCAAACGTTAGGGATAGAAATAGTACCTTTTTGGACTCTTCTTTAGATACGGTAAAGTGTACCATCATCAATTCTATCGATTTACCTCGAACTAAAAACCTCATACAAACATAATACATAGCGTAAATACTGAAAAGTCGTTAAACGATTTAATTTTTCTTTTAATACACTTTTTAATCAGGACATTTTTTCCGCTAAATAATTACGGCATTACAGAATTTAAAAATCCCTCTCCTTGGTCGTGTGGAACGGGGGTGGGGAGAGGGGGTGTCCCGGAGCTACTTATACCACCGGACCCCGCAGGTACCACCGTCATTCCTTCAGACACCTCAGTCCCTTGCTCAGTCTCTCTCTATAGTCCCTGTCAGTGTAGTTTCGGAAGATGGCTGTACCTCAGATTGTCAGCGATCTGCATTATTATGTATACGTGAAGAAAAGGATCTGGTAAGTTCAACATTAATCACATTCATTCTAAAATAAAAAGTTCATTAATATTTAATGTAAGTGGTAGAACCCAATTAATTCACTACTATATTTCAGTTCTCAAAAGCTAGAGTTATACGAGAAACTTCAACGTCTGATAAAGAACAATCCTAAGCCTAGAGTCGTCTGTGAGTCGATCGTGAGCTGGTTGATATCCCTTCACCGGAAGTGTGTCCTGCCGAACTTAGGATGCGACTTCTGTCCATTCCACGATTTGCTCTACGTGGCAGTCAGATTGGTCGTCAAATTTCGCCTCAAAAGTGAATCCACCGTTTCGGCTCTTCTAGCAGATATCTACACATGCGAGGGCTCTTTCGACAGACTTTTTTCCGGTAAATTATCTATTGTAAATACCTTTAGATAAAATGAATTGAGTACCAACTAGTTATCTGAGATCAAATTACGATACATATTACTTATGTCTTCTTTTTTTATCTCTGCGTTTCAGGTGCGATATTTAAAGCCGTCGAAACTCTGAACAAGGGCGGAAACAACGACTTCATAAGCCGAAGAGAATCCATCCGAGTCCTAGAATTCATCTTGCGCTCATCCAAAAAGTACAGGATCGCCTACTATCACATGGGGAGGTTCCTTCCAATGGCAGATGTCCCGCTGAGCAACGGTCAATTGCCGCTGATTGCGGCACGCCGAGCGAAGAGCGGGTGGAGGGTTTCTAGGTTGTTTCTCAAGTATAGATCATCTACAAGATAACTTGTAACGGTGAAGAAGAAACCAAATTATGTGCAAATAAAAATCCTCTACAGTTTATATTCATAATGCTATTTGTAAATAATATTCTATTCCTTTTAATATTATATAATAAATCAATCGTTGTCGTTAAAAAATGTATCATTTATCATTATTCCTAAGCCCTATTAAATGTGAGTCCCTCAGGTCTCCTGTCTGAATTATAAAAAATACAACAACAAAACTCTCTATGCTTTACCTGTGAGGTATAACACACTATGTCCATCTTTTACCAATTCAGCATTATTACACATTTGTATTAAACTTTTCTTGTTCTGCCAAGAGCTACAGATAACTATGTCCTAGACCAAATATAAGGAGAGTTTCTTTAATCAAAAAGGACATAATTATAAGTCCTCTTTGATTCGGAGGAAACAACTTTTTAAACAGTTATCCTGAAAACTGAGGCAAATGTGGCATAGTGTACATTATCTGCGAGGTACAGATACAAGACCTGGTCGTTAGAATCATTTATGTTTCTTTGATTCGAATATAATCAAATTAGCAAATCTTCGAACTAGTAGATTCTAACAAGCATAACAGCAAAGTTAGCACAGGTTTCAGGTCTTGAAAAGTGAAAAATAAAAAAGGAGCCGCACAAATCGTGCTCAGAGACTATTTTGTTGTAAAATCCAATTTTATATGAAAACAAAAATAAATTGAAAATCTCCATGCTTTGACGGGCATAATGGTGCAGATCAGGTTAATCAAAGACAAAATTATGAATCACAAATGCCAAACCTACAAACGAATTGAAATCGTTAATAGCTTCGAAAAAAAAAAAAGAAATGTTATACCTCCAGTAAAATAATCAGAAAGAAAAACATTTTGGAATAAGCCGAAAAAAACAACAATGAAATTGCTTAATCGGGACCATTATTCTGGCAAATATGTGAGAAAGAATATTACTTAAATTCAAAGTTTATCAGATCTAGTCTCAGGTTAAGACCACCTATTTTTGCGGATTATCCCCAGCAGTAAATCATATCATAAACCTTACTCAACAGAAGGTACAGTTATATTGCACAGATCAGAAATAACCGCTGGTCAGGTAGACCCGCTTTCAAATTAAGGCATCGTATTGCCACCTCCTGTCTCTTATTGAAAATCCAAGATAATGAGCTACTACCATTTAGCTTTAACATCGCAATAAAACAATTAAAAAATACGAAGAGCTCTTAGTATTTTCCACAAATACCTTAGTATCTGAACGTTTTTTAGAACCTTTAGGTCATTATTACAATCAACGAAAATGTAATAAGAATAATGATTATAAAAACTGAAAAAAATTTTGGTCAGTAAATCTACGAGTGACCCACCACTTCAACTGATCGTGCTGGCGAATTTTAACTTATTATCTATCTTTTTGTAGCTTTAATTCCTCTTGTCGTCAGAGCGTTGATTAAGAAAGGATTTCAACCGTCAAAAATTTAAAAATAAAAACACGGATTAATAGTAGAGATATTGTATTGAATATTGAAAAGCCCTAAGTTCATTTTTGCATGGTGCCTCTCCGGATGGGAAATATAATGTTCGTTTATTTACGGATGTTAGAGCAAAGTTCTCAAATCGTGGCGATTTCAAAGAAGCTTTAATACCTCCTTGAAACAAGAGCATAATAGAATTAAAACAATCAGTTGTGAAATTTTGTTTGTTGATAACGAACAATATGGAAAAGTAGCATTCACCCATTTCCAAAATGACCGACACAGATATAAAAATGCCAAACGTTAGGGATAGAAATAGTACCTTTTTGGACTCTTCTTTAGATACGGTAAAGTGTACCATCATCAATTCTATCGATTTACCTCGAACTAAAAACCTCATACAAACATAATACATAGCGTAAATACTGAAAAGTCGTTAAACGATTTAATTTTTCTTTTAATACACTTTTTAATCGGGACATTTTTTCCGCTAAATAATTACGGCATTACAGAATTTAAAAATCCCTCTCCTTGGTCGTGTGGAACGGGGGTGGGGAGAGGGGGTGTCCCGGAGCTACTTATACCACCGGACCCCGCAGGTACCACCGTCATTCCTTCAGACACCTCAGTCCCTTGCTCAGTCTCTCTCTATAGTCCCTGTCAGTGTAGTTTCGGAAGATGGCTGTACCTCAGATTGTCAGCGATCTGCATTATTATGTATACGTGAAGAAAAGGATCTGGTAAGTTCAACATTAATCACATTCATTCTAAAATAAAAAGTTCATTAATATTTAATGTAAGTGGTAGAACCCAATTAATTCACTACTATATTTCAGTTCTCAAAAGCTAGAGTTATACGAGAAACTTCAACGTCTGATAAAGAACAATCCTAAGCCTAGAGTCGTCTGTGAGTCGATCGTGAGCTGGTTGATATCCCTTCACCGGAAGTGTGTCCTGCCGAACTTAGGATGCGACTTCTGTCCATTCCACGATTTGCTCTACGTGGCAGTCAGATTGGTCGTCAAATTTCGCCTCAAAAGTGAATCCACCGTTTCGGCTCTTCTAGCAGATATCTACACATGCGAGGGCTCTTTCGACAGACTTTTTTCCGGTAAATTATCTATTGTAAATACCTTTAGATAAAATGAATTGAGTACCAACTAGTTATCTGAGATCAAATTACGATACATATTACTTATGTCTTCTTTTTTTATCTCTGCGTTTCAGGTGCGATATTTAAAGCCGTCGAAACTCTGAACAAGGGCGGAAACAACGACTTCATAAGCCGAAGAGAATCCATCCGAGTCCTAGAATTCATCTTGCGCTCATCCAAAAAGTACAGGATCGCCTACTATCACATGGGGAGGTTCCTTCCAATGGCAGATGTCCCGCTGAGCAACGGTCAATTGCCGCTGATTGCGGCACGCCGAGCGAAGAGCGGGTGGAGGGTTTCTAGGTTGTTTCTCAAGTATAGATCATCTACAAGATAACTTGTAACGGTGAAGAAGAAACCAAATTATGTGCAAATAAAAATCCTCTACAGTTTATATTCATAATGCTATTTGTAAATAATATTCTATTCCTTTTAATATTATATAATAAATCAATCGTTGTCGTTAAAAAATGTATCATTTATCATTATTCCTAAGCCCTATTAAATGTGAGTCCCTCAGGTCTCCTGTCTGAATTATAAAAAATACAACAACAAAACTCTCTATGCTTTACCTGTGAGGTATAACACACTATGTCCATCTTTTACCAATTCAGCATTATTACACATTTGTATTAAACTTTTCTTGTTCTGCCAAGAGCTACAGATAACTATGTCCTAGACCAAATATAAGGAGAGTTTCTTTAATCAAAAAGGACATAATTATAAGTCCTCTTTGATTCGGAGGAAACAACTTTTTAAACAGTTATCCTGAAAACTGAGGCAAATGTGGCATAGTGTACATTATCTGCGAGGTACAGATACAAGACCTGGTCGTTAGAATCATTTATGTTTCTTTGATTCGAATATAATCAAATTAGCAAATCTTCGAACTAGTAGATTCTAACAAGCATAACAGCAAAGTTAGCACAGGTTTCAGGTCTTGAAAAGTGAAAAATAAAAAAGGAGCCGCACAAATCGTGCTCAGAGACTATTTTGTTGTAAAATCCAATTTTATATGAAAACAAAAATAAATTGAAAATCTCCATGCTTTGACGGGCATAATGGTGCAGATCAGGTTAATCAAAGACAAAATTATGAATCACAAATGCCAAACCTACAAACGAATTGAAATCGTTAATAGCTTCGAAAAAAAAAAAAGAAATGTTATACCTCCAGTAAAATAATCAGAAAGAAAAACATTTTGGAATAAGCCGAAAAAAACAACAATGAAATTGCTTAATCGGGACCATTATTCTGGCAAATATGTGAGAAAGAATATTACTTAAATTCAAAGTTTATCAGATCTAGTCTCAGGTTAAGACCACCTATTTTTGCGGATTATCCCCAGCAGTAAATCATATCATAAACCTTACTCAACAGAAGGTACAGTTATATTGCACAGATCAGAAATAACCGCTGGTCAGGTAGACCCGCTTTCAAATTAAGGCATCGTATTGCCACCTCCTGTCTCTTATTGAAAATCCAAGATAATGAGCTACTACCATTTAGCTTTAACATCGCAATAAAACAATTAAAAAATACGAAGAGCTCTTAGTATTTTCCACAAATACCTTAGTATCTGAACGTTTTTTAGAACCTTTAGGTCATTATTACAATCAACGAAAATGTAATAAGAATAATGATTATAAAAACTGAAAAAAATTTTGGTCAGTAAATCTACGAGTGACCCACCACTTCAACTGATCGTGCTGGCGAATTTTAACTTATTATCTATCTTTTTGTAGCTTTAATTCCTCTTGTCGTCAGAGCGTTGATTAAGAAAGGATTTCAACCGTCAAAAATTTAAAAATAAAAACACGGATTAATAGTAGAGATATTGTATTGAATATTGAAAAGCCCTAAGTTCATTTTTGCATGGTGCCTCTCCGGATGGGAAATATAATGTTCGTTTATTTACGGATGTTAGAGCAAAGTTCTCAAATCGTGGCGATTTCAAAGAAGCTTTAATACCTCCTTGAAACAAGAGCATAATAGAATTAAAACAATCAGTTGTGAAATTTTGTTTGTTGATAACGAACAATATGGAAAAGTAGCATTCACCCATTTCCAAAATGACCGACACAGATATAAAAATGCCAAACGTTAGGGATAGAAATAGTACCTTTTTGGACTCTTCTTTAGATACGGTAAAGTGTACCATCATCAATTCTATCGATTTACCTCGAACTAAAAACCTCATACAAACATAATACATAGCGTAAATACTGAAAAGTCGTTAAACGATTTAATTTTTCTTTTAATACACTTTTTAATCGGGACATTTTTTCCGCTAAATAATTACGGCATTACAGAATTTAAAAATCCCTCTCCTTGGTCGTGTGGAACGGGGGTGGGGAGAGGGGGTGTCCCGGAGCTACTTATACCACCGGACCCCGCAGGTACCACCGTCATTCCTTCAGACACCTCAGTCCCTTGCTCAGTCTCTCTCTATAGTCCCTGTCAGTGTAGTTTCGGAAGATGGCTGTACCTCAGATTGTCAGCGATCTGCATTATTATGTATACGTGAAGAAAAGGATCTGGTAAGTTCAACATTAATCACATTCATTCTAAAATAAAAAGTTCATTAATATTTAATGTAAGTGGTAGAACCCAATTAATTCACTACTATATTTCAGTTCTCAAAAGCTAGAGTTATACGAGAAACTTCAACGTCTGATAAAGAACAATCCTAAGCCTAGAGTCGTCTGTGAGTCGATCGTGAGCTGGTTGATATCCCTTCACCGGAAGTGTGTCCTGCCGAACTTAGGATGCGACTTCTGTCCATTCCACGATTTGCTCTACGTGGCAGTCAGATTGGTCGTCAAATTTCGCCTCAAAAGTGAATCCACCGTTTCGGCTCTTCTAGCAGATATCTACACATGCGAGGGCTCTTTCGACAGACTTTTTTCCGGTAAATTATCTATTGTAAATACCTTTAGATAAAATGAATTGAGTACCAACTAGTTATCTGAGATCAAATTACGATACATATTACTTATGTCTTCTTTTTTTATCTCTGCGTTTCAGGTGCGATATTTAAAGCCGTCGAAACTCTGAACAAGGGCGGAAACAACGACTTCATAAGCCGAAGAGAATCCATCCGAGTCCTAGAATTCATCTTGCGCTCATCCAAAAAGTACAGGATCGCCTACTATCACATGGGGAGGTTCCTTCCAATGGCAGATGTCCCGCTGAGCAACGGTCAATTGCCGCTGATTGCGGCACGCCGAGCGAAGAGCGGGTGGAGGGTTTCTAGGTTGTTTCTCAAGTATAGATCATCTACAAGATAACTTGTAACGGTGAAGAAGAAACCAAATTATGTGCAAATAAAAATCCTCTACAGTTTATATTCATAATGCTATTTGTAAATAATATTCTATTCCTTTTAATATTATATAATAAATCAATCGTTGTCGTTAAAAAATGTATCATTTATCATTATTCCTAAGCCCTATTAAATGTGAGTCCCTCAGGTCTCCTGTCTGAATTATAAAAAATACAACAACAAAACTCTCTATGCTTTACCTGTGAGGTATAACACACTATGTCCATCTTTTACCAATTCAGCATTATTACACATTTGTATTAAACTTTTCTTGTTCTGCCAAGAGCTACAGATAACTATGTCCTAGACCAAATATAAGGAGAGTTTCTTTAATCAAAAAGGACATAATTATAAGTCCTCTTTGATTCGGAGGAAACAACTTTTTAAACAGTTATCCTGAAAACTGAGGCAAATGTGGCATAGTGTACATTATCTGCGAGGTACAGATACAAGACCTGGTCGTTAGAATCATTTATGTTTCTTTGATTCGAATATAATCAAATTAGCAAATCTTCGAACTAGTAGATTCTAACAAGCATAACAGCAAAGTTAGCACAGGTTTCAGGTCTTGAAAAGTGAAAAATAAAAAAGGAGCCGCACAAATCGTGCTCAGAGACTATTTTGTTGTAAAATCCAATTTTATATGAAAACAAAAATAAATTGAAAATCTCCATGCTTTGACGGGCATAATGGTGCAGATCAGGTTAATCAAAGACAAAATTATGAATCACAAATGCCAAACCTACAAACGAATTGAAATCGTTAATAGCTTCGAAAAAAAAAAAAGAAATGTTATACCTCCAGTAAAATAATCAGAAAGAAAAACATTTTGGAATAAGCCGAAAAAAACAACAATGAAATTGCTTAATCGGGACCATTATTCTGGCAAATATGTGAGAAAGAATATTACTTAAATTCAAAGTTTATCAGATCTAGTCTCAGGTTAAGACCACCTATTTTTGCGGATTATCCCCAGCAGTAAATCATATCATAAACCTTACTCAACAGAAGGTACAGTTATATTGCACAGATCAGAAATAACCGCTGGTCAGGTAGACCCGCTTTCAAATTAAGGCATCGTATTGCCACCTCCTGTCTCTTATTGAAAATCCAAGATAATGAGCTACTACCATTTAGCTTTAACATCGCAATAAAACAATTAAAAAATACGAAGAGCTCTTAGTATTTTCCACAAATACCTTAGTATCTGAACGTTTTTTAGAACCTTTAGGTCATTATTACAATCAACGAAAATGTAATAAGAATAATGATTATAAAAACTGAAAAAAATTTTGGTCAGTAAATCTACGAGTGACCCACCACTTCAACTGATCGTGCTGGCGAATTTTAACTTATTATCTATCTTTTTGTAGCTTTAATTCCTCTTGTCGTCAGAGCGTTGATTAAGAAAGGATTTCAACCGTCAAAAATTTAAAAATAAAAACACGGATTAATAGTAGAGATATTGTATTGAATATTGAAAAGCCCTAAGTTCATTTTTGCATGGTGCCTCTCCGGATGGGAAATATAATGTTCGTTTATTTACGGATGTTAGAGCAAAGTTCTCAAATCGTGGCGATTTCAAAGAAGCTTTAATACCTCCTTGAAACAAGAGCATAATAGAATTAAAACAATCAGTTGTGAAATTTTGTTTGTTGATAACGAACAATATGGAAAAGTAGCATTCACCCATTTCCAAAATGACCGACACAGATATAAAAATGCCAAACGTTAGGGATAGAAATAGTACCTTTTTGGACTCTTCTTTAGATACGGTAAAGTGTACCATCATCAATTCTATCGATTTACCTCGAACTAAAAACCTCATACAAACATAATACATAGCGTAAATACTGAAAAGTCGTTAAACGATTTAATTTTTCTTTTAATACACTTTTTAATCGGGACATTTTTTCCGCTAAATAATTACGGCATTACAGAATTTAAAAATCCCTCTCCTTGGTCGTGTGGAACGGGGGTGGGGAGAGGGGGTGTCCCGGAGCTACTTATACCACCGGACCCCGCAGGTACCACCGTCATTCCTTCAGACACCTCAGTCCCTTGCTCAGTCTCTCTCTATAGTCCCTGTCAGTGTAGTTTCGGAAGATGGCTGTACCTCAGATTGTCAGCGATCTGCATTATTATGTATACGTGAAGAAAAGGATCTGGTAAGTTCAACATTAATCACATTCATTCTAAAATAAAAAGTTCATTAATATTTAATGTAAGTGGTAGAACCCAATTAATTCACTACTATATTTCAGTTCTCAAAAGCTAGAGTTATACGAGAAACTTCAACGTCTGATAAAGAACAATCCTAAGCCTAGAGTCGTCTGTGAGTCGATCGTGAGCTGGTTGATATCCCTTCACCGGAAGTGTGTCCTGCCGAACTTAGGATGCGACTTCTGTCCATTCCACGATTTGCTCTACGTGGCAGTCAGATTGGTCGTCAAATTTCGCCTCAAAAGTGAATCCACCGTTTCGGCTCTTCTAGCAGATATCTACACATGCGAGGGCTCTTTCGACAGACTTTTTTCCGGTAAATTATCTATTGTAAATACCTTTAGATAAAATGAATTGAGTACCAACTAGTTATCTGAGATCAAATTACGATACATATTACTTATGTCTTCTTTTTTTATCTCTGCGTTTCAGGTGCGATATTTAAAGCCGTCGAAACTCTGAACAAGGGCGGAAACAACGACTTCATAAGCCGAAGAGAATCCATCCGAGTCCTAGAATTCATCTTGCGCTCATCCAAAAAGTACAGGATCGCCTACTATCACATGGGGAGGTTCCTTCCAATGGCAGATGTCCCGCTGAGCAACGGTCAATTGCCGCTGATTGCGGCACGCCGAGCGAAGAGCGGGTGGAGGGTTTCTAGGTTGTTTCTCAAGTATAGATCATCTACAAGATAACTTGTAACGGTGAAGAAGAAACCAAATTATGTGCAAATAAAAATCCTCTACAGTTTATATTCATAATGCTATTTGTAAATAATATTCTATTCCTTTTAATATTATATAATAAATCAATCGTTGTCGTTAAAAAATGTATCATTTATCATTATTCCTAAGCCCTATTAAATGTGAGTCCCTCAGGTCTCCTGTCTGAATTATAAAAAATACAACAACAAAACTCTCTATGCTTTACCTGTGAGGTATAACACACTATGTCCATCTTTTACCAATTCAGCATTATTACACATTTGTATTAAACTTTTCTTGTTCTGCCAAGAGCTACAGATAACTATGTCCTAGACCAAATATAAGGAGAGTTTCTTTAATCAAAAAGGACATAATTATAAGTCCTCTTTGATTCGGAGGAAACAACTTTTTAAACAGTTATCCTGAAAACTGAGGCAAATGTGGCATAGTGTACATTATCTGCGAGGTACAGATACAAGACCTGGTCGTTAGAATCATTTATGTTTCTTTGATTCGAATATAATCAAATTAGCAAATCTTCGAACTAGTAGATTCTAACAAGCATAACAGCAAAGTTAGCACAGGTTTCAGGTCTTGAAAAGTGAAAAATAAAAAAGGAGCCGCACAAATCGTGCTCAGAGACTATTTTGTTGTAAAATCCAATTTTATATGAAAACAAAAATAAATTGAAAATCTCCATGCTTTGACGGGCATAATGGTGCAGATCAGGTTAATCAAAGACAAAATTATGAATCACAAATGCCAAACCTACAAACGAATTGAAATCGTTAATAGCTTCGAAAAAAAAAAAAGAAATGTTATACCTCCAGTAAAATAATCAGAAAGAAAAACATTTTGGAATAAGCCGAAAAAAACAACAATGAAATTGCTTAATCGGGACCATTATTCTGGCAAATATGTGAGAAAGAATATTACTTAAATTCAAAGTTTATCAGATCTAGTCTCAGGTTAAGACCACCTATTTTTGCGGATTATCCCCAGCAGTAAATCATATCATAAACCTTACTCAACAGAAGGTACAGTTATATTGCACAGATCAGAAATAACCGCTGGTCAGGTAGACCCGCTTTCAAATTAAGGCATCGTATTGCCACCTCCTGTCTCTTATTGAAAATCCAAGATAATGAGCTACTACCATTTAGCTTTAACATCGCAATAAAACAATTAAAAAATACGAAGAGCTCTTAGTATTTTCCACAAATACCTTAGTATCTGAACGTTTTTTAGAACCTTTAGGTCATTATTACAATCAACGAAAATGTAATAAGAATAATGATTATAAAAACTGAAAAAAATTTTGGTCAGTAAATCTACGAGTGACCCACCACTTCAACTGATCGTGCTGGCGAATTTTAACTTATTATCTATCTTTTTGTAGCTTTAATTCCTCTTGTCGTCAGAGCGTTGATTAAGAAAGGATTTCAACCGTCAAAAATTTAAAAATAAAAACACGGATTAATAGTAGAGATATTGTATTGAATATTGAAAAGCCCTAAGTTCATTTTTGCATGGTGCCTCTCCGGATGGGAAATATAATGTTCGTTTATTTACGGATGTTAGAGCAAAGTTCTCAAATCGTGGCGATTTCAAAGAAGCTTTAATACCTCCTTGAAACAAGAGCATAATAGAATTAAAACAATCAGTTGTGAAATTTTGTTTGTTGATAACGAACAATATGGAAAAGTAGCATTCACCCATTTCCAAAATGACCGACACAGATATAAAAATGCCAAACGTTAGGGATAGAAATAGTACCTTTTTGGACTCTTCTTTAGATACGGTAAAGTGTACCATCATCAATTCTATCGATTTACCTCGAACTAAAAACCTCATACAAACATAATACATAGCGTAAATACTGAAAAGTCGTTAAACGATTTAATTTTTCTTTTAATACACTTTTTAATCGGGACATTTTTTCCGCTAAATAATTACGGCATTACAGAATTTAAAAATCCCTCTCCTTGGTCGTGTGGAACGGGGGTGGGGAGAGGGGGTGTCCCGGAGCTACTTATACCACCGGACCCCGCAGGTACCACCGTCATTCCTTCAGACACCTCAGTCCCTTGCTCAGTCTCTCTCTATAGTCCCTGTCAGTGTAGTTTCGGAAGATGGCTGTACCTCAGATTGTCAGCGATCTGCATTATTATGTATACGTGAAGAAAAGGATCTGGTAAGTTCAACATTAATCACATTCATTCTAAAATAAAAAGTTCATTAATATTTAATGTAAGTGGTAGAACCCAATTAATTCACTACTATATTTCAGTTCTCAAAAGCTAGAGTTATACGAGAAACTTCAACGTCTGATAAAGAACAATCCTAAGCCTAGAGTCGTCTGTGAGTCGATCGTGAGCTGGTTGATATCCCTTCACCGGAAGTGTGTCCTGCCGAACTTAGGATGCGACTTCTGTCCATTCCACGATTTGCTCTACGTGGCAGTCAGATTGGTCGTCAAATTTCGCCTCAAAAGTGAATCCACCGTTTCGGCTCTTCTAGCAGATATCTACACATGCGAGGGCTCTTTCGACAGACTTTTTTCCGGTAAATTATCTATTGTAAATACCTTTAGATAAAATGAATTGAGTACCAACTAGTTATCTGAGATCAAATTACGATACATATTACTTATGTCTTCTTTTTTTATCTCTGCGTTTCAGGTGCGATATTTAAAGCCGTCGAAACTCTGAACAAGGGCGGAAACAACGACTTCATAAGCCGAAGAGAATCCATCCGAGTCCTAGAATTCATCTTGCGCTCATCCAAAAAGTACAGGATCGCCTACTATCACATGGGGAGGTTCCTTCCAATGGCAGATGTCCCGCTGAGCAACGGTCAATTGCCGCTGATTGCGGCACGCCGAGCGAAGAGCGGGTGGAGGGTTTCTAGGTTGTTTCTCAAGTATAGATCATCTACAAGATAACTTGTAACGGTGAAGAAGAAACCAAATTATGTGCAAATAAAAATCCTCTACAGTTTATATTCATAATGCTATTTGTAAATAATATTCTATTCCTTTTAATATTATATAATAAATCAATCGTTGTCGTTAAAAAATGTATCATTTATCATTATTCCTAAGCCCTATTAAATGTGAGTCCCTCAGGTCTCCTGTCTGAATTATAAAAAATACAACAACAAAACTCTCTATGCTTTACCTGTGAGGTATAACACACTATGTCCATCTTTTACCAATTCAGCATTATTACACATTTGTATTAAACTTTTCTTGTTCTGCCAAGAGCTACAGATAACTATGTCCTAGACCAAATATAAGGAGAGTTTCTTTAATCAAAAAGGACATAATTATAAGTCCTCTTTGATTCGGAGGAAACAACTTTTTAAACAGTTATCCTGAAAACTGAGGCAAATGTGGCATAGTGTACATTATCTGCGAGGTACAGATACAAGACCTGGTCGTTAGAATCATTTATGTTTCTTTGATTCGAATATAATCAAATTAGCAAATCTTCGAACTAGTAGATTCTAACAAGCATAACAGCAAAGTTAGCACAGGTTTCAGGTCTTGAAAAGTGAAAAATAAAAAAGGAGCCGCACAAATCGTGCTCAGAGACTATTTTGTTGTAAAATCCAATTTTATATGAAAACAAAAATAAATTGAAAATCTCCATGCTTTGACGGGCATAATGGTGCAGATCAGGTTAATCAAAGACAAAATTATGAATCACAAATGCCAAACCTACAAACGAATTGAAATCGTTTATAGCTTCGAAAAAAAAAAAAGAAATGTTATACCTCCAGTAAAATAATCAGAAAGAAAAACATTTTGGAATAAGCCGAAAAAAACAACAATGAAATTGCTTAATCGGGACCATTATTCTGGCAAATATGTGAGAAAGAATATTACTTAAATTCAAAGTTTATCAGATCTAGTCTCAGGTTAAGACCACCTATTTTTGCGGATTATCCCCAGCAGTAAATCATATCATAAACCTTACTCAACAGAAGGTACAGTTATATTGCACAGATCAGAAATAACCGCTGGTCAGGTAGACCCGCTTTCAAATTAAGGCATCGTATTGCCACCTCCTGTCTCTTATTGAAAATCCAAGATAATGAGCTACTACCATTTAGCTTTAACATCGCAATAAAACAATTAAAAAATACGAAGAGCTCTTAGTATTTTCCACAAATACCTTAGTATCTGAACGTTTTTTAGAACCTTTAGGTCATTATTACAATCAACGAAAAATGTAATAAGAATAATGATTATAAAAACTGAAAAAAATTTTGGTCAGTAAATCTACGAGTGACCCACCACTTCAACTGATCGTGCTGGCGAATTTTAACTTATTATCTATCTTTTTGTAGCTTTAATTCCTCTTGTCGTCAGAGCGTTGATTAAGAAAGGATTTCAACCGTCAAAAATTTAAAAATAAAAACACGGATTAATAGTAGAGATATTGTATTGAATATTGAAAAGCCCTAAGTTCATTTTTGCATGGTGCCTCTCCGGATGGGAAATATAATGTTCGTTTATTTACGGATGTTAGAGCAAAGTTCTCAAATCGTGGCGATTTCAAAGAAGCTTTAATACCTCCTTGAAACAAGAGCATAATAGAATTAAAACAATCAGTTGTGAAATTTTGTTTGTTGATAACGAACAATATGGAAAAGTAGCATTCACCCATTTCCAAAATGACCGACACAGATATAAAAATGCCAAACGTTAGGGATAGAAATAGTACCTTTTTGGACTCTTCTTTAGATACGGTAAAGTGTACCATCATCAATTCTATCGATTTACCTCGAACTAAAAACCTCATACAAACATAATACATAGCGTAAATACTGAAAAGTCGTTAAACGATTTAATTTTTCTTTTAATACACTTTTTAATCAGGACATTTTTTCCGCTAAATAATTACGGCATTACAGAATTTAAAAATCCCTCTCCTTGGTCGTGTGGAACGGGGGTGGGGAGAGGGGGTGTCCCGGAGCTACTTATACCACCGGACCCCGCAGGTACCACCGTCATTCCTTCAGACACCTCAGTCCCTTGCTCAGTCTCTCTCTATAGTGCCTGTCAGTGTAGTTTCGGAAGATGGCTGTACCTCAGATTGTCAGCGATCTGCATTATTATGTATACGTGAAGAAAAGGATCTGGTAAGTTCAACATTAATCACATTCATTCTAAAATAAAAAGTTCATTAATATTTAATGTAAGTGGTAGAACCCAATTAATTCACTACTATATTTCAGTTCTCAAAAGCTAGAGTTATACGAGAAACTTCAACGTCTGATAAAGAACAATCCTAAGCCTAGAGTCGTCTGTGAGTCGATCGTGAGCTGGTTGATATCCCTTCACCGGAAGTGTGTCCTGCCGAACTTAGGATGCGACTTCTGTCCATTCCACGATTTGCTCTACGTGGCAGTCAGATTGGTCGTCAAATTTCGCCTCAAAAGTGAATCCACCGTTTCGGCTCTTCTAGCAGATATCTACACATGCGAGGGCTCTTTCGACAGACTTTTTTCCGGTAAATTATCTATTGTAAATACCTTTAGATAAAATGAATTGAGTACCAACTAGTTATCTGAGATCAAATTACGATACATATTACTTATGTCTTCTTTTTTTATCTCTGCGTTTCAGGTGCGATATTTAAAGCCGTCGAAACTCTGAACAAGGGCGGAAACAACGACTTCATAAGCCGAAGAGAATCCATCCGAGTCCTAGAATTCATCTTGCGCTCATCCAAAAAGTACAGGATCGCCTACTATCACATGGGGAGGTTCCTTCCAATGGCAGATGTCCCGCTGAGCAACGGTCAATTGCCGCTGATTGCGGCACGCCGAGCGAAGAGCGGGTGGAGGGTTTCTAGGTTGTTTCTCAAGTATAGATCATCTACAAGATAACTTGTAACGGTGAAGAAGAAACCAAATTATGTGCAAATAAAAATCCTCTACAGTTTATATTCATAATGCTATTTGTAAATAATATTCTATTCCTTTTAATATTATATAATAAATCAATCGTTGTCGTTAAAAAATGTATCTTTTATCATTATTCCTAAGCCCTATTAAATGTGAGTCCCTCAGGTCTCCTGTCTGAATTATAAAAAATACAACAACAAAACTCTCTATGCTTTACCTGTGAGGTATAACACACTATGTCCATCTTTTACCAATTCAGCATTATTACACATTTGTATTAAACTTTTCTTGTTTTGCCAAGAGCTACAGATAACTATGTCCTAGACCAAATATAAGGAGAGTTTCTTTAATCAAAAAGGACATAATTATAAGTCCTCTTTGATTCGGAGGAAACAACTTTTTAAACAGTTATCCTGAAAACTGAGGCAAATGTGGCATAGTGTACATTATCTGCGAGGTACAGATACAAGACCTGGTCGTTAGAATCATTTATGTTTCTTTGATTCGAATATAATCAAATTAGCAAATCTTCGAACTAGTAGATTCTAACAAGCATAACAGCAAAGTTAGCACAGGTTTCAGGTCTTAAAAAGTGAAAAATAAAAAAGGAGCCGCACAAATCGTGCTCAGAGACTATTTTGTTGTAAAATCCAATTTTATATGAAAACAAAAATAAATTGAAAATCTCCATGCTTTGACGGGCATAATGATGCAGATCAGGTTAATCAAAGACAAAATTATGAATCACAAATGCCAAACCTACAAACGAATTGAAATCGTTTATAGCTTCGAAAAAAAAAAAAGAAATGTTATACCTCCAGTAAAATAATCAGAAAGAAAAACATTTTGGAATAAGCCGAAAAAAACAACAATGAAATTGCTTAATCGGGACCATTATTCTGGCAAATATGTGAGAAAGAATATTACTTAAATTCAAAGTTTATCAGATCTAGTCTCAGGTTAAGACCACCTATTTTTGCGGATTATCCCCAGCAGTAAATCATATCATAAACCTTACTCAACAGAAGGTACAGTTATATTGCACAGATCAGAAATAACCGCTGGTCAGGTAGACCCGCTTTCAAATTAAGGCATCGTATTGCCAACTCCTGTCTCTTATTGAAAATCCAAGATAATGAGCTACTACCATTTAGCTTTAACATCGCAATAAAACAATTAAAAAATACGAAGAGCTCTTAGTATTTTCCACAAATACCTTAGTATCTGAACGTTTTTTAGAACCTTTAGGTCATTATTACAATCAACGAAAAATGTAATAAGAATAATGATTATAAAAACTGAAAAAAATTTTGGTCAGTAAATCTACGAGTGACCCACCACTTCAACTGATCGTGCTGGCGAATTTTAACTTATTATCTATCTTTTTGTAGCTTTAATTCCTCTTGTCGTCAGAGCGTTGATTAAGAAAGGATTTCAACCGTCAAAAATTTAAAAATAAAAACACGGATTAATAGTAGAGATATTGTATTGAATATTGAAAAGCCCTAAGTTCATTTTTGCATGGTGCCTCTCCGGATGGAAAATATAATGTTCGTTTATTTACGGATGTTAGAGCAAAGTTCTCAAATCGTGGCGATTTCAAAGAAGCTTTAATACCTCCTTGAAACAAGAGCATAATAGAATTAAAACAATCAGTTGTGAAATTTTGTTTGTTGATAACGAACAATATGGAAAAGTAGCATTCACCCATTTCCAAAATGACCGACACAGATATAAAAATGCCAAACGTTAGGGATAGAAATAGTACCTTTTTGGACTCTTCTTTAGATACGGTAAAGTGTACCATCATCAATTCTATCGATTTACCTCGAACTAAAAACCTCATACAAACATAATACATAGCGTAAATACTGAAAAGTCGTTAAACGATTTAATTTTTCTTTTAATACACTTTTTAATCAGGACATTTTTTCCGCTAAATAATTACGGCAGTACAGAATTTAAAAATCCCTCTCCTTGGTCGTGTGGAACGGGGGTGAGGAGTGGGGGTGTCCCGGAGCTACTTATACCACCGGACCCCGCAGGTACCACCGTCATTCCTTCAGACACCTCAGTCCCTTGCTCAGTCTCTCTCTATAGTGCCTGTCAGTGTAGTTTCGGAAGATGGCTGTACCTCAGATTGTCAGCGATCTGCATTATTATGTATACGTGAAGAAAACGATCTGGTAAGTTCAACATTAATCACATTCATTCTAAAATAAAAAGTTCATTAATATTTAATGTAAGTGGTAGAACCCAATTAATTCACTACTATATTTCAGTTCTCAAAAGCTAGAGTTATACGAGAAACTTCAACGTCTGATAAAGAACAATCCTAAGCCTAGAGTCGTCTGTGAGTCGATCGTGAGCTGGTTGATATCCCTTCACCGGAAGTGTGTCCTGCCGAACTTAGGATGCGACTTCTGTCCATTCCACGATTTGCTCTACGTGGCAGTCAGATTGGTCGTCAAATTTCGCCTCAAAAGTGAATCCACCGTTTCGGCTCTTCTAGCAGATATCTACACATGCGAGGGCTCTTTCGACAGACTTTTTTCCGGTAAATTATCTATTGTAAATACCTTTAGATAAAATGAATTGAGTACCAACTAGTTATCTGAGATCAAATTACGATACATATTACTTATGTCTTCTTTTTTTATCTCTGCGTTTCAGGTGCGATATTTAAAGCCGTCGAAACTCTGAACAAGGGCGGAAACAACGACTTCATAAGCCGAAGAGAATCCATCCGAGTCCTAGAATTCATCTTGCGCTCATCCAAAAAGTACAGGATCGCCTACTATCACATGGGGAGGTTCCTTCCAATGGCAGATGTCCCGCTGAGCAACGGTCAATTGCCGCTGATTGCGGCACGCCGAGCGAAGAGCGGGTGGAGGGTTTCTAGGTTGTTTCTCAAGTATAGATCATCTACAAGATAACTTGTAACGGTGAAGAAGAAACCAAATTATGTGCAAATAAAAATCCTCTACAGTTTATATTCATAATGCTATTTGGAAATAATATTCTATTCCTTTTAATATTATATAATAAATCAATCGTTGTCGTTAAAAAATGTATCATTTATCATTATTCCTAAGCCCTATTAAATGTGAGTCCCTCAGGTCTCCTGTCTGAATTATAAAAAATACAACAACAAAACTCTCTATGCTTTACCTGTGAGGTATAACACACTATGTCCATCTTTTACCAATTCAGCATTATTACACATTTGTATTAAACTTTTCTTGTTTTGCCAAGAGCTACAGATAACTATGTCCTAGACCAAATATAAGGAGAGTTTCTTTAATCAAAAAGGACATAATTATAAGTCCTCTTTGATTCGGAGGAAACAACTTTTTAAACAGTTATCCTGAAAACTGAGGCAAATGTGGCATAGTGTACATTATCTGCGAGGTACAGATACAAGACCTGGTCGTTAGAATCATTTATGTTTCTTTGATTCGAATATAATCAAATTAGCAAATCTTCGAACTAGTAGATTCTAACAAGCATAACAGCAAAGTTAGCACAGGTTTCAGGTCTTGAAAAGTGAAAAATAAAAAAGGAGCCGCACAAATCGTGCTCAGAGACTATTTTGTTGTAAAATCCAATTTTATATGAAAACAAAAATAAATTGAAAATCTCCATGCTTTGACGGGCATAATGGTGCAGATCAGGTTAATCAAAGACAAAATTATGAATCACAAATGCCAAACCTACAAACGAATTGAAATCGTTTATAGCTTCGAAAAAAAAAAAAGAAATGTTATACCTCCAGTAAAATAATCAGAAAGAAAAACATTTTGGAATAAGCCGAAAAAAACAACAATGAAATTGCTTAATCGGGACCATTATTCTGGCAAATATGTGAGAAAGAATATTACTTAAATTCAAAGTTTATCAGATCTAGTCTCAGACCACCTATTTTTGCGGATTATCCCCAGCAGTAAATCATATCATAAACCTTACTCAACAGAAGGTACAGTTATATTGCACAGATCAGAAATACCCGCTGGTCAGGTAGACCCGCTTTCAAATTAAGGCATCGTATTGCCACCTCCTGTCTCTTATTGAAAATCCAAGATAATGAGCTCAAAAATATTTACCATTTAGCTTTAACATCGCAATAAAACAATTAAAAAATACGAAGAGCTCTTAGTATTTTCCACAAATACCTTAGTATCTGAACGTTTTTTAGAACCTTTAGGTCATTATTACAATCAACGAAAAATGTAATAAGAATAATGATTATAAAAACTGAAAAAAATTTTGGTCAGTATATCTACGAGTGACCCACCACTTCAACTGATCGTGCTGGCGAATTTTAACTTATTATCTATCTTTTTGTAGCTTTAATTCCTCTTGTCGTCAGAGCGTTGATTAAGAAAGGATTTCAACCGTCAAAAATTTAAAAATAAAAACACGGATTAATAGTAGAGATATTGTATTGAATATTGAAAAGCCCTAAGTTCATTTTTGCATGGTGCCTCTCCGGATGGAAAATATAATGTTCGTTTATTTACGGATGTTAGAGCAAAGTTCTCAAATCGTGGCGATTTCAAAGAAGCTTTAATACCTCCTTGAAACAAGAGCATAATAGAATTAAAACAATCAGTTGTGAAATTTTGTTTGTTGATAACGAACAATATGGAAAAGTAGCATTCACCCATTTCCAAAATGACCGACACAGATATAAAAATGCCAAACGTTAGGGATAGAAATAGTACCTTTTTGGACTCTTCTTTAGATACGGTAAAGTGTACCATCATCAATTCTATCGATTTACCTCGAACTAAAAACCTCATACAAACATAATACATAGCGTAAATACTGAAAAGTCGTTAAACGATTTAATTTTTCTTTTAATACACTTTTTAATCAGGACATTTTTTCCGCTAAATAATTACGGCATTACAGAATTTAAAAATCCCTCTCCTTGGTCGTGTGGAACGGGGGTGGGGAGAGGGGGTGTCCCGGAGCTACTTATACCACCGGACCCCGCAGGTACCACCGTCATTCCTTCAGACACCTCAGTCCCTTGCTCAGTCTCTCTCTATAGTCCCTGTCAGTGTAGTTTCGGAAGATGGCTGTACCTCAGATTGTCAGCGATCTGCATTATTATGTATACGTGAAGAAAAGGATCTGGTAAGTTCAACATTAATCACATTCATTCTAAAATAAAAAGTTCATTAATATTTAATGTAAGTGGTAGAACCCAATTAATTCACTACTATATTTCAGTTCTCAAAAGCTAGAGTTATACGAGAAACTTCAACGTCTGATAAAGAACAATCCTAAGCCTAGAGTCGTCTGTGAGTCGATCGTGAGCTGGTTGATATCCCTTCACCGGAAGTGTGTCCTGCCGAACTTAGGATGCGACTTCTGTCCATTCCACGATTTGCTCTACGTGGCAGTCAGATTGGTCGTCAAATTTCGCCTCAAAAGTGAATCCACCGTTTCGGCTCTTCTAGCAGATATCTACACATGCGAGGGCTCTTTCGACAGACTTTTTTCCGGTAAATTATCTATTGTAAATACCTTTAGATAAAATGAATTGAGTACCAACTAGTTATCTGAGATCAAATTACGATACATATTACTTATGTCTTCTTTTTTTATCTCTGCGTTTCAGGTGCGATATTTAAAGCCGTCGAAACTCTGAACAAGGGCGGAAACAACGACTTCATAAGCCGAAGAGAATCCATCCGAGTCCTAGAATTCATCTTGCGCTCATCCAAAAAGTACAGGATCGCCTACTATCACATGGGGAGGTTCCTTCCAATGGCAGATGTCCCGCTGAGCAACGGTCAATTGCCGCTGATTGCGGCACGCCGAGCGAAGAGCGGGTGGAGGGTTTCTAGGTTGTTTCTCAAGTATAGATCATCTACAAGATAACTTGTAACGGTGAAGAAGAAACCAAATTATGTGCAAATAAAAATCCTCTACAGTTTATATTCATAATGCTATTTGTAAATAATATTCTATTCCTTTTAATATAATATAATAAATCAATCGTTGTCGTTAAAAAATGTATCATTTATCATTATTCCTAAGCCCTATTAAATGTGAGTCCCTCAGGTGGAGACCTGTTATAATTCAGACAGGAGTGTCTGAATTATAAAAAATACAACAACAAAACTCTCTATGCTTTACCTGTGAGGTATAACACACTATGTCCATCTTTTACCAATTCAGCATTATTACACATTTGTATTAAACTTTTCTTGTTCTGCCAAGAGCTACAGATAACTATGTCCTAGACCAAATATAAGGAGAGTTTCTTTAATCAAAAAGGACATAATTATAAGTCATCTTTGATTCGGAGGAAACAACTTTTTAAACAGTTATCCTGAAAACTGAGGCAAATGTGACATAGTGTACATTATCTGCGAGGTACAGATACAAGACCTGGTCGTTAGAATCATTTATGTTTCTTTGATTCGAATATAATCAAATTAGCAAATCTTCGAACTAGTAGATTCTAACAAGCATAACAGCAAAGTTAGCACAGGTTTCAGGTCTTGAAAAGTGAAAAATAAAAAAGGAGCCGCACAAATCGTGCTCAGAGACTATTTTGTTGTAAAATCCAATTTTATATGAAAACAAAAATAAATTGAAAATCTCCATGCTTTGACGGGCATAATGGTGCAGATCAGGTTAATCAAAGACAAAATTATGAATCACAAATGCCAAACTTACAAACGAATTGAAATCGTTTATAGCTTCGAAAAAAAAAAAAAAAGAAATGTTATACCTCCAGTAAAATAATCAGAAAGAAAAACATTTTGGAATAAGCCGAAAAAAACAACAATGAAATTGCTTAATCGGGACCATTATTCTGGCAAATATGTGAGAAAGAATATTACTTAAATTCAAAGTTTATCAGATCTAGTCTCAGGTTAAGACCACCTATTTTTGCGGATTATCCCCAGCAGTAAATCATATCATAAACCTAACTCAACAGAAGGTACAGTTATATTGCACAGATCAGAAATAACCGCTGGTCAGGTAGACCCGCTTTCAAATTAAGGCATCGTATTGCCACCTCCTGTCTCTTATTGAAAATCCAAGATAATGAGCTCAAAAATATTTACCATTTAGCTTTAACATCGCAATAAAACAATTAAAAAATACGAAGAGCTCTTAGTATTTTCCACAAATACCTTAGTATCTGAACGTTTTTTAGAACCTTTAGGTCATTATTACAATCAACGAAAAATGTAATAAGAATAATGATTATAAAAACTGAAAAAAATTTTGGTCAGTAAATCTACGAGTGACCCACCACTTCAACTGATCGTGCTGGCGAATTTTAACTTATTATCTATCTTTTTGTAGCTTTAATTCCTCTTGTCATCAGAGCGTTGATTAAGAAAGTATTTCAACCGTCAAAAATTTAAAAATAAAAACACGGATTAATAGTAGAGATATTGTATTGAATATTGAAAAGCCCTAAGTTCATTTTTGCATGGTGCCTCTCCGGATGGGAAATATAATGTTCGTTTATTTACGGATGTTAGAGCAAAGTTCTCAAATCGTGGCGATTTCAAAGAAGCTTTAATACCTCCTTGAAACAAGAGCATAATAGAATTAAAACAATCAGTTGTGAAATTTTGTTTGTTGATAACGAACAATATGGAAAAGTAGCATTCACCCATTTCCAAAATGACCGACACAGATATAAAAATGCCAAACGTTAGGGATAGAGATAGTACCTTTTTGGACTCTTCTTTAGATACGGTAAAGTGTACCATCATCAATTCTATCGATTTACCTCGAACTAAAAACCTCATACAAACATAATACATAGCGTAAATACTGAAAAGTCGTTAAACGATTTAATTTTTCTTTTAATACACTTTTTAATCAGGACATTTTTTCCGCTAAATAATTACGGCATTACAGAATTTAAAAATCCCTCTCCTTGGTCGTGTGGAACGGGGGTGGGGAGAGGGGGTGTCCCGGAGCTACTTATACCACCGGACCCCGCAGGTACCACCGTCATTCCTTCAGACACCTCAGTCCCTTGCTCAGTCTCTCTCTATAGTGCCTGTCAGTGTAGTTTCGGAAGATGGCTGTACCTCAGATTGTCAGCGATCTGCATTACTATGTATACGTGAAGAAAAGGATCTGGTAAGTTCAACATTAATCACATTCATCCTAAAATAAAAAGTTCATTAATATTTAATGTAAGTGGTAGAACCCAATTAATTCACTACTATATTTCAGTTCTCAAAAGCTAGAGTTATACGAGAAACTTCAACGTCTGATAAAGAACAATCCTAAGCCTAGAGTCGTCTGTGAGTCGATCGTGAGCTGGTTGATATCCCTTCACCGGAAGTGTGTCCTGCCGAACTTAGGATGCGACTTCTGTCCATTCCACGATTTGCTCTACGTGGCAGTCAGATTGGTCGTCAAATTTCGCCTCAAAAGTGAATCCACCGTTTCGGCTCTTCTAGCAGATATCTACACATGCGAGGGCTCTTTCGACAGACTTTTTTCCGGTAAATTATCTATTGTAAATACCTTTAGATAAAATTAATTGAGTACCAACTAGTTATCTGAGATCAAATTACGATACATATTACTTATGTCTTCTTTTTTTATCTCTGCGTTTCAGGTGCGATATTTAAAGCCGTCGAAACTCTGAACAAGGGCGGAATCAACGACTTCATAAGCCGAAGAGAATCCATCCGAGTCCTAGAATTCATCTTGCGCTCATCCAAAAAGTACAGGATCGCCTACTATCACATGGGGAGGTTCCTTCCAATGGCAGATGTCCCGCTGAGCAACGGTCAATTGCCGCTGATTGCGGCACGCCGAGCGAAGAGCGGGTGGAGGGTTTCTAGGTTGTTTCTCAAGTATAGATCATCTACAAGATAACTTGTAACGGTGAAGAAGAAACCAAATTATGTGCAAATGAAAAATCCTCTACAGTTTATATTCATAATGCTATTTGTAAATAATATTCTATTCCTTTTAATATAATATAATAAATCAATCGTTGTCGTTAAAAAATGTATCATTTATCATTATTCCTAAGCCCTATTAAATGTGAGTCCCTCAGGTCTCCTGTCTGAATTATAAAAAATACAACAACAAAACTCTCTATGCTTTACCTGTGAGGTATAACACACTATGTCCATCTTTTACCAATTCAGCATTATTACACATTTGTATTAAACTTTTCTTGTTCTGCCAAGAGCTACAGATAACTATGTCCTAGACCAAATATAAGGAGAGTTTCTTTAATCAAAAAGGACATAATTATAAGTCCTCTTTGATTCGGAGGAAACAACTTTTTAAACAGTTATCCTGAAAACTGAGGCAAATGTGACATAGTGTACATTATCTGCGAGGTACAGATACAAGACCTGGTCGTTAGAATCATTTATGTTTCTTTGATTCGAATATAATCAAATTAGCAAATCTTCGAACTAGTAGATTCTAACAAGCATAACAGCAAAGTTAGCACAGGTTTCAGGTCTTGAAAAGTGGAAAATAAAAAAGGAGCCGCACAAATCGTGCTCAGAGACTATTTTGTTGTAAAATCCAATTTTATATGAAAACAAAAATAAATTGAAAATCTCCATGCTTTGACGGGCATAATGGTGCAGATCAGGTTAATCAAAGACAAAATTATGAATCACAAATGCCAAACCTACAAACGAATTGAAATCGTTTATAGCTTCGAAAAAAAAAAAAAAGAAATGTTATACCTCCAGTAAAATAATCAGAAAGAAAAACATTTTGGAATAAGCCGAAAAAAACAACAATGAAATTGCTTAATCGGGACCATTATTCTGGCAAATATGTGAGAAAGAATATTACTTAAATTCAAAGTTTATCAGATCTAGTCTCAGGTTAAGACCACCTATTTTTGCGGATTATCCCCAGCAGTAAATCATATCATAAACCTAACTCAACAGAAGGTACAGTTATATTGCACAGATCAGAAATAACCGCTGGTCAGGTAGACCCGCTTTCAAATTAAGGCATCGTATTGCCACCTCCTGTCTCTTATTGAAAATCCAAGATAATGAACTCAAAAATATTTACCATTTAGCTTTAACATCGCAATAAAACAATTAAAAAATACGAAGAGCTCTTAGTATTTTCCACAAATACCTTAGTATCTGAACGTTTTTTAGAACCTTTAGGTCATTATTACAATCAACGAAAAATGTAATAAGAATAATGATTATAAAAACTGAAAAAAATTTTGGTCAGTAAATCTACGAGTGACAAACCACTTCAACTGATCGTGCTGGCGAATTTTAACTTATTATCTATCTTTTTGTAGCTTTAATTCCTCTTGTCGTCAGAGCGTTGATTAAGAAAGGATTTCAACCGTCAAAAATTTAAAAATAAAAACACGGATTAATAGTAGAGATATTGTATTGAATATTGAAAAGCCCTAAGTTCATTTTTGCATGGTGCCTCTCCGGATGGGAAATATAATGTTCGTTTATTTACGGATGTTAGAGCAAAGTTCTCAAATCGTGGCGATTTCAAAGAAGCTTTAATACCTCCTTGAAACAAGAGCATAATAGAATTAAAACAATCAGTTGTGAAATTTTGTTTGTTGATAACGAACAATATGGAAAAGTAGCATTCACCCATTTCCAAAATGACCGACACAGATATAAAAATGCCAAACGTTAGGGATAGAGATAGTACCTTTTTGGACTCTTCTTTAGATACGGTAAAGTGTACCATCATCAATTCTATCGATTTACCTCGAACTAAAAACCTCATACAAACATAATACATAGCGTAAATACTGAAAAGTCGTTAAACGATTTAATTTTTCTTTTAATACACTTTTTAATCAGGACATTTTTTCCGCTAAATAATTACGGCATTACAGAATTTAAAAATCCCTCTCCTTGGTCGTGTGGAACGGGGGTGGGGAGAGGGGGTGTCCCGGAGCTACTTATACCACCGGACCCCGCAGGTACCACCGTCATTCCTTCAGACACCTCAGTCCCTTGCTCAGTCTCTCTCTATAGTGCCTGTCAGTGTAGTTTCGGAAGATGGCTGTACCTCAGATTGTCAGCGATCTGCATTATTATGTATACGTGAAGAAAAGGATCTGGTAAGTTCAACATTAATCACATTCATTCTAAAATAAAAAGTTCATTAATATTTAATGTAAGTGGTAGAACCCAATTAATTCACTACTATATTTCAGTTCTCAAAAGCTAGAGTTATACGAGAAACTTCAACGTCTGATAAAGAACAATCCTAAGCCTAGAGTCGTCTGTGAGTCGATCGTGAGCTGGTTGATATCCCTTCACCGGAAGTGTGTCCTGCCGAACTTAGGATGCGACTTCTGTCCATTCCACGATTTGCTCTACGTGGCAGTCAGATTGGTCGTCAAATTTCGCTTCAAAAGTGAATCCACCGTTTCGGCTCTTCTAGCAGATATCTACACATGCGAGGGCTCTTTCGACAGACTTTTTTCCGGTAAATTATCTATTGTAAATACCTTTAGATAAAATTAATTGAGTACCAACTAGTTATCTGAGATCAAATTACGATACATATTACTTATGTCTTCTTTTTTTATCTCTGCGTTTCAGGTGCGATATTTAAAGCCGTCGAAACTCTGAACAAGGGCGGAAACAACGACTTCATAAGCCGAAGAGAATCCATCCGAGTCCTAGAATTCATCTTGCGCTCATCCAAAAAGTACAGGATCGCCTACTATCACATGGGGAGGTTCCTTCCAATGGCAGATGTCCCGCTGAGCAACGGTCAATTGCCGCTGATTGCGGCACGCCGAGCGAAGAGCGGGTGGAGGGTTTCTAGGTTGTTTCTCAAGTATAGATCATCTACAAGATAACTTGTAACGGTGAAGAAGAAACCAAATTATGTGCAAATAAAAATCCTCTACAGTTTATATTCATAATGCTATTTGTAAATAATATTCTATTCCTTTTAATATAATATAATAAATCAATCGTTGTCGTTAAAAAATGTATCATTTATCATTATTCCTAAGCCCTATTAAATGTGAGTCCCTCAGGTCTCCTGTCTGAATTATAAAAAATACAACAACAAAACTCTCTATGCTTTACCTGTGAGGTATAACACACTATGTCCATCTTTTACCAATTCAGCATTATTACACATTTGTATTAAACTTTTCTTGTTCTGCCAAGAGCTACAGATAACTATGTCCTAGACCAAATATAAGGAGAGTTTCTTTAATCAAAAAGGACATAATTATAAGTCCTCTTTGATTCGGAGGAAACAACTTTTTAAACAGTTATCCTGAAAACTGAGGCAAATGTGACATAGTGTACATTATCTGCGAGGTACAGATACAAGACCTGGTCGTTAGAATCATTTATGTTTCTTTGATTCGAATATAATCAAATTAGCAAATCTTCGAACTAGTAGATTCTAACAAGCATAACAGCTAAGTTAGCACAGGTTTCAGGTCTTGAAAAGTGAAAAATAAAAAAGGAGCCGCACAAATCGTGCTCAGAGACTATTTTGTTGTAAAATCCAATTTTATATGAAAACAAAAATAAATTGAAAATCTCCATGCTTTGACGGGCATAATGGTGCAGATCAGGTTAATCAAAGACAAAATTATGAATCACAAATGCCAAACCTACAAACGAATTGAAATCGTTTATAGCTTCGAAAAAAAAAAAAAAGAAATGTTATACCTCCAGTAAAATAATCAGAAAGAAAAACATTTTGGAATAAGCCGAAAAAAACAACAATGAAATTGCTTAATCGGGACCATTATTCTGGCAAATATGTGAGAAAGAATATTACTTAAATTCAAAGTTTATCAGATCTAGTCTCAGGTTAAGACCACCTATTTTTGCGGATTATCCCCAGCAGTAAATCATATCATAAACCTAACTCAACAGAAGGTACAGTTATATTGCACAGATCAGAAATAACCGCTGGTCAGGTAGACCCGCTTTCAAATTAAGGCATCGTATTGCCACCTCCTGTCTCTTATTGAAAATCCAAGATAATGAGCTCAAAAATATTTACCATTTAGCTTTAACATCGCAATAAAACAATTAAAAAATACGAAGAGCTCTTAGTATTTTCCACAAATACCTTAGTATCTGAACGTTTTTTAGAACCTTTAGGTCATTATTACAATCAACGAAAAATGTAATAAGAATAATGATTATAAAAACTGAAAAAAATTTTGGTCAGTAAATCTACGAGTGACAAACCACTTCAACTGATCGTGCTGGCGAATTTTAACTTATTATCTATCTTTTTGTAGCTTTAATTCCTCTTGTCGTCAGAGCGTTGATTAAGAAAGGATTTCAACCGTCAAAAATTTAAAAATAAAAACACGGATTAATAGTAGAGATATTGTATTGAATATTGAAAAGCCCTAAGTTCATTTTTGCATGGTGCCTCTCCGGATGGGAAATATAATGTTCGTTTATTTACGGATGTTAGAGCAAAGTTCTCAAATCGTGGCGATTTCAAAGAAGCTTTAATACCTCCTTGAAACAAGAGCATAATAGAATTAAAACAATCAGTTGTGAAATTTTGTTTGTTGATAACGAACAATATGGAAAAGTAGCATTCACCCATTTCCAAAATGACCGACACAGATATAAAAATGCCAAACGTTAGGGATAGAGATAGTACCTTTTTGGACTCTTCTTTAGATACGGTAAAGTGTACCATCATCAATTCTATCGATTTACCTCGAACTAAAAACCTCATACAAACATAATACATAGCGTAAATACTGAAAAGTCGTTAAACGATTTAATTTTTCTTTTAATACACTTTTTAATCAGGACATTTTTTCCGCTAAATAATTACGGCATTACAGAATTTAAAAATCCCTCTCCTTGGTCGTGTGGAACGGGGGTGGGGAGAGGGGGTGTCCCGGAGCTACTTATACCACCGGACCCCGCAGGTACCACCGTCATTCCTTCAGACACCTCAGTCCCTTGCTCAGTCTCTCTCTATAGTGCCTGTCAGTGTAGTTTCGGAAGATGGCTGTACCTCAGATTGTCAGCGATCTGCATTATTATGTATACGTGAAGAAAAGGATCTGGTAAGTTCAACATTAATCACATTCATTCTAAAATAAAAAGTTCATTAATATTTAATGTAAGTGGTAGAACCCAATTAATTCACTACTATATTTCAGTTCTCAAAAGCTAGAGTTATACGAGAAACTTCAACGTCTGATAAAGAACAATCCTAAGCCTAGAGTCGTCTGTGAGTCGATCGTGAGCTGGTTGATATCCCTTCACCGGAAGTGTGTCCTGCCGAACTTAGGATGCGACTTCTGTCCATTCCACGATTTGCTCTACGTGGCAGTCAGATTGGTCGTCAAATTTCGCCTCAAAAGTGAATCCACCGTTTCGGCTCTTCTAGCAGATATCTACACATGCGAGGGCTCTTTCGACAGACTTTTTTCCGGTAAATTATCTATTGTAAATACCTTTAGATAAAATTAATTGAGTACCAACTAGTTATCTGAGATCAAATTACGATACATATTACTTATGTCTTCTTTTTTTATCTCTGCGTTTCAGGTGCGATATTTAAAGCCGTCGAAACTCTGAACAAGGGCGGAAACAACGACTTCATAAGCCGAAGAGAATCCATCCGAGTCCTAGAATTCATCTTGCGCTCATCCAAAAAGTACAGGATCGCCTACTATCACATGGGGAGGTTCCTTCCAATGGCAGATGTCCCGCTGAGCAACGGTCAATTGCCGCTGATTGCGGCACGCCGAGCGAAGAGCGGGTGGAGGGTTTCTAGGTTGTTTCTCAAGTATAGATCATCTACAAGATAACTTGTAACGGTGAAGAAGAAACCAAATTATGTGCAAATAAAAATCCTCTACAGTTTATATTCATAATGCTATTTGTAAATAATATTCTATTCCTTTTAATATAATATAATAAATCAATCGTTGTCGTTAAAAAATGTATCATTTATCATTATTCCTAAGCCCTATTAAATGTGAGTCCCTCAGGTCTCCTGTCTGAATTATAAAAAATACAACAACAAAACTCTCTATGCTTTACCTGTGAGGTATAACACACTATGTCCATCTTTTACCAATTCAGCATTATTACACATTTGTATTAAACTTTTCTTGTTCTGCCAAGAGCTACAGATAACTATGTCCTAGACCAAATATAAGGAGAGTTTCTTTAATCAAAAAGGACATAATTATAAGTCCTCTTTGATTCGGAGGAAACAACTTTTTAAACAGTTATCCTGAAAACTGAGGCAAATGTGACATAGTGTACATTATCTGCGAGGTACAGATACAAGACCTGGTCGTTAGAATCATTTATGTTTCTTTGATTCGAATATAATCAAATTAGCAAATCTTCGAACTAGTAGATTCTAACAAGCATAACAGCTAAGTTAGCACAGGTTTCAGGTCTTGAAAAGTGAAAAATAAAAAAGGAGCCGCACAAATCGTGCTCAGAGACTATTTTGTTGTAAAATCCAATTTTATATGAAAACAAAAATAAATTGAAAATCTCCATGCTTTGACGGGCATAATGGTGCAGATCAGGTTAATCAAAGACAAAATTATGAATCACAAATGCCAAACCTACAAACGAATTGAAATCGTTTATAGCTTCGAAAAAAAAAAAAAAGAAATGTTATACCTCCAGTAAAATAATCAGAAAGAAAAACATTTTGGAATAAGCCGAAAAAAACAACAATGAAATTGCTTAATCGGGACCATTATTCTGGCAAATATGTGAGAAAGAATATTACTTAAATTCAAAGTTTATCAGATCTAGTCTCAGGTTAAGACCACCTATTTTTGCGGATTATCCCCAGCAGTAAATCATATCATAAACCTAACTCAACAGAAGGTACAGTTATATTGCACAGATCAGAAATAACCGCTGGTCAGGTAGACCCGCTTTCAAATTAAGGCATCGTATTGCCACCTCCTGTCTCTTATT
Organism: Rhaphigaster nebulosa; assembly: GCA_948150685.1. Classification (NCBI taxonomy): domain Eukaryota; kingdom Metazoa; phylum Arthropoda; class Insecta; order Hemiptera; family Pentatomidae; genus Rhaphigaster; species Rhaphigaster nebulosa. The sequence goes on along the minus strand of OX411306.1, from coordinate 99,709,396 downwards.
GAAAATCCAAGATAATGAGCTCAAAAATATTTACCATTTAGCTTTAACATCGCAATAAAACAATTAAAAAATACGAAGAGCTCTTAGTATTTTCCACAAATACCTTAGTATCTGAACGTTTTTTAGAACCTTTAGGTCATTATTACAATCAACGAAAAATGTAATAAGAATAATGATTATAAAAACTGAAAAAAATTTTGGTCAGTAAATCTACGAGTGACAAACCACTTCAACTGATCGTGCTGGCGAATTTTAACTTATTATCTATCTTTTTGTAGCTTTAATTCCTCTTGTCGTCAGAGCGTTGATTAAGAAAGGATTTCAACCGTCAAAAATTTAAAAATAAAAACACGGATTAATAGTAGAGATATTGTATTGAATATTGAAAAGCCCTAAGTTCATTTTTGCATGGTGCCTCTCCGGATGGGAAATATAATGTTCGTTTATTTACGGATGTTAGAGCAAAGTTCTCAAATCGTGGCGATTTCAAAGAAGCTTTAATACCTCCTTGAAACAAGAGCATAATAGAATTAAAACAATCAGTTGTGAAATTTTGTTTGTTGATAACGAACAATATGGAAAAGTAGCATTCACCCATTTCCAAAATGACCGACACAGATATAAAAATGCCAAACGTTAGGGATAGAGATAGTACCTTTTTGGACTCTTCTTTAGATACGGTAAAGTGTACCATCATCAATTCTATCGATTTACCTCGAACTAAAAACCTCATACAAACATAATACATAGCGTAAATACTGAAAAGTCGTTAAACGATTTAATTTTTCTTTTAATACACTTTTTAATCAGGACATTTTTTCCGCTAAATAATTACGGCATTACAGAATTTAAAAATCCCTCTCCTTGGTCGTGTGGAACGGGGGTGGGGAGAGGGGGTGTCCCGGAGCTACTTATACCACCGGACCCCGCAGGTACCACCGTCATTCCTTCAGACACCTCAGTCCCTTGCTCAGTCTCTCTCTATAGTGCCTGTCAGTGTAGTTTCGGAAGATGGCTGTACCTCAGATTGTCAGCGATCTGCATTATTATGTATACGTGAAGAAAAGGATCTGGTAAGTTCAACATTAATCACATTCATTCTAAAATAAAAAGTTCATTAATATTTAATGTAAGTGGTAGAACCCAATTAATTCACTACTATATTTCAGTTCTCAAAAGCTAGAGTTATACGAGAAACTTCAACGTCTGATAAAGAACAATCCTAAGCCTAGAGTCGTCTGTGAGTCGATCGTGAGCTGGTTGATATCCCTTCACCGGAAGTGTGTCCTGCCGAACTTAGGATGCGACTTCTGTCCATTCCACGATTTGCTCTACGTGGCAGTCAGATTGGTCGTCAAATTTCGCCTCAAAAGTGAATCCACCGTTTCGGCTCTTCTAGCAGATATCTACACATGCGAGGGCTCTTTCGACAGACTTTTTTCCGGTAAATTATCTATTGTAAATACCTTTAGATAAAATTAATTGAGTACCAACTAGTTATCTGAGATCAAATTACGATACATATTACTTATGTCTTCTTTTTTTATCTCTGCGTTTCAGGTGCGATATTTAAAGCCGTCGAAACTCTGAACAAGGGCGGAAACAACGACTTCATAAGCCGAAGAGAATCCATCCGAGTCCTAGAATTCATCTTGCGCTCATCCAAAAAGTACAGGATCGCCTACTACCACATGGGGAGGTTCCTTCCAATGGCAGATGTCCCGCTGAGCAACGGTCAATTGCCGCTGATTGCGGCACGCCGAGCGAAGAGCGGGTGGAGGGTTTCTAGGTTGTTTCTCAAGTATAGATCATCTACAAGATAACTTGTAACGGTGAAGAAGAAACCAAATTATGTGCAAATGAAAAATCCTCTACAGTTTATATTCATAATGCTATTTGTAAATAATATTCTATTCCTTTTAATATAATATAATAAATCAATCGTTGTCGTTAAAAAATGTATCATTTATCATTATTCCTAAGCCCTATTAAATGTGAGTCCCTCAGGTCTCCTGTCTGAATTATAAAAAATACAACAACAAAACTCTCTATGCTTTACCTGTGAGGTATAACACACTATGTCCATCTTTTACCAATTCAGCATTATTACACATTTGTATTAAACTTTTCTTGTTCTGCCAAGAGCTACAGATAACTATGTCCTAGACCAAATATAAGGAGAGTTTCTTTAATCAAAAAGGACATAATTATAAGTCCTCTTTGATTCGGAGGAAACAACTTTTTAAACAGTTATCCTGAAAACTGAGGCAAATGTGACATAGTGTTCATTATCTGCGAGGTACAGATACAAGACCTGGTCGTTAGAATCATTTATGTTTCTTTGATTCGAATATAATCAAATTAGCAAATCTTCGAACTAGTAGATTCTAACAAGCATAACAGCAAAGTTAGCACAGGTTTCAGGTCTTGAAAAGTGAAAAATAAAAAAGGAGCCGCACAAATCGTGCTCAGAGACTATTTTGTTGTAAAATCCAATTTTATATGAAAACAAAAATAAATTGAAAATTTCCATGCTTTGACGGGCATAATGGTGCAGATCAGGTTAATCAAAGACAAAATTATGAATCACAAATGCCAAACCTACAAACGAATTGAAATCGTTTATAGCTTCGAAAAAAAAAAAAAAGAAATCTTATACCTCCAGTAAAATAATCAGAAAGAAAAACATTTTGGAATAAGCCGAAAAAAACAACAATGAAATTGCTTAATCGGGACCATTATTCTGGCAAATATGTGAGAAAGAATATTACTTAAATTCAAAGTTTATCAGATCTAGTCTCAGGTTAAGACCACCTATTTTTGCGGATTATCCCCAGCAGTAAATCATATCATAAACCTAACTCAACAGAAGGTACAGTTATATTGCACAGATCAGAAATAACCGCTGGTTAGGTAGACCCGCTTTCAAATTAAGGCATCGTATTGCCACCTCCTGTCTCTTATTGAAAATCCAAGATAATGAGCTCAAAAATATTTACCATTTAGCTTTAACATCGCAATAAAACAATTAAAAAATACGAAGAGCTCTTAGTATTTTCCACAAATACCTTAGTATCTGAACGTTTTTTAGAACCTTTAGGTCATTATTACAATCAACGAAAAATGTAATAAGAATAATGATTATAAAAACTGAAAAAAATTTTGGTCAGTAAATCTACGAGTGACCCACCACTTCAACTGATCGTGCTGGCGAATTTTAACTTATTATCTATCTTTTTGTAGCTTTAATTCCTCTTGTCATCAGAGCGTTGATTAAGAAAGTATTTCAACCGTCAAAAATTTAAAAATAAAAACACGGATTAATAGTAGAGATATTGTATTGAATATTGAAAAGCCCTAAGTTCATTTTTGCATGGTGCCTCTCCGGATGGGAAATATAATGTTCGTTTATTTACGGATGTTAGAGCAAAGTTCTCAAATCGTGGCGATTTCAAAGAAGCTTTAATACCTCCTTGAAACAAGAGCATAATAGAATTAAAACAATCAGTTGTGAAATTTTGTTTGTTGATAACGAACAATATGGAAAAGTAGCATTCACCCATTTCCAAAATGACCGACACAGATATAAAAATGCCAAACGTTAGGGATAGAGATAGTACCTTTTTGGACTCTTCTTTAGATACGGTAAAGTGTACCATCATCAATTCTATCGATTTACCTCGAACTAAAAACCTCATACAAACATAATACATAGCGTAAATACTGAAAAGTCGTTAAACGATTTAATTTTTCTTTTAATACACTTTTTAATCAGGACATTTTTTCCGCTAAATAATTACGGCATTACAGAATTTAAAAATCCCTCTCCTTGGTCGTGTGGAACGGGGGTGGGGAGAGGGGGTGTCCCGGAGCTACTTATACCACCGGACCCCGCAGGTACCACCGTCATTCCTTCAGACACCTCAGTCCCTTGCTCAGTCTCTCTCTATAGTGCCTGTCAGTGTAGTTTCGGAAGATGGCTGTACCTCAGATTGTCAGCGATCTGCATTACTATGTATACGTGAAGAAAAGGATCTGGTAAGTTCAACATTAATCACATTCATCCTAAAATAAAAAGTTCATTAATATTTAATGTAAGTGGTAGAACCCAATTAATTCACTACTATATTTCAGTTCTCAAAAGCTAGAGTTATACGAGAAACTTCAACGTCTGATAAAGAACAATCCTAAGCCTAGAGTCGTCTGTGAGTCGATCGTGAGCTGGTTGATATCCCTTCACCGGAAGTGTGTCCTGCCGAACTTAGGATGCGACTTCTGTCCATTCCACGATTTGCTCTACGTGGCAGTCAGATTGGTCGTCAAATTTCGCCTCAAAAGTGAATCCACCGTTTCGGCTCTTCTAGCAGATATCTACACATGCGAGGGCTCTTTCGACAGACTTTTTTCCGGTAAATTATCTATTGTAAATACCTTTAGATAAAATTAATTGAGTACCAACTAGTTATCTGAGATCAAATTACGATACATATTACTTATGTCTTCTTTTTTTATCTCTGCGTTTCAGGTGCGATATTTAAAGCCGTCGAAACTCTGAACAAGGGCGGAAACAACGACTTCATAAGCCGAAGAGAATCCATCCGAGTCCTAGAATTCATCTTGCGCTCATCCAAAAAGTACAGGATCGCCTACTACCACATGGGGAGGTTCCTTCCAATGGCAGATGTCCCGCTGAGCAACGGTCAATTGCCGCTGATTGCGGCACGCCGAGCGAAGAGCGGGTGGAGGGTTTCTAGGTTGTTTCTCAAGTATAGATCATCTACAAGATAACTTGTAACGGTGAAGAAGAAACCAAATTATGTGCAAATGAAAAATCCTCTACAGTTTATATTCATAATGCTATTTGTAAATAATATTCTATTCCTTTTAATATAATATAATAAATCAATCGTTGTCGTTAAAAAATGTATCATTTATCATTATTCCTAAGCCCTATTAAATGTGAGTCCCTCAGGTCTCCTGTCTGAATTATAAAAAATACAACAACAAAACTCTCTATGCTTTACCTGTGAGGTATAACACACTATGTCCATCTTTTACCAATTCAGCATTATTACACATTTGTATTAAACTTTTCTTGTTCTGCCAAGAGCTACAGATAACTATGTCCTAGACCAAATATAAGGAGAGTTTCTTTAATCAAAAAGGACATAATTATAAGTCCTCTTTGATTCGGAGGAAACAACTTTTTAAACAGTTATCCTGAAAACTGAGGCAAATGTGACATAGTGTTCATTATCTGCGAGGTACAGATACAAGACCTGGTCGTTAGAATCATTTATGTTTCTTTGATTCGAATATAATCAAATTAGCAAATCTTCGAACTAGTAGATTCTAACAAGCATAACAGCAAAGTTAGCACAGGTTTCAGGTCTTGAAAAGTGAAAAATAAAAAAGGAGCCGCACAAATCGTGCTCAGAGACTATTTTGTTGTAAAATCCAATTTTATATGAAAACAAAAATAAATTGAAAATTTCCATGCTTTGACGGGCATAATGGTGCAGATCAGGTTAATCAAAGACAAAATTATGAATCACAAATGCCAAACCTACAAACGAATTGAAATCGTTTATAGCTTCGAAAAAAAAAAAAAAGAAATCTTATACCTCCAGTAAAATAATCAGAAAGAAAAACATTTTGGAATAAGCCGAAAAAAACAACAATGAAATTGCTTAATCGGGACCATTATTCTGGCAAATATGTGAGAAAGAATATTACTTAAATTCAAAGTTTATCAGATCTAGTCTCAGGTTAAGACCACCTATTTTTGCGGATTATCCCCAGCAGTAAATCATATCATAAACCTAACTCAACAGAAGGTACAGTTATATTGCACAGATCAGAAATAACCGCTGGTCAGGTAGACCCGCTTTCAAATTAAGGCATCGTATTGCCACCTCCTGTCTCTTATTGAAAATCCAAGATAATGAGCTCAAAAATATTTACCATTTAGCTTTAACATCGCAATAAAACAATTAAAAAATACGAAGAGCTCTTAGTATTTTCCACAAATACCTTAGTATCTGAACGTTTTTTAGAACCTTTAGGTCATTATTACAATCAACGAAAAATGTAATAAGAATAATGATTATAAAAACTGAAAAAAATTTTGGTCAGTAAATCTACGAGTGACCCACCACTTCAACTGATCGTGCTGGCGAATTTTAACTTATTATCTATCTTTTTGTAGCTTTAATTCCTCTTGTCGTCAGAGCGTTGATTAAGAAAGGATTTCAACCGTCAAAAATTTAAAAATAAAAACACGGATTAATAGTAGAGATATTGTATTGAATATTGAAAAGCCCTAAGTTCATTTTTGCATGGTGCCTCTCCGGATGGGAAATATAATGTTCGTTTATTTACGGATGTTAGAGCAAAGTTCTCAAATCGTGGCGATTTCAAAGAAGCTTTAATACCTCCTTGAAACAAGAGCATAATAGAATTAAAACAATCAGTTGTGAAATTTTGTTTGTTGATAACGAACAATATGGAAAAGTAGCATTCACCCATTTCCAAAATGACCGACACAGATATAAAAATGCCAAACGTTAGGGATAGAGATAGTACCTTTTTGGACTCTTCTTTAGATACGGTAAAGTGTACCATCATCAATTCTATCGATTTACCTCGAACTAAAAACCTCATACAAACATAATACATAGCGTAAATACTGAAAAGTCGTTAAACGATTTAATTTTTCTTTTAATACACTTTTTAATCAGGACATTTTTTCCGCTAAATAATTACGGCATTACAGAATTTAAAAATCCCTCTCCTTGGTCGTGTGGAACGGGGGTGGGGAGAGGGGGTGTCCCGGAGCTACTTATACCACCGGACCCCGCAGGTACCACCGTCATTCCTTCAGACACCTCAGTCCCTTGCTCAGTCTCTCTCTATAGTGCCTGTCAGTGTAGTTTCGGAAGATGGCTGTACCTCAGATTGTCAGCGATCTGCATTATTATGTATACGTGAAGAAAAGGATCTGGTAAGTTCAACATTAATCACATTCATTCTAAAATAAAAAGTTCATTAATATTTAATGTAAGTGGTAGAACCCAATTAATTCACTACTATATTTCAGTTCTCAAAAGCTAGAGTTATACGAGAAACTTCAACGTCTGATAAAGAACAATCCTAAGCCTAGAGTCGTCTGTGAGTCGATCGTGAGCTGGTTGATATCCCTTCACCGGAAGTGTGTCCTGCCGAACTTAGGATGCGACTTCTGTCCATTCCACGATTTGCTCTACGTGGCAGTCAGATTGGTCGTCAAATTTCGCCTCAAAAGTGAATCCACCGTTTCGGCTCTTCTAGCAGATATCTACACATGCGAGGGCTCTTTCGACAGACTTTTTTCCGGTAAATTATCTATTGTAAATACCTTTAGATAAAATTAATTGAGTACCAACTAGTTATCTGAGATCAAATTACGATACATATTACTTATGTCTTCTTTTTTTATCTCTGCGTTTCAGGTGCGATATTTAAAGCCGTCGAAACTCTGAACAAGGGCGGAAACAACGACTTCATAAGCCGAAGAGAATCCATCCGAGTCCTAGAATTCATCTTGCGCTCATCCAAAAAGTACAGGATCGCCTACTATCACATGGGGAGGTTCCTTCCAATGGCAGATGTCCCGCTGAGCAACGGTCAATTGCCGCTGATTGCGGCACGCCGAGCGAAGAGCGGGTGGAGGGTTTCTAGGTTGTTTCTCAAGTATAGATCATCTACAAGATAACTTGTAACGGTGAAGAAGAAACCAAATTATGTGCAAATAAAAATCCTCTACAGTTTATATTCATAATGCTATTTGTAAATAATATTCTATTCCTTTTAATATAATATAATAAATCAATCGTTGTCGTTAAAAAATGTATCATTTATCATTATTCCTAAGCCCTATTAAATGTGAGTCCCTCAGGTCTCCTGTCTGAATTATAAAAAATACAACAACAAAACTCTCTATGCTTTACCTGTGAGGTATAACACACTATGTCCATCTTTTACCAATTCAGCATTATTACACATTTGTATTAAACTTTTCTTGTTCTGCCAAGAGCTACAGATAACTATGTCCTAGACCAAATATAAGGAGAGTTTCTTTAATCAAAAAGGACATAATTATAAGTCCTCTTTGATTCGGAGGAAACAACTTTTTAAACAGTTATCCTGAAAACTGAGGCAAATGTGACATAGTGTACATTATCTGCGAGGTACAGATACAAGACCTGGTCGTTAGAATCATTTATGTTTCTTTGATTCGAATATAATCAAATTAGCAAATCTTCGAACTAGTAGATTCTAACAAGCATAACAGCTAAGTTAGCACAGGTTTCAGGTCTTGAAAAGTGAAAAATAAAAAAGGAGCCGCACAAATCGTGCTCAGAGACTATTTTGTTGTAAAATCCAATTTTATATGAAAACAAAAATAAATTGAAAATCTCCATGCTTTGACGGGCATAATGGTGCAGATCAGGTTAATCAAAGACAAAATTATGAATCACAAATGCCAAACCTACAAACGAATTGAAATCGTTTATAGCTTCGAAAAAAAAAAAAAAGAAATGTTATACCTCCAGTAAAATAATCAGAAAGAAAAACATTTTGGAATAAGCCGAAAAAAACAACAATGAAATTGCTTAATCGGGACCATTATTCTGGCAAATATGTGAGAAAGAATATTACTTAAATTCAAAGTTTATCAGATCTAGTCTCAGGTTAAGACCACCTATTTTTGCGGATTATCCCCAGCAGTAAATCATATCATAAACCTAACTCAACAGAAGGTACAGTTATATTGCACAGATCAGAAATAACCGCTGGTCAGGTAGACCCGCTTTCAAATTAAGGCATCGTATTGCCACCTCCTGTCTCTTATTGAAAATCCAAGATAATGAGCTCAAAAATATTTACCATTTAGCTTTAACATCGCAATAAAACAATTAAAAAATACGAAGAGCTCTTAGTATTTTCCACAAATACCTTAGTATCTGAACGTTTTTTAGAACCTTTAGGTCATTATTACAATCAACGAAAAATGTAATAAGAATAATGATTATAAAAACTGAAAAAAATTTTGGTCAGTAAATCTACGAGTGACAAACCACTTCAACTGATCGTGCTGGCGAATTTTAACTTATTATCTATCTTTTTGTAGCTTTAATTCCTCTTGTCGTCAGAGCGTTGATTAAGAAAGGATTTCAACCGTCAAAAATTTAAAAATAAAAACACGGATTAATAGTAGAGATATTGTATTGAATATTGAAAAGCCCTAAGTTCATTTTTGCATGGTGCCTCTCCGGATGGGAAATATAATGTTCGTTTATTTACGGATGTTAGAGCAAAGTTCTCAAATCGTGGCGATTTCAAAGAAGCTTTAATACCTCCTTGAAACAAGAGCATAATAGAATTAAAACAATCAGTTGTGAAATTTTGTTTGTTGATAACGAACAATATGGAAAAGTAGCATTCACCCATTTCCAAAATGACCGACACAGATATAAAAATGCCAAACGTTAGGGATAGAGATAGTACCTTTTTGGACTCTTCTTTAGATACGGTAAAGTGTACCATCATCAATTCTATCGATTTACCTCGAACTAAAAACCTCATACAAACATAATACATAGCGTAAATACTGAAAAGTCGTTAAACGATTTAATTTTTCTTTTAATACACTTTTTAATCAGGACATTTTTTCCGCTAAATAATTACGGCATTACAGAATTTAAAAATCCCTCTCCTTGGTCGTGTGGAACGGGGGTGGGGAGAGGGGGTGTCCCGGAGCTACTTATACCACCGGACCCCGCAGGTACCACCGTCATTCCTTCAGACACCTCAGTCCCTTGCTCAGTCTCTCTCTATAGTGCCTGTCAGTGTAGTTTCGGAAGATGGCTGTACCTCAGATTGTCAGCGATCTGCATTATTATGTATACGTGAAGAAAAGGATCTGGTAAGTTCAACATTAATCACATTCATTCTAAAATAAAAAGTTCATTAATATTTAATGTAAGTGGTAGAACCCAATTAATTCACTACTATATTTCAGTTCTCAAAAGCTAGAGTTATACGAGAAACTTCAACGTCTGATAAAGAACAATCCTAAGCCTAGAGTCGTCTGTGAGTCGATCGTGAGCTGGTTGATATCCCTTCACCGGAAGTGTGTCCTGCCGAACTTAGGATGCGACTTCTGTCCATTCCACGATTTGCTCTACGTGGCAGTCAGATTGGTCGTCAAATTTCGCCTCAAAAGTGAATCCACCGTTTCGGCTCTTCTAGCAGATATCTACACATGCGAGGGCTCTTTCGACAGACTTTTTTCCGGTAAATTATCTATTGTAAATACCTTTAGATAAAATTAATTGAGTACCAACTAGTTATCTGAGATCAAATTACGATACATATTACTTATGTCTTCTTTTTTTATCTCTGCGTTTCAGGTGCGATATTTAAAGCCGTCGAAACTCTGAACAAGGGCGGAAACAACGACTTCATAAGCCGAAGAGAATCCATCCGAGTCCTAGAATTCATCTTGCGCTCATCCAAAAAGTACAGGATCGCCTACTATCACATGGGGAGGTTCCTTCCAATGGCAGATGTCCCGCTGAGCAACGGTCAATTGCCGCTGATTGCGGCACGCCGAGCGAAGAGCGGGTGGAGGGTTTCTAGGTTGTTTCTCAAGTATAGATCATCTACAAGATAACTTGTAACGGTGAAGAAGAAACCAAATTATGTGCAAATAAAAATCCTCTACAGTTTATATTCATAATGCTATTTGTAAATAATATTCTATTCCTTTTAATATAATATAATAAATCAATCGTTGTCGTTAAAAAATGTATCATTTATCATTATTCCTAAGCCCTATTAAATGTGAGTCCCTCAGGTCTCCTGTCTGAATTATAAAAAATACAACAACAAAACTCTCTATGCTTTACCTGTGAGGTATAACACACTATGTCCATCTTTTACCAATTCAGCATTATTACACATTTGTATTAAACTTTTCTTGTTCTGCCAAGAGCTACAGATAACTATGTCCTAGACCAAATATAAGGAGAGTTTCTTTAATCAAAAAGGACATAATTATAAGTCCTCTTTGATTCGGAGGAAACAACTTTTTAAACAGTTATCCTGAAAACTGAGGCAAATGTGACATAGTGTACATTATCTGCGAGGTACAGATACAAGACCTGGTCGTTAGAATCATTTATGTTTCTTTGATTCGAATATAATCAAATTAGCAAATCTTCGAACTAGTAGATTCTAACAAGCATAACAGCTAAGTTAGCACAGGTTTCAGGTCTTGAAAAGTGAAAAATAAAAAAGGAGCCGCACAAATCGTGCTCAGAGACTATTTTGTTGTAAAATCCAATTTTATATGAAAACAAAAATAAATTGAAAATCTCCATGCTTTGACGGGCATAATGGTGCAGATCAGGTTAATCAAAGACAAAATTATGAATCACAAATGCCAAACCTACAAACGAATTGAAATCGTTTATAGCTTCGAAAAAAAAAAAAAAGAAATGTTATACCTCCAGTAAAATAATCAGAAAGAAAAACATTTTGGAATAAGCCGAAAAAAACAACAATGAAATTGCTTAATCGGGACCATTATTCTGGCAAATATGTGAGAAAGAATATTACTTAAATTCAAAGTTTATCAGATCTAGTCTCAGGTTAAGACCACCTATTTTTGCGGATTATCCCCAGCAGTAAATCATATCATAAACCTAACTCAACAGAAGGTACAGTTATATTGCACAGATCAGAAATAACCGCTGGTCAGGTAGACCCGCTTTCAAATTAAGGCATCGTATTGCCACCTCCTGTCTCTTATTGAAAATCCAAGATAATGAGCTCAAAAATATTTACCATTTAGCTTTAACATCGCAATAAAACAATTAAAAAATACGAAGAGCTCTTAGTATTTTCCACAAATACCTTAGTATCTGAACGTTTTTTAGAACCTTTAGGTCATTATTACAATCAACGAAAAATGTAATAAGAATAATGATTATAAAAACTGAAAAAAATTTTGGTCAGTAAATCTACGAGTGACAAACCACTTCAACTGATCGTGCTGGCGAATTTTAACTTATTATCTATCTTTTTGTAGCTTTAATTCCTCTTGTCGTCAGAGCGTTGATTAAGAAAGGATTTCAACCGTCAAAAATTTAAAAATAAAAACACGGATTAATAGTAGAGATATTGTATTGAATATTGAAAAGCCCTAAGTTCATTTTTGCATGGTGCCTCTCCGGATGGGAAATATAATGTTCGTTTATTTACGGATGTTAGAGCAAAGTTCTCAAATCGTGGCGATTTCAAAGAAGCTTTAATACCTCCTTGAAACAAGAGCATAATAGAATTAAAACAATCAGTTGTGAAATTTTGTTTGTTGATAACGAACAATATGGAAAAGTAGCATTCACCCATTTCCAAAATGACCGACACAGATATAAAAATGCCAAACGTTAGGGATAGAGATAGTACCTTTTTGGACTCTTCTTTAGATACGGTAAAGTGTACCATCATCAATCCTATCGATTTACCTCGAACTAAAAACCTCATACAAACATAATACATAGCGTAAATACTGAAAAGTCGTTAAACGATTTAATTTTTCTTTTAATACACTTTTTAATCAGGACATTTTTTCCGCTAAATAATTACGGCATTACAGAATTTAAAAATCCCTCTCCTTGGTTGTGTGGAACGGGGGTGGGGAGAGGGGGTGTCCCGGAGCTACTTATACCACCGGACCCCGCAGGTACCACCGTCATTCCTTCAGACACCTCAGTCCCTTGCTCAGTCTCTCTCTATAGTGCCTGTCAGTGTAGTTTCGGAAGATGGCTGTACCTCAGATTGTCAGCGATCTGCATTATTATGTATACGTGAAGAAAAGGATCTGGTAAGTTCAACATTAATCACATTCATTCTAAAATAAAAAGTTCATTAATATTTAATGTAAGTGGTAGAACCCAATTAATTCACTACTATATTTCAGTTCTCAAAAGCTAGAGTTATACGAGAAACTTCAACGTCTGATAAAGAACAATCCTAAGCCTAGAGTCGTCTGTGAGTCGATCGTGAGCTGGTTGATATCCCTTCACCGGAAGTGTGTCCTGCCGAACTTAGGATGCGACTTCTGTCCATTCCACGATTTGCTCTACGTGGCAGTCAGATTGGTCGTCAAATTTCGCCTCAAAAGTGAATCCACCGTTTCGGCTCTTCTAGCAGATATCTACACATGCGAGGGCTCTTTCGACAGACTTTTTTCCGGTAAATTATCTATTGTAAATACCTTTAGATAAAATTAATTGAGTACCAACTAGTTATCTGAGATCAAATTACGATACATATTACTTATGTCTTCTTTTTTTATCTCTGCGTTTCAGGTGCGATATTTAAAGCCGTCGAAACTCTGAACAAGGGCGGAAACAACGACTTCATAAGCCGAAGAGAATCCATCCGAGTCCTAGAATTCATCTTGCGCTCATCCAAAAAGTACAGGATCGCCTACTACCACATGGGGAGGTTCCTTCCAATGGCAGATGTCCCGCTGAGCAACGGTCAATTGCCGCTGATTGCGGCACGCCGAGCGAAGAGCGGGTGGAGGGTTTCTAGGTTGTTTCTCAAGTATAGATCATCTACAAGATAACTTGTAACGGTGAAGAAGAAACCAAATTATGTGCAAATGAAAAATCCTCTACAGTTTATATTCATAATGCTATTTGTAAATAATATTCTATTCCTTTTAATATAATATAATAAATCAATCGTTGTCGTTAAAAAATGTATCATTTATCATTATTCCTAAGCCCTATTAAATGTGAGTCCCTCAGGTCTCCTGTCTGAATTATAAAAAATACAACAACAAAACTCTCTATGCTTTACCTGTGAGGTATAACACACTATGTCCATCTTTTACCAATTCAGCATTATTACACATTTGTATTAAACTTTTCTTGTTCTGCCAAGAGCTACAGATAACTATGTCCTAGACCAAATATAAGGAGAGTTTCTTTAATCAAAAAGGACATAATTATAAGTCCTCTTTGATTCGGAGGAAACAACTTTTTAAACAGTTATCCTGAAAACTGAGGCAAATGTGACATAGTGTTCATTATCTGCGAGGTACAGATACAAGACCTGGTCGTTAGAATCATTTATGTTTCTTTGATTCGAATATAATCAAATTAGCAAATCTTCGAACTAGTAGATTCTAACAAGCATAACAGCAAAGTTAGCACAGGTTTCAGGTCTTGAAAAGTGAAAAATAAAAAAGGAGCCGCACAAATCGTGCTCAGAGACTATTTTGTTGTAAAATCCAATTTTATATGAAAACAAAAATAAATTGAAAATTTCCATGCTTTGACGGGCATAATGGTGCAGATCAGGTTAATCAAAGACAAAATTATGAATCACAAATGCCAAACCTACAAACGAATTGAAATCGTTTATAGCTTCGAAAAAAAAAAAAAAGAAATCTTATACCTCCAGTAAAATAATCAGAAAGAAAAACATTTTGGAATAAGCCGAAAAAAACAACAATGAAATTGCTTAATCGGGACCATTATTCTGGCAAATATGTGAGAAAGAATATTACTTAAATTCAAAGTTTATCAGATCTAGTCTCAGGTTAAGACCACCTATTTTTGCGGATTATCCCCAGCAGTAAATCATATCATAAACCTAACTCAACAGAAGGTACAGTTATATTGCACAGATCAGAAATAACCGCTGGTCAGGTAGACCCGCTTTCAAATTAAGGCATCGTATTGCCACCTCCTGTCTCTTATTGAAAATCCAAGATAATGAGCTCAAAAATATTTACCATTTAGCTTTAACATCGCAATAAAACAATTAAAAAATACGAAGAGCTCTTAGTATTTTCCACAAATACCTTAGTATCTGAACGTTTTTTAGAACCTTTAGGTCATTATTACAATCAACGAAAAATGTAATAAGAATAATGATTATAAAAACTGAAAAAAATTTTGGTCAGTAAATCTACGAGTGACCCACCACTTCAACTGATCGTGCTGGCGAATTTTAACTTATTATCTATCTTTTTGTAGCTTTAATTCCTCTTGTCATCAGAGCGTTGATTAAGAAAGTATTTCAACCGTCAAAAATTTAAAAATAAAAACACGGATTAATAGTAGAGATATTGTATTGAATATTGAAAAGCCCTAAGTTCATTTTTGCATGGTGCCTCTCCGGATGGGAAATATAATGTTCGTTTATTTACGGATGTTAGAGCAAAGTTCTCAAATCGTGGCGATTTCAAAGAAGCTTTAATACCTCCTTGAAACAAGAGCATAATAGAATTAAAACAATCAGTTGTGAAATTTTGTTTGTTGATAACGAACAATATGGAAAAGTAGCATTCACCCATTTCCAAAATGACCGACACAGATATAAAAATGCCAAACGTTAGGGATAGAGATAGTACCTTTTTGGACTCTTCTTTAGATACGGTAAAGTGTACCATCATCAATTCTATCGATTTACCTCGAACTAAAAACCTCATACAAACATAATACATAGCGTAAATACTGAAAAGTCGTTAAACGATTTAATTTTTCTTTTAATACACTTTTTAATCAGGACATTTTTTCCGCTAAATAATTACGGCATTACAGAATTTAAAAATCCCTCTCCTTGGTCGTGTGGAACGGGGGTGGGGAGAGGGGGTGTCCCGGAGCTACTTATACCACCGGACCCCGCAGGTACCACCGTCATTCCTTCAGACACCTCAGTCCCTTGCTCAGTCTCTCTCTATAGTGCCTGTCAGTGTAGTTTCGGAAGATGGCTGTACCTCAGATTGTCAGCGATCTGCATTACTATGTATACGTGAAGAAAAGGATCTGGTAAGTTCAACATTAATCACATTCATCCTAAAATAAAAAGTTCATTAATATTTAATGTAAGTGGTAGAACCCAATTAATTCACTACTATATTTCAGTTCTCAAAAGCTAGAGTTATACGAGAAACTTCAACGTCTGATAAAGAACAATCCTAAGCCTAGAGTCGTCTGTGAGTCGATCGTGAGCTGGTTGATATCCCTTCACCGGAAGTGTGTCCTGCCGAACTTAGGATGCGACTTCTGTCCATTCCACGATTTGCTCTACGTGGCAGTCAGATTGGTCGTCAAATTTCGCCTCAAAAGTGAATCCACCGTTTCGGCTCTTCTAGCAGATATCTACACATGCGAGGGCTCTTTCGACAGACTTTTTTCCGGTAAATTATCTATTGTAAATACCTTTAGATAAAATTAATTGAGTACCAACTAGTTATCTGAGATCAAATTACGATACATATTACTTATGTCTTCTTTTTTTATCTCTGCGTTTCAGGTGCGATATTTAAAGCCGTCGAAACTCTGAACAAGGGCGGAAACAACGACTTCATAAGCCGAAGAGAATCCATCCGAGTCCTAGAATTCATCTTGCGCTCATCCAAAAAGTACAGGATCGCCTACTACCACATGGGGAGGTTCCTTCCAATGGCAGATGTCCCGCTGAGCAACGGTCAATTGCCGCTGATTGCGGCACGCCGAGCGAAGAGCGGGTGGAGGGTTTCTAGGTTGTTTCTCAAGTATAGATCATCTACAAGATAACTTGTAACGGTGAAGAAGAAACCAAATTATGTGCAAATGAAAAATCCTCTACAGTTTATATTCATAATGCTATTTGTAAATAATATTCTATTCCTTTTAATATAATATAATAAATCAATCGTTGTCGTTAAAAAATGTATCATTTATCATTATTCCTAAGCCCTATTAAATGTGAGTCCCTCAGGTCTCCTGTCTGAATTATAAAAAATACAACAACAAAACTCTCTATGCTTTACCTGTGAGGTATAACACACTATGTCCATCTTTTACCAATTCAGCATTATTACACATTTGTATTAAACTTTTCTTGTTCTGCCAAGAGCTACAGATAACTATGTCCTAGACCAAATATAAGGAGAGTTTCTTTAATCAAAAAGGACATAATTATAAGTCCTCTTTGATTCGGAGGAAACAACTTTTTAAACAGTTATCCTGAAAACTGAGGCAAATGTGACATAGTGTTCATTATCTGCGAGGTACAGATACAAGACCTGGTCGTTAGAATCATTTATGTTTCTTTGATTCGAATATAATCAAATTAGCAAATCTTCGAACTAGTAGATTCTAACAAGCATAACAGCAAAGTTAGCACAGGTTTCAGGTCTTGAAAAGTGAAAAATAAAAAAGGAGCCGCACAAATCGTGCTCAGAGACTATTTTGTTGTAAAATCCAATTTTATATGAAAACAAAAATAAATTGAAAATTTCCATGCTTTGACGGGCATAATGGTGCAGATCAGGTTAATCAAAGACAAAATTATGAATCACAAATGCCAAACCTACAAACGAATTGAAATCGTTTATAGCTTCGAAAAAAAAAAAAAAGAAATCTTATACCTCCAGTAAAATAATCAGAAAGAAAAACATTTTGGAATAAGCCGAAAAAAACAACAATGAAATTGCTTAATCGGGACCATTATTCTGGCAAATATGTGAGAAAGAATATTACTTAAATTCAAAGTTTATCAGATCTAGTCTCAGGTTAAGACCACCTATTTTTGCGGATTATCCCCAGCAGTAAATCATATCATAAACCTAACTCAACAGAAGGTACAGTTATATTGCACAGATCAGAAATAACCGCTGGTCAGGTAGACCCGCTTTCAAATTAAGGCATCGTATTGCCACCTCCTGTCTCTTATTGAAAATCCAAGATAATGAGCTCAAAAATATTTACCATTTAGCTTTAACATCGCAATAAAACAATTAAAAAATACGAAGAGCTCTTAGTATTTTCCACAAATACCTTAGTATCTGAACGTTTTTTAGAACCTTTAGGTCATTATTACAATCAACGAAAAATGTAATAAGAATAATGATTATAAAAACTGAAAAAAATTTTGGTCAGTAAATCTACGAGTGACCCACCACTTCAACTGATCGTGCTGGCGAATTTTAACTTATTATCTATCTTTTTGTAGCTTTAATTCCTCTTGTCATCAGAGCGTTGATTAAGAAAGTATTTCAACCGTCAAAAATTTAAAAATAAAAACACGGATTAATAGTAGAGATATTGTATTGAATATTGAAAAGCCCTAAGTTCATTTTTGCATGGTGCCTCTCCGGATGGGAAATATAATGTTCGTTTATTTACGGATGTTAGAGCAAAGTTCTCAAATCGTGGCGATTTCAAAGAAGCTTTAATACCTCCTTGAAACAAGAGCATAATAGAATTAAAACAATCAGTTGTGAAATTTTGTTTGTTGATAACGAACAATATGGAAAAGTAGCATTCACCCATTTCCAAAATGACCGACACAGATATAAAAATGCCAAACGTTAGGGATAGAGATAGTACCTTTTTGGACTCTTCTTTAGATACGGTAAAGTGTACCATCATCAATTCTATCGATTTACCTCGAACTAAAAACCTCATACAAACATAATACATAGCGTAAATACTGAAAAGTCGTTAAACGATTTAATTTTTCTTTTAATACACTTTTTAATCAGGACATTTTTTCCGCTAAATAATTACGGCATTACAGAATTTAAAAATCCCTCTCCTTGGTCGTGTGGAACGGGGGTGGGGAGAGGGGGTGTCCCGGAGCTACTTATACCACCGGACCCCGCAGGTACCACCGTCATTCCTTCAGACACCTCAGTCCCTTGCTCAGTCTCTCTCTATAGTGCCTGTCAGTGTAGTTTCGGAAGATGGCTGTACCTCAGATTGTCAGCGATCTGCATTACTATGTATACGTGAAGAAAAGGATCTGGTAAGTTCAACATTAATCACATTCATCCTAAAATAAAAAGTTCATTAATATTTAATGTAAGTGGTAGAACCCAATTAATTCACTACTATATTTCAGTTCTCAAAAGCTAGAGTTATACGAGAAACTTCAACGTCTGATAAAGAACAATCCTAAGCCTAGAGTCGTCTGTGAGTCGATCGTGAGCTGGTTGATATCCCTTCACCGGAAGTGTGTCCTGCCGAACTTAGGATGCGACTTCTGTCCATTCCACGATTTGCTCTACGTGGCAGTCAGATTGGTCGTCAAATTTCGCCTCAAAAGTGAATCCACCGTTTCGGCTCTTCTAGCAGATATCTACACATGCGAGGGCTCTTTCGACAGACTTTTTTCCGGTAAATTATCTATTGTAAATACCTTTAGATAAAATTAATTGAGTACCAACTAGTTATCTGAGATCAAATTACGATACATATTACTTATGTCTTCTTTTTTTATCTCTGCGTTTCAGGTGCGATATTTAAAGCCGTCGAAACTCTGAACAAGGGCGGAAACAACGACTTCATAAGCCGAAGAGAATCCATCCGAGTCCTAGAATTCATCTTGCGCTCATCCAAAAAGTACAGGATCGCCTACTACCACATGGGGAGGTTCCTTCCAATGGCAGATGTCCCGCTGAGCAACGGTCAATTGCCGCTGATTGCGGCACGCCGAGCGAAGAGCGGGTGGAGGGTTTCTAGGTTGTTTCTCAAGTATAGATCATCTACAAGATAACTTGTAACGGTGAAGAAGAAACCAAATTATGTGCAAATGAAAAATCCTCTACAGTTTATATTCATAATGCTATTTGTAAATAATATTCTATTCCTTTTAATATAATATAATAAATCAATCGTTGTCGTTAAAAAATGTATCATTTATCATTATTCCTAAGCCCTATTAAATGTGAGTCCCTCAGGTCTCCTGTCTGAATTATAAAAAATACAACAACAAAACTCTTTATGCTTTACCTGTGAGGTATAACACACTATGTCCATCTTTTACCAATTCAGCATTATTACACATTTGTATTAAACTTTTCTTGTTCTGCCAAGAGCTACAGATAACTATGTCCTAGACCAAATATAAGGAGAGTTTCTTTAATCAAAAAGGACATAATTATAAGTCCTCTTTGATTCGGAGGAAACAACTTTTTAAACAGTTATCCTGAAAACTGAGGCAAATGTGACATAGTGTTCATTATCTGCGAGGTACAGATACAAGACCTGGTCGTTAGAATCATTTATGTTTCTTTGATTCGAATATAATCAAATTAGCAAATCTTCGAACTAGTAGATTCTAACAAGCATAACAGCAAAGTTAGCACAGGTTTCAGGTCTTGAAAAGTGAAAAATAAAAAAGGAGCCGCACAAATCGTGCTCAGAGACTATTTTGTTGTAAAATCCAATTTTATATGAAAACAAAAATAAATTGAAAATTTCCATGCTTTGACGGGCATAATGGTGCAGATCAGGTTAATCAAAGACAAAATTATGAATCACAAATGCCAAACCTACAAACGAATTGAAATCGTTTATAGCTTCGAAAAAAAAAAAAAAGAAATCTTATACCTCCAGTAAAATAATCAGAAAGAAAAACATTTTGGAATAAGCCGAAAAAAACAACAATGAAATTGCTTAATCGGGACCATTATTCTGGCAAATATGTGAGAAAGAATATTACTTAAATTCAAAGTTTATCAGATCTAGTCTCAGGTTAAGACCACCTATTTTTGCGGATTATCCCCAGCAGTAAATCATATCATAAACCTAACTCAACAGAAGGTACAGTTATATTGCACAGATCAGAAATAACCGCTGGTCAGGTAGACCCGCTTTCAAATTAAGGCATCGTATTGCCACCTCCTGTCTCTTATTGAAAATCCAAGATAATGAGCTCAAAAATATTTACCATTTAGCTTTAACATCGCAATAAAACAATTAAAAAATACGAAGAGCTCTTAGTATTTTCCACAAATACCTTAGTATCTGAACGTTTTTTAGAACCTTTAGGTCATTATTACAATCAACGAAAAATGTAATAAGAATAATGATTATAAAAACTGAAAAAAATTTTGGTCAGTAAATCTACGAGTGACCCACCACTTCAACTGATCGTGCTGGCGAATTTTAACTTATTATCTATCTTTTTGTAGCTTTAATTCCTCTTGTCATCAGAGCGTTGATTAAGAAAGTATTTCAACCGTCAAAAATTTAAAAATAAAAACACGGATTAATAGTAGAGATATTGTATTGAATATTGAAAAGCCCTAAGTTCATTTTTGCATGGTGCCTCTCCGGATGGGAAATATAATGTTCGTTTATTTACGGATGTTAGAGCAAAGTTCTCAAATCGTGGCGATTTCAAAGAAGCTTTAATACCTCCTTGAAACAAGAGCATAATAGAATTAAAACAATCAGTTGTGAAATTTTGTTTGTTGATAACGAACAATATGGAAAAGTAGCATTCACCCATTTCCAAAATGACCGACACAGATATAAAAATGCCAAACGTTAGGGATAGAGATAGTACCTTTTTGGACTCTTCTTTAGATACGGTAAAGTGTACCATCATCAATTCTATCGATTTACCTCGAACTAAAAACCTCATACAAACATAATACATAGCGTAAATACTGAAAAGTCGTTAAACGATTTAATTTTTCTTTTAATACACTTTTTAATCAGGACATTTTTTCCGCTAAATAATTACGGCATTACAGAATTTAAAAATCCCTCTCCTTGGTCGTGTGGAACGGGGGTGGGGAGAGGGGGTGTCCCGGAGCTACTTATACCACCGGACCCCGCAGGTACCACCGTCATTCCTTCAGACACCTCAGTCCCTTGCTCAGTCTCTCTCTATAGTGCCTGTCAGTGTAGTTTCGGAAGATGGCTGTACCTCAGATTGTCAGCGATCTGCATTACTATGTATACGTGAAGAAAAGGATCTGGTAAGTTCAACATTAATCACATTCATCCTAAAATAAAAAGTTCATTAATATTTAATGTAAGTGGTAGAACCCAATTAATTCACTACTATATTTCAGTTCTCAAAAGCTAGAGTTATACGAGAAACTTCAACGTCTGATAAAGAACAATCCTAAGCCTAGAGTCGTCTGTGAGTCGATCGTGAGCTGGTTGATATCCCTTCACCGGAAGTGTGTCCTGCCGAACTTAGGATGCGACTTCTGTCCATTCCACGATTTGCTCTACGTGGCAGTCAGATTGGTCGTCAAATTTCGCCTCAAAAGTGAATCCACCGTTTCGGCTCTTCTAGCAGATATCTACACATGCGAGGGCTCTTTCGACAGACTTTTTTCCGGTAAATTATCTATTGTAAATACCTTTAGATAAAATTAATTGAGTACCAACTAGTTATCTGAGATCAAATTACGATACATATTACTTATGTCTTCTTTTTTTATCTCTGCGTTTCAGGTGCGATATTTAAAGCCGTCGAAACTCTGAACAAGGGCGGAAACAACGACTTCATAAGCCGAAGAGAATCCATCCGAGTCCTAGAATTCATCTTGCGCTCATCCAAAAAGTACAGGATCGCCTACTATCACATGGGGAGGTTCCTTCCAATGGCAGATGTCCCGCTGAGCAACGGTCAATTGCCGCTGATTGCGGCACGCCGAGCGAAGAGCGGGTGGAGGGTTTCTAGGTTGTTTCTCAAGTATAGATCATCTACAAGATAACTTGTAACGGTGAAGAAGAAACCAAATTATGTGCAAATAAAAATCCTCTACAGTTTATATTCATAATGCTATTTGTAAATAATATTCTATTCCTTTTAATATAATATAATAAATCAATCGTTGTCGTTAAAAAATGTATCATTTATCATTATTCCTAAGCCCTATTAAATGTGAGTCCCTCAGGTCTCCTGTCTGAATTATAAAAAATACAACAACAAAACTCTCTATGCTTTACCTGTGAGGTATAACACACTATGTCCATCTTTTACCAATTCAGCATTATTACACATTTGTATTAAACTTTTCTTGTTCTGCCAAGAGCTACAGATAACTATGTCCTAGACCAAATATAAGGAGAGTTTCTTTAATCAAAAAGGACATAATTATAAGTCCTCTTTGATTCGGAGGAAACAACTTTTTAAACAGTTATCCTGAAAACTGAGGCAAATGTGACATAGTGTACATTATCTGCGAGGTACAGATACAAGACCTGGTCGTTAGAATCATTTATGTTTCTTTGATTCGAATATAATCAAATTAGCAAATCTTCGAACTAGTAGATTCTAACAAGCATAACAGCAAAGTTAGCACAGGTTTCAGGTCTTGAAAAGTGGAAAATAAAAAAGGAGCCGCACAAATCGTGCTCAGAGACTATTTTGTTGTAAAATCCAATTTTATATGAAAACAAAAATAAATTGAAAATCTCCATGCTTTGACGGGCATAATGGTGCAGATCAGGTTAATCAAAGACAAAATTATGAATCACAAATGCCAAACCTACAAACGAATTGAAATCGTTTATAGCTTCGAAAAAAAAAAAAAAGAAATGTTATACCTCCAGTAAAATAATCAGAAAGAAAAACATTTTGGAATAAGCCGAAAAAAACAACAATGAAATTGCTTAATCGGGACCATTATTCTGGCAAATATGTGAGAAAGAATATTACTTAAATTCAAAGTTTATCAGATCTAGTCTCAGGTTAAGACCACCTATTTTTGCGGATTATCCCCAGCAGTAAATCATATCATAAACCTTACTCAACAGAAGGTACAGTTATATTGCACAGATCAGAAATAACCGCTGGTCAGGTAGACCCGCTTTCAAATTAAGGCATCGTATTGCCACCTCCTGTCTCTTATTGAAAATCCAAGATAATGAGCTCAAAAATATTTACCATTTAGCTTTAACATCGCAATAAAACAATTAAAAAATACGAAGAGCTCTTAGTATTTTCCACAAATACCTTAGTATCTGAACGTTTTTTAGAACCTTTAGGTCATTTTTACAATCAACGAAAAATGTAATAAGAATAATGATTATAAAAACTGAAAAAAATTTTGGTCAGTAAATCTACGAGTGACCCACAACTTCAACTGATCGTGCTGGCGAATTTTAACTTATTATCTATCTTTTTGTAGCTTTAATTCCTCTTGTCGTCAGAGCGTTGATTAAGAAAGGATTTCAACCGTCAAAAATTTAAAAATAAAAACACGGATTAATAGTAGAGATATTGTATTGAATATTGAAAAGCCCTAAGTTCATTTTTGCATGGTGCCTCTCCGGATGGGAAATATAATGTTCGTTTATTTACGGATGTTAGAGCAAAGTTCTCAAATCGTGGCGATTTCAAAGAAGCTTTAATACCTCCTTGAAACAAGAGCATAATAGAATTAAAACAATCAGTTGTGAAATTTTGTTTGTTGATAACGAACAATATGGAAAAGTAGCATTCACCCATTTCCAAAATGACCGACACAGATATAAAAATGCCAAACGTTAGGGATAGAGATAGTACCTTTTTGGACTCTTCTTTAGATACGGTAAAGTGTACCATCATCAATTCTATCGATTTACCTCGAACTAAAAACCTCATACAAACATAATACATAGCGTAAATACTGAAAAGTCGTTAAACGATTTAATTTTTCTTTTAATACACTTTTTAATCAGGACATTTTTTCCGCTAAATAATTACGGCATTACAGAATTTAAAAATCCCTCTCCTTGGTCGTGTGGAACGGGGGTGGGGAGAGGGGGTGTCCCGGAGCTACTTATACCACCGGACCCCGCAGGTACCACCGTCATTCCTTCAGACACCTCAGTCCCTTGCTCAGTCTCTCTCTATAGTGCCTGTCAGTGTAGTTTCGGAAGATGGCTGTACCTCAGATTGTCAGCGATCTGCATTATTATGTATACGTGAAGAAAAGGATCTGGTAAGTTCAACATTAATCACATTCATTCTAAAATAAAAAGTTCATTAATATTTAATGTAAGTGGTAGAACCCAATTAATTCACTACTATATTTCAGTTCTCAAAAGCTAGAGTTATACGAGAAACTTCAACGTCTGATAAAGAACAATCCTAAGCCTAGAGTCGTCTGTGAGTCGATCGTGAGCTGGTTGATATCCCTTCACCGGAAGTGTGTCCTGCCGAACTTAGGATGCGACTTCTGTCCATTCCACGATTTGCTCTACGTGGCAGTCAGATTGGTCGTCAAATTTCGCCTCAAAAGTGAATCCACCGTTTCGGCTCTTCTAGCAGATATCTACACATGCGAGGGCTCTTTCGACAGACTTTTTTCCGGTAAATTATCTATTGTAAATACCTTTAGATAAAATTAATTGAGTACCAACTAGTTATCTGAGATCAAATTACGATACATATTACTTATGTCTTCTTTTTTTATCTCTGCGTTTCAGGTGCGATATTTAAAGCCGTCGAAACTCTGAACAAGGGCGGAAACAACGACTTCATAAGCCGAAGAGAATCCATCCGAGTCCTAGAATTCATCTTGCGCTCATCCAAAAAGTACAGGATCGCCTACTACCACATGGGGAGGTTCCTTCCAATGGCAGATGTCCCGCTGAGCAACGGTCAATTGCCGCTGATTGCGGCACGCCGAGCGAAGAGCGGGTGGAGGGTTTCTAGGTTGTTTCTCAAGTATAGATCATCTACAAGATAACTTGTAACGGTGAAGAAGAAACCAAATTATGTGCAAATGAAAAATCCTCTACAGTTTATATTCATAATGCTATTTGTAAATAATATTCTATTCCTTTTAATATAATATAATAAATCAATCGTTGTCGTTAAAAAATGTATCATTTATCATTATTCCTAAGCCCTATTAAATGTGAGTCCCTCAGGTCTCCTGTCTGAATTATAAAAAATACAACAACAAAACTCTTTATGCTTTACCTGTGAGGTATAACACACTATGTCCATCTTTTACCAATTCAGCATTATTACACATTTGTATTAAACTTTTCTTGTTCTGCCAAGAGCTACAGATAACTATGTCCTAGACCAAATATAAGGAGAGTTTCTTTAATCAAAAAGGACATAATTATAAGTCCTCTTTGATTCGGAGGAAACAACTTTTTAAACAGTTATCCTGAAAACTGAGGCAAATGTGACATAGTGTACATTATCTGCGAGGTACAGATACAAGACCTGGTCGTTAGAATCATTTATGTTTCTTTGATTCGAATATAATCAAATTAGCAAATCTTCGAACTAGTAGATTCTAACAAGCATAACAGCTAAGTTAGCACAGGTTTCAGGTCTTGAAAAGTGAAAAATAAAAAAGGAGCCGCACAAATCGTGCTCAGAGACTATTTTGTTGTAAAATCCAATTTTATATGAAAACAAAAATAAATTGAAAATCTCCATGCTTTGACGGGCATAATGGTGCAGATCAGGTTAATCAAAGACAAAATTATGAATCACAAATGCCAAACCTACAAACGAATTGAAATCGTTTATAGCTTCGAAAAAAAAAAAAAAGAAATGTTATACCTCCAGTAAAATAATCAGAAAGAAAAACATTTTGGAATAAGCCGAAAAAAACAACAATGAAATTGCTTAATCGGGACCATTATTCTGGCAAATATGTGAGAAAGAATATTACTTAAATTCAAAGTTTATCAGATCTAGTCTCAGGTTAAGACCACCTATTTTTGCGGATTATCCCCAGCAGTAAATCATATCATAAACCTAACTCAACAGAAGGTACAGTTATATTGCACAGATCAGAAATAACCGCTGGTCAGGTAGACCCGCTTTCAAATTAAGGCATCGTATTGCCACCTCCTGTCTCTTATTGAAAATCCAAGATAATGAGCTCAAAAATATTTACCATTTAGCTTTAACATCGCAATAAAACAATTAAAAAATACGAAGAGCTCTTAGTATTTTCCACAAATACCTTAGTATCTGAACGTTTTTTAGAACCTTTAGGTCATTATTACAATCAACGAAAAATGTAATAAGAATAATGATTATAAAAACTGAAAAAAATTTTGGTCAGTAAATCTACGAGTGACCCACCACTTCAACTGATCGTGCTGGCGAATTTTAACTTATTATCTATCTTTTTGTAGCTTTAATTCCTCTTGTCGTCAGAGCGTTGATTAAGAAAGGATTTCAACCGTCAAAAATTTAAAAATAAAAACACGGATTAATAGTAGAGATATTGTATTGAATATTGAAAAGCCCTAAGTTCATTTTTGCATGGTGCCTCTCCGGATGGGAAATATAATGTTCGTTTATTTACGGATGTTAGAGCAAAGTTCTCAAATCGTGGCGATTTCAAAGAAGCTTTAATACCTCCTTGAAACAAGAGCATAATAGAATTAAAACAATCAGTTGTAAAATTTTGTTTGTTGATAACGAACAATATGGAAAAGTAGCATTCACCCATTTCCAAAATGACCGACACAGATATAAAAATGCCAAACGTTAGGGATAGAGATAGTACCTTTTTGGACTCTTCTTTAGATACGGTAAAGTGTACCATCATCAATTCTATCGATTTACCTCGAACTAAAAACCTCATACAAACATAATACATAGCGTAAATACTGAAAAGTCGTTAAACGATTTAATTTTTCTTTTAATACACTTTTTAATCAGGACATTTTTTCCGCTAAATAATTACGGCATTACAGAATTTAAAAATCCCTCTCCTTGGTCGTGTGGAACGGGGGTGAGGAGAGGGGGTGTCCCGGAGCTACTTATACCACCGGACCCCGCAGGTACCACCGTCATTCCTTCAGACACCTCAGTCCCTTGCTCAGTCTCTCTCTATAGTGCCTGTCAGTGTAGTTTCGGAAGATGGCTGTACCTCAGATTGTCAGCGATCTGCATTATTATGTATACGTGAAGAAAAGGATCTGGTAAGTTCAACATTAATCACATTCATTCTAAAATAAAAAGTTCATTAATATTTAATGTAAGTGGTAGAACCCAATTAATTCACTACTATATTTCAGTTCTCAAAAGCTAGAGTTATACGAGAAACTTCAACGTCTGATAAAGAACAATCCTAAGCCTAGAGTCGTCTGTGAGTCGATCGTGAGCTGGTTGATATCCCTTCACCGGAAGTGTGTCCTGCCGAACTTAGGATGCGACTTCTGTCCATTCCACGATTTGCTCTACGTGGCAGTCAGATTGGTCGTCAAATTTCGCCTCAAAAGTGAATCCACCGTTTCGGCTCTTCTAGCAGATATCTACACATGCGAGGGCTCTTTCGACAGACTTTTTTCCGGTAAATTATCTATTGTAAATACCTTTAGATAAAATTAATTGAGTACCAACTAGTTATCTGAGATCAAATTACGATACATATTACTTATGTCTTCTTTTTTTATCTCTGCGTTTCAGGTGCGATATTTAAAGCCGTCGAAACTCTGAACAAGGGCGGAAACAACGACTTCATAAGCCGAAGAGAATCCATCCGAGTCCTAGAATTCATCTTGCGCTCATCCAAAAAGTACAGGATCGCCTACTATCACATGGGGAGGTTCCTTCCAATGGCAGATGTCCCGCTGAGCAACGGTCAATTGCCGCTGATTGCGGCACGCCGAGCGAAGAGCGGGTGGAGGGTTTCTAGGTTGTTTCTCAAGTATAGATCATCTACAAGATAACTTGTAACGGTGAAGAAGAAACCAAATTATGTGCAAATAAAAATCCTCTACAGTTTATATTCATAATGCTATTTGTAAATAATATTCTATTCCTTTTAATATTATATAATAAATCAATCGTTGTCGTTAAAAAATGTATCATTTATCATTATTCCTAAGCCCTATTAAATGTGAGTCCCTCAGGTCTCCTGTCTGAATTATAAAAAATACAACAACAAAACTCTCTATGCTTTACCTGTGAGGTATAACACACTATGTCCATCTTTTACCAATTCAGCATTATTACACATTTGTATTAAACTTTTCTTGTTCTGCCAAGAGCTACAGATAACTATGTCCTAGACCAAATATAAGGAGAGTTTCTTTAATCAAAAAGGACATAATTATAAGTCCTCTTTGATTCGGAGGAAACAACTTTTTAAACAGTTATCCTGAAAACTGAGGCAAATGTGACATAGTGTACATTATCTGCGAGGTACAGATACAAGACCTGGTCGTTAGAATCATTTATGTTTCTTTGATTCGAATATAATCAAATTAGCAAATCTTCGAACTAGTAGATTCTAACAAGCATAACAGCAAAGTTAGCACAGATTTCAGGTCTTGAAAAGTGAAAAATAAAAAAGGAGCCGCACAAATCGTGCTCAGAGACTATTTTGTTGTAAAATCCAATTTTATATGAAAACAAAAATAAATTGAAAATCTCCATGCTTTGACGGGCATAATGGTGCAGATCAGGTTAATCAAAGACAAAATTATGAATCACAAATGCCAAACCTACAAACGAATTGAAATCGTTTATAGCTTCGAAAAAAAAAAAAAAGAAATGTTATACCTCCAGTAAAATAATCAGAAAGAAAAACATTTTGGAATAAGCCGAAAAAAACAACAATGAAATTGCTTAATCGGGACCATTATTCTGGCAAATATGTGAGAAAGAATATTACTTAAATTCAAAGTTTATCAGATCTAGTCTCAGGTTAAGACCACCTATTTTTGCGGATTATCCCCAGCAGTAAATCATATCATAAACCTAACTCAACAGAAGGTACAGTTATATTGCACAGATCAGAAATAACCGCTGGTCAGGTAGACCCGCTTTCAAATTAAGGCATCGTATTGCCACCTCCTGTCTCTTATTGAAAATCCAAGATAATGAGCTCAAAAATATTTACCATTTAGCTTTAACATCGCAATAAAACAATTAAAAAATACGAAGAGCTCTTAGTATTTTCCACAAATACCTTAGTATCTGAACGTTTTTTAGAACCTTTAGGTCATTATTACAATCAACGAAAAATGTAATAAGAATAATGATTATAAAAACTGAAAAAAATTTTGGTCAGTAAATCTACGAGTGACAAACCACTTCAACTGATCGTGCTGGCGAATTTTAACTTATTATCTATCTTTTTGAAGCTTTAATTCCTCTTGTCGTCAGAGCGTTGACTAAGAAAGGATTTCAACCGTCAAAAATTTAAAAATAAAAACACGGATTAATAGTAGAGATATTGTATTGAATATTGAAAAGCCCTAAGTTCATTTTTGCATGGTGCCTCTCCGGATGGGAAATATAATGTTCGTTTATTTACGGATGTTAGAGCAAAGTTCTCAAATCGTGGCGATTTCAAAGAAGCTTTAATACCTCCTTGAAACAAGAGCATAATAGAATTAAAACAATCAGTTGTGAAATTTTGTTTGTTGATAACGAACAATATGGAAAAGTAGCATTCACCCATTTCCAAAATGACCGACACAGATATAAAAATGCCAAACGTTAGGGATAGAGATAGTACCTTTTTGGACTCTTCTTTAGATACGGTAAAGTGTACCATCATCAATTCTATCGATTTACCTCGAACTAAAAACCTCATACAAACATAATCATAGCGAAAATACTGAAAAGTTGTTAAACGATTTAATTTTTCTTTTAATACACTTTTTAATCAGGACATTTTTTCCGCTAAATAATTACGGCATTACAGAATTTAAAAATCCCTCTCCTTGGTCGTGTGGAACGGGGGTGGGGAGAGGGGGTGTCCCGGAGCTACTTATACCACCGGACCCCGCAGGTACCACCGTCATTCCTTCAGACACCTCAGTCCCTTGCTCAGTCTCTCTCTATAGTGCCTGTCAGTGTAGTTCCGGAAGATGGCTGTACCTCAGATTGTCAGCGATCTGCATTACTATGTATACGTGAAGAAAAGGATCTGGTAAGTTCAACATTAATCACATTCATTCTAAAATAAAAAGTTCATTAATATTTAATGTAAGTGGTAGAACCCAATTAATTCACTACTATATTTCAGTTCTCAAAAGCTAGAGTTATACGAGAAACTTCAACGTCTGATAAAGAACAATCCTAAGCCTAGAGTCGTCTGTGAGTCGATCGTGAGCTGGTTGATATCCCTTCACCGGAAGTGTGTCCTGCCGAACTTAGGATGCGACTTCTGTCCATTCCACGATTTGCTCTACGTGGCAGTCAGATTGGTCGTCAAATTTCGCCTCAAAAGTGAATCCACCGTTTCGGCTCTTCTAGCAGATATCTACACATGCGAGGGCTCTTTCGACAGACTTTTTTCCGGTAAATTATCTATTGTAAATACCTTTAGATAAAATTAATTGAGTACCAACTAGTTATCTGAGATCAAATTACGATACATATTACTTATGTCTTCTTTTTTTATCTCTGCGTTTCAGGTGCGATATTTAAAGCCGTCGAAACTCTGAACAAGGGCGGAAACAACGACTTCATAAGCCGAAGAGAATCCATCCGAGTCCTAGAATTCATCTTGCGCTCATCCAAAAAGTACAGGATCGCCTACTATCAAATGGGGAGGTTCCTTCCAATGGCAGATGTCCCGCTGAGCAACGGTCAATTGCCGCTGATTGCGGCACGCCGAGCGAAGAGCGGGTGGAGGGTTTCTAGGTTGTTTCTCAAGTATAGATCATCTACAAGATAACTTGTAACGGTGAAGAAGAAAACAAATTATGTGCAAATGAAAAATCCTCTACAGTTTATATTCATAATGCTATTTGTAAATAATATTCTATTCCTTTTAATATAATATAATAAATCAATCGTTGTCGTTAAAAAATGTATCATTTATCATTATTCCTAAGCCCTATTAAATGTGAGTCCCTCAGGTCTCCTGTCTGAATTATAAAAAATACAACAACAAAACTCTCTATGCTTTACCTGTGAGGTATAACACACTATGTCCATCTTTTACCAATTCAGCATTATTACACATTTGTATTAAACTTTTCTTGTTCTGCCAAGAGCTACAGATAACTATGTCCTAGACCAAATATAAGGAGAGTTTCTTTAATCAAAAAGGACATAATTATAAGTCCTCTTTGATTCGGAGGAAACAACTTTTTAAACAGTTATCCTGAAAACTGAGGCAAATGTGACATAGTGTACATTATCTGCGAGGTACAGATACAAGACCTGGTCGTTAGAATCATTTATGTTTCTTTGATTCGAATATAATCAAATTAGCAAATCTTCGAACTAGTAGATTCTAACAAGCATAACAGCAAAGTTAGCACAGGTTTCAGGTCTTGAAAAGTGAAAAATAAAAAAGGAGCCGCACAAATCGTGCTCAGAGACTATTTTGTTGTAAAATCCAATTTTATATGAAAACAAAAATAAATTGAAAATCTCCATGCTTTGACGGGCATAATGGTGCAGATCAGGTTAATCAAAGACAAAATTATGAATCACAAATGCCAAACCTACAAACGAATTGAAATCGTTTATAGCTTCGAAAAAAAAAAAAAAGAAATGTTATACCTCCAGTAAAATAATCAGAAAGAAAAACATTTTGGAATAAGCCGAAAAAAACAACATTGAAATTGCTTAATCGGGACCATTATTCTGGCAAATATGTGAGAAAGAATATTACTTAAATTCAAAGTTTATCAGATCTAGTCTCAGGTTAAGACCACCTATTTTTGCGGATTATCCCCAGCAGTAAATCATATCATAAACCTTACTCAACAGAAGGTACAGTTATATTGCACAGATCAGAAATAACCGCTGGTCAGGTAGACCCGCTTTCAAATTAAGGCATCGTATTGCCACCTCCTGTCTCTTATTGAAAATCCAAGATAATGAGCTCAAAAATATTTACCATTTAGCTTTAACATCGCAATAAAACAATTAAAAAATACGAAGAGCTCTTAGTATTTTCCACAAATACCTTAGTATCTGAACGTTTTTTAGAACCTTTAGGTCATTATTACAATCAACGAAAAATGTAATAAAAATAATGATTATAAAAACTGAAAAAAATTTTGGTCAGTAAATCTACGAGTGACCCACCACTTCAACTGATCGTGCTGGCGAATTTTAACTTATTATCTATCTTTTTGTAGCTTTAATTCCTCTTGTCGTCAGAGCGTTGATTAAGAAAGGATTTCAACCGTCAAAAATTTAAAAATAAAAACACGGATTAATAGTAGAGATATTGTATTGAATATTGAAAAGCCCTAAGTTCATTTTTGCATGGTGCCTCTCCGGATGGGAAATATAATGTTCGTTTATTTACGGATGTTAGAGCAAAGTTCTCAAATCGTGGCGATTTCAAAGAAGCTTTAATACCTCCTTGAAACAAGAGCATAATAGAATTAAAACAATCAGTTGTAAAATTTTGTTTGTTGATAACGAACAATATGGAAAAGTAGCATTCACCCATTTCCAAAATGACCGACACAGATATAAAAATGCCAAACGTTAGGGATAGAGATAGTACCTTTTTGGAATCTTCTTTAGATACGGTAAAGTGTACCATCATCAATTCTATCGATTTACCTCGAACTAAAAACCTCATACAAACATAATACATAGCGTAAATACTGAAAAGTCGTTAAACGATTTAATTTTTCTTTTAATACACTTTTTAATCAGGACATTTTTTCCGCTAAATAATTACGGCATTACAGAATTTAAAAATCCCTCTCCTTGGTCGTGTGGAACGGGGGTGAGGAGAGGGGGTGTCCCGGAGCTACTTATACCACCGGACCCCGCAGGTACCACCGTCATTCCTTCAGACACCTCAGTCCCTTGCTCAGTCTCTCTCTATAGTGCCTGTCAGTGTAGTTTCGGAAGATGGCTGTACCTCAGATTGTCAGCGATCTGCATTATTATGTATACGTGAAGAAAAGGATCTGGTAAGTTCAACATTAATCACATTCATTCTAAAATAAAAAGTTCATTAATATTTAATGTAAGTGGTAGAACCCAATTAATTCACTACTATATTTCAGTTCTCAAAAGCTAGAGTTATACGAGAAACTTCAACGTCTGATAAAGAACAATCCTAAGCCTAGAGTCGTCTGTGAGTCGATCGTGAGCTGGTTGATATCCCTTCACCGGAAGTGTGTCCTGCCGAACTTAGGATGCGACTTCTGTCCATTCCACGATTTGCTCTACGTGGCAGTCAGATTGGTCGTCAAATTTCGCCTCAAAAGTGAATCCACCGTTTCGGCTCTTCTAGCAGATATCTACACATGCGAGGGCTCTTTCGACAGACTTTTTTCCGGTAAATTATCTATTGTAAATACCTTTAGATAAAATTAATTGAGTACCAACTAGTTATCTGAGATCAAATTACGATACATATTACTTATGTCTTCTTTTTTTATCTCTGCGTTTCAGGTGCGATATTTAAAGCCGTCGAAACTCTGAACAAGGGCGGAAACAACGACTTCATAAGCCGAAGAGAATCCATCCGAGTCCTAGAATTCATCTTGCGCTCATCCAAAAAGTACAGGATCGCCTACTATCACATGGGGAGGTTCCTTCCAATGGCAGATGTCCCGCTGAGCAACGGTCAATTGCCGCTGATTGCGGCACGCCGAGCGAAGAGCGGGTGGAGGGTTTCTAGGTTGTTTCTCAAGTATAGATCATCTACAAGATAACTTGTAACGGTGAAGAAGAAACCAAATTATGTGCAAATAAAAATCCTCTACAGTTTATATTCATAATGCTATTTGTAAATAATATTCTATTCCTTTTAATATTATATAATAAATCAATCGTTGTCGTTAAAAAATGTATCATTTATCATTATTCCTAAGCCCTATTAAATGTGAGTCCCTCAGGTCTCCTGTCTGAATTATAAAAAATACAACAACAAAACTCTCTATGCTTTACCTGTGAGGTATAACACACTATGTCCATCTTTTACCAATTCAGCATTATTACACATTTGTATTAAACTTTTCTTGTTCTGCCAAGAGCTACAGATAACTATGTCCTAGACCAAATATAAGGAGACTTTCTTTAATCAAAAAGGACATAATTATAAGTCCTCTTTGATTCGGAGGAAACAACTTTTTAAACAGTTATCCTGAAAACTGAGGCAAATGTGGCATAGTGTACATTATCTGCGAGGTACAGATACAAGACCTGGTCGTTAGAATCATTTATGTTTCTTTGATTCGAATATAATCAAATTAGCAAATCTTCGAACTAGTAGATTCTAACAAGCATAACAGCAAAGTTAGCACAGGTTTCAGGTCTTGAAAAGTGAAAAATAAAAAAGGAGCCGCACAAATCGTGCTCAGATACTATTTTGTTGTAAAATCCAATTTTATATGAAAACAAAAATAAATTGAAAACCTCCATGCTTTGACGGGCATAATGGTGCAGATCAGGTTAATCAAAGACAAAATTATGAATCACAAATGCCAAACCTACAAACGAATTGAAATCGTTTATAGCTTCGAAAAAAAAAAAAGAAATGTTATACCTCCAGTAAAATAATCAGAAAGAAAAACATTTTGGAATAAGCCGAAAAAACAACAATGAAATTGCTTAATCGGGACCATTATTCTGGCAAATATGTGAGAAAGAATATTACTTAAATTCAAAGTTTATCAGATCTAGTCTCAGGTTAAAACCACCTATTTTTGCGGATTATCCCCAGCAGTAAATCATATCATAAACCTTACTCAACAGAAGGTACAGTTATATTGCACAGATCAGAAATAACCGCTGGTCAGGTAGACCCGCTTTCAAATTAAGGCATCGTATTGCCACCTCCTGTCTCTTATTGAAAATCCAAGATAATGAGCTCAAAAATATTTACCATTTAGCTTTAACATCGCAATAAAACAATTAAAAAATACGAAGAGCTCTTAGTATTTTCCACAAATACCTTAGTATCTGAACGTTTTTTAGAACCTTTAGGTCATTATTACAATCAACGAAAAATGTAATAAGAATAATGATTATAAAAACTGAAAAAAATTTTGGTCAGTAAATCTACGAGTGACCCACCACTTCAACTGATCGTGCTGGCGAATTTTAACTTATTATCTATCTTTTTGTAGCTTTAATTCCTCTTGTCGTCAGAGCGTTGATTAAGAAAGGATTTCAACCGTCAAAAATTTAAAAATAAAAACACGGATTAATAGTAGAGATATTGTATTGAATATTGAAAAGCCCTAAGTTCATTTTTGCATGGTGCCTCTCCGGATGGGAAATATAATGTTCGTTTATTTACGGATGTTAGAGCAAAGTTCTCAAATCGTGGCGATTTCAAAGAAGCTTTAATACCTCCTTGAAACAAGAGCATAATAGAATTAAAACAATCAGTTGTGAAATTTTGTTTGTTGATAACGAACAATATGGAAAAGTAGCATTCACCCATTTCCAAAATGACCGACACAGATATAAAAATGCCAAACGTTAGGGATAGAGATAGTACCTTTTTGGACTCTTCTTTAGATACGGTAAAGTGTACCATCATCAATTCTATCGATTTACCTCGAACTAAAAACCTCATACAAACATAATACATAGCGTAAATACTGAAAAGTCGTTAAACGATTTAATTTTTCTTTTAATACACTTTTTAATCAGGACATTTTTTCCGCTAAATAATTACGGCATTACAGAATTTAAAAATCCCTCTCCTTGGTCGTGTGGAACGGGGGTAGGGAGAGGGGGTGTCCCGGAGCTACTTATACCACCGGACCCCGCAGGTACCACCGTCATTCCTTCAGACACCTCAGTCCCTTGCTCAGTCTCTCTCTATAGTGCCTGTCAGTGTAGTTTCGGAAGATGGCTGTACCTCAGATTGTCAGCGATCTGCATTATTATATATACGTGAAGAAAAGGATCTGGTAAGTTCAAGATTAATCACATTCATTCTAAAATAAAAAGTTCATTAATATTTAATGTAAGTGGTAGAACCCAATTAATTCACTACTATATTTCAGTTCTCAAAAGCTAGAGTTATACGAGAAACTTCAACGTCTGATAAAGAACAATCCTAAGCCTAGAGTCGTCTGTGAGTCGATCGTGAGCTGGTTGATATCCCTTCACCGGAAGTGTGTCCTGCCGAACTTAGGATGCGACTTCTGTCCATTCCACGATTTGCTCTACTTGGCAGTCAGATTGGTCGTCAAATTTCGCCTCAAAAGTGAATCCACCGTTTCGGCTCTTCTAGCAGATATCTACACATGCGAGGGCTCTTTCGACAGACTTTTTTCCGGTAAATTATCTATTGTAAATACCTTTAGATAAAATTAATTGAGTACCAACTAGTTATCTGAGATCAAATTACGATACATATTACTTATGTCTTCTTTTTTTATCTCTGCGTTTCAGGTGCGATATTTAAAGCCGTCGAAACTCTGAACAAGGGCGGAAACAACGACTTCATAAGCCGAAGAGAAACCATCCGAGTCCTAGAATTCATCTTGCGCTCATCCAAAAAGTACAGGATCGCCTACTATCACATGGGGAGGTTCCTTCCAATGGCAGATGTCCCGCTGAGCAACGGTCAATTGCCGCTGATTGCGGCACGCCGAGCGAAGAGCGGGTGGAGGGTTTCTAGGTTGTTTCTCAAGTATAGATCATCTACAAGATAACTTGTAACGGTGAAGAAGAAACCAAATTATGTGCAAATAAAAATCCTTTACAGTTTATATTCATAATGCTATTTGTAAATAATATTCTATTCCTTTTAATATTATATAATAAATCAAGCGTTGTCGTTAAAAAATGTATCATTTATCATTATTCCTAAGCCCTATTAAATGTGAGTCCCTCAGGTCTCCTGTCTGAATTATAAAAAATACAACAACAAAACTCTCTATGCTTTACCTGTGAGGTATAACACACTATGTCCATCTTTTACCAATTCAGCATTATTAC
Organism: Rhaphigaster nebulosa; assembly: GCA_948150685.1. Classification (NCBI taxonomy): domain Eukaryota; kingdom Metazoa; phylum Arthropoda; class Insecta; order Hemiptera; family Pentatomidae; genus Rhaphigaster; species Rhaphigaster nebulosa. Next base: position 99,671,716 of record OX411306.1, on the reverse strand, counting down.
ACATTTGTATTAAACTTTTCTTGTTCTGCCAAGAGCTACAGATAACTATGTCCTAGACCAAATATAAGGAGAGTTTCTTTAATCAAAAAGGACATAATTATAAGTCCTCTTTGATTCGGAGGAAACAACTTTTTAAACAGTTATCCTGAAAACTGAGGCAAATGTGGCATAGTGTACATTATCTGCGAGGTACAGATACAAGACCTGGTCGTTAGAATCATTTATGTTTCTTTGATTCGAATATAATCAAATTAGCAAATCTTCGAACTATTAGATTCTAACAAGCATAACAGCAAAGTTAGCACAGGTTTCAGGTCTTGAAAAGTGAAAAATAAAAAAGGAGCCGCACAAATCGTGCTCAGAGACTATTTTGTTGTAAAATCCAATTTTATATGAAAACAAAAATAAATTGAAAATCTCCATGCTTTGACGGGCATAATGGTGCAGATCAGGTTAATCAAAGACAAAATTATGAATCACAAATGCCAAACCTACAAACGAATTGAAATCGTTTATAGCTTCGAAAAAAAAAAAAGAAATGTTATACCTCCAGTAAAATAATCAGAAAGAAAAACATTTTGGAATAAGCCGAAAAAACAACAATGAAATTGCTTAATCGGGACCATTATTCTGGCAAATATGTGAGAAAGAATATTACTTAAATTCAAAGTTTATCAGATCTAGTCTCAGGTTAAAACCACCTATTTTTGCGGATTATCCCCAGCAGTAAATCATATCATAAACCTTACTCAACAGAAGGTACAGTTATATTGCACAGATCAGAAATAACCGCTGGTCAGGTAGACCCGCTTTCAAATTAAGGCATCGTATTGCCACCTCCTGTCTCTTATTGAAAATCCAAGATAATGAGCTCAAAAATATTTACCATTTAGCTTTAACATCGCAATAAAACAATTAAAAAATACGAAGAGCTCTTAGTATTTTCCACAAATACCTTAGTATCTGAACGTTTTTTAGAACCTTTAGGTCATTATTACAATCAACGAAAAATGTAATAAGAATAATGATTATAAAAACTGAAAAAAATTTTGGTCAGTAAATCTACGAGTGACCCACCACTTCAACTGATCGTGCTGGCGAATTTTAACTTATTATCTATATTTTTGTAGCTTTAATTCCTCTTGTCGTCAGAGCGTTGATTAAGAAAGGATTTCAACCGTCAAAAATTTAAAAATAAAAACACGGATTAATAGTAGAGATATTGTATTGAATATTGAAAAGCCCTAAGTTCATTTTTGCATGGTGCCTCTCCGGATGGGAAATATAATGTTCGTTTATTTACGGATGTTAGAGCAAAGTTCTCAAATCGTGGCGATTTCAAAGAAGCTTTAATACCTCCTTGAAACAAGAGCATAATAGAATTAAAACAATCAGTTGTGAAATTTTGTTTGTTGATAACGAACAATATGGAAAAGTAGCATTCACCCATTTCCAAAATGACCGACACAGATATAAAAATGCCAAACGTTAGGGATAGAGATAGTACCTTTTTGGACTCTTCTTTAGATACGGTAAAGTGTACCATCATCAATTCTATCGATTTACCTCGAACTAAAAACCTCATACAAACATAATACATAGCGTAAATACTGAAAAGTCGTTAAACGATTTAATTTTTCTTTTAATACACTTTTTAATCAGGACATTTTTTCCGCTAAATAATTACGGCATTACAGAATTTAAAAATCCCTCTCCTTGGTCGTGTGGAACGGGGGTAGGGAGAGGGGGTGTCCCGGAGCTACTTATACCACCGGACCCCGCAGGTACCACCGTCATTCCTTCAGACACCTCAGTCCCTTGCTCAGTCTCTCTCTATAGTGCCTGTCAGTGTAGTTTCGGAAGATGGCTGTACCTCAGATTGTCAGCGATCTGCATTATTATGTATACGTGAAGAAATGGATCTGGTAAGTTCAACATTAATCACATTCATTCTAAAATAAACAGTTCATTAATATTTAATGTAAGTGGTAGAACCCAATTAATTCACTACTATATTTCAGTTCTCAAAAGCTAGAGTTATACGAGAAACTTCAACGTCTGATAAAGAACAATCCTAAGCCTAGAGTCGTCTGTGAGTCGATCGTGAGCTGGTTGATATCCCTTCACCGGAAGTGTGTCCTGCCGAACTTAGGATGCGACTTCTGTCCATTCCACGATTTGCTCTACGTGACAGTCAGATTGGTCGTCAAATTTTGCCTCAAAAGTGAATCCACCGTTTCGGCTCTTCTAGCAGATATCTACACATGCGAGGGCTCTTTCGACAGACTTTTTTCCGGTAAATTATCTATTGTAAATACCTTTAGATAAAATTAATTGAGTACCAACTATTTATCTGAGATCAAATTACGATACATATTACTTATGTCTTCTTTTTTTATCTCTGCGTTTCAGGTGCGATATTTAAAGCCGTCGAAACTCTGAACAAGGGCGGAAACAACGACTTCATAAGCCGAAGAGAATCCATCCGAGTCCTAGAATTCATCCTGCGCTCATCCAAAAAGTACAGGATCGCCTACTATCACATGGGGAGGTTCCTTCCAATGGCAGATGTCCCGCTGAGCAACGGTCAATTGCCGCTGATTGCGGCACGCCGAGCGAAGAGCGGGTGGAGGGTTTCTAGGTTGTTTCTCAAGTATAGATCATCTACAAGATAACTTGTAACGGTGAAGAAGAAACCAAATTATGTGCAAATAAAAATCCTCTACAGTTTATATTCATAATGCTATTTGTAAATAATATTCTATTCCTTTTAATATTATATAATAAATCAATCGTTGTCGTTAAAAAATGTATCATTTATCATTATTCCTAAGCCCTATTAAATGTGAGTCCCTCAGGTCTCCTGTCTGAATTATAAAAAATACAACAACAAAACTCTCTATGCTTTACCTGTGAGGTATAACACACTATGTCCATCTTTTACCAATTCAGCATTATTACACATTTGTATTAAACTTTTCTTGTTCTGCCAAGAGCTACAGATAACTATGTCCTAGACCAAATATAAGGAGACTTTCTTTAATCAAAAAGGACATAATTATAAGTCCTCTTTGATTCGGAGGAAACAACTTTTTAAACAGTTATCCTGAAAACTGAGGCAAATGTGGCATAGTGTACATTATCTGCGAGGTACAGATACAAGACCTGGTCGTTAGAATCATTTATGTTTCTTTGATTCGAATATAATCAAATTAGCAAATCTTCGAACTAGTAGATTCTAACAAGCATAACAGCAAAGTTAGCACAGGTTTCAGGTCTTGATAAGTGAAAAATAAAAAAGGAGCCGCACAAATCGTGCTCAGAGACTATTTTGTTGTAAAATCCAATTTTATATGAAAACAAAAATAAATTGAAAATCTCCATGCTTTGACGGGCATAATGGTGCAGATCAGGTTAATCAAAGACAAAATTATGAATCACAAATGCCAAACCTACAAACGAATTGAAATCGTTTATAGCTTCGAAAAAAAAAAAAGAAATGTTATACCTCCAGTAAAATAATCAGAAAGAAAAACATTTTGGAATAAGCCGAAAAAAACAACAATGAAATTGCTTAATCGGGACCATTATTCTGGCAAATATGTGAGAAAGAATATTACTTAAATTCAAAGTTTATCAGATCTAGTCTCAGGTTAAGACCACCTATTTTTGCGGATTATCCCCAGCAGTAAATCATATCATAAACCTTACTCAACAGAAGGTACAGTTATATTGCACAGATCAGAAATAACCGCTGGTCAGGTAGACCCGCTTTCAAATTAAGGCATCGTATTGCCACCTCCTGTCTCTTATTGAAAATCCAAGATAATGAGCTCAAAAATATTTACCATTTAGCTTTAACATCGCAATAAAACAATTAAAAAATACGAAGAGCTCTTAGTATTTTCCACAAATACCTTAGTATCTGAACGTTTTTTAGAACCTTTAGGTCATTATTACAATCAACGAAAAATGTAATAAGAATAATGATTATAAAAACTGAAAAAAATTTTGGTCAGTAAATCTACAAGTGACCCACCACTTCAACTGATCGTGCTGGCGAATTTTAACTTATTATCTATCTTTTTGTAGCTTTAATTCCTCTTGTCGTCAGAGCGTTGATTAAGAAAGGATTTCAACCGTCAAAAATTTAAAAATAAAAACACGGATTAATAGTAGAGATATTGTATTGAATATTGAAAAGCCCTAAGTTCATTTTTGCATGGTGCCTCTCCGGATGGGAAATATAATGTTCGTTTATTTACGGATGTTAGAGCAAAGTTCTCAAATCGTGGCGATTTCAAAGAAGCTTTAATACCTCCTTGAAACAAGAGCATAATAGAATTAAAACAATCAGTTGTGAAATTTTGTTTGTTGATAACGAACAATATGGAAAAGTAGCATTCACCCATTTCCAAAATGACCGACACAGATATAAAAATGCCAAACGTTAGGGATAGAGATAGTACCTTTTTGGACTCTTCTTTAGATACGGTAAAGTGTACCATCATCAATTCTATCGATTTACCTCGAACTAAAAACCTCATACAAACATAATACATAGCGTAAATACTGAAAAGTCGTTAAACGATTTAATTTTTCTTTTAATACACTTTTTAATCAGGACATTTTTTCCGCTAAATAATTACGGCATTACAGAATTTAAAAATCCCTCTCCTTGGTCGTGTGGAACGGGGGTAGGGAGAGGGGGTGTCCCGGAGCTACTTATACCACCGGACCCCGCAGGTACCACCGTCATTCCTTCAGACACCTCAGTCCCTTGCTCAGTCTCTCTCTATAGTGCCTGTCAGTGTAGTTTCGGAAGATGGCTGTACCTCAGATTGTCAGCGATCTGCATTATTATATATACGTGAAGAAAAGGATCTGGTAAGTTCAAGATTAATCACATTCATTCTAAAATAAAAAGTTCATTAATATTTAATGTAAGTGGTAGAACCCAATTAATTCACTACTATATTTCAGTTCTCAAAAGCTAGAGTTATACGAGAAACTTCAACGTCTGATAAAGAACAATCCTAAGCCTAGAGTCGTCTGTGAGTCGATCGTGAGCTGGTTGATATCCCTTCACCGGAAGTGTGTCCTGCCGAACTTAGGATGCGACTTCTGTCCATTCCACGATTTGCTCTACTTGGCAGTCAGATTGGTCGTCAAATTTCGCCTCAAAAGTGAATCCACCGTTTCGGCTCTTCTAGCAGATATCTACACATGCGAGGGCTCTTTCGACAGACTTTTTTCCGGTAAATTATCTATTGTAAATACCTTTAGATAAAATTAATTGAGTACCAACTAGTTATCTGAGATCAAATTACGATACATATTACTTATGTCTTCTTTTTTTATCTCTGCGTTTCAGGTGCGATATTTAAAGCCGTCGAAACTCTGAACAAGGGCGGAAACAACGACTTCATAAGCCGAAGAGAATCCATCCGAGTCCTAGAATTCATCTTGCGCTCATCCAAAAAGTACAGGATCGCCTACTATCACATGGGGAGGTTCCTTCCAATGGCAGATGTCCCGCTGAGCAACGGTCAATTGCCGCTGATTGCGGCACGCCGAGCGAAGAGCGGGTGGAGGGTTTCTAGGTTGTTTCTCAAGTATAGATCATCTACAAGATAACTTGTAACGGTGAAGAAGAAACCAAATTATGTGCAAATAAAAATCCTCTACAGTTTATATTCATAATGCTATTTGTAAATAATATTCTATTCCTTTTAATATTATATAATAAATCAATCGTTGTCGTTAAAAAATGTATCATTTATCATTATTCCTAAGCCCTATTAAATGTGAGTCCCTCAGGTCTCCTGTCTGAATTATAAAAAATACAACAACAAAACTCTCTATGCTTTACCTGTGAGGTATAACACACTATGTCCATCTTTTACCAATTCAGCATTATTACACATTTGTATTAAACTTTTCTTGTTCTGCCAAGAGCTACAGATAACTATGTCCTAGACCAAATATAAGGAGAGTTTCTTTAATCAAAAAGGACATAATTATAAGTCCTCTTTGATTCGGAGGAAACAACTTTTTAAACAGTTATCCTGAAAACTGAGGCAAATGTGGCATAGTGTACATTATCTGCGAGGTACAGATACAAGACCTGGTCGTTAGAATCATTTATGTTTCTTTGATTCGAATATAATCAAATTAGCAAATCTTCGAACTAGTAGATTCTAACAAGCATAACAGCAAAGTTAGCACAGGTTTCAGGTCTTGAAAAGTGAAAAATAAAAAAGGAGCCGCACAAATCGTGCTCAGAGACTATTTTGTTGTAAAATCCAATTTTATATGAAAACAAAAATAAATTGAAAATCTCCATGCTTTGACGGGCATAATGGTGCAGATCAGGTTAATCAAAGACAAAATTATGAATCACAAATGCCAAACCTACAAACGAATTGAAATCGTTTATAGCTTCGAAAAAAAAAAAAGAAATGTTATACCTCCAGTAAAATAATCAGAAAGAAAAACATTTTGGAATAAGCCGAAAAAAACAACAATGAAATTGCTTAATCGGGACCATTATTCTGGCAAATATGTGAGAAAGAATATTACTTAAATTCAAAGTTTATCAGATCTAGTCTCAGGTTAAGACCACCTATTTTTGCGGATTATCCCCAGCAGTAAATCATATCATAAACCTTACTCAACAGAAGGTACAGTTATATTGCACAGATCAGAAAAAACCGCTGGTCAGGTAGACCCGCTTTCAAATTAAGGCATCGTATTGCCACCTCCTGTCTCTTATTGAAAATCCAAGATAATGAGCTCAAAAATATTTACCATTTAGCTTTAACATCGCAATAAAACAATTAAAAAATACGAAGAGCTCTTAGTATTTTCCACAAATACCTTAGTATCTGAACGTTTTTTAGAACCTTTAGGTCATTATTACAATCAACGAAAAATGTAATAAGAATAATGATTATAAAAACTGAAAAAAATTTTGGTCAGTAAATCTACGAGTGACCCACCACTTCAACTGATCGTGCTGGCGAATTTTAACTTATTATCTATCTTTTTGTAGCTTTAATTCCTCTTGTCGTCAGAGCGTTGATTAAGAAAGGATTTCAACCGTCAAAAATTTAAAAATAAAAACACGGATTAATAGTAGAGATATTGTATTGAATATTGAAAAGCCCTAAGTTCATTTTTGCATGGTGCCTCTCCGGATGGGAAATATAATGTTCGTTTATTTACGGATGTTAGAGCAAAGTTCTCAAATCGTGGCGATTTCAAAGAAGCTTTAATACCTCCTTGAAACAAGAGCATAATAGAATTAAAACAATCAGTTGTGAAATTTTGTTTGTTGATAACGAACAATATGGAAAAGTAGCATTCACCCATTTCCAAAATGACCGACACAGATATAAAAATGCCAAACGTTAGGGATAGAAATAGTACCTTTTTGGACTCTTCTTTAGATACGGTAAAGTGTACCATCATCAATTCTATCGATTTACCTCGAACTAAAAACCTCATACAAACATAATACATAGCGTAAATACTGAAAAGTCGTTAAACGATTTAATTTTTCTTTTAATACACTTTTTAATCAGGACATTTTTTCCGCTAAATAATTACGGCATTACAGAATTTAAAAATCCCTCTCCTTGGTCGTGTGGAACGGAGGTGGGGAGAGGGGGTGTCCCGGAGCTACTTATACCACCGGACCCCGCAGGTACCACCGTCATTCCTTCAGACACCTCAGTCCCTTGCTCAGTCTCTCTCTATAGTGCCTGTCAGTGTAGTTTCGGAAGATGGCTGTACCTCAGATTGTCAGCGATCTGCATTATTATGTATACGTGAAGAAAAGGATCTGGTAAGTTCAACATTAATCACATTCATTCTAAAATAAAAAGTTCATTAATATTTAATGTAAGTGGTAGAACCCAATTAATTCACTACTATATTTCAGTTCTCAAAAGCTAGAGTTATACGAGAAACTTCAACGTCTGATAAAGAACAATCCTAAGCCTAGAGTCGTCTGTGAGTCGATCGTGAGCTGGTTGATATCCCTTCACCGGAAGTGTGTCCTGCCGAACTTAGGATGCGACTTCTGTCCATTCCACGATTTGCTCTACGTGGCAGTCAGATTGGTCGTCAAATTTCGCCTCAAAAGTGAATCCACCGTTTCGGCTCTTCTAGCAGATATCTACACATGCGAGGGCTCTTTCGACAGACTTTTTTCCGGTAAATTATCTATTGTAAATACCTTTAGATAAAATGAATTGAGTACCAACTAGTTATCTGAGATCAAATTACGATACATATTACTTATGTCTTCTTTTTTTATCTCTGCGTTTCAGGTGCGATATTTAAAGCCGTCGAAACTCTGAACAAGGGCGGAAACAACGACTTCATAAGCCGAAGAGAATCCATCCGAGTCCTAGAATTCATCTTGCGCTCATCCAAAAAGTACAGGATCGCCTACTATCACATGGGGAGGTTCCTTCCAATGGCAGATGTCCCGCTGAGCAACGGTCAATTGCCGCTGATTGCGGCACGCCGAGCGAAGAGCGGGTGGAGGGTTTCTAGGTTGTTTCTCAAGTATAGATCATCTACAAGATAACTTGTAACGGTGAAGAAGAAACCAAATTATGTGCAAATAAAAATCCTCTACAGTTTATATTCATAATGCTATTTGTAAATAATATTCTATTCCTTTTAATATTATATAATAAATCAATCGTTGTCGTTAAAAAATGTATCATTTATCATTATTCCTAAGCCCTATTAAATGTGAGTCCCTCAGGTCTCCTGTCTGAATTATAAAAAATACAACAACAAAACTCTCTATGCTTTACCTGTGAGGTATAACACACTATGTCCATCTTTTACCAATTCAGCATTATTACACATTTGTATTAAACTTTTCTTGTTCTGCCAAGAGCTACAGATAACTATGTCCTAGACCAAATATAAGGAGAGTTTCTTTAATCAAAAAGGACATAATTATAAGTCCTCTTTGATTCGGAGGAAACAACTTTTTAAACAGTTATCCTGAAAACTGAGGCAAATGTGGCATAGTGTACATTATCTGCGAGGTACAGATACAAGACCTGGTCGTTAGAATCATTTATGTTTCTTTGATTCGAATATAATCAAATTAGCAAATCTTCGAACTAGTAGATTCTAACAAGCATAACAGCAAAGTTAGCACAGGTTTCAGGTCTTGAAAAGTGAAAAATAAAAAAGGAGCCGCACAAATCGTGCTCAGAGACTATTTTGTTGTAAAATCCAATTTTATATGAAAACAAAAATAAATTGAAAATCTCCATGCTTTGACGGGCATAATGGTGCAGATCAGGTTAATCAAAGACAAAATTATGAATCACAAATGCCAAACCTACAAACGAATTGAAATCGTTTATAGCTTCGAAAAAAAAAAAAGAAATGTTATACCTCCAGTAAAATAATCAGAAAGAAAAACATTTTGGAATAAGCCGAAAAAAACAACAATGAAATTGCTTAATCGGGACCATTATTCTGGCAAATATGTGAGAAAGAATATTACTTAAATTCAAAGTTTATCAGATCTAGTCTCAGGTTAAGACCACCTATTTTTGCGGATTATCCCCAGCAGTAAATCATATCATAAACCTTACTCAACAGAAGGTACAGTTATATTGCACAGATCAGAAATAACCGCTGGTCAGGTAGACCCGCTTTCAAATTAAGGCATCGTATTGCCACCTCCTGTCTCTTATTGAAAATCCAAGATAATGAGCTCAAAAATATTTACCATTTAGCTTTAACATCGCAATAAAACAATTAAAAAATACGAAGAGCTCTTAGTATTTTCCACAAATACCTTAGTATCTGAACGTTTTTTATAACCTTTAGGTCATTATTACAATCAACGAAAAATGTAATAAGAATAATGATTATAAAAACTGAAAAAAATTTTGGTCAGTAAATCTACGAGTGACCCACCACTTCAACTGATCGTGCTGGCGAATTTTAACTTATTATCTATCTTTTTGTAGCTTTAATTCCTCTTGTCGTCAGAGCGTTGATTAAGAAAGGATTTCAACCGTCAAAAATTTAAAAATAAAAACACGGATTAATAGTAGAGATATTGTATTGAATATTGAAAAGCCCTAAGTTCATTTTTGCATGGTGCCTCTCCGGATGGGAAATATAATGTTCGTTTATTTACGGATGTTAGAGCAAAGTTCTCAAATCGTGGCGATTTCAAAGAAGCTTTAATACCTCCTTGAAACAAGAGCATAATAGAATTAAAACAATCAGTTGTGAAATTTTGTTTGTTGATAACGAACAATATGGAAAAGTAGCATTCACCCATTTCCAAAATGACCGACACAGATATAAAAATGCCAAACGTTAGGGATAGAGATAGTACCTTTTTGGACTCTTCTTTAGATACGGTAAAGTGTACCATCACCAATTCTATCGATTTACCTCGAACTAAAAACCTCATACAAACATAATACATAGCGTAAATACTGAAAAGTCGTTAAACGACTTAATTTTTCTTTTAATACACTTTTTAATCAGGACATTTTTTCCGCTAAATAATTACGGCATTACAGAATTTAAAAATCCCTCTCCTTGGTCGTGTGGAACGGGGGTAGGGAGAGGGGGTGTCCCGGAGCTACTTATACCACCGGACCCCGCAGGTACCACCGTCATTCCTTCAGACACCTCAGTCCCTTGCTCAGTCTCTCTCTATAGTGCCTGTCAGTGTAGTTTCGGAAGATGGCTGTACCTCAGATTGTCAGCGATCTGCATTATTATATATACGTGAAGAAAAGGATCTGGTAAGTTCAAGATTAATCACATTCATTCTAAAATAAAAAGTTCATTAATATTTAATGTAAGTGGTAGAACCCAATTAATTCACTACTATATTTCAGTTCTCAAAAGCTAGAGTTATACGAGAAACTTCAACGTCTGATAAAGAACAATCCTAAGCCTAGAGTCGTCTGTGAGTCGATCGTGAGCTGGTTGATATCCCTTCACCGGAAGTGTGTCCTGCCGAACTTAGGATGCGACTTCTGTCCATTCCACGATTTGCTCTACGTGGCAGTCAGATTGGTCGTCAAATTTCGCCTCAAAAGTGAATCCACCGTTTCGGCTCTTCTAGCAGATATCTACACATGCGAGGGCTCTTTCGACAGACTTTTTTCCGGTAAATTATCTATTGTAAATACCTTTAGATAAAATGAATTGAATACCAACTAGTTATCTGAGATCAAATTACGATACATATTACTTATGTCTTCTTTTTTTATCTCTGCGTTTCAGGTGCGATATTTAAAGCCGTCGAAACTCTGAACAAGGGCGGAAACAACGACTTCATAAGCCGAAGAGAATCCATCCGAGTCCTAGAATTCATCTTGCGCTCATCCAAAAAGTACAGGATCGCCTACTATCACATGGGGAGGTTCCTTCCAATGGCAGATGTCCCGCTGAGCAACGGTCAATTGCCGCTGATTGCGGCACGCCGAGCGAAGAGCGGGTGGAGGGTTTCTAGGTTGTTTCTCAAGTATAGATCATCTACAAGATAACTTGTAACGGTGAAGAAGAAACCAAATTATGTGCAAATAAAAATCCTCTACAGTTTATATTCATAATGCTATTTGTAAATAATATTCTATTCCTTTTAATATTATATAATAAATCAATCGTTGTCGTTAAAAAATGTATCATTTATCATTATTCCTAAGCCCTATTAAATGTGAGTCCCTCAGGTCTCCTGTCTGAATTATAAAAAATACAACAACAAAACTCTCTATGCTTTACCTGTGAGGTATAACACACTATGTCCATCTTTTACCAATTCAGCATTATTACACATTTGTATTAAACTTTTCTTGTTCTGCCAAGAGCTACAGATAACTATGTCCTAGACCAAATATAAGGAGAGTTTCTTTAATCAAAAAGGACATAATTATAAGTCCTCTTTGATTCGGAGGAAACAACTTTTTAAACAGTTATCCTGAAAACTGAGGCAAATGTGGCATAGTGTACATTATCTGCGAGGTACAGATACAAGACCTGGTCGTTAGAATCATTTATGTTTCTTTGATTCGAATATAATCAAATTAGCAAATCTTCGAACTAGTAGATTCTAACAAGCATAACAGCAAAGTTAGCACAGGTTTCAGGTCTTGAAAAGTGAAAAATAAAAAAGGAGCCGCACAAATCGTGCTCAGAGACTATTTTGTTGTAAAATCCAATTTTATATGAAAACAAAAATAAATTGAAAATCTCCATGCTTTGACGGGCATAATGGTGCAGATCAGGTTAATCAAAGACAAAATTATGAATCACAAATGCCAAACCTACAAACGAATTGAAATCGTTTATAGCTTCGAAAAAAAAAAAAGAAATGTTATACCTCCAGTAAAATAATCAGAAAGAAAAACATTTTGGAAAAAGCCGAAAAAAACAACAATGAAATTGCTTAATCGGGACCATTATTCTGGCAAATATGTGAGAAAGAATATTACTTAAATTCAAAGTTTATCAGATCTAGTCTCAGGTTAAGACCACCTATTTTTGCGGATTATCCCCAGCAGTAAATCATATCATAAACCTTACTCAACAGAAGGTACAGTTATATTGCACAGATCAGAAATAACCGCTGGTCAGGTAGACCCGCTTTCAAATTAAGGCATCGTATTGCCACCTCCTGTCTCTTATTGAAAATCCAAGATAATGAGCTCAAAAATATTTACCATTTAGCTTTAACATCGCAATAAAACAATTAAAAAATACGAAGAGCTCTTAGTATTTTCCACAAATACCTTAGTATCTGAACGTTTTTTAGAACCTTTAGGTCATTATTACAATCAACGAAAAATGTAATAAGAATAATGATTATAAAAACTGAAAAAAATTTTGGTCAGTAAATCTACGAGTGACCCACCACTTCAACTGATCGTGCTGGCGAATTTTAACTTATTATCTATCTTTTTGTAGCTTTAATTCCTCTTGTCGTCAGAGCGTTGATTAAGAAAGGATTTCAACCGTCAAAAATTTAAAAATAAAAACACGGATTAATAGTAGAGATATTGTATTGAATATTGAAAAGCCCTAAGTTCATTTTTGCATGGTGCCTCTCCGGATGGGAAATATAATGTTCGTTTATTTACAGATGTTAGAGCAAAGTTCTCAAATCGTGGCGATTTCAAAGAAGCTTTAATACCTCCTTGAAACAAGAGCATAATAGAATTAAAACAATCAGTTGTGAAATTTTGTTTGTTGATAACGAACAATATGGAAAAGTAGCATTCACCCATTTCCAAAATGACCGACAAAGATATAAAAATGCCAAACGTTAGGGATAGAAATAGTACCTTTTTGGACTCTTCTTTAGATACGGTAAAGTGTACCATCATCAATTCTATCGATTTACCTCGAACTAAAAACCTCATACAAACATAATACATAGCGTAAATACTGAAAAGTCGTTAAACGATTTAATTTTTCTTTTAATACACTTTTTAATCAGGACATTTTTTCCGCTAAATAATTACGGCATTACAGAATTTAAAAATCCCTCTCCTTGGTCGTGTGGAACGGGGGTGGGGAGAGGGGGTGTCCCGGAGCTACTTATACCACCGGACCCCGCAGGTACCACCGTCATTCCTTCAGACACCTCAGTCCCTTGCTCAGTCTCTCTCTATAGTGCCTGTCAGTGTAGTTTCGGAAGATGGCTGTACCTCAGATTGTCAGCGATCTGCATTATTATGTATACGTGAAGAAAAGGATCTGGTAAGTTCAACATTAATCACATTCATTCTAAAATAAAAAGTTCATTAATATTTAATGTAAGTGGTAGAACCCAATTAATTCACTACTATATTTCAGTTCTCAAAAGCTAGAGTTATACGAGAAACTTCAACGTCTGATAAAGAACAATCCTAAGCCTAGAGTCGTCTGTGAGTCGATCGTGAGCTGGTTGATATCCCTTCACCGGAAGTGTGTCCTGCCGAACTTAGGATGCGACTTCTGTCCATTCCACGATTTGCTCTACGTGGCAGTCAGATTGGTCGTCAAATTTCGCCTCAAAAGTGAATCCACCGTTTCGGCTCTTCTAGCAGATATCTACACATGCGAGGGCTCTTTCGACAGACTTTTTTCCGGTAAATTATCTATTGTAAATACCTTTAGATAAAATGAATTGAGTACCAACTAGTTATCTGAGATCAAATTACGATACATATTACTTATGTCTTCTTTTTTTATCTCTGCGTTTCAGGTGCGATATTTAAAGCCGTCGAAACTCTGAACAAGGGCGGAAACAACGACTTCATAAGCCGAAGAGAATCCATCCGAGTCCTAGAATTCATCTTGCGCTCATCCAAAAAGTACAGGATCGCCTACTATCACATGGGGAGGTTCCTTCCAATGGCAGATGTCCCGCTGAGCAACGGTCAATTGCCGCTGATTGCGGCACGCCGAGCGAAGAGCGGGTGGAGGGTTTCTAGGTTGTTTCTCAAGTATAGATCATCTACAAGATAACTTGTAACGGTGAAGAAGAAACCAAATTATGTGCAAATAAAAATCCTCTACAGTTTATATTCATAATGCTATTTGTAAATAATATTCTATTCCTTTTAATATTATATAATAAATCAATCGTTGTCGTTAAAAAATGTATCATTTATCATTATTCCTAAGCCCTATTAAATGTGAGTCCCTCAGGTCTCCTGTCTGAATTATAAAAAATACAACAACAAAACTCTCTATGCTTTACCTGTGAGGTATAACACACTATGTCCATCTTTTACCAATTCAGCATTATTACACATTTGTATTAAACTTTTCTTGTTCTGCCAAGAGCTACAGATAACTATGTCCTAGACCAAATATAAGGAGAGTTTCTTTAATCAAAAAGGACATAATTATAAGTCCTCTTTGATTCGGAGGAAACAACTTTTTAAACAGTTATCCTGAAAACTGAGGCAAATGTGGCATAGTGTACATTATCTGCGAGGTACAGATACAAGACCTGGTCGTTAGAATCATTTATGTTTCTTTGATTCGAATATAATCAAATTAGCAAATCTTCGAACTAGTAGATTCTAACAAGCATAACAGCAAAGTTAGCACAGGTTTCAGGTCTTGAAAAGTGAAAAATAAAAAAGGAGCCGCACAAATCGTGCTCAGAGACTATTTTGTTGTAAAATCCAATTTTATATGAAAACAAAAATAAATTGAAAATCTCCATGCTTTGACGGGCATAATGGTGCAGATCAGGTTAATCAAAGACAAAATTATGAATCACAAATGCCAAACCTACAAACGAATTGAAATCGTTTATAGCTTCGAAAAAAAAAAAAGAAATGTTATACCTCCAGTAAAATAATCAGAAAGAAAAACATTTTGGAATAAGCCGAAAAAAACAACAATGAAATTGCTTAATCGGGACCATTATTCTGGCAAATATGTGAGAAAGAATATTACTTAAATTCAAAGTTTATCAGATCTAGTCTCAGGTTAAGACCACCTATTTTTGCGGATTATCCCCAGCAGTAAATCATATCATAAACCTTACTCAACAGAAGGTACAGTTATATTGCACAGATCAGAAATAACCGCTGGTCAGGTAGACCCGCTTTCAAATTAAGGCATCGTATTGCCACCTCCTGTCTCTTATTGAAAATCCAAGATAATGAGCTCAAAAATATTTACCATTTAGCTTTAACATCGCAATAAAACAATTAAAAAATACGAAGAGCTCTTAGTATTTTCCACAAATACCTTAGTATCTGAACGTTTTTTATAACCTTTAGGTCATTATTACAATCAACGAAAAATGTAATAAGAATAATGATTATAAAAACTGAAAAAAATTTTGGTCAGTAAATCTACGAGTGACCCACCACTTCAACTGATCGTGCTGGCGAATTTTAACTTATTATCTATCTTTTTGTAGCTTTAATTCCTCTTGTCGTCAGAGCGTTGATTAAGAAAGGATTTCAACCGTCAAAAATTTAAAAATAAAAACACGGATTAATAGTAGAGATATTGTATTGAATATTGAAAAGCCCTAAGTTCATTTTTGCATGGTGCCTCTCCGGATGGGAAATATAATGTTCGTTTATTTACGGATGTTAGAGCAAAGTTCTCAAATCGTGGCGATTTCAAAGAAGCTTTAATACCTCCTTGAAACAAGAGCATAATAGAATTAAAACAATCAGTTGTGAAATTTTGTTTGTTGATAACGAACAATATGGAAAAGTAGCATTCACCCATTTCCAAAATGACCGACACAGATATAAAAATGCCAAACGTTAGGGATAGAGATAGTACCTTTTTGGACTCTTCTTTAGATACGGTAAAGTGTACCATCACCAATTCTATCGATTTACCTCGAACTAAAAACCTCATACAAACATAATACATAGCGTAAATACTGAAAAGTCGTTAAACGACTTAATTTTTCTTTTAATACACTTTTTAATCAGGACATTTTTTCCGCTAAATAATTACGGCATTACAGAATTTAAAAATCCCTCTCCTTGGTCGTGTGGAACGGGGGTAGGGAGAGGGGGTGTCCCGGAGCTACTTATACCACCGGACCCCGCAGGTACCACCGTCATTCCTTCAGACACCTCAGTCCCTTGCTCAGTCTCTCTCTATAGTGCCTGTCAGTGTAGTTTCGGAAGATGGCTGTACCTCAGATTGTCAGCGATCTGCATTATTATATATACGTGAAGAAAAGGATCTGGTAAGTTCAAGATTAATCACATTCATTCTAAAATAAAAAGTTCATTAATATTTAATGTAAGTGGTAGAACCCAATTAATTCACTACTATATTTCAGTTCTCAAAAGCTAGAGTTATACGAGAAACTTCAACGTCTGATAAAGAACAATCCTAAGCCTAGAGTCGTCTGTGAGTCGATCGTGAGCTGGTTGATATCCCTTCACCGGAAGTGTGTCCTGCCGAACTTAGGATGCGACTTCTGTCCATTCCACGATTTGCTCTACGTGGCAGTCAGATTGGTCGTCAAATTTCGCCTCAAAAGTGAATCCACCGTTTCGGCTCTTCTAGCAGATATCTACACATGCGAGGGCTCTTTCGACAGACTTTTTTCCGGTAAATTATCTATTGTAAATACCTTTAGATAAAATGAATTGAATACCAACTAGTTATCTGAGATCAAATTACGATACATATTACTTATGTCTTCTTTTTTTATCTCTGCGTTTCAGGTGCGATATTTAAAGCCGTCGAAACTCTGAACAAGGGCGGAAACAACGACTTCATAAGCCGAAGAGAATCCATCCGAGTCCTAGAATTCATCTTGCGCTCATCCAAAAAGTACAGGATCGCCTACTATCACATGGGGAGGTTCCTTCCAATGGCAGATGTCCCGCTGAGCAACGGTCAATTGCCGCTGATTGCGGCACGCCGAGCGAAGAGCGGGTGGAGGGTTTCTAGGTTGTTTCTCAAGTATAGATCATCTACAAGATAACTTGTAACGGTGAAGAAGAAACCAAATTATGTGCAAATAAAAATCCTCTACAGTTTATATTCATAATGCTATTTGTAAATAATATTCTATTCCTTTTAATATTATATAATAAATCAATCGTTGTCGTTAAAAAATGTATCATTTATCATTATTCCTAAGCCCTATTAAATGTGAGTCCCTCAGGTCTCCTGTCTGAATTATAAAAAATACAACAACAAAACTCTCTATGCTTTACCTGTGAGGTATAACACACTATGTCCATCTTTTACCAATTCAGCATTATTACACATTTGTATTAAACTTTTCTTGTTCTGCCAAGAGCTACAGATAACTATGTCCTAGACCAAATATAAGGAGAGTTTCTTTAATCAAAAAGGACATAATTATAAGTCCTCTTTGATTCGGAGGAAACAACTTTTTAAACAGTTATCCTGAAAACTGAGGCAAATGTGGCATAGTGTACATTATCTGCGAGGTACAGATACAAGACCTGGTCGTTAGAATCATTTATGTTTCTTTGATTCGAATATAATCAAATTAGCAAATCTTCGAACTAGTAGATTCTAACAAGCATAACAGCAAAGTTAGCACAGGTTTCAGGTCTTGAAAAGTGAAAAATAAAAAAGGAGCCGCACAAATCGTGCTCAGAGACTATTTTGTTGTAAAATCCAATTTTATATGAAAACAAAAATAAATTGAAAATCTCCATGCTTTGACGGGCATAATGGTGCAGATCAGGTTAATCAAAGACAAAATTATGAATCACAAATGCCAAACCTACAAACGAATTGAAATCGTTTATAGCTTCGAAAAAAAAAAAAGAAATGTTATACCTCCAGTAAAATAATCAGAAAGAAAAACATTTTGGAAAAAGCCGAAAAAAACAACAATGAAATTGCTTAATCGGGACCATTATTCTGGCAAATATGTGAGAAAGAATATTACTTAAATTCAAAGTTTATCAGATCTAGTCTCAGGTTAAGACCACCTATTTTTGCGGATTATCCCCAGCAGTAAATCATATCATAAACCTTACTCAACAGAAGGTACAGTTATATTGCACAGATCAGAAATAACCGCTGGTCAGGTAGACCCGCTTTCAAATTAAGGCATCGTATTGCCACCTCCTGTCTCTTATTGAAAATCCAAGATAATGAGCTCAAAAATATTTACCATTTAGCTTTAACATCGCAATAAAACAATTAAAAAATACGAAGAGCTCTTAGTATTTTCCACAAATACCTTAGTATCTGAACGTTTTTTAGAACCTTTAGGTCATTATTACAATCAACGAAAAATGTAATAAGAATAATGATTATAAAAACTGAAAAAAATTTTGGTCAGTAAATCTACGAGTGACCCACCACTTCAACTGATCGTGCTGGCGAATTTTAACTTATTATCTATCTTTTTGTAGCTTTAATTCCTCTTGTCGTCAGAGCGTTGATTAAGAAAGGATTTCAACCGTCAAAAATTTAAAAATAAAAACACGGATTAATAGTAGAGATATTGTATTGAATATTGAAAAGCCCTAAGTTCATTTTTGCATGGTGCCTCTCCGGATGGGAAATATAATGTTCGTTTATTTACAGATGTTAGAGCAAAGTTCTCAAATCGTGGCGATTTCAAAGAAGCTTTAATACCTCCTTGAAACAAGAGCATAATAGAATTAAAACAATCAGTTGTGAAATTTTGTTTGTTGATAACGAACAATATGGAAAAGTAGCATTCACCCATTTCCAAAATGACCGACAAAGATATAAAAATGCCAAACGTTAGGGATAGAAATAGTACCTTTTTGGACTCTTCTTTAGATACGGTAAAGTGTACCATCATCAATTCTATCGATTTACCTCGAACTAAAAACCTCATACAAACATAATACATAGCGTAAATACTGAAAAGTCGTTAAACGATTTAATTTTTCTTTTAATACACTTTTTAATCAGGACATTTTTTCCGCTAAATAATTACGGCATTACAGAATTTAAAAATCCCTCTCCTTGGTCGTGTGGAACGGGGGTGGGGAGAGGGGGTGTCCCGGAGCTACTTATACCACCGGACCCCGCAGGTACCACCGTCATTCCTTCAGACACCTCAGTCCCTTGCTCAGTCTCTCTCTATAGTGCCTGTCAGTGTAGTTTCGGAAGATGGCTGTACCTCAGATTGTCAGCGATCTGCATTATTATGTATACGTGAAGAAAAGGATCTGGTAAGTTCAACATTAATCACATTCATTCTAAAATAAAAAGTTCATTAATATTTAATGTAAGTGGTAGAACCCAATTAATTCACTACTATATTTCAGTTCTCAAAAGCTAGAGTTATACGAGAAACTTCAACGTCTGATAAAGAACAATCCTAAGCCTAGAGTCGTCTGTGAGTCGATCGTGAGCTGGTTGATATCCCTTCACCGGAAGTGTGTCCTGCCGAACTTAGGATGCGACTTCTGTCCATTCCACGATTTGCTCCACGTGGCAGTCAGATTGGTCGTCAAATTTCGCCTCAAAAGTGAATCCACCGTTTCGGCTCTTCTAGCAGATATCTACACATGCGAGGGCTCTTTCGACAGACTTTTTTCCGGTAAATTATCTATTGTAAATACCTTTAGATAAAATGAATTGAGTACCAACTAGTTATCTGAGATCAAATTACGATACATATTACTTATGTCTTCTTTTTTTATCTCTGCGTTTCAGGTGCGATATTTAAAGCCGTCGAAACTCTGAACAAGGGCGGAAACAACGACTTCATAAGCCGAAGAGAATCCATCCGAGTCCTAGAATTCATCTTGCGCTCATCCAAAAAGTACAGGATCGCCTACTATCACATGGGGAGGTTCCTTCCAATGGCAGATGTCCCGCTGAGCAACGGTCAATTGCCGCTGATTGCGGCACGCCGAGCGAAGAGCGGGTGGAGGGTTTCTAGGTTGTTTCTCAAGTATAGATCATCTACAAGATAACTTGTAACGGTGAAGAAGAAACCAAATTATGTGCAAATAAAAATCCTCTACAGTTTATATTCATAATGCTATTTGTAAATAATATTCTATTCCTTTTAATATTATATAATAAATCAATCGTTGTCGTTAAAAAATGTATCATTTATCATTATTCCTAAGCCCTATTAAATGTGAGTCCCTCAGGTCTCCTGTCTGAATTATAAAAAATACAACAACAAAACTCTCTATGCTTTACCTGTGAGGTATAACACACTATGTCCATCTTTTACCAATTCAGCATTATTACACATTTGTATTAAACTTTTCTTGTTCTGCCAAGAGCTACAGATAACTATGTCCTAGACCAAATATAAGGAGAGTTTCTTTAATCAAAAAGGACATAATTATAAGTCCTCTTTGATTCGGAGGAAACAACTTTTTAAACAGTTATCCTGAAAACTGAGGCAAATGTGGCATAGTGTACATTATCTGCGAGGTACAGATACAAGACCTGGTCGTTAGAATCATTTATGTTTCTTTGATTCGAATATAATCAAATTAGCAAATCTTCGAACTAGTAGATTCTAACAAGCATAACAGCAAAGTTAGCACAGGTTTCAGGTCTTGAAAAGTGAAAAATAAAAAAGGAGCCGCACAAATCGTGCTCAGAGACTATTTTGTTGTAAAATCCAATTTTATATGAAAACAAAAATAAATTGAAAATCTCCATGCTTTGACGGGCATAATGGTGCAGATCAGGTTAATCAAAGACAAAATTATGAATCACAAATGCCAAACCTACAAACGAATTGAAATCGTTTATAGCTTCGAAAAAAAAAAAAAGAAATGTTATACCTCCAGTAAAATAATCAGAAAGAAAAACATTTTGGTATAAGCCGAAAAAAACAACAATGAAATTGCTTAATCGGGACCATTATTCTGGCAAATATGTGAGAAAGAATATTACTTAAATTCAAAGTTTATCAGATCTAGTCTCAGGTTAAGACCACCTATTTTTGCGGATTATCCCCAGCAGTAAATCATATCATAAACCTTACTCAACAGAAGATACAGTTATATTGCACAGATCAGAAATAACCGCTGGTCAGGTAGACCCGCTTTCAAATTAAGGCATCGTATTGCCACCTCCTGTCTCTTATTGAAAATCCAAGATAATGAGCTCAAAAATATTTACCATTTAGCTTTAACATCGCAATAAAACAATTAAAAAATACGAAGAGCTCTTAGTATTTTCCACAAATACCTTAGTATCTGAACGT
Organism: Rhaphigaster nebulosa; assembly: GCA_948150685.1. NCBI lineage: Eukaryota > Metazoa > Arthropoda > Insecta > Hemiptera > Pentatomidae > Rhaphigaster > Rhaphigaster nebulosa. Next base: position 99,650,010 of record OX411306.1, on the reverse strand, counting down.
TTTTTAGAACCTTTAGGTCATTATTACAATCAACGAAAAATGTAATAAGAATAATGATTATAAAAACTGAAAAAAATTTTGGTCAGTAAATCTACGAGTGACCCACCACTTCAACTGATCGTGCTGGCGAATTTTAACTTATTATCTATCTTTTTGTAGCTTTAATTCCTCTTGTCGTCAGAGCGTTGATTAAGAAAGGATTTCAACCGTCAAAAATTTAAAAATAAAAACACGGATTAATAGTAGAGATATTGTATTGAATATTGAAAAGCCCTAAGTTCATTTTTGCATGGTGCCTCTCCGGATGGGAAATATAATGTTCGTTTATTTACGGATGTTAGAGCAAAGTTCTCAAATCGTGGCGATTTCAAAGAAGCTTTAATACCTCCTTGAAACAAGAGCATAATAGAATTAAAACAATCAGTTGTGAAATTTTGTTTGTTGATAACGAACAATATGGAAAAGTAGCATTCACCCATTTCCAAAATGACCGACACAGATATAAAAATGCCAAACGTTAGGGATAGAAATAGTACCTTTTTGGACTCTTCATTAGATACGGTAAAGTGTACCATCATCAATTCTATCGATTTACCTCGAACTAAAAACCTCATACAAACATAATACATAGCGTAAATACTGAAAAGTCGTTAAACGATTTAATTTTTCTTTTAATACACTTTTTAATCCGGACATTTTTTCCGCTAAATAATTACGGCATTACAGAATTTAAAAATCCCTCTCCTTGGTCGTGTGGAACGGGGGTGGGGAGAGGGGGTGTCCCGGAGCTACTTATACCACCGGACCCCGCAGGTACCACCGTCATTCCTTCAGACACCTCAGTCCCTTGCTCAGTCTCTCTCTATAGTGCCTGTCAGTGTAGTTTCGGAAGATGGCTGTACCTCAGATTGTCAGCGATCTGCATTATTATGTATACGTGAAGAAAAGGATCTGGTAAGTTCAACATTAATCACATTCATTCTAAAATAAAAAGTTCATTAATATTTAATGTAAGTGGTAGAACCCAATTAATTCACTACTATATTTCAGTTCTCAAAAGCTAGAGTTATACGAGAAACTTCAACGTCTGATAAAGAACAATCCTAAGCCTAGAGTCGTCTGTGAGTCGATCGTGAGCTGGTTGATATCCCTTCACCGGAAGTGTGTCCTGCCGAACTTAGGATGCGACTTCTGTCCATTCCACGATTTGCTCTACGTGGCAGTCAAATTGGTCGTCAAATTTCGCCTCAAAAGTGAATCCACCGTTTCGGCTCTTCTAGCAGATATCTACACATGCGAGGGCTCTTTCGACAGACTTTTTTCCGGTAAATTATCTATTGTAAATACCTTTAGATAAAATGAATTGAGTACCAACTAGTTATCTGAGATCAAATTACGATACATATTACTTATGTCTTCTTTTTTTATCTCTGCGTTTCAGGTGCGATATTTAAAGCCGTCGAAACTCTGAACAAGGGCGGAAACAACGACTTCATAAGCCGAAGAGAATCCATCCGAGTCCTAGAATTCATCTTGCGCTCATCCAAAAAGTACAGGATCGCCTACTATCACATGGGGAGGTTCCTTCCAATGGCAGATGTCCCGCTGAGCAACGGTCAATTGCCGCTGATTGCGGCACGCCGAGCGAAGAGCGGGTGGAGGGTTTCTAGGTTGTTTCTCAAGTATAGATCATCTACAAGATAACTTGTAACGGTGAAGAAGAAACCAAATTATGTGCAAATAAAAATCCTCTACAGTTTATATTCATAATGCTATTTGTAAATAATATTCTATTCCTTTTAATATTATATAATAAATCAATCGTTGTCGTTAAAAAATGTATCATTTATCATTATTCCTAAGCCCTATTAAATGTGAGTCCCTCAGGTCTCCTGTCTGAATTATAAAAAATACAACAACAAAACTCTCTATGCTTTACCTGTGAGGTATAACACACTATGTCCATCTTTTACCAATTCAGCATTATTACACATTTGTATTAAACTTTTCTTGTTCTGCCAAGAGCTACAGATAACTATGTCCTAGACCAAATATAAGGAGAGTTTCTTTAATCAAAAAGGACATAATTATAAGTCCTCTTTGATTCGGAGGAAACAACTTTTTAAACAGTTATCCTGAAAACTGAGGCAAATGTGGCATAGTGTACATTATCTGCGAGGTACAGATACAAGACCTGGTCGTTAGAATCATTTATGTTTCTTTGATTCGAATATAATCAAATTAGCAAATCTTCGAACTAGTAGATTCTAACAAGCATAACAGCAAAGTTAGCACAGGTTTCAGGTCTTGAAAAGTGAAAAATAAAAAAGGAGCCGCACAAATCGTGCTCAGAGACTATTTTGTTGTAAAATCCAATTTTATATGAAAACAAAAATAAATTGAAAATCTCCATGCTTTGACGGGCATAATGGTGCAGATCAGGTTAATCAAAGACAAAATTATGAATCACAAATGCCAAACCTACAAACGAATTGAAATCGTTTATAGCTTCGAAAAAAAAAAAAGAAATGTTATACCTCCAGTAAAATAATCAGAAAGAAAAACATTTTGGAATAAGCCGAAAAAAACAACAATGAAATTGCTTAATCGGGACCATTATTCTGGCAAATATGTGAGAAAGAATATTACTTAAATTCAAAGTTTATCAGATCTAGTCTCAGGTTAAGACCACCTATTTTTGCGGATTATCCCCAGCAGTAAATCATATCATAAACCTTACTCAACAGAAGGTACAGTTATATTGCACAGATCAGAAATAACCGCTGGTCAGGTAGACCCGCTTTCAAATTAAGGCCTCGTATTGCCACCTCCTGTCTCTTATTGAAAATCCAAGATAATGAGCTCAAAAATATTTACCATTTAGCTTTAACATCGCAATAAAACAATTAAAAAATACGAAGAGCTCTTAGTATTTTCCACAAATACCTTAGTATCTGAACGTTTTTTAGAACCTTTAGGTCATTATTACAATCAACGAAAAATGTAATAAGAATAATGATTATAAAAACTGAAAAAAATTTTGGTCAGTAAATCTACGAGTTACCCACCACTTCAACTGATCGTGCTGGCGAATTTTAACTTATTATCTATCTTTTTGTAGCTTTAATTCCTCTTGTCGTCAGAGCGTTGATTAAGAAAGGATTTCAACCGTCAAAAATTTAAAAATAAAAACACGGATTAATAGTAGAGATATTGTATTGAATATTGAAAAGCCCTAAGTTCATTTTTGCATGGTGCCTCTCCGGATGGGAAATATAATGTTCGTTTATTTACGGATGTTAGAGCAAAGTTCTCAAATCGTGGCGATTTCAAAGAAGCTTTAATACCTCCTTGAAACAAGAGCATAATAGAATTAAAACAATCAGTTGTGAAATTTTGTTTGTTGATAACGAACAATATGGAAAAGTAGCATTCACCCATTTCCAAAATGACCGACACAGATATAAAAATGCCAAACGTTAGGGATAGAAATAGTACCTTTTTGGACTCTTCTTTAGATACGGTAAAGTGTACCATCATCAATTCTATCGATTTATCTCGAACTAAAAACCTCATACAAACATAATACATAGCGTAAATACTGAAAAGTCGTTAAACGATTTAATTTTTCTTTTAATACACTTTTTAATCCGGACATTTTTTCCGCTAAATAATTACGGCATTACAGAATTTAAAAATCCCTCTCCTTGGTCGTGTGGAACGGGGGTGGGGAGAGGGGGTGTCCCGGAGCTACTTATACCACCGGACCCCGCAGGTACCACCGTCATTCCTTCAGACACCTCAGTCCCTTGCTCAGTCTCTCTCTATAGTGCCTATCAGTGTAGTTTCGGAAGATGGCTGTACCTAAGATTGTCAGCGATCTGCATTATTATATATACGTGAAGAAAAGGATCTGGTAAGTTCAACATTAATCACATTCATTCTAAAATAAAAAGTTCATTAATATTTAATGTAAGTGGTAGAACCCAATTAATTCACTACTATATTTCAGTTCTCAAAAGCTAGAGTTATACGAGAAACTTCAACGTCTGATAAAGAACAATCCTAAGCCAAGAGTCGTCTGTGAGTCGATCGTGAGCTGGTTGATATCCCTTCACCGGAAGTGTGTCCTGCCGAACTTAGGATGCGACTTCTGTCCATTCCACGATTTGCTCTACGTGGCAGTCAGATTGGTCGTCAAATTTCGCCTCAAAAGTGAATCCACCGTTTCGGCTCTTCTAGCAGATATCTACACATGCGAGGGCTCTTTCGACAGACTTTTTTCCGGTAAATTATCTATTGTAAATACCTTTAGATAAAATGAATTGAGTACCAACTAGTTATCTGAGATCAAATTACGATACATATTACTTATGTCTTCTTTTTTTATCTCTGCGTTTCAGGTGCGATATTTAAAGCCGTCGAAACTCTGAACAAGGGCGGAAACAACGACTTCATAAGCCGAAGAGAATCCATCCGAGTCCTAGAATTCATCTTGCGCTCATCCAAAAAGTACAGGATCGCCTACTATCACATGGGGAGGTTCCTTCCAATGGCAGATGTCCCGCTGAGCAACGGTCAATTGCCGCTGATTGCGGCACGCCGAGCGAAGAGCGGGTGGAGGGTTTCTAGGTTGTTTCTCAAGTATAGATCATCTACAAGATAACTTGTAACGGTGAAGAAGAAACCAAATTATGTGCAAATAAAAATCCTCTACAGTTTATATTCATAATGCTATTTGTAAATAATATTCTATTCCTTTTAATATTATATAATAAATCAATCGTTGTCGTTAAAAAATGTATCATTTATCATTATTCCTAAGCCCTATTAAATGTGAGTCCCTCAGGTCTCCTGTCTGAATTATAAAAAATACAACAACAAAACTCTCTATGCTTTACCTGTGAGGTATAACACACTATGTCCATCTTTAACCAATTCAGCATTATTACACATTTGTATTAAACTTTTCTTGTTTTGCCAAGAGCTACAGATAACTATGTCCTAAACCAAATATAAGGAGAGTTTCTTTAATCAAAAAGGACATAATTATAAGTCCTCTTTGATTCGGAGGAAACAACTTTTTAAACAGTTATCCTGAAAACTGAGGCAAATGTGGCATAGTGTACATTATCTGCGAGGTACAGATACAAGACCTGGTCGTTAGAATCATTTATGTTTCTTTGATTCGAATATAATCAAATTAGCAAATCTTCGAACTAGTAGATTCTAACAAGCATAACAGCAAAGTTAGCACAGGTTTCAGGTCTTGAAAAGTGAAAAATAAAAAAGGAGCCGCACAAATCGTGCTCAGAGACTATTTTGTTGTAAAATCCAATTTTATATGAAAACAAAAATAAATTGAAAATCTCCATGCTTTGACGGGCATAATGGTGCAGATCAGGTTAATCAAAGACAAAATTATGAATCACAAATGCCAAACCTACAAACGAATTGAAATCGTTTATAGCTTCGAAAAAAAAAAAAAGAAATGTTATACCTCCAGTAAAATAATCAGAAAGAAAAACATTTTGGAATAAGCCGAAAAAAACAACAATGAAATTGCTTAATCGGGACCATTATTCTGGCAAATATGTGAGAAAGAATATTACTTAAATTCAAAGTTTATCAGATCTAGTCTCAGGTTAAGACCACCTATTTTTGCGGATTATCCCCAGCAGTAAATCATATCATAAACCTTACTCAACAGAAGGTACAGTTATATTGCACAGATCAGAAATAACCGCTGGTCAGGTAGACCCGCTTTCAAATTAAGGCATCGTATTGCCACCTCCTGTCTCTTATTGAAAATCCAAGATAATGAGCTCAAAAATATTTACCATTTAGCTTTAACATCGCAATAAAACAATTAAAAAATACGAAGAGCTCTTAGTATTTTCCACAAATACCTTAGTATCTGAACGTTTTTTAGAACCTTTAGGTCATTATTACAATCAACGAAAAATGTAATAATAATAATGATTATAAAAACTGAAAAAAATTTTGGTCAGTAAATCTACGAGTGACCCACCACTTCAACTGATCGTGCTGGCGAATTTTAACTTATTATCTATCTTTTTGTAGCTTTAATTCCTCTTGTCGTCAGAGCGTTGATTAAGAAAGGATTTCAACCGTCAAAAATTTAAAAATAAAAACACGGATTAATAGTAGAGATATTGTATTGAATATTGAAAAGCCCTAAGTTCATTTTTGCATGGTGCCTCTCCGGATGGGAAATATAATGCTCGTTTATTTACGGATGTTAGAGCAAAGTTCTCAAATCGTGGCGATTTCAAAGAAGCTTTAATACCTCCTTGAAACAAGAGCATAATAGAATTAAAACAATCAGTTGTGAAATTTTGTTTGTTGATAACGAACAATATGGAAAAGTAGCATTCACCCATTTCCAAAATGACCGACGCAGATATAAAAATGCCAAACGTTAGGGATAGAGATAGTACCTTTTTGGACTCTTCTTTAGATACGGTAAAGTGTACCATCATCAATTCTATCGATTTACCTCGAACTAAAAACCGCATACAAACATAATACATAGCGTAAATACTGAAAAGTCGTTAAACGATTTAATTTTTCTTTTAATACACTTTTTAATCAGGACATTTTTTCCGCTAAATAATTACGGCATTACAGAATTTAAAAATCCCTCTCCTTGGTCGTGTGGAACGGGGGTGGGGAGAGGGGGTGTCCCGGAGCTACTTATACCACCGGACCCCGCAGGTACCACCGTCATTCCTTCAGACACCTCAGTCCCTTGCTCAGTCTCTCTCTATAGTGCCTGTCAGTGTAGTTTCGGAAGATGGCTGTACCTCAGATTGTCAGCGATCTGCATTATTATGTATACGTGAAGAAAAGGATCTGGTAAGTTCAACATTAATCACATTCATTCTAAAATAAAAAGTTCATTAATATTTAATGTAAGTGGTAGAACCCAATTAATTCACTACTATATTTCAGTTCTCAAAAGCTAGAGTTATACGAGAAACTTCAACGTCTGATAAAGAACAATCCTAAGCCTAGAGTCGTCTGTGAGTCGATCGTGAGCTGGTTGATATCCCTTCACCGGAAGTGTGTCCTGCCGAACTTAGGATGCGACTTCTGTCCATTCCACGATTTGCTCTACGTGGCAGTCAGATTGGTCGTCAAATTTCGCCTCAAAAGTGAATCCACCGTTTCGGCTCTTCTAGCAGATATCTACACATGCGAGGGCTCTTTCGACAGACTTTTTTCCGGTAAATTATCTATTGTAAATACCTTTAGATAAAATGAATTGAGTACCAACTAGTTATCTGAGATCAAATTACGATACATATTACTTATGTCTTCTTTTTTTATCTCTGCGTTTCAGGTGCGATATTTAAAGCCGTCGAAACTCTGAACAAGGGCGGAAACAACGACTTCATAAGCCGAAGAGAATCCATCCGAGTCCTAGAATTCATCTTGCGCTCATCCAAAAAGTACAGGATCGCCTACTATCACATGGGGAGGTTCCTTCCAATGGCAGATGTCCCGCTGAGCAACGGTCAATTCAACGGTCAAACGGCACGCCGAGCGAAGAGCGGGTGGAGGGTTTCTAGGTTGTTTCTCAAGTATAGATCATCTACAAGATAACTTGTAACGGTGAAGAAAATGTGAAGAAAAGGTGAAGAACCAAATTATGTGCAAATAAAAATCCTCTACAGTTTATATTCATAATGCTATTTGTAAATAATATTCTATTCCTTTTAATATTATATAATAAATCAATCGTTGTCGTTAAAAAATGTATCATTTATCATTATTCCTAAGCCCTAGTAAATGTGAGTCCCTCAGGTCTCCTGTCTGAATTATAAAAAATACAACAACAAAACTCTCTATGCTTTACCTGTGAGGTATAACACACTATGTCCATCTTTAACCAATTCAGCATTATTACACATTTGTATTAAACTTTTCTTGTTTTGCCAAGAGCTACAGATAACTATGTCCTAAACCAAATATAAGGAGAGTTTCTTTAATCAAAAAGGACATAATTATAAGTCCTCTTTGATTCGGAGGAAACAACTTTTTAAACAGTTATCCTGAAAACTGAGGCAAATGTGGCATAGTGTACATTATCTGCGAGGTACAGATACAAGACCTGGTCGTTAGAATCATTTATGTTTCTTTGATTCGAATATAATCAAATTAGCAAATCTTCGAACTAGTAGATTCTAACAAGCATAAGAGCAAAGTTAGCACAGGTTTCAGGTCTTGAAAAGTGAAAAATAAAAAAGGAGCCGCACAAATCGTGCTCAGAGACTATTTTGTTGTAAAATCCAATTTTATATGAAAACAAAAATAAATTGAAAATCTCCATGCTTTGACGGGCATAATGGTGCAGATCAGGTTAATCAAAGACAAAATTATGAATCACAAATGCCAAACCTACAAACGAATTGAAATCGTTTATAGCTTCGAAAAAAAAAAAAAGAAATGTTATACCTCCAGTAAAATAATCAGAAAGAAAAACATTTTGGAATAAGCCGAAAAAAACAACAATGAAATTGCTTAATCGGGACCATTATTCTGGCAAATATGTGAGAAAGAATATTACTTAAATTCAAAGTTTATCAGATCTAGTCTCAGGTTAAGACCACCTATTTTTGCGGATTATCCCCAGCAGTAAATCATATCATAAACCTTACTCAACAGAAGATACAGTTATATTGCACAGATCAGAAATAACCGCTGGTCAGGTAGACCCGCTTTCAAATTAAGGCATCGTATTGCCACCTCCTGTCTCTTATTGAAAATCCAAGATAATGAGCTCAAAAATATTTACCATTTAGCTTTAACATCGCAATAAAACAATTAAAAAATACGAAGAGCTCTTAGTATTTTCCACAAATACCTTAGTATCTGAACGTTTTTTAGAACCTTTAGGTCATTATTACAATCAACGAAAAATGTAATAAGAATAATGATTATAAAAACTGAAAAAAATTTTGGTCAGTAAATCTACGAGTGACCCACCACTTCAACTGATCGTGCTGGCGAATTTTAACTTATTATCTATCTTTTTGTAGCTTTAATTCCTCTTGTCGTCAGAGCGTTGATTAAGAAAGGATTTCAACCGTCAAAAATTTAAAAATAAAAACACGGATTAATAGTAGAGATATTGTATTGAATATTGAAAAGCCCTAAGTTCATTTTTGCATGGTGCCTCTCCGGATGGGAAATATAATGTTCGTTTATTTACGGATGTTAGAGCAAAGTTCTCAAATCGTGGCGATTTCAAAGAAGCTTTAATACCTCCTTGAAACAAGAGCATAATAGAATTAAAACAATCAGTTGTGAAATTTTGTTTGTTGATAACGAACAATATGGAAAAGTAGCATTCACCCATTTCCAAAATGACCGACACAGATATAAAAATGCCAAACGTTAGGGATAGAAATAGTACCTTTTTGGACTCTTCTTTAGATACGGTAAAGTGTACCATCATCAATTCTATCGATTTACCTCGAACTAAAAACCTCATACAAACATAATACATAGCGTAAATAGTGAAAAGTCGTTAAACGATTTAATTTTTCTTTTAATACACTTTTTAATCCGGACATTTTTTCCGCTAAATAATTACGGCATTACAGTATTTAAAAATCCCTCTCCTTGGTCGTGTGGAACGGGGGTGGGGAGAGGGGGTGTCCCGGAGCTACTTATACCACCGGACCCCGCAGGTACCACCGTCATTCCTTCAGACACCTCAGTCCCTTGCTCAGTCTCTCTCTATAGTGCCTGTCAGTGTAGTTTCGGAAGATGGCTGTACCTCAGATGGTCAGCGATCTGCATTATTATGTATACGTGAAGAAAAGGATCTGGTAAGTTCAACATTAATCACATTCATTCTAAAATAAAAAGTTCATTAATATTTAATGTAAGTGGTAGAACCCAATTAATTCACTACTATATTTCAGTTCTCAAAAGCTAGAGTTATACGAGAAACTTCAACGTCTGATAAAGAACAATCCTAAGCCTAGAGTCGTCTGTGAGTCGATCGTGAGCTGGTTGATATCCCTTCACCGGAAGTGTGTCCTGCCGAACTTAGGATGCGACTTCTGTCCATTCCACGATTTGCTCTACGTGGCAGTCAAATTGGTCGTCAAATTTCGCCTCAAAAGTGAATCCACCGTTTCGGCTCTTCTAGCAGATATCTACACATGCGAGGGCTCTTTCGACAGACTTTTTTCCGGTAAATTATCTATTGTAAATACCTTTAGATAAAATGAATTGAGTACCAACTAGTTATCTGAGATCAAATTACGATACATATTACTTATGTCTTCTTTTTTTATCTCTGCGTTTCAGGTGCGATATTTAAAGCCGTCGAAACTCTGAACAAGGGCGGAAACAACGACTTCATAAGCCGAAGAGAATCCATCCGAGTCCTAGAATTCATCTTGCGCTCATCCAAAAAGTACAGGATCGCCTACTATCACATGGGGAGGTTCCTTCCAATGGCAGATGTCCCGCTGAGCAACGGTCAATTGCCGCTGATTGCGGCACGCCGAGCGAAGAGCGGGTGGAGGGTTTCTAGGTTGTTTCTCAAGTATAGATCATCTACAAGATAACTTGTAACGGTGAAGAAGAAACCAAATTATGTGCAAATAAAAATCCTCTACAGTTTATATTCATAATGCTATTTGTAAATAATATTCTATTCCTTTTAATATTATATAATAAATCAATCGTTGTCGTTAAAAAATGTATCATTTATCATTATTCCTAAGCCCTATTAAATGTGAGTCCCTCAGGTCTCCTGTCTGAATTATAAAAAATACAACAACAAAACTCTCTATGCTTTACCTGTGAGGTATAACACACTATGTCCATCTTTAACCAATTCAGCATTATTACACATTTGTATTAAACTTTTCTTGTTTTGCCAAGAGCTACAGATAACTATGTCCTAGACCAAATATAAGGAGAGTTTCTTTAATCAAAAAGGACATAATTATAAGTCCTCTTTGATTCGGAGGAAACAACTTTTTAAACAGTTATCCTGAAAACTGAGGCAAATGTGGCATAGTGTACATTATCTGCGAGGTACAGATACAAGACCTGGTCGTTAGAATCATTTATGTTTCTTTGATTCGAATATAATCAAATTAGCAAATCTTCGAACTAGTAGATTCTAACAAGCATAACAGCAAAGTTAGCACAGGTTTCAGGTCTTGAAAAGTGAAAAATAAAAAAGGAGCCGCACAAATCGTGCTCAGAGACTATTTTGTTGTAAAATCCAATTTTATATGAAAACAAAAATAAATTGAAAATCTCCATGCTTTGACGGGCATAATGGTGCAGATCAGGTTAATCAAAGAAAAAATTATGAATCACAAATGCCAAACCTACAAACGAATTGAAATCGTTTATAGCTTCGAAAAAAAAAAAAAAGAAATGTTATACCTCCAGTAAAATAATCAGAAAGAAAAACATTTTGGAATAAGCCGAAAAAAACAACAATGAAATTGCTTAATCGAGACCATTATTCTGGCAAATATGTGAGAAAGAATATTACTTAAATTCAAAGTTTATCAGATCTAGTCTCAGGTTAAGACCACCTATTTTTGCGGATTATCCCCAGCAGTAAATCATATCATAAACCTTACTCAACAGAAGGTACAGTTATATTGCACAGATCAGAAATAACCGCTGGTCAGGTAGACCCGCTTTCAAATTAAGGCATCGTATTGCCACCTCCTGTCTCTTATTGAAAATCCAAGATAATGAGCTACTACCATTTAGCTATAACATCGCAATAAAACAATTAAAAAATACGAAGAGCTCTTAGTATTTTCCACAAATACCTTAGTATCTGAACGTTTTTTAGAACCTTTAGGTCATTATTACAATCAACGAAAAATGTAATAAGAATAATGATTATAAAAACTGAAAAAAATTTTGGTCAGTAAATCTACGAGTGACCCACCACTTCAACTGATCGTGCTGGCGAATTTTAACTTATTATCTATCTTTTTGTAGCTTTAATTCCTCTTGTCGTCAGAGCGTTGATTAAGAAAGGATTTCAACCGTCAAAAATTTAAAAATAAAAACACGGATTAATAGTAGAGATATTGTATTGAATATTGAAAAGCCCTAAGTTCATTTTTGCATGGTGCCTCTCCGGATGGGAAATATAATGTTCGTTTATTTACGGATGTTAGAGCAAAGTTCTCAAATCGTGGCGATTTCAAAGAAGCTTTAATACCTCCTTGAAACAAGAGCATAATAGAATTAAAACAATCAGTTGTGAAATTTTGTTTGTTGATAACGAACAATATGGAAAAGTAGCATTCACCCATTTCCAAAATGACCGACACAGATATAAAAATGCCAAACGTTAGGGATAGAGATAGTACCTTTTTGGACTCTTCTTTAGATACGGTAAAGTGTACCATCATCAATTCTATCGATTTACCTCGAACTAAAAACCTCATACAAACATAATACATAGCGTAAATACTGAAAAGTCGTTAAACGATTTAATTTTTCTTTTAATACACTTTTTAATCAGGACATTTTTTCCGCTAAATAATTACGGCATTACAGAATTTAAAAATCCCTCTCCTTGGTCGTGTGGAACGGGGGTGGGGAGAGGGGGTGTCCCGGAGCTACTTATACCACCGGACCCCGCAGGTACCACCGTCATTCCTTCAGACACCTCAGTCCCTTGCTCAGTCTCTCTCTATAGTGCCTGTCAGTGTAGTTTCGGAAGATGGCTGTACCTCAGATTGTCAGCGATCTGCATTATTATGTATACGTGAAGAAAAGGATCTGGTAAGTTCAACATTAATCACATTCATTCTAAAATAAAAAGTTCATTAATATTTAATGTAAGTGGTAGAACCCAATTAATTCACTACTATATTTCAGTTCTCAAAAGCTAGAGTTATACGAGAAACTTCAACGTCTGATAAAGAACAATCCTAAGCCTAGAGTCGTCTGTGAGTCGATCGTGAGCTGGTTGATATCCCTTCACCGGAAGTGTGTCCTGCCGAACTTAGGATGCGACTTCTGTCCATTCCACGATTTGCTCTACGTGGCAGTCAGATTGGTCGTCAAATTTCGCCTCAAAAGTGAATCCACCGTTTCGGCTCTTCTAGCAGATATCTACACATGCGAGGGCTCTTTCGACAGACTTTTTTCCGGTAAATTATCTATTGTAAATACCTTTAGATAAAATTAATTGATTACCAACTAGTTATCTGAGATCAAATTACGATACATATTACTTATGTCTTCTTTTTTTATCTCTGCGTTTCAGGTGCGATATTTAAAGCCGTCGAAACTCTGAACAAGGGCGGAAACAACGACTTCATAAGCCGAAGAGAATCCATCCGAGTCCTAGAATTCATCTTGCGCTCATCCAAAAAGTACAGGATCGCCTACTATCACATGGGGAGGTTCCTTCCAATGGCAGATGTCCCGCTGAGCAACGGTCAATTGCCGCTGATTGCGGCACGCCGAGCGAAGAGCGGGTGGAGGGTTTCTAGGTTGTTTCTCAAGTATAGATCATCTACAAGATAACTTGTAACGGTGAAGAAGAAACCAAATTATGTGCAAATAAAAATCCTCTACAGTTTATATTCATAATGCTATTTGTAAATAATATTCTATTCCTTTTAAAATTATATAATAAATCAATCGTTGTCGTTAAAAAATGTATCATTTATCATTATTCCTAAGCCCTATTAAATGTGAGTCCCTCAGGTCTCCTGTCTGAATTATAAAAAATACAACAACAAAACTCTCTATGCTTTACCTGTGAGGTATAACACACTATGTCCATCTTTTACCAATTCAGCATTATTACACATTTGTATTAAACTTTTCTTGTTCTGCCAAGAGCTACAGATAACTATGTCCTAGACCAAATATAAGGAGAGTTTCTTTAATCAAAAAGGACATAATTATAAGTCCTCTTTGATTCGGAGGAAACAACTTTTTAAACAGTTATCCTGAAAACTGAGGCAAATGTGGCATAGTGTACATTATCTGCGAGGTACAGATACAAGACCTGGTCGTTAGAATCATTTATGTTTCTTTGATTCGAATATAATCAAATTAGCAAATCTTCGAACTAGTAGATTCTAACAAGCATAACAGCAAAGTTAGCACAGGTTTCAGGTCTTGAAAAGTGAAAAATAAAAAGGAGCCGCACAAATCGTGCTCAGAGACTATTTTGTTGTAAAATCCAATTTTATATGAAAACAAAAATAAATTGAAAATCTCCATGCTTTGACGGGCATAATGGTGCAGATCAGGTTAATCAAAGACAAAATTATGAATCACAAATGCCAAACCTACAAACGAATTGAAATCGTTTATAGCTTCGAAAAAAAAAAAAGAAATGTTATACCTCCAGTAAAATAATCAGAAAGAAAAACATTTTGGAATAAGCCGAAAAAAACAACAATGAAATTGCTTAATCGGGACCATTATTCTGGCAAATATGTGAGAAAGAATATTACTTAAATTCAAAGTTTATCAGATCTAGTCTCAGGTTAAGACCACCTATTTTTGCGGATTATCCCCAGCAGTAAATCATATCATAAACCTTACTCAACAGAAGGTACAGTTATATTGCACAGATCAGAAATAACCGCTGGTCAGGTAGACCCGCTTTCAAATTAAGGCATCGTATTGCCACCTCCTGTCTCTTATTGAAAATCCAAGATAATGAGCTCAAAAATATTTACCATTTAGCTTTAACATCGCAATAAAACAATTAAAAAATACGAAGAGCTCTTAGTATTTTCCACAAATACCTTAGTATCTGAACGTTTTTTAGAACCTTTAGGTCATTATTACAATCAACGAAAAATGTAATAAGAATAATGATTATAAAAACTGAAAAAAATTTTGGTCAGTAAATCTACGAGTGACCCACCACTTCAACTGATCGTGCTGGCGAATTTTAACTTATTATCTATCTTTTTGTAGCTTTAATTCCTCTTGTCGTCAGAGCGTTGATTAAGAAAGGATTTCAACCGTCAAAAATTTAAAAATAAAAACACGGATTAATAGTAGAGATATTGTATTGAATATTGAAAAGCCCTAAGTTCATTTTTGCATGGTGCCTCTCCGGATGGGAAATATAATGTTCGTTTATTTACGGATGTTAGAGCAAAGTTCTCAAATCGTGGCGATTTCAAAGAAGCTTTAATACCTCCTTGAAACAAGAGCATAATAGAATTAAAACAATCAGTTGTGAAATTTTGTTTGTTGATAACGAACAATATGGAAAAGTAGCATTCACCCATTTCCAAAATGACCGACACAGATATAAAAATGCCAAACGTTAGGGATAGAAATAGTACCTTTTTGGACTCTTCTTTAGATAAGGTAAAGTGTACCATCATCAATTCTATCGATTTACCTCGAACTAAAAACCTCATACAAACATAATACATAGCGTAAATACTGAAAAGTCGTTAATTTTTCTTTTAATACACTTTTTAATCAGGACATTTTTTCCGCTAAATAATTACGGCATTACAGAATTTAAAAATCCCTCTCCTTGGTCGTGTGGAACGGGGGTGGGGAGAGGGGGTGTCCCGGAGCTACTTATACCACCGGACCCCGCAGGTACCACCGTCATTCCTTCAGACACCTCAGTCCCTTGCTCAGTCTCTCTCTATAGTCCCTGTCAGTGTAGTTTCGGAAGATGGCTGTACCTCAGATTGTCAGCGATCTGCATTATTATGTATACGTGAAGAAAAGGATCTGGTAAGTTCAACATTAATCACATTCATTCTAAAATAAAAAGTTCATTAATATTTAATGTAAGTGGTAGAACCCAATTAATTCACTACTATATTTCAGTTCTCAAAAGCTAGAGTTATACGAGAAACTTCAACGTCTGATAAAGAACAATCCTAAGCCTAGAGTCGTCTGTGAGTCGATCGTGAGCTGGTTGATATCCCTTCACCGGAAGTGTGTCCTGCCGAACTTAGGATGCGACTTCTGTCCATTCCACGATTTGCTCTACGTGGCAGTCAGATTGGTCGTCAAATTTCGCCTCAAAAGTGAATCCACCGTTTCGGCTCTTCTAGCAGATATCTACACATGCGAGGGCTCTTTCGACAGACTTTTTTCCGGTAAATTATCTATTGTAAATACCTTTAGATAAAATTAATTGAGTACCAACTAGTTATCTGAGATCAAATTACGATACATATTACTTATGTCTTCTTTTTTTATCTCTGCGTTTCAGGTGCGATATTTAAAGCCGTCGAAACTCTGAACAAGGGCGGAAACAACGACTTCATAAGCCGAAGAGAATCCATCCGAGTCCTAGAATTCATCTTGCGCTCATCCAAAAAGTACAGGATCGCCTACTATCACATGGGGAGGTTCCTTCCAATGGCAGATGTCCCGCTGAGCAACGGTCAATTGCCGCTGATTGCGGCACGCCGAGCGAAGAGCGGGTGGAGGGTTTCTAGGTTGTTTCTCAAGTATAGATCATCTACAAGATAACTTGTAACGGTGAAGAAGAAACCAAATTATGTGCAAATAAAAATCCTCTACAGTTTATATTCATAATGCTATTTGTAAATAATATTCTATTCCTTTTAATATTATATAATAAATCAATCGTTGTCGTTAAAAAATGTATCATTTATCATTATTCCTAAGCCCTATTAAATGTGAGTCCCTCAGGTCTCCTGTCTGAATTATAAAAAATACAACAACAAAACTCTCTATGCTTTACCTGTGAGGTATAACACACTATGTCCATCTTTTACCAATTCAGCATTATTACACATTTGTATTAAACTTTTCTTGTTCTGCCAAGAGCTACAGATAACTATGTCCTAGACCAAATATAAGGAGAGTTTCTTTAATCAAAAAGGACATAATTATAAGTCCTCTTTGATTCGGAGGAAACAACTTTTTAAACAGTTATCCTGAAAACTGAGGCAATTGTGGCATAGTGTACATTATCTGCGAGGTACAGATACAAGACCTGGTCGTTAGAATCATTTATGTTTCTTTGATTCGAATATAATCAAATTAGCAAATCTTCGAACTAGTAGATTCTAACAAGCATAACAGCAAAGTTAGCACAGGTTTTAGGTCTTGGAAAGTGAAAAATAAAAAAGGAGCCGCACAAATCGTGCTCAGAGACTATTTTGTTGTAAAATCCAATTTTATATGAAAACAAAAATAAATTGAAAATCTCCATGCTTTGACGGGCATAATGGTGCAGATCAGGTTAATCAAAGACAAAATTATGAATCACAAATGCCAAACCTACAAACGAATTGAAATCGTTTATAGCTTCGAAAAAAAAAAAAGAAATGTTATACCTCCAGTAAAATAATCAGAAAGAAAAACATTTTGGAATAAGCCGAAAAAAACAACAATGAAATTGCTTAATCGGGACCATTATTCTGGCAAATATGTGAGAAAGAATATTACTTAAATTCAAAGTTTATCAGATCTAGTCTCAGGTTAAGACCACCTATTTTTGCGGATTATCCCCAGCAGTAAATCATATCATAAACCTTACTCAACAGAAGGTACAGTTATATTGCACAGATCAGAAATAACCGCTGGTCAGGTAGACCCGCTTTCAAATTAAGGCATCGTATTGCCACCTCCTGTCTCTTATTGAAAATCCAAGATAATGAGCTCAAAAATATTTACCATTTAGCTTTAACATCGCAATAAAACAATTAAAAAATACGAAGAGCTCTTAGTATTTTCCACAAATACCTTAGTATCTGAACGTTTTTTAGAACCTTTAGGTCATTATTACAATCAACGAAAAATGTAATAAGAATAATGATTATAAAAACTGAAAAAAATTTTGGTCAGTAAAGCTACGAGTGACCCACCACTTCAACTGATCGTGGTGGCGAATTTTAACTTATTATCTATCTTTTTGTAGCTTTAATTCCTCTTGTCGTCAGAGCGTTGATTAAGAAAGGATTTCAACCGTCAAAAATTTAAAAATAAAAACACGGATTAATAGTAGAGATATTGTATTGAATATTGAAAAGCCCTAAGTTCATTTTTGCATGGTGCCTCTCCGGATGGGAAATATAATGTTCGTTTATTTACGGATGTTAGAGCAAAGTTCTCAAATCGTGGCGATTTCAAAGAAGCTTTAATACCTCCTTGAAACAAGAGCATAATAGAATTAAAACAATCAGTTGTGAAATTTTGTTTGTTGATAACGAACAATATGGAAAAGTAGCATTCACCCATTTCCAAAATGACCGACACAGATATAAAAATGCCAAACGTTAGGGATAGAAATAGTACCTTTTTGGACTCTTCTTTAGATACGGTAAAGTGTACCATCATCAATTCTATCGATTTACCTCGAACTAAAAACCTCATACAAACATAATACATAGCGTAAATACTGAAAAGTCGTTAAACGATTTAATTTTTCTTTTAATACACTTTTTAATCAGGACATTTTTTCCGCTAAATAATTACGGCATTACAGAATTTAAAAATCCCTCTCCTTGGTCGTGTGGAACGGGGGTGGGGAGAGGGGGTGTCCCGGAGCTACTTATACCACCGGACCCCGCAGGTACCACCGTCATTCCTTCAGACACCTCAGTCCCTTGCTCAGTCTCTCTCTATAGTCCCTGTCAGTGTAGTTTCGGAAGATGGCTGTACCTCAGATTGTCAGCGATCTGCATTATTATGTATACGTGAAGAAAAGGATCTGGTAAGTTCAACATTAATCACATTCATTCTAAAATAAAAAGTTCATTAATATTTAATGTAAGTGGTAGAACTCAATTAATTCACTACTATATTTCAGTTCTCAAAAGCTAGAGTTATACGAGAAACTTCAACGTCTGATAAAGAACAATCCTAAGCCTAGAGTCGTCTGTGAGTCGATCGTGAGCTGGTTGATATCCCTTCACCGGAAGTGTGTCCTGCCGAACTTAGGATGCGACTTCTGTCCATTCCACGATTTGCTCTACGTGGCAGTCAGATTGGTCGTCAAATTTCGCCTCAAAAGTGAATCCACCGTTTCGGCTCTTCTAGCAGATATCTACACATGCGAGGGCTCTTTCGACAGACTTTTTTCCGGTAAATTATCTATTGTAAATACCTTTAGATAAAATGAATTGAGTACCAACTAGTTATCTGAGATCAAATTACGATACATATTACTTATGTCTTCTTTTTTTATCTCTGCGTTTCAGGTGCGATATTTAAAGCCGTCGAAACTCTGAACAAGGGCGGAAACAACGACTTCATAAGCCGAAGAGAATCCATCCGAGTCCTAGAATTCATCTTGCGCTCATCCAAAAAGTACAGGATCGCCTACTATCACATGGGGAGGTTCCTTCCAATGGCAGATGTCCCGCTGAGCAACGGTCAATTGCCGCTGATTGCGGCACGCCGAGCGAAGAGCGGGTGGAGGGTTTCTAGGTTGTTTCTCAAGTATAGATCATCTACAAGATAACTTGTAACGGTGAAGAAGAAACCAAATTATGTGCAAATAAAAATCCTCTACAGTTTATATTCATAATGCTATTTGTAAATAATATTCTATTCCTTTTAATATTATATAATAAATCAATCGTTGTCGTTAAAAAATGTATCATTTATCATTATTCCTAAGCCCTATTAAATGTGAGTCCCTCAGGTCTCCTGTCTGAATTATAAAAAATACAACAACAAAACTCTCTATGCTTTACCTGTGAGGTATAACACACTAGGTCCATCTTTTACCAATTCAGCATTATTACACATTTGTATTAAACTTTTCTTGTTCTGCCAAGAGCTACAGATAACTATGTCCTAGACCAAATATAAGGAGAGTTTCTTTAATCAAAAAGGACATAATTATAAGTCCTCTTTGATTCGGAGGAAACAACTTTTTAAACAGTTATCCTGAAAACTGAGGCAAATGTGGCATAGTGTACATTATCTGCGAGGTACAGATACAAGACCTGGTCGTTAGAATCATTTATGTTTCTTTGATTCGAATATAATCAAATTAGCAAATCTTCGAACTAGTAGATTCTAACAAGCATAACAGCAAAGTTAGCACAGGTTTCAGGTCTTGAAAAGTGAAAAATAAAAAAGGAGCCGCACAAATCGTGCTCAGAGACTATTTTGTTGTAAAATCCAATTTTATATGAAAACAAAAATAAATTGAAAATCTCCATGCTTTGACGGGCATAATGGTGCAGATCAGGTTAATCAAAGACAAAATTATGAATCACAAATGCCAAACCTACAAACGAATTGAAATCGTTTATAGCTTCGAAAAAAAAAAAAGAAATGTTATACCTCCAGTAAAATAATCAGAAAGAAAAACATTTTGGAATAAGCCGAAAAAAACAACAATGAAATTGCTTAATCGGGACCATTATTCTGGCAAATATGTGAGAAAGAATATTACTTAAATTCAAAGTTTATCAGATCTAGTCTCAGGTTAAGACCACCTATTTTTGCGGATTATCCCCAGCAGTAAATCATATCATAAACCTTACTCAACAGAAGATACAGTTATATTGCACAGATCAGAAATAACCGCTGGTCAGGTAGACCCGCTTTCAAATTAAGGCATCGTATTGCCACCTCCTGTCTCTTATTGAAAATCCAAGATAATGAGCTCAAAAATATTTACCATTTAGCTTTAACATCGCAATAAAACAATTAAAAAATACGAAGAGCTCTTAGTATTTTCCACAAATACCTTAGTATCTGAACGTTTTTTAGAACCTTTAGGTCATTATTACAATCAACGAAAAATGTAATAAGAATAATGATTATAAAAACTGAAAAAAATTTTGGTCAGTAAATCTACGAGTGACCCACCACTTCAACTGATCGTGCTGGCGAATTTTAACTTATTATCTATCTTTTTGTAGCTTTAATTCCTCTTGTCGTCAGAGCGTTGATTAAGAAAGGATTTCAACCGTCAAAAATTTAAAAATAAAAACACGGATTAATAGTAGAGATATTGTATTGAATATTGAAAAGCCCTAAGTTCATTTTTGCATGGTGCCTCTCCGGATGGGAAATATAATGTTCGTTTATTTACGGATGTTAGAGCAAAGTTCTCAAATCGTGGCGATTTCAAAGAAGCTTTAATACCTCCTTGAAACAAGAGCATAATAGAATTAAAACAATCAGTTGTGAAATTTTGTTTGTTGATAACGAACAATATGGAAAAGTAGCATTCACCCATTTCCAAAATGACCGACACAGATATAAAAATGCCAAACGTTAGGGATAGAAATAGTACCTTTTTGGACTCTTCTTTAGATACGGTAAAGTGTACCATCATCAATTCTATCGATTTACCTCGAACTAAAAACCTCATACAAACATAATACATAGCGTAAATACTGAAAAGTCGTTAAACGATTTAATTTTTCTTTTAATACACTTTTTAATCAGGACATTTTTTCCGCTAAATAATTACGGCATTACAGAATTTAAAAATCCCTCTCCTTGGTCGTGTGGAACGGGGGTGGGGAGAGGGGGTGTCCCGGAGCTACTTATACCACCGGACCCCGCAGGTACCACCGTCATTCCTTCAGACACCTCAGTCCCTTGCTCAGTCTCTCTCTATAGTCCCTGTCAGTGTAGTTTCGGAAGATGGCTGTACCTCAGATTGTCAGCGATCTGCATTATTATGTATACGTGAAGAAAAGGATCTGGTAAGTTCAACATTAATCACATTCATTCTAAAATAAAAAGTTCATTAATATTTAATGTAAGTGGTAGAACCCAATTAATTCACTACTATATTTCAGTTCTCAAAAGCTAGAGTTATACGAGAAACTTCAACGTCTGATAAAGAACAATCCTAAGCCTAGAGTCGTCTGTGAGTCGATCGTGAGCTGGTTGATATCCCTTCACCGGAAGTGTGTCCTGCCGAACTTAGGATGCGACTTCTGTCCATTCCACGATTTGCTCTACGTGGCAGTCAGATTGGTCGTCAAATTTCGCCTCAAAAGTGAATCCACCGTTTCGGCTCTTCTAGCAGATATCTACACATGCGAGGGCTCTTTCGACAGACTTTTTTCCGGTAAATTATCTATTGTAAATACCTTTAGATAAAATTAATTGAGTACCAACTAGTTATCTGAGATCAAATTACGATACATATTACTTATGTCTTCTTTTTTTATCTCTGCGTTTCAGGTGCGATATTTAAAGCCGTCGAAACTCTGAACAAGGGCGGAAACAACGACTTCATAAGCCGAAGAGAATCCATCCGAGTCCTAGAATTCATCTTGCGCTCATCCAAAAAGTACAGGATCGCCTACTATCACATGGGGAGGTTCCTTCCAATGGCAGATGTCCCGCTGAGCAACGGTCAATTGCCGCTGATTGCGGCACGCCGAGCGAAGAGCGGGTGGAGGGTTTCTAGGTTGTTTCTCAAGTATAGATCATCTACAAGATAACTTGTAACGGTGAAGAAGAAACCAAATTATGTGCAAATAAAAATCCTCTACAGTTTATATTCATAATGCTATTTGTAAATAATATTCTATTCCTTTTAATATTATATAATAAATCAATCGTTGTCGTTAAAAAATGTATCATTTATCATTATTCCTAAGCCCTATTAAATGTGAGTCCCTCAGGTCTCCTGTCTGAATTATAAAAAATACAACAACAAAACTCTCTATGCTTTACCTGTGAGGTATAACACACTATGTCCATCTTTTACCAATTCAGCATTATTACACATTTGTATTAAACTTTTCTTGTTCTGCCAAGAGCTACAGATAACTATGTCCTAGACCAAATATAAGGAGAGTTTCTTTAATCAAAAAGGACATAATTATAAGTCCTCTTTGATTCGGAGGAAACAACTTTTTAAACAGTTATCCTGAAAACTGAGGCAAATGTGGCATAGTGTACATTATCTGCGAGGTACAGATACAAGACCTGGTCGTTAGAATCATTTATGTTTCTTTGATTCGAATATAATCAAATTAGCAAATCTTCGAACTAGTAGATTCTAACAAGCATAACAGCAAAGTTAGCACAGGTTTCAGGTCTTGAAAAGTGAAAAATAAAAAGGAGCCGCACAAATCGTGCTCAGAGACTATTTTGTTGTAAAATCCAATTTTATATGAAAACAAAAATAAATTGAAAATCTCCATGCTTTGACGGGCATAATGGTGCAGATCAGGTTAATCAAAGACAAAATTATGAATCACAAATGCCAAACCTACAAACGAATTGAAATCGTTTATAGCTTCGAAAAAAAAAAAAGAAATGTTATACCTCCAGTAAAATAATCAGAAAGAAAAACATTTTGGAATAAGCCGAAAAAAACAACAATGAAATTGCTTAATCGGGACCATTATTCTGGCAAATATGTGAGAAAGAATATTACTTAAATTCAAAGTTTATCAGATCTAGTCTCAGGTTAAGACCACCTATTTTTGCGGATTATCCCCAGCAGTAAATCATATCATAAACCTTACTCAACAGAAGGTACAGTTATATTGCACAGATCAGAAATAACCGCTGGTCAGGTAGACCCGCTTTCAAATTAAGGCATCGTATTGCCACCTCCTGTCTCTTATTGAAAATCCAAGATAATGAGCTCAAAAATATTTACCATTTAGCTTTAACATCGCAATAAAACAATTAAAAAATACGAAGAGCTCTTAGTATTTTCCACAAATACCTTAGTATCTGAACGTTTTTTAGAACCTTTAGGTCATTATTACAATCAACGAAAAATGTAATAAGAATAATGATTATAAAAACTGAAAAAAATTTTGGTCAGTAAATCTACGAGTGACCCACCACTTCAACTGATCGTGCTGGCGAATTTTAACTTATTATCTATCATTTTGTAGCTTTAATTCCTCTTGTCGTCAGAGCGTTGATTAAGAAAGGATTTCAACCGTCAAAAATTTAAAAATAAAAACACGGATTAATAGTAGAGATATTGTATTGAATATTGAAAAGCCCTAAGTTCATTTTTGCATGGTGCCTCTCCGGATGGGAAATATAATGTTCGTTTATTTACGGATGTTAGAGCAAAGTTCTCAAATCGTGGCGATTTCAAAGAAGCTTTAATACCTCCTTGAAACAAGAGCATAATAGAATTAAAACAATCAGTTGTGAAATTTTGTTTGTTGATAACGAACAATATGGAAAAGTAGCATTCACCCATTTCCAAAATGACCGACACAGATATAAAAATGCCAAACGTTAGGGATAGAAATAGTACCTTTTTGGACTCTTCTTTAGATAAGGTAAAGTGTACCATCATCAATTCTATCGATTTACCTCGAACTAAAAACCTCATACAAACATAATACATAGCGTAAATACTGAAAAGTCGTTAATTTTTCTTTTAATACACTTTTTAATCAGGACATTTTTTCCGCTAAATAATTACGGCATTACAGAATTTAAAAATCCCTCTCCTTGGTCGTGTGGAACGGGGGTTGGGAGAGGGGGTGTCCCGGAGCTACTTATACCACCGGACCCCGCAGGTACCACCGTCATTCCTTCAGACACCTCAGTCCCTTGCTCAGTCTCTCTCTATAGTGCCTGTCAGTGTAGTTTCGGAAGATGGCTGTACCTCAGATTGTCAGCGATCTGCATTATTATGTATACGTGAAGAAAAGGATCTGGTAAGTTCAACATTAATCACATTCATTCTAAAATAAAAAGTTCATTAATATTTAATGTAAGTGGTAGAACCCAATTAATTCACTACTATATTTCAGTTCTCAAAAGCTAGAGTTATACGAGAAACTTCAACGTCTGATAAAGAACAATCCTAAGCCTAGAGTCGTCTGTGAGTCGATCGTGAGCTGGTTGATATCCCTTCACCGGAAGTGTGTCCTGCCGAACTTAGGATGCGACTTCTGTCCATTCCACGATTTGCTCTACGTGGCAGTCAGATTGGTCGTCAAATTTCGCCTCAAAAGTGAATCCACCGTTTCGGCTCTTCTAGCAGATATCTACACATGCGAGGGCTCTTTCGACAGACTTTTTTCCGGTAAATTATCTATTGTAAATACCTTTAGATAAAATTAATTGAGTACCAACTAGTTATCTGAGATCAAATTACGATACATATTACTTATGTCTTCTTTTTTTATCTCTGCGTTTCAGGTGCGATATTTAAAGCCGTCGAAACTCTGAACAAGGGCGGAAACAACGACTTCATAAGCCGAAGAGAATCCATCCGAGTCCTAGAATTCATCTTGCGCTCATCCAAAAAGTACAGGATCGCCTACTATCACATGGGGAGGTTCCTTCCAATGGCAGATGTCCCGCTGAGCAACGGTCAATTGCCGCTGATTGCGGCACGCCGAGCGAAGAGCGGGTGGAGGGTTTCTAGGTTGTTTCTCAAGTATAGATCATCTACAAGATAACTTGTAACGGTGAAGAAGAAACCAAATTATGTGCAAATAAAAATCCTCTACAGTTTATATTCATAATGCTATTTGTAAATAATATTCTATTCCTTTTAATATTATATAATAAATCAATCGTTGTCGTTAAAAAATGTATCATTTATCATTATTCCTAAGCCCTATTAAATGTGAGTCCCTCAGGTCTCCTGTCTGAATTATAAAAAATACAACAACAAAACTCTCTATGCTTTACCTGTGAGGTATAACACACTATGTCCATCTTTTACCAATTCAGCATTATTACACATTTGTATTAAACTTTTCTTGTTCTGCCAAGAGCTACAGATAACTATGTCCTAGACCAAATATAAGGAGAGTTTCTTTAATCAAAAAGGACATAATTATAAGTCCTCTTTGATTCGGAGGAAACAACTTTTTAAACAGTTATCCTGAAAACTGAGGCAAATGTGGCATAGTGTACATTATCTGCGAGGTACAGATACAAGACCTGGTCGTTAGAATCATTTATGTTTCTTTGATTCGAATATAATCAAATTAGCAAATCTTCGAACTAGTAGATTCTAACAAGCATAACAGCAAAGTTAGCACAGGTTTCAGGTCTTGAAAAGTGAAAAATAAAAAGGAGCCGCACAAATCGTGCTCAGAGACTATTTTGTTGTAAAATCCAATTTTATATGAAAACAAAAATAAATTGAAAATCTCCATGCTTTGACGGGCATAATGGTGCAGATCAGGTTAATCAAAGACAAAATTATGAATCACAAATGCCAAACCTACAAACGAATTGAAATCGTTTATAGCTTCGAAAAAAAAAAAAGAAATGTTATACCTCCAGTAAAATAATCAGAAAGAAAAACATTTTGGAATAAGCCGAAAAAAACAACAATGAAATTGCTTAATCGGGACCATTATTCTGGCAAATATGTGAGAAAGAATATTACTTAAATTCAAAGTTTATCAGATCTAGTCTCAGGTTAAGACCACCTATTTTTGCGGATTATCCCCAGCAGTAAATCATATCATAAACCTTACTCAACAGAAGGTAAACTGTACCTACCAATATAACTATATTGCACAGATCAGAAATAACCGCTGGTCAGGTAGACCCGCTTTCAAATTAAGGCATCGTATTGCCACCTCCTGTCTCTTATTGAAAATCCAAGATAATGAGCTCAAAAATATTTACCATTTAGCTTTAACATCGCAATAAAACAATTAAAAAATACGAAGAGCTCTTAGTATTTTCCACAAATACCTTAGTATCTGAACGTTTTTTAGAACCTTTAGGTCATTATTACAATCAACGAAAAATGTAATAAGAATAATGATTATAAAAACTGAAAAAAATTTTGGTCAGTAAATCTACGAGTGACCCACCACTTCAACTGATCGTGCTGGCGAATTTTAACTTATTATCTATCTTTTTGTAGCTTTAATTCCTCTTGTCGTCAGAGCGTTGATTAAGAAAGGATTTCAACCGTCAAAAATTTAAAAATAAAAACACGGATTAATAGTAGAGATATTGTATTGAATATTGAAAAGCCCTAAGTTCATTTTTGCATGGTGCCTCTCCGGATGGGAAATATAATGTTCGTTTATTTACGGATGTTAGAGCAAAGTTCTCAAATCGTGGCGATTTCAAAGAAGCTTTAATACCTCCTTGAAACAAGAGCATAATAGAATTAAAACAATCAGTTGTGAAATTTTGTTTGTTGATAACGAACAATATGGAAAAGTAGCATTCACCCATTTCCAAAATGACCGACACAGATATAAAAATGCCAAACGTTAGGGATAGAAATAGTACCTTTTTGGACTCTTCTTTAGATACGGTAAAGTGTACCATCATCAATTCTATCGATTTACCTCGAACTAAAAACCTCATACAAACATAATACATAGCGTAAATACTGAAAAGTCGTTAAACGATTTAATTTTTCTTTTAATACACTTTTTAATCAGGACATTTTTTCCGCTAAATAATTACGGCATTACAGAATTTAAAAATCCCTCTCCTTGGTCGTGTGGAACGGGGGTGGGGAGAGGGGGTGTCCCGGAGCTACTTATACCACCGGACCCCGCAGGTACCACCGTCATTCCTTCAGACACCTCAGTCCCTTGCTCAGTCTCTCTCTATAGTGCCTGTCAGTGTAGTTTCGGAAGATGGCTGTACCTCAGATTGTCAGCGATCTGCATTATTATGTATACGTGAAGAAAAGGATCTGGTAAGTTCAACATTAATCACATTCATTCTAAAATAAAAAGTTCATTAATATTTAATGTAAGTGGTAGAACCCAATTAATTCACTACTATATTTCAGTTCTCATAAGCTAGAGTTATACAAGAAACTTCAACGTCTGATAAAGAACAATCCTAAGCCTAGAGTCGTCTGTGAGTCGATCGTGAGCTGGTTGATATCCCTTCACCGGAAGTGTGTCCTGCCGAACTTAGGATGCGACTTCTGTCCATTCCACGATTTGCTCTACGTGGCAGTCAGATTGGTTGTCAAATTTCGCCTCAAAAGTGAATCCACCGTTTCGGCTCTTCTAGCAGATATCTACACATGCGAGGGCTCTTTCGACAGACTTTTTTCCGGTAAATTATCTATTGTAAATACCTTTAGATAAAATTAATTGAGTACCAACTAGTTATCTGAGATCAAATTACGATACATATTACTTATGTCTTCTTTTTTTATCTCTGCGTTTCAGGTGCGATATTTAAAGCCGTCGAAACTCTGAACAAGGGCGGAAACAACGACTTCATAAGCCGAAGAGAATCCATCCGAGTCCTAGAATTCATCTTGCGCTCATCCAAAAAGTACAGGATCGCCTACTATCACATGGGGAGGTTCCTTCCAATGGCAGATGTCCCGCTGAGCAACGGTCAATTGCCGCTGATTGCGGCACGCCGAGCGAAGAGCGGGTGGAGGGTTTCTAGGTTGTTTCTCAAGTATAGATCATCTACAAGATAACTTGTAACGGTGAAGAAGAAACCAAATTATGTGCAAATAAAAATCCTCTACAGTTTATATTCATAATGCTATTTGTAAATAATATTCTATTCCTTTTAATATTATATAATAAATCAATCGTTGTCGTTAAAAAATGTATCATTTATCATTATTCCTAAGCCCTATTAAATGTGAGTCCCTCAGGTCTCCTGTCTGAATTATAAAAAATACAACAACAAAACTCTCTATGCTTTACCTGTGAGGTATAACACACTATGTCCATATTTTACCAATTCAGCATTATTACACATTTGTATTAAACTTTTCTTGTTCTGCCAAGAGCTACAGATAACTATGTCCTAGACCAAATATAAGGAGAGTTTCTTTAATCAAAAAGGACATAATTATAAGTCCTCTTTGATTCGGAGGAAACAACTTTTTAAACAGTTATCCTGAAAACTGAGGCAAATGTGGCATAGTGTACATTATCTGCGAGGTACAGATACAAGACCTGGTCGTTAGAATCATTTATGTTTCTTTGATTCGAATATAATCAAATTAGCAAATCTTCGAACTAGTAGATTCTAACAAGCATAACAGCAAAGTTAGCACAGGTTTCAGGTCTTGAAAAGTGAAAAATAAAAAAGGAGCCGCACAAATCGTGCTCAGAGACTATTTTGTTGTAAAATCCAATTTTATATGAAAACAAAAATAAATTGAAAATCTCCATGCTTTGACGGGCATAATGGTGCAGATCAGGTTAATCAAAGACAAAATTATGAATCACAAATGCCAAACCTACAAACGAATTGAAATCGTTTATAGCTTCGAAAAAAAAAAAAGAAATGTTATACCTCCAGTAAAATAATCAGAAAGAAAAACATTTTGGAATAAGCCGAAAAAAACAACAATGAAATTGCTTAATCGGGACCATTATTCTGGCAAATATGTGAGAAAGAATATTACTTAAATTCAAAGTTTATCAGATCTAGTCTCAGGTTAAGACCACCTATTTTTGCGGATTATCCCCAGCAGTAAATCATATCATAAACCTTACTCAACAGAAGGTACAGTTATATTGCACAGATCAGAAATAACCGCTGGTCAGGTAGACCCGCTTTCAAATTAAGGCATCGTATTGCCACCTCCTGTCTCTTATTGAAAATCCAAGATAATGAGCTCAAAAATATTTACCATTTAGCTTTAACATCGCAATAAAACAATTAAAAAATACGAAGAGCTCTTAGTATTTTCCACAAATACCTTAGTATCTGAACGTTTTTTAGAACCTTTAGGTCATTATTACAATCAACGAAAAATGTAATAAGAATAATGATTATAAAAACTGAAAAAAATTTTGGTCAGTAAATCTACGAGTGACCCACCACTTCAACTGATCGTGCTGGCGAATTTTAACTTATTATCTATCTTTTTGTAGCTTTAATTCCTCTTGTCGTCAGAGCGTTGATTAAGAAAGGATTTCAACCGTCAAAAATTTAAAAATAAAAACACGGATTAATAGTAGAGATATTGTATTGAATATTGAAAAGCCCTAAGTTCATTTTTGCATGGTGCCTCTCCGGATGGGAAATATAATGTTCGTTTATTTACGGATGTTAGAGCAAAGTTCTCAAATCGTGGCGATTTCAAAGAAGCTTTAATACCTCCTTGAAACAAGAGCATAATAGAATTAAAACAATCAGTTGTGAAATTTTGTTTGTTGATAACGAACAATATGGAAAAGTAGCATTCACCCATTTCCAAAATGACCGACACAGATATAAAAATGCCAAACGTTAGGGATAGAAATAGTACCTTTTTGGACTCTTCTTTAGATAAGGTAAAGTGTACCATCATCAATTCTATCGATTTACCTCGAACTAAAAACCTCATACAAACATAATACATAGCGTAAATACTGAAAAGTCGTTAATTTTTCTTTTAATACACTTTTTAATCAGGACATTTTTTCCGCTAAATAATTACGGCATTACTGAATTTAAAAATCCCTCTCCTTGGTCGTGTGGAACGGGGGTTGGGAGAGGGGGTGTCCCGGAGCTACTTATACCACCGGACCCCGCAGGTACCACCGTCATTCCTTCAGACACCTCAGTCCCTTGCTCAGTCTCTCTCTATAGTGCCTGTCAGTGTAGTTTCGGAAGATGGCTGTACCTCAGATTGTCAGCGATCTGCATTATTATGTATACGTGAAGAAAAGGATCTGGTAAGTTCAACATTAATCACATTCATTCTAAAATAAAAAGTTCATTAATATTTAATGTAAGTGGTAGAACCCAATTAATTCACTACTATATTTCAGTTCTCAAAAGCTAGAGTTATACGAGAAACTTCAACGTCTGATAAAGAACAATCCTAAGCCTAGAGTCGTCTGTGAGTCGATCGTGAGCTGGTTGATATCCCTTCACCGGAAGTGTGTCCTGCCGAACTTAGGATGCGACTTCTGTCCATTCCACGATTTGCTCTACGTGGCAGTCAGATTGGTCGTCAAATTTCGCCTCAAAAGTGAATCCACCGTTTCGGCTCTTCTAGCAGATATCTACACATGCGAGGGCTCTTTCGACAGACTTTTTTCCGGTAAATTATCTATTGTAAATACCTTTAGATAAAATTAATTGAGTACCAACTAGTTATCTGAGATCAAATTACGATACATATTACTTATGTCTTCTTTTTTTATCTCTGCGTTTCAGGTGCGATATTTAAAGCCGTCGAAACTCTGAACAAGGGCGGAAACAACGACTTCATAAGCCGAAGAGAATCCATCCGAGTCCTAGAATTCATCTTGCGCTCATCCAAAAAGTACAGGATCGCCTACTATCACATGGGGAGGTTCCTTCCAATGGCAGATGTCCCGCTGAGCAACGGTCAATTGCCGCTGATTGCGGCACGCCGAGCGAAGAGCGGGTGGAGGGTTTCTAGGTTGTTTCTCAAGTATAGATCATCTACAAGATAACTTGTAACGGTGAAGAAGAAACCAAATTATGTGCAAATAAAAATCCTCTACAGTTTATATTCATAATGCTATTTGTAAATAATATTCTATTCCTTTTAATATTATATAATAAATCAATCGTTGTCGTTAAAAAATGTATCATTTATCATTATTCCTAAGCCCTATTAAATGTGAGTCCCTCAGGTCTCCTGTCTGAATTATAAAAAATACAACAACAAAACTCTCTATGCTTTACCTGTGAGGTATAACACACTATGTCCATCTTTTACCAATTCAGCATTATTACACATTTGTATTAAACTTTTCTTGTTCTGCCAAGAGCTACAGATAACTATGTCCTAGACCAAATATAAGGAGAGTTTCTTTAATCAAAAAGGACATAATTATAAGTCCTCTTTGATTCGGAGGAAACAACTTTTTAAACAGTTATCCTGAAAACTGAGGCAAATGTGGCATAGTGTACATTATCTGCGAGGTACAGATACAAGACCTGGTCGTTAGAATCATTTATGTTTCTTTGATTCGAATATAATCAAATTAGCAAATCTTCGAACTAGTAGATTCTAACAAGCATAACAGCAAAGTTAGCACAGGTTTCAGGTCTTGAAAAGTGAAAAATAAAAAAGGAGCCGCACAAATCGTGCTCAGAGACTATTTTGTTGTAAAATCCAATTTTATATGAAAACAAAAATAAATTGAAAATCTCCATGCTTTGACGGGCATAATGGTGCAGATCAGGTTAATCAAAGACAAAATTATGAATCACAAATGCCAAACCTACAAACGAATTGAAATCGTTTATAGCTTCGAAAAAAAAAAAAAAATGTTATACCTCCAGTAAAATAATCAGAAAGAAAAACATTTTGGAATAAGCCGAAAAAAACAACAATGAAATTGCTTAATCGGGACCATTATTCTGGCAAATATGTGAGAAAGAATATTACTTAAATTCAAAGTTTATCCTATCTAGTCTCAGGTTAAGACCACCTATTTTTGCGGATTATCCCCAGCAGTAAATCATATCATAAACCTTACTCAACAGAAGGTACAGTTATATTGCACAGATCAGAAATAACCGCTGGTCAGGTAGACCCGCTTTCAAATTAAGGCATCGTATTGCCACCTCCAGTCTCTTATTGAAAATCCAAGATAATGAGCTCAAAAATATTTACCATTTAGCTTTAACATCGCAATAAAACAATTAAAAAATACGAAGAGCTCTTAGTATTTTCCACAAATACCTTAGTATCTGAACGTTTTTTAGAACCTTTAGGTCATTATTACAATCAACGAAAAATGTAATAAGAATAATGATTATAAAAACTGAAAAAAATTTTGGTCAGTAAATCTACGAGTGACCCACCACTTCAACTGATCGTGCTGGCGAATTTTAACTTATTATCTATCTTTTTGTAGCTTTAATTCCTCTTGTCGTCAGAGCGTTGATTAAGAAAGGATTTCAACCGTCAAAAATTTAAAAATAAAAACACGGATTAATAGTAGAGATATTGTATTGAATATTGAAAAGCCCTAAGTTCATTTTTGCATGGTGCCTCTCCGGATGGGAAATATAATGTTCGTTTATTTACGGATGTTAGAGCAAAGTTCTCAAATCGTGGCGATTTCAAAGAAGCTTTAATACCTCCTTGAAACAAGAGCATAATAGAATTAAAACAATCAGTTGTGAAATTTTGTTTGTTGATAACGAACAATATGGAAAAGTAGCATTCACCCATTTCCAAAATGACCGACGCAGATATAAAAATGCCAAACGTTAGGGATAGAGATAGTACCTTTTTGGACTCTTCTTTAGATACGGTAAAGTGTACCATCATCAATTCTATCGATTTACCTCGAACTAAAAACCTCATACAAACATAATACATAGCGTAAATACTGAAAAGTCGTTAAACGATTTAATTTTTCTTTTAATACACTTTTTAATCAGGACATTTTTTCCGCTAAATAATTACGGCATTACAGAATTTAAAAATCCCTCTCCTTGGTCGTGTGGAACGGGGGTGGGGAGAGGGGGTGTCCCGGAGCTACTTATACCACCGGACCCCGCAGGTACCACCGTCATTCCTTCAGACACCTCAGTCCCTTGCTCAGTCTCTCTCTATAGTGCCTGTCAGTGTAGTTTCGGAAGATGGCTGTACCTCAGATTGTCAGCGATCTGCATTATTATGTATACGTGAAGAAAAGGATCTGGTAAGTTCAACATTAATCACATTCATTCTAAAATAAAAAGTTCATTAATATTTAATGTAAGTGGTAGAACCCAATTAATTCACTACTATATTTCAGTTCTCAAAAGCTAGAGTTATACGAGAAACTTCAACGTCTGATAAAGAACAATCCTAAGCCTAGAGTCGTCTGTGAGTCGATCGTGAGCTGGTTGATATCCCTTCACCGGAAGTGTGTCCTGCCGAACTTAGGATGCGACTTCTGTCCATTCCACGATTTGCTCTACGTGGCAGTCAGATTGGTCGTCAAATTTCGCCTCAAAAGTGAATCCACCGTTTCGGCTCTTCTAGCAGATATCTACACATGCGAGGGCTCTTTCGACAGACTTTTTTCCGGTAAATTATCTATTGTAAATACCTTTAGATAAAATGAATTGAATACCAACTAGTTATCTGAGATCAAATTACGATACATATTACTTATGTCTTCTTTTTTTATCTCTGCGTTTCAGGTGCGATATTTAAAGCCGTCGAAACTCTGAACAAGGGCGGAAACAACGACTTCATAAGCCGAAGAGAATCCATCCGAGTCCTAGAATTCATCTTGCGCTCATCCAAAAAGTACAGGATCGCCTACTATCACATGGGGAGGTTCCTTCCAATGGCAGATGTCCCGCTGAGCAACGGTCAATTGCCGCTGATTGCGGCACGCCGAGCGAAGAGCGGGTGGAGGGTTTCTAGGTTGTTTCTCAAGTATAGATCATCTACAAGATAACTTGTAACGGTGAAGAAGAAACCAAATTATGTGCAAATAAAAATCCTCTACAGTTTATATTCATAATGCTATTTGTAAATAATATTCTATTCCTTTTAATATTATATAATAAATCAATCGTTGTCGTTAAAAAATGTATCATTTATCATTATTCCTAAGCCCTATTAAATGTGAGTCCCTCAGGTCTCCTGTCTGAATTATAAAAAATACAACAACAAAACTCTCTATGCTTTACCTGTGAGGTATAACACACTATGTCCATCTTTTACCAATTCAGCATTATTACACATTTGTATTAAACTTTTCTTGTTCTGCCAAGAGCTACAGATAACTATGTCCTAGACCAAATATAAGGAGAGTTTCTTTAATCAAAAAGGACATAATTATAAGTCCTCTTTGATTCGGAGGAAACAACTTTTTAAACAGTTATCCTGAAAACTGAGGCAAATGTGGCATAGTGTACATTATCTGCGAGGTACAGATACAAGACCTGGTCGTTAGAATCATTTATGTTTCTTTGATTCGAATATAATCAAATTAGCAAATCTTCGAACTAGTAGATTCTAACAAGCATAACAGCAAAGTTAGCACAGGTTTCAGGTCTTGAAAAGTGAAAAATAAAAAAGGAGCCGCACAAATCGTGCTCAGAGACTATTTTGTTGTAAAATCCAATTTTATATGAAAACAAAAATAAATTGAAAATCTCCATGCTTTGACGGGCATAATGGTGCAGATCAGGTTAATCAAAGACAAAATTATGAATCACAAATGCCAAACCTACAAACGAATTGAAATCGTTTATAGCTTCGAAAAAAAAAAAAAAATGTTATACCTCCAGTAAAATAATCAGAAAGAAAAACATTTTGGAATAAGCCGAAAAAAACAACAATGAAATTGCTTAATCGGGACCATTATTCTGGCAAATATGTGAGAAAGAATATTACTTAAATTCAAAGTTTATCAGATCTAGTCTCAGGTTAAGACCACCTATTTTTGCGGATTATCCCCAGCAGTAAATCATATCATAAACCTTACTCAACAGAAGGTACAGTTATATTGCACAGATCAGAAATAACCGCTGGTCAGGTAGACCCGCTTTCAAATTAAGGCATCGTATTGCCACCTCCTGTCTCTTATTGAAAATCCAAGATAATGAGCTCAAAAATATTTACCATTTAGCTTTAACATCGCAATAAAACAATTAAAAAATACGAAGAGCTCTTAGTATTTTCCACAAATACCTTAGTATCTGAACGTTTTTTAGAACCTTTAGGTCATTATTACAATCAACGAAAAATGTAATAAGAATAATGATTATAAAAACTGAAAAAAATTTTGGTCAGTAAATCTACGAGTGACCCACCACTTCAACTGATCGTGCTGGCGAATT
Organism: Rhaphigaster nebulosa; assembly: GCA_948150685.1. Classification (NCBI taxonomy): domain Eukaryota; kingdom Metazoa; phylum Arthropoda; class Insecta; order Hemiptera; family Pentatomidae; genus Rhaphigaster; species Rhaphigaster nebulosa. The sequence goes on along the minus strand of OX411306.1, from coordinate 99,614,334 downwards.
TTAACTTATTATCTATCTTTTTGTAGCTTTAATTCCTCTTGTCGTCAGAGCGTTGATTAAGAAAGGATTTCAACCGTCAAAAATTTAAAAATAAAAACACGGATTAATAGTAGAGATATTGTATTGAATATTGAAAAGCCCTAAGTTCATTTTTGCATGGTGCCTCTCCGGATGGGAAATATAATGTTCGTTTATTTACGGATGTTAGAGCAAAGTTCTCAAATCGTGGCGATTTCAAAGAAGCTTTAATACCTCCTTGAAACAAGAGCATAATAGAATTAAAACAATCAGTTGTGAAATTTTGTTTGTTGATAACGAACAATATGGAAAAGTAGCATTCACCCATTTCCAAAATGACCGACACAGATATAAAAATGCCAAACGTTAGGGATAGAGATAGTACCTTTTTGGACTCTTCTTTAGATACGGTAAAGTGTACCATCATCAATTCTATCGATTTACCTCGAACTAAAAACCTCATACAAACATAATACATAGCGTAAATACTGAAAAGTCGTTAAACGATTTAATTTTTCTTTTAATACACTTTTTAATCAGGACATTTTTTCCGCTAAATAATTACGGCATTACAGAATTTAAAAATCCCTCTCCTTGGTCGTGTGGAACGGGGGTGGGGAGAGGGGGTGTCCCGGAGCTACTTATACCACCGGACCCCGCAGGTACCACCGTCATTCCTTCAGACACCTCAGTCCCTTGCTCAGTCTCTCTCTATAGTCCCTGTCAGTGTAGTTTCGGAAGATGGCTGTACCTCAGATTGTCAGCGATCTGCATTATTATGTATACGTGAAGAAAAGGATCTGGTAAGTTCAACATTAATCACATTCATTCTAAAATAAAAAGTTCATTAATATTTAATGTAAGTGGTAGAACCCAATTAATTCACTACTATATTTCAGTTCTCAAAAGCTAGAATTATACGAGAAACTTCAACGTCTGATAAAGAACAATCCTAAGCCTAGAGTCGTCTGTGAGTCGATCGTGAGCTGGTTGATATCCCTTCACCGGAAGTGTGTCCTGCCGAACTTAGGATGCGACTTCTGTCCATTCCACGATTTGCTCTACGTGGCAGTCAGATTGGTCGTCAAATTTCGCCTCAAAAGTGAATCCACCGTTTCGGCTCTTCTAGCAGATATCTACACATGCGAGGGCTCTTTCGACAGACTTTTTTCCGGTAAATTATCTATTGTAAATACCTTTAGATAAAATGAATTGAATACCAACTAGTTATCTGAGATCAAATTACGATACATATTACTTATGTCTTCTTTTTTTATCTCTGCGTTTCAGGTGCGATATTTAAAGCCGTCGAAACTCTGAACAAGGGCGGAAACAACGACTTCATAAGCCGAAGAGAATCCATCCGAGTCCTAGAATTCATCTTGCGCTCATCCAAAAAGTACAGGATCGCCTACTATCACATGGGGAGGTTCCTTCCAATGGCAGATGTCCCGCTGAGCAACGGTCAATTGCCGCTGATTGCGGCACGCCGAGCGAAGAGCGGGTGGAGGGTTTCTAGGTTGTTTCTCAAGTATAGATCATCTACAAGATAACTTGTAACGGTGAAGAAGAAACCAAATTATGTGCAAATAAAAATCCTCTACAGTTTATATTCATAATGCTATTTGTAAATAATATTCTATTCCTTTTAATATTATATAATAAATCAATCGTTGTCGTTAAAAAATGTATCATTTATCATTATTCCTAAGCCCTATTAAATGTGAGTCCCTCAGGTCTCCTGTCTGAATTATAAAAAATACAACAACAAAACTCTCTATGCTTTACCTGTGAGGTATAACACACTATGTCCATCTTTTACCAATTCAGCATTATTACACATTTGTATTAAACTTTTCTTGTTCTGCCAAGAGCTACAGATAACTATGTCCTAGACCAAATATAAGGAGAGTTTCTTTAATCAAAAAGGACATAATTATAAGTCCTCTTTGATTCGGAGGAAACAACTTTTTAAACAGTTATCCTGAAAACTGAGGCAAATGTGGCATAGTGTACATTATCTGCGAGGTACAGATACAAGACCTGGTCGTTAGAATCATTTATGTTTCTTTGATTCGAATATAATCAAATTAGCAAATCTTCGAACTAGTAGATTCTAACAAGCATAACAGCAAAGTTAGCACAGGTTTCAGGTCTTGAAAAGTGAAAAATAAAAAAGGAGCCGCACAAATCGTGCTCAGAGACTATTTTGTTGTAAAATCCAATTTTATATGAAAACAAAAATAAATTGAAAATCTCCATGCTTTGACGGGCATAATGGTGCAGATCAGGTTAATCAAAGACAAAATTATGAATCACAAATGCCAAACCTACAAACGAATTGAAATCGTTTATAGCTTCGAAAAAAAAAAAAGAAATGTTATACCTCCAGTAAAATAATCAGAAAGAAAAACATTTTGGAATAAGCCGAAAAAAACAACAATGAAATTGCTTAATCGGGACCATTATTCTGGCAAATATGTGAGAAAGAATATTACTTAAATTCAAAGTTTATCAGATCTAGTCTCAGGTTAAGACCACCTATTTTTGCGGATTATCCCCAGCAGTAAATCATATCATAAACCTTACTCAACAGAAGGTACAGTTATATTGCACAGATCAGAAATAACCGCTGGTCAGGTAGACCCGCTTTCAAATTAAGGCATCGTATTGCCACCTCCTGTCTCTTATTGAAAATCCAAGATAATGAGCTCAAAAATATTTACCATTTAGCTTTAACATCGCAATAAAACAATTAAAAAATACGAAGAGCTCTTAGTATTTTCCACAAATACCTTAGTATCTGAACGTTTTTTAGAACCTTTAGGTCATTATTACAATCAACGAAAAATGTAATAAGAATAATCATTATAAAAACTGAAAAAAATTTTGGTCAGTAAATCTACGAGTGACCCACCACTTCAACTGATCGTGCTGGCGAATTTTAACTTATTATCTATCTTTTTGTAGCTTTAATTCCTCTTGTCGTCAGAGCGTTGATTAAGAAAGGATTTCAACCGTCAAAAATTTAAAAATAAAAACACGGATTAATAGTAGAGATATTGTATTGAATATTGAAAAGCCCTAAGTTCATTTTTGCATGGTGCCTCTCCGGATGGGAAATATAATGTTCGTTTATTTACGGATGTTAGAGCAAAGTTCTCAAATCGTGGCGATTTCAAAGAAGCTTTAATACCTCCTTGAAACAAGAGCATAATAGAATTAAAACAATCAGTTGTGAAATTTTGTTTGTTGATAACGAACAATATGGAAAAGTAGCATTCACCCATTTCCAAAATGACCGACACAGATATAAAAATGCCAAACGTTAGGGATAGAAATAGTACCTTTTTGGACTCTTCTTTAGATACGGTAAAGTGTACCATCATCAATTCTATCGATTTACCTCGAACTAAAAACCTCATACAAACATAATACATAGCGTAAATACTGAAAAGTCGTTAAACGATTTAATTTTTCTTTTAATACACTTTTTAATCAGGACATTTTTTCCGCTAAATAATTACGGCATTACAGAATTTAAAAATCCCTCTCCTTGGTCGTGTGGAACGGGGGTGGGGAGAGGGGGTGTCCCGGAGCTACTTATACCACCGGACCCCGCAGGTACCACCGTCATTCCTTCAGACACCTCAGTCCCTTGCTCAGTCTCTCTCTATAGTGCCTGTCAGTGTAGTTTCGGAAGATGGCTGTACCTCAGATTGTCAGCGATCTGCATTATTATGTATACGTGAAGAAAAGGATCTGGTAAGTTCAACATTAATCACATTCATTCTAAAATAAAAAGTTCATTAATATTTAATGTAAGTGGTAGAACCCAATTAATTCACTACTATATTTCAGTTCTCAAAAGCTAGAGTTATACGAGAAACTTCAACGTCTGATAAAGAACAATCCTAAGCCTAGAGTCGTCTGTGAGTCGATCGTGAGCTGGTTGATATCCCTTCACCGGAAGTGTGTCCTGCCGAACTTAGGATGCGACTTCTGTCCATTCCACGATTTGCTCTACGTGGCAGTCAGATTGGTCGTCAAATTTCGCCTCAAAAGTGAATCCACCGTTTCGGCTCTTCTAGCAGATATCTACACATGCGAGGGCTCTTTCGACAGACTTTTTTCCGGTAAATTATCTATTGTAAATACCTTTAGATAAAATGAATTGAATACCAACTAGTTATCTGAGATCAAATTACGATACATATTACTTATGTCTTCTTTTTTTATCTCTGCGTTTCAGGTGCGATATTTAAAGCCGTCGAAACTCTGAACAAGGGCGGAAACAACGACTTCATAAGCCGAAGAGAATCCATCCGAGTCCTAGAATTCATCTTGCGCTCATCCAAAAAGTACAGGATCGCCTACTATCACATGGGGAGGTTCCTTCCAATGGCAGATGTCCCGCTGAGCAACGGTCAATTGCCGCTGATTGCGGCACGCCGAGCGAAGAGCGGGTGGAGGGTTTCTAGGTTGTTTCTCAAGTATAGATCATCTACAAGATAACTTGTAACGGTGAAGAAGAAACCAAATTATGTGCAAATAAAAATCCTCTACAGTTTATATTCATAATGCTATTTGTAAATAATATTCTATTCCTTTTAATATTATATAATAAATCAATCGTTGTCGTTAAAAAATGTATCATTTATCATTATTCCTAAGCCCTATTAAATGTGAGTCCCTCAGGTCTCCTGTCTGAATTATAAAAAATACAACAACAAAACTCTCTATGCTTTACCTGTGAGGTATAACACACTATGTCCATCTTTTACCAATTCAGCATTATTACACATTTGTATTAAACTTTTCTTGTTCTGCCAAGAGCTACAGATAACTATGTCCTAGACCAAATATAAGGAGAGTTTCTTTAATCAAAAAGGACATAATTATAAGTCCTCTTTGATTCGGAGGAAACAACTTTTTAAACAGTTATCCTGAAAACTGAGGCAAATGTGGCATAGTGTACATTATCTGCGAGGTACAGATACAAGACCTGGTCGTTAGAATCATTTATGTTTCTTTGATTCGAATATAATCAAATTAGCAAATCTTCGAACTAGTAGATTCTAACAAGCATAACAGCAAAGTTAGCACAGGTTTCAGGTCTTGAAAAGTGAAAAATAAAAAAGGAGCCGCACAAATCGTGCTCAGAGACTATTTTGTTGTAAAATCCAATTTTATATGAAAACAAAAATAAATTGAAAATCTCCATGCTTTGACGGGCATAATGGTGCAGATCAGGTTAATCAAAGACAAAATTATGAATCACAAATGCCAAACCTACAAACGAATTGAAATCGTTTATAGCTTCGAAAAAAAAAAAAGAAATGTTATACCTTCAGTAAAATAATCAGAAAGAAAAACATTTTGGAATAAGCCGAAAAAAACAACAATGAAATTGCTTAATCGGGACCATTATTCTGGCAAATATGTGAGAAAGAATATTACTTAAATTCAAAGTTTATCAGATCTAGTCTCAGGTTAAGACCACCTATTTTTGCGGATTATCCCCAGCAGTAAATCATATCATAAACCTTACTCAACAGAAGGTACAGTTATATTGCACAGATCAGAAATAACCGCTGGTCAGGTAGACCCGCTTTCAAATTAAGGCATCGTATTGCCACCTCCTGTCTCTTATTGAAAATCCAAGATAATGAGCTCAAAAATATTTACCATTTAGCTTTAACATCGCAATAAAACAATTAAAAAATACGAAGAGCTCTTAGTATTTTCCACAAATACCTTAGTATCTGAACGTTTTTTAGAACCTTTAGGTCATTATTACAATCAACGAAAAATGTAATAAGAATAATGATTATAAAAACTGAAAAAAATTTTGGTCAGTAAATCTACGAGTGACCCACCACTTCAACTGATCGTGCTGGCGAATTTTAACTTATTATCTATCTTTTTGTAGCTTTAATTCCTCTTGTCGTCAGAGCGTTGATTAAGAAAGGATTTCAACCGTCAAAAATTTAAAAATAAAAACACGGATTAATAGTAGAGATATTGTATTGAATATTGAAAAGCCCTAAGTTCATTTTTGCATGGTGCCTCTCCGGATGGGAAATATAATGTTCGTTTATTTACGGATGTTAGAGCAAAGTTCTCAAATCGTGGCGATTTCAAAGAAGCTTTAATACCTCCTTGAAACAAGAGCATAATAGAATTAAAACAATCAGTTGTGAAATTTTGTTTGTTGATAACGAACAATATGGAAAAGTAGCATTCACCCATTTCCAAAATGACCGACACAGATATAAAAATGCCAAACGTTAGGGATAGAGATAGTACCTTTTTGGACTCTTCTTTAGATACGGTAAAGTGTACCATCATCAATTCTATCGATTTACCTCGAACTAAAAACCTCATACAAACATAATACATAGCGTAAATACTGAAAAGTCGTTAAACGATTTAATTTTTCTTTTAATACACTTTTTAATCAGGACATTTTTTCCGCTAAATAATTACGGCATTACAGAATTTAAAAATCCCTCTCCTTGGTCGTGTGGAACGGGGATGGGGAGAGGGGGTGTCCCGGAGCTACTTATACCACCGGACCCCGCAGGTACCACCGTCATTCCTTCAGACACCTCAGTCCCTTGCTCAGTCTCTCTCTATAGTCCCTGTCAGTGTAGTTTCGGAAGATGGCTGTACCTCAGATTGTCAGCGATCTGCATTATTATGTATACGTGAAGAAAAGGATCTGGTAAGTTCAACATTAATCACATTCATTCTAAAATAAAAAGTTCATTAATATTTAATGTAAGTGGTAGAACCCAATTAATTCACTACTATATTTCAGTTCTCAAAAGCTAGAGTTATACGAGAAACTTCAACGTCTGATAAAGAACAATCCTAAGCCTAGAGTCGTCTGTGAGTCGATCGTGAGCTGGTTGATATCCCTTCACCGGAAGTGTGTCCTGCCGAACTTAGGATGCGACTTCTGTCCATTCCACGATTTGCTCTACGTGGCAGTCAGATTGGTCGTCAAATTTCGCCTCAAAAGTGAATCCACCGTTTCGGCTCTTCTAGCAGATATCTACACATGCGAGGGCTCTTTCGACAGACTTTTTTCCGGTAAATTATCTATTGTAAATACCTTTAGATAAAATTAATTGAATACCAACTAGTTATCTGAGATCAAATTACGATACATATTACTTATGTCTTCTTTTTTTATCTCTGCGTTTCAGGTGCGATATTTAAAGCCGTCGAAACTCTGAACAAGGGCGGAAACAACGACTTCATAAGCCGAAGAGAATCCATCCGAGTCCTAGAATTCATCTTGCGCTCATCCAAAAAGTACAGGATCGCCTACTATCACATGGGGAGGTTCCTTCCAATGGCAGATGTCCCGCTGAGCAACGGTCAATTGCCGCTGATTGCGGCACGCCGAGCGAAGAGCGGGTGGAGGGTTTCTAGGTTGTTTCTCAAGTATAGATCATCTACAAGATAACTTGTAACGGTGAAGAAGAAACCAAATTATGTGCAAATAAAAATCCTCTACAGTTTATATTCATAATGCTATTTGTAAATAATATTCTATTCCTTTTAATATTATATAATAAATCAATCGTTGTCGTTAAAAAATGTATCATTTATCATTATTCCTAAGCCCTATTAAATGTGAGTCCCTCAGGTCTCCTGTCTGAATTATAAAAAATACAACAACAAAACTCTCTATGCTTTACCTGTGAGGTATAACACACTATGTCCATCTTTTACCAATTCAGCATTATTACACATTTGTATTAAACTTTTCTTGTTCTGCCAAGAGCTACAGATAACTATGTCCTAGACCAAATATAAGGAGAGTTTCTTTAATCAAAAAGGACATAATTATAAGTCCTCTTTGATTCGGAGGAAACAACTTTTTAAACAGTTATCCTGAAAACTGAGGCAAATGTGGCATAGTGTACATTATCTGCGAGGTACAGATACAAGACCTGGTCGTTAGAATCATTTATGTTTCTTTGATTCGAATATAATCAAATTAGCAAATCTTCGAACTAGTAGATTCTAACAAGCATAACAGCAAAGTTAGCACAGGTTTCAGGTCTTGAAAAGTGAAAAATAAAAAAGGAGCCGCACAAATCGTGCTCAGAGACTATTTTGTTGTAAAATCCAATTTTATATGAAAACAAAAATAAATTGAAAATCTCCATGCTTTGACGGGCATAATGGTGCAGATCAGGTTAATCAAAGACAAAATTATGAATCACAAATGCCAAACCTACAAACGAATTGAAATCGTTTATAGCTTCGAAAAAAAAAAAAGAAATGTTATACCTTCAGTAAAATAATCAGAAAGAAAAACATTTTGGAATAAGCCGAAAAAAACAACAATGAAATTGCTTAATCGGGACCATTATTCTGGCAAATATGTGAGAAAGAATATTACTTAAATTCAAAGTTTATCAGATCTAGTCTCAGGTTAAGACCACCTATTTTTGCGGATTATCCCCAGCAGTAAATCATATCATAAACCTTACTCAACAGAAGGTACAGTTATATTGCACAGATCAGAAATAACCGCTGGTCAGGTAGACCCGCTTTCAAATTAAGGCATCGTATTGCCACCTCCTGTCTCTTATTGAAAATCCAAGATAATGAGCTCAAAAATATTTACCATTTAGCTTTAACATCGCAATAAAACAATTAAAAAATACGAAGAGCTCTTAGTATTTTCCACAAATACCTTAGTATCTGAACGTTTTTTAGAACCTTTAGGTCATTATTACAATCAACGAAAAATGTAATAAGAATAATGATTATAAAAACTGAAAAAAATTTTGGTCAGTAAATCTACGAGTGACCCACCACTTCAACTGATCGTGCTGGCGAATTTTAACTTATTATCTATCTTTTTGTAGCTTTAATTCCTCTTGTCGTCAGAGCGTTGATTAAGAAAGGATTTCAACCGTCAAAAATTTAAAAATAAAAACACGGATTAATAGTAGAGATATTGTATTGAATATTGAAAAGCCCTAAGTTCATTTTTGCATGGTGCCTCTCCGGATGGGAAATATAATGTTCGTTTATTTACGGATGTTAGAGCAAAGTTCTCAAATCGTGGCGATTTCAAAGAAGCTTTAATACCTCCTTGAAACAAGAGCATAATAGAATTAAAACAATCAGTTGTGAAATTTTGTTTGTTGATAACGAACAATATGGAAAAGTAGCATTCACCCATTTCCAAAATGACCGACACAGATATAAAAATGCCAAACGTTAGGGATAGAGATAGTACCTTTTTGGACTCTTCTTTAGATACGGTAAAGTGTACCATCATCAATTCTATCGATTTACCTCGAACTAAAAACCTCATACAAACATAATACATAGCGTAAATACTGAAAAGTCGTTAAACGATTTAATTTTTCTTTTAATACACTTTTTAATCAGGACATTTTTTCCGCTAAATAATTACGGCATTACAGAATTTAAAAATCCCTCTCCTTGGTCGTGTGGAACGGGGGTGGGGAGAGGGGGTGTCCCGGAGCTACTTATACCACCGGACCCCGCAGGTACCACCGTCATTCCTTCAGACACCTCAGTCCCTTGCTCAGTCTCTCTCTATAGTGCCTGTCAGTGTAGTTTCGGAAGATGGCTGTACCTCAGATTGTCAGCGATCTGCATTATTATGTATACGTGAAGAAAAGGATCTGGTAAGTTCAACATTAATCACATTCATTCTAAAATAAAAAGTTCATTAATATTTAATGTAAGTGGTAGAACCCAATTTATTCACTACTATATTTCAGTTCTCAAAAGCTAGAGTTATACGAGAAACTTCAACGTCTGATAAAGAACAATCCTAAGCCTAGAGTCGTCTGTGAGTCGATCGTGAGCTGGTTGATATCCCTTCACCGGAAGTGTGTCCTGCCGAACTTAGGATGCGACTTCTGTCCATTCCACGATTTGCTCTACGTGGCAGTCAGATTGGTCGTCAAATTTAACCTTAAAAGTGAATCCACCGTTTCGGCTCTTCTAGCAGATATCTACACATGCGAGGGCTCTTTCGACAGACTTTTTTCCGGTAAATTATCTTTTGTAAATACCTTTAGATAAAATGAATTGAATACCAACTAGTTATCTGAGATCAAATTACGATACATATTACTTATGTCTTCTTTTTTTATCTCTGCGTTTCAGGTGCGATATTTAAAGCCGTCGAAACTCTGAACAAGGGCGGAAACAACGACTTCATAAGCCGAAGAGAATCCATCCGAGTCCTAGAATTCATCTTGCGCTCATCCAAAAAGTACAGGATCGCCTACTATCACATGGGGAGGTTCCTTCCAATGGCAGATGTCCCGCTGAGCAACGGTCAATTGCCGCTGATTGCGGCACGCCGAGCGAAGAGCGGGTGGAGGGTTTCTAGGTTGTTTCTCAAGTATAGATCATCTACAAGATAACTTGTAATGGTGAAGAAGAAACCAAATTATGTGCAAATAAAAATCCTCTACAGTTTATATTCATAATGCTATTTGTAAATAATATTCTATTCCTTTTAATATTATATAATAAATCAATCGTTGTCGTTAAAAAATGTATCATTTATCATTATTCCTAAGCCCTATTAAATGTGAGTCCCTCAGGTCTCCTGTCTGAATTATAAAAAATACAACAACAAAACTCTCTATGCTTTACCTGTGAGGTATAACACACTATGTCCATCTTTTACCAATTCAGCATTATTACACATTTGTATTAAACTTTTCTTGTTCTGCCAAGAGCTACAGATAACTATGTCCTAGACCAAATATAAGGAGAGTTTCTTTAATCAAAAAGGACATAATTATAAGTCCTCTTTGATTCGGAGGAAACAACTTTTTAAACAGTTATCCTGAAAACTGAGGCAAATGTGGCATAGTGTACATTATCTGCGAGGTACAGATACAAGACCTGGTCGTTAGAATCATTTATGTTTCTTTGATTCGAATATAATCAAATTAGCAAATCTTCGAACTAGTAGATTCTAACAAGCATAACAGCAAAGTTAGCACAGGTTTCAGGTCTTGAAAAGTGAAAAATAAAAAAGGAGCCGCACAAATCGTGCTCAGAGACTATTTTGTTGTAAAATCCAATTTTATATGAAAACAAAAATAAATTGAAAATCTCCATGCTTTGACGGGCATAATGGTGCAGATCAGGTTAATCAAAGACAAAATTATGAATCACAAATGCCAAACCTACAAACGAATTGAAATCGTTTATAGCTTCGAAAAAAAAAAAAGAAATGTTATACCTTCAGTAAAATAATCAGAAAGAAAAACATTTTGGAATAAGCCGAAAAAAACAACAATGAAATTGCTTAATCGGGACCATTATTCTGGCAAATATGTGAGAAAGAATATTACTTAAATTCAAAGTTTATCAGATCTAGTCTCAGGTTAAGACCACCTATTTTTGCGGATTATCCCCAGCAGTAAATCATATCATAAACCTTACTCAACAGAAGGTACAGTTATATTGCACAGATCAGAAATAACCGCTGGTCAGGTAGACCCGCTTTCAAATTAAGGCATCGTATTGCCACCTCCTGTCTCTTATTGAAAATCCAAGATAATGAGCTCAAAAATATTTACCATTTAGCTTTAACATCGCAATAAAACAATTAAAAAATACCATCATTTTTGCATGGTGCCTCTCCGGATGGGAAATATAATGTTCGTTTATTTACGGATGTTAGAGCAAAGTTCTCAAATCGTGGCGATTTCAAAGAAGCTTTAATACCTCCTTGAAACAAGAGCATAATAGAATTAAAACAATCAGTTGTGAAATTTTGTTTGTTGATAACGAACAATATGGAAAAGTAGCATTCACCCATTTCCAAAATGACCGACACAGATATAAAAATGCCAAACGTTAGGGATAGAGATAGTACCTTTTTGGACTCTTCTTTAGATACGGTAAAGTGTACCATCATCAATTCTATCGATTTACCTCGAACTAAAAACCTCATACAAACATAATACATAGCGTAAATACTGAAAAGTCGTTAAACGATTTAATTTTTCTTTTAATACACTTTTTAATCAGGACATTTTTTCCGCTAAATAATTACGGCATTACAGAATTTAAAAATCCCTCTCCTTGGTCGTGTGGAACGGGGGTGGGGAGAGGGGGTGTCCCGGAGCTACTTATACCACCGGACCCCGCAGGTACCACCGTCATTCCTTCAGACACCTCAGTCCCTTGCTCAGTCTCTCTCTATAGTGCCTGTCAGTGTAGTTTCGGAAGATGGCTGTACCTCAGATTGTCAGCGATCTGCATTATTATGTATACGTGAAGAAAAGGATCTGGTAAGTTCAACATTAATCACATTCATTCTAAAATAAAAAGTTCATTAATATTTAATGTAAGTGGTAGAACCCAATTTATTCACTACTATATTTCAGTTCTCAAAAGCTAGAGTTATACGAGAAACTTCAACGTCTGATAAAGAACAATCCTAAGCCTAGAGTCGTCTGTGAGTCGATCGTGAGCTGGTTGATATCCCTTCACCGGAAGTGTGTCCTGCCGAACTTAGGATACGACTTCTGTCCATTCCACGATTTGCTCTACGTGGCAGTCAGATTGGTCGTCAAATTTAACCTTAAAAGTGAATCCACCGTTTCGGCTCTTCTAGCAGATATCTACACATGCGAGGGCTCTTTCGACAGACTTTTTTCCGGTAAATTATCTTTTGTAAATACCTTTAGATAAAATGAATTGAATACCAACTAGTTATCTGAGATCAAATTACGATACATATTACTTATGTCTTCTTTTTTTATCTCTGCGTTTCAGGTGCGATATTTAAAGCCGTCGAAACTCTGAACAAGGGCGGAAACAACGACTTCATAAGCCGAAGAGAATCCATCCGAGTCCTAGAATTCATCTTGCGCTCATCCAAAAAGTACAGGATCGCCTACTATCACATGGGGAGGTTCCTTCCAATGGCAGATGTCCCGCTGAGCAACGGTCAATTGCCGCTGATTGCGGCACGCCGAGCGAAGAGCGGGTGGAGGGTTTCTAGGTTGTTTCTCAAGTATAGATCATCTACAAGATAACTTGTAACGGTGAAGAAGAAACCAAATTATGTGCAAATAAAAATCCTCTACAGTTTATATTCATAATGCTATTTGTAAATAATATTCTATTCCTTTTAATATTATATAATAAATCAAGCGTTGTCGTTAAAAAATGTATCATTTATCATTATTCCTAAGCCCTATTAAATGTGAGTCCCTCAGGTCTCCTGTCTGAATTATAAAAAATACAACAACAAAACTCTCTATGCTTTACCTGTGAGGTATAACACACTATGTCCATCTTTTACCAATTCAGCATTATTACACATTTGTATTAAACTTTTCTTGTTCTGCCAAGAGCTACAGATAACTATGTCCTAGACCAAATATAAGGAGAGTTTCTTTAATCAAAAAGGACATAATTATAAGTCCTCTTTGATTCGGAGGAAACAACTTTTTAAACAGTTATCCTGAAAACTGAGGCAAATGTGGCATAGTGTACATTATCTGCGAGGTACAGATACAAGACCTGGTCGTTAGAATCATTTATGTTTCTTTGATTCGAATATAATCAAATTAGCAAATCTTCGAACTAGTAGATTCTAACAAGCATAACAGCAAAGTTAGCACAGGTTTCAGGTCTTGAAAAGTGAAAAATAAAAAAGGAGCCGCACAAATCGTGCTCAGAGACTATTTTGTTGTAAAATCCAATTTTATATGAAAACAAAAATAAATTGAAAATCTCCATGCTTTGACGGGCATAATGGTGCAGATCAGGTTAATCAAAGACAAAATTATGAATCACAAATGCCAAACCTACAAACGAATTGAAATCGTTTATAGCTTCGAAAAAAAAAAAAGAAATGTTATACCTCCAGTAAAATAATCAGAAAGAAAAACATTTTGGAATAAGCCGAAAAAAACAACAATGAAATTGCTTAATCGGGACCATTATTCTGGCAAATATGTGAGAAAGAATATTACTTAAATTCAAAGTTTATCAGATCTAGTCTCAGGTTAAGACCACCTATTTTTGCGGATTATCCCCAGCAGTAAATCATATCATAAACCTTACTCAACAGAAGGTACAGTTATATTGCACAGATCAGAAATAACCGCTGGTCAGGTAGACCCGCTTTCAAATTAAGGCATCGTATTGCCACCTCCTGTCTCTTATTCAAAATCCAAGATAATGAGCTCAAAAATATTTACCATTTAGCTTTAACATCGCAATAAAACAATTAAAAAATACGAAGAGCTCTTAGTATTTTCCACAAATACCTTAGTATCTGAACGTTTTTTAGAACCTTTAGGTCATTATTACAATCAACGAAAAATGTAATAAGAATAATGATTATAAAAACTGAAAAAAATTTTGGTCAGTAAATCTACGAGTGACCCACCACTTCAACTGATCGTGCTGGCGAATTTTAACTTATTATCTATCTTTTTGTAGCTTTAATTCCTCTTGTCGTCAGAGCGTTGATTAAGAAAGGATTTCAACCGTCAAAAATTTAAAAATAAAAACACGGATTAATAGTAGAGATATTGTATTGAATATTGAAAAGCACTAAGTTCATTTTTGCATGGTGCCTCTCCGGATGGGAAATATAATGTTCGTTTATTTACGGATGTTAGAGCAAATTTCTCAAATCGTGGCGATTTCAAAGAAGCTTTAATACCTCCTTGAAACAAGAGCATAATAGAATTAAAACAATCAGTTGTGAAATTTTGTGTGTTGATAACGAACAATATGGAAAAGTAGCATTCACCCATTTCCAAAATGACCGACACAGATATAAAAATGCCAAACGTTAGGGATAGAAATAGTACCTTTTTGGACTCTTCTTTAGATACGGTAAAGTGTACCATCATCAATTCTATCGATTTACCTCGAACTAAAAACCTCATACAAACATAATACATAGCGTAAATACTGAAAAGTCGTTAAACGATTTAATTTTTCTTTTAATACACTTTTTAATCAGGACATTTTTTCCGCTAAATAATTACGGCATTACAGAATTTAAAAATCCCTCTCCTTGGTCGTGTGGAACGGGGGTGGGGAGAGGGGGTGTCCCGGAGCTACTTATACCACCGGACCCCGCAGGTACCACCGTCATTCCTTCAGACACCTCAGTCCCTTGCTCAGTCTCTCTCTATAGTGCCTGTCAGTGTAGTTTCGGAAGATGGCTGTACCTCAGATTGTCAGCGATCTGCATTATTATGTATACGTGAAGAAAAGGATCTGGTAAGTTCAACATTAATCACATTCATTCTAAAATAAAAAGTTCATTAATATTTAATGTAAGTGGTAGAACCCAATTAATTCACTACTATATTTCAGTTCTCAAAAGCTAGAGTTATACGAGAAACTTCAACGTCTGATAAAGAACAATCCTAAGCCTAGAGTCGTCTGTGAGTCGATCGTGAGCTGGTTGATATCCCTTCACCGGAAGTGTGTCCTGCCGAACTTAGGATGCGACTTCTGTCCATTCCACGATTTGCTCTACGTGGCAGTCAGATTGGTCGTCAAATTTCGCCTCAAAAGTGAATCCACCGTTTCGGCTCTTCTAGCAGATATCTACACATGCGAGGGCTCTTTCGACAGACTTTTTTCCGGTAAATTATCTATTGTAAATACCTTTAGATAAAATGAATTGAGTACCAACTAGTTATCTGAGATCAAATTACGATACATATTACTTATGTCTTCTTTTTTTATCTCTGCGTTTCAGGTGCGATATTTAAAGCCGTCGAAACTCTGAACAAGGGCGGAAACAACGACTTCATAAGCCGAAGAGAATCCATCCGAGTCCTAGAATTCATCTTGCGCTCATCCAAAAAGTACAGGATCGCCTACTATCACATGGGGAGGTTCCTTCCAATGGCAGATGTCCCGCTGAGCAACGGTCAATTGCCGCTGATTGCGGCACGCCGAGCGAAGAGCGGGTAGAGGGTTTCTAGGTTGTTTCTCAAGTATAGATCATCTACAAGATAACTTGTAACGGTGAAGAAGAAACCAAATTATGTGCAAATAAAAATCCTCTACAGTTTATATTCATAATGCTATTTGTAAATAATATTCTATTCCTTTTAATATTATATAATAAATCAAGCGTTGTCGTTAAAAAATGTATCATTTATCATTATTCCTAAGCCCTATTAAATGTGAGTCCCTCAGGTCTCCTGTCTGAATTATAAAAAATACAACAACAAAACTCTCTATGCTTTACCTGTGAGGTATAACACACTATGTCCATCTTTTACCAATTCAGCATTATTACACATTTGTATTAAACTTTTCTTGTTCTGCCAAGAGCTACAGATAACTATGTCCTAGACCAAATATAAGGAGAGTTTCTTTAATCAAAAAGGACATAATTATAAGTCCTCTTTGATTCGGAGGAAACAACTTTTTAAACAGTTATCCTGAAAACTGAGGCAAATGTGGCATAGTGTACATTATCTGCGAGGTACAGATACAAGACCTGGTCGTTAGAATCATTTATGTTTCTTTGATTCGAATATAATCAAATTAGCAAATCTTCGAACTAGTAGATTCTAACAAGCATAACAGCAAAGTTAGCACAGGTTTCAGGTCTTGAAAAGTGAAAAATAAAAAAGGAGCCGCACAAATCGTGCTCAGAGACTATTTTGTTGTAAAATCCAATTTTATATGAAAACAAAAATAAATTGAAAATCTCCATGCTTTGACGGGCATAATGGTGCAGATCAGGTTAATCAAAGACAAAATTATGAATCACAAATGCCAAACCTACAAACGAATTGAAATCGTTTATAGCTTCGAAAAAAAAAAAAGAAATGTTATACCTCCAGTAAAATAATCAGAAAGAAAAACATTTTGGAATAAGCCGAAAAAAACAACAATGAAATTGCTTAATCGGGACCATTATTCTGGCAAATATGTGAGAAAGAATATTACTTAAATTCAAAGTTTATCAGATCTAGTCTCAGGTTAAGACCACCTATTTTTGCGGATTATCCCCAGCAGTAAATCATATCATAAACCTTACTCAACAGAAGGTACAGTTATATTGCACAGATCAGAAATAACCGCTGGTCAGGTAGACCCGCTTTCAAATTAAGGCATCGTATTGCCACCTCCTGTCTCTTATTCAAAATCCAAGATAATGAGCTCAAAAATATTTACCATTTAGCTTTAACATCGCAATAAAACAATTAAAAAATACGAAGAGCTCTTAGTATTTTCCACAAATACCTTAGTATCTGAACGTTTTTTAGAACCTTTAGGTCATTATTACAATCAACGAAAAATGTAATAAGAATAATGATTATAAAAACTGAAAAAAATTTTGGTCAGTAAATCTACGAGTGACCCACCACTTCAACTGATCGTGCTGGCGAATTTTAACTTATTATCTATCTTTTTGTAGCTTTAATTCCTCTTGTCGTCAGAGCGTTGATTAAGAAAGGATTTCAACCGTCAAAAATTTAAAAATAAAAACACTAATTAATAGTAGAGATATTGTATTGAATATTGAAAAGCCCTAAGTTCATTTTTGCATGGTGCCTCTCCGGATGGGAAATATAATGTTCGTTTATTTACGGATGTTAGAGCAAAGTTCTCAAATCGTGGCGATTTCAAAGAAGCTTTAATACCTCCTTGAAACAAGAGCATAATAGAATTAAAAACATCAGTTGTGAAATTTTGTTTGTTGATAACGAACAATATGGAAAAGTAGCATTCACCCATTTCCAAAATGACCGACACAGATATAAAAATGCCAAACGTTAGGGATAGAAATAGTACCTTTTTGGACTCTTCTTTAGATACGGTAAAGTGTACCATCATCAATTCTATCGATTTACCTCGAACTAAAAACCTCATACAAACATAATACATAGCGTAAATACTGAAAAGTCGTTAAACGATTTAATTTTTCTTTTAATACACTTTTTAATCAGGACATTTTTTCCGCTAAATAATTACGGCATTACAGAATTTAAAAATCCCTCTCCTTGGTCGTGTGGAACGGGGGTGGGGATAGGGGATGTCCCGGAGCTACTTATACCACCGGACCCCGCAGGTACCACCGTCATTCCTTCAGACACCTCAGTCCCTTGCTCAGTCTCTCTCTATAGTGCCTGTCAGTGTAGTTTCGGAAGATGGCTGTACCTCAGATTGTCAGCGATCTGCATTATTATGTATACGTGAAGAAAAGGATCTGGTAAGTTCAACATTAATCACATTCATTCTAAAATAAAAAGTTCATTAATATTTAATGTAAGTGGTAGAACCCAATTAATTCACTACTATATTTCAGTTCTCAAAAGCTAGAGTTATACGAGAAACTTCAACGTCTGATAAAGAACAATCCTAAGCCTAGAGTCGTCTGTGAGTCGATCGTGAGCTGGTTGATATCCCTTCACCGGAAGTGTGTCCTGCCGAACTTAGGATGCGACTTCTGTCCATTCCACGATTTGCTCTACGTGGCAGTCAGATTGGTCGTCAAATTTCGCCTCAAAAGTGAATCCACCGTTTCGGCTCTTCTAGCAGATATCTACACATGCGAGGGCTCTTTCGACAGACTTTTTTCCGGTAAATTATCTATTGTAAATACCTTTAGATAAAATGAATTGAGTACCAACTAGTTATCTGAGATCAAATTACGATACATATTACTTATGTCTTCTTTTTTTATCTCTGCGTTTCAGGTGCGATATTTAAAGCCGTCGAAACTCTGAACAAGGGCGGAAACAACGACTTCATAAGCCGAAGAGAATCCATCCGAGTCCTAGAATTCATCTTGCGCTCATCCAAAAAGTACAGGATCGCCTACTATCACATGGGGAGGTTCCTTCCAATGGCAGATGTCCCGCTGAGCAACGGTCAATTGCCGCTGATTGCGGCACGCCGAGCGAAGAGCGGGTGGAGGGTTTCTAGGTTGTTTCTCAAGTATAGATCATCTACAAGATAACTTGTAACGGTGAAGAAGAAACCAAATTATGTGCAAATAAAAATCCTCTACAGTTTATATTCATAATGCTATTTGTAAATAATATTCTATTCCTTTTAATATTATATAATAAATCAATCGTTGTCGTTAAAAAATGTATCATTTATCATTATTCCTAAGCCCTATTAAATGTGAGTCCCTCAGGTCTCCTGTCTGAATTATAAAAAATACAACAACAAAACTCTCTATGCTTTACCTGTGAGGTATAACACACTATGTCCATCTTTTACCAATTCAGCATTATTACACATTTGTATTAAACTTTTCTTGTTCTGCCAAGAGCTACAGATAACTATGTCCTAGACCAAATATAAGGAGAGTTTCTTTAATCAAAAAGGACATAATTATAAGTCCTCTTTGATTCGGAGGAAACAACTTTTTAAACAGTTATCCTGAAAACTGAGGCAAATGTGGCATAGTGTACATTATCTGCGAGGTACAGATACAAGACCTGGTCGTTAGAATCATTTATGTTTCTTTGATTCGAATATAATCAAATTAGCAAATCTTCGAACTAGTAGATTCTAACAAGCATAACAGCAAAGTTAGCACAGGTTTCAGGTCTTGAAAAGTGAAAAATAAAAAAGGAGCCGCACAAATCGTGCTCAGAGACTATTTTGTTGTAAAATCCAATTTTATATGAAAACAAAAATAAATTGAAAATCTCCATGCTTTGACGGGCATAATGGTGCAGATCAGGTTAATCAAAGACAAAATTATGAATCACAAATGCCAAACCTACAAACGAATTGAAATCGTTTATAGCTTCGAAAAAAAAAAAAGAAATGTTATACCTTCAGTAAAATAATCAGAAAGAAAAACATTTTGGAATAAGCCGAAAAAAACAACAATGAAATTGCTTAATCGGGACCATTATTCTGGCAAATATGTGAGAAAGAATATTACTTAAATTCAAAGTTTATCAGATCTAGTCTCAGGTTAAGACCACCTATTTTTGCGGATTATCCCCAGCAGTAAATCATATCATAAACCTTACTCAACAGAAGGTACAGTTATATTGCACAGATCAGAAATAACCGCTGGTCAGGTAGACCCGCTTTCAAATTAAGGCATCGTATTGCCACCTCCTGTCTCTTATTGAAAATCCAAGATAATGAGCTCAAAAATATTTACCATTTAGCTTTAACATCGCAATAAAACAATTAAAAAATACGAAGAGCTCTTAGTATTTTCCACAAATACCTTAGTATCTGAACGTTTTTTAGAACCTTTAGGTCATTATTACAATCAACGAAAAATGTAATAAGAATAATGATTATAAAAACTGAAAAAAATTTTGGTCAGTAAATCTACGAGTGACCCACCACTTCAACTGATCGTGCTGGCGAATTTTAACTTATTATCTATCTTTTTGTAGCTTTAATTCCTCTTGTCGTCAGAGCGTTGATTAAGAAAGGATTTCAACCGTCAAAAATTTAAAAATAAAAACACTAATTAATAGTAGAGATATTGTATTGAATATTGAAAAGCCCTAAGTTCATTTTTGCATGGTGCCTCTCCGGATGGGAAATATAATGTTCGTTTATTTACGGATGTTAGAGCAAAGTTCTCAAATCGTGGCGATTTCAAAGAAGCTTTAATACCTCCTTGAAACAAGAGCATAATAGAATTAAAAACATCAGTTGTGAAATTTTGTTTGTTGATAACGAACAATATGGAAAAGTAGCATTCACCCATTTCCAAAATGACCGACACAGATATAAAAATGCCAAACGTTAGGGATAGAAATAGTACCTTTTTGGACTCTTCTTTAGATACGGTAAAGTGTACCATCATCAATTCTATCGATTTACCTCGAACTAAAAACCTCATACAAACATAATACATAGCGTAAATACTGAAAAGTCGTTAAACGATTTAATTTTTCTTTTAATACACTTTTTAATCAGGACATTTTTTCCGCTAAATAATTACGGCATTACAGAATTTAAAAATCCCTCTCCTTGGTCGTGTGGAACGGGGGTGGGGATAGGGGATGTCCCGGAGCTACTTATACCACCGGACCCCGCAGGTACCACCGTCATTCCTTCAGACACCTCAGTCCCTTGCTCAGTCTCTCTCTATAGTGCCTGTCAGTGTAGTTTCGGAAGATGGCTGTACCTCAGATTGTCAGCGATCTGCATTATTATGTATACGTGAAGAAAAGGATCTGGTAAGTTCAACATTAATCACATTCATTCTAAAATAAAAAGTTCATTAATATTTAATGTAAGTGGTAGAACCCAATTAATTCACTACTATATTTCAGTTCTCAAAAGCTAGAGTTATACGAGAAACTTCAACGTCTGATAAAGAACAATCCTAAGCCTAGAGTCGTCTGTGAGTCGATCGTGAGCTGGTTGATATCCCTTCACCGGAAGTGTGTCCTGCCGAACTTAGGATGCGACTTCTGTCCATTCCACGATTTGCTCTACGTGGCAGTCAGATTGGTCGTCAAATTTCGCCTCAAAAGTGAATCCACCGTTTCGGCTCTTCTAGCAGATATCTACACATGCGAGGGCTCTTTCGACAGACTTTTTTCCGGTAAATTATCTATTGTAAATACCTTTAGATAAAATGAATTGAGTACCAACTAGTTATCTGAGATCAAATTACGATACATATTACTTATGTCTTCTTTTTTTATCTCTGCGTTTCAGGTGCGATATTTAAAGCCGTCGAAACTCTGAACAAGGGCGGAAACAACGACTTCATAAGCCGAAGAGAATCCATCCGAGTCCTAGAATTCATCTTGCGCTCATCCAAAAAGTACAGGATCGCCTACTATCACATGGGGAGGTTCCTTCCAATGGCAGATGTCCCGCTGAGCAACGGTCAATTGCCGCTGATTGCGGCACGCCGAGCGAAGAGCGGGTGGAGGGTTTCTAGGTTGTTTCTCAAGTATAGATCATCTACAAGATAACTTGTAACGGTGAAGAAGAAACCAAATTATGTGCAAATAAAAATCCTCTACAGTTTATATTCATAATGCTATTTGTAAATAATATTCTATTCCTTTTAATATTATATAATAAATCAATCGTTGTCGTTAAAAAATGTATCATTTATCATTATTCCTAAGCCCTATTAAATGTGAGTCCCTCAGGTCTCCTGTCTGAATTATAAAAAATACAACAACAAAACTCTCTATGCTTTACCTGTGAGGTATAACACACTATGTCCATCTTTTACCAATTCAGCATTATTACACATTTGTATTAAACTTTTCTTGTTCTGCCAAGAGCTACAGATAACTATGTCCTAGACCAAATATAAGGAGAGTTTCTTTAATCAAAAAGGACATAATTATAAGTCCTCTTTGATTCGGAGGAAACAACTTTTTAAACAGTTATCCTGAAAACTGAGGCAAATGTGGCATAGTGTACATTATCTGCGAGGTACAGATACAAGACCTGGTCGTTAGAATCATTTATGTTTCTTTGATTCGAATATAATCAAATTAGCAAATCTTCGAACTAGTAGATTCTAACAAGCATAACAGCAAAGTTAGCACAGGTTTCAGGTCTTGAAAAGTGAAAAATAAAAAAGGAGCCGCACAAATCGTGCTCAGAGACTATTTTGTTGTAAAATCCAATTTTATATGAAAACAAAAATAAATTGAAAATCTCCATGCTTTGACGGGCATAATGGTGCAGATCAGGTTAATCAAAGACAAAATTATGAATCACAAATGCCAAACCTACAAACGAATTGAAATCGTTTATAGCTTCGAAAAAAAAAAAAGAAATGTTATACCTTCAGTAAAATAATCAGAAAGAAAAACATTTTGGAATAAGCCGAAAAAAACAACAATGAAATTGCTTAATCGGGACCATTATTCTGGCAAATATGTGAGAAAGAATATTACTTAAATTCAAAGTTTATCAGATCTAGTCTCAGGTTAAGACCACCTATTTTTGCGGATTATCCCCAGCAGTAAATCATATCATAAACCTTACTCAACAGAAGGTACAGTTATATTGCACAGATCAGAAATAACCGCTGGTCAGGTAGACCCGCTTTCAAATTAAGGCATCGTATTGCCACCTCCTGTCTCTTATTGAAAATCCAAGATAATGAGCTCAAAAATATTTACCATTTAGCTTTAACATCGCAATAAAACAATTAAAAAATACGAAGAGCTCTTAGTATTTTCCACAAATACCTTAGTATCTGAACGTTTTTTAGAACCTTTAGGTCATTATTACAATCAACGAAAAATGTAATAAGAATAATGATTATAAAAACTGAAAAAAATTTTGGTCAGTAAATCTACGAGTGACCCACCACTTCAACTGATCGTGCTGGCGAATTTTAACTTATTATCTATCTTTTTGTAGCTTTAATTCCTCTTGTCGTCAGAGCGTTGATTAAGAAAGGATTTCAACCGTCAAAAATTTAAAAATAAAAACACTAATTAATAGTAGAGATATTGTATTGAATATTGAAAAGCCCTAAGTTCATTTTTGCATGGTGCCTCTCCGGATGGGAAATATAATGTTCGTTTATTTACGGATGTTAGAGCAAAGTTCTCAAATCGTGGCGATTTCAAAGAAGCTTTAATACCTCCTTGAAACAAGAGCATAATAGAATTAAAAACATCAGTTGTGAAATTTTGTTTGTTGATAACGAACAATATGGAAAAGTAGCATTCACCCATTTCCAAAATGACCGACACAGATATAAAAATGCCAAACGTTAGGGATAGAAATAGTACCTTTTTGGACTCTTCTTTAGATACGGTAAAGTGTACCATCATCAATTCTATCGATTTACCTCGAACTAAAAACCTCATACAAACATAATACATAGCGTAAATACTGAAAAGTCGTTAAACGATTTAATTTTTCTTTTAATACACTTTTTAATCAGGACATTTTTTCCGCTAAATAATTACGGCATTACAGAATTTAAAAATCCCTCTCCTTGGTCGTGTGGAACGGGGGTGGGGATAGGGGATGTCCCGGAGCTACTTATACCACCGGACCCCGCAGGTACCACCGTCATTCCTTCAGACACCTCAGTCCCTTGCTCAGTCTCTCTCTATAGTGCCTGTCAGTGTAGTTTCGGAAGATGGCTGTACCTCAGATTGTCAGCGATCTGCATTATTATGTATACGTGAAGAAAAGGATCTGGTAAGTTCAACATTAATCACATTCATTCTAAAATAAAAAGTTCATTAATATTTAATGTAAGTGGTAGAACCCAATTAATTCACTACTATATTTCAGTTCTCAAAAGCTAGAGTTATACGAGAAACTTCAACGTCTGATAAAGAACAATCCTAAGCCTAGAGTCGTCTGTGAGTCGATCGTGAGCTGGTTGATATCCCTTCACCGGAAGTGTGTCCTGCCGAACTTAGGATGCGACTTCTGTCCATTCCACGATTTGCTCTACGTGGCAGTCAGATTGGTCGTCAAATTTCGCCTCAAAAGTGAATCCACCGTTTCGGCTCTTCTAGCAGATATCTACACATGCGAGGGCTCTTTCGACAGACTTTTTTCCGGTAAATTATCTATTGTAAATACCTTTAGATAAAATGAATTGAGTACCAACTAGTTATCTGAGATCAAATTACGATACATATTACTTATGTCTTCTTTTTTTATCTCTGCGTTTCAGGTGCGATATTTAAAGCCGTCGAAACTCTGAACAAGGGCGGAAACAACGACTTCATAAGCCGAAGAGAATCCATCCGAGTCCTAGAATTCATCTTGCGCTCATCCAAAAAGTACAGGATCGCCTACTATCACATGGGGAGGTTCCTTCCAATGGCAGATGTCCCGCTGAGCAACGGTCAATTGCCGCTGATTGCGGCACGCCGAGCGAAGAGCGGGTGGAGGGTTTCTAGGTTGTTTCTCAAGTATAGATCATCTACAAGATAACTTGTAACGGTGAAGAAGAAACCAAATTATGTGCAAATAAAAATCCTCTACAGTTTATATTCATAATGCTATTTGTAAATAATATTCTATTCCTTTTAATATTATATAATAAATCAATCGTTGTCGTTAAAAAATGTATCATTTATCATTATTCCTAAGCCCTATTAAATGTGAGTCCCTCAGGTCTCCTGTCTGAATTATAAAAAATACAACAACAAAACTCTCTATGCTTTACCTGTGAGGTATAACACACTATGTCCATCTTTTACCAATTCAGCATTATTACACATTTGTATTAAACTTTTCTTGTTCTGCCAAGAGCTACAGATAACTATGTCCTAGACCAAATATAAGGAGAGTTTCTTTAATCAAAAAGGACATAATTATAAGTCCTCTTTGATTCGGAGGAAACAACTTTTTAAACAGTTATCCTGAAAACTGAGGCAAATGTGGCATAGTGTACATTATCTGCGAGGTACAGATACAAGACCTGGTCGTTAGAATCATTTATGTTTCTTTGATTCGAATATAATCAAATTAGCAAATCTTCGAACTAGTAGATTCTAACAAGCATAACAGCAAAGTTAGCACAGGTTTCAGGTCTTGAAAAGTGAAAAATAAAAAAGGAGCCGCACAAATCGTGCTCAGAGACTATTTTGTTGTAAAATCCAATTTTATATGAAAACAAAAATAAATTGAAAATCTCCATGCTTTGACGGGCATAATGGTGCAGATCAGGTTAATCAAAGACAAAATTATGAATCACAAATGCCAAACCTACAAACGAATTGAAATCGTTTATAGCTTCGAAAAAAAAAAAAAGAAATGTTATACCTCCAGTAAAATAATCAGAAAGAAAAACATTTTGGAATAAGCCGAAAAAAACAACAATGAAATTGCTTAATCGGGACCATTATTCTGGCAAATATGTGAGAAAGAATATTACTTAAATTCAAAGTTTATCAGATCTAGTCTCAGGTTAAGACCACCTATTTTTGCGGATTATCCCCAGCAGTAAATCATATCATAAACCTTACTCAACAGAAGGTACAGTTATATTGCACAGATCAGAAATAACCGCTGGTCAGGTAGACCCGCTTTCAAATTAAGGCATCGTATTGCCAACTCCTGTCTCTTATTGAAAATCCAAGATAATGACCTACTACCATTTAGCTTTAACATCGCAATAAAACAATTAAAAAATACGAAGAGCTCTTAGTATTTTCCACAAATACCTTAGTATCTGAACGTTTTTTAGAACCTTTAGGTCATTATTACAATCAACGAAAAATGTAATAAGAATAATGATTATAAAAACTGAAAAAAATTTTGGTCAGTAAATCTACGAGTGACCCACCACTTCAACTGATCGTGCTGGCGAATTTTAACTTATTATCTATCTTTTTGTAGCTTTAATTCCTCTTGTCGTCAGAGCGTTGATTAAGAAAGGATTTCAACCGTCAAAAATTTAAAAATAAAAACACGGATTAATAGTAGAGATATTGTATTGAATATTGAAAAGCCCTAAGTTCATTTTTGCATGGTGCCTCTCCGGATGGGAAATATAATGTTCGTTTATTTACGGATGTTAGAGCAAAGTTCTCAAATCGTGGCGATTTCAAAGAAGCTTTAATACCTCCTTGAAACAAGAGCATAATAGAATTAAAACAATCAGTTGTGAAATTTTGTTTGTTGATAACGAACAATATGGAAAAGTAGCATTCACCCATTTCCAAAATGACCGACACAGATATAAAAATGCCAAACGTTAGGGATAGAAATAGTACCTTTTTGGACTCTTCTTTAGATACGGTAAAGTGTACCATCATCAATTCTATCGATTTACCTCGAACTAAAAACCTCATACAAACATAATACATAGCGTAAATACTGAAAAGTCGTTAAACGATTTAATTTTTCTTTTAATACACTTTTTAATCAGGACATTTTTTCCGCTAAATAATTACGGCATTACAGAATTTAAAAATCCCTCTCCTTGGTCGTGTGGAACGGGGGTGGGGAGAGGGGGTGTCCCGGAGCTACTTATACCACCGGACCCCGCAGGTACCACCGTCATTCCTTCAGACACCTCAGTCCCTTGCTCAGTCTCTCTCTCTATAGTCCCTGTCAGTGTAGTTTCGGAAGATTGCTGTACCTCAGATTGTCAGCGATCTGCATTATTATGTATACGTGAAGAAAAGGATCTGGTAAGTTCAACATTAATCACATTCATTCTAAAATAAAAAGTTCATTAATATTTAATGTAAGTGGTAGAACCCAATTAATTCACTACTATATTTCAGTTCTCAAAAGCTAGAGTTATACGAGAAACTTCAACGTCTGATAAAGAACAATCCTAAGCCTAGAGTCGTCTGTGAGTCGATCGTGAGCTGGTTGATATCCCTTCACCGGAAGTGTGTCCTGCCGAACTTAGGATGCGACTTCTGTCCATTCCACGATTTGCTCTACGTGGCAGTCAGATTGGTCGTCAAATTTTGCCTCAAAAGTGAATCCACCGTTTCGGCTCTTCTAGCAGATATCTACACATGCGAGGGCTCTTTCGACAGACTTTTTTCCGGTAAATTATCTATTGTAAATACCTTTAGATAAAATGAATTGAGTACCAACTAGTTATCTGAGATCAAATTACGATACATATTACTTATGTCTTCTTTTTTTATCTCTGCGTTTCAGGTGCGATATTTAAAGCCGTCGAAACTCTGAACAAGGGCGGAAACAACGACTTCATAAGCCGAAGAGAATCCATCCGAGTCCTAGAATTCATCTTGCGCTCATCCAAAAAGTACAGGATCGCCTACTATCACATGGGGAGGTTCCTTCCAATGGCAGATGTCCCGCTGAGCAACGGTCAATTGCCGCTGATTGCGGCACGCCGAGCGAAGAGCGGGTGGAGGGTTTCTAGGTTGTTTCTCAAGTATAGATCATCTACAAGATAACTTGTAACGGTGAAGAAGAAACCAAATTATGTGCAAATAAAAATCCTCTACAGTTTATATTCATAATGCTATTTGTAAATAATATTCTATTCCTTTTAATATTATATAATAAATCAATCGTTGTCGTTAAAAAATGTATCATTTATCATTATTCCTAAGCCCTATTAAATGTGAGTCCCTCAGGTCTCCTGTCTGAATTATAAAAAATACAACAACAAAACTCTCTATGCTTTACCTGTGAGGTATAACACACTATGTCCATCTTTTACCAATTCAGCATTATTACACATTTGTATTAAACTTTTCTTGTTCTGCCAAGAGCTACAGATAACTATGTCCTAGACCAAATATAAGGAGAGTTTCTTTAATCAAAAAGGACATAATTATAAGTCCTCTTTGATTCGGAGGAAACAACTTTTTAAACAGTTATCCTGAAAACTGAGGCAAATGTGGCATAGTGTACATTATCTGCGAGGTACAGATACAAGACCTGGTCGTTAGAATCATTTATATTTCTTTGACTCGAATATAATCAAATTAGCAAATCTTCGAACTAGTAGATTCTAACAAGCATAACAGCAAAGTTAGCACAGGTTTCAGGTCTTGAAAAGTGAAAAATAAAAAAGGAGCCGCACAAATCGTGCTCAGAGACTATTTTGTTGTAAAATCCAATTTTATATGAAAACAAAAATAAATTGAAAACCTCCATGCTTTGACGGGCATAATGGTGCAGATCAGGTTAATCAAAGACAAAATTATGAATCACAAATGCCAAACCTACAAACGAATTGAAATCGTTTATAGCTTCGAAAAAAAAAAAAGAAATGTTATACCTCCAGTAAAATAATCAGAAAGAAAAACATTTTGGAATAAGCCGAAAAAAACAACAATGAAATTGCTTAATCGGGACCATTATTCTGGCAAATATGTGAGAAAGAATATTACTTAAATTCAAAGTTTATCAGATCTAGTCTCAGGTTAAGACCACCTATTTTTGCGGATTATCCCCAGCAGTAAATCATATCATAAACCTTACTCAACAGAAGGTACAGTTATATTGCACAGATCAGAAATAACCGCTGGTCAGGTAGACCCGCTTTCACATTAAGGCATCGTATTGCCACCTCCTGTCTCTTATTGAAAACCCAAGATAATGAGCTCAAAAATATTTACCATTTAGCTTTAACATCGCAATAAAACAATTAAAAAATACGAAGAGCTCTTAGTATTTTCCACAAATACCTTAGTATCTGAACGTTTTTTAGAACCTTTAGGTCATTATTACAATCAACGAAAAATGTAATAAGAATAATGATTATAAAAACTGAAAAAAATTTTGGTCAGTAAATCTACGAGTGACCCACCACTTCAACTGATCGTGCTGGCGAATTTTAACTTATTATCTATCTTTTTGTAGCTTTAATTCCTCTTGTCGTCAGAGCGTTGATTAAGAAAGGATTTCAACCGTCAAAAATTTAAAAATAAAAACACGGATTAAAAGTAGAGATATTGTATTGAATATTGAAAAGCCCTAAGTTCATTTTTGCATGGTGCCTCTCCGGATGGGAAATATAATGTTCGTTTATTTACGGATGTTAGAGCAAAGTTCTCAAATCGTGGCGATTTCAAAGAAGCTTTAATACCTCCTTGAAACAAGAGCATAATAGAATTAAAACAATCAGTTGTGAAATTTTGTTTGTTGATAACGAACAATATGGAAAAGTAGCATTCACCCATTTCCAAAATGACCGACACAGATATAAAAATGCCAAACGTTAGGGATAGAAATAGTACCTTTTTGGACTCTTCTTTAGATACGGTAAAGTGTACCATCATCAATTCTATCGATTTACCTCGAACTAAAAACCTCATACAAACATAATACATAGCGTAAATACTGAAAAGTCGTTAAACGATTTAATTTTTCTTTTAATACACTTTTTAATCAGGACATTTTTTCCGCTAAATAATTACGGCATTACAGAATTTAAAAATCCCTCTCCTTGGTCGTGTGGAACGGGGGTGGGGAGAGGGGGTGTCCCGGAGCTACTTATACCACCGGACCCCGCAGGTACCACCGTCATTCCTTCAGACACCTCAGTCCCTTGCTCAGTCTCTCTCTATAGTGCCTGTCAGTGTAGTTTCGGAAGATGGCTGTACCTCAGATTGTCAGCGATCTGCATTATTATGTATACGTGAAGAAAAGGATCTGGTAAGTTCAACATTAATCACATTCATTCTAAAATAAAAAGTTCATTAATATTTAATGTAAGTGGTAGAACCCAATTAATTCACTACTATATTTCAGTTCTCAAAAGCTAGAGTTATACGAGAAACTTCAACGTCTGATAAAGAACAATCCTAAGCCTATAGTCGTCTGTGAGTCGATCGTGAGCTGGTTGATATCCCTTCACCGGAAGTGTGTCCTGCCGAACTTAGGATGCGACTTCTGTCCATTCCACGATTTGCTCTACGTGGCAGTCAGATTGGTCGTCAAATTTCGCCTCAAAAGTGAATCCACCGTTTCGGCTCTTCTAGCAGATATCTACACATGCGAGGGCTCTTTCGACAGACTTTTTTCCGGTAAATTATCTATTGTAAATACCTTTAGATAAAATGAATTGAGTACCAACTAGTTATCTGAGATCAAATTACGATACATATTACTTATGTCTTCTTTTTTTATCTCTGCGTTTCAGGTGCGATATTTAAAGCCGTCGAAACTCTGAACAAGGGCGGAAACAACGACTTCATAAGCCGAAGAGAATCCATCCGAGTCCTAGAATTCATCTTGCGCTCATCCAAAAAGTACAGGATCGCCTACTATCACATGGGGAGGTTCCTTCCAATGGCAGATGTCCCGCTGAGCAACGGTCAATTGCCGCTGATTGCGGCACGCCGAGCGAAGAGCGGGTGGAGGGTTTCTAGGTTGTTTCTCAAGTATAGATCATCTACAAGATAACTTGTAGCGGTGAAGAAGAAACCAAATTATGTGCAAATGAAAAATCCTCTACAGTTTATATTCATAATGCTATTTGTAAATAATATTCTATTCCTTTTAATATTATATAATAAATCAATCGTTGTCGTTAAAAAATGTATCATTTATCATTATTCCTAAGCCCTATTAAATGTGAGTCCCTCAGGTCTCCTGTCTGAATTATAAAAAATACAACAACAAAACTCTCTATGCTTTACCTGTGAGGTATAACACACTATGTCCATCTTTAACCAATTCAGCATTATTACACATTTGTATTAAACTTTTCTTGTTCTGCCAAGGGCTACAGATAACTATGTCCTAGACCAAATATAAGGAGAGTTTCTTTAATCAAAAAGGACATAATTATAAGTCCTCTTTGATTCGGAGGAAACAACTTTGTAAACAGTTATCCTGAAAACTGAGGCAAATGTGGCATAGTGTACATTATCTGCGAGGTACAGATACAAGACCTGGTCGTTAGAATCATTTATGTTTCTTTGATTCGAATATAATCAAATTAGCAAATCTTCGAACTAGTAGATTCTAACAAGCATAACAGCAAAGTTAGCACAGGTTTCAGGTCTTGAAAAGTGAAAAATAAAAAAGGAGCCGCACAAATCGTGCTCAGAGACTATTTTGTTGTAAAATCCAATTTTATATGAAAACAAAAATAAATTGAAAATCTCCATGCTTTGACGGGCATAATGGTGCAGATCAGGTTAATCAAAGACAAAATTATGAATCACAAATGCCAAACCTACAAACGAATTGAAATCGTTTATAGCTTCGAAAAAAAAAAAAAGAAATGTTATACCTCCAGTAAAATAATCAGAAAGAAAAACATTTTGGAATAAGCCGAAAAAAACAACAATGAAATTGCTTAATCGGGACCATTATTCTGGCAAATATGTGAGAAAGAATATTACTTAAATTCAAAGTTTATCAGATCTAGTCTCAGGTTAAGACCACCTATTTTTGCGGATTATCCCCAGCAGTAAATCATATCATAAACCTTACTCAACAGAAGGTACAGTTATATTGCACAGATCAGAAATAACCGCTGGTCAGGTAGACCCGCTTTCAAATTAAGGCATCGTATTGCCACCTCCTTTCTCTTATTCAAAATCCAAGATAATGAGCTCAAAAATATATACCATTTAGCTTTAACATCGCAATAAAACAATTAAAAAATACGAAGAGCTCTTAGTATTTTCCACAAATACCTTAGTATCTGAACGTTTTTTAGAACCTTTAGGTCATTATTACAATCAACGAAAAATATAATAAGAATAATGATTATAAAAACTGAAAAAAATTTTGGTCAGTAAATCTACGAGTGACCCACCACTTCAACTGATCGTGCTGGCGAATTTTAACTTATTATCTATCTTTTTGTAGCTTTAATTCCTCTTGTCGTCAGAGCGTTGATTAAGAAAGGATTTCAACCGTCAAAAATTTAAAAATAAAAACACGGATTAATAGTAGAGATATTGTATTGAATATTGAAAAGCCCTAAGTTCATTTTTGCATGGTGCCTCTCCGGATGGGAAATATAATGTTCGTTTATTTACGGATGTTAGAGCAAAGTTCTCAAATCGTGGCGATTTCAAAGAAGCTTTAATACCTCCTTGAAACAAGAGCATAATAGAATTAAAACAATCAGTTGTGAAATTTTGTTTGTTGATAACGAACAATATGGAAAAGTAGCATTCACCCATTTCCAAAATGACCGACACAGATATAAAAATGCCAAACGTTAGGGATAGAGATAGTACCTTTTTGGACTCTTCTTTAGATACGGTAAAGTGTACCATCATCAATTCTATCGATTTACCTCGAACTAAAAACCTCATACAAACATAATACATAGCGTAAATACTGAAAAGTCGTTAAACGATTTAATTTTTCTTTTAATACACTTTTTAATCAGGACATTTTTTCCGCTAAATAATTACGACATTACAGAATTTAAAAATCCCTCTCCTTGGTCGTGTGGAACGGGGGTGGGGAGAGGGGGTGTCCCGGAGCTACTTATACCACCGGACCCCGCAGGTACCACCGTCATTCCTTCAGACACCTCAGTCCCTTGCTCAGTCTCTCTCTCTATAGTCCCTGTCAGTGTAGTTTCGGAAGATGGCTGTACCTCAGATTGTCAGCGATCTGCATTATTATGTATACGTGAAGAAAAGGATCTGGTAAGTTCAACATTAATCACATTCATTCTAAAATAAAAAGTTCATTAATATTTAATGTAAGTGGTAGAACCCAATTAATTCACTACTATATTTCAGTTCACAAAATCTAGAGTTATACGAGAAACTTCAACGTCTGATAAAGAACAATCCTAAGCCTAGAGTCGTCTGTGAGTCGATCGTGAGCTGGTTGATATCCCTTCACCGGAAGTGTGTCCTGCCGAACTTAGGATGCGACTTCTGTCCATTCCACGATTTGCTCTACGTGGCAGTCAGATTGGTCGTCAAATTTCGCCTCAAAAGTGAATCCACCGTTTCGGCTCTTCTAGCAGATATCTACACATGCGAGGGCTCTTTCGACAGACTTTTTTCCGGTAAATTATCTATTGTAAATACCTTTAGATAAAATGAATTGAGTACCAACTAGTTATCTGAGATCAAATTACGATACATATTACTTATGTCTTCTTTTTTTATCTCTGCGTTTCAGGTGCGATATTTAAAGCCGTCGAAACTCTGAACAAGGGCGGAAACAACGACTTCATAAGCCGAAGAGAATCCATCCGAGTCCTAGAATTCATCTTGCGCTCATCCAAAAAGTACAGGATCGCCTACTATCACATGGGGAGGTTCCTTCCAATGGCAGATGTCCCGCTGAGCAACGGTAAATTGCCGCTGATTGCGGCACGCCGAGCGAAGAGCGGGTGGAGGGTTTCTAGGTTGTTTCTCAAGTATAGATCATCTACAAGATAACTTGTAACGGTGAAGAAGAAACCAAATTATGTGCAAATAAAAATCCTCTACAGTTTATATTCATAATGCTATTTGTAAATAATATTCTATTCCTTTTAATATTATATAATAAATCAATCGTTGTCGTTAAAAAATGTATCATTTATCATTATTCCTAAGCCCTATTAAATGTGAGTCCCTCAGGTCTCCTGTCTGAATTATAAAAAATACAACAACAAAACTCTCTATGCTTTACCTGTGAGGTATAACACACTATGTTCATCTTTAACCAATTCAGCATTATTACACATTTGTATTAAACTTTTCTTGTTCTGCCAAGAGCTACAGATAACTATGTCCTAGACCAAATATAAGGAGAGTTTCTTTAATCAAAAAGGACATAATTATAAGTCCTCTTTGATTCGGAGGAAACAACTTTTTAAACAGTTATCCTGAAAACTGAGGCAAATGTGGCATAGTGTACATTATCTGCGAGGTACAGATACAAGACCTGGTCGTTAGAATCATTTATGTTTCTTTGATTCGAATATAATCAAATTAGCAAATCTTCGAACTAGTAGATTCTAACAAGCATAACAGCAAAGTTAGCACAGGTTTCAGGTCTTGAAAAGTGAAAAATAAAAAAGGAGCCGCACAAATCGTGCTCAGAGACTATTTTGTTGTAAAATCCAATTTTATATGAAAACAAAAATAAATTGAAAATCTCCATGCTTTGACGGGTATAATGGTGCAGATCAGGTTAATCAAAGACAAAATTATGAATCACAAATGCCAAACCTACAAACGAATTGAAATCGTTTATAGCTTCGAAAAAAAAAAAAGAAATGTTATACCTCCAGTAAAATAATCAGAAAGAAAAACATTTTGGAATAAGCCGAAAAAAACAACAATGAAATTGCTTAATCGGGGCCATTATTCTGGCAAATATGTGAGAAAGAATATTACTTAAATTCAAAGTTTATCAGATCTAGTGTCAGGTTAAGACCACCTATTTTTGCGGATTATCCCCAGCAGTAAATCATATCATAAACCTTACTCAACAGAAGGTACAGTTATATTGCACAGATCAGAAATAACCGCTGGACAGGTAGACCCGCTTTCAAATTAAGGCATCGTATTGCCACCTCCTGTCTCTTATTGAAAATCCAAGATAATGAGCTACTACCATTTAGCTTTAACATCGCAATAAAACAATTAAAAAATACGAAGAGCTCTTAGTATTTTCCACAAATACCTTAGTATCTGAACGTTTTTTAGAACCTTTAGGTCATTATTACAATCAACGAAAAATGTAATAAGAATAATGATTATAAAAACTGAAAAAAATTTTGGTCAGTAAATCTACGAGTGACCCACCACTTCAACTGATCGTGCTGGCGAATTTTAACTTATTATCTATCTTTTTGTAGCTTTAATTCCTCTTGTCGTCAGAGCGTTGATTAAAAAAGGATTTCAACCGTCAAAAATTTAAAAATAAAAACACGGATTAATAGTAGAGATATTGTATTGAATATTGAAAAGCCCTAAGTTCATTTTTGCATGGTGCCTCTCCGGATGGGAAATATAATGTTCGTTTATTTACGGATGTTAGAGCAAAGTTCTCAAATCGTGGCGATTTCAAAGAAGCTTTAATACCTCCTTGAAACAAGAGCATAATAGAATTAAAACAATCAGTTGTGAAATTTTGTTTGTTGATAACGAACAATATGGAAAAGTAGCATTCGCCCATTTCCAAAATGACCGACACAGATATAAAAATGCCAAACGTTAGGGATAGAAATAGTACCTTTTTGGACTCTTCTTTAGATACGGTAAAGTGTACCATCATCAATTCTATCGATTTACCTCGAACTAAAAACCTCATACAAACATAATACATAGCGTAAATACTGAAAAGTCGTTAAACGATTTAATTTTTCTTTTAATACACTTTTTAATCAGGACATTTTTTCCGCTAAATAATTACGGCATTACAGAATTTAAAAATCCCTCTCCTTGGTCGTGTGGAACGGGGGTGGGGAGAGGGGGTGTCCCGGAGCTACTTATACCACCGGACCCCGCAGGTACCACCGTCATTCCTTCAGACACCTCAGTCCCTTGCTCAGTCTCTCTCTATAGTCCCTGTCAGTGTAGTTTCGGAAGATGGCTGTACCTCAGATTGTCAGCGATCTGCATTATTATGTATACGTGAAGAAAAGGATCTGGTAAGTTCAACATTAATAACATTCATTCTAAAATAAAAAGTTCATTAATATTTAATGTAAGTGGTAGAACCCAATTAATTCACTACTATATTTCAGTTCACAAAAGCTAGAGTTATACGAGAAACTTCAACGTCTGATAAAGAACAATCCTAAGCCTAGAGTCGTCTGTGAGTCGATCGTGAGCTGGTTGATATCCCTTCACCGGAAGTGTGTCCTGCCGAACTTAGGATGCGACTTCTGTCCATTCCACGATTTGCTCTACGTGGCAGTCAGATTGGTCGTCAAATTTCGCCTCAAAAGTGAATCCACCGTTTCGGCTCTTCTAGCAGATATCTACACATGCGAGGGCTCTTTCGACAGACTTTTTTCCGGTAAATTATCTATTGTAAATACCTTTAGATAAAATGAATTGAGTACCAACTAGTTATCTGAGATCAAATTACGATACATATTACTTATGTCTTCTTTTTTTATCTCTGCGTTTCAGGTGCGATATTTAAAGCCGTCGAAACTCTGAACAAGGGCGGAAACAACGACTTCATAAGCCGAAGAGAATCCATCCGAGGCCTAGAATTCATCTTGCGCTCATCCAAAAAGTACAGGATCGCCTACTATCACATGGGGAGGTTCCTTCCAATGGCAGATGTCCCGCTGAGCAACGGTCAATTGCCGCTGATTGCGGCACGCCGAGCGAAGAGCGGGTGGAGGGTTTCTAGGTTGTTTCTCAAGTATAGATCATCTACAAGATAACTTGTAACGGTGAAGAAGAAACCAAATTATGTGCAAATAAAAATCCTCTACAGTTTATATTCATAATGCTATTTGTAAATAATATTCTATTCCTTTTAATATTATATAATAAATCAATCGTTGTCGTTAAAAAATGTATCATTTATCATTATTCCTAAGCCCTATTAAATGTGAGTCCCTCAGGTCTCCTGTCTGAATTATAAAAAATACAACAACAAAACTCTCTATGCTTTACCTGTGAGGTATAACACACTATGTCCATCTTTAACCAATTCAGCATTATTACACATTTGTATTAAACTTTTCTTGTTCTGCCAAGAGCTACAGATAACTATGTCCTAGACCAAATATAAGGAGAGTTTCTTTAATCAAAAAGGACATAATTATAAGTCCTCTTTGATTCGGAGGAAACAACTTTTTAAACAGTTATCCTGAAAACTGAGGCAAATGTGGCATAGTGTACATTATCTGCGAGGTACAGATACAAGACCTGGTCGTTAGAATCATTTATGTTTCTTTGATTCGAATATAATCAAATTAGCAAATCTTCGAACTAGTAGATTCTAACAAGCATAACAGCAAAGTTAGCACAGGTTTCAGGTCTTGAAAAGTGAAAAATAAAAAAGGAGCCGCACAAATCGTGCTCAGAGACTATTTTGTTGTAAAATCCAATTTTATATGAAAACAAAAATAAATTGAAAATCTCCATGCTTTGACGGCCATAATGGTGCAGATCAGGTTAATCAAAGACAAAATTATGAATCACAAATGCCAAACCTACAAACGAATTGAAATCGTTTATAGCTTCGAAAAAAAAAAAAGAAATGTTATACCTCCAGTAAAATAATCAGAAAGAAAAACATTTTGGAATAAGCCGAAAAAAACAACAATGAAATTGCTTAATCGGGACCATTATTCTGGCAAATATGTGAGAAAGAATATTACTTAAATTCAAAGTTTATCAGATCTAGTCTCAGGTTAAGACCACCTATTTTTGCGGATTATCCCCAGCAGTAAATCATATCATAAACCTTACTCAACAGAAGGTACAGTTATATTGCACAGATCAGAAATAACCGCTGGTCAGGTAGACCCGCTTTCAAATTAAGGCATCGTATTGCCACCTCCTGTCTCTTATTGAAAATCCAAGATAATGAGCTCAAAAATATTTACCATTTAGCTTTAACATCGCAATAAAACTATTAAAAAATACGAAGAGCTCTTAGTATTTTCCACAAATACCTTAGTATCTGAACGTTTTTTAGAACCTTTAGGTCATTATTACAATCAACGAAAAATGTAATAAGAATAATGATTATAAAAACTGAAAAAAATTTTGGTCAGTAAATCTACGAGTGACCCACCACTTCAACTGATCGTGCTGGCGAATTTTAACTTATTATCTATCTTTTTGTAGCTTTAATTCCTCTTGTCGTCAGAGCGTTGATTAAGAAAGGATTTCAACCGTCAAAAATTTAAAAATAAAAACACGGATTAATAGTAGAGATATTGTATTGAATATTGAAAAGCCCTAAGTTCATTTTTGCATGGTGCCTCTCCGGATGGGAAATATAATGTTCGTTTATTTACGGATGTTAGAGCAAAGTTCTCAAATCGTGGCGATTTCAAAGAAGCTTTAATACCTCCTTGAAACAAGAGCATAATAGAATTAAAACAATCAGTTGTGAAATTTTGTTTGTTGATAACGAACAATATGGAAAAGTAGCATTCACCCATTTCCAAAATGACCGACACAGATATAAAAATGCCAAACGTTAGGGATAGAAATAGTACCTTTTTGGACTCTTCTTTAGATACGGTAAAGTGTACCATCATCAATTCTATCGATTTACCTCGAACTAAAAACCTCATACAAACATAATACATAGCGTAAATACTGAAAAGTCGTTAAACGATTTAATTTTTCTTTTAATACACTTTTTAATCAGGACATTTTTTCCGCTAAATAATTACGGCATTACAGAATTTAAAAATCCCTCTCCTTGGTCGTGTGGAACGGGGGTGGGGAGAGGGGGTGTCCCGGAGCTACTTATACCACCGGACCCCGCAGGTACCACCGTCATTCCTTCAGACACCTCAGTC
The DNA here is from genome assembly GCA_948150685.1 of Rhaphigaster nebulosa. Lineage (NCBI taxonomy): Eukaryota > Metazoa > Arthropoda > Insecta > Hemiptera > Pentatomidae > Rhaphigaster > Rhaphigaster nebulosa. The sequence goes on along the minus strand of OX411306.1, from coordinate 99,575,447 downwards.
CCTTGCTCAGTCTCTCTCTATAGTCCCTGTCAGTGTAGTTTCGGAAGATGGCTGTACCTCAGATTGTCAGCGATCTGCATTATTATGTATACGTGAAGAAAAGGATCTGGTAAGTTCAACATTAATCACATTCATTCTAAAATAAAAAGTTCATTAATATTTAATGTAAGTGGTAGAACCCAATTAATTCACTACTATATTTCAGTTCTCAAAAGCTAGAGTTATACGAGAAACTTCAACGTCTGATAAAGAACAATCCTAAGCCTAGAGTCGTCTGTGAGTCGATCGTGAGCTGGTTGATATCCCTTCACCGGAAGTGTGTCCTGCCGAACTTAGGATGCGACTTCTGTCCATTCCACGATTTGCTCTACGTGGCAGTCAGATTGGTCGTCAAATTTCGCCTCAAAAGTGAATCCACCGTTTCGGCTCTTCTAGCAGATATCTACACATGCGAGGGCTCTTTCGACAGACTTTTTTCCGGTAAATTATCTATTGTAAATACCTTTAGATAAAATGAATTGAGTACCAACTAGTTATCTGAGATCAAATTACGATACATATTACTTATGTCTTCTTTTTTTATCTCTGCGTTTCAGGTGCGATATTTAAAGCCGTCGAAACTCTGAACAAGGGCGGAAACAACGACTTCATAAGCCGAAGAGAATCCATCCGAGTCCTAGAATTCATCTTGCGCTCATCCAAAAAGTACAGGATCGCCTACTATCACATGGGGAGGTTCCTTCAAATGGCAGATGTCCCGCTGAGCAACGGTCAATTGCCGCTGATTGCGGCACGCCGAGCGAAGAGTGGGTGGAGGGTTTCTAGGTTGTTTCTCAAGTATAGATCATCTACAAGATAACTTGTAACGGTGAAGAAGAAACCAAATTATGTGCAAATAAAAATCCTCTACAGTTTATATTCATAATGCTATTTGTAAATAATATTCTATTCCTTTTAATATTATATAATAAATCAATCGTTGTCGTTAAAAAATGTATCATTTATCATTATTCCTAAGCCCTATTAAATGTGAGTCCCTCAGGTCTCCTGTCTGAATTATAAAAAATACAACAACAAAACTCTCTATGCTTTACCTGTGAGGTATAACACACTATGTCCATCTTTAACCAATTCAGCATTATTACACATTTGTATTAAACTTTTCTTGTTCTGCCAAGAGCTACAGATAACTATGTCCTAGACCAAATATAAGGAGAGTTTCTTTAATCAAAAAGGACATAATTATAAGTCCTCTTTGATTCGGAGGAAACAACTTTTTAAACAGTTATCCTGAAAACTGAGGCAAATGTGGCATAGTGTACATTATCTGCGAGGTACAGATACAAGACCTGGTCGTTAGAATCATTTATGTTTCTTTGATTCGAATATAATCAAATTAGCAAATCTTCGAACTAGTAGATTCTAACAAGCATAACAGCAAAGTTAGCACAGGTTTCAGGTCTTGAAAAGTGAAAAATAAAAAAGGAGCCGCACAAATCGTGCTCAGAGACTATTTTGTTGTAAAATCCAATTTTATATGAAAACAAAAATAAATTGAAAATCTCCATGCTTTGACGGCCATAATGGTGCAGATCAGGTTAATCAAAGACAAAATTATGAATCACAAATGCCAAACCTACAAACGAATTGAAATCGTTTATAGCTTCGAAAAAAAAAAAAGAAATGTTATACCTCCAGTAAAATAATCAGAAAGAAAAACATTTTGGAATAAGCCGAAAAAAACAACAATGAAATTGCTTAATCGGGACCATTATTCTGGCAAATATGTGAGAAAGAATATTACTTAAATTCAAACTTTATCAGATCTAGTCTCAGGTTAAGACCACCTATTTTTGCGGATTATCCCCAGCAGTAAATCATATCATAAACCTTACTCAACAGAAGGTACAGTTATATATATAAAGGATCAGAAATAACCGCTGGTCAGGTAGACCCGCTTTCAAATTAAGGCATCGTATTGCCACCTCCTGTCTCTTATTGAAAATCCAAGATAATGAGCTCAAAAATATTTACCATTTAGCTTTAACATCGCAATAAAACAATTAAAAAATACGAAGAGCTCTTAGTATTTTCCACAAATACCTTAGTATCTGAACGTTTTTTAGAACCTTTAGGTCATTATTACAATCAACGAAAAATGTAATAAGAATAATGATTATAAAAACTGAAAAAAATTTTGGTCAGTAAATCTACGAGTGACCCACCACTTCAACTGATCGTGCTGGCGAATTTTAACTTATTATCTATCTTTTTGTAGCTTTAATTCCTCTTGTCGTCAGAGCGTTGATTAAGAAAGGATTTCAACCGTCAAAAATTTAAAAATAAAAACACGGATTAATAGTAGAGATATTGTATTGAATATTGAAAAGCCCTAAGTTCATTTTTGCATGGTGCCTCTCCGGATGGGAAATATAATGTTCGTTTATTTACGGATGTTAGAGCAAAGTTCTCAAATCGTGGCGATTTCAAAGAAGCTTTAATACCTCCTTGAAACAAGAGCATAATAGAATTAAAACAATCAGTTGTGAAATTTTGTTTGTTGATAACGAACAATATGGAAAAGTAGCATTCACCCATTTCCAAAATGACCGACACAGATATAAAAATGCCAAACGTTAGGGATAGAAATAGTACCTTTTTGGACTCTTCTTTAGATACGGTAAAGTGTACCATCATCAATTCTATCGATTTACCTCGAACTAAAAACCTCATACAAACATAATACATAGCGTAAATACTGAAAAGTCGTTAAACGATTTAATTTTTCTTTTAATACACTTTTTAATCAGGACATTTTTTCCGCTAAATAATTACGGCATTACAGAATTTAAAAATCCCTCTCCTTGGTCGTGTGGAACGGGGGTGGGGAGAGGGGGTGTCCCGGAGCTACTTATACCACCGGACCCCGCAGGTACCACCGTCATTCCTTCAGACACCTCAGTCCCTTGCTCAGTCTCTCTCTATAGTCCCTGTCAGTGTAGTTTCGGAAGATGGCTGTACCTCAGATTGTCAGCGATCTGCATTATTATGTATACGTGAAGAAAAGGATCTGGTAAGTTCAACATTAATCACATTCATTCTAAAATAAAAAGTTCATTAATATTTAATGTAAGTGGTAGAACCCAATTAATTCACTACTATATTTCAGTTCTCAAAAGCTAGAGTTATACGAGAAACTTCAACGTCTGATAAAGAACAATCCTAAGCCTAGAGTCGTCTGTGAGTCGATCGTGAGCTGGTTGATATCCCTTCACCGGAAGTGTGTCCTGCCGAACTTAGGATGCGACTTCTGTCCATTCCACGATTTGCTCTACGTGGCAGTCAGATTGGTCGTCAAATTTCGCCTCAAAAGTGAATCCACCGTTTCGGCTCTTCTAGCAGATATCTACACATGCGAGGGCTCTTTCGACAGACTTTTTTCCGGTAAATTATCTATTGTAAATACCTTTAGATAAAATGAATTGAGTACCAACTAGTTATCTGAGATCAAATTACGATACATATTACTTATGTCTTCTTTTTTTATCTCTGCGTTTCAGGTGCGATATTTAAAGCCGTCGAAACTCTGAACAAGGGCGGAAACAACGACTTCATAAGCCGAAGAGAATCCATCCGAGTCCTAGAATTCATCTTGCGCTCATCCAAAAAGTACAGGATCGCCTACTATCACATGGGGAGGTTCCTTCCAATGGCAGATGTCCCGCTGAGCAACGGTCAATTGCCGCTGATTGCGGCACGCCGAGCGAAGAGTGGGTGGAGGGTTTCTAGGTTGTTTCTCAAGTATAGATCATCTACAAGATAACTTGTAACGGTGAAGAAGAAACCAAATTATGTGCAAATAAAAATCCTCTACAGTTTATATTCATAATGCTATTTGTAAATAATATTCTATTCCTTTTAATATTATATAATAAATCAATCGTTGTCGTTAAAAAATGTATCATTTATCATTATTCCTAAGCCCTATTAAATGTGAGTCCCTCAGGTCTCCTGTCTGAATTATAAAAAATACAACAACAAAACTCTCTATGCTTTACCTGTGAGGTATAACACACTACGTCCACCTTTTACCAATTCAGCATTATTACACATTTGTATTAAACTTTTCTTGTTCTGCCAAGAGCTACAGATAACTATGTCCTAGACCAAATATAAGGAGAGTTTCTTTAATCAAAAAGGACATAATTATAAGTCCTCTTTGATTCGGAGGAAACAACTTTTTAAACAGTTATCCTGAAAACTGAGGCAAATGTGGCATAGTGTACATTATCTGCGAGGTACAGATACAAGACCTGGTCGTTAGAATCATTTATGTTTCTTTGATTCGAATATAATCAAATTAGCAAATCTTCGAACTAGTAGATTCTAACAAGCATAACAGCAAAGTTAGCACAGGTTTCAGGTCTTGAAAAGTGAAAAATAAAAAGGAGCCGCACAAATCGTGCTCAGAGACTATTTTGTTGTAAAATCCAATTTTATATGAAAACAAAAATAAATTGAAAATCTCCATGCTTTGACGGGCATAATGGTGCAGATCAGGTTAATCAAAGACAAAATTATGAATCACAAATGCCAAACCTACAAACGAATTGAAATCGTTTATAGCTTCGAAAAAAAAAAAAGAAATGTTATACCTCCAGTAAAATAATCAGAAAGAAAAACATTTTGGAATAAGCCGAAAAAAACAACAATGAAATTGCTTAATCGGGACCATTATTCTGGCAAATATGTGAGAAAGAATATTACTTAAATTCAAAGTTTATCAGATCTAGTCTCAGGTTAAGACCACCTATTTTTGCGGATTATCCCCAGCAGTAAATCATATCATAAACCTTACTCAACAGAAGGTACAGTTATATATATAAAGGATCAGAAATAACCGCTGGTCAGGTAGACCCGCTTTCAAATTAAGGCATCGTATTGCCACCTCCTGTCTCTTATTGAAAATCCAAGATAATGAGCTCAAAAATATTTACCATTTAGCTTTAACATCGCAATAAAACAATTAAAAAATACGAAGAGCTCTTAGTATTTTCCACAAATACCTTAGTATCTGAACGTTTTTTAGAACCTTTAGGTCATTATTACAATCAACGAAAAATGTAATAAGAATAATGATTATAAAAACTGAAAAAAATTTTGGTCAGTAAATCTACGAGTGACCCACCACTTCAACTGATCGTGCTGGCGAATTTTAACTTATTATCTATCTTTTTGTAGCTTTAATTCCTCTTGTCGTCAGAGCGTTGATTAAGAAAGGATTTCAACCGTCAAAAATTTAAAAATAAAAACACGGATTAATAGTAGAGATATTGTATTGAATATTGAAAAGCCCTAAGTTCATTTTTGCATGGTGCCTCTCCGGATGGGAAATATAATGTTCGTTTATTTACGGATGTTAGAGCAAAGTTCTCAAATCGTGGCGATTTCTTTTTCTTTCACTTTTTAATCAGGACATTTTTTCCGCTAAATAATTACGGCATTACAGAATTTAAAAATCCCTCTCCTTGGTCGTGTGGAACGGGGGTGGGGAGAGGGGGTGTCCCGGAGCTACTTATACCACCGGACCCCGCAGGTACCACCGTCATTCCTTCAGACACCTCAGTCCCTTGCTCAGTCTCTCTCTATAGTCCCTGTCAGTGTAGTTTCGGAAGATGGCTGTACCTCAGATTGTCAGCGATCTGCATTATTATGTATACGTGAAGAAAAGGATCTGGTAAGTTCAACATTAATCACATTCATTCTAAAATAAAAAGTTCATTAATATTTAATGTAAGTGGTAGAACCCAATTAATTCACTACTATATTTCAGTTCTCAAAAGCTAGAGTTATACGAGAAACTTCAACGTCTGATAAAGAACAATCCTAAGCCTAGAGTCGTCTGTGAGTCGATCGTGAGCTGGTTGATATCCCTTCACCGGAAGTGTGTCCTGCCGAACTTAGGATGCGACTTCTGTCCATTCCACGATTTGCTCTACGTGGCAGTCAGATTGGTCGTCAAATTTCGCCTCAAAAGTGAATCCACCGTTTCGGCTCTTCTAGCAGATATCTACACATGCGAGGGCTCTTTCGACAGACTTTTTTCCGGTAAATTATCTATTGTAAATACCTTTAGATAAAATTAATTGAGTACCAACTAGTTATCTGAGATCAAATTACGATACATATTACTTATGTCTTCTTTTTTTATCTCTGCGTTTCAGGTGCGATATTTAAAGCCGTCGAAACTCTGAACAAGGGCGGAAACAACGACTTCATAAGCCGAAGAGAATCCATCCGAGTCCTAGAATTCATCTTGCGCTCATCCAAAAAGTACAGGATCGCCTACTATCACATGGGGAGGTTCCTTCCAATGGCAGATGTCCCGCTGAGCAACGGTCAATTGCCGCTGATTGCGGCACGCCGAGCGAAGAGTGGGTGGAGGGTTTCTAGGTTGTTTCTCAAGTATAGATCATCTACAAGATAACTTGTAACGGTGAAGAAGAAACCAAATTATGTGCAAATAAAAATCCTCTACAGTTTATATTCATAATGCTATTTGTAAATAATATTCTATTCCTTTTAATATTATATAATAAATCAATCGTTGTCGTTAAAAAATGTATCATTTATCATTATTCCTAAGCCCTATTAAATGTGAGTCCCTCAGGTCTCCTGTCTGAATTATAAAAAATACAACAACAAAACTCTCTATGCTTTACCTGTGAGGTATAACACACTACGTCCACCTTTTACCAATTCAGCATTATTACACATTTGTATTAAACTTTTCTTGTTCTGCCAAGAGCTACAGATAACTATGTCCTAGACCAAATATAAGGAGAGTTTCTTTAATCAAAAAGGACATAATTATAAGTCCTCTTTGATTCGGAGGAAACAACTTTTTAAACAGTTATCCTGAAAACTGAGGCAAATGTGGCATAGTGTACATTATCTGCGAGGTACAGATACAAGACCTGGTCGTTAGAATCATTTATGTTTCTTTGATTCGAATATAATCAAATTAGCAAATCTTCGAACTAGTAGATTCTAACAAGCATAACAGCAAAGTTAGCACAGGTTTCAGGTCTTGAAAAGTGAAAAATAAAAAGGAGCCGCACAAATCGTGCTCAGAGACTATTTTGTTGTAAAATCCAATTTTATATGAAAACAAAAATAAATTGAAAATCTCCATGCTTTGACGGGCATAATGGTGCAGATCAGGTTAATCAAAGACAAAATTATGAATCACAAATGCCAAACCTACAAACGAATTGAAATCGTTTATAGCTTCGAAAAAAAAAAAAGAAATGTTATACCTCCAGTAAAATAATCAGAAAGAAAAACATTTTGGAATAAGCCGAAAAAAACAACAATGAAATTGCTTAATCGGGACCATTATTCTGGCAAATATGTGAGAAAGAATATTACTTAAATTCAAAGTTTATCAGATCTAGTCTCAGGTTAAGACCACCTATTTTTGCGGATTATCCCCAGCAGTAAATCATATCATAAACCTTACTCAACAGAAGGTACAGTTATATATATAAAGGATCAGAAATAACCGCTGGTCAGGTAGACCCGCTTTCAAATTAAGGCATCGTATTGCCACCTCCTGTCTCTTATTGAAAATCCAAGATAATGAGCTCAAAAATATTTACCATTTAGCTTTAACATCGCAATAAAACAATTAAAAAATACGAAGAGCTCTTAGTATTTTCCACAAATACCTTAGTATCTGAACGTTTTTTAGAACCTTTAGGTCATTATTACAATCAACGAAAAATGTAATAAGAATAATGATTATAAAAACTGAAAAAAATTTTGGTCAGTAAATCTACGAGTGACCCACCACTTCAACTGATCGTGCTGGCGAATTTTAACTTATTATCTATCTTTTTGTAGCTTTAATTCCTCTTGTCGTCAGAGCGTTGATTAAGAAAGGATTTCAACCGTCAAAAATTTAAAAATAAAAACACGGATTAATAGTAGAGATATTGTATTGAATATTGAAAAGCCCTAAGTTCATTTTTGCATGGTGCCTCTCCGGATGGGAAATATAATGTTCGTTTATTTACGGATGTTAGAGCAAAGTTCTCAAATCGTGGCGATTTCTTTTTCTTTCACTTTTTAATCAGGACATTTTTTCCGCTAAATAATTACGGCATTACAGAATTTAAAAATCCCTCTCCTTGGTCGTGTGGAACGGGGGTGGGGAGAGGGGGTGTCCCGGAGCTACTTATACCACCGGACCCCGCAGGTACCACCGTCATTCCTTCAGACACCTCAGTCCCTTGCTCAGTCTCTCTCTATAGTCCCTGTCAGTGTAGTTTCGGAAGATGGCTGTACCTCAGATTGTCAGCGATCTGCATTATTATGTATACGTGAAGAAAAGGATCTGGTAAGTTCAACATTAATCACATTCATTCTAAAATAAAAAGTTCATTAATATTTAATGTAAGTGGTAGAACCCAATTAATTCACTACTATATTTCAGTTCTCAAAAGCTAGAGTTATACGAGAAACTTCAACGTCTGATAAAGAACAATCCTAAGCCTAGAGTCGTCTGTGAGTCGATCGTGAGCTGGTTGATATCCCTTCACCGGAAGTGTGTCCTGCCGAACTTAGGATGCGACTTCTGTCCATTCCACGATTTGCTCTACGTGGCAGTCAGATTGGTCGTCAAATTTCGCCTCAAAAGTGAATCCACCGTTTCGGCTCTTCTAGCAGATATCTACACATGCGAGGGCTCTTTCGACAGACTTTTTTCCGGTAAATTATCTATTGTAAATACCTTTAGATAAAATTAATTGAGTACCAACTAGTTATCTGAGATCAAATTACGATACATATTACTTATGTCTTCTTTTTTTATCTCTGCGTTTCAGGTGCGATATTTAAAGCCGTCGAAACTCTGAACAAGGGCGGAAACAACGACTTCATAAGCCGAAGAGAATCCATCCGAGTCCTAGAATTCATCTTGCGCTCATCCAAAAAGTACAGGATCGCCTACTATCACATGGGGAGGTTCCTTCCAATGGCAGATGTCCCGCTGAGCAACGGTCAATTGCCGCTGATTGCGGCACGCCGAGCGAAGAGTGGGTGGAGGGTTTCTAGGTTGTTTCTCAAGTATAGATCATCTACAAGATAACTTGTAACGGTGAAGAAGAAACCAAATTATGTGCAAATAAAAATCCTCTACAGTTTATATTCATAATGCTATTTGTAAATAATATTCTATTCCTTTTAATATTATATAATAAATCAATCGTTGTCGTTAAAAAATGTATCATTTATCATTATTCCTAAGCCCTATTAAATGTGAGTCCCTCAGGTCTCCTGTCTGAATTATAAAAAATACAACAACAAAACTCTCTATGCTTTACCTGTGAGGTATAACACACTATGTCCATCTTTTACCAATTCAGCATTATTACACATTTGTATTAAACTTTTCTTGTTCTGCCAAGAGCTACAGATAACTATGTCCTAGACCAAATATAAGGAGAGTTTCTTTAATCAAAAAGGACATAATTATAAGTCCTCTTTGATTCGGAGGAAACAACTTTTTAAACAGTTATCCTGAAAACTGAGGCAAATGTGGCATAGTGTACATTATCTGCGAGGTACAGATACAAGACCTGGTCGTTAGAATCATTTATGTTTCTTTGATTCGAATATAATCAAATTAGCAAATCTTCGAACTAGTAGATTCTAACAAGCATAACAGCAAAGTTAGCACAGGTTTCAGGTCTTGAAAAGTGAAAAATAAAAAAGGAGCCGCACAAATCGTGCTCAGAGACTATTTTGTTGTAAAATCCAATTTTATATGAAAACAAAAATAAATTGAAAATCTCCATGCTTTGACGGCCATAATGGTGCAGATCAGGTTAATCAAAGACAAAATTATGAATCACAAATGCCAAACCTACAAACGAATTGAAATCGTTTATAGCTTCGAAAAAAAAAAAAGAAATGTTATACCTCCAGTAAAATAATCAGAAAGAAAAACATTTTGGAATAAGCCGAAAAAAACAACAATGAAATTGCTTAATCGGGACCATTATTCTGGCAAATATGTGAGAAAGAATATTACTTAAATTCAAAGTTTATCAGATCTAGTCTCAGGTTAAGACCACCTATTTTTGCGGATTATCCCCAGCAGTAAATCATATCATAAACCTTACTCAACAGAAGGTACAGTTATATATATAAAGGATCAGAAATAACCGCTGGTCAGGTAGACCCGCTTTCAAATTAAGGCATCGTATTGCCACCTCCTGTCTCTTATTGAAAATCCAAGATAATGAGCTCAAAAATATTTACCATTTAGCTTTAACATCGCAATAAAACAATTAAAAAATACGAAGAGCTCTTAGTATTTTCCACAAATACCTTAGTATCTGAACGTTTTTTAGAACCTTTAGGTCATTATTACAATCAACGAAAAATGTAATAAGAATAATGCTTATAAAAACTGAAAAAAATTTTGGTCAGTAAATCTACGAGTGACCCACCACTTCAACTGATCGTGCTGGCGAATTTTAACTTATTATCTATCTTTTTGTAGCTTTAATTCCTCTTGTCGTCAGAGCGTTGATTAAGAAAGGATTTCAACCGTCAAAAATTTAAAAATAAAAACACGGATTAATAGTAGAGATATTGTATTGAATATTGAAAAGCCCTAAGTTCATTTTTGCATGGTGCCTCTCCGGATGGGAAATATAATGTTCGTTTATTTACGGATGTTAGAGCAAAGTTCTCAAATCGTGGCGATTTCAAAGAAGCTTTAATACCTCCTTGAAACAAGACCATAATAGAATTAAAACAATCAGTTGTGAAATTTTGTTTGTTGATAACGAACAATATGGAAAAGTAGCATTCACCCATTTCCAAAATGACCGACACAGATATAAAAATGCCAAACGTTAGGGATAGAAATAGTACCTTTTTGGACTCTTCTTTAGATACGGTAAAGTGTACCATCATCAATTCTATCGATTTACCTCGAACTAAAAACCTCATACAAACATAATACATAGCGTAAATACTGAAAAGTCGTTAAACGATTTAATTTTTCTTTTAATACACTTTTTAATCAGGACATTTTTTCCGCTAAATAATTACGGCATTACAGAATTTAAAAATCCCTCTCCTTGGTCGTGTGGAACGGGGGTGGGGAGAGGGGGTGTCCCGGAGCTACTTATACCACCGGACCCCGCAGGTACCACCGTCATTCCTTCAGACACCTCAGTCCCTTGCTCAGTCTCTCTCTATAGTCCCTGTCAGTGTAGTTTCGGAAGATGGCTGTACCTCAGATTGTCAGCGATCTGCATTATTATGTATACGTGAAGAAAAGGATCTGGTAAGTTCAACATTAATCACATTCATTCTAAAATAAAAAGTTCATTAATATTTAATGTAAGTGGTAGAACCCAATTAATTCACTACTATATTTCAGTTCTCAAAAGCTAGAGTTATACGAGAAACTTCAACGTCTGATAAAGAACAATCCTAAGCCTAGAGTCGTCTGTGAGTCGATCGTGAGCTGGTTGATATCCCTTCACCGGAAGTGTGTCCTGCCGAACTTAGGATGCGACTTCTGTCCATTCCACGATTTGCTCTGCGTGGCAGTCAGATTGGTCGTCAAATTTCGCCTCAAAAGTGAATCCACCGTTTCGGCTCTTCTAGCAGATATCTACACATGCGAGGGCTCTTTCGACAGACTTTTTTCCGGTAAATTATCTATTGTAAATACCTTTAGATAAAATTAATTGAGTACCAACTAGTTATCTGAGATCAAATTACGATACATATTACTTATGTCTTCTTTTTTTATCTCTGCGTTTCAGGTGCGATATTTAAAGCCGTCGAAACTCTGAACAAGGGCGGAAACAACGACTTCATAAGCCGAAGAGAATCCATCCGAGTCCTAGAATTCATCTTGCGCTCATCCAAAAAGTACAGGATCGCCTACTATCACATGGGGAGGTTCCTTCCAATGGCAGATGTCCCGCTGAGCAACGGTCAATTGCCGCTGATTGCGGCACGCCGAGCGAAGAGCGGGTGGAGGGTTTCTAGGTTGTTTCTCAAGTATAGATCATCTACAAGATAACTTGTAACGGTGAAGAAGAAACCAAATTATGTGCAAATAAAAATCCTCTACAGTTTATATTCATAATGCTATTTGTAAATAATATTCTATTCCTTTTAATATTATATAATAAATCAATCGTTGTCGTTAAAAAATGTATCATTTATCATTATTCCTAAGCCCTATTAAATGTGAGTCCCTCAGGTCTCCTGTCTGAATTATAAAAAATACAACAACAAAACTCTCTATGCTTTACCTGTGAGGTATAACACACTACGTCCACCTTTTACCAATTCAGCATTATTACACATTTGTATTAAACTTTTCTTGTTCTGCCAAGAGCTACAGATAACTATGTCCTAGACCAAATATAAGGAGAGTTTCTTTAATCAAAAAGGACATAATTATAAGTCCTCTTTGATTCGGAGGAAACAACTTTTTAAACAGTTATCCTGAAAACTGAGGCAAATGTGGCATAGTGTACATTATCTGCGAGGTACAGATACAAGACCTGGTCGTTAGAATCATTTATGTTTCTTTGATTCGAATATAATCAAATTAGCAAATCTTCGAACTAGTAGATTCTAACAAGCATAACAGCAAAGTTAGCACAGGTTTCAGGTCTTGAAAAGTGAAAAATAAAAAGGAGCCGCACAAATCGTGCTCAGAGACTATTTTGTTGTAAAATCCAATTTTATATGAAAACAAAAATAAATTGAAAATCTCCATGCTTTGACGGGCATAATGGTGCAGATCAGGTTAATCAAAGACAAAATTATGAATCACAAATGCCAAACCTACAAACGAATTGAAATCGTTTATAGCTTCGAAAAAAAAAAAAGAAATGTTATACCTCCAGTAAAATAATCAGAAAGAAAAACATTTTGGAATAAGCCGAAAAAAACAACAATGAAATTGCTTAATCGGGACCATTATTCTGGCAAATATGTGAGAAAGAATATTACTTAAATTCAAAGTTTATCAGATCTAGTCTCAGGTTAAGACCACCTATTTTTGCGGATTATCCCCAGCAGTAAATCATATCATAAACCTTACTCAACAGAAGGTACAGTTATATATATAAAGGATCAGAAATAACCGCTGGTCAGGTAGACCCGCTTTCAAATTAAGGCATCGTATTGCCACCTCCTGTCTCTTATTGAAAATCCAAGATAATGAGCTCAAAAATATTTACCATTTAGCTTTAACATCGCAATAAAACAATTAAAAAATACGAAGAGCTCTTAGTATTTTCCACAAATACCTTAGTATCTGAACGTTTTTTAGAACCTTTAGGTCATTATTACAATCAACGAAAAATGTAATAAGAATAATGATTATAAAAACTGAAAAAAATTTTGGTCAGTAAATCTACGAGTGACCCACCACTTCAACTGATCGTGCTGGCGAATTTTAACTTATTATCTATCTTTTTGTAGCTTTAATTCCTCTTGTCGTCAGAGCGTTGATTAAGAAAGGATTTCAACCGTCAAAAATTTAAAAATAAAAACACGGATTAATAGTAGAGATATTGTATTGAATATTGAAAAGCCCTAAGTTCATTTTTGCATGGTGCCTCTCCGGATGGGAAATATAATGTTCGTTTATTTACGGATGTTAGAGCAAAGTTCTCAAATCGTGGCGATTTCAAAGAAGCTTTAATACCTCCTTGAAACAAGAGCATAATAGAATTAAAACAATCAGTTGTGAAATTTTGTTTGTTGATAACGAACAATATGGAAAAGTAGCATTCACCCATTTCCAAAATGACCGACACAGATATAAAAATGCCAAACGTTAGGGATAGAGATTGTACCTTTTTGGACTCTTCTTTAGATACGGTAAAGTGTACCATCATCAATTCTATCGATTTACCTCGAACTAAAAACCTCATACAAACATAATACATAGCGTAAATACTGAAAAGTCGTTAAACGATTTAATTTTTCTTTTAATACACTTTTTAATCAGGACATTTTTTCCGCTAAATAATTACGGCATTACAGAATTTAAAAATCCCTCTCCTTGGTCGTGTGGAACGGGGGTGGGGAGAGGGGGTGTCCCGGAGCTACTTATACCACCGGACCCCGCAGGTACCACCGTCATTCCTTCAGACACCTCAGTCCCTTGCTCAGTCTCTCTCTATAGTGCCTGTCAGTGTAGTTTCGGAAGATGGCTGTACCTCAGATTGTCAGCGATCTGCATTATTATGTATACGTGAAGAAAAGGATCTGGTAAGTTCAACATTAATCACATTCATTCTAAAATAAAAAGTTCATTAATATTTAATGTAAGTGGTAGAACCCAATTAATTCACTACTATATTTCAGTTCTCAAAAGCTAGAGTTATACGAGAAACTTCAACGTCTGATAAAGAACAATCCTAAGCCTAGAGTCGTCTGTGAGTCGATCGTGAGCTGGTTGATATCCCTTCACCGGAAGTGTGTCCTGCCGAACTTAGGATGCGACTTCTGTCCATTCCACGATTTGCTCTACGTGGCAGTCAGATTGGTCGTCAAATTTCGCCTCAAAAGTGAATCCACCGTTTCGGCTCTTCTAGCAGATATCTACACATGCGAGGGCTCTTTCGACAGACTTTTTTCCGGTAAATTATCTATTGTAAATACCTTTAGATAAAATTAATTGAGTACCAACTAGTTATCTGAGATCAAATTACGATACATATTACTTATGTCTTCTTTTTTTATCTCTGCGTTTCAGGTGCGATATTTAAAGCCGTCGAAACTCTGAACAAGGGCGGAAACAACGACTTCATAAGCCGAAGAGAATCCATCCGAGTCCTAGAATTCATCTTGCGCTCATCCAAAAAGTACAGGATCGCCTACTATCACATGGGGAGGTTCCTTCCAATGGCAGATGTCCCGCTGAGCAACGGTCAATTGCCGCTGATTGCGGCACGCCGAGCGAAGAGCGGGTGGAGGGTTTCTAGGTTGTTTCTCAAGTATAGATCATCTACAAGATAACTTGTAACGGTGAAGAAGAAACCAAATTATGTGCAAATAAAAATCCTCTACAGTTTATATTCATAATGCTATTTGTAAATAATATTCTATTCCTTTTAATATTATATAATAAATCAATCGTTGTCGTTAAAAAATGTATCATTTATCATTATTCCTAAGCCCTATTAAATGTGAGTCCCTCAGGTCTCCTGTCTGAATTATAAAAAATACAACAACAAAACTCTCTATGCTTTACCTGTGAGGTATAACACACTATGTCCATCTTTTACCAATTCAGCATTATTACACATTTGTATTAAACTTTTCTTGTTCTGCCAAGAGCTACAGATAACTATGTCCTAGACCAAATATAAGGAGAGTTTCTTTAATCAAAAAGGACATAATTATAAGTCCTCTTTGATTCGGAGGAAACAACTTTTTAAACAGTTATCCTGAAAACTGAGGCAAATGTGGCATAGTGTACATTATCTGCAAGGTACAGATACAAGACCTGGTCGTTAGAATCATTTATGTTTCTTTGATTCGAATATAATCAAATTAGCAAATCTTCGAACTAGTAGATTCTAACAAGCATAACAGCAAAGTTAGCACAGGTTTCAGGTCTTGAAAAGTGAAAAATAAAAAAGGAGCCGCACAAATCGTGCTCAGAGACTATTTTGTTGTAAAATCCAATTTTATATGAAAACAAAAATAAATTGAAAATCTCCATGCTTTGACGGGCATAATGGTGCAGATCAGGTTAATCAAAGACAAAATTATGAATCACAAATGCCAAACCTACAAACGAATTGAAATCGTTTATAGCTTCGAAAAAAAAAAAAGAAATGTTATACCTCCAGTAAAATAATCAGAAAGAAAAACATTTTGGAATAAGCCGAAAAAAACAACAATGAAATTGCTTAATCGGGACCATTATTCTGGCAAATATGTGAGAAAGAATATTACTTAAATTCAAAGTTTATCAGATCTAGTCTCAGGTTAAGACCACCTATTTTTGCGGATTATCCCCAGCAGTAAATCATATCATAAACCTTACTCAACAGAAGGTACAGTTATATATATAAAGGATCAGAAATAACCGCTGGTCAGGTAGACCCGCTTTCAAATTAAGGCATCGTATTGCCACCTCCTGTCTCTTATTGAAAATCCAAGATAATGAGCTCAAAAATATTTACCATTTAGCTTTAACATCGCAATAAAACTATTAAAAAATACGAAGAGCTCTTAGTATTTTCCACAAATACCTTAGTATCTGAACGTTTTTTAGAACCTTTAGGTCATTATTACAATCAACGAAAAATGTAATAAGAATAATGATTATAAAAACTGAAAAAAATTTTGGTCAGTAAATCTACGAGTGACCCACCACTTCAACTGATCGTGCTGGCGAATTTTAACTTATTATCTATCTTTTTGTAGCTTTAATTCCTCTTGTCGTCAGAGCGTTGATTAAGAAAGGATTTCAACCGTCAAAAATTTAAAAATAAAAACACGGATTAATAGTAGAGATATTGTATTGAATATTGAAAAGCCCTAAGTTCATTTTTGCATGGTGCCTCTCCGGATGGGAAATATAATGTTCGTTTATTTACGGATGTTAGAGCAAAGTTCTCAAATCGTGGCGATTTCAAAGAAGCTTTAATACCTCCTTGAAACAAGAGCATAATAGAATTAAAACAATCAGTTGTGAAATTTTGTTTGTTGATAACGAACAATATGGAAAAGTAGCATTCACCCATTTCCAAAATGACCGACGCAGATATAAAAATGCCAAACGTTAGGGATAGAGATAGTACCTTTTTGGACTCTTCTTTAGATACGGTAAAGTGTACCATCATCAATTCTATCGATTTACCTCGAACTAAAAACCTCATACAAACATAATACATAGCGTAAATACTGAAAAGTCGTTAAACGATTTAATTTTTCTTTTAATACACTTTTTAATCAGGACATTTTTTCCGCTAAATAATTACGGCATTACAGAATTTAAAAATCCCTCTCCTTGGTCGTGTGGAACGGGGGTGGGGAGAGGGGGTGTCCCGGAGCTACTTATACCACCGGACCCCGCAGGTACCACCGTCATTCCTTCAGACACCTCAGTCCCTTGCTCAGTCTCTCTCTATAGTCCCTGTCAGTGTAGTTTCGGAAGATGGCTGTACCTCAGATTGTCAGCGATCTGCATTATTATGTATACGTGAAGAAAAGGATCTGGTAAGTTCAACATTAATCACATTCATTCTAAAATAAAAAGTTCATTAATATTTAATGTAAGTGGTAGAACCCAATTAATTCACTACTATATTTCAGTTCTCAAAAGCTAGAGTTATACGAGAAACTTCAACGTCTGATAAAGAACAATCCTAAGCCTAGAGTCGTCTGTGAGTCGATCGTGAGCTGGTTGATATCCCTTCACCGGAAGTGTGTCCTGCCGAACTTAGGATGCGACTTCTGTCCATTCCACGATTTGCTCTACGTGGCAGTCAGATTGGTCGTCAAATTTCGCCTCAAAAGTGAATCCACCGTTTCGGCTCTTCTAGCAGATATCTACACATGCGAGGGCTCTTTCGACAGACTTTTTTCCGGTAAATTATCTATTGTAAATACCTTTAGATAAAATTAATTGAGTACCAACTAGTTATCTGAGATCAAATTACGATACATATTACTTATGTCTTCTTTTTTTATCTCTGCGTTTCAGGTGCGATATTTAAAGCCGTCGAAACTCTGAACAAGGGCGGAAACAACGACTTCATAAGCCGAAGAGAATCCATCCGAGTCCTAGAATTCATCTTGCGCTCATCCAAAAAGTACAGGATCGCCTACTATCACATGGGGAGGTTCCTTCCAATGGCAGTTGTCCCGCTGAGCAACGGTCAATTGCCGCTGATTGCGGCACGCCGAGCGAAGAGCGGGTGGAGGGTTTCTAGGTTGTTTCTCAAGTATAGATCATCTACAAGATAACTTGTAACGGTGAAGAAGAAACCAAATTATGTGCAAATAAAAATCCTCTACAGTTTATATTCATAATGCTATTTGTAAATAATATTCTATTCCTTTTAATATTATATAATAAATCAATCGTTGTCGTTAAAAAATGTATCATTTATCATTATTCCTAAGCCCTATTAAATGTGAGTCCCTCAGGTCTCCTGTCTGAATTATAAAAAATACAACAACAAAACTCTCTATGCTTTACCTGTGAGGTATAACACACTATGTCCATCTTTTACCAATTCAGCATTATTACACATTTGTATTAAACTTTTCTTGTTCTGCCAAGAGCTACAGATAACTATGTCCTAGACCAAATATAAGGAGAGTTTCTTTAATCAAAAAGGACATAATTATAAGTCCTCTTTGATTCGGAGGAAACAACTTTTTAAACAGTTATCCTGAAAACTGAGGCAAATGTGGCATAGTGTACATTATCTGCAAGGTACAGATACAAGACCTGGTCGTTAGAATCATTTATGTTTCTTTGATTCGAATATAATCAAATTAGCAAATCTTCGAACTAGTAGATTCTAACAAGCATAACAGCAAAGTTAGCACAGGTTTCAGGTCTTGAAAAGTGAAAAATAAAAAAGGAGCCGCACAAATCGTGCTCAGAGACTATTTTGTTGTAAAATCCAATTTTATATGAAAACAAAAATAAATTGAAAATCTCCATGCTTTGACGGGCATAATGGTGCAGATCAGGTTAATCAAAGACAAAATTATGAATCACAAATGCCAAACCTACAAACGAATTGAAATCGTTTATAGCTTCGAAAAAAAAAAAAGAAATGTTATACCTCCAGTAAAATAATCAGAAAGAAAAACATTTTGGAATAAGCCGAAAAAAACAACAATGAAATTGCTTAATCGGGACCATTATTCTGGCAAATATGTGAGAAAGAATATTACTTAAATTCAAACTTTATCAGATCTAGTCTCAGGTTAAGACCACCTATTTTTGCGGATTATCCCCAGCAGTAAATCATATCATAAACCTTACTCAACAGAAGGTACAGTTATATATATAAAGGATCAGAAATAACCGCTGGTCAGGTAGACCCGCTTTCAAATTAAGGCATCGTATTGCCACCTCCTGTCTCTTATTGAAAATCCAAGATAATGAGCTCAAAAATATTTACCATTTAGCTTTAACATCGCAATAAAACTATTAAAAAATACGAAGAGCTCTTAGTATTTTCCACAAATACCTTAGTATCTGAACGTTTTTTAGAACCTTTAGGTCATTATTACAATCAACGAAAAATGTAATAAGAATAATGATTATAAAAACTGAAAAAAATTTTGGTCAGTAAATCTACGAGTGACCCACCACTTCAACTGATCGTGCTGGCGAATTTTAACTTATTATCTATCTTTTTGTAGCTTTAATTCCTCTTGTCGTCAGAGCGTTGATTAAGAAAGGATTTCAACCGTCAAAAATTTAAAAATAAAAACACGGATTAATAGTAGAGATATTGTATTGAATATTGAAAAGCCCTAAGTTCATTTTTGCATGGTGCCTCTCCGGATGGGAAATATAATGTTCGTTTATTTACGGATGTTAGAGCAAAGTTCTCAAATCGTGGCGATTTCAAAGAAGCTTTAATACCTCCTTGAAACAAGAGCATAATAGAATTAAAACAATCAGTTGTGAAATTTTGTTTGTTGATAACGAACAATATGGAAAAGTAGCATTCACCCATTTCCAAAATGACCGACGCAGATATAAAAATGCCAAACGTTAGGGATAGAGATAGTACCTTTTTGGACTCTTCTTTAGATACGGTAAAGTGTACCATCATCAATTCTATCGATTTACCTCGAACTAAAAACCTCATACAAACATAATACATAGCGTAAATACTGAAAAGTCGTTAAACGATTTAATTTTTCTTTTAATACACTTTTTAATCAGGACATTTTTTCCGCTAAATAATTACGGCATTACAGAATTTAAAAATCCCTCTCCTTGGTCGTGTGGAACGGGGGTGGGGAGAGGGGGTGTCCCGGAGCTACTTATACCACCGGACCCCGCAGGTACCACCGTCATTCCTTCAGACACCTCAGTCCCTTGCTCAGTCTCTCTCTATAGTCCCTGTCAGTGTAGTTTCGGAAGATGGCTGTACCTCAGATTGTCAGCGATCTGCATTATTATGTATACGTGAAGAAAAGGATCTGGTAAGTTCAACATTAATCACATTCATTCTAAAATAAAAAGTTCATTAATATTTAATGTAAGTGGTAGAACCCAATTAATTCACTACTATATTTCAGTTCTCAAAAGCTAGAGTTATACGAGAAACTTCAACGTCTGATAAAGAACAATCCTAAGCCTAGAGTCGTCTGTGAGTCGATCGTGAGCTGGTTGATATCCCTTCACCGGAAGTGTGTCCTGCCGAACTTAGGATGCGACTTCTGTCCATTCCACGATTTGCTCTACGTGGCAGTCAGATTGGTCGTCAAATTTCGCCTCAAAAGTGAATCCACCGTTTCGGCTCTTCTAGCAGATATCTACACATGCGAGGGCTCTTTCGACAGACTTTTTTCCGGTAAATTATCTATTGTAAATACCTTTAGATAAAATTAATTGAGTACCAACTAGTTATCTGAGATCAAATTACGATACATATTACTTATGTCTTCTTTTTTTATCTCTGCGTTTCAGGTGCGATATTTAAAGCCGTCGAAACTCTGAACAAGGGCGGAAACAACGACTTCATAAGCCGAAGAGAATCCATCCGAGTCCTAGAATTCATCTTGCGCTCATCCAAAAAGTACAGGATCGCCTACTATCACATGGGGAGGTTCCTTCCAATGGCAGATGTCCCGCTGAGCAACGGTCAATTGCCGCTGATTGCGGCACGCCGAGCGAAGAGCGGGTGGAGGGTTTCTAGGTTGTTTCTCAAGTATAGATCATCTACAAGATAACTTGTAACGGTGAAGAAGAAACCAAATTATGTGCAAATAAAAATCCTCTACAGTTTATATTCATAATGCTATTTGTAAATAATATTCTATTCCTTTTAATATTATATAATAAATCAATCGTTGTCGTTAAAAAATGTATCATTTATCATTATTCCTAAGCCCTATTAAATGTGAGTCCCTCAGGTCTCCTGTCTGAATTATAAAAAATACAACAACAAAACTCTCTATGCTTTACCTGTGAGGTATAACACACTATGTCCATCTTTTACCAATTCAGCATTATTACACATTTGTATTAAACTTTTCTTGTTCTGCCAAGAGCTACAGATAACTATGTCCTAGACCAAATATAAGGAGAGTTTCTTTAATCAAAAAGGACATAATTATAAGTCCTCTTTGATTCGGAGGAAACAACTTTTTAAACAGTTATCCTGAAAACTGAGGCAAATGTGGCATAGTGTACATTATCTGCAAGGTACAGATACAAGACCTGGTCGTTAGAATCATTTATGTTTCTTTGATTCGAATATAATCAAATTAGCAAATCTTCGAACTAGTAGATTCTAACAAGCATAACAGCAAAGTTAGCACAGGTTTCAGGTCTTGAAAAGTGAAAAATAAAAAAGGAGCCGCACAAATCGTGCTCAGAGACTATTTTGTTGTAAAATCCAATTTTATATGAAAACAAAAATAAATTGAAAATCTCCATGCTTTGACGGGCATAATGGTGCAGATCAGGTTAATCAAAGACAAAATTATGAATCACAAATGCCAAACCTACAAACGAATTGAAATCGTTTATAGCTTCGAAAAAAAAAAAAGAAATGTTATACCTCCAGTAAAATAATCAGAAAGAAAAACATTTTGGAATAAGCCGAAAAAAACAACAATGAAATTGCTTAATCGGGACCATTATTCTGGCAAATATGTGAGAAAGAATATTACTTAAATTCAAACTTTATCAGATCTAGTCTCAGGTTAAGACCACCTATTTTTGCGGATTATCCCCAGCAGTAAATCATATCATAAACCTTACTCAACAGAAGGTACAGTTATATATATAAAGGATCAGAAATAACCGCTGGTCAGGTAGACCCGCTTTCAAATTAAGGCATCGTATTGCCACCTCCTGTCTCTTATTGAAAATCCAAGATAATGAGCTCAAAAATATTTACCATTTAGCTTTAACATCGCAATAAAACTATTAAAAAATACGAAGAGCTCTTAGTATTTTCCACAAATACCTTAGTATCTGAACGTTTTTTAGAACCTTTAGGTCATTATTACAATCAACGAAAAATGTAATAAGAATAATGATTATAAAAACTGAAAAAAATTTTGGTCAGTAAATCTACGAGTGACCCACCACTTCAACTGATCGTGCTGGCGAATTTTAACTTATTATCTATCTTTTTGTAGCTTTAATTCCTCTTGTCGTCAGAGCGTTGATTAAGAAAGGATTTCAACCGTCAAAAATTTAAAAATAAAAACACGGATTAATAGTAGAGATATTGTATTGAATATTGAAAAGCCCTAAGTTCATTTTTGCATGGTGCCTCTCCGGATGGGAAATATAATGTTCGTTTATTTACGGATGTTAGAGCAAAGTTCTCAAATCGTGGCGATTTCAAAGAAGCTTTAATACCTCCTTGAAACAAGAGCATAATAGAATTAAAACAATCAGTTGTGAAATTTTGTTTGTTGATAACGAACAATATGGAAAAGTAGCATTCACCCATTTCCAAAATGACCGACGCAGATATAAAAATGCCAAACGTTAGGGATAGAGATAGTACCTTTTTGGACTCTTCTTTAGATACGGTAAAGTGTACCATCATCAATTCTATCGATTTACCTCGAACTAAAAACCTCATACAAACATAATACATAGCGTAAATACTGAAAAGTCGTTAAACGATTTAATTTTTCTTTTAATACACTTTTTAATCAGGACATTTTTTCCGCTAAATAATTACGGCATTACAGAATTTAAAAATCCCTCTCCTTGGTCGTGTGGAACGGGGGTGGGGAGAGGGGGTGTCCCGGAGCTACTTATACCACCGGACCCCGCAGGTACCACCGTCATTCCTTCAGACACCTCAGTCCCTTGCTCAGTCTCTCTCTATAGTCCCTGTCAGTGTAGTTTCGGAAGATGGCTGTACCTCAGATTGTCAGCGATCTGCATTATTATGTATACGTGAAGAAAAGGATCTGGTAAGTTCAACATTAATCACATTCATTCTAAAATAAAAAGTTCATTAATATTTAATGTAAGTGGTAGAACCCAATTAATTCACTACTATATTTCAGTTCTCAAAAGCTAGAGTTATACGAGAAACTTCAACGTCTGATAAAGAACAATCCTAAGCCTAGAGTCGTCTGTGAGTCGATCGTGAGCTGGTTGATATCCCTTCACCGGAAGTGTGTCCTGCCGAACTTAGGATGCGACTTCTGTCCATTCCACGATTTGCTCTACGTGGCAGTCAGATTGGTCGTCAAATTTCGCCTCAAAAGTGAATCCACCGTTTCGGCTCTTCTAGCAGATATCTACACATGCGAGGGCTCTTTCGACAGACTTTTTTCCGGTAAATTATCTATTGTAAATACCTTTAGATAAAATTAATTGAGTACCAACTAGTTATCTGAGATCAAATTACGATACATATTACTTATGTCTTCTTTTTTTATCTCTGCGTTTCAGGTGCGATATTTAAAGCCGTCGAAACTCTGAACAAGGGCGGAAACAACGACTTCATAAGCCGAAGAGAATCCATCCGAGTCCTAGAATTCATCTTGCGCTCATCCAAAAAGTACAGGATCGCCTACTATCACATGGGGAGGTTCCTTCCAATGGCAGTTGTCCCGCTGAGCAACGGTCAATTGCCGCTGATTGCGGCACGCCGAGCGAAGAGCGGGTGGAGGGTTTCTAGGTTGTTTCTCAAGTATAGATCATCTACAAGATAACTTGTAACGGTGAAGAAGAAACCAAATTATGTGCAAATAAAAATCCTCTACAGTTTATATTCATAATGCTATTTGTAAATAATATTCTATTCCTTTTAATATTATATAATAAATCAATCGTTGTCGTTAAAAAATGTATCATTTATCATTATTCCTAAGCCCTATTAAATGTGAGTCCCTCAGGTCTCCTGTCTGA
This sequence comes from Rhaphigaster nebulosa, assembly GCA_948150685.1. NCBI lineage: Eukaryota > Metazoa > Arthropoda > Insecta > Hemiptera > Pentatomidae > Rhaphigaster > Rhaphigaster nebulosa. The sequence goes on along the minus strand of OX411306.1, from coordinate 99,551,281 downwards.
ATTATAAAAAATACAACAACAAAACTCTCTATGCTTTACCTGTGAGGTATAACACACTATGTCCATCTTTTACCAATTCAGCATTATTACACATTTGTATTAAACTTTTCTTGTTCTGCCAAGAGCTACAGATAACTATGTCCTAGACCAAATATAAGGAGAGTTTCTTTAATCAAAAAGGACATAATTATAAGTCCTCTTTGATTCGGAGGAAACAACTTTTTAAACAGTTATCCTGAAAACTGAGGCAAATGTGGCATAGTGTACATTATCTGCAAGGTACAGATACAAGACCTGGTCGTTAGAATCATTTATGTTTCTTTGATTCGAATATAATCAAATTAGCAAATCTTCGAACTAGTAGATTCTAACAAGCATAACAGCAAAGTTAGCACAGGTTTCAGGTCTTGAAAAGTGAAAAATAAAAAAGGAGCCGCACAAATCGTGCTCAGAGACTATTTTGTTGTAAAATCCAATTTTATATGAAAACAAAAATAAATTGAAAATCTCCATGCTTTGACGGGCATAATGGTGCAGATCAGGTTAATCAAAGACAAAATTATGAATCACAAATGCCAAACCTACAAACGAATTGAAATCGTTTATAGCTTCGAAAAAAAAAAAAGAAATGTTATACCTCCAGTAAAATAATCAGAAAGAAAAACATTTTGGAATAAGCCGAAAAAAACAACAATGAAATTGCTTAATCGGGACCATTATTCTGGCAAATATGTGAGAAAGAATATTACTTAAATTCAAACTTTATCAGATCTAGTCTCAGGTTAAGACCACCTATTTTTGCGGATTATCCCCAGCAGTAAATCATATCATAAACCTTACTCAACAGAAGGTACAGTTATATATATAAAGGATCAGAAATAACCGCTGGTCAGGTAGACCCGCTTTCAAATTAAGGCATCGTATTGCCACCTCCTGTCTCTTATTGAAAATCCAAGATAATGAGCTCAAAAATATTTACCATTTAGCTTTAACATCGCAATAAAACTATTAAAAAATACGAAGAGCTCTTAGTATTTTCCACAAATACCTTAGTATCTGAACGTTTTTTAGAACCTTTAGGTCATTATTACAATCAACGAAAAATGTAATAAGAATAATGATTATAAAAACTGAAAAAAATTTTGGTCAGTAAATCTACGAGTGACCCACCACTTCAACTGATCGTGCTGGCGAATTTTAACTTATTATCTATCTTTTTGTAGCTTTAATTCCTCTTGTCGTCAGAGCGTTGATTAAGAAAGGATTTCAACCGTCAAAAATTTAAAAATAAAAACACGGATTAATAGTAGAGATATTGTATTGAATATTGAAAAGCCCTAAGTTCATTTTTGCATGGTGCCTCTCCGGATGGGAAATATAATGTTCGTTTATTTACGGATGTTAGAGCAAAGTTCTCAAATCGTGGCGATTTCAAAGAAGCTTTAATACCTCCTTGAAACAAGAGCATAATAGAATTAAAACAATCAGTTGTGAAATTTTGTTTGTTGATAACGAACAATATGGAAAAGTAGCATTCACCCATTTCCAAAATGACCGACGCAGATATAAAAATGCCAAACGTTAGGGATAGAGATAGTACCTTTTTGGACTCTTCTTTAGATACGGTAAAGTGTACCATCATCAATTCTATCGATTTACCTCGAACTAAAAACCTCATACAAACATAATACATAGCGTAAATACTGAAAAGTCGTTAAACGATTTAATTTTTCTTTTAATACACTTTTTAATCAGGACATTTTTTCCGCTAAATAATTACGGCATTACAGAATTTAAAAATCCCTCTCCTTGGTCGTGTGGAACGGGGGTGGGGAGAGGGGGTGTCCCGGAGCTACTTATACCACCGGACCCCGCAGGTACCACCGTCATTCCTTCAGACACCTCAGTCCCTTGCTCAGTCTCTCTCTATAGTCCCTGTCAGTGTAGTTTCGGAAGATGGCTGTACCTCAGATTGTCAGCGATCTGCATTATTATGTATACGTGAAGAAAAGGATCTGGTAAGTTCAACATTAATCACATTCATTCTAAAATAAAAAGTTCATTAATATTTAATGTAAGTGGTAGAACCCAATTAATTCACTACTATATTTCAGTTCTCAAAAGCTAGAGTTATACGAGAAACTTCAACGTCTGATAAAGAACAATCCTAAGCCTAGAGTCGTCTGTGAGTCGATCGTGAGCTGGTTGATATCCCTTCACCGGAAGTGTGTCCTGCCGAACTTAGGATGCGACTTCTGTCCATTCCACGATTTGCTCTACGTGGCAGTCAGATTGGTCGTCAAATTTCGCCTCAAAAGTGAATCCACCGTTTCGGCTCTTCTAGCAGATATCTACACATGCGAGGGCTCTTTCGACAGACTTTTTTCCGGTAAATTATCTATTGTAAATACCTTTAGATAAAATTAATTGAGTACCAACTAGTTATCTGAGATCAAATTACGATACATATTACTTATGTCTTCTTTTTTTATCTCTGCGTTTCAGGTGCGATATTTAAAGCCGTCGAAACTCTGAACAAGGGCGGAAACAACGACTTCATAAGCCGAAGAGAATCCATCCGAGTCCTAGAATTCATCTTGCGCTCATCCAAAAAGTACAGGATCGCCTACTATCACATGGGGAGGTTCCTTCCAATGGCAGATGTCCCGCTGAGCAACGGTCAATTGCCGCTGATTGCGGCACGCCGAGCGAAGAGCGGGTGGAGGGTTTCTAGGTTGTTTCTCAAGTATAGATCATCTACAAGATAACTTGTAACGGTGAAGAAGAAACCAAATTATGTGCAAATAAAAATCCTCTACAGTTTATATTCATAATGCTATTTGTAAATAATATTCTATTCCTTTTAATATTATATAATAAATCAATCGTTGTCGTTAAAAAATGTATCATTTATCATTATTCCTAAGCCCTATTAAATGTGAGTCCCTCAGGTCTCCTGTCTGAATTATAAAAAATACAACAACAAAACTCTCTATGCTTTACCTGTGAGGTATAACACACTATGTCCATCTTTTACCAATTCAGCATTATTACACATTTGTATTAAACTTTTCTTGTTCTGCCAAGAGCTACAGATAACTATGTCCTAGACCAAATATAAGGAGAGTTTCTTTAATCAAAAAGGACATAATTATAAGTCCTCTTTGATTCGGAGGAAACAACTTTTTAAACAGTTATCCTGAAAACTGAGGCAAATGTGGCATAGTGTACATTATCTGCAAGGTACAGATACAAGACCTGGTCGTTAGAATCATTTATGTTTCTTTGATTCGAATATAATCAAATTAGCAAATCTTCGAACTAGTAGATTCTAACAAGCATAACAGCAAAGTTAGCACAGGTTTCAGGTCTTGAAAAGTGAAAAATAAAAAAGGAGCCGCACAAATCGTGCTCAGAGACTATTTTGTTGTAAAATCCAATTTTATATGAAAACAAAAATAAATTGAAAATCTCCATGCTTTGACGGGCATAATGGTGCAGATCAGGTTAATCAAAGACAAAATTATGAATCACAAATGCCAAACCTACAAACGAATTGAAATCGTTTATAGCTTCGAAAAAAAAAAAAGAAATGTTATACCTCCAGTAAAATAATCAGAAAGAAAAACATTTTGGAATAAGCCGAAAAAAACAACAATGAAATTGCTTAATCGGGACCATTATTCTGGCAAATATGTGAGAAAGAATATTACTTAAATTCAAACTTTATCAGATCTAGTCTCAGGTTAAGACCACCTATTTTTGCGGATTATCCCCAGCAGTAAATCATATCATAAACCTTACTCAACAGAAGGTACAGTTATATATATAAAGGATCAGAAATAACCGCTGGTCAGGTAGACCCGCTTTCAAATTAAGGCATCGTATTGCCACCTCCTGTCTCTTATTGAAAATCCAAGATAATGAGCTCAAAAATATTTACCATTTAGCTTTAACATCGCAATAAAACTATTAAAAAATACGAAGAGCTCTTAGTATTTTCCACAAATACCTTAGTATCTGAACGTTTTTTAGAACCTTTAGGTCATTATTACAATCAACGAAAAATGTAATAAGAATAATGATTATAAAAACTGAAAAAAATTTTGGTCAGTAAATCTACGAGTGACCCACCACTTCAACTGATCGTGCTGGCGAATTTTAACTTATTATCTATCTTTTTGTAGCTTTAATTCCTCTTGTCGTCAGAGCGTTGATTAAGAAAGGATTTCAACCGTCAAAAATTTAAAAATAAAAACACGGATTAATAGTAGAGATATTGTATTGAATATTGAAAAGCCCTAAGTTCATTTTTGCATGGTGCCTCTCCGGATGGGAAATATAATGTTCGTTTATTTACGGATGTTAGAGCAAAGTTCTCAAATCGTGGCGATTTCAAAGAAGCTTTAATACCTCCTTGAAACAAGAGCATAATAGAATTAAAACAATCAGTTGTGAAATTTTGTTTGTTGATAACGAACAATATGGAAAAGTAGCATTCACCCATTTCCAAAATGACCGACGCAGATATAAAAATGCCAAACGTTAGGGATAGAGATAGTACCTTTTTGGACTCTTCTTTAGATACGGTAAAGTGTACCATCATCAATTCTATCGATTTACCTCGAACTAAAAACCTCATACAAACATAATACATAGCGTAAATACTGAAAAGTCGTTAAACGATTTAATTTTTCTTTTAATACACTTTTTAATCAGGACATTTTTTCCGCTAAATAATTACGGCATTACAGAATTTAAAAATCCCTCTCCTTGGTCGTGTGGAACGGGGGTGGGGAGAGGGGGTGTCCCGGAGCTACTTATACCACCGGACCCCGCAGGTACCACCGTCATTCCTTCAGACACCTCAGTCCCTTGCTCAGTCTCTCTCTATAGTCCCTGTCAGTGTAGTTTCGGAAGATGGCTGTACCTCAGATTGTCAGCGATCTGCATTATTATGTATACGTGAAGAAAAGGATCTGGTAAGTTCAACATTAATCACATTCATTCTAAAATAAAAAGTTCATTAATATTTAATGTAAGTGGTAGAACCCAATTAATTCACTACTATATTTCAGTTCTCAAAAGCTAGAGTTATACGAGAAACTTCAACGTCTGATAAAGAACAATCCTAAGCCTAGAGTCGTCTGTGAGTCGATCGTGAGCTGGTTGATATCCCTTCACCGGAAGTGTGTCCTGCCGAACTTAGGATGCGACTTCTGTCCATTCCACGATTTGCTCTACGTGGCAGTCAGATTGGTCGTCAAATTTCGCCTCAAAAGTGAATCCACCGTTTCGGCTCTTCTAGCAGATATCTACACATGCGAGGGCTCTTTCGACAGACTTTTTTCCGGTAAATTATCTATTGTAAATACCTTTAGATAAAATTAATTGAGTACCAACTAGTTATCTGAGATCAAATTACGATACATATTACTTATGTCTTCTTTTTTTATCTCTGCGTTTCAGGTGCGATATTTAAAGCCGTCGAAACTCTGAACAAGGGCGGAAACAACGACTTCATAAGCCGAAGAGAATCCATCCGAGTCCTAGAATTCATCTTGCGCTCATCCAAAAAGTACAGGATCGCCTACTATCACATGGGGAGGTTCCTTCCAATGGCAGATGTCCCGCTGAGCAACGGTCAATTGCCGCTGATTGCGGCACGCCGAGCGAAGAGCGGGTGGAGGGTTTCTAGGTTGTTTCTCAAGTATAGATCATCTACAAGATAACTTGTAACGGTGAAGAAGAAACCAAATTATGTGCAAATAAAAATCCTCTACAGTTTATATTCATAATGCTATTTGTAAATAATATTCTATTCCTTTTAATATTATATAATAAATCAATCGTTGTCGTTAAAAAATGTATCATTTATCATTATTCCTAAGCCCTATTAAATGTGAGTCCCTCAGGTCTCCTGTCTGAATTATAAAAAATACAACAACAAAACTCTCTATGCTTTACCTGTGAGGTATAACACACTATGTCCATCTTTTACCAATTCAGCATTATTACACATTTGTATTAAACTTTTCTTGTTCTGCCAAGAGCTACAGATAACTATGTCCTAGACCAAATATAAGGAGAGTTTCTTTAATCAAAAAGGACATAATTATAAGTCCTCTTTGATTCGGAGGAAACAACTTTTTAAACAGTTATCCTGAAAACTGAGGCAAATGTGGCATAGTGTACATTATCTGCAAGGTACAGATACAAGACCTGGTCGTTAGAATCATTTATGTTTCTTTGATTCGAATATAATCAAATTAGCAAATCTTCGAACTAGTAGATTCTAACAAGCATAACAGCAAAGTTAGCACAGGTTTCAGGTCTTGAAAAGTGAAAAATAAAAAAGGAGCCGCACAAATCGTGCTCAGAGACTATTTTGTTGTAAAATCCAATTTTATATGAAAACAAAAATAAATTGAAAATCTCCATGCTTTGACGGGCATAATGGTGCAGATCAGGTTAATCAAAGACAAAATTATGAATCACAAATGCCAAACCTACAAACGAATTGAAATCGTTTATAGCTTCGAAAAAAAAAAAAGAAATGTTATACCTCCAGTAAAATAATCAGAAAGAAAAACATTTTGGAATAAGCCGAAAAAAACAACAATGAAATTGCTTAATCGGGACCATTATTCTGGCAAATATGTGAGAAAGAATATTACTTAAATTCAAACTTTATCAGATCTAGTCTCAGGTTAAGACCACCTATTTTTGCGGATTATCCCCAGCAGTAAATCATATCATAAACCTTACTCAACAGAAGGTACAGTTATATATATAAAGGATCAGAAATAACCGCTGGTCAGGTAGACCCGCTTTCAAATTAAGGCATCGTATTGCCACCTCCTGTCTCTTATTGAAAATCCAAGATAATGAGCTCAAAAATATTTACCATTTAGCTTTAACATCGCAATAAAACTATTAAAAAATACGAAGAGCTCTTAGTATTTTCCACAAATACCTTAGTATCTGAACGTTTTTTAGAACCTTTAGGTCATTATTACAATCAACGAAAAATGTAATAAGAATAATGATTATAAAAACTGAAAAAAATTTTGGTCAGTAAATCTACGAGTAACCCACCACTTCAACTGATCGTGCTGGCGAATTTTAACTTATTATCTATCTTTTTGTAGCTTTAATTCCTCTTGTCGTCAGAGCGTTGATTAAGAAAGGATTTCAACCGTCAAAAATTTAAAAATAAAAACACGGATTAATAGTAGAGATATTGTATTGAATATTGAAAAGCCCTAAGTTCATTTTTGCATGGTGCCTCTCCGGATGGGAAATATAATGTTCGTTTATTTACGGATGTTAGAGCAAAGTTCTCAAATCGTGGCGATTTCAAAGAAGCTTTAATACCTCCTTGAAACAAGAGCATAATAGAATTAAAACAATCAGTTGTGAAATTTTGTTTGTTGATAACGAACAATATGGAAAAGTAGCATTCACCCATTTCCAAAATGACCGACGCAGATATAAAAATGCCAAACGTTAGGGATAGAGATAGTACCTTTTTGGACTCTTCTTTAGATACGGTAAAGTGTACCATCATCAATTCTATCGATTTACCTCGAACTAAAAACCTCATACAAACATAATACATAGCGTAAATACTGAAAAGTCGTTAAACGATTTAATTTTTCTTTTAATACACTTTTTAATCAGGACATTTTTTCCGCTAAATAATTACGGCATTACAGAATTTAAAAATCCCTCTCCTTGGTCGTGTGGAACGGGGGTGGGGAGAGGGGGTGTCCCGGAGCTACTTATACCACCGGACCCCGCAGGTACCACCGTCATTCCTTCAGACACCTCAGTCCCTTGCTCAGTCTCTCTCTATAGTCCCTGTCAGTGTAGTTTCGGAAGATGGCTGTACCTCAGATTGTCAGCGATCTGCATTATTATGTATACGTGAAGAAAAGGATCTGGTAAGTTCAACATTAATCACATTCATTCTAAAATAAAAAGTTCATTAATATTTAATGTAAGTGGTAGAACCCAATTAATTCACTACTATATTTCAGTTCTCAAAAGCTAGAGTTATACGAGAAACTTCAACGTCTGATAAAGAACAATCCTAAGCCTAGAGTCGTCTGTGAGTCGATCGTGAGCTGGTTGATATCCCTTCACCGGAAGTGTGTCCTGCCGAACTTAGGATGCGACTTCTGTCCATTCCACGATTTGCTCTACGTGGCAGTCAGATTGGTCGTCAAATTTCGCCTCAAAAGTGAATCCACCGTTTCGGCTCTTCTAGCAGATATCTACACATGCGAGGGCTCTTTCGACAGACTTTTTTCCGGTAAATTATCTATTGTAAATACCTTTAGATAAAATTAATTGAGTACCAACTAGTTATCTGAGATCAAATTACGATACATATTACTTATGTCTTCTTTTTTTATCTCTGCGTTTCAGGTGCGATATTTAAAGCCGTCGAAACTCTGAACAAGGGCGGAAACAACGACTTCATAAGCCGAAGAGAATCCATCCGAGTCCTAGAATTCATCTTGCGCTCATCCAAAAAGTACAGGATCGCCTACTATCACATGGGGAGGTTCCTTCCAATGGCAGATGTCCCGCTGAGCAACGGTCAATTGCCGCTGATTGCGGCACGCCGAGCGAAGAGCGGGTGGAGGGTTTCTAGGTTGTTTCTCAAGTATAGATCATCTACAAGATAACTTGTAACGGTGAAGAAGAAACCAAATTATGTGCAAATAAAAATCCTCTACAGTTTATATTCATAATGCTATTTGTAAATAATATTCTATTCCTTTTAATATTATATAATAAATCAATCGTTGTCGTTAAAAAATGTATCATTTATCATTATTCCTAAGCCCTATTAAATGTGAGTCCCTCAGGTCTCCTGTCTGAATTATAAAAAATACAACAACAAAACTCTCTATGCTTTACCTGTGAGGTATAACACACTATGTCCATCTTTTACCAATTCAGCATTATTACACATTTGTATTAAACTTTTCTTGTTCTGCCAAGAGCTACAGATAACTATGTCCTAGACCAAATATAAGGAGAGTTTCTTTAATCAAAAAGGACATAATTATAAGTCCTCTTTGATTCGGAGGAAACAACTTTTTAAACAGTTATCCTGAAAACTGAGGCAAATGTGGCATAGTGTACATTATCTGCAAGGTACAGATACAAGACCTGGTCGTTAGAATCATTTATGTTTCTTTGATTCGAATATAATCAAATTAGCAAATCTTCGAACTAGTAGATTCTAACAAGCATAACAGCAAAGTTAGCACAGGTTTCAGGTCTTGAAAAGTGAAAAATAAAAAAGGAGCCGCACAAATCGTGCTCAGAGACTATTTTGTTGTAAAATCCAATTTTATATGAAAACAAAAATAAATTGAAAATCTCCATGCTTTGACGGGCATAATGGTGCAGATCAGGTTAATCAAAGACAAAATTATGAATCACAAATGCCAAACCTACAAACGAATTGAAATCGTTTATAGCTTCGAAAAAAAAAAAAGAAATGTTATACCTCCAGTAAAATAATCAGAAAGAAAAACATTTTGGAATAAGCCGAAAAAAACAACAATGAAATTGCTTAATCGGGACCATTATTCTGGCAAATATGTGAGAAAGAATATTACTTAAATTCAAACTTTATCAGATCTAGTCTCAGGTTAAGACCACCTATTTTTGCGGATTATCCCCAGCAGTAAATCATATCATAAACCTTACTCAACAGAAGGTACAGTTATATATATAAAGGATCAGAAATAACCGCTGGTCAGGTAGACCCGCTTTCAAATTAAGGCATCGTATTGCCACCTCCTGTCTCTTATTGAAAATCCAAGATAATGAGCTCAAAAATATTTACCATTTAGCTTTAACATCGCAATAAAACTATTAAAAAATACGAAGAGCTCTTAGTATTTTCCACAAATACCTTAGTATCTGAACGTTTTTTAGAACCTTTAGGTCATTATTACAATCAACGAAAAATGTAATAAGAATAATGATTATAAAAACTGAAAAAAATTTTGGTCAGTAAATCTACGAGTGACCCACCACTTCAACTGATCGTGCTGGCGAATTTTAACTTATTATCTATCTTTTTGTAGCTTTAATTCCTCTTGTCGTCAGAGCGTTGATTAAGAAAGGATTTCAACCGTCAAAAATTTAAAAATAAAAACACGGATTAATAGTAGAGATATTGTATTGAATATTGAAAAGCCCTAAGTTCATTTTTGCATGGTGCCTCTCCGGATGGGAAATATAATGTTCGTTTATTTACGGATGTTAGAGCAAAGTTCTCAAATCGTGGCGATTTCAAAGAAGCTTTAATACCTCCTTGAAACAAGAGCATAATAGAATTAAAACAATCAGTTGTGAAATTTTGTTTGTTGATAACGAACAATATGGAAAAGTAGCATTCACCCATTTCCAAAATGACCGACGCAGATATAAAAATGCCAAACGTTAGGGATAGAGATAGTACCTTTTTGGACTCTTCTTTAGATACGGTAAAGTGTACCATCATCAATTCTATCGATTTACCTCGAACTAAAAACCTCATACAAACATAATACATAGCGTAAATACTGAAAAGTCGTTAAACGATTTAATTTTTCTTTTAATACACTTTTTAATCAGGACATTTTTTCCGCTAAATAATTACGGCATTACAGAATTTAAAAATCCCTCTCCTTGGTCGTGTGGAACGGGGGTGGGGAGAGGGGGTGTCCCGGAGCTACTTATACCACCGGACCCCGCAGGTACCACCGTCATTCCTTCAGACACCTCAGTCCCTTGCTCAGTCTCTCTCTATAGTCCCTGTCAGTGTAGTTTCGGAAGATGGCTGTACCTCAGATTGTCAGCGATCTGCATTATTATGTATACGTGAAGAAAAGGATCTGGTAAGTTCAACATTAATCACATTCATTCTAAAATAAAAAGTTCATTAATATTTAATGTAAGTGGTAGAACCCAATTAATTCACTACTATATTTCAGTTCTCAAAAGCTAGAGTTATACGAGAAACTTCAACGTCTGATAAAGAACAATCCTAAGCCTAGAGTCGTCTGTGAGTCGATCGTGAGCTGGTTGATATCCCTTCACCGGAAGTGTGTCCTGCCGAACTTAGGATGCGACTTCTGTCCATTCCACGATTTGCTCTACGTGGCAGTCAGATTGGTCGTCAAATTTCGCCTCAAAAGTGAATCCACCGTTTCGGCTCTTCTAGCAGATATCTACACATGCGAGGGCTCTTTCGACAGACTTTTTTCCGGTAAATTATCTATTGTAAATACCTTTAGATAAAATTAATTGAGTACCAACTAGTTATCTGAGATCAAATTACGATACATATTACTTATGTCTTCTTTTTTTATCTCTGCGTTTCAGGTGCGATATTTAAAGCCGTCGAAACTCTGAACAAGGGCGGAAACAACGACTTCATAAGCCGAAGAGAATCCATCCGAGTCCTAGAATTCATCTTGCGCTCATCCAAAAAGTACAGGATCGCCTACTATCACATGGGGAGGTTCCTTCCAATGGCAGATGTCCCGCTGAGCAACGGTCAATTGCCGCTGATTGCGGCACGCCGAGCGAAGAGCGGGTGGAGGGTTTCTAGGTTGTTTCTCAAGTATAGATCATCTACAAGATAACTTGTAACGGTGAAGAAGAAACCAAATTATGTGCAAATAAAAATCCTCTACAGTTTATATTCATAATGCTATTTGTAAATAATATTCTATTCCTTTTAATATTATATAATAAATCAATCGTTGTCGTTAAAAAATGTATCATTTATCATTATTCCTAAGCCCTATTAAATGTGAGTCCCTCAGGTCTCCTGTCTGAATTATAAAAAATACAACAACAAAACTCTCTATGCTTTACCTGTGAGGTATAACACACTATGTCCATCTTTTACCAATTCAGCATTATTACACATTTGTATTAAACTTTTCTTGTTCTGCCAAGAGCTACAGATAACTATGTCCTAGACCAAATATAAGGAGAGTTTCTTTAATCAAAAAGGACATAATTATAAGTCCTCTTTGATTCGGAGGAAACAACTTTTTAAACAGTTATCCTGAAAACTGAGGCAAATGTGGCATAGTGTACATTATCTGCGAGGTACAGATACAAGACCTGGTCGTTAGAATCATTTATGTTTCTTTGATTCGAATATAATCAAATTAGCAAATCTTCGAACTAGTAGATTCTAACAAGCATAACAGCAAAGTTAGCACAGGTTTCAGGTCTTGAAAAGTGAAAAATAAAAAGGAGCCGCACAAATCGTGCTCAGAGACTATTTTGTTGTAAAATCCAATTTTATATGAAAACAAAAATAAATTGAAAATCTCCATGCTTTGACGGGCATAATGGTGCAGATCAGGTTAATCAAAGACAAAATTATGAATCACAAATGCCAAACCTACAAACGAATTGAAATCGTTTATAGCTTCGAAAAAAAAAAAAGAAATGTTATACCTCCAGTAAAATAATCAGAAAGAAAAACATTTTGGAATAAGCCGAAAAAAACAACAATGAAATTGCTTAATCGGGACCATTATTCTGGCAAATATGTGAGAAAGAATATTACTTAAATTCAAAGTTTATCAGATCTAGTCTCAGGTTAAGACCACCTATTTTTGCGGATTATCCCCAGCAGTAAATCATATCATAAACCTTACTCAACAGAAGGTACAGTTATATATATAAAGGATCAGAAATAACCGCTGGTCAGGTAGACCCGCTTTCAAATTAAGGCATCGTATTGCCACCTCCTGTCTCTTATTGAAAATCCAAGATAATGAGCTCAAAAATATTTACCATTTAGCTTTAACATCGCAATAAAACAATTAAAAAATACGAAGAGCTCTTAGTATTTTCCACAAATACCTTAGTATCTGAACGTTTTTTAGAACCTTTAGGTCATTATTACAATCAACGAAAAATGTAATAAGAATAATGATTATAAAAACTGAAAAAAATTTTGGTCAGTAAATCTACGAGTGACCCACCACTTCAACTGATCGTGCTGGCGAATTTTAACTTATTATCTATCTTTTTGTAGCTTTAATTCCTCTTGTCGTCAGAGCGTTGATTAAGAAAGGATTTCAACCGTCAAAAATTTAAAAATAAAAACACGGATTAATAGTAGAGATATTGTATTGAATATTGAAAAGCCCTAAGTTCATTTTTGCATGGTGCCTCTCCGGATGGGAAATATAATGTTCGTTTATTTACGGATGTTAGAGCAAAGTTCTCAAATCGTGGCGATTTCAAAGAAGCTTTAATACCTCCTTGAAACAAGAGCATAATAGAATTAAAACAATCAGTTGTGAAATTTTGTTTGTTGATAACGAACAATATGGAAAAGTAGCATTCACCCATTTCCAAAATGACCGACACAGATATAAAAATGCCAAACGTTAGGGATAGAGATAGTACCTTTTTGGACTCTTCTTTAGATACGGTAAAGTGTACCATCATCAATTCTATCGATTTACCTCGAACTAAAAACCTCATACAAACATAATACATAGCGTAAATACTGAAAAGTCGTTAAACGATTTAATTTTTCTTTTAATACACTTTTTAATCAGGACATTTTTTCCGCTAAATAATTACGGCATTACAGAATTTAAAAATCCCTCTCCTTGGTCGTGTGGAACGGGGGTGGGGAGAGGGGGTGTCCCGGAGCTACTTATACCACCGGACCCCGCAGGTACCACCGTCATTCCTTCAGACACCTCAGTCCCTTGCTCAGTCTCTCTCTATAGTCCCTGTCAGTGTAGTTTCGGAAGATGGCTGTACCTCAGATTGTCAGCGATCTGCATTATTATGTATACGTGAAGAAAAGGATCTGGTAAGTTCAACATTAATCACATTCATTCTAAAATAAAAAGTTCATTAATATTTAATGTAAGTGGTAGAACCCAATTAATTCACTACTATATTTCAGTTCTCAAAAGCTAGAGTTATACGAGAAACTTCAACGTCTGATAAAGAACAATCCTAAGCCTAGAGTCGTCTGTGAGTCGATCGTGAGCTGGTTGATATCCCTTCACCGGAAGTGTGTCCTGCCGAACTTAGGATGCGACTTCTGTCCATTCCACGATTTGCTCTACGTGGCAGTCAGATTGGTCGTCAAAATTCGCCTCAAAAGTGAATCCACCGTTTCGGCTCTTCTAGCAGATATCTACACATGCGAGGGCTCTTTCGACAGACTTTTTTCCGGTAAATTATCTATTGTAAATACCTTTAGATAAAATTAATTGAGTACCAACTAGTTATCTGAGATCAAATTACGATACATATTACTTATGTCTTCTTTTTTTATCTCTGCGTTTCAGGTGCGATATTTAAAGCCGTCGAAACTCTGAACAAGGGCGGAAACAACGACTTCATAAGCCGAAGAGAATCCATCCGAGTCCTAGAATTCATCTTGCGCTCATCCAAAAAGTACAGGATCGCCTACTATCACATGGGGAGGTTCCTTCCAATGGCAGATGTCCCGCTGAGCAACGGTCAATTGCCGCTGATTGCGGCACGCCGAGCGAAGAGCGGGTGGAGGGTTTCTAGGTTGTTTCTCAAGTATAGATCATCTACAAGATAACTTGTAACGGTGAAGAAGAAACCAAATTATGTGCAAATAAAAATCCTCTACAGTTTATATTCATAATGCTATTTGTAAATAATATTCTATTCCTTTTAATATTATATAATAAATCAATCGTTGTCGTTAAAAAATGTATCATTTATCATTATTCCTAAGCCCTATTAAATGTGAGTCCCTCAGGTCTCCTGTCTGAATTATAAAAAATACAACAACAAAACTCTCTATGCTTTACCTGTGAGGTATAACACACTACGTCCACCTTTTACCAATTCAGCATTATTACACATTTGTATTAAACTTTTCTTGTTCTGCCAAGAGCTACAGATAACTATGTCCTAGACCAAATATAAGGAGAGTTTCTTTAATCAAAAAGGACATAATTATAAGTCCTCTTTGATTCGGAGGAAACAACTTTTTAAACAGTTATCCTGAAAACTGAGGCAAATGTGGCATAGTGTACATTATCTGCGAGGTACAGATACAAGACCTGGTCGTTAGAATCATTTATGTTTCTTTGATTCGAATATAATCAAATTAGCAAATCTTCGAACTAGTAGATTCTAACAAGCATAACAGCAAAGTTAGCACAGGTTTCAGGTCTTGAAAAGTGAAAAATAAAAAGGAGCCGCACAAATCGTGCTCAGAGACTATTTTGTTGTAAAATCCAATTTTATATGAAAACAAAAATAAATTGAAAATCTCCATGCTTTGACGGCCATAATGGTGCAGATCAGGTTAATCAAAGACAAAATTATGAATCACAAATGCCAAACCTACAAACGAATTGAAATCGTTTATAGCTTCGAAAAAAAAAAAAAGAAATGTTATACCTCCAGTAAAATAATCAGAAAGAAAAACATTTTGGAATAAGCCGAAAAAAACAACAATGAAATTGCTTAATCGGGACCATTATTCTGGCAAATATGTGAGAAAGAATATTACTTAAATTCAAAGTTTATCAGATCTAGTCTCAGGTTAAGACCACCTATTTTTGCGGATTATCCCCAGCAGTAAATCATATCATAAACCTTACTCAACAGAAGGTACAGTTATATATATAAAGGATCAGAAATAACCGCTGGTCAGGTAGACCCGCTTTCAAATTAAGGCATCGTATTGCCACCTCCTGTCTCTTATTGAAAATCCAAGATAATGAGCTCAAAAATATTTACCATTTAGCTTTAACATCGCAATAAAACAATTAAAAAATACGAAGAGCTCTTAGTATTTTCCACAAATACCTTAGTATCTGAACGTTTTTTAGAACCTTTAGGTCATTATTACAATCAACGAAAAATGTAATAAGAATAATGATTATAAAAACTGAAAAAAATTTTGGTCAGTAAATCTACGAGTGACCCACCACTTCAACTGATCGTGCTGGCGAATTTTAACTTATTATCTATCTTTTTGTAGCTTTAATTCCTCTTGTCGTCAGAGCGTTGATTAAGAAAGGATTTCAACCGTCAAAAATTTAAAAATAAAAACACGGATTAATAGTAGAGATATTGTATTGAATATTGAAAAGCCCTAAGTTCATTTTTGCATGGTGCCTCTCCGGATGGGAAATATAATGTTCGTTTATTTACGGATGTTAGAGCAAAGTTCTCAAATCGTGGCGATTTCAAAGAAGCTTTAATACCTCCTTGAAACAAGAGCATAATAGAATTAAAACAATCAGTTGTGAAATTTTGTTTGTTGATAACGAACAATATGGAAAAGTAGCATTCACCCATTTCCAAAATGACCGACACAGATATAAAAATGCCAAACGTTAGGGATAGAGATAGTACCTTTTTGGACTCTTCTTTAGATACGGTAAAGTGTACCATCATCAATTCTATCGATTTACCTCGAACTAAAAACCTCATACAAACATAATACATAGCGTAAATACTGAAAAGTCGTTAAACGATTTAATTTTTCTTTTAATACACTTTTTAATCAGGACATTTTTTCCGCTAAATAATTACGGCATTACAGAATTTAAAAATCCCTCTCCTTGGTCGTGTGGAACGGGGGTGGGGAGAGGGGGTGTCCCGGAGCTACTTATACCACCGGACCCCGCAGGTACCACCGTCATTCCTTCAGACACCTCAGTCCCTTGCTCAGTCTCTCTCTATAGTCCCTGTCAGTGTAGTTTCGGAAGATGGCTGTACCTCAGATTGTCAGCGATCTGCATTATTATGTATACGTGAAGAAAAGGATCTGGTAAGTTCAACATTAATCACATTCATTCTAAAATAAAAAGTTCATTAATATTTAATGTAAGTGGTAGAACCCAATTAATTCACTACTATATTTCAGTTCTCAAAAGCTAGAGTTATACGAGAAACTTCAACGTCTGATAAAGAACAATCCTAAGCCTAGAGTCGTCTGTGAGTCGATCGTGAGCTGGTTGATATCCCTTCACCGGAAGTGTGTCCTGCCGAACTTAGGATGCGACTTCTGTCCATTCCACGATTTGCTCTACGTGGCAGTCAGATTGGTCGTCAAATTTCGCCTCAAAAGTGAATCCACCGTTTCGGCTCTTCTAGCAGATATCTACACATGCGAGGGCTCTTTCGACAGACTTTTTTCCGGTAAATTATCTATTGTAAATACCTTTAGATAAAATTAATTGAGTACCAACTAGTTATCTGAGATCAAATTACGATACATATTACTTATGTCTTCTTTTTTTATCTCTGCGTTTCAGGTGCGATATTTAAAGCCGTCGAAACTCTGAACAAGGGCGGAAACAACGACTTCATAAGCCGAAGAGAATCCATCCGAGTCCTAGAATTCATCTTGCGCTCATCCAAAAAGTACAGGATCGCCTACTATCACATGGGGAGGTTCCTTCCAATGGCAGATGTCCCGCTGAGCAACGGTCAATTGCCGCTGATTGCGGCACGCCGAGCGAAGAGCGGGTGGAGGGTTTCTAGGTTGTTTCTCAAGTATAGATCATCTACAAGATAACTTGTAACGGTGAAGAAGAAACCAAATTATGTGCAAATAAAAATCCTCTACAGTTTATATTCATAATGCTATTTGTAAATAATATTCTATTCCTTTTAATATTATATAATAAATCAATCGTTGTCGTTAAAAAATGTATCATTTATCATTATTCCTAAGCCCTATTAAATGTGAGTCCCTCAGGTCTCCTGTCTGAATTATAAAAAATACAACAACAAAACTCTCTATGCTTTACCTGTGAGGTATAACACACTATGTCCATCTTTTACCAATTCAGCATTATTACACATTTGTATTAAACTTTTCTTGTTCTGCCAAGAGCTACAGATAACTATGTCCTAGACCAAATATAAGGAGAGTTTCTTTAATCAAAAAGGACATAATTATAAGTCCTCTTTGATTCGGAGGAAACAACTTTTTAAACAGTTATCCTGAAAACTGAGGCAAATGTGGCATAGTGTACATTATCTGCAAGGTACAGATACAAGACCTGGTCGTTAGAATCATTTATGTTTCTTTGATTCGAATATAATCAAATTAGCAAATCTTCGAACTAGTAGATTCTAACAAGCATAACAGCAAAGTTAGCACAGGTTTCAGGTCTTGAAAAGTGAAAAATAAAAAAGGAGCCGCACAAATCGTGCTCAGAGACTATTTTGTTGTAAAATCCAATTTTATATGAAAACAAAAATAAATTGAAAATCTCCATGCTTTGACGGCCATAATGGTGCAGATCAGGTTAATCAAAGACAAAATTATGAATCACAAATGCCAAACCTACAAACGAATTGAAATCGTTTATAGCTTCGAAAAAAAAAAAAGAAATGTTATACCTCCAGTAAAATAATCAGAAAGAAAAACATTTTGGAATAAGCCGAAAAAAACAACAATGAAATTGCTTAATCGGGACCATTATTCTGGCAAATATGTGAGAAAGAATATTACTTAAATTCAAACTTTATCAGATCTAGTCTCAGGTTAAGACCACCTATTTTTGCGGATTATCCCCAGCAGTAAATCATATCATAAACCTTACTCAACAGAAGGTACAGTTATATATATAAAGGATCAGAAATAACCGCTGGTCAGGTAGACCCGCTTTCAAATTAAGGCATCGTATTGCCACCTCCTGTCTCTTATTGAAAATCCAAGATAATGAGCTCAAAAATATTTACCATTTAGCTTTAACATCGCAATAAAACTATTAAAAAATACGAAGAGCTCTTAGTATTTTCCACAAATACCTTAGTATCTGAACGTTTTTTAGAACCTTTAGGTCATTATTACAATCAACGAAAAATGTAATAAGAATAATGATTATAAAAACTGAAAAAAATTTTGGTCAGTAAATCTACGAGTGACCCACCACTTCAACTGATCGTGCTGGCGAATTTTAACTTATTATCTATCTTTTTGTAGCTTTAATTCCTCTTGTCGTCAGAGCGTTGATTAAGAAAGGATTTCAACCGTCAAAAATTTAAAAATAAAAACACGGATTAATAGTAGAGATATTGTATTGAATATTGAAAAGCCCTAAGTTCATTTTTGCATGGTGCCTCTCCGGATGGGAAATATAATGTTCGTTTATTTACGGATGTTAGAGCAAAGTTCTCAAATCGTGGCGATTTCAAAGAAGCTTTAATACCTCCTTGAAACAAGAGCATAATAGAATTAAAACAATCAGTTGTGAAATTTTGTTTGTTGATAACGAACAATATGGAAAAGTAGCATTCACCCATTTCCAAAATGACCGACGCAGATATAAAAATGCCAAACGTTAGGGATAGAGATAGTACCTTTTTGGACTCTTCTTTAGATACGGTAAAGTGTACCATCATCAATTCTATCGATTTACCTCGAACTAAAAACCTCATACAAACATAATACATAGCGTAAATACTGAAAAGTCGTTAAACGATTTAATTTTTCTTTTAATACACTTTTTAATCAGGACATTTTTTCCGCTAAATAATTACGGCATTACAGAATTTAAAAATCCCTCTCCTTGGTCGTGTGGAACGGGGGTGGGGAGAGGGGGTGTCCCGGAGCTACTTATACCACCGGACCCCGCAGGTACCACCGTCATTCCTTCAGACACCTCAGTCCCTTGCTCAGTCTCTCTCTATAGTCCCTGTCAGTGTAGTTTCGGAAGATGGCTGTACCTCAGATTGTCAGCGATCTGCATTATTATGTATACGTGAAGAAAAGGATCTGGTAAGTTCAACATTAATCACATTCATTCTAAAATAAAAAGTTCATTAATATTTAATGTAAGTGGTAGAACCCAATTAATTCACTACTATATTTCAGTTCTCAAAAGCTAGAGTTATACGAGAAACTTCAACGTCTGATAAAGAACAATCCTAAGCCTAGAGTCGTCTGTGAGTCGATCGTGAGCTGGTTGATATCCCTTCACCGGAAGTGTGTCCTGCCGAACTTAGGATGCGACTTCTGTCCATTCCACGATTTGCTCTACGTGGCAGTCAGATTGGTCGTCAAATTTCGCCTCAAAAGTGAATCCACCGTTTCGGCTCTTCTAGCAGATATCTACACATGCGAGGGCTCTTTCGACAGACTTTTTTCCGGTAAATTATCTATTGTAAATACCTTTAGATAAAATTAATTGAGTACCAACTAGTTATCTGAGATCAAATTACGATACATATTACTTATGTCTTCTTTTTTTATCTCTGCGTTTCAGGTGCGATATTTAAAGCCGTCGAAACTCTGAACAAGGGCGGAAACAACGACTTCATAAGCCGAAGAGAATCCATCCGAGTCCTAGAATTCATCTTGCGCTCATCCAAAAAGTACAGGATCGCCTACTATCACATGGGGAGGTTCCTTCCAATGGCAGATGTCCCGCTGAGCAACGGTCAATTGCCGCTGATTGCGGCACGCCGAGCGAAGAGCGGGTGGAGGGTTTCTAGGTTGTTTCTCAAGTATAGATCATCTACAAGATAACTTGTAACGGTGAAGAAGAAACCAAATTATGTGCAAATAAAAATCCTCTACAGTTTATATTCATAATGCTATTTGTAAATAATATTCTATTCCTTTTAATATTATATAATAAATCAATCGTTGTCGTTAAAAAAGATATCATTTATCATTATTCCTAAGCCCTATTAAATGTGAGTCCCTCAGGTCTCCTGTCTGAATTATAAAAAATACAACAACAAAACTCTCTATGCTTTACCTGTGAGGTATAACACACTATGTCCATCTTTTACCAATTCAGCATTATTACACATTTGTATTAAACTTTTCTTGTTCTGCCAAGAGCTACAGATAACTATGTCCTAGACCAAATATAAGGAGAGTTTCTTTAATCAAAAAGGACATAATTATAAGTCCTCTTTGATTCGGAGGAAACAACTTTTTAAACAGTTATCCTGAAAACTGAGGCAAATGTGGCATAGTGTACATTATCTGCGAGGTACAGATACAAGACCTGGTCGTTAGAATCATTTATGTTTCTTTGATTCGAATATAATCAAATTAGCAAATCTTCGAACTAGTAGATTCTAACAAGCATAACAGCAAAGTTAGCACAGGTTTCAGGTCTTGAAAAGTGAAAAATAAAAAAGGAGCCGCACAAATCGTGCTCAGAGACTATTTTGTTGTAAAATCCAATTTTATATGAAAACAAAAATAAATTGAAAATCTCCATGCTTTGACGGGCATAATGGTGCAGATCAGGTTAATCAAAGACAAAATTATGAATCACAAATGCCAAACCTACAAACGAATTGAAATCGTTTATAGCTTCGAAAAAAAAAAAAGAAATGTTATACCTCCAGTAAAATAATCAGAAAGAAAAACATTTTGGAATAAGCCGAAAAAAACAACAATGAAATTGCTTAATCGGGACCATTATTCTGGCAAATATGTGAGAAAGAATATTACTTAAATTCAAACTTTATCAGATCTAGTCTCAGGTTAAGACCACCTATTTTTGCGGATTATCCCCAGCAGTAAATCATATCATAAACCTTACTCAACAGAAGGTACAGTTATATATATAAAGGATCAGAAATAACCGCTGGTCAGGTAGACCCGCTTTCAAATTAAGGCATCGTATTGCCACCTCCTGTCTCTTATTGAAAATCCAAGATAATGAGCTCAAAAATATTTACCATTTAGCTTTAACATCGCAATAAAACAATTAAAAAATACGAAGAGCTCTTAGTATTTTCCACAAATACCTTAGTATCTGAACGTTTTTTAGAACCTTTAGGTCATTATTACAATCAACGAAAAATGTAATAAGAATAATGATTATAAAAACTGAAAAAAATTTTGGTCAGTAAATCTACGAGTGACCCACCACTTCAACTGATCGTGCTGGCGAATTTTAACTTATTATCTATCTTTTTGTAGCTTTAATTCCTCTTGTCGTCAGAGCGTTGATTAAGAAAGGATTTCAACCGTCAAAAATTTAAAAATAAAAACACGGATTAATAGTAGAGATATTGTATTGAATATTGAAAAGCCCTAAGTTCATTTTTGCATGGTGCCTCTCCGGATGGGAAATATAATGTTCGTTTATTTACGGATGTTAGAGCAAAGTTCTCAAATCGTGGCGATTTCAAAGAAGCTTTAATACCTCCTTGAAACAAGAGCATAATAGAATTAAAACAATCAGTTGTGAAATTTTGTTTGTTGATAACGAACAATATGGAAAAGTAGCATTCACCCATTTCCAAAATGACCGACACAGATATAAAAATGCCAAACGTTAGGGATAGAGATAGTACCTTTTTGGACTCTTCTTTAGATACGGTAAAGTGTACCATCATCAATTCTATCGATTTACCTCGAACTAAAAACCTCATACAAACATAATACATAGCGTAAATACTGAAAAGTCGTTAAACGATTTAATTTTTCTTTTAATACACTTTTTAATCAGGACATTTTTTCCGCTAAATAATTACGGTATTACAGAATTTAAAAATCCCTCTCCTTGGTCGTGTGGAACGGGGGTGGGGAGAGGGGGTGTCCCGGAGCTACTTATACCACCGGACCCCGCAGGTACCACCGTCATTCCTTCAGACACCTCAGTCCCTTGCTCAGTCTCTCTCTATAGTCCCTGTCAGTGTAGTTTCGGAAGATGGCTGTACCTCAGATTGTCAGCGATCTGCATTATTATGTATACGTGAAGAAAAGGATCTGGTAAGTTCAACATTAATCACATTCATTCTAAAATAAAAAGTTCATTAATATTTAATGTAAGTGGTAGAACCCAATTAATTCACTACTATATTTCAGTTCTCAAAAGCTAGAGTTATACGAGAAACTTCAACGTCTGATAAAGAACAATCCTAAGCCTAGAGTCGTCTGTGAGTCGATCGTGAGCTGGTTGATATCCCTTCACCGGAAGTGTGTCCTGCCGAACTTAGGATGCGACTTCTGTCCATTCCACGATTTGCTCTACGTGGCAGTCAGATTGGTCGTCAAATTTCGCCTCAAAAGTGAATCCACCGTTTCGGCTCTTCTAGCAGATATCTACACATGCGAGGGCTCTTTCGACAGACTTTTTTCCGGTAAATTATCTATTGTAAATACCTTTAGATAAAATGAATTGAATACCAACTAGTTATCTGAGATCAAATTACGATACATATTACTTATGTCTTCTTTTTTTATCTCTGCGTTTCAGGTGCGATATTTAAAGCCGTCGAAACTCTGAACAAGGGCGGAAACAACGACTTCATAAGCCGAAGAGAATCCATCCGAGTCCTAGAATTCATCTTGCGCTCATCCAAAAAGTACAGGATCGCCTACTATCACATGGGGAGGTTCCTTCCAATGGCAGATGTCCCGCTGAGCAACGGTCAATTGCCGCTGATTGCGGCACGCCGAGCGAAGAGCGGGTGGAGGGTTTCTAGGTTGTTTCTCAAGTATAGATCATCTACAAGATAACTTGTAACGGTGAAGAAGAAACCAAATTATGTGCAAATAAAAATCCTCTACAGTTTATATTCATAATGCTATTTGTAAATAATATTCTATTCCTTTTAATATTATATAATAAATCAATCGTTGTCGTTAAAAAATGTATCATTTATCATTATTCCTAAGCCCTATTAAATGTGAGTCCCTCAGGTCTCCTGTCTGAATTATAAAAAATACAACAACAAAACTCTCTATGCTTTACCTGTGAGGTATAACACACTATGTCCATCTTTTACCAATTCAGCATTATTACACATTTGTATTAAACTTTTCTTGTTCTGCCAAGAGCTACAGATAACTATGTCCTAGACCAAATATAAGGAGAGTTTCTTTAATCAAAAAGGACATAATTATAAGTCCTCTTTGATTCGGAGGAAACAACTTTTTAAACAGTTATCCTGAAAACTGAGGCAAATGTGGCATAGTGTACATTATCTGCAAGGTACAGATACAAGACCTGGTCGTTAGAATCATTTATGTTTCTTTGATTCGAATATAATCAAATTAGCAAATCTTCGAACTAGTAGATTCTAACAAGCATAACAGCAAAGTTAGCACAGGTTTCAGGTCTTGAAAAGTGAAAAATAAAAAAGGAGCCGCACAAATCGTGCTCAGAGACTATTTTGTTGTAAAATCCAATTTTATATGAAAACAAAAATAAATTGAAAATCTCCATGCTTTGACGGGCATAATGGTGCAGATCAGGTTAATCAAAGACAAAATTATGAATCACAAATGCCAAACCTACAAACGAATTGAAATCGTTTATAGCTTCGAAAAAAAAAAAAGAAATGTTATACCTCCAGTAAAATAATCAGAAAGAAAAACATTTTGGAATAAGCCGAAAAAAACAACAATGAAATTGCTTAATCGGGACCATTATTCTGGCAAATATGTGAGAAAGAATATTACTTAAATTCAAACTTTATCAGATCTAGTCTCAGGTTAAGACCACCTATTTTTGCGGATTATCCCCAGCAGTAAATCATATCATAAACCTTACTCAACAGAAGGTACAGTTATATATATAAAGGATCAGAAATAACCGCTGGTCAGGTAGACCCGCTTTCAAATTAAGGCATCGTATTGCCACCTCCTGTCTCTTATTGAAAATCCAAGATAATGAGCTCAAAAATATTTACCATTTAGCTTTAACATCGCAATAAAACAATTAAAAAATACGAAGAGCTCTTAGTATTTTCCACAAATACCTTAGTATCTGAACGTTTTTTAGAACCTTTAGGTCATTATTACAATCAACGAAAAATGTAATAAGAATAATGATTATAAAAACTGAAAAAAATTTTGGTCAGTAAATCTACGAGTGACCCACCACTTCAACTGATCGTGCTGGCGAATTTTAACTTATTATCTATCTTTTTGTAGCTTTAATTCCTCTTGTCGTCAGAGCGTTGATTAAGAAAGGATTTCAACCGTCAAAAATTTAAAAATAAAAACACGGATTAATAGTAGAGATATTGTATTGAATATTGAAAAGCCCTAAGTTCATTTTTGCATGGTGCCTCTCCGGATGGGAAATATAATGTTCGTTTATTTACGGATGTTAGAGCAAAGTTCTCAAATCGTGGCGATTTCAAAGAAGCTTTAATACCTCCTTGAAACAAGAGCATAATAGAATTAAAACAATCAGTTGTGAAATTTTGTTTGTTGATAACGAACAATATGGAAAAGTAGCATTCACCCATTTCCAAAATGACCGACACAGATATAAAAATGCCAAACGTTAGGGATAGAGATAGTACCTTTTTGGACTCTTCTTTAGATACGGTAAAGTGTACCATCATCAATTCTATCGATTTACCTCGAACTAAAAACCTCATACAAACATAATACATAGCGTAAATACTGAAAAGTCGTTAAACGATTTAATTTTTCTTTTAATACACTTTTTAATCAGGACATTTTTTCCGCTAAATAATTACGGTATTACAGAATTTAAAAATCCCTCTCCTTGGTCGTGTGGAACGGGGGTGTGGAGAGGGGGTGTCCCGGAGCTACTTATACCACCGGACCCCGCAGGTACCACCGTCATTCCTTCAGACACCTCAGTCCCTTGCTCAGTCTCTCTCTATAGTCCCTGTCAGTGTAGTTTCGGAAGATGGCTGTACCTCAGATTGTCAGCGATCTGCATTATTATGTATACGTGAAGAAAAGGATCTGGTAAGTTCAACATTAATCACATTCATTCTAAAATAAAAAGTTCATTAATATTTAATGTAAGTGGTAGAACCCAATTAATTCACTACTATATTTCAGTTCTCAAAAGCTAGAGTTATACGAGAAACTTCAACGTCTGATAAAGAACAATCCTAAGCCTAGAGTCGTCTGTGAGTCGATCGTGAGCTGGTTGATATCCCTTCACCGGAAGTGTGTCCTGCCGAACTTAGGATGCGACTTCTGTCCATTCCACGATTTGCTCTACGTGGCAGTCAGATTGGTCGTCAAATTTCGCCTCAAAAGTGAATCCACCGTTTCGGCTCTTCTAGCAGATATCTACACATGCGAGGGCTCTTTCGACAGACTTTTTTCCGGTAAATTATCTATTGTAAATACCTTTAGATAAAATTAATTGAGTACCAACTAGTTATCTGAGATCAAATTACGATACATATTACTTATGCTGAGCAACGGTCAATTGCCGCTGATTGCGGCACGCCGAGCGAAGAGCGGGTGGAGGGTTTCTAGGTTGTTTCTCAAGTATAGATCATCTACAAGATAACTTGTAACGGTGAAGAAGAAACCAAATTATGTGCAAATAAAAATCCTCTACAGTTTATATTCATAATGCTATTTGTAAATAATATTCTATTCCTTTTAATATTATATAATAAATCAATCGTTGTCGTTAAAAAATGTATCATTTATCATTATTCCTAAGCCCTATTAAATGTGAGTCCCTCAGGTCTCCTGTCTGAATTATAAAAAATACAACAACAAAACTCTCTATGCTTTACCTGTGAGGTATAACACACTATGTCAATCTTTTACCAATTCAGCATTATTACACATTTGTATTAAACTTTTCTTGTTCTGCCAAGAGCTACAGATAACTATGTCCTAGACCAAATATAAGGAGAGTTTCTTTAATCAAAAAGGACATAATTATAAGTCCTCTTTGATTCGGAGGAAACAACTTTTTAAACAGTTATCCTGAAAACTGAGGCAAATGTGGCATAGTGTACATTATCTGCGAGGTACAGATACAAGACCTGGTCGTTAGAATCATTTATGTTTCTTTGATTCGAATATAATCAAATTAGCAAATCTTCGAACTAGTAGATTCTAACAAGCATAACAGCAAAGTTAGCACAGGTTTCAGGTCTTGAAAAGTGAAAAATAAAAAAGGAGCCGCACAAATCGTGCTCAGAGACTATTTTGTTGTAAAATCCAATTTTATATGAAAACAAAAATAAATTGAAAATCTCCATGCTTTGACGGGCATAATGGTGCAGATCAGGTTAATCAAAGACAAAATTATGAATCACAAATGCCAAACCTACAAACGAATTGAAATCGTTTATAGCTTCGAAAAAAAAAAAGAAATGTTATACCTCCAGTAAAATAATCAGAAAGAAAAACATTTTGGAATAAGCCGAAAAAAACATCAATGAAATTGCTTAGTCGGGACCATTATTCTGGCAAATATGTGAGAAAGAATATTACTTAAATTCAAAGTTTATCAGATCTAGTCTCAGGTTAAGACCACATATTTTTGCGGATTATCCCCAGCAGTAAATCATATCATAAACCTTACTCAACAGAAGGTACAGTTATATTGCACAGATCAGAAATAACCGCTGGTCAGGTAGACCCGCTTTCAAATTAAGGCATCGTATTGCCACCTCCTGTCTCTTATTGAAAATCCAAGATAATGAGCTCAAAAATATTTACCATTTAGCTTTAACATCGCAATAAAACAATTAAAAAATACGAAGAGCTCTTAGTATTTTCCACAAATACCTTAGTATCTGAACGTTTTTTAGAACCTTTAGGTCATTATTACAATCAACGAAAAATGTAATAAGAATAATGATTATAAAAACTGAAAAAAATTTTGGTCAGTAAATCTACGAGTGACCCACCACTTCAACTGATCGTGCTGGCGAATTTTAACTTATTATCTATCTTTTTGTAGCTTTAATTCCTCTTGTCGTCAGAGCGTTGATTAAGAAAGGATTTCAACCGTCAAAAATTTAAAAATAAAAACACGGATTAATAGTAGAGATATTGTATTGAATATTGAAAAGCCCTAAGTTCATTTTTGCATGGTGCCTCTCCGGATGGGAAATATAATGTTCGTTTATTTACGGATGTTAGAGCAAAGTTCTCAAATCGTGGCGATTTCAAAGAAGCTTTAATACCTCCTTGAAACAAGAGCATAATAGAATTAAAACAATCAGTTGTGAAATTTTGTTTGTTGATAACGAACAATATGGAAAAGTAGCATTCACCCATTTCCAAAATGACCGACACAGATATAAGAATGCCAAACGTTAGGGATAGAGATAGTACCTTTTTGGACTCTTCTTTAGATACGGTAAAGTGTACCATCATCAATTCTATCGATTTACCTCGAACTAAAAACCTCATACAAACATAATACATAGCGTAAATACTGAAAAGTCGTTAAACGATTTAATTTTTCTTTTAATACACTTTTTAATCAGGACATTTTTTCCGCTAAATAATTACGGCATTACAGAATTTAAAAATCCCTCTCCTTGGTCGTGTGGAACGGGGGTGGGGAGAGGGGGTGTCCCGGAGCTACTTATACCACCGGACCCCGCAGGTACCACCGTCATTCCTTCAGACACCTCAGTCCCTTGCTCAGTCTCTCTCTATAGTCCCTGTCAGTGTAGTTTCGGAAGATGGCTGTACCTCAGATTGTCAGCGATCTGCATTATTATGTATACGTGAAGAAAAGGATCTGGTAAGTTCAACATTAATCACATTCATTCTAAAATAAAAAGTTCATTAATATTTAATGTAAGTGGTAGAACCCAATTAATTCACTGCTATATTTCAGTTCTCAAAAGCTAGAGTTATACGAGAAACTTCAACGTCTGATAAAGAACAATCCCAAGCCTAGAGTCGTCTGTGAGTCGATCGTGAGCTGGTTGATATCCCTTCACCGGAAGTGTGTCCTGCCGAACTTAGGATGCGACTTCTGTCCATTCCACGATTTGCTCTACGTGGCAGTCAGATTGGTCGTCAAATTTCGCCTCAAAAGTGAATCCACCGTTTCGGCTCTTCTAGCAGATATCTACACATGCGAGGGCTCTTTCGACAGACTTTTTTCCGGTAAATTATCTATTGTAAATACCTTTAGATAAAATTAATTGAGTACCAACTAGTTATCTGAGATCAAATTACGATACATATTACTTATGTCTTCTTTTTTTATCTCTGCGTTTCAGGTGCGATATTTAAAGCCGTCGAAACTCTGAACAAGGGCGGAAACAACGACTTCATAAGCCGAAGAGAATCCATCCGAGTCCTAGAATTCATCTTGCGCTCATCCAAAAAGTACAGGATCGCCTACTATCACATGGGGAGGTTCCTTCCAATGGCAGATGTCCCGCTGAGCAACGGTCAATTGCCGCTGATTGCGGCACGCCGAGCGAAGAGCGGGTGGAGGGTTTCTAGGTTGTTTCTCAAGTATAGATCATCTACAAGATAACTTGTAACGGTGAAGAAGAAACCAAATTATGTGCAAATAAAAATCCTCTACAGTTTATATTCATAATGCTATTTGTAAATAATATTCTATTCCTTTTAATATTATATAATAAATCAATCGTTGTCGTTAAAAAATGTATCATTTATCATTATTCCTAAGCCCTATTAAATGTGAGTCCCTCAGGTCTCCTGTCTGAATTATAAAAAATACAACAACAAAACTCTCTATGCTTTACCTGTGAGGTATAACACACTATGTCCATCTTTTACCAATTCAGCATTATTACACATTTGTATTAAACTTTTCTTGTTCTGCCAAGAGCTACAGATAACTATGTCCTAGACCAAATATAAGGAGAGTTTCTTTAATCAAAAAGGACATAATTATAAGTCCTCTTTGATTCGGAGGAAACAACTTTTTAAACAGTTATCCTGAAAACTGAGGCAAATGTGGCATAGTGTACATTATCTGCGAGGTACAGATACAAGACCTGGTCGTTAGAATCATTTATGTTTCTTTGATTCGAATATAATCAAATTAGCAAATCTTCGAACTAGTAGATTCTAACAAGCATAACAGCAAAGTTAGCACAGGTTTCAGGTCTTGAAAAGTGAAAAATAAAAAAGGAGCCGCACAAATCGTGCTCAGAGACTATTTTGTTGTAAAATCCAATTTTATATGAAAACAAAAATAAATTGAAAATCTCCATGCTTTGACGGGCATAATGGTGCAGATCAGGTTAATCAAAGACAAAATTATGAATCACAAATGCCAAACCTACAAACGAATTGAAATCGTTTATAGCTTCGAAAAAAAAAAAAGAAATGTTATACCTCCAGTAAAATAATCAGAAAGAAAAACATTTTGGAATAAGCCGAAATAAACAACAATGAAATTGCTTAATCGGGACCATTATTCTGGCAAATATGTGAGAAAGAATATTACTTAAATTCAAAGTTTATCAGATCTAGTCTCAGGTTAAGACCACATATTTTTGCGGATTATCCCCAGCAGTAAATCATATCATAAACCTTACTCAACAGAAGGTACAGTTATATTGCACAGATCAGAAATAACCGCTGGTCAGGTAGACCCGCTTTCAAATTAAGGCATCGTATTGCCACCTCCTGTCTCTTATTGAAAATCCAAGATAATGAGCTCAAAAATATTTACCATTTAGCTTTAACATCGCAATAAAACAATTAAAAAATACGAAGAGCTCTTAGTATTTTCCACAAATACCTTAGTATCTGAACGTTTTTTAGAACCTTTAGGTCATTATTACAATCAACGAAAAATGTAATAAGAATAATGATTATAAAAACTGAAAAAAATTTTGGTCAGTAAATCTACGAGTGACCCACCACTTCAACTGATCGTGCTGGCGAATTTTAACTTATTATCTATCTTTTTGTAGCTTTAATTCCTCTTGTCGTCAGAGCATTGATTAAGAAAGGATTTCAACCGTCAAAAATTTAAAAATAAAAACACGGATTAATAGTAGAGATATTGTATTGAATATTGAAAAGCCCTAAGTTCATTTTTGCATGGTGCCTCTCCGGATGGGAAATATAATGTTCGTTTATTTACGGATGTTAGAGCAAAGTTCTCAAATCGTGGCGATTTCAAAGAAGCTTTAATACCTCCTTGAAACAAGAGCATAATAGAATTAAAACAATCAGTTGTGAAATTTTGTTTGTTGATAACGAACAATATGGAAAAGTAGCATTCACCCATTTCCAAAATGACCGACACAGATATAAAAATGCCAAACGTTAGGGATAGAGATAGTACCTTTTTGGACTCTTCTTTAGATACGGTAAAGTGTACCATCATCAATTCTATCGATTTACCTCGAACTAAAAACCTCATACAAACATAATACATAGCGTAAATACTGAAAAGTCGTTAAACGATTTAATTTTTCTTTTAATACACTTTTTAATCAGGACATTTTTTCCGCTAAATAATTACGGCATTACAGAATTTAAAAATCCCTCTCCTTGGTCGTGTGGAACGGGGGTGGGGAGAGGGGGTGTCCCGGAGCTACTTATACCACCGGACCCCGCAGGTACCACCGTCATTCCTTCAGACACCTCAGTCCCTTGCTCAGTCTCTCTCTATAGTCCCTGTCAGTGTAGTTTCGGAAGATGGCTGTACCTCAGATTGTCAGCGATCTGCATTATTATGTATACGTGAAGAAAAGGATCTGGTAAGTTCAACATTAATCACATTCATTCTAAAATAAAAAGTTCATTAATATTTAATGTAAGTGGTAGAACCCAATTAATTCACTACTATATTTCAGTTCTCAAAAGCTAGAGTTATACGAGAAACTTCAACGTCTGATAAAGAACAATCCTAAGCCTAGAGTCGTCTGTGAGTCGATCGTGAGCTGGTTGATATCCCTTCACCGGAAGTGTGTCCTGCCGAACTTAGGATGCGACTTCTGTCCATTCCACGATTTGCTCTACGTGGCAGTCAGATTGGTCGTCAAATTTCGCCTCAAAAGTGAATCCACCGTTTCGGCTCTTCTAGCAGATATCTACACATGCGAGGGCTCTTTCGACAGACTTTTTTCCGGTAAATTATCTATTGTAAATACCTTTAGATAAAATTAATTGAGTACCAACTAGTTATCTGAGATCAAATTACGATACATATTACTTATGTCTTCTTTTTTTATCTCTGCGTTTCAGGTGCGATATTTAAAGCCGTCGAAACTCTGAACAAGGGCGGAAACAACGACTTCATAAGCCGAAGAGAATCCATCCGAGTCCTAGAATTCATCTTGCGCTCATCCAAAAAGTACAGGATCGCCTACTATCACATGGGGAGGTTCCTTCCAATGGCAGATGTCCCGCTGAGCAACGGTCAATTGCCGCTGATTGCGGCACGCCGAGCGAAGAGCGGGTGGAGGGTTTCTAGGTTGTTTCTCAAGTATAGATCATCTACAAGATAACTTGTAACGGTGAAGAAGAAACCAAATTATGTCATCATCATCATCATCATTGTCTATCCTCTATGAACCGCATTAAGCAGTGTGAGGAGGAAGTCTACAGAGCCCTCTCCAGCTCTGCCGGTCCTCTACAAGACGCCTTCTGTCATTCCATTGAAGTCCTCTTCTCTGGAAGTGGCTCTTTACCTCATCTTCCCATTTTCTTCTTGGCCGCCCTTTTCCTCGCTTGCCCTCAACTTTAGCTCGATAGGTTTCGCTAGCGATTATGCTTGGTTCCATCCTCAGGAGGTGCCCTAGCCATCTTAGTTGACTTTCCTCTATTATATCGTTTGCCGACTTAACATTGAGGTTCAACCTGATCGTGTTGTTGCGTATTCTATCTCTTCTTGTTTTTCCTTCGATCTTTCGAAGAAATCTCATTTCCGATGCCTGTATTCTCGATCGATGTTTTCTTTGTCAGCGTCCATGATTCTGACGAGTACGTTAAAATGGGCAGAAATGTCGATCGGAATACAGCCACTTTTGTTTTCTTTTCCACCTCTCGCCTGCTTAGAAAACCTCTCTTCACTGCTTCAAACATCCTGCCCGCAGCTGCGATTCGTTCAGTCACTTCCGAATCGATATATCCATATTCATTAAGGTGCGCACCCAGGTATTTGAAGTTTTCTACCTGTTCGAGGATTTCGTCTTCGACTCTGATGACGCGCATGTTTCTCCTGGGTTTCTTCCCAACCCTCATTAGTTTT
This sequence comes from Rhaphigaster nebulosa, assembly GCA_948150685.1. NCBI lineage: Eukaryota > Metazoa > Arthropoda > Insecta > Hemiptera > Pentatomidae > Rhaphigaster > Rhaphigaster nebulosa. Next base: position 99,518,327 of record OX411306.1, on the reverse strand, counting down.
GTTTTCGCAGGGTTCATAATCATGTTAATCTTCAGCAGTTCTTCTTTCAATTTATTAATATTGTACTGAAGATTCCTATCAGTGTCGGAGAAAATGACAATGTCATCGGCGAATGCAAGTAATGAGAGGCTAACTGGTCTCAGATTGGCGTATCCTAGGTGATATTTCCGCATTTTCTCTTTAGCCCTCCGAATAGCTGAGTCCATAACTAAGATAAACAAAAGTGGGCTGAGACTACAACCTTGCCGGATTCCTATGGTAGTTTCGATTTCCTTAGAGGTGCAGTTGGCAAATCTTACCACGTTTCGTGTTTTCTTATAGAGACTCTCAACCGCCAGGATATGACCATGATCGATCCCTTTTTCTCTTAAGGCCTCTAAGATATCTGACTTTCTTACTCGATCAAAGGCTTTTGTAAGGTCAACAAAGCACACGGACATTTCCCTTTCTTTTTCAAGTACTTTTTCGAAGACCTGTCTCATAGCAAAGATAAGATCTTGGGTGCTACGATTTTCACGAAAGCCGTACTGTTCCTCTTCAAGTAATCCTTCGATTCTTCTTCTTATTCTCTTTTCTAGAATCTTAGAGTAAATTTTACTTGGTACGCTTAAGAGAGATATACCTCGGTGGTTGTTACAATCTCTGTTGTCTCCTTTCTTAAAGATAGGGACAATGACGGCTACTTCCCAATCTTTCGGTATTTTCTTTTGCTTCCACACTAAGTTTAACAGATGCAGCAAAATTTCTTTTCCTTTGGCCCCCATGTATTTTAGCATTTCAGGAGTTACTCCGTCACTTCCTGCGGATTTCCCGAGTTTCATACTACAGAGTGCTTCTTCCAGTTCGTCATCATCAATAAAATCATCCTCTTCCCAGGGTCCTATCTCTCTTTTCTCTTCATCTATGGAGGGCGTTTGTCCATTCTCATTCAACAGATCTTGGAAGTACTCCCTCCACCTTTCCATTATATCATCCTTCTGCCTGAGAATGTTTCCTTCCTTATCTTTGACGAATATCAGGATTGGTGCTCTTTCCTTTCTTAATCCCTTGAGGACTCGATAAAATAACTTTTGATTTTGGTAGAAATCGGATTCTAATTTTCGACCAAACTCTGTCCAGGTAATCCTCTTGGCTTCTATAACTTTATTTTTAGCCTCAATTCTTTTCCTCTTGTACTTTTCGTAGTTCTCCGGTGTTTTGTGCTCGAGGTATTCTTTCCAGAGGGTCTTCTTTTCTCTTATTACTTTTTTAACCTCATCAGACCACCATGCTGTTCTCTTGTGTTGGCCTCCAATTCTTTTCTTTCCACAAACCAATGTCGCTGCATCCAAAATTATCTTCTTTAAGTATAACCAGCTCGTTTCTACGTCATCCGAATCCCACGGGTAGTCCAAATCACTGGCCATTCTTTCTATTTCTTCCTGGTAATAGGTAGCGATTTCATCTTCTTCTTTCAACCTATGTGCCTTCACCACTTCTGGTTGGATCCTTCTTGCGTTCTTTCCAGTCTTTCTCTCTCCTTTCCATACCATATCCATCTTTAATAGGTAGTGGTCGCTTCCAATTTCAAAACCTCTTTTAACTCGCACGTCAATCAAATCTTTGAGAGAATGTTTCTTAACTAGAAAATAGTCTATTACAGACTTTTCGTTCCTGTTTGGTTCCTCTCTTGTAAATTTATGTGCGTTTTTATGAGGGAATTTGCTATTAGCGACAATCATTCCATTGCTGGCACACAATTGGAGTATTCTTTCCCCATTATCGTTTTTAAATTCTTCTCCATGTACACCTAAAACATCCGGCCACAACTGTGAATTTCTTCCAACCCTGCCGTTTAGGTCTCCGACGACAATTGGTTCACCGTGTGCGTCATCTATTTCTCTTTGAATACAGTCAAAGAATTCTTCCTTCTCAGTGGCTATGGCATTATCATTCGGTCCGTATACTACGATGATAGACTTTAAGGCATCTCCTTCTTTTAAATCAACCACCATCAGCCGATCGCTAACGAATTTCCAGTCTTTAATCACTGTATTCATTAAGGCTTCCTTAAACATGAAACCTACACCTCTGCTGGCTATCCTATCTTCAGTGGTCCCTGAGTAGAGTAAAATATTATCTCCTATTCTCTCTTCGCCTTTTCCTTTTCTCTTGATCTCAGTAATAGCTAGCAGATCAACCTTTGCCTTATCTTTCTCTTCCAGTAACTCGCACTCCTTCCCCCTCAATCCTCGCACGTTCCAAGTTGCCAGTCGTAAAATTCCTTTTCCTCGCCATGTCGAATTCCATAAAAGCTGTCCGGCTATATTTCTTCCATGACTCGTGATATTTGAAAATTCGAATGGGCAGGGTATCGGCCTGTCCAGTCCTAGTACGGTCGGGGGGCTGCCCCTTAGGGTAGCCGAACACACCCTTTCCTGGTAGGAAAAATCTCCTAGGGGAGGTGGCCCTAGGGTGTGTACTGTAGTTGACCTTATGTTGAGAGTAAGTGATTTGTGTACGGTTCTGGTGAGTATGCATGGTGTACTGAACTGTGGTAACCCGTGGGGGCGTTACTCCCCAAGTACCTGCATGCAACAGTTACTCCTTGCGGGAACCAAATTATGTGCAAATGAAAAATCCTCTACAGTTTATATTCATAATGCTATATGTAAATAATATTCTATTCCTTTTAATATTATATAATAAATCAATCGTTGTCGTTAAAAAAGATATCATTTATCATTATTCCTAAGCCCTATTAAACGTGAGTCCCTCAGGTCTCCTGTCTGAATTATAAAAAATACAACAACAAAACTCTCTATGCTTTACCTGTGAGGTATAACACACTATGTCCATCTTTTACCAATTCAGCATTATTACACATTTGTATTAAACTTTTCATGTTTTGCCAACAGCTACAGATAACTATGTCCTAGACCAAATATAAGGAGAGTTTCTTTAATCAAAAAGGACATAATTATAAGTCCTCTTTGATTCGGAGGAAACAACTTTTTAAACATTTATCCTGAAAACTGAGGCAAATGTGACATAGTGTACATTATCTGCGAGGTACAGATACAAGACCTGGTCGTTAGAATCATTTATGTTTCTTTGATTCGAATATAATCAAATTAGCCAATCTTCGAACTAGTAGATTCTAACAAGCATAACAGCAAAGTTAGCACAGGTTTCAGGTCTTGAAAAGTGAAAAATAAAAAAGGAGCCGCACAAATCGTGCTCAGAGACTATTTTGTTGTAAAATCCAATTTTATATGAAAACAAAAATAAATTGAAAATCTCCATGCTTTGACGGGCATAATGGTGCAGATCAGGTTAATCAAAGACAAAATTATGAATCACAAATGCCAAACCTACAAACGAATTGAAATCGTTTATAGCTTCGAAAAAAAAAAAAGAAATGTTATACCTCCAGTAAAATAATCAGAAAGAAAAACATTTTGGAATAAGCCGAAAAAAACAACAATGAAATTGCTTAATCGGGACCATTATTCTGGCAAATATGTGAGAAAGAATATTACTTAAATTCAAAGTTTATCAGATCTAGTCTCAGGTTAAGACCACCTATTTTTGCGGATTATCCCCAGCAGTAAATCATATCATAAACCTTACTCAACAGAAGGTACAGTTATATTGCACAGATCAGAAATAACCGCTGGTCAGGTAGACCCGCTTTCAAATTAAGGCATCGTATTGCCACCTCCTGTCTCTTATTGAAAATCCAAGATAATGAGCTCAAAAATATTTACCATTTAGCTTTAACATCGCAATAAAACAATTAAAAAATACGAAGAGCTCTTAGTATTTTTCACAAATACCTTAGTATCTGAACGTTTTTTAGAACCTTTAGGTCATTATTACAATCAACGAAAAATGTAATAAGAATAATGATTATAAAAACTGAAAAAAATTTTGGTCAGTAAATCTGCGAGTGACCCACCACTTCAACTGATCGTGCTGGCGAATTTTAACTTATTATCTATCTTTTTGTAGCTTTAATTCCTCTTGTCGTCAGAGCGTTGATTAAGAAAGGACTTCAACCGTCAAAAATTTAAAAATAAAAATACGGATTAATAGTAGAGATATTGTATTGAATATTGAAAAGCCCTAAGTTCATTTTTGCATGGTGCCTCTCCGGATGGGAAATATAATGTTCGTTTATTTACGGATGTTAGAGCAAAGTTCTCAAATCGTGGCGATTTCAAAGAAGCTTTAATACCTCCTTGAAACAAGAGCATAATAGAATTAAAACAATCAGTTGTGAAATTTTGTTTGTTGATAACGAACAATATGGAAAAGTAGCATTCACCCATTTCCAAAATGACCGACACAGATATAAAAATGCCAAACGTTAGGGATAGAAATAGTACCTTTTTGGACTCTTCTTTAGATACGGTAAAGTGTACCATCATCAATTCTATCGATTTACCTCGAACTATAAACCTCATACAAACATAATACATAGCGTAAATACTGAAAAGTCGTTAAACGATTTAATTTTTCTTTTAATACACTTTTTAATCAGGACATTTTTTCCGCTAAATAATTACGGCATTACAGAATTTAAAAATCCCTCTCCTTGGTCGTGTGGAACGGGGGTGGGGAGACGGGGTGTCCCGGAGCTACTTATACCACCGGACCCCGCAGGTACCACCGTCATTCCTTCAGACACCTCAGTCCCTTGCTCAGTCTCTCTCTATAGTGCCTGTCAGTGTAGTTTCGGAAGATGGCTGTACCTCAGATTGTCAGCGATCTGCATTATTATGTATACGTGAAGAAAACGATCTGGTAAGTTCAACATTAATCACATTCATTCTAAAATAAAAAGTTCATTAATATTTAATGTAAGTGGTAGAACCCAATTAATTCACTACTATATTTCAGTTCTCAAAAGCTAGAGTTATACGAGAAACTTCAACGTCTGATAAAGAACAATCCTAAGCCTAGAGTCGTCTGTGAGTCGATCGTGAGCTGGTTGATATGCCTTCACCGGAAGTGTGTCCTGCCGAACTTAGGATGCGACTTCTGTCCATTCCACGATTTGCTCTACGTGGCAGTCAGATTGGTCGTCAAATTTCGCCTCAAAAGTGAATCCACCGTTTCGGCTCTTCTAGCAGATATCTACACATGCGAGGGCTCTTTCGACAGACTTTTTTCCGGTAAATTATCTATTGTAAATACCTTTAGATAAAATTAATTGAGTACCAACTAGTTATCTGAGATCAAATTACGATACATATTACTTATGCTGAGCAACGGTCAATTGCCGCTGATTGCGGCACGCCGAGCGAAGAGCGGGTGGAGGGTTTCTAGGTTGTTTCTCAAGTATAGATCATCTACAAGATAACTTGTAACGGTGAAGAAGAAACCAAATTATGTGCAAATAAAAATCCTCTACAGTTTATATTCATAATGCTATTTGTAAATAATATTCTATTCCTTTTAATATTATATAATAAATCAATCGTTGTCGTTAAAAAATGTATCATTTATCATTATTCCTAAGCCCTATTAAATGTGAGTCCCTCAGGTCTCCTGTCTGAATTATAAAAAATACAACAACAAAACTCTCTATGCTTTACCTGTGAGGTATAACACACTATGTCAATCTTTTACCAATTCAGCATTATTACACATTTGTATTAAACTTTTCTTGTTCTGCCAAGAGCTACAGATAACTATGTCCTAGACCAAATATAAGGAGAGTTTCTTTAATCAAAAAGGACATAATTATAAGTCCTCTTTGATTCGGAGGAAACAACTTTTTAAACAGTTATCCTGAAAACTGAGGCAAATGTGGCATAGTGTACATTATCTGCGAGGTACAGATACAAGACCTGGTCGTTAGAATCATTTATGTTTCTTTGATTCGAATATAATCAAATTAGCAAATCTTCGAACTAGTAGATTCTAACAAGCATAACAGCAAAGTTAGCACAGGTTTCAGGTCTTGAAAAGTGAAAAATAAAAAAGGAGCCGCACAAATCGTGCTCAGAGACTATTTTGTTGTAAAATCCAATTTTATATGAAAACAAAAATAAATTGAAAATCTCCATGCTTTGACGGGCATAATGGTGCAGATCAGGTTAATCAAAGACAAAATTATGAATCACAAATGCCAAACCTACAAACGAATTGAAATCGTTTATAGCTTCGAAAAAAAAAAAAGAAATGTTATACCTCCAGTAAAATAATCAGAAAGAAAAACATTTTGGAATAAGCCGAAAAAAACAACAATGAAATTGCTTAATCGGGACCATTATTCTGGCAAATATGTGAGAAAGAATATTACTTAAATTCAAAGTTTATCAGATCTAGTCTCAGGTTAAGACCACATATTTTTGCGGATTATCCCCAGCAGTAAATCATATCATAAACCTTACTCAACAGAAGGTACAGTTATATTGCACAGATCAGAAATAACCGCTGGTCAGGTAGACCCGCTTTCAAATTAAGGCATCGTATTGCCACCTCCTGTCTCTTATTGAAAATCCAAGATAATGAGCTCAAAAATATTTACCATTTAGCTTTAACATCGCAATAAAACAATTAAAAAATACGAAGAGCTCTTAGTATTTTCCACAAATACCTTAGTATCTGAACGTTTTTTAGAACCTTTAGGTCATTATTACAATCAACGAAAAATGTAATAAGAATAATGATTATAAAAACTGAAAAAAATTTTGGTCAGTAAATCTACGAGTGACCCACCACTTCAACTGATCGTGCTGGCGAATTTTAACTTATTATCTATCTTTTTGTAGCTTTAATTCCTCTTGTCGTCAGAGCGTTGATTAAGAAAGGATTTCAACCGTCAAAAATTTAAAAATAAAAACACGGATTAATAGTAGAGATATTGTATTGAATATTGAAAAGCCCTAAGTTCATTTTTGCATGGTGCCTCTCCGGATGGGAAATATAATGTTCGTTTATTTACGGATGTTAGAGCAAAGTTCTCAAATCGTGGCGATTTCAAAGAAGCTTTAATACCTCCTTGAAACAAGAGCATAATAGAATTAAAACAATCAGTTGTGAAATTTTGTTTGTTGATAACGAACAATATGGAAAAGTAGCATTCACCCATTTCCAAAATGACCGACACAGATATAAAAATGCCAAACGTTAGGGATAGAGATAGTACCTTTTTGGACTCTTCTTTAGATACGGTAAAGTGTACCATCATCAATTCTATCGATTTACCTCGAACTAAAAACCTCATACAAACATAATACATAGCGTAAATACTGAAAAGTCGTTAAACGATTTAATTTTTCTTTTAATACACTTTTTAATCAGGACATTTTTTCCGCTAAATAATTACGGCATTACAGAATTTAAAAATCCCTCTCCTTGGTCGTGTGGAACGGGGGTGGGGAGAGGGGGTGTCCCGGAGCTACTTATACCACCGGACCCCGCAGGTACCACCGTCATTCCTTCAGACACCTCAGTCCCTTGCTCAGTCTCTCTCTATAGTCCCTGTCAGTGTAGTTTCGGAAGATGGCTGTACCTCAGATTGTCAGCGATCTGCATTATTATGTATACGTGAAGAAAAGGATCTGGTAAGTTCAACATTAATCACATTCATTCTAAAATAAAAAGTTCATTAATATTTAATGTAAGTGGTAGAACCCAATTAATTCACTACTATATTTCAGTTCTCAAAAGCTAGAGTTATACGAGAAACTTCAACGTCTGATAAAGAACAATCCTAAGCCTAGAGTCGTCTGTGAGTCGATCGTGAGCTGGTTGATATCCCTTCACCGGAAGTGTGTCCTGCCGAACTTAGGATGCGACTTCTGTCCATTCCACGATTTGCTCTACGTGGCAGTCAGATTGGTCGTCAAATTTCGCCTCAAAAGTGAATCCACCGTTTCGGCTCTTCTAGCAGATATCTACACATGCGAGGGCTCTTTCGACAGACTTTTTTCCGGTAAATTATCTATTGTAAATACCTTTAGATAAAATTAATTGAGTACCAACTAGTTATCTGAGATCAAATTACGATACATATTACTTATGTCTTCTTTTTTTATCTCTGCGTTTCAGGTGCGATATTTAAAGCCGTCGAAACTCTGAACAAGGGCGGAAACAACGACTTCATAAGCCGAAGAGAATCCATCCGAGTCCTAGAATTCATCTTGCGCTCATCCAAAAAGTACAGGATCGCCTACTATCACATGGGGAGGTTCCTTCCAATGGCAGATGTCCCGCTGAGCAACGGTCAATTGCCGCTGATTGCGGCACGCCGAGCGAAGAGCGGGTGGAGGGTTTCTAGGTTGTTTCTCAAGTATAGATCATCTACAAGATAACTTGTAACGGTGAAGAAGAAACCAAATTATGTCATCATCATCATCATCATTGTCTATCCTCTATGAACCGCATTAAGCAGTGTGAGGAGGAAGTCTACAGAGCCCTCTTCAGCTCTGCCGGTCCTCTACAAGACGCCTTCTGTCATTCCATTGAAGTCCTCTTTTCTGGAAGTGGCTCTTTACCTCATCTTCCCATTTTCTTCTTGGCCGCCCTTTTCCTCGCTTGCCCTCAACTTTAGCTCGATAGGTTTCGCTAGCGATTATGCTTGGTTCCATCCTCAGGAGGTGCCCTAGCCATCTTAGTTGACTTTCCTCTATTATATCGTTTGCCGACTTAACATTGAGGTTCAACCTGATCGTGTTGTTGCGTATTCTATCTCTTCTTGTTTTTCCTTCGATCTTTCGAAGAAATCTCATTTCCGATGCCTGTATTCTCGATCGATGTTTTCTTTGTCAGCGTCCATGATTCTGACGAGTACGTTAAAATGGGCAGAAATGTCGATCGGAATACAGCCACTTTTGTTTTCTTTTCCACCTCTCGCCTGCTTAGAAAACCTCTCTTCACTGCTTCAAACATCCTGCCCGCAGCTGCGATTCGTTCAGTCACTTCCGAATCGATATATCCATATTCATTAAGGTGCGCACCCAGGTATTTGAAGTTTTCTACCTGTTCGAGGATTTCGTCTTCGACTCTGATGACGCGCATGTTTCTCCTGGGTTTCTTCCCAACCCTCATTAGTTTTGTTTTCGCAGGGTTCATAATCATGTTAATCTTCAGCAGTTCTTCTTTCAATTTATTAATATTGTACTGAAGATTCCTATCAGTGTCGGAGAAAATGACAATGTCATCGGCGAATGCAAGTAATGAGAGGCTAACTGGTCTCAGATTGGCGTATCCTAGGTGATATTTCCGCATTTTCTCTTTAGCCCTCCGAATAGCTGAGTCCATAACTAAGATAAACAAAAGTGGGCTGAGACTACAACCTTGCCGGATTCCTATGGTAGTTTCGATTTCCTTAGAGGTGCAGTTGGCAAATCTTACCACGTTTCGTGTTTTCTTATAGAGACTCTCAACCGCCAGGATATGACCATGATCGATCCCTTTTTCTCTTAAGGCCTCTAAGATATCTGACTTTCTTACTCGATCAAAGGCTTTTGTAAGGTCAACAAAGCACACGGACATTTCCCTTTCTTTTTCAAGTACTTTTTCGAAGACCTGTCTCATAGCAAAGATAAGATCTTGGGTGCTACGATTTTCACGAAAGCCGTACTGTTCCTCTTCAAGTAATCCTTCGATTCTTCTTCTTATTCTCTTTTCTAGAATCTTAGAGTAAATTTTACTTGGTACGCTTAAGAGAGATATACCTCGGTGGTTGTTACAATCTCTGTTGTCTCCTTTCTTAAAGATAGGGACAATGACGGCTACTTCCCAATCTTTCGGTATTTTCTTTTGCTTCCACACTAAGTTTAACAGATGCAGCAAAATTTCTTTTCCTTTGGCCCCCATGTATTTTAGCATTTCAGGAGTTACTCCGTCACTTCCTGCGGATTTCCCGAGTTTCATACTACAGAGTGCTTCTTCCAGTTCGTCATCATCAATAAAATCATCCTCTTCCCAGGGTCCTATCTCTCTTTTCTCTTCATCTATGGAGGGCGTTTGTCCATTCTCATTCAACAGATCTTGGAAGTACTCCCTCCACCTTTCCATTATATCATCCTTCTGCCTGAGAATGTTTCCTTCCTTATCTTTGACGAATATCAGGATTGGTGCTCTTTCCTTTCTTAATCCCTTGAGGACTCGATAAAATAACTTTTGATTTTGGTAGAAATCGGATTCTAATTTTCGACCAAACTCTGTCCAGGTAATCCTCTTGGCTTCTATAACTTTATTTTTAGCCTCAATTCTTTTCCTCTTGTACTTTTCGTAGTTCTCCGGTGTTTTGTGCTCGAGGTATTCTTTCCAGAGGGTCTTCTTTTCTCTTATTACTTTTTTAACCTCATCAGACCACCATGCTGTTCTCTTGTGTTGGCCTCCAATTCTTTTCTTTCCACAAACCAATGTCGCTGCATCCAAAATTATCTTCTTTAAGTATAACCAGCTCGTTTCTACGTCATCCGAATCCCACGGGTAGTCCAAATCACTGGCCATTCTTTCTATTTCTTCCTGGTAATAGGTAGCGATTTCATCTTCTTCTTTCAACCTATGTGCCTTCACCACTTCTGGTTGGATCCTTCTTGCGTTCTTTCCAGTCTTTCTCTCTCCTTTCCATACCATATCCATCTTTAATAGGTAGTGGTCGCTTCCAATTTCAAAACCTCTTTTAACTCGCACGTCAATCAAATCTTTGAGAGAATGTTTCTTAACTAGAAAATAGTCTATTACAGACTTTTCGTTCCTGTTTGGTTCCTCTCTTGTAAATTTATGTGCGTTTTTATGAGGGAATTTGCTATTAGCGACAATCATTCCATTGCTGGCACACAATTGGAGTATTCTTTCCCCATTATCGTTTTTAAATTCTTCTCCATGTACACCTAAAACATCCGGCCACAACTGTGAATTTCTTCCAACCCTGCCGTTTAGGTCTCCGACGACAATTGGTTCACCGTGTGCGTCATCTATTTCTCTTTGAATACAGTCAAAGAATTCTTCCTTCTCAGTGGCTATGGCATTATCATTCGGTCCGTATACTACGATGATAGACTTTAAGGCATCTCCTTCTTTTAAATCAACCACCATCAGCCGATCGCTAACGAATTTCCAGTCTTTAATCACTGTATTCATTAAGGCTTCCTTAAACATGAAACCTACACCTCTGCTGGCTATCCTATCTTCAGTGGTCCCTGAGTAGAGTAAAATATTATCTCCTATTCTCTCTTCGCCTTTTCCTTTTCTCTTGATCTCAGTAATAGCTAGCAGATCAACCTTTGCCTTATCTTTCTCTTCCAGTAACTCGCACTCCTTCCCCCTCAATCCTCGCACGTTCCAAGTTGCCAGTCGTAAAATTCCTTTTCCTCGCCATGTCGAATTCCATAAAAGCTGTCCGGCTATATTTCTTCCATGACTCGTGATATTTGAAAATTCGAATGGGCAGGGTATCGGCCTGTCCAGTCCTAGTACGGTCGGGGGGCTGCCCCTTAGGGTAGCCGAACACACCCTTTCCTGGTAGGAAAAATCTCCTAGGGGAGGTGGCCCTAGGGTGTGTACTGTAGTTGACCTTATGTTGAGAGTAAGTGATTTGTGTACGGTTCTGGTGAGTATGCATGGTGTACTGAACTGTGGTAACCCGTGGGGGCGTTACTCCCCAAGTACCTGCATGCAACAGTTACTCCTTGCGGGAACCAAATTATGTGCAAATGAAAAATCCTCTACAGTTTATATTCATAATGCTATATGTAAATAATATTCTATTCCTTTTAATATTATATAATAAATCAATCGTTGTCGTTAAAAAAGATATCATTTATCATTATTCCTAAGCCCTATTAAACGTGAGTCCCTCAGGTCTCCTGTCTGAATTATAAAAAATACAACAACAAAACTCTCTATGCTTTACCTGTGAGGTATAACACACTATGTCCATCTTTTACCAATTCAGCATTATTACACATTTGTATTAAACTTTTCATGTTTTGCCAACAGCTACAGATAACTATGTCCTAGACCAAATATAAGGAGAGTTTCTTTAATCAAAAAGGACATAATTATAAGTCCTCTTTGATTCGGAGGAAACAACTTTTTAAACATTTATCCTGAAAACTGAGGCAAATGTGACATAGTGTACATTATCTGCGAGGTACAGATACAAGACCTGGTCGTTAGAATCATTTATGTTTCTTTGATTCGAATATAATCAAATTAGCCAATCTTCGAACTAGTAGATCCTAACAAGCATAACAGCAAAGTTAGCACAGGTTTCAGGTCTTGAAAAGTGAAAAATAAAAAAGGAGCCGCACAAATCGTGCTCAGAGACTATTTTGTTGTAAAATCCAATTTTATATGAAAACAAAAATAAATTGAAAATCTCCATGCTTTGACGGGCATAATGGTGCAGATCAGGTTAATCAAAGACAAAATTATGAATCACAAATGCCAAACCTACAAACGAATTGAAATCGTTTATAGCTTCGAAAAAAAAAAAAGAAATGTTATACCTCCAGTAAAATAATCAGAAAGAAAAACATTTTGGAATAAGCCGAAAAAAACAACAATGAAATTGCTTAATCGGGACCATTATTCTGGCAAATATGTGAGAAAGAATATTACTTAAATTCAAAGTTTATCAGATCTAGTCTCAGGTTAAGACCACCTATTTTTGCGGATTATCCCCAGCAGTAAATCATATCATAAACCTTACTCAACAGAAGGTACAGTTATATTGCACAGATCAGAAATACCCGCTGGTCAGGTAGACCCGCTTTCAAATTAAGGCATCGTATTGCCACCTCCTGTCTCTTATTGAAAATCCAAGATAATGAGCTCAAAAATATTTACCATTTAGCATTAACATCGCAATAAAACAATTAAAAAATACGAAGAGCTCTTAGTATTCTAAACAAATACCTTAGTATCTGAACGTTTTTTAGAACCTTTAGGTCATTATTACAATCAACGAAAAATGTAATAAGAATAATGATTATAAAAACTGAAAAAAATTTTGGTCAGTAAATCTACGAGTGACCCACCATTTCAACTGATCGTGCTGGCGAATTTTAACTTATTATCTATCTTTTTGTAGCTTTAATTCCTCTTGTCGTCAGAGCGTTGATTAAGAAAGGATTTCTACCGTCAAAAATTTAAAAATAAAAACACGGATTAATAGTAGAGATATTGTATTGAATATTGAAAAGGCCTAAGTTCATTTTTGCATGGTGCCTCTCCGGATGGGAAATATAATGTTCGTTTATTTACGGATGTTAGAGCAAAGTTCTCAAATCGTGGCGATTTCAAAGAAGCTTTAATACCTCCTTGAAACAAGAGCATAATAGAATTAAAACAATCAGTTGTGAAATTTTGTTTGTTGATAACGAACAATATGGAAAAGTAGCATTCACCCATTTCCAAAATGACCGACACAGATATAAAAATGCCAAACGTTAGGGATAGAAATAGTACCTTTTTGGACTCTTCTTTAGATACGGTAAAGTGTACCATCATCAATTCTATCGATTTACCTCGAACTATAAACCTCATACAAACATAATACATAGCGCAAATACTGAAAAGTCGTTAAACGATTTAATTTTTCTTTTAATACACTTTTTAATCAGAACATTTTTCCGCTAAATAATTACGGCATTACAGAATTTAAAAATCCCTCTCCTTGGTCGTGTGGAACGGGGGTGGGGAGACGGGGTGTCCCGGAGCTACTTATACCACCGGACCCCGCAGGTACCACCGTCATTCCTTCAGACACCTCAGTCCCTTGCTCAGTCTCTCTCTATAGTGCCTGTCAGTGTAGTTTCGGAAGATGGCTGTAGCTCAGATTGTCAGCGATCTGCAATATTATGTATACGTGAAGAAAACGATCTGGTAAGTTCAACATTAATCACATTCATTCTAAAATAAAAAGTTCATTAATATTTAATGTAAATGGTAGAACCCAATTAATTCACTACTATATTTCAGTTCTCAAAAGCTAGAGTTATACGAGAAACTTCAACGTCTGATAAAGAACAATCCTAAGCCTTGAGTCGTCTGTGAGTCGATCGTGAGCTGGTTGATATCCCTTCACCGGAAGTGTGTCCTGCCGAACTTAGGATGCGACTTCTGTCCATTCCACGATTTGCTCTACGTGGCAGTCAGATTGGTCGTCAAATTTCGCCTCAAAAGTGAATCCACCGTTTCGGCTCTTCTAGCAGATATCTACACATGCGAGGGCTCTTTCGACAGGTTTTTTTCCGGTAAATTATCTATTGTAAATACCTTTAGATATAATGAATTGAGTACCAACTAGTTATCTGAGATCAAATTACGATACATATTACTTATGTCTTCTGTTTTTATCTCTGCATTTCAGGTGCGATATTTAAAGCCGTCGAAACTCTGAACAAGGGCGGAAACAACGACTTCATTAGCCGAAGAGAATCCATCCGAGTCCTAGAATTCATCTTGCGCTCATCCAAAAAGTACAGGATCGCCTACTATCACATGGGGAGGTTCCTTCCAATGGCAGATGTCCCGCTGAGCAACGGTCAATTGCCGCTGATTGCGGCACGCCGAGCGAAGAGCGGGTGGAGGGTTTCTAGGTTGTTTCTCAAGTATAGATCATCTACAAGATAACTTGTAACGGTGAAGAAGAAACCAAATTATGTGCAAATGAAAAATCCTCTACAGTTTATATTCATAATGCTATTTGTAAATAATATTCTATTCCTTTTAATATTATATAATAAATCAATCGTTGTCGTTAAAAAAGATATCATTTATCATTATTCCTAAGCCCTATTAAATGTGAGTCCCTCAGGTCTCCTGTCTGAATTATAAAAAATACAACAACAAAACTCTCTATGCTTTACCTGTGAGGTATAACACACTATGTCCATCTTTTACCAATTCAGCATTATTACACATTTGTATTAAACTTTTCTTGTTTTGCCAACAGCTACAGATAACTATGTCCTAGACCAAATATAAGGAGAGTTTCTTTAATCAAAAAGGACATAATTATAAGTCCTCTTTGATTCGGAGGAAACAACTTTTTAAACATTTATCCTGAAAACTGAGGCAAATGTGACATAGTGTACATTATCTGCGAGGTACAGATACAAGACCTGGTCGTTAGAATCATTTATGTTTCTTTGATTCGAATATAATCAAATTAGCAAATCTTCGAACTAGTAGATTCTAACAAGCATTACAGCAAAGTTAGCACAGGTTTCAGGTCTTGAAAAGTGAAAAATAAAAAAGGAGCCGCACAAATCGTGCTCAGAGACTATTTTGTTGTAAAATCCAATTTTATATGAAAACAAAAATAAATTGAAAATCTCCATGCTTTGACGGGCATAATGGTGCAGATCAGGTTAATCAAAGACAACATTATGAATCACAAATGCCAAACCTACAAACGAATTGAAATCGTTTATAGCTTCGAAAAAAAAAAAAACTGTTATACCTCCAGTAAAATAATCTGAAAGAAAACATTTTGGAATAAGCCGAAAAAAACAACAATGAAATTGCTTAATCGGGACCATTATTCTGGCAAATATGTGAGAAAGAATATTACTTAAATTCAAAGTTTATCAGATCTAGTTTCAGGTTAAGACCACCTATTTTTGCGGATTATCCACAGCAGTAAATCATATCATAAACTTACTCAACAGAAGGTACAGTTATATTGCACAGATCAGAAATACCCGCTGGTCAGGTAGACCCGCTTTCAAATTAAGGCATCGTATTGAAACCTCCTGTCTCTTATTGAAAATCCAAGATAATGAGCTCAAAAATATTTACCATTTAGCTTTAACATCGCAATAAAACAATTAAAAAATACGAAGAGCTCTTAGTATTTTCCACAAATACCTTAGTATCTGAACGTTTTTTAGAACCTTTAGGTCATTATTACAATCAACGAAAAATGTAATAAGAATAATGATTATAAAAACTGAAAAAAATTTTGGTCAGTAAATCTACGAGTGACCCACCACTTCAACTGATCGTGCTGGCGAATTTTAACTTATTATCTATCTTTTTGTAGCTTTAATTCCTCTTGTCGTCAGAGCGTTGATTAAGAAAGGATTTCAACCGTCAAAAATTTAAAAATAAAAACACGGATTAATAGTAGAGATATTGTATTGAATATTGAAAAGCCCTAAGTTCATTTTTGCATGGTGCCTCTCCGGATGGGAAATATAATGTTCGTTTATTTACGGATGTTAGAGCAAAGTTCTCAAATCGTGGCGATTTCAAAGAAGCTTTAATACCTCCTTGAAACAAGAGCATAATAGAATTAAAACAATCAGTTGTGAAATTTTGTTTGTTGATAACGAACAATATGGAAAAGTAGCATTCACCCATTTCCAAAATGACCGACACAGATATAAAAATGCCAAACGTTAGGGATAGAAATAGTACCTTTTTGGACTCTTCTTTAGATACGGTAAAGTGTACCATCATCAATTCTATCGATTTACCTCGAACTATAAACCTCATACAAACATAATACATAGCGTAAATACTGAAAAGTCGTTAAACGATTTAATTTTTCTTTTAATACACTTTTTAATCAGGACATTTTTTCCGCTAAATAATTACGGCATTACAGAATTTAAAAATCCCTCTCCTTGGTCGTGTGGAACGGGGGTGGGGAAAGGGGGTGTCCCGGAGCTACATATACCACCGGACCCCGCAGGTACCACCCTCATTCCTTCAGACACCTCAGTCCCTTGCTCAGTCTCAGATTAGCTCAGATTGTCAGCGATCTGCATTATTATGTATACGTGAAGAAAACGATCTGGTAAGTTCAACATTAATCACATTCATTCTAAAATAAAAAGTTCATTAATATTTAATGTAAGTGGTAGAACCCAATTAATTCACTACTATATTTCAGTTCTCAAAAGCTAGAGTTATACGAGAAACTTCAACGTCTGATAAAGAACAATCCTAAGCCTAGAGTCGTCTGTGAGTCGATCGTGAGCTGGTTGATATCCCTTCACCGGAAGTGTGTCCTGCCGAACTTAGGATGCGACTTCTGTCCATTCCACGATTTGCTCTACGTGGCAGTCAGATTGGTCGTCAAATTTCGCCTCAAAAGTGAATCCACCGTTTCGGCTCTTCTAGCAGATATCTACACATGCGAGGGCTCTTTCGACAGGTTTTTTTACGGTAAATTATCTATTGTAAATACCTTTAGATAAAATGAATTGAGTACCAACTAGTTATCTGAGATCAAATTACGATACATATTACTTATGTCTTCTTTTTTTATCTCTGCGTTTCAGGTGCGATATTTAAAGCCGTCGAAACTCTGAACAAGGGCGGAAACAACGACTTCATAAGCCGAAGAGAATCCATCCGAGTCCTAGAATTCATCTTGCGCTCATCCAAAAAGTACAGGATCGCCTACTATCACATGGGGAGGTTCCTTCCAATGGCAGATGTCCCGCTGAGCAACGGTCAATTGCCGCTGATTGCGGCACGCCGAGCGAAGAGCGGGTGGAGGGTTTCTAGGTTGTTTTTCAAGTATAGATCATCTACAAGATAACTTGAAACGGTGAAGAAGAAACCAAAATATGTGCAAATGAAAAATCCTCTACAGTTTATATTCATAATGCTATTTGTAAATAATATTCTATTCCTTTTAACATTATATAATAAATCAATCGTTGTCGTTAAAAAAGATATCATTTATCATTATTCCTAATCCCTATTAAATGTGAGTCCCTCAGGTCTCTTGTCTGAATTATAAAAAATACAACAACAAAACTCTCTATGCTTTACCTGTGAGGTATAACACACTATGTCCATCTTTTACCAATTCAGCATTATTACACATCTGTATTAAACTTATCTTGTTTTGCCAAGAGCTACAGATAACTATGTCCTAGACCAAATATAAGGAGAGTTTAATCAAACATAATAAGACTTTAATCAAAAAGGACATAATTATAAGTCTTCTTTGATTAGGAGGAAACAACTTTTTAAACAGTTATCCTGAAAACTGAGGCAAATGTGACATAGTGTACATTATCTGCGAGGTACAGATACAAGACCTGGTCGTTAGAATCATTTATGTTTCTTTGATTCGAATATAATCAAATTAGCAAATCTTCGAACTAGTAGATTCTAACAAGCATAACAGCAAAGTTAGCACAGGTTCCAGGTCTTGAAAAGTGAAAAATAAAAAAGGAGCCGCACAAATCGTTCTCAGAGACTATTTTGTTGTAAAATCCAATTTTATATGAAAACAAAAATAAATTGAAAATCTCCATGCTTTGACGGGCATAATGGTGCAGATCAGGTTAATCAAAGACAAAATTATGAATCACAAATGCCAAACCTACAAACGAATTGATATCGTTTATAGCTTCGAAAAAAAAAAAAAAATGTTATACCTCCAGTAAAATAATCAGAAAGAAAAACATTTTGGAATAAGCCGAAAAAAACAACAATGAAATTGCTTAATCGGGACCATTATTCTGGCAAATATGTGAGAAAGAATATTACTTAAATTCAAAGTTTATCAGATCTAGTCTCAGGTTAAGACCACCTATTTTTGCGGATTATCCCCAGCAGTAAATCATATCATAAACCTTACTCAACAGAAGGTACAGTTATATTGCACAGATCAGAAATACCCGCTGGTCAGGTAGACCCGCTTTCAAATTAAGGCATCGTATTGCCACCTCCTGTCTCTTATTGAAAATCCAAGATAATGAGCTCAAAAATATTTACCATTTAGCTTTAACATCACAATAAAACAATTAAAAAATACGAAGAGCTCTTAGTATTTTCCACAAATACCTTAGTATCTGAACGTTTTTTAGAACCTTTAGGTCATTATTACAATCAACGAAAAATGTAATAAGAATAATGATTATAAAAACTGAAAAAAATTTTGGTCAGTAAATCTACGAGTGACCCACCACTTCAATTGATCGCGCTGGCGAATTTTAACTTATTATCTATCTTTTTGTAGCTTTAATTCCTCTTGTCGTCAGAGCGTTGATTAAGAAAGGATTTCAACCGTCAAAAATTTAAAAATAAAAACACGGATTAATAGTAGAGATATTGTATTGAATATTGAAAAGCCCTAAGCTCATTTTTGCATGGTGCCTCTCCGGATGGGAAATATAATGTTCGTTTATTTACGGATGTTAGAGCAAAGTTCTCAAATCGAGGCGATTTCAAAGAAGCTTTAATACCTCCTTGAAACAAGAGCATAATAGAATTAAAACAATCAGTTGTGAAATTTTGTTTGTTGATAACGAACAATATGGAAAAGTAGCATTCACCCATTTCCAAAATGACCGACACAGATATAAAAATGCCAAACGTTAGGGATAGAAATAGTACCTTTTTGGACTCTTCTTTAGATACGGTAAAGTGTACCATCATCAATTCTATCGATTTACCTCGAAATATAAACCTCATACAAACATAATACATAGCGTAAATACTGAAAAGTCGTTAAACGATTTAATTTTTCTTTTAATACACTTTTTAATCAGGACATTTTTTCCGCTAAATAATTACGGCATTACAGAATTTAAAAATCCCTCTCCTTGGTCGTGTGGAACGGGGGTGGGGAGAGGGGGTGTCCCGGAGCTACTTATACCACCGGACCCTGCAGGTACCACCGTCATTCTTTCAGACACCTCAGTCCCTTGCTCAGTCTCTCTCTATAGTGCCTGTCAGTGTAGTTTCGGAAGATGGCTGTACCTCAGATTGTCAGCGATCTGCATTATTATGTATACGTGAAGAAAACGATCTAGTAAGTTCAACATTAATCACATTCATTCTAAAATAAAAAGTTCATTAATATTTAATGTAAGTGGTAGAACCCAATTAATTCACTCCTATATTTCAGTTCTCAAATGCTAGAGTTATACGAGAAACTTCAACGTCTGATAAAGAACAATCCTAAGCCTAGAGTCGTCTGTGAGTCGATCGTGAGCTGGTTGATATCCCTTCACCGGAAGTGTGTCCTGCCGAACTTAGGATGCGACTTCTGTCCATTCCACGATTTGCTCTACGTGGCAGTCAGATTGGTCGTCAAATTTCGCCTCAAAAGTGAATCCACCGTTTCGGCCCTTCTAGCAGATATCTACACATGCAAGGGCTCTTTCGACAGACTTTTTTCCGGTAAATTATCTATTGTAAATACCTTTAGATAAAATGAATTGAGTACCAACTAGTTATCTGAGATCAAATTACGATACATATTACTTATGTCTTCTTTTTTTATCTCTGCGTTTCAGGTGCGATATTTAAAGCCGTCGAAACTCTGAACAAGGGCGGAAACAACGACTTCATAAGCCGAAGAGAATCCATCCGAGTCCTAGAATTCATCTTGCGCTCATCCAAAAAGTACAGGATCGCCTACTATCACATGGGGAGGTTCCTTCCAATGGCAGATGTCCCGCTGAGCAACGGTCAATTGCCGCTGATTGCGGCACGCCGAGCGAAGAGCGGGTGGAGGGTTTCTAGGTTGTTTCTCAAGTATAGATCATCTACAAGATAACTTGTAACGGTGAAGAAGAAACCAAAATATGTGCAAATGAAAAATCCTCTACAGTTTATATTCATAATGCTATTTGTAAATAATATTCTATTCCTTTTAATATTATATAATAAATCAATCGTTGTCGTTAAAAAAGATCATTATTCCTAAGCCCTATTAAATGTGAGTCCCTCAGGTCTCCTGTCTGAATTATAAAATATACAACAACAAAACTCTCTATGCTTTACCTGTGAGGTATAACACACTATGTCCATCTTTTACCAATTCAGCATTATTACACATCTGTATTAAACTTTTCTTGTTTTGCCTAGAGCTACAGATAACTATATCCTAGACCAAATATAAGGAGAGTTTCTTTAATCAAAAAGGACATAATTATAAGTCTTCTTTGATTCGGAGGAAACAACTTTTTAAACAGTTATCCTGAAAACTGAGGCAAATGTGACATAGTGTACATTATCTGCGAGATACAGATACAAGACCTGGTCGTTAGAATCATTTATGTTTCTTTGATTCGAATATAATCAAATTAGCAAATCTTCGAACTAGTAGATTCTAACAAGCATAACAGCAAAGTTAGCACAGGTGTTAGGTCTTGAAAAGTGAAAAATAAAAAAGGAGCCGCACAAATCGTGCTCAGAGACTTCTGTCCATTCCACGATTTGCTCTACGTGGCAGTCAGATTGGTCGTCAAATTTCGCCTCAAAAGTGAATCCACCGTTTCGGCTCTTCTAGCAGATATCTACACATGCGAGGGCTCTTTCGACAGACTTTTTTCCGGTAAATTATCTATTGTAAATACCTTTAGATAAAATGAATTGAGTACCAACTAGTTATCTGAGATCAAATTACGATACATATTACTTATGTCTTCTTTTTTTATCTCTGCGTTTCAGGTGCGATATTTAAAGCCGTCGAAACTCTGAACAAGGGCGGAAACAACGACTTCATAAGCCGAAGAGAATCCATCCGAGTCCTAGAATTCATCTTGCGCTCATCCAAAAAGTACAGGATCGCCTACTATCACATGGGGAGGTTCCTTCCAATGGCAGATGTCCCGCTGAGCAACGGTCAATTGCCGCTGATTGCGGCACGCCGAGCGAAGAGCGGGTGGAGGGTTTCTAGGTTGTTTCTCAAGTATAGATCATCTACAAGATAACTTGTAACGGTGAAGAAGAAACCAAAATATGTGCAAATGAAAAATCCTCTACAGTTTATATTCATAATGCTATTTGTAAATAATATTCTATTCCTTTTAATATTATATAATAAATCAATCGTTGTCGTTAAAAAAGATATCATTTATCATAATTCCTAAGCCCTATTAAATGTGAGTCCCTCAGGTCTCCTGTCTGAATTATAAAAAATACAACAACAAAACTCTCTATGCTTTACCTGTGAGGTATAACACACTATGTCCATCTTTTACCAATTCAGCATTATTAGACATTTGTATTAAACTTTTCTTGTTTTGCCAACAGCTACAGATAACTATGTCCTAGACCAAATATAAGGAGAGTTTCCTTAATCAAAAAAGACATAATTATAAGTCCTCTTTGATTCGGAGGAAACAACTTTTTAAACAGTTATCCTGAAAACTGAGGCAAATGTGACATAGTGTACATTATCTGCGAGGTACAGATACAAGACCTGGTCGTTAGAATCATTTATGTTTCTTTGATTCGAATATAATCAAATTAGCAAATCTTCAAACTAGTTGATTCTAACAAGCATAACAGCAAAGTTAGCACAGGTTTCAGGTCTTGAAAAGTGAAAAATAAAAAAGGAGCCGCACAAATCGTGCTCAGAGACTATTTTGTTGTAAAATCCAATTTTATATGAAAACAAAAATAAATTGAAAATCTCCATGCTTTGACGGGCATAATGGTGCAGATCAGGTTAATCAAAGACAAAATTATGAATCACAAATGCCAAACCTACAAACGAATTGAAATCGTTTATAGCTTCGAAAAAAAAAAAAGAAATGTTATACCTCCAGTAAAATAATCAGAAAGAAAAACATTTTGGAATAAGCCGAAAAAAACAACAATGAAATTGCTTAATCGGGACCATTATTCTGGCAAATATGTGAGAAAGAATATTACTTAAATTCAAAGTTTATCAGATCTAGTCTCAGGTTAAGACCACCTATTTTTGCGGATTATCCCCAGCAGTAAATCATATCATAAACCGTACTCAACACAAGGTACAGTTATATTGCACAGATCAGAAATACCCGCTGGTCAGGTAGACCCGCTTTCAAATTAAGGCATCGTATTGCCACCTCCTGTCTCTTATTGAAAATCCAAGATAATGAGCTCAAAAATATTTACCATTTAGCTTTAACATCGCAATAAAACAATTAAAAAATACGAAGAGCTCTTAGTATTTTCCACAAATACCTTAGTATCTGAACGTTTTTTAGAACCTTTAGGTCATTATTACAATCAACGAAAAATGTAATAAGAATAATGATTATAAAAACTGAAAAAAATTTTGGTCAGTAAATCTACGAGTGACCCACCACTTCAACTGATCGTGCTGGCGAATTTTAACTTATTATCTATCTTTTTGTAGCTTTAATTCCTCTTGTCGTCAGAGCGTTGATTAAGAAAGGATTTCAACCGTCAAAAATTTAAAAATAAAAACACGGATTAATAGTAGAGATATTGTATTGAATATTGAAAAGCCCTAAGTTCATTTTTGCATGGTGCCTCTCCGGATGGGAAATATAATGTTCGTTTATTTACGGATGTTAGAGCAAAGTTCTCAAATCGTGGCGATTTCAAAGAAGCTTTAATACCTCCTTGAAACAAGAGCATAATAGAATTAAAACAATCAGTTGTGAAATTTTGTTTGTTGATAACGAACAATATGGAAAAGTAGCATTCACCCATTTCCAAAATGACCGACACAGATATAAAAATGCCAAACGTTAGGGATAGAAATAGTACCTCTTTGGACTCTTCTTTAGATACGGTAAAGTGTACCATCATCAATTCTATCGATTTACCTCGAACTATAAACCTCATACAAACATAATACATAGCGTAAATACTGAAAAGTCGTTAAACGATTTAATTTTTCTTTTAATACACTTTTTAATCAGGACATTTTTTCCGCTAAATAATTACGGCATTACAGAATTTAAAAATCCCTCTCCTTGGTCGGGTGGAACGGGGGTGGGTAGAGGGGGTGTCCCGGAGCTACTTATACCACCGGACCCCGCAGGTACCACCGTCATTCCTTCAGACACCTCAGTCCCTTGCTCAGTCTCTCTCTATAGTGCCTGTCAGTGTAGTTTCGGAAGATGGCTGTACCTCAGATTGTCAGCGATCTGCATTATTATGTATACGTGAAGAAAACGATCAAGTAAGTTCAACATTAATCACATTCATTCTAAAATAAAAAGTTCATTAATATTTAATGTAAGTGGTAGAACCCAATTAATTCACTACTATATTTCAGTTCTCAAAAGCTAGAGTTATACGAGAAACTTCAACGTCTGATAAAGAACAATCCTAAGCCTAGAGTCGTCTGTGAGTCGATCGTGAGCTGGTTGATATCCCTTCACCGGAAGTGTGTCCTGCCGAACTTAGGATGCGACTTCTGTCCATTCCACGATTTGCTCTACGTGGCAGTCAGATTGGTCGTCAAATTTCGCCTCAAAAGTGAATCCACCGTTTCGGCTCTTCTAGCAGATATCTACACATGCGAGGGCTCTTTCGACAGACTTTTTTCCGGTAAATTATCTATTGTAAATACCTTTAGATAAAATGAATTGAGTACCAACTAGTTATCTGAGATCAAATTACGATACATATTACTTATGTCTTCTTTTTTTATCTCTGCGTTTCAGGTGCGATATTTAAAGCCGTCGAAACTCTGAACAAGGGCGGAAACAACGACTTCATAAGCCGAAGAGAATCCATCCGAGTCCTAGAATTCATCTTGCGCTCATCCAAAAAGTACAGGATCGCCTACTATCACATGGGGAGGTTCCTTCCGATGGCAGATGTCCCGCTGAGCAACGGTCAATTGCCGCTGATTGCGGCACGCCGAGCGAAGAGCGGGTGGAGGGTTTCTAGGTTGTTTCTCAAGTATAGATCATCTACAAGATAACTTGTAACGGTGAAGAAGAAACCAAATTATGTGCAAATGAAAAATCCTCTACAGTTTATATTCATAATGCTATTTGTAAATAATATTCTATTCCTTTTAATATTATATAATAAATCAATCGTTGTCGTTAAAAAAGATCATTATTCCTAATTATTCCTAAGCCCTATTAAATGTGAATCCCTCAGGTCTCCTGTCTGAATTATAAAAAATACAACAACAAAACTCTCTATGCTTTACCAGTGAGGTATAACACACTATGTCCATCTTTTACCAATTCAGCATTATTACACATCTGTATTAAACTTTTCTTGTTTTGCCTAGAGCTACAGATAACCATATCCTAGACCAAATATAAGGAGAGTTTCTTTAATCAAAAAGGACATAATTATAAGTCTTCTTTGATTCGGAGGAAACAACTTTTTAAACAGTTATCCTGAAAACTGAGGCAAATGTGACATAGTGTACATTATCTGCGAGGTACAGATACAAGACCTGGTCGTTAGAATCATTTATGTTTCTTTGATTCGAATATAATCAAATTAGCAAATCTTCGAACTAGTTGATTCTAACAAGCATAACAGCAAAGTTAGCACAGGTTTCAGGTCTTGAAAAGTAAAAAATAAAAAAGGAGCCGCACAAATCGTGCTCAGTGACTATTTTGTTGTAAAATCCAATTTTATATGAAAACAAAAATAAATTGAAAATCTCCATGCTTTGACGGGCATAATGGTGCAGATCAGGTTAATCAAAGACAAAATTATGAATCACAAATGCCAAACCTACAAACGAATTGAAATCGTTTATAGCTTCGAAAAAAAAAAAAGAAATGTTATACCTCCAGTAAAATAATCAGAAAGAAAAACATTTTGGAATAAGCCGAAAAAAACAACAATGAAATTGCTTAATCGGGACCATTATTCTGGCAAATATGTGAGAAAGAATATTACTTAAATTCAAAGTTTATCAGATCTAGTCTCAGGTTAAGACCACCTATTTTTGCGGATTATCCCCAGCAGTAAATCATATCATAAACCTTACTCAACAGAAGGTACAGTTATATTGCACAGATCAGAAATACCCGCTGGTCAGGTAGACCCGCTTTCAAATTAAGGCATCGTATTGCCACCTTCTGTCTCTTATTGAAAATCCAAGATAATGAGCTCAAAAATATTTACCATTTAGCTTTAACATCGCAATAAAACAATTAAAAAATACGAAGAGCTCTTAGTATTTTCCACAAATACCTTAGTATCTGAACGTTTTTTAGAACCTTCAGGTCATTATTACAATCAACGAAAAATGTAATAAGAATAATGATTATAAAAACTGAAAAAAATTTTGGTCAGTAAATCTACGAGTGACCCACCACTTCAACTGATCGTGCTGGCGAATTTTAACTTATTATCTATCTTTTTGTAGCTTTAATTCCTCTTGTCGTCAGAGCGTTGATTAAGAAAGGATTTCAACCGTCAAAAATTTAAAAATAAAAACACGGATTAATAGTAGAGATATTGTATTGAATATTGAAAAGCCCTAAGTTCATTTTTGCATGGTGCCTCTCCGGATGGGAAATATCATGTTCGTTTATTTACGGATGTTAGAGCAAAGTTCTCAAATCGTGGCGATTTCAAAGAAGCTTTAATAGCTCCTTGAAACAAGAGCATAATAGAATTAAAACAATCAGTTGTGAAATTTTGTTTGTTGATAACGAACAATATGGAAAAGTAGCATTCACCCATTTCCAAAATGACC
Organism: Rhaphigaster nebulosa; assembly: GCA_948150685.1. Classification (NCBI taxonomy): domain Eukaryota; kingdom Metazoa; phylum Arthropoda; class Insecta; order Hemiptera; family Pentatomidae; genus Rhaphigaster; species Rhaphigaster nebulosa. The sequence goes on along the minus strand of OX411306.1, from coordinate 99,491,962 downwards.
GACACAGATATAAAAATGCCAAACGTTAGGGATAGAAATAGTACCTTATTGGACTCTTCTTTAGATACGGTAAAGTGTACCATCATCAATTCTATCGATTTACCTCGAACTATAAACCTCATACAAACATAATACATAGCGTAAATACTGAAAAGTCGTTAAACGATTTAATTTTTCTTTTAATACACTTTTTAATCAGGACATTTTTTCCGCTAAATAATTACGGCATTACAGAATTTAAAAATCCCTCTCCTTGGTCGTGTGGAACGGGGGTGGGGAGAGGGGGTGTCCCGGAGCTACTTATACCACCGGACCCCGCAGGTACCACCGTCATTCCTTCAGACACCTCAGTCCCTTGCTCAGTCTCTCTCTATAGTGCCTGTCAGTGTAGTTTCGGAAGATGGCTGTACCTCAGATTGTCAGCGATCTGCATTATTATGTATACGTGAAGAAAACGATCTGGTAAGTTCAACATTAATCAGATTCATTCTAAAATAAAAAGTTCATTAATATTTAATGTAAGTGGTAGAACCCAATTAATTCACTACTATATTTCAGTTCTCAAAAGCTAGAGTTATACGAGAAACTTCAACGTCTGATAAAGAACAATCCTAAGCCTAGAGTCGTCTGTGAGTCGATCGTGAGCTGTTTGATATCCCTTCACCGGAAGTGTGTCCTGCCGAACTTAGGATGCGACTTCTGTCCATTCCACGATTTGCTCTACGTGGCAGTCAGATTGGTCGTCAAATTTCGCCTCAAAAGTGAATCCACCGTTTCGGCTCTTCTAGCAGATATCTACACATGCGAGGGCTCTTTCGACAGACTTTTTTCCGGTAAATTATCTATTGTAAATACCTTTAGATAAAATGAATTGAGTACCAACTAGTTATCTGAGATCAAATTACGATACATATTACTTATGTCTTCTTTTTTTATCTCTGCGTTTCAGGTGCGATATTTAAAGCCGTCGAAACTCTGAACAAGGGCGGAAACAACGACTTCATAAGCCGAAGAGAATCCATCCGAGTCCTAGAATTCATCTTGCGCTCATCCAAAAAGTACAGGATCGCCTACTATCACATGGGGAGGTTCCTTCCAATGGCAGATGTCCCGCTGAGCAACGGTCAATTGCCGCTGATTGCGGCACGCCGAGCGAAGAGCGGGTGGAGGGTTTCTAGGTTGTTTCTCAAGTATAGATCATCTACAAGATAACTTGTAACGGTGAAGAAGAAACCAAAATATGTGCAAATGAAAAATCCTCTACAGTTTATATTCATAATGCTATTTGTAAATAATATTCTATTCCTTTTGATATTATATAATAAATCAATCCTTGTCGTTAAAAAAGATATCATTTATCATTATTCCTAATCCCTATTAAATGTGAGTCCCTCAGGTCTCCTGTCTGAATTATAAAAAATACAACAACAAAACTCTCTATGCTTTACCTGTGAGGTATAACACACTATGTCCATCTTTTACCAATTCAGCATTATTACACATCTGTATTAAACTTTTCTTGTTTTGCCAAGAGCTACAGATAACTATGTCCTAGACCAAATATAAGGAGAGTTTCTTTAATCAAAAAGGACATAATTATAAGTCCTCTGTGATTCGGAGGAAACAACTTTTTAAACAGTTATCCTGAAAACTGAGGCAAATGTGACATAGTGTACATTATCTGCGAGGTACAGATACAAGACCTGGTCGTTAGAATCATTTATGTTTCTTTGATTCGAATATAATCAAATTAGCAAATCTTCGAACTAGTAGATTCTAACAAGCATAACAGCAAAGTTAGCACAGGTTTCAGGTCTTGAAAAGTGAAAAATAAAAAAGGAGCCGCACAAATCGGGCTCAGAGACTATTTTGTTGTAAAATCCAATTTTATATGAAAACAAAAATAAATTGAAAATCTCCATGCTTTGACGGGCATAACGGTGCAGATCAGGTTAATCAAAGACAAAATTATGAATCACAAATGCCAAACCTACAAACGAATTGAAATCGTTTATAGCTTCGAAAAAAAAAAAAGAAATGTTATACCTCCAGTAAAATAATCAGAAAGAAAAACATTTTGGAATAAGCCGAAAAAAACAACAATGAAATTGCTTAATCGGGACCATTATTCTGGCAAATATGTGAGAAAGAATATTACTTAAATTCAAAGTTTATCAGATCTAGTCTCAGGTTAAGACCACCTATTTTTGCGGATTATCCCCAGCAGTAAATCATATCATAAACCTTACTCAACAGAAGGTACAGTTATATTGCACAGATCAGAAATACCCGCTGGTCAGGTAGACCCGCTTTCAAATTAAGGCATCGTATTGCCACCTCCTGTCTCTTATTGAAAATCCAAGATAATGAGCTCAAAAATATTTACCATTTAGCTTTAACATCGCAATAAAACAATTAAAAAATACGAAGAGCTCTTAGTATTTTCCACAAATACCTTAGTATCTGAACGTTTTTTAGAACCTTTAGGTCATTATTACAATCAACGAAAAATGTAATAAGAATAATGATTATAAAAACTGAAAAAAATTTTGGTCAGTAAATCTACGAGTGACCCACCACTTCAACTGATCGTGCTGGCGAATTTTAACTTATTATCTATCTTTTTGTAGCTTTAATTCCTCTTGTCGTCAGAGCGTTGATTAAGAAAGGATTTCAACCGTCAAAAATTTAAAAATAAAAACACGGATTAATAGTAGAGATATTGTATTGAAAATTGAAAAGCCCTAAGTTAATTTTTGCATGGTGCCTCTCCGGATGGGAAATATGATGTTCGTTTATTTACGGATGTTAGAGCAAAGTTCTCAAATCGTGACGATTTCAAAGAATCTTTAATACCTCCTTGAAACAAGAGCATAATAGAATTAAAACAATCAGTTGTGAAATTTTGTTTGTTGATAACGAACAATATGGAAAAGTAGCATTCACCCATTTCCAAAATGACCGACACAGATATAAAAATGCCAAACGTTAGGGATAGAAATAGTACCTTTTTGGACTCTTCTTTAGATACGGTAAAGTGTACCATCATCAATTCTATCGATTTACCTCGAACTATAAACCTCATACAAACATAATACATAGCGTAAATACTGAAAAGTCGTTAAACGATTTAATTTTTCTTTTAATACACTTTTTAATCAGGACATTTTTTCCGCTAAATAATTACGGCATTACAGAATTTAAAAATCCCTCTCCTTGGTCGTGTGGAACGGGGGTGGGGAGAGGGGGTGTCCCGGAGCTACTTATACCACCGGACCCCGCAGGTACCACCGTCATTCCTTCAGACACCTCAGTCCCTTGCTCAGTCTCTCTCTATAGTGCCTGTCAGTGTAGTTTCGGAAGATGGCTGTACCTCAGATTGTCAGCGATCTGCATTATTATGTATACGTGAAGAAAACGATCTGGTAAGTTCAACATTAATCACATTCATTCTAAAATAAAAAGTTCATTAATATTTAATGTAAGTGGTAGAACCCAATTAATTCACTACTATATTTCAGTTCTCAAAAGCTAGAGTTATACGAGAAACTTCAACGTCTGATAAAGAACAATCCTAAGCCTAGAGTCGTCTGTGAGTCGATCGTGAGCTGGTTGATATCCCTTCACCGGAAGTGTGTCCTGCCGAACTTAGGATGCGACTTCTGTCCATTCCACGATTTGCTCTACGTGGCAGTCAGATTGGTCGTCAAATTTCGCCTCAAAAGTGAATCCACCGTTTCGGCTCTTCTAGCAGATATCTACACATGCGAGGGCTCTTTCGACAGACTTTTTTCCGGTAAATTATCTATTGTAAATACCTTTAGATAAAATGAATTGAGTACCAACTAGTTATCTGAGATCAAATTACGATACATATTACTTATGTCTTCTTTTTTTATCTCTGCGTTTCAGGTGCGATATTTAAAGCCGTCGAAACTCTGAACAAGGGCGGAAACAACGACTTCATAAGCCGAAGAGAATCCATCCGAGTCCTAGAATTCATCTTGCGCTCATCCAAAAAGTACAGGATCGCCTACTATCACATGGGGAGGTTCCTTCCGATGGCAGATGTCCCGCTGAGCAACGGTCAATTGCCGCTGATTGCGGCACGCCGAGCGAAGAGCGGGTGGAGGGTTTCTAGGTTGTTTCTCAAGTATAGATCATCTACAAGATAACTTGTAACGGTGAAGAAGAAACCAAAATATGTGCAAATGAAAAATCCTCTACAGTTTATATTCATAATGCTATTTGTAAATAATATTCTATTCCTTTTAATATTATATAATAAATCAATCGTTGTCGTTAAAAAAGATATCATTTATCATTATTCCTAATCCCTATTAAATGTGAGTCCCTCAGGTCTCCTGTCTGAATTATAAAAAATACAACAACAAAACTCTCTATGCTTTACCTGTGAGGTATAACACACTATGTCCATCTTTTACCAATTCAGCATTATTACACATCTGTATTAAACTTTTCTTGTTTTGCCAACAGCTACAGATAACTATGTCCTAGACCAAATATAAGGAGAGTTTCTGTAATCAAAAAGGACATAATTATAAGTCCTCTTTGATTCGGAGGAAACAATTTTTTAAACAGTTATCCTGAAAACTGAGGCAAATGTGACATAGTGTACATTATCTGCGAGGTACAGATACAAGACCTGGTCGTTAGAATCATTTATGTTTCTTTGATTCGAATATAATCAAATTAGCAAATCTTCGAACTAGTAGATTCTAACAAGCATAGCAGCAAAGTTAGCACAGGTTTCAGGTCTTGAAAAGTGAAAAATAAAAAAGGAGCCGCACAAATCGTGCTCAGAGACTATTTTGTTGTAAAATCCAATTTTATATGAAAACAAAAATAAATTGAAAATCTCCATGCTTTGACGGGCATAATGGTGCAGATCAGGTTAATCAAAGACAAAATTATGAATCACAAATGCCAAACCTACAAACGAATTGAAATCGTTTATAGCTTCGAAAAAAAAAAAAGAAATGTTATACCTCCAGTAAAATAATCAGAAAGAAAAACATTTTGGAATAAGCCGAAAAAAACAACAATGAAATTGCTTAATCGGGACCATTATTCTGGCAAATATGTGAGAAAGAATATTACTTAAATTCAAAGTTTATCAGATCTAGTCTCAGGTTAAGACCACCTATTTTTGCGGATTATCCCCAGCAGTAAATCATATCATAAACCTTACTCAACAGAAGGTACAGTGTTATTGCACAGATCAGAAATACCCGCTGGTCAGGTAGACCCGCTTTCAAATTAAGGCATCGTATTACCACCTCCTGTCTCTTATTGAAAATCCAAGATAATGAGCTCAAAAATATTTACCATTTAGCTTTAACATCGCAATAAAACAATTAAAAAATACGAAGAGCTCTTAGTATTTTCCACAAATACCTTAGTATCTGAACGTTTTTTAGAACCTTTAGGTCATTATTACAATCAACGAAAAATGTAATAAGAATAATGATTATAAAAACTGAAAAAAATTTTGGTCAGTAAATCTACGAGTGACCCACCACTTCAACTGATCGTGCTGGCGAATTTTAACTTATTATCTATCTTTTTGTAGCTTTAATTCCTCTTGTCGTCAGAGCGTTGATTAAGAAAGGATTTCAACCGTCAAAAATTTAAAAATAAAAACACGGATTAATAGTAGAGATATTGTATTGAAAATTGAAAAGCCCTAAGTTAATTTTTGCATGGTGCCTCTCCGGATGGGAAATATGATGTTCGTTTATTTACGGATGTTAGAGCAAAGTTCTCAAATCGTGACGATTTCAAAGAATCTTTAATACCTCCTTGAAACAAGAGCATAATAGAATTAAAACAATCAGTTGTGAAATTTTGTTTGTTGATAACGAACAATATGGAAAAGTAGCATTCACCCATTTCCAAAATGACCGACACAGATATAAAAATGCCAAACGTTAGGGATAGAAATAGTACCTTTTTGGACTCTTCTTTAGATACGGTAAAGTGTACCATCATCAATTCTATCGATTTACCTCGAACTATAAACCTCATACAAACATAATACATAGCGTAAATACTGAAAAGTCGTTAAACGATTTAATTTTTCTTTTAATACACTTTTTAATCAGGACATTTTTTCCGCTAAATAATTACGGCATTACAGAATTTAAAAATCCCTCTCCTTGGTCGTGTGGAACGGGGGTGGGGAGAGGGGGTGTCCCGGAGCTACTTATACCACCGGACCCCGCAGGTACCACCGTCATTCCTTCAGACACCTCAGTCCCTTGCTCAGTCTCTCTCTATAGTGCCTGTCAGTGTAGTTTCGGAAGATGGCTGTACCTCAGATTGTCAGCGATCTGCATTATTATGTATACGTGAAGAAAACGATCTGGTAAGTTCAACATTAATCAGATTCATTCTAAAATAAAAAGTTCATTAATATTTAATGTAAGTGGTAGAACCCAATTAATTCACTACTATATTTCAGTTCTCAAAAGCTAGAGTTATACGAGAAACTTCAACGTCTGATAAAGAACAATCCTAAGCCTAGAGTCGTCTGTGAGTCGATCGTGAGCTGGTTGATATCCCTTCACCGGAAGTGTGTCCTGCCGAACTTAGGATGCGACTTCTGTCCATTCCACGATTTGCTCTACGTGGCAGTCAGATTGGTCGTCAAATTTCGCCTCAAAAGTGAATCCACCGTTTCGGCTCTTCTAGCAGATATCTACAATGCGAGGGCTCTTTCGACAGACTTTTTTCCGGTAAATTATCTATTGTAAATACCTTTAGATAAAATGAATTGAGTACCAACTAGTTATCTGAGATCAAATTACGATACATATTACTTATGTCTTCTTTTTTTATCTCTGCGTTTCAGGTGCGATATTTAAAGCCGTCGAAACTCTGAACAAGGGCGGAAACAACGACTTCATAAGCCGAAGAGAATCCATCCGAGTCCTAGAATTCATCTTGCGCTCATCCAAAAAGTACAGGATCGCCTACTATCACATGGGGAGGTTCCTTCCGATGGCAGATGTCCCGCTGAGCAACGGTCAATTGCCGCTGATTGCGGCACGCCGAGCGAAGAGCGGGTGGAGGGTTTCTAGGTTGTTTCTCAAGTATAGATCATCTACAAGATAACTTGTAACGGTGAAGAAGAAACCAAAATATGTGCAAATGAAAAATCCTCTACAGTTTATATTCATAATGCTATTTGTAAATAATATTCTATTCCTTTTAATATTATATAATAAATCAATCGTTGTCGTTAAAAAAGATATCATTTATCATTATTCCTAATCCCTATTAAATGTGAGTCCCTCAGGTCTCCTGTCTGAATTATAAAAAATACAACAACAAAACTCTCTATGCTTTACCTGTGAGGTATAACACACTATGTCCATCTTTTACCAATTCAGCATTATTACACATCTGTATTAAACTTTTCTTGTTTTGCCAACAGCTACAGATAACTATGTCCTAGACCAAATATAAGGAGAGTTTCTGTAATCAAAAAGGACATAATTATAAGTCCTCTTTGATTCGGAGGAAACAATTTTTTAAACAGTTATCCTGAAAACTGAGGCAAATGTGACATAGTGTACATTATCTGCGAGGTACAGATACAAGACCTGGTCGTTAGAATCATTTATGTTTCTTTGATTCGAATATAATCAAATTAGCAAATCTTCGAACTAGTAGATTCTAACAAGCATAACAGCAAAGTTAGCACAGGTTTCAGGTCTTGAAAAGTGAAAAATAAAAAAGGAGCCGCACAAATCGTGCTCAGAGACTATTTTGTTGTAAAATCCAATTTTATATGAAAACAAAAATAAATTGAAAATCTCCATGCTTTGACGGGCATAATGGTGCAGATCAGGTTAATCAAAGACAAAATTATGAATCACAAATGCCAAACCTACAAACGAATTGAAATCGTTTATAGCTTCGAAAAAAAAAAAAGAAATGTTATACCTCCAGTAAAATAATCAGAAAGAAAAACATTTTGGAATAAGCCGAAAAAAACAACAATGAAATTGCTTAATCGGGACCATTATTCTGGCAAATATGTGAGAAAGAATATTACTTAAATTCAAAGTTTATCAGATCTAGTCTCAGGTTAAGACCACCTATTTTTGCGGATTATCCCCAGCAGTAAATCATATCATAAACCTTACTCAACAGAAGGTACAGTTATATTGCACAGATCAGAAATACCCGCTGGTCAGGTAGACCCGCTTTCAAATTAAGGCATCGTATTGCCACCTCCTGTCTCTTATTGAAAATCCAAGATAATGAGCTCAAAAATATTTACCATTTAGCTTTAACATCGCAATAAAACAATTAAAAAATACGAAGAGCTCTTAGTATTTTCCACAAATACCTTAGTATCTGAACGTTTTTTAGAACCTTTAGGTCATTATTACAATCAACGAAAAATGTAATAAGAATAATGATTATAAAAACTGAAAAAAATTTTGGTCAGTAAATCTACGAGTGACCCACCACTTCAACTGATCGTGCTGGCGAATTTTAACTTATTATCTATCTTTTTGTAGCTTTAATTCCTCTTGTCGTCAGAGCGTTGATTAAGAAAGGATTTCAACCGTCAAAAATTTAAAAATAAAAACACGGATTAATAGTAGAGATATTGTATTGAAAATTGAAAAGCCCTAAGTTAATTTTTGCATGGTGCCTCTCCGGATGGGAAATATGATGTTCGTTTATTTACGGATGTTAGAGCAAAGTTCTCAAATCGTGACGATTTCAAAGAATCTTTAATACCTCCTTGAAACAAGAGCATAATAGAATTAAAACAATCAGTTGTGAAATTTTGTTTGTTGATAACGAACAATATGGAAAAGTAGCATTCACCCATTTCCAAAATGACCGACACAGATATAAAAATGCCAAACGTTAGGGATAGAAATAGTACCTTTTTGGACTCTTCTTTAGATACGGTAAAGTGTACCATCATCAATTCTATCGATTTACCTCGAACTATAAACCTCATACAAACATAATACATAGCGTAAATACTGAAAAGTCGTTAAACGATTTAATTTTTCTTTTAATACACTTTTTAATCAGGACATTTTTTCCGCTAAATAATTACGGCATTACAGAATTTAAAAATCCCTCTCCTTGGTCGTGTGGAACGGGGGTGGGGAGAGGGGGTGTCCCGGAGCTACTTATACCACCGGACCCCGCAGGTACCACCGTCATTCCTTCAGACACCTCAGTCCCTTGCTCAGTCTCTCTCTATAGTGCCTGTCAGTGTAGTTTCGGAAGATGGCTGTACCTCAGATTGTCAGCGATCTGCATTATTATGTATACGTGAAGAAAACGATCTGGTAAGTTCAACATTAATCAGATTCATTCTAAAATAAAAAGTTCATTAATATTTAATGTAAGTGGTAGAACCCAATTAATTCACTACTATATTTCAGTTCTCAAAAGCTAGAGTTATACGAGAAACTTCAACGTCTGATAAAGAACAATCCTAAGCCTAGAGTCGTCTGTGAGTCGATCGTGAGCTGGTTGATATCCCTTCACCGGAAGTGTGTCCTGCCGAACTTAGGATGCGACTTCTGTCCATTCCACGATTTGCTCTACGTGGCAGTCAGATTGGTCGTCAATTTTCGCCTCAAAAGTGAATCCACCGTTTCGGCTCTTCTAGCAGATATCTACACATGCGAGGGCTCTTTCGACAGACTTTTTTCCGGTAAATTATCTATTGTAAATACCTTTAGATAAAATGAATTGAGTACCAACTAGTTATCTGAGATCAAATTACGATACATATTACTTATGTCTTCTTTTTTTATCTCTGCGTTTCAGGTGCGATATTTAAAGCCGTCGAAACTCTGAACAAGGGCGGAAACAACGACTTCATAAGCCGAAGAGAATCCATCCGAGTCCTAGAATTCATCTTGCGCTCATCCAAAAAGTACAGGATCGCCTACTATCACATGGGGAGGTTCCTTCCGATGGCAGATGTCCCGCTGAGCAACGGTCAATTGCCGCTGATTGCGGCACGCCGAGCGAAGAGCGGGTGGAGGGTTTCTAGGTTGTTTCTCAAGTATAGATCATCTACAAGATAACTTGTAACGGTGAAGAAGAAACCAAAATATGTGCAAATGAAAAATCCTCTACAGTTTATATTCATAATGCTATTTGTAAATAATATTCTATTCCTTTTAATATTATATAATAAATCAATCGTTGTCGTTAAAAAAGATATCATTTATCATTATTCCTAATCCCTATTAAATGTGAGTCCCTCAGGTCTCCTGTCTGAATTATAAAAAATACAACAACAAAACTCTCTATGCTTTACCTGTGAGGTATAACACACTATGTCCATCTTTTACCAATTCAGCATTATTACACATCTGTATTAAACTTTTCTTGTTTTGCCAACAGCTACAGATAACTATGTCCTAGACCAAATATAAGGAGAGTTTCTGTAATCAAAAAGGACATAATTATAAGTCCTCTTTGATTCGGAGGAAACAATTTTTTAAACAGTTATCCTGAAAACTGAGGCAAATGTGACATAGTGTACATTATCTGCGAGGTACAGATACAAGACCTGGTCGTTAGAATCATTTATGTTTCTTTGATTCGAATATAATCAAATTAGCAAATCTTCGAACTAGTAGATTCTAACAAGCATAACAGCAAAGTTAGCACAGGTTTCAGGTCTTGAAAAGTGAAAAATAAAAAAGGAGCCGCACAAATCGTGCTCAGAGACTATTTTGTTGTAAAATCCAATTTTATATGAAAACAAAAATAAATTGAAAATCTCCATGCTTTGACGGGCATAATGGTGCAGATCAGGTTAATCAAAGACAAAATTATGAATCACAAATGCCAAACCTACAAACGAATTGAAATCGTTTATAGCTTCGAAAAAAAAAAAAGAAATGTTATACCTCCAGTAAAATAATCAGAAAGAAAAACATTTTGGAATAAGCCGAAAAAAACAACAATGAAATTGCTTAATCGGGACCATTATTCTGGCAAATATGTGAGAAAGAATATTACTTAAATTCAAAGTTTATCAGATCTAGTCTCAGGTTAAGACCACCTATTTTTGCGGATTATCCCCAGCAGTAAATCATATCATAAACCTTACTCAACAGAAGGTACAGTTATATTGCACAGATCAGAAATACCCGCTGGTCAGGTAGACCCGCTTTCAAATTAAGGCATCGTATTGCCACCTCCTGTCTCTTATTGAAAATCCAAGATAATGAGCTCAAAAATATTTACCATTTAGCTTTAACATCGCAATAAAACAATTAAAAAATACGAAGAGCTCTTAGTATTTTCCACAAATACCTTAGTATCTGAACGTTTTTTAGAACCTTTAGGTCATTATTACAATCAACGAAAAATGTAATAAGAATAATGATTATAAAAACTGAAAAAAATTTTGGTCAGTAAATCTACGAGTGACCCACCACTTCAACTGATCGTGCTGGCGAATTTTAACTTATTATCTATCTTTTTGTAGCTTTAATTCCTCTTGTCGTCAGAGCGTTGATTAAGAAAGGATTTCAACCGTCAAAAATTTAAAAATAAAAACACGGATTAATAGTAGAGATATTGTATTGAAAATTGAAAAGCCCTAAGTTAATTTTTGCATGGTGCCTCTCCGGATGGGAAATATGATGTTCGTTTATTTACGGATGTTAGAGCAAAGTTCTCAAATCGTGACGATTTCAAAGAATCTTTAATACCTCCTTGAAACAAGAGCATAATAGAATTAAAACAATCAGTTGTGAAATTTTGTTTGTTGATAACGAACAATATGGAAAAGTAGCATTCACCCATTTCCAAAATGACCGACACAGATATAAAAATGCCAAACGTTAGGGATAGAAATAGTACCTTTTTGGACTCTTCTTTAGATACGGTAAAGTGTACCATCATCAATTCTATCGATTTACCTCGAACTATAAACCTCATACAAACATAATACATAGCGTAAATACTGAAAAGTCGTTAAACGATTTAATTTTTCTTTTAATACACTTTTTAATCAGGACATTTTTTCCGCTAAATAATTACGGCATTACAGAATTTAAAAATCCCTCTCCTTGGTCGTGTGGAACGGGGGTGGGGAGAGGGGGTGTCCCGGAGCTACTTATACCACCGGACCCCGCAGGTACCACCGTCATTCCTTCAGACACCTCAGTCCCTTGCTCAGTCTCTCTCTATAGTGCCTGTCAGTGTAGTTTCGGAAGATGGCTGTACCTCAGATTGTCAGCGATCTGCATTATTATGTATACGTGAAGAAAACGATCTGGTAAGTTCAACATTAATCACATTCATTCTAAAATAAAAAGTTCATTAATATTTAATGTAAGTGGTAGAACCCAATTAATTCACTACTATATTTCAGTTCTCAAAAGCTAGAGTTATACGAGAAACTTCAACGTCTGATAAAGAACAATCCTAAGCCTAGAGTCGTCTGTGAGTCGATCGTGAGCTGTTTGATATCCCTTCACCGGAAGTGTGTCCTGCCGAACTTAGGATGCGACTTCTGTCCATTCCACGATTTGCTCTACGTGGCAGTCAGATTGGTCGTCAAATTTCGCCTCAAAAGTGAATCCACCGTTTCGGCTCTTCTAGCAGATATCTACACATGCGAGGGGTCTTTCGACAGACTTTTTTCCGGTAAATTATCTATTGTAAATACCTTTAGATAAAATGAATTGAGTACCAACTAGTTATCTGAGATCAAATTACGATACATATTACTTATGTCTTCTTTTTTTATCTCTGCGTTTCAGGTGCGATATTTAAAGCCGTCGAAACTCTGAACAAGGGCGGAAACAACGACTTCATAAGCCGAAGAGAATCCATCCGAGTCCTAGAATTCATCTTGCGCTCATCCAAAAAGTACAGGATCGCCTACTATCACATGGGGAGGTTCCTTCCAAAGGCAGATGTCCCGCTGAGCAACGGTCAATTGCCGCTGATTGCGGCACGCCGTGCGAAGAGCGGGTGGAGGGTTTCTAGGTTGTTTCTCAAGTATAGATCATCTACAAGATAACTTGTAACGGTGAAGAAGAAACCAAAATATGTGCAAATGAAAAATCCTCTACAGTTTATATTCATAATGCTATTTGTAAATAATATTCTATTCCTTTTAATATTATATAATAAATCAATCGTTGTCGTTAAAAAATATATCATTTATCATTATTCCTAATCCCTATTAAATGTGAGTCCCTCAGGTCTCCTGTCTGAATTATAAAAAATACAACAACAAAACTCTCTATGCTTTACCTGTGAGGTATAACACACTATGTCCATCTTTTACCAATTCAGCATTATTACACATCTGTATTAAACTTTTCTTGTTTTGCCAAGAGCTACAGATAACTATGTCCTAGACCAAATATAAGGAGAGTTTCTTTAATCAAAAAGGACATAATTATAAGTCCTCTGTGATTCGGAGGAAACAACTTTTTAAACAGTTATCCTGAAAACTGAGGCAAATGTGACATAGTGTACATTATCTGCGAGGTACAGATACAAGACCTGGTCGTTAGAATCATTCATGTTTCTTTGATTCGAATAAAATCAAATTAGCAAATCTTCGAACTAGTAGATTCTAACAAGCATAACAGCAAAGTTAGCACAGGTTTCAGGTCTTGAAAAGTGAAAAATAAAAAAGGAGCCGCACAAATCGTGCTCAGAGACTATTTTGTTGTAAAATCCAATTTTATATGAAAACAAAAATAAATTGAAAATCTCCATGCTTTGACGGGCATAATGGTGCAGATCAGGTTAATCAAAGACAAAATTATGAATCACAAATGCCAAACCTACAAACGAATTGAAATCGTTTATAGCTTCGAAAAAAAAAAAAGAAATGTTATACCTCCAGCAAAATAATCAGAAAGAAAAACATTTTGGAATAAGCCGAAAAAAACAACAATGAAATTGCTTAATCGGGACCATTATTCTGGCAAATATGTGAGAAAGAATATTACTTAAATTCAAAGTTTATCAGATCTAGTCTCAGGTTAAGACCACCTATTTTTGCGGATTATCCCCAGCAGTAAATCATATCATAAACCTTACTCAACAGAAGGTACAGTTATATTGCACAGATCAGAAATACCCGCTGGTCAGGTAGACCCGCTTTCAAATTAAGGCATCGTATTGCCACCTCCTGTCTCTTATTGAAAATCCAAGATAATGAGCTCAAAAATATTTACCATTTAGCTTTAACATCGCAATAAAACAATTAAAAAATACGAAGAGCTCTTAGTATTTTCCACAAATACCTTAGTATCTGAACGTTTTTTAGAACCTTTAGGTCATTATTACAATCAACGAAAAATGTAATAAGAATAATGATTATAAAAACTGAAAAAAATTTTGGTCAGTAAATCTACGAGTGACCCACCACTTCAACTGATCGTGCTGGCGAATTTTAACTTATTATCTATCTTTTTGTAGCTTTAATTCCTCTTGTCGTCAGAGCGTTGATTAAGAAAGGATTTCAACCGTCAAAAATTTAAAAATAAAAACACGGATTAATAGTAGAGATATTGTATTGAATATTGAAAAGCCCTAAGTTAATTTTTGCATGGTGCCTCTCCGGATGGGAAATATGATGTTCGTTTATTTACGGATGTTAGAGCAAAGTTCTCAAATCGTGACGATTTCAAAGAATCTTTAATACCTCCTTGAAACAAGAGCATAATAGAATTAAAACAATCAGTTGTGAAATTTTGTTTGTTGATAACGAACAATATGGAAAAGTAGCATTCACCCATTTCCAAAATGACCGACACAGATATAAAAATGCCAAACGTTAGGGATAGAAATAGTACCTTATTGGACTCTTCTTTAGATACGGTAAAGTGTACCATCATCAATTCTATCGATTTACCTCGAACTATAAACCTCATACAAACATAATACATAGCGTAAATACTGAAAAGTCGTTAAACGATTTAATTTTTCTTTTAATACACTTTTTAATCAGGACATTTTTTCCGCTAAATAATTACGGCATTACAGAATTTAAAAATCCCTCTCCTTGGTCGTGTGGAACGGGGGTGGGGAGAGGGGGTGTCCCGGAGCTACTTATACCACCGGACCCCGCAGGTACCACCGTCATTCCTTCAGACACCTCAGTCCCTTGCTCAGTCTCTCTCTATAGTGCCTGTCAGTGTAGTTTCGGAAGATGGCTGTACCTCAGATTGTCAGCGATCTGCATTACTATGTATACGTGAAGAAAAGGATCTGGTAAGTTCAACATTAATCACATTCATTCTAAAATAAAAAGTTCATTAATATATAATGTAAGTGGTAGAACCCAATTAATTCACTACTATATTTCAGTTCTCAAAAGCTAGAGTTATACGAGAAACTTCAACGTCTGATAAAGAACAATCCTAAGCCTAGAGTCGTCTGTGAGTCGATCGTGAGCTGGTTGATATCCCTTCACCGGAAGTGTGTCCTGCCGAACTTAGGATGCGACTTCTGTCCATTCCACGATTTGCTCTACGTGGCAGTCAGATTGGTCGTCAAATTTCGCCTCAAAAGTGAATCCACCGTTTCGGCTCTTCTAGCAGATATCTACAATGCGAGGGCTCTTTCGACAGACTTTTTTCCGGTAAATTATCTATTGTAAATACCTTTAGATAAAATGAATTGAGTACCAACTAGTTATCTGAGATCAAATTACGATACATATTACTTATGTCTTCTTTTTTTATCTCTGCGTTTCAGGTGCGATATTTAAAGCCGTCGAAACTCTGAACAAGGGCGGAAACAACGACTTCATAAGCCGAAGAGAATCCATCCGAGTCCTAGAATTCATCTTGCGCTCATCCAAAAAGTACAGGATCGCCTACTATCACATGGGGAGGTTCCTTCCGATGGCAGATGTCCCGCTGAGCAACGGTCAATTGCCGCTGATTGCGGCACGCCGAGCGAAGAGCGGGTGGAGGGTTTCTAGGTTGTTTCTCAAGTATAGATCATCTACAAGATAACTTGTAACGGTGAAGAAGAAACCAAAATATGTGCAAATGAAAAATCCTCTACAGTTTATATTCATAATGCTATTTGTAAATAATATTCTATTCCTTTTAATATTATATAATAAATCAATCGTTGTCGTTAAAAAAGATATCATTTATCATTATTCCTAATCCCTATTAAATGTGAGTCCCTCAGGTCTCCTGTCTGAATTATAAAAAATACAACAACAAAACTCTCTATGCTTTACCTGTGAGGTATAACACACTATGTCCATCTTTTACCAATTCAGCATTATTACACATCTGTATTAAACTTTTCTTGTTTTGCCAACAGCTACAGATAACTATGTCCTAGACCAAATATAAGGAGAGTTTCTGTAATCAAAAAGGACATAATTATAAGTCCTCTTTGATTCGGAGGAAACAATTTTTTAAACAGTTATCCTGAAAACTGAGGCAAATGTGACATAGTGTACATTATCTGCGAGGTACAGATACAAGACCTGGTCGTTAGAATCATTTATGTTTCTTTGATTCGAATATAATCAAATTAGCAAATCTTCGAACTAGTAGATTCTAACAAGCATAACAGCAAAGTTAGCACAGGTTTCAGGTCTTGAAAAGTGAAAAATAAAAAAGGAGCCGCACAAATCGTGCTCAGAGACTATTTTGTTGTAAAATCCAATTTTATATGAAAACAAAAATAAATTGAAAATCTCCATGCTTTGACGGGCATAATGGTGCAGATCAGGTTAATCAAAGACAAAATTATGAATCACAAATGCCAAACCTACAAACGAATTGAAATCGTTTATAGCTTCGAAAAAAAAAAAAGAAATGTTATACCTCCAGTAAAATAATCAGAAAGAAAAACATTTTGGAATAAGCCGAAAAAAACAACAATGAAATTGCTTAATCGGGACCATTATTCTGGCAAATATGTGAGAAAGAATATTACTTAAATTCAAAGTTTATCAGATCTAGTCTCAGGTTAAGACCACCTATTTTTGCGGATTATCCCCAGCAGTAAATCATATCATAAACCTTACTCAACAGAAGGTACAGTTATATTGCACAGATCAGAAATACCCGCTGGTCAGGTAGACCCGCTTTCAAATTAAGGCATCGTATTGCCACCTCCTGTCTCTTATTGAAAATCCAAGATAATGAGCTCAAAAATATTTACCATTTAGCTTTAACATCGCAATAAAACAATTAAAAAATACGAAGAGCTCTTAGTATTTTCCACAAATACCTTAGTATCTGAACGTTTTTTAGAACCTTTAGGTCATTATTACAATCAACGAAAAATGTAATAAGAATAATGATTATAAAAACTGAAAAAAATTTTGGTCAGTAAATCTACGAGTGACCCACCACTTCAACTGATCGTGCTGGCGAATTTTAACTTATTATCTATCTTTTTGTAGCTTTAATTCCTCTTGTCGTCAGAGCGTTGATTAAGAAAGGATTTCAACCGTCAAAAATTTAAAAATAAAAACACGGATTAATAGTAGAGATATTGTATTGAAAATTGAAAAGCCCTAAGTTAATTTTTGCATGGTGCCTCTCCGGATGGGAAATATGATGTTCGTTTATTTACGGATGTTAGAGCAAAGTTCTCAAATCGTGACGATTTCAAAGAATCTTTAATACCTCCTTGAAACAAGAGCATAATAGAATTAAAACAATCAGTTGTGAAATTTTGTTTGTTGATAACGAACAATATGGAAAAGTAGCATTCACCCATTTCCAAAATGACCGACACAGATATAAAAATGCCAAACGTTAGGGATAGAAATAGTACCTTTTTGGACTCTTCTTTAGATACGGTAAAGTGTACCATCATCAATTCTATCGATTTACCTCGAACTATAAACCTCATACAAACATAATACATAGCGTAAATACTGAAAAGTCGTTAAACGATTTAATTTTTCTTTTAATACACTTTTTAATCAGGACATTTTTTCCGCTAAATAATTACGGCATTACAGAATTTAAAAATCCCTCTCCTTGGTCGTGTGGAACGGGGGTGGGGAGAGGGGGTGTCCCGGAGCTACTTATACCACCGGACCCCGCAGGTACCACCGTCATTCCTTCAGACACCTCAGTCCCTTGCTCAGTCTCTCTCTATAGTGCCTGTCAGTGTAGTTTCGGAAGATGGCTGTACCTCAGATTGTCAGCGATCTGCATTATTATGTATACGTGAAGAAAACGATCTGGTAAGTTCAACATTAATCAGATTCATTCTAAAATAAAAAGTTCATTAATATTTAATGTAAGTGGTAGAACCCAATTAATTCACTACTATATTTCAGTTCTCAAAAGCTAGAGTTATACGAGAAACTTCAACGTCTGATAAAGAACAATCCTAAGCCTAGAGTCGTCTGTGAGTCGATCGTGAGCTGGTTGATATCCCTTCACCGGAAGTGTGTCCTGCCGAACTTAGGATGCGACTTCTGTCCATTCCACGATTTGCTCTACGTGGCAGTCAGATTGGTCGTCAATTTTCGCCTCAAAAGTGAATCCACCGTTTCGGCTCTTCTAGCAGATATCTACACATGCGAGGGCTCTTTCGACAGACTTTTTTCCGGTAAATTATCTATTGTAAATACCTTTAGATAAAATGAATTGAGTACCAACTAGTTATCTGAGATCAAATTACGATACATATTACTTATGTCTTCTTTTTTTATCTCTGCGTTTCAGGTGCGATATTTAAAGCCGTCGAAACTCTGAACAAGGGCGGAAACAACGACTTCATAAGCCGAAGAGAATCCATCCGAGTCCTAGAATTCATCTTGCGCTCATCCAAAAAGTACAGGATCGCCTACTATCACATGGGGAGGTTCCTTCCGATGGCAGATGTCCCGCTGAGCAACGGTCAATTGCCGCTGATTGCGGCACGCCGAGCGAAGAGCGGGTGGAGGGTTTCTAGGTTGTTTCTCAAGTATAGATCATCTACAAGATAACTTGTAACGGTGAAGAAGAAACCAAAATATGTGCAAATGAAAAATCCTCTACAGTTTATATTCATAATGCTATTTGTAAATAATATTCTATTCCTTTTAATATTATATAATAAATCAATCGTTGTCGTTAAAAAAGATATCATTTATCATTATTCCTAATCCCTATTAAATGTGAGTCCCTCAGGTCTCCTGTCTGAATTATAAAAAATACAACAACAAAACTCTCTATGCTTTACCTGTGAGGTATAACACACTATGTCCATCTTTTACCAATTCAGCATTATTACACATCTGTATTAAACTTTTCTTGTTTTGCCAACAGCTACAGATAACTATGTCCTAGACCAAATATAAGGAGAGTTTCTGTAATCAAAAAGGACATAATTATAAGTCCTCTTTGATTCGGAGGAAACAATTTTTTAAACAGTTATCCTGAAAACTGAGGCAAATGTGACATAGTGTACATTATCTGCGAGGTACAGATACAAGACCTGGTCGTTAGAATCATTTATGTTTCTTTGATTCGAATATAATCAAATTAGCAAATCTTCGAACTAGTAGATTCTAACAAGCATAACAGCAAAGTTAGCACAGGTTTCAGGTCTTGAAAAGTGAAAAATAAAAAAGGAGCCGCACAAATCGTGCTCAGAGACTATTTTGTTGTAAAATCCAATTTTATATGAAAACAAAAATAAATTGAAAATCTCCATGCTTTGACGGGCATAATGGTGCAGATCAGGTTAATCAAAGACAAAATTATGAATCACAAATGCCAAACCTACAAACGAATTGAAATCGTTTATAGCTTCGAAAAAAAAAAAAGAAATGTTATACCTCCAGTAAAATAATCAGAAAGAAAAACATTTTGGAATAAGCCGAAAAAAACAACAATGAAATTGCTTAATCGGGACCATTATTCTGGCAAATATGTGAGAAAGAATATTACTTAAATTCAAAGTTTATCAGATCTAGTCTCAGGTTAAGACCACCTATTTTTGCGGATTATCCCCAGCAGTAAATCATATCATAAACCTTACTCAACAGAAGGTACAGTTATATTGCACAGATCAGAAATACCCGCTGGTCAGGTAGACCCGCTTTCAAATTAAGGCATCGTATTGCCACCTCCTGTCTCTTATTGAAAATCCAAGATAATGAGCTCAAAAATATTTACCATTTAGCTTTAACATCGCAATAAAACAATTAAAAAATACGAAGAGCTCTTAGTATTTTCCACAAATACCTTAGTATCTGAACGTTTTTTAGAACCTTTAGGTCATTATTACAATCAACGAAAAATGTAATAAGAATAATGATTATAAAAACTGAAAAAAATTTTGGTCAGTAAATCTACGAGTGACCCACCACTTCAACTGATCGTGCTGGCGAATTTTAACTTATTATCTATCTTTTTGTAGCTTTAATTCCTCTTGTCGTCAGAGCGTTGATTAAGAAAGGATTTCAACCGTCAAAAATTTAAAAATAAAAACACGGATTAATAGTAGAGATATTGTATTGAAAATTGAAAAGCCCTAAGTTAATTTTTGCATGGTGCCTCTCCGGATGGGAAATATGATGTTCGTTTATTTACGGATGTTAGAGCAAAGTTCTCAAATCGTGACGATTTCAAAGAATCTTTAATACCTCCTTGAAACAAGAGCATAATAGAATTAAAACAATCAGTTGTGAAATTTTGTTTGTTGATAACGAACAATATGGAAAAGTAGCATTCACCCATTTCCAAAATGACCGACACAGATATAAAAATGCCAAACGTTAGGGATAGAAATAGTACCTTTTTGGACTCTTCTTTAGATACGGTAAAGTGTACCATCATCAATTCTATCGATTTACCTCGAACTATAAACCTCATACAAACATAATACATAGCGTAAATACTGAAAAGTCGTTAAACGATTTAATTTTTCTTTTAATACACTTTTTAATCAGGACATTTTTTCCGCTAAATAATTACGGCATTACAGAATTTAAAAATCCCTCTCCTTGGTCGTGTGGAACGGGGGTGGGGAGAGGGGGTGTCCCGGAGCTACTTATACCACCGGACCCCGCAGGTACCACCGTCATTCCTTCAGACACCTCAGTCCCTTGCTCAGTCTCTCTCTATAGTGCCTGTCAGTGTAGTTTCGGAAGATGGCTGTACCTCAGATTGTCAGCGATCTGCATTATTATGTATACGTGAAGAAAACGATCTGGTAAGTTCAACATTAATCAGATTCATTCTAAAATAAAAAGTTCATTAATATTTAATGTAAGTGGTAGAACCCAATTAATTCACTACTATATTTCAGTTCTCAAAAGCTAGAGTTATACGAGAAACTTCAACGTCTGATAAAGAACAATCCTAAGCCTAGAGTCGTCTGTGAGTCGATCGTGAGCTGGTTGATATCCCTTCACCGGAAGTGTGTCCTGCCGAACTTAGGATGCGACTTCTGTCCATTCCACGATTTGCTCTACGTGGCAGTCAGATTGGTCGTCAATTTTCGCCTCAAAAGTGAATCCACCGTTTCGGCTCTTCTAGCAGATATCTACACATGCGAGGGCTCTTTCGACAGACTTTTTTCCGGTAAATTATCTATTGTAAATACCTTTAGATAAAATGAATTGAGTACCAACTAGTTATCTGAGATCAAATTACGATACATATTACTTATGTCTTCTTTTTTTATCTCTGCGTTTCAGGTGCGATATTTAAAGCCGTCGAAACTCTGAACAAGGGCGGAAACAACGACTTCATAAGCCGAAGAGAATCCATCCGAGTCCTAGAATTCATCTTGCGCTCATCCAAAAAGTACAGGATCGCCTACTATCACATGGGGAGGTTCCTTCCGATGGCAGATGTCCCGCTGAGCAACGGTCAATTGCCGCTGATTGCGGCACGCCGAGCGAAGAGCGGGTGGAGGGTTTCTAGGTTGTTTCTCAAGTATAGATCATCTACAAGATAACTTGTAACGGTGAAGAAGAAACCAAAATATGTGCAAATGAAAAATCCTCTACAGTTTATATTCATAATGCTATTTGTAAATAATATTCTATTCCTTTTAATATTATATAATAAATCAATCGTTGTCGTTAAAAAAGATATCATTTATCATTATTCCTAATCCCTATTAAATGTGAGTCCCTCAGGTCTCCTGTCTGAATTATAAAAAATACAACAACAAAACTCTCTATGCTTTACCTGTGAGGTATAACACACTATGTCCATCTTTTACCAATTCAGCATTATTACACATCTGTATTAAACTTTTCTTGTTTTGCCAACAGCTACAGATAACTATGTCCTAGACCAAATATAAGGAGAGTTTCTGTAATCAAAAAGGACATAATTATAAGTCCTCTTTGATTCGGAGGAAACAATTTTTTAAACAGTTATCCTGAAAACTGAGGCAAATGTGACATAGTGTACATTATCTGCGAGGTACAGATACAAGACCTGGTCGTTAGAATCATTTATGTTTCTTTGATTCGAATATAATCAAATTAGCAAATCTTCGAACTAGTAGATTCTAACAAGCATAACAGCAAAGTTAGCACAGGTTTCAGGTCTTGAAAAGTGAAAAATAAAAAAGGAGCCGCACAAATCGTGCTCAGAGACTATTTTGTTGTAAAATCCAATTTTATATGAAAACAAAAATAAATTGAAAATCTCCATGCTTTGACGGGCATAATGGTGCAGATCAGGTTAATCAAAGACAAAATTATGAATCACAAATGCCAAACCTACAAACGAATTGAAATCGTTTATAGCTTCGAAAAAAAAAAAAGAAATGTTATACCTCCAGTAAAATAATCAGAAAGAAAAACATTTTGGAATAAGCCGAAAAAAACAACAATGAAATTGCTTAATCGGGACCATTATTCTGGCAAATATGTGAGAAAGAATATTACTTAAATTCAAAGTTTATCAGATCTAGTCTCAGGTTAAGACCACCTATTTTTGCGGATTATCCCCAGCAGTAAATCATATCATAAACCTTACTCAACAGAAGGTACAGTTATATTGCACAGATCAGAAATACCCGCTGGTCAGGTAGACCCGCTTTCAAATTAAGGCATCGTATTGCCACCTCCTGTCTCTTATTGAAAATCCAAGATAATGAGCTCAAAAATATTTACCATTTAGCTTTAACATCGCAATAAAACAATTAAAAAATACGAAGAGCTCTTAGTATTTTCCACAAATACCTTAGTATCTGAACGTTTTTTAGAACCTTTAGGTCATTATTACAATCAACGAAAAATGTAATAAGAATAATGATTATAAAAACTGAAAAAAATTTTGGTCAGTAAATCTACGAGTGACCCACCACTTCAACTGATCGTGCTGGCGAATTTTAACTTATTATCTATCTTTTTGTAGCTTTAATTCCTCTTGTCGTCAGAGCGTTGATTAAGAAAGGATTTCAACCGTCAAAAATTTAAAAATAAAAACACGGATTAATAGTAGAGATATTGTATTGAAAATTGAAAAGCCCTAAGTTAATTTTTGCATGGTGCCTCTCCGGATGGGAAATATGATGTTCGTTTATTTACGGATGTTAGAGCAAAGTTCTCAAATCGTGACGATTTCAAAGAATCTTTAATACCTCCTTGAAACAAGAGCATAATAGAATTAAAACAATCAGTTGTGAAATTTTGTTTGTTGATAACGAACAATATGGAAAAGTAGCATTCACCCATTTCCAAAATGACCGACACAGATATAAAAATGCCAAACGTTAGGGATAGAAATAGTACCTTTTTGGACTCTTCTTTAGATACGGTAAAGTGTACCATCATCAATTCTATCGATTTACCTCGAACTATAAACCTCATACAAACATAATACATAGCGTAAATACTGAAAAGTCGTTAAACGATTTAATTTTTCTTTTAATACACTTTTTAATCAGGACATTTTTTCCGCTAAATAATTACGGCATTACAGAATTTAAAAATCCCTCTCCTTGGTCGTGTGGAACGGGGGTGGGGAGAGGGGGTGTCCCGGAGCTACTTATACCACCGGACCCCGCAGGTACCACCGTCATTCCTTCAGACACCTCAGTCCCTTGCTCAGTCTCTCTCTATAGTGCCTGTCAGTGTAGTTTCGGAAGATGGCTGTACCTCAGATTGTCAGCGATCTGCATTATTATGTATACGTGAAGAAAACGATCTGGTAAGTTCAACATTAATCACATTCATTCTAAAATAAAAAGTTCATTAATATTTAATGTAAGTGGTAGAACCCAATTAATTCACTACTATATTTCAGTTCTCAAAAGCTAGAGTTATACGAGAAACTTCAACGTCTGATAAAGAACAATCCTAAGCCTAGAGTCGTCTGTGAGTCGATCGTGAGCTGTTTGATATCCCTTCACCGGAAGTGTGTCCTGCCGAACTTAGGATGCGACTTCTGTCCATTCCACGATTTGCTCTACGTGGCAGTCAGATTGGTCGTCAAATTTCGCCTCAAAAGTGAATCCACCGTTTCGGCTCTTCTAGCAGATATCTACACATGCGAGGGGTCTTTCGACAGACTTTTTTCCGGTAAATTATCTATTGTAAATACCTTTAGATAAAATGAATTGAGTACCAACTAGTTATCTGAGATCAAATTACGATACATATTACTTATGTCTTCTTTTTTTATCTCTGCGTTTCAGGTGCGATATTTAAAGCCGTCGAAACTCTGAACAAGGGCGGAAACAACGACTTCATAAGCCGAAGAGAATCCATCCGAGTCCTAGAATTCATCTTGCGCTCATCCAAAAAGTACAGGATCGCCTACTATCACATGGGGAGGTTCCTTCCAATGGCAGATGTCCCGCTGAGCAACGGTCAATTGCCGCTGATTGCGGCACGCCGTGCGAAGAGCGGGTGGAGGGTTTCTAGGTTGTTTCTCAAGTATAGATCATCTACAAGATAACTTGTAACGGTGAAGAAGAAACCAAAATATGTGCAAATGAAAAATCCTCTACAGTTTATATTCATAATGCTATTTGTAAATAATATTCTATTCCTTTTAATATTATATAATAAATCAATCGTTGTCGTTAAAAAATATATCATTTATCATTATTCCTAATCCCTATTAAATGTGAGTCCCTCAGGTCTCCTGTCTGAATTATAAAAAATACAACAACAAAACTCTCTATGCTTTACCTGTGAGGTATAACACACTATGTCCATCTTTTACCAATTCAGCATTATTACACATCTGTATTAAACTTTTCTTGTTTTGCCAAGAGCTACAGATAACTATGTCCTAGACCAAATATAAGGAGAGTTTCTTTAATCAAAAAGGACATAATTATAAGTCCTCTGTGATTCGGAGGAAACAACTTTTTAAACAGTTATCCTGAAAACTGAGGCAAATGTGACATAGTGTACATTATCTGCGAGGTACAGATACAAGACCTGGTCGTTAGAATCATTCATGTTTCTTTGATTCGAATAAAATCAAATTAGCAAATCTTCGAACTAGTAGATTCTAACAAGCATAACAGCAAAGTTAGCACAGGTTTCAGGTCTTGAAAAGTGAAAAATAAAAAAGGAGCCGCACAAATCGTGCTCAGAGACTATTTTGTTGTAAAATCCAATTTTATATGAAAACAAAAATAAATTGAAAATCTCCATGCTTTGACGGGCATAATGGTGCAGATCAGGTTAATCAAAGACAAAATTATGAATCACAAATGCCAAACCTACAAACGAATTGAAATCGTTTATAGCTTCGAAAAAAAAAAAAGAAATGTTATACCTCCAGCAAAATAATCAGAAAGAAAAACATTTTGGAATAAGCCGAAAAAAACAACAATGAAATTGCTTAATCGGGACCATTATTCTGGCAAATATGTGAGAAAGAATATTACTTAAATTCAAAGTTTATCAGATCTAGTCTCAGGTTAAGACCACCTATTTTTGCGGATTATCCCCAGCAGTAAATCATATCATAAACCTTACTCAACAGAAGGTACAGTTATATTGCACAGATCAGAAATACCCGCTGGTCAGGTAGACCCGCTTTCAAATTAAGGCATCGTATTGCCACCTCCTGTCTCTTATTGAAAATCCAAGATAATGAGCTCAAAAATATTTACCATTTAGCTTTAACATCGCAATAAAACAATTAAAAAATACGAAGAGCTCTTAGTATTTTCCACAAATACCTTAGTATCTGAACGTTTTTTAGAACCTTTAGGTCATTATTACAATCAACGAAAAATGTAATAAGAATAATGATTATAAAAACTGAAAAAAATTTTGGTCAGTAAATCTACGAGTGACCCACCACTTCAACTGATCGTGCTGGCGAATTTTAACTTATTATCTATCTTTTTGTAGCTTTAATTCCTCTTGTCGTCAGAGCGTTGATTAAGAAAGGATTTCAACCGTCAAAAATTTAAAAATAAAAACACGGATTAATAGTAGAGATATTGTATTGAATATTGAAAAGCCCTAAGTTAATTTTTGCATGGTGCCTCTCCGGATGGGAAATATGATGTTCGTTTATTTACGGATGTTAGAGCAAAGTTCTCAAATCGTGACGATTTCAAAGAATCTTTAATACCTCCTTGAAACAAGAGCATAATAGAATTAAAACAATCAGTTGTGAAATTTTGTTTGTTGATAACGAACAATATGGAAAAGTAGCATTCACCCATTTCCAAAATGACCGACACAGATATAAAAATGCCAAACGTTAGGGATAGAAATAGTACCTTATTGGACTCTTCTTTAGATACGGTAAAGTGTACCATCATCAATTCTATCGATTTACCTCGAACTATAAACCTCATACAAACATAATACATAGCGTAAATACTGAAAAGTCGTTAAACGATTTAATTTTTCTTTTAATACACTTTTTAATCAGGACATTTTTTCCGCTAAATAATTACGGCATTACAGAATTTAAAAATCCCTCTCCTTGGTCGTGTGGAACGGGGGTGGGGAGAGGGGGTGTCCCGGAGCTACTTATACCACCGGACCCCGCAGGTACCACCGTCATTCCTTCAGACACCTCAGTCCCTTGCTCAGTCTCTCTCTATAGTGCCTGTCAGTGTAGTTTCGGAAGATGGCTGTACCTCAGATTGTCAGCGATCTGCATTACTATGTATACGTGAAGAAAAGGATCTGGTAAGTTCAACATTAATCACATTCATTCTAAAATAAAAAGTTCATTAATATATAATGTAAGTGGTAGAACCCAATTAATTCACTACTATATTTCAGTTCTCAAAAGCTAGAGTTATACGAGAAACTTCAACGTCTGATAAAGAACAATCCTAAGCCTAGAGTCGTCTGTGAGTCGATCGTGAGCTGGTTGATATCCCTTCACCGGAAGTGTGTCCTGCCGAACTTAGGATGCGACTTCTGTCCATTCCACGATTTGCTCTACGTGGCAGTCAGATTGGTCGTCAAATTTCGCCTCAAAAGTGAATCCACCGTTTCGGCTCTTCTAGCAGATATCTACAATGCGAGGGCTCTTTCGACAGACTTTTTTCCGGTAAATTATCTATTGTAAATACCTTTAGATAAAATGAATTGAGTACCAACTAGTTATCTGAGATCAAATTACGATACATATTACTTATGTCTTCTTTTTTTATCTCTGCGTTTCAGGTGCGATATTTAAAGCCGTCGAAACTCTGAACAAGGGCGGAAACAACGACTTCATAAGCCGAAGAGAATCCATCCGAGTCCTAGAATTCATCTTGCGCTCATCCAAAAAGTACAGGATCGCCTACTATCACATGGGGAGGTTCCTTCCAATGGCAGATGTCCCGCTGAGCAACGGTCAATTGCCGCTGATTGCGGCACGCCGAGCGAAGAGCGGGTGGAGGGTTTCTAGGTTGTTTCTCAAGAATAGATCATCTACAAGATAACTTGTAACGGTGAAGAAGAAACCAAAATATGTGCAAATGAAAAATCCTCTACAGTTTATATTCATAATGCTATTTGTAAATAATATTCTATTCCTTTTAATATTATATAATAAATCAATCCTTGTCGTTAAAAAAGATATCATTTATCATTATTCCTAATCCCTATTAAATGTGAGTCCCTCAGGTCTCCTGTCTGAATTATAAAAAATACAACAACAAAACTCTCTATGCTTTACCTGTGAGGTATAACACACTATGTCCATCTTTTACCAATTCAGCATTATTACACATCTGTATTAAACTTTTCTTGTTTTGCCAACAGCTACAGATAACTATGTCCTAGACCAAATATAAGGAGAGTTTCTTTAATCAAAAAGGACATAATTATAAGTCCTCTGTGATTCGGAGGAAACAACTTTTTAAACAGTTATCCTGAAAACTGAGGCAAATGTGACATAGTGTACATTATCTGCGAGGTACAGATACAAGACCTGGTCGTTAGAATCATTTATGTTTCTTTGATTCGAATATAATCAAATTAGCAAATCTTCGAACTAGTAGATTCTAACAAGCATAACAGCAAAGTTAGCACAGGTTTCAGGTCTTGAAAAGTGAAAAATAAAAAAGGAGCCGCACAAATCGTGCTCAGAGACTATTTTGTTGTAAAATCCAATTTTATATGAAAACAAAAATAAATTGAAAATCTCCATGCTTTGACGGGCATAATGGTGCAGATCAGGTTAATCAAAGACAAAATTATGAATCACAAATGCCAAACCTACAAACGAATTGAAATCGTTTATAGCTTCGAAAAAAAAAAAAAAAATGTTATACCTCCAGTAAAATAATCAGAAAGAAAAACATTTTGGAATAAGCCGAAAAAAACAACAATGAAATTGCTTAATCGGGACCATTATTCTGGCAAATATGTGAGAAAGAATATTACTTAAATTCAAAGTTTATCAGATCTAGTCTCAGGTTAAGACCACCTATTTTTGCGGATTATCCCCAGCAGTAAATCATATCATAAACCTTACTCAACAGAAGGTACAGTTATATTGCACAGATCAGAAATACCCGCTGGTCAGGTAGACCCGCTTTCAAATTAAGGCATCGTATTGCCACCTCCTGTCTCTTATTGAAAATCCAAGATAATGAGCTCAAAAATATTTACCATTTAGCTTTAACATCGCAATAAAACAATTAAAAAATACGAAGAGCTCTTAGTATTTTCCACAAATACCTTAGTATCTGAACGTTTTTTAGAACCTTTAGGTCATTATTACAATCAACGAAAAATGTAATAAGAATAATGATTATAAAAACTGAAAAAAATTTTGGTCAGTAAATCTACGAGTGACCCACCACTTCAACTGATCGTGCTGGCGAATTTTAACTTATTATCTATCTTTTTGTAGCTTTAATTCCTCTTGTCCTCAGAGCGTTGATTAAGAAAGGATTTCAACCGTCAAAAATTTAAAAATAAAAACACGGATTAATAGTAGAGATATTGTATTGAATATTGAAAAGCCCTAAATTCATTTTTGCATGGTGCCTCTCCGGATGGGAAATATGATGTTCGTTTATTTACGGATGTTAGAGCAAAGTTCTCAAATCGTGACGATTTCAAAGAATCTTTAATACCTCCTTGAAACAAGAGCATAATAGAATTACAACAATCAGTTGTGAAATTTTGTTTGTTGATAACGAACAATATGGAAAAGTAGCATTCACCCATTTCCAAAATGACCGACACAGATATAAAAATGCCAAACGTTAGGGATAGAAATAGTACCTTATTGGACTCTTCTTTAGATACGGTAAAGTGTACCATCATCAATTCTATCGATTTACCTCGAACTATAAACCTCATACAAACATAATACATAGCGTAAATACTGAAAAGTCGTTAAACGATTTAATTTTTCTTTTAATACACTTTTAAATCAGGACATTTTTTCCGCTAAATAATTACGGCATTACAGAATTTAAAAATCCCTCTCCTTGGTCGTGTGGAACGGGGGTGGGGAGAGGGGGTGTCCCGGAGCTACTTATACCACCGGACCCCGCAGGTACCACCGTCATTCCTTCAGACACCTCAGTCCCTTGCTCAGTCTCTCTCTAGAGTGCCTGTCAGTGTAGTTTCGGAAGATGGCTCTACCTCAGACTGTCAGCGATCTGCATTATTATGTATACGTGAAGAAAACGATCTGGTAAGTTCAACATTAATCACATTCATTCTAAAATAAAAAGTTCATTAATATATAATGTAAGTGGTAGAACCCAATTAATTCACTACTATATTTCAGTTCTCAAAAGCTAGAGTTATACGAGAAACTTCAACGTCTGATAAAGAACAATCCTAAGCCTAGAGTCGTCTGTGAGTCGATCGTGAGCTGGTTGATATCCCTTCACCGGAAGTGTGTCCTGCCGAACTTAGGATGCGACTTCTGTCCATTCCACGATTTGCTCTACGTGGCAGTCAGATTGGTCGTCAAATTTCGCCTCAAAAGTGAATCCACCGTTTCGGCTCTTCTAGCAGATATCTACACATGCGAGGGCTCTTTCGACATACTTTTTTCCGGTAAATTATCTATTGTAAATACCTTTAGATAAAATGAATTGAGTACCAACTAGTTATCTGAGATCAAATTACGATACACATTACTTATGTCTTCTTTTTTTATCTCTGCGTTTCAGGTGCGATATTTAAAGCCGTCGAAACTCTGAACAAGGGCGGAAACAACGACTTCATAAGCCGAAGAGAATCCATCCGAGTCCTAGAATTCATCTTGCGCTCATCCAAAAAGTACAGGATCGCCTACTATCACATGGGGAGGTTCCTTCCAATGGCAGATGTCCCGCTGAGCAACGGTCAATTGCCGCTGATTGCGGCACGCCGAGCGAAGAGCGGGTGGAGGGTTTCTAGGTTGTTTCTCAAGTATAGATCATCTA
This sequence comes from Rhaphigaster nebulosa, assembly GCA_948150685.1. Classification (NCBI taxonomy): domain Eukaryota; kingdom Metazoa; phylum Arthropoda; class Insecta; order Hemiptera; family Pentatomidae; genus Rhaphigaster; species Rhaphigaster nebulosa. The sequence continues at coordinate 99,461,131 of OX411306.1, read as the reverse complement.
CAAGATAACTTGTAACGGTGAAGAAGAAACCAAATTATGTGCAAATGAAAAATCCTCTACAGTTTATATTCATAATGCTATTTGTAAATAATATTCTATTCCTTTTAATATTATATAATAAATCAATCGATGTCGTTAAAAAAGATATCATTTATCATTATTCCTAAGCCCTATTAAATGTGAGTCCCTCAGGTTTCCTGTCTGAATTATAAAAAATACAACAACAAAACTCTCTATGCTTTACGTGTGAGGTATAACACACTATGTCCATCTTTTACCAATTCAGCATTATTACACATTTGTATTAAACTTTTCTTGTTTTGCCAAGAGCTACAGATAACTACGTCCTAGCGTTGATTAAGAAAGGATTTCAACCGTCAAAAATTTAAAAATAAAAACACGGATTAATAGTAGAGATATTGTATTGAATATTGAAAAGCCCTAAGTTCATTTTTGCATGGTGCCTCTCCGGATGGGAAATATAATGTTCGTTTATTTACGGATGTTAGAGCAAAGTTCTCGAATCGTGGCGATTTCAAAGAAGCTTAAATACCTCCTTGAAACAAGAGCATAATAGAATTAAAACAATCAGTTGTGAAATTTGGTTTGTTGATAACGAACAATATGGAAAAGTAGCATTCACCCATTTCCAAAATGACCGACACTGATATAAAAATGCCAAACGCTAGGGATAGAAATAGTACCTTTTTGGACTCTTCTTTAGATACGGTAAAGTGTACCATCATCAATTCTATCGATTTACCTCGAACTATAAACCTCATACAAACATAATACATAGCGTAAATACTGAAAAGTCGTTAAACGATTTAATTTTTCTTTTAATACACTTTTTAATCAGGACATTTTTTCCGCTAAATAATTACGGCATTACAGAATTTAAAAATCCCTCTCCTTGGTCGTGTGGAACGGGGGGGGGGGGAGAGGGGGTGTCCCGGAGCTACTTATACCACCGGACCCCGCAGGTACCACCGTCATTCCTTCAGACACCTCAGTCCCTTGCTCAGTCTCTCTCTATAGTGCCTGTCAGTGTAGTTTCGGAAGATGGCTGTACCTCAGATTGTCAGCGATCTGCATTATTATGTATACGTGAAGAAAAGGATCTGGTAAGTTCAACATTAATCACATTCATTCTAAAATAAAAAGTTCATTAATATTTAATGTAAGTGGTAGAACCCAATTAATTCACTACTATATTTCAGTTCTCAAAAGCTAGAGTTATACGAGAAACTTCAACGTCTGATAAAGAACAATCCTAAGCCTAGAGTCGTCTGTGAGTCGATCGTGAGCTGGTTGATATCCCTTCACCGGAAGTGTGTCCTGCCGAACTTAGGATGCGACTTCTGTCCATTCCACGATTTGCTCTACGTGGCAGTCAGATTGGTCGTCAAATATCGCCTCAAAAGTGAATCCACCGTTTCGGCTCTTCTAGCAGATATCTACACATGCGAGGGCTCTTTCGACAGACTTTTTTCCGGTAAATTATGTATTGTAAATACCTTTAGATAAAATGAATTGAGTACCAACTAGTTATCTGAGATCAAATTACGATACATATTACTTATGTCTTCTTATTTTATCTCTGCGTTTCAGGTGCGATATTTAAAGCCGTCGAAACTCTGAACAAGGGCGGAAACAACGACTTCATAAGCCGAAGAGAATCCATTCGAGTCCTAGAATTCATCTTGCGCTCATCCAAAAAGTACAGGATCGCCTACTATCACATGGGGAGGTTCCTTCCGATGGCAGATGTCCCGCTGAGCAACGGTCAATTGCCGCTGATTGCGGCACGCCGAGCGAAGAGCGGGTGGAGGGTTTCTAGGTTGTTTCTCAAGTATAGATCATCTACAAGATAACTTGTAACGGTGAAGAAGAAACCAAATTATGTGCAAATGAAAAATCCTCTACAGTTTATATTCATAATGCTATTTGTAAATAATATTCTATTCCTTTTAATATTATATAATAAATCAATCGTTGTCGTTAAAAAAGATATCATTTATCATTATTCCTAAGCCCTATTAAATGTGAGTCCCTCAGGTCTCCTGTCTGAATTATAAAAAATACAACAACAAAACTCTCTATGCTTTACCTGTGAGGTATAACACACTATGTCCATCTTTTACCAATTCAGCATTATTACACATTTGTATTAAACTTTTCTTGTTTTGCCAAGAGCTACAGATAACTATGTCCTAGACCAAATATAAGGAGAGTTTCTTTAATCAAAAAGGACATAATTATAAGTCCTCTTTGATTCGGAGGAAACAACGTTTTAAACAGTTATCCTTAAAAACTGAGGCAAATGTGACATAGTGTACAGTATCTGCGAGGTACAGATACAAGACCTGGTCGTTAGAATCATTTATGTTTCTTTGATTCGAATATAATCAAATTAGCAAATCTTCGAACTAGTAGATTCTAACAAGCATAACAGCAAAGTTAGCACAGGTTTCAGGTCTTGAAAAGTGAAAAATAAAAAAGGAGCCGCACAAATCGTGCTCAGAGACTATTTTGTTGTAAAATCCAATTTTATATGAAAACAAAAAAAAATTGAAAATCTTCATGCTTTGACGGGCATAATGGTGCAGATCAGGTTAATCAAAGACAAAATTATGAATCACAAATGCCAAACCTACAAACGAATTGAAATCGTTTATAGCTTCGAAAAAAAAAAAAAAAAAATGTTATACCTCTAGTAAAATAATCAGAAAGAAAAACATTTTGGAATAAGCCGAAAAAAACAACAATGAAATTGCTTAATCGGGACCATTATTCTGGCAAATATGTGAGAAAGAATATTACTTAAATTCAAAGTTTATCAGATCTAGTCTCAGGTTAAGACCACCTATTTTTGCGGATTATCCCCAGCAGTAAATCATATCATAAACCTTACTCAACAGAAGGTACAGTTATATTGCACAGATCAGAAATACCCGCTGGTCAGGTAGACCCGCTTTCAAATTAAGGCATCGTATTGCCACCTCCTGTCTCTTATTGAAAATCCAAGATAATGAGCTCAAAAATATTTACCATTTAGCTTTAACATCGCAATAAAACAATTAAAAAATACGAAGAGCTCTTAGTATTTTCCACAAATACCTTAGTATCTGAACGTTTTTTAGAACCTTTAGGTCATTATTACAATCAACGAAAAATGTAATAAGAATAATGATTATAAAAACTGAAAAAAATTTTGGTCAGTAAATCTACGAGTGACCCACCACTTCAACTGATCGTGCTGGCGAATTTTAACTTATTATCTATCTTTTTGTAGCTTTAATTCCTCTTGTCCTCAGAGCGTTGATTAAGAAAGGATTTCAACCGTCAAAAATTTAAAAATAAAAACACGGATTAATAGTAGAGATATTGTATTGAATATTGAAAAGCCCTAAGTTCATTTTTGCATGGTGCCTCTCCGGATGGGAAATATAATGTTCGTTTATTTACGGATGTTAGAGCAAAGTTCTCGAATCGTGGCGATTACAAGAAGCTTTAATACCTCCTTGAAACAAGAGCATAATAGAATCAGTTGTGAAATTTTGTTTGTTGATAAGGAACAATATGGAAAAGTAGCATTCACCCATTTCCAAAATGACCGACACAGATATAAAAATGCCAAACGTTAGGGATAGAAATAGTACCTTTTTGGACTCTTCTTTAGATACGGTAAAGTGTACCATCATCAATTCTATCGATTTACCTCGAACTATAAACCTCATACAAACATAATACATAGCGTAAATACTGAAAAGTCGTTAAACGATTTAATTTTTCTTTTAATACACTTTTTAATCAGGACATTTTTTCCGCTAAATAATGACGGCATTACAGAATTTAAAAATCCCTCTCCTTGGTCGTGTGGAACGGGGGTGGGGAGAGGGAGTGTCCCGGAGCTACTTATACCATCGGACCCCGCAGGTACCACCGTCATTCCTTCAGACACCTCAGTCCCTTGCTCAGTCTCTCTCTATAGTGCCTGTCAGTGTAGTTTCGGAAGACGGCTGTACCTCAGATTGTCAGCGATCTGCATTATTATGTATACGTGAAGAAAACGATCTGGTAAGTTCAACATTAATCACATTCATTCTAAAATAAAAAGTTCATTAATATATAATGTAAGTGGTAGAATCCAATTAATTCACTACTATATTTCAGTTCTCAAAAGCTAGAGTTATACGAGAAACTTCAACGTCTGATAAAGAACAATCCTAAGCCTAGAGTCGTCTGTGAGTCGATCGTGAGATGGTTGATATCCCTTCACCGGAAGTGTGTCCTGCCGAACTTAGGATGCGACTGCTGTCCATTCCACGATTTGCTCTACGTGGCAGTCAGATTGGTCGTCAAATTTCGCCTCAAAAGTGAATCCACCGTTTCGGCTCTTCTAGCAGATATCTACACATGCGAGGGCTCTTTCGACAGACTTTTTTCCGGTAAATTATCTATTGTAAATACCTTTAGATAAAATTAATTGAGTACCAACTAGTTATCTGAGATCAAATTACGATACATATTACCTATGTCTTCTTTTTTTATCTCTGCGTTTCAGGTGCGATATTTAAAGCCGTCGAAACTCTGAACAAGGGCGGAAACAACGACTTCATAAGCCGAAGAGAATCCATCCGAGTCCTAGAATTCATCTTGCGCTCATCCAAAAAGTACAGGATCGCCTACTATCACATGGGGAGGTTCCTTCCAATGGCAGATGTCCCGCTGAGCAACGGTCAATTGCCGCTGATTGCGGCACGCCGAGCGAAGAGCGGGTGGAGGGTTTCTAGGTTGTTTCTCAAGTATAGATCATCTACAAGATAACTTGTAACGGTGAAGAAGAAACCAAATTATGTGCAAATGAAAAATCCTCTACAGTTTATATTCATAATGCTATTTGTAAATAATATTCTATTCCTTTTAATATTATATAATAAATCAATCATTGTCGTTAAAAAAGATATCATTTATCATTATTCCTAAGCCCTATTAAATGTGAGTCCCTCAGGTCTCCTGTCTGAATTATAAAAAATACAACAACAAAACTCTCTATGCTTTACCTGTGAGGTATAACACACTATGTCCATCTTTTACCAATTCAGCATTATTACACATTTGTATTAAACTTTTCTTGTTTTGCCAAGAGCTACAGATAACTATGTCCTAGACCAAATATAAGGAGAGTTTCTTTAATCAAAAAGGACATAATTATAAGTCCTCTTTGATTCGGAGGAAACAACTTTTTAAACAGTTATCCTGAAAACTGAGGCAAATGTGACATAGTGTACATTATCTGCGAGGTACAGATACAAGACCTGGTCGTTAGAATCATTTATGTTTCTTTGATTCGAATATAATCAAATTAGCAAATCTTCGAACTAGTAGATTCTAACAAGCATAACAGCAAAGTTAGCACAGGTGTTAGGTCTTGAAAAGTGAAAAATAAAAAAGGAGCCGCACAAATCGTGCTCAGAGACTATTTTGTTGTAAAATCCAATTTTATATGAAAACAAAAATAAATTGAAAATCTCCATGCTTTGACGGGCATAATGGTGCAGATCAGGTTAATCAAAGACAAAATTATGAATCACAAATGCCAAACCTACAAACGAATTGAAATCGTTTATAGCTTCGAAAAAAAAAAAAGAAATGTTATACCTCCAGTAAAATAATCAGAAAGAAAAACATTTTGGAATAAGCCGAAAAAAACAACAATGAAATTGCTTAATCGGGACCATTATTCTGGCAAATATGTGAGAAAGAATATTACTTAAATTCAAAGTTTATCAGATCTAGTCTCAGGTTAAGACCACCTATTTTTGCGGATTATCCCCAGCAGTAAATCATATCATAAACCTTACTCAACAGAAGGTACAGTTATATTGCACAGATCAGAAATACCCGCTGGTCAGGTAGACCCGCTTTCAAATTAAGGCATCGTATTGCCACCTCCTGTCTCTTATTGAAAATCCAAGATAATGAGCTCAAAAATATTTACCATTTAGCTTTAACATCGCAATAAAACAATTAAAAAATACGAAGAGCTCTTAGTATTTTCCACAAATACCTTAGTATCTGAACGTTTTTTAGAACCTTTAGGTCATTATTACAATCAACGAAAAATGTAATAAGAATAATGATTATAAAAACTGAAAAAAATTTTGGTCAGTAAATCTACGAGTGACCCACCACTTCAACTGATCGTGCTGGCGAATTTTAACTTATTATCTATCTTTTTGTAGCTTTAATTCCTCTTGTCCTCAGAGCGTTGATTAAGAAAGGATTTCAACCGTCAAAAATTTAAAAATAAAAACACGGATTAATAGTAGAGATATTGTATTGAATATTGAAAAGCCCTAAGTTCATTTTTGCATGGTGCCTCTCCGGATGGGAAATATAATGTTCGTTTATTTACGGATGTTAGAGCAAAGTTCTCGAATCGTGGCGATTACAAGAAGCTTTAATACCTCCTTGAAACAAGAGCATAATAGAATCAGTTGTGAAATTTTGTTTGTTGAAAAGGAACAATATGGAAAAGTAGCATTCACCCATTTCCAAAATGACCGACACAGATATAAAAATGCCAAACGTTAGGGATAGAAATAGTACCTTTTTGGACTCTTCTTTAGATACGGTAAAGTGTACCATCATCAATTCTATCGATTTACCTGGAACTATAAACCTCATACAAACATAATACATAGCGTAAATACTGAAAAGTCGTTAAACGATTTAATTTTTCTTTTAATACACTTTTTAATCAGGACATTTTTTCCGCTAAATAATGACGGCATTACAGAATTTAAAAATCCCTCTCCTTGGTCGTATGGAACGGGGGTGGGGAGAGGGAGTGTCCCGGAGCTACTTATACCACCGGACCCCGCAGGTACCACCGTCATTCCTTCAGACACCTCAGTCCCTTGCTCAGTCTCTCTCTATAGTGCCTGTCAGTGTAGTTTCGGAAGATGGCTGTACCTCAGATTGTCAGCGATCTGCATTATTATGTATACGTGAAGAAAACGATCTGGTAAGTTCAACATTAATCACATTCATTCTAAAATAAAAAGTTCATTAATATATAATGTAAGTGGTAGAACCCAATTAATTCACTACTATATTTCAGTTCTCAAAAGCTAGAGTTATACGAGAAACTTCAACGTCTGATAAAGAACAATCCTAAGCCTAGAGTCGTCTGTGAGTCGATCGTGAGATGGTTGATATCCCTTCACTGGAAGTGTGTCCTGCCGAACTTAGGATGCGACTTCTGTCCATTCCACGATTTGCTCTACGCGGCAGTCAGATTGGTCGTCAAATTTCGCCTCAAAAGTGAATCCACCGTTTCGGCTCTTCTAGCAGATATCTACACATGCGAGGGCTCTTTCGACAGACTTTTTTCCGGTAAATTATCTATTGTAAATACCTTTAGATAAAATTAATTGAGTACCAACTAGTTATCTGAGATCAAATTACGATACATATTACTTATGTCTTCTTTTTTTATCTCTGCGTTTCAGGTGCGATATTTAAAGCCGTCGAAACTCTGAACAAGGGCGGAAACAACGACTTCATAAGCCGAAGAGAATCCATCCGAGTCCTAGAATTCATCTTGCGCTCATCCAAAAAGTACAGGATCGCCTACTATCACATGGGGAGGTTCCTTCCAATGGCAGATGTCCCGCTGAGCAACGGTCAATTGCCGCTGATTGCGGCACGCCGAGCGAAGAGCGGGTGGAGGGTTTCTAGGTTGTTTCTCAAGTATAGATCATCTACAAGATAACTTGTAACGGTGAAGAAGAAACCAAATTATGTGCAAATGAAAAATCCTCTACAGTTTATATTCATAATGCTATTTGTAAATAATATTCTATTCCTTTTAATATTATATAATAAATCAATCATTGTCGTTAAAAAAGATATCATTTATCATTATTCCTAAGCCCTATTAAATGTGAGTCCCTCAGGTCTCCTGTCTAAATTATAAAAAATACAACAACAAAACTCTCTATGCTTTACCTGTGAGGTATAACACACTATGTCCATCTTTTACCAATTCAGCATGATTACACATTTGTATTAAACTTTTCTTGTTTTGCCAAGAGCTACAGATAACTATGTCCTAGACCAAATATAAGGAGAGTTTCTTTAATCAAAAAGGACATAATTATAAGTCCTCTTTGATTCGGAGGAACAATTTTTTAAACAGTTATCCTGAAAACTGAGGCAAATGTGACATAGTGTACATTATCTGCGAGGTACAGATACAAGACCTGGTCGTTAGAATCATTTATGTTTCTTTGATTCGAATATAATCAAATTAGCAAATCTTCGAACTAGTAGATTCTAACAAGCATAACAGCAAAGTTAGCACAGGTGTTAGGTCTTGAAAAGTGAAAAATAAAAAAGGAGCCGCACAAATCGTGCTCAGAGACTATTTTGTTGTAAAATCCAATTTTATATGAAAACAAAAATAAATTGAAAATCTCCATGCTTTGACGGGCATAATGGTGCAGATCAGGTTAATCAAAGACAAAATTATGAATCACAAATGCCAAACCTACAAACGAATTGAAATCGTTTATAGCTTCGAAAAAAAAAAAAGAAATGTTATACCTCCAGTAAAATAATCAGAAAGAAAAACATTTTGCAATAAGCCGAAAAAAACAACAATGAAATTGCTTAATCGGGACCATTATTCTGGCAAATATGTGAGAAAGAATATTACTTAAATTCAAAGTTTATCAGATCTAGTCTCAGGTTAAGACCACCTATTTTTGCGGATTATCCCCAGCAGTAAATCATATCATAAACCTAACTCAACAGAAGGTACAGTTATATTGCACAGATCAGAAATAACCGCTGGTCAGGTAGACCCGCTTTCAAATTAAGGCATCGTATTGCCACCTCCTGTCTCTTATTGAAGATCCAAGATAATGAGCTCAAAAATATTTACCATTTAGCTTTAACATCGCAATAAAACAATTAAAAAATACGAAGAGCTCTTAGTATTTTCCACAAATACCTTAGTATCTGAACGTTTTTTAGAACCTTTAGGTCATTATTACAATCAACGAAAAATGTAATAAGAATAATGATTATAAAAACTGAAAAAAATTTTGGTCAGTAAATCTACGAGTGACCCACCACTTCAACTGATCGTGCTGGCGAATTTTAACTTATTATCTATCTTTTTCTAGCTTTAATTCCTCTTGTCCTCAGAGCGTTGATTAAGAAAGGATTTCAACCGTCAAAAATTTAAAAATAAAAACACGGATTAATAGTAGAGATATTGTATTGAATATTGAAAAGCCCTAAGTTCATTTTTGCATGGTGCCTCTCCGGATGGGAAATATAATGTTCGTTTATTTACGGATGTTAGAGCAAAGTTCTCGAATCGTGGCGATTACAAGAAGCTTTAATACCTCCTTGAAACAAGAGCATAATAGAATCAGTTGTGAAATTTTGTTTGTTGAAAAGGAACAATATGGAAAAGTAGCATTCACCCATTTCCAAAATGACCGACACAGATATAAAAATGCCAAACGTTAGGGATAGAAATAGTACCTTTTTGGACTCTTCTTTAGATACGGTAAAGTGTACCATCATCAATTCTATCGATTTACCTGGAACTATAAACCTCATACAAACATAATACATAGCGTAAATACTGAAAAGTCGTTAAACGATTTAATTTTTCTTTTAATACACTTTTTAATCAGGACATTTTTTCCGCTAAATAATGACGGCATTACAGAATTTAAAAATCCCTCTCCTTGGTCGTATGGAACGGGGGTGGGGAGAGGGAGTGTCCCGGAGCTACTTATACCACCGGACCCCGCAGGTACCACCGTCATTCCTTCAGACACCTCAGTCCCTTGCTCAGTCTCTCTCTATAGTGCCTGTCAGTGTAGTTTCGGAAGATGGCTGTACCTCAGATTGTCAGCGATCTGCATTATTATGTATACGTGAAGAAAACGATCTGGTAAGTTCAACATTAATCACATTCATTCTAAAATAAAAAGTTCATTAATATATAATGTAAGTGGTAGAACCCAATTAATTCACTACTATATTTCAGTTCTCAAAAGCTAGAGTTATACGAGAAACTTCAACGTCTGATAAAGAACAATCCTAAGCCTAGAGTCGTCTGTGAGTCGATCGTGAGATGGTTGATATCCCTTCACTGGAAGTGTGTCCTGCCGAACTTAGGATGCGACTTCTGTCCATTCCACGATTTGCTCTACGCGGCAGTCAGATTGGTCGTCAAATTTCGCCTCAAAAGTGAATCCACCGTTTCGGCTCTTCTAGCAGATATCTACACATGCGAGGGCTCTTTCGACAGACTTTTTTCCGGTAAATTATCTATTGTAAATACCTTTAGATAAAATTAATTGAGTACCAACTAGTTATCTGAGATCAAATTACGATACATATTACTTATGTCTTCTTTTTTTATCTCTGCGTTTCAGGTGCGATATTTAAAGCCGTCGAAACTCTGAACAAGGGCGGAAACAACGACTTCATAAGCCGAAGAGAATCCATCCGAGTCCTAGAATTCATCTTGCGCTCATCCAAAAAGTACAGGATCGCCTACTATCACATGGGGAGGTTCCTTCCAATGGCAGATGTCCCGCTGAGCAACGGTCAATTGCCGCTGATTGCGGCACGCCGAGCGAAGAGCGGGTGGAGGGTTTCTAGGTTGTTTCTCAAGTATAGATCATCTACAAGATAACTTGTAACGGTGAAGAAGAAACCAAATTATGTGCAAATGAAAAATCCTCTACAGTTTATATTCATAATGCTATTTGTAAATAATATTCTATTCCTTTTAATATTATATAATAAATCAATCATTGTCGTTAAAAAAGATATCATTTATCATTATTCCTAAGCCCTATTAAATGTGAGTCCCTCAGGTCTCCTGTCTGAATTATAAAAAATACAACAACAAAACTCTCTATGCTTTACCTGTGAGGTATAACACACTATGTCCATCTTTTACCAATTCAGCATTATTACACATTTGTATTAAACTTTTCTTGTTTTGCCAAGAGCTACAGATAACTATGTCCTAGACCAAATATAAGGAGAGTTTCTTTAATCAAAAAGGACATAATTATAAGTCCTCTTTGATTCGGAGGAACAACTTTTTAAACAGTTATCCTGAAAACTGAGGCAAATGTGACATAGTGTACATTATCTGCGAGGTACAGATACAAGACCTGGTCGTTAGAATCATTTATGTTTCTTTGATTCGAATATAATCAAATTAGCAAATCTTCGAACTAGTAGATTCTAACAAGCATAACAGCAAAGTTAGCACAGGTGTTAGGTCTTGAAAAGTGAAAAATAAAAAAGGAGCCGCACAAATCGTGCTCAGAGACTATTTTGTTGTAAAATCCAATTTTATATGAAAACAAAAATAAATTGAAAATCTCCATGCTTTGACGGGCATAATGGTGCAGATCAGGTTAATCAAAGACAAAATTATGAATCACAAATGCCAAACCTACAAACGAATTGAAATCGTTTATAGCTTCGAAAAAAAAAAAAGAAATGTTATACCTCCAGTAAAATAATCAGAAAGAAAAACATTTTGGAATAAGCCGAAAAAAACAACAATGAAATTGCTTAATCGGGACCATTATTCTGGCAAATATGTGAGAAAGAATATTACTTAAATTCAAAGTTTATCAGATCTAGTCTCAGGTTAAGACCACCTATTTTTGCGGATTATCCCCAGCAGTAAATCATATCATAAACCTTACTCAACAGAAGGTACAGTTATATTGCACAGATCAGAAATACCCGCTGGTCAGGTAGACCCGCTTTCAAATTAAGGCATCGTATTGCCACCTCCTGTCTCTTATTGAAAATCCAAGATAATGAGCTCAAAAATATTTACCATTTAGCTTTAACATCGCAATAAAACAATTAAAAAATACGAAGAGCTCTTAGTATTTTCCACAAATACCTTAGTATCTGAACGTTTTTTAGAACCTTTAGGTCATTATTACAATCAACGAAAAATGTAATAAGAATAATGATTATAAAAACTGAAAAAAATTTTGGTCAGTAAATCTACGAGTGACCCACCACTTCAACTGATCGTGCTGGCGAATTTTAACTTATTATCTATCTTTTTCTAGCTTTAATTCCTCTTGTCCTCAGAGCGTTGATTAAGAAAGGATTTCAACCGTCAAAAATTTAAAAATAAAAACACGGATTAATAGTAGAGATATTGTATTGAATATTGAAAAGCCCTAAGTTCATTTTTGCATGGTGCCTCTCCGGATGGGAAATATAATGTTCGTTTATTTACGGATGTTAGAGCAAAGTTCTCGAATCGTGGCGATTACAAGAAGCTTTAATACCTCCTTGAAACAAGAGCATAATAGAATCAGTTGTGAAATTTTGTTTGTTGATAAGGAACAATATGGAAAAGTAGCATTCACCCATTTCCAAAATGACCGACACAGATATAAAAATGCCAAACGTTAGGGATAGAAATAGTACCTTTTTGGACTCTTCTTTAGATACGGTAAAGTGTACCATCATCAATTCTATCGATTTACCTCGAACTATAAACCTCATACAAACATAATACATAGCGTAAATACTGAAAAGTCGTTAAACGATTTAATTTTTCTTTTAATACACTTTTTAATCAGGACATTTTTTCCGCTAAATAATTACGGCATTACAGAATTTAAAAATCCCTCTCCTTGGTCGTGTGGAACGGGGGTGGGGAGAGGGGGTGTCCCGGAGCTACTTATACCACCGGACCCCGCAGGTACCACCGTCAGTCCTTCAGACACCTCAGTCCCTTGCTCAGTCTCTCTCTATAGTGCCTGTCAGTGTAGTTTCGGAAGATGGCTGTACCTCAGATTGTCAGCGATCTGCATTATTATGTATACGTGAAGAAAACGATCTGGTAAGTTCAACATTAATCACATTCATTCTAAAATAAAAAGTTCATTAATATATAATGTAAGTGGTAGAACCCAATTAATTCACTACTATATTTCAGTTCTCAAAAGCTAGAGTTATACGAGAAACTTCAACGTCTGATAAAGAACAATCCTAAGCCTAGAGTCGTCTGTGAGTCGATCGTGAGCTGGTTGATATCCCTTCACCGGAAGTGTGTCCTGCCGAACTTAGGATGCGATTTCTGTCCATTCCACGATTTGCTCTACGTGGCAGTCAGATTGGTCGTCAAATTTCGCCTCAAAAGTGAATCCACCGTTTCGGCTCTTCTAGCAGATATCTACACGTGCGAGGGCTCTTTCGACAGACTTTTTTCCGGTAAATTATCTATTGTAAATACCTTTAGATAAAATTAATTGAGTACCAACTAGTTATCTGAGATCAAATTACGATACATATTACTTATGTCTTCTTTTTTTATCTCTGCGTTTCAGGTGCGATATTTAAAGCCGTCGAAACTCTGAACAAGGGCGGAAACAACGACTTCATAAGCCGAAGAGAATCCATCCGAGTCCTAGAATTCATCTTGCGCTCATCCAAAAAGTACAGGATCGCCTACTATCACATGGGGAGGTTCCTTCCAATGGCAGATGTCCCGCTGAGCAACGGTCAATTGCCGCTGATTGCGGCACGCCGAGCGAAGAGCGGGTGGAGGGTTTCTAGGTTGTTTCTCAAGTATAGATCATCTACAAGATAACTTGTAACGGTGAAGAAGAAACCAAATTATGTGCAAATGAAAAATCCTCTACAGTTTATATTCATAATGCTATTTGTAAATAATATTCTATTCCTTTTAATATTATATAATAAATCAATCGTTGTCGTTAAAAAAGATATCATTTATCATTATTCCTAAGCCCTATTAAATGTGAGTCCCTCAGGTCTCCTGTCTGAATTATAAAAAATACAACAACAAAACTCTCTATGCTTCACCTGTGAGGTATAACACACTATGTCCATCTTTTACCAATTCAGCATTATTACACATTTGTATTAAACTTTTCTCGTTTTGCCAAGAGCTACAGATAACTATGTCCTAGACCAAATATAAGGAGAGTTTCTTTAATCAAAAAGGACATAATTATAAGTCCTCTTTGATTCGGAGGAAACAACTTTTTAAACAGTTATCCTGAAAACTGAGGCAAATGTGACATAGTGTACATTATCTGCGAGGTACAGATACAAGACCTGGTCGTTAGAATCATTTATGTTTCTCTGATTCGAATATAATCAAATTAGCAAATCTTCGAACTAGTAGATTCTAACAAGCATAACAGCAAAGTTAGCACAGGTTTCAGGTCTTGAAAAGTGAAAAATAAAAAAGGAGCCGCACAAATCGTGCTCAGAGACTATTTTGTTGTAAAATCCAATTTTATATGAAAACAAAAATAAATTGGAAATCTCCATGCTTTGACGGGCATAATGGTGCAGATCAGGTTAATCAAAGACAAAATTATGAATCACAAATGCCAAACCTACAAACGAATTGAAATCGTTTATAGCTTCGAAAAAAAAAAAAGAAATGTTATACCTCCAGTAAAATAATCAGAAAGAAAAACATTTTGGAATAAGCCGAAAAAAACAACAATGAAATTGCTTAATCGGGACCATTATTCTGGCAAATATGTGAGAAAGAATATTACTTAAATTCAAAGTTTATCAGATCTAGTCTCAGGTTAAGACCACCTATTTTTGCGGATTATCCCCAGCAGTAAATCATATCATAAACCTTACTCAACAGAAGGTACAGTTATATTGCACAGATCAGAAATAACCGCTGGTCAGGTAGACCCGCTTTCAAATTAAGGCATCGTATTGCCACCTCCTGTCTCTTATTGAAAATCCAAGATAATGAGCTACTACCATTTAGCTTTAACATCGCAATAAAACAATTAAAAAATACGAAGAGCTCTTAGTATTTTCCACAAATACCTTAGTATCTGAACGTTTTTTAGAACCTTTAGGTCATTATTACAATCAACGAAAAATGTAATAAGAATAATGATTATAAAAACTGAAAAAAATTTTGGTCAGTAAATCTACGAGTGACCCACCACTTCAACTGATCGTGCTGGCGAATTTTAACTTATTATCTATCTTTTTGTAGCTTTAATTCCTCTTGTCGTCAGAGCGTTGATTAAGAAAGGATTTCAACCGTCAAAAATTTAAAAATAAAGACACGGATTAATAGTAGAGATATTGCATTGAATATTGAAAAGCCCTAAGCTCATTTTTGCATGGTGCCTCTCCGGATGGGAAATATAATGTTCGTTTATTTACGGATGTTAGAGCAAAGTTCTCAAATCGTGGCGATTTCAAAGAAGCTTTAATACCTCCTTGAAACAAGAGCATAATAGAATTAAAACAATCAGTTGTGAAATTTTGTTTGTTGATAACGAACAATATGGAAAAGTAGCATTCACCCATTTCCAAAATGACCGACACAGATATAAAAATGCCAAACGTTAGGGATAGAAATAGTACCTTTTTGGACTCTTCTTTAGATACGGTAAAGTGTACCATCATCAATTCTATCGATTTACCTCGAACTAAAAACCTCATACAAACATAATACATAGCGTATACTGAAAAGTCGTTAAACGATTTAATTTTTCTTTTAATACACTTTTTAATCAGGACATTTTTTCCGCTAAATAATTAGGGCATTACAGAATTTAAAAATCCCTCTCCTTGGTCGTGTGGAACGGGGGGGGTGAGAGGGGGTGTCCCGGAGCTACTTATACCACCGGACCCCGCAGGTACCACCGTCATTCCTTCAGACACCTCAGTCGCTTGCTCAGTCTCTCTCTATAGTGCCTGTCAGTGTAGTTTCGGAAGATGGCTGTACCTCAGATTGTCAGCGATCTGCATTTTTATGTATACGTGAAGAAAAGGATCTGGTAAGTTCAACATTAATCACATTCATTCTAAAATAAAAAGTTCATTAATATTTAATGTAAGTGGTAGAACTCAATTAATTCACTACTATATTTCAGTTCTCAAAAGCTAGAGTTATACGAGAAACTTCAACGTCTGATAAAGAACAATCCTAAGCCTAGAGTCGTCTGTGAGTCGATCGTGAGCTGGTTGATATCCCTTCACCGAAAGTGTGTCCTGCCGAACATAGGATGCGACTTCTGTCCATTCCACGATTCGCTCTACGTTGCAGTCAGATTGGTCGTCAAATTTCGCCTCAAAATTGAATCCACCGTTTCGGCTCTTCTAGCAGATATCTACACATGCGAGGGCTCTTTCGACAGACTTTTTTCCGGTAAATTATCTATTGTAAATACCTTTAGATAAAATGAATTGAGTACCAACTAGTTATCTGAGATCAAATTACGATACATATTACTTATGTCTTCTTTTTTTATCTCTGCGTTTCAGGTGCGATATTTAAAGCCGTCGAAACTCTGAACAAGGGCGGAAACAACGACTTCATAAGCCGAAGAGAATCCATCCGAGTCCTAGAATTCATCTTGCGCTCATCCAAAAAGTACAGGATCGCCTACTATCACATGGGGAGGTTCCTTCCAATGGCAGATGTCCCGCTGAGCAACGGTCAATTGCCGCTGATTGCGGCACGCCGAGCGAAGAGCGGGTGGAGGGTTTCTAGGTTGTTTCTCAAGTATAGATCATCTACAAGATAACTTGTAACGGAAAAGAAGAAACCAAATTATGTGCAAATAAAAATCCTCTACAGTTTATATTCATAATGCTATTTGTAAATAATATTCTATTCCTTTTAATATTATATAATAAATCAATCGTTGTCGTTAAAAAAGATATCATTTATCATTATTCCTAAGCCCTATTAAATGTGAGTCCCTCAGGTCTCCTGTCTGAATTATAAAAAATACAACAACAAAACTCTCTATGCTTTACCTGTGAGGTATAACACACTATGTCCATCTTTTACCAATTCAGCATTATTACACATTTGTATTAAACTTTTCTTGTTTTGCCAAGAGCTACAGATAACTATGTCCTAGACCAAATATAAGGAGAGTTTCTTTAATCAAAAAGGACATAATTATAAGTCCTCTTTGATTCGGAGGAAACAACTTTTTAAACAGTTATCCTGAAAACTGAGGCAAATGTGACATAGTGTACATTATCTGCGAGGTACAGATACAAGACCTGGTCGTTAGAATCATTTATGTTTCTCTGATTCGAATATAATCAAATTAGCAAATCTTCGAACTAGTAGATTCTAACAAGCATAACAGCAAAGTTAGCACAGGTTTCAGGTCTTGAAAAGTGAAAAATAAAAAAGGAGCCGCACAAATCGTGCTCAGAGACTATTTTGTTGTAAAATCCAATTTTATATGAAAACAAAAATAAATTGAAAATCTCCATGCTTTGACGGGCATAATGGTGCAGATCAGGTTAATCAAAGACAAAATTATGAATCACAAATGCCAAACCTACAAACGAATTGAAATCGTTTATAGCTTCGAAAAAAAAAAAGAAATGTTATACCTCCAGTAAAATAATCAGAAAGAAAAACATTTTGGAATAAGCCGAAAAAAACAACAATGAAATTGCTTAATCGGGACCATTATTCTGGCAAATATGTGAGAAAGAATATTACTTAAATTCAAAGTTTATCAGATCTAGTCTCAGGTTAAGACCACCTATTTTTGCGGATTATCCCCAGCAGTAAATCATATCATAAACCTTACTCAACAGAAGGTACAGTTATATTGCACAGATCAGAAATAACCGCTGGTCAGGTAGACCCGCTTTCAAATTAAGGCATCGTATTGCCACCTCCTGTCTCTTATTGAAAATCCAAGATAATGAGCTACTACCATTTAGCTTTAACATCGCAATAAAACAATTAAAAAATACGAAGAGCTCTTAGTATTTTCCACAAATACCTTAGTATCTGAACGTTTTTTAGAACCTTTAGGTCATTATTACAATCAACGAAAAATGTAATAAGAATAATGATTATAAAAACTGAAAAAAATTTTGGTCAGTAAATCTACGAGTGACCCACCACTTCAACTGATCGTGCTGGCGAATTTTAACTTATTATCTATCTTTTTGTAGCTTTAATTCCTCTTGTCGTCAGAGCGTTGATTAAGAAAGGATTTCAACCGTCAAAAATTTAAAAATAAAGACACGGATTAATAGTAGAGATATTGCATTGAATATTGAAAAGCCCTAAGCTCATTTTTGCATGGTGCCTCTCCGGATGGGAAATATAATGTTCGTTTATTTACGGATGTTAGAGCAAAGTTCTCAAATCGTGGCGATTTCAAAGAAGCTTTAATACCTCCTTGAAACAAGAGCATAATAGAATTAAAACAATCAGTTGTGAAATTTTGTTTGTTGATAACGAACAATATGGAAAAGTAGCATTCACCCATTTCCAAATTAACCGACACAGATATAAAAATGCCAAACGTTAGGGATAGAAATAGTACCTTTTTGGACTCTTCTTTAGATACGGTAAAGTGTACCATCATCAATTCTATCGATTTACCTCGAACTAAAAACCTCATACAAACATAATACATAGCGTATACTGAAAAGTCGTTAAACGATTTAATTTTTCTTTTAATACACTTTTTAATCAGGACATTTTTTCCGCTAAATAATTAGGGCATTACAGAATTTAAAAATCCCTCTCCTTGGTCGTGTGGAACGGGGGGGGTGAGAGGGGGTGTCCCGGAGCTACTTATACCACCGGACCCCGCAGGTACCACCGTCATTCCTTCAGACACCTCAGTCGCTTGCTCAGTCTCTCTCTATAGTGCCTGTCAGTGTAGTTTCGGAAGATGGCTGTACCTCAGATTGTCAGCGATCTGCATTTTTATGTATACGTGAAGAAAAGGATCTGGTAAGTTCAACATTAATCACATTCATTCTAAAATAAAAAGTTCATTAATATTTAATGTAAGTG
Source organism: Rhaphigaster nebulosa (assembly GCA_948150685.1). NCBI lineage: Eukaryota > Metazoa > Arthropoda > Insecta > Hemiptera > Pentatomidae > Rhaphigaster > Rhaphigaster nebulosa. The sequence continues at coordinate 99,442,227 of OX411306.1, read as the reverse complement.
GTAGAACTCAATTAATTCACTACTATATTTCAGTTCTCAAAAGCTAGAGTTATACGAGAAACTTCAACGTCTGATAAAGAACAATCCTAAGCCTAGAGTCGTCTGTGAGTCGATCGTGAGCTGGTTGATATCCCTTCACCGAAAGTGTGTCCTGCCGAACATAGGATGCGACTTCTGTCCATTCCACGATTCGCTCTACGTTGCAGTCAGATTGGTCGTCAAATTTCGCCTCAAAATTGAATCCACCGTTTCGGCTCTTCTAGCAGATATCTACACATGCGAGGGCTCTTTCGACAGACTTTTTTCCGGTAAATTATCTATTGTAAATACCTTTAGATAAAATGAATTGAGTACCAACTAGTTATCTGAGATCAAATTACGATACATATTACTTATGTCTTCTTTTTTTATCTCTGCGTTTCAGGTGCGATATTTAAAGCCGTCGAAACTCTGAACAAGGGCGGAAACAACGACTTCATAAGCCGAAGAGAATCCATCCGAGTCCTAGAATTCATCTTGCGCTCATCCAAAAAGTACAGGATCGCCTACTATCACATGGGGAGGTTCCTTCCAATGGCAGATGTCCCGCTGAGCAACGGTCAATTGCCGCTGATTGCGGCACGCCGAGCGAAGAGCGGGTGGAGGGTTTCTAGGTTGTTTCTCAAGTATAGATCATCTACAAGATAACTTGTAACGGAAAAGAAGAAACCAAATTATGTGCAAATAAAAATCCTCTACAGTTTATATTCATAATGCTATTTGTAAATAATATTCTATTCCTTTTAATATTATATAATAAATCAATCGTTGTCGTTAAAAAAGATATCATTTATCATTATTCCTAAGCCCTATTAAATGTGAGTCCCTCAGGTCTCCTGTCTGAATTATAAAAAATACAACAACAAAACTCTCTATGCTTTACCTGTGAGGTATAACACACTATGTCCATCTTTTACCAATTCAGCATTATTACACATTTGTATTAAACTTTTCTTGTTTTGCCAAGAGCTACAGATAACTATGTCCTAGACCAAATATAAGGAGAGTTTCTTTAATCAAAAAGGACATAATTATAAGTCCTCTTTGATTCGGAGGAAACAACTTTTTAAACAGTTATCCTGAAAACTGAGGCAAATGTGACATAGTGTACATTATCTGCGAGGTACAGATACAAGACCTGGTCGTTAGAATCATTTATGTTTCTCTGATTCGAATATAATCAAATTAGCAAATCTTCGAACTAGTAGATTCTAACAAGCATAACAGCAAAGTTAGCACAGGTTTCAGGTCTTGAAAAGTGAAAAATAAAAAAGGAGCCGCACAAATCGTGCTCAGAGACTATTTTGTTGTAAAATCCAATTTTATATGAAAACAAAAATAAATTGAAAATCTCCATGCTTTGACGGGCATAATGGTGCAGATCAGGTTAATCAAAGACAAAATTATGAATCACAAATGCCAAACCTACAAACGAATTGAAATCGTTTATAGCTTCGAAAAAAAAAAAAGAAATGTTATACCTCCAGTAAAATAATCAGAAAGAAAAACATTTTGGAATAAGCCGAAAAAAACAACAATGAAATTGCTTAATCGGGACCATTATTCTGGCAAATATGTGAGAAAGAATATTACTTAAATTCAAAGTTTATCAGATCTAGTCTCAGGTTAAGACCACCTATTTTTGCGGATTATCCCCAGCAGTAAATCATATCATAAACCTTACTCAACAGAAGGTACAGTTATATTGCACAGATCAGAAATAACCGCTGGTCAGGTAGACCCGCTTTCAAATTAAGGCATCGTATTGCCACCTCCTGTCTCTTATTGAAAATCCAAGATAATGAGCTACTACCATTTAGCTTTAACATCGCAATAAAACAATTAAAAAATACGAAGAGCTCTTAGTATTTTCCACAAATACCTTAGTATCTGAACGTTTTTTAGAACCTTTAGGTCATTATTACAATCAACGAAAAATGTAATAAGAATAATGATTATAAAAACTGAAAAAAATTTTGGTCAGTAAATCTACGAGTGACCCACCACTTCAACTGATCGTGCTGGCGAATTTTAACTTATTATCTATCTTTTTGTAGCTTTAATTCCTCTTGTCGTCAGAGCGTTGATTAAGAAAGGATTTCAACCGTCAAAAATTTAAAAATAAAAACACGGATTAATAGTAGAGATATTGTATTGAATATTGAAAAGCCCTAAGTTCATTTTTGCATGGTGCCTCTCCGGATGGGAAATATAATGTTCGTTTATTTACGGATGTTAGAGCAAAGTTCTCGAATCGTGGCGATTACAAGAAGCTTTAATACCTCCTTGAAACAAGAGCATAATAGAATCAGTAGTGAAATTTTGTTTGTTGATAAGGAACAATATGGAAAAGTAGCATTCACCCATTTCCAAAATGACCGACACAGATATAAAAATGCCAAACGTTAGGGATAGAAATAGTACCTTTTTGGACTCTTCTTTAGATACGGTAAAGTGTACCATCATCAATTCTATCGATTTACCTGGAACTATAAACCTCATACAAACATAATACATAGCGTAAATACTGAAAAGTCGTTAAACGATTTAATTTTTCTTTTAATACACTTTTTAATCAGGACATTTTTTCCGCTAAATAATTACGGCATTACAGAATTTAAAAATCCCTCTCCTTGGTCGTGTGGAACGGTGGCGGGTGTCCCGGAGCTACTTTTACCACCGGACCCCACAGGTACCACCGTCATTCCTTCAGACACCTCAGTCCCTTGCTCAGTCTCTCTCTATAGTGCCTGTCAGTGTAGTTTCGGAAGATGGCTGTACCTCAGATTGTCAGCGATCTGCATTATTATGTATACGTGAAGAAAAGGATCTGGTAAGTTCAACATTAATCACATTCATTCTAAAATAAAAAGTTCATTAATATATAATGTAAGTGGTAGAACCCAATTAATTCACTACTATATTTCAGTTCTCAAAAGCTAGAGTTATACGAGAAACTTCAACGTCTGATAAAGAACAATCCTAAGCCTAGAGTCGTCTGTGAGTCGATCGTGAGCTGGTTGATATCCCTTCACCGGAAGTGTGTCCTGCCGAACTTAGGATGCGACTTCTGTCCATTCCACGATTTGCTCTACGTGGCAGTAAGATTGGTCGTCAAATTTCGCCTCAAAAGTGAATCCACCGTTTCGGCTCTTCTAGCAGATATCTACACGTGCGAGGGCTCTGTCGACAGACTTTTTTCCGGTAAATTATCTATTGTAAATACCTTTAGATAAAATTAATTGAGTACCAACTAGTTATCTGAGATCAAATTACGATACATATTACTTATGTCTTCTTTTTTTATCTCTGCGTTTCAGGTGCGATATTTAAAGCCGTCGAAACTCTGAACAAGGGCGGAAACAACGACTTCATAAGCCGAAGAGAATCCATCCGAGTCCTAGAATTCATCTTGCGCTCATCCAAAAAGTACAGGATCGCCTACTATCACATGGGGAGGTTCCTTCCAATGGCAGATGTCCCGCTGAGCAACGGTCAATTGCCGCTGATTGCCGCACGCCGAGCGAAGAGCGGGTGGAGGGTTTCTAGGTTGTTTCTCAAGTATAGATCATCTACAAGATAACTTGTAACGGTGAAGAAGAAACCAAATTATGTGCAAATGAAAAATCCTCTACAGTTTATATTCATAATGCTATTTGTAAATAATATTCTATTCCTTTTAATATTATATAATAAATCAATCGTTGTCGTTAAAAAAGATATCATTTATCATTATTCCTAAGCCCTATTAAATGTGAGTCCCTCAGGTCTCCTGTCTGAATTATAAAAAATACAACAACAAAACTCTCTATGCTTCACCTGTGAGGTATAACACACTATGTCCATCTTTTACCAATTCAGCATTATTACACATTTGTATTAAACTTTTCTCGTTTTGCCAAGAGCTACAGATAACTATGTCCTAGACCAAATATAAGGAGAGTTTCTTTAATCAAAAAGGGCATAATTATAAGTCCTCTTTGATTCGGAGGAAACAACTTTTTAAACAGTTATCCTGAAAACTGAGGCAAATGTGACATAGTGTACATTATCTGCGAGGTACAGATACAAGACCTGGTCGTTAGAATCATTTATGTTTCTTTGATTCGAATATAATCAAATTAGCAAATCTTCGAACTAGTAGATTCTAACAAGCATAACAGCAAAGTTAGCACAGGTTTCAGGTCTTGAAAAGTGAAAAATAAAAAAGGAGCCGCACAAATCGTGCTCAGAGACTATTTTGTTGTAAAATCCAATTTTATATGAAAACAAAAATAAATTGAAAATCTCCATGCTTTGACGGGCATAATGGTGCAGATCAGGTTAATCAAAGACAAAATTATGAATCACAAATGCCAAACCTACAAACGAATTGAAATCGTTTATAGCTTCGAAAAAAAAAAAAGAAATGTTATACCTCCAGTAAAATAATCAGAAAGAAAAACATTTTGGAATAAGCCGAAAAAAACAACAATGAAATTGCTTAATCGGGACCATTATTCTGGCAAATATGTGAGAAAGAATATTACTTAAATTCAAAGTTTATCAGATCTAGTCTCAGGTTAAGACCACCTATTTTTGCGGATTATCCCCAGCAGTAAATCATATCATAAACCTTACTCAACAGAAGGTACAGTTATATTGCACAGATCAGAAATAACCGCTGGTCAGGTAGACCCGCTTTCAAATTAAGGCATCGTATTGCCACCTCCTGTCTCTTATTGAAAATCCAAGATAATGAGCTACTACCATTTAGCTTTAACATCGCAATAAAACAATTAAAAAATACGAAGAGCTCTTAGTATTTTCCACAAATACCTTAGTATCTGAACGTTTTTTAGAACCTTTAGGTCATTATTACAATCAACGAAAAATGTAATAAGAATAATGATTATAAAAACTGAAAAAAATTTTGGTCAGTAAATCTACGAGTGACCCACCACTTCAACTGATCGTGCTGGCGAATTTTAACTTATTATCTATCTTTTTCTAGCTTTAATTCCTCTTGTCCTCAGAGCGTTGATTAAGAAAGGATTTCAACCGTCAAAAATTTAAAAATAAAAACACGGATTAATAGTAGAGATATTGTATTGAATATTGAAAAGCCCTAAGTTCATTTTTGCATGGTGCCTCTCCGGATGGGAAATATAATGTTCGTTTATTTACGGATGTTAGAGCAAAGTTCTCGAATCGTGGCGATTACAAGAAGCTTTAATATCTCCTTGAAACAAGAGCATAATAGAATCAGTAGTGAAATTTTGTTTGTTGATAAGGAACAATATGGAAAAGTAGCATTCACCCATTTCCAAAATGACCGACACAGATATAAAAATGCCAAACGTTAGGGATAGAAATAGTACCTTTTTGGACTCTTCTTTAGATACGGTAAAGTGTACCATCATCAATTCTATCGATTTACCTGGAACTATAAACCTCATACAAACATAATACATAGCGTAAATACTGAAAAGTCGTTAAACGATTTAATTTTTCTTTTAATACACTTTTTAATCAGGACATTTTTTCCGCTAAATAATTACGGCATTACAGAATTAAAAAATCCCTCTCCTTGGTCGTGTGGAACGGGGGTGGGGAGAGGGGGTGTCCCGGAGCTACTTTTACAACCGGACCCCACAGGTACCACCGTCATTCCTTCAGACACCTCAGTCCCTTGCTCAGTCTCTCTCTATAGTGCCTGTCAGTGTAGTTTCGGAAGATGGCTGTACCTCAGATTGTCAGCGATCTGCATTATTATGTATACGTGAAGAAAACGATCTGGTAAGTTCAACATTAATCACATTCATTCTAAAATAAAAAGTTCATTAATATATAATGTAAGTGGTAGAACCCAATTAATTCACTACTATATTTCAGTTCTCAAAAGCTAGAGTTATACGAGAAACTTCAACGTCTGATAAAGAACAATCCTAAGCCTAGAGTCGTCTGTGAGTCGATCGTGAGCTGGTTGATATCCCTTCACCGGAAGTGTGTCCTGCCGAACTTAGGATGCGACTTCTGTCCATTCCACGATTTGCTCTACGTGGCAGTAAGATTGGTCGTCAAATTTCGCCTCAAAAGTGAATCCACCGTTTCGACTCTTCTAGCAGATATCTACACGTGCGAGGGCTCTGTCGACAGACTTTTTTCCGGTAAATTATCTATTGTAAATACCTTTAGATAAAATTAATTGAGTACCAACTAGTTATCTGAGATCAAATTACGATACATATTACTTATGTCTTCTTTTTTTATCTCTGCGTTTCAGGTGCGATATTTAAAGCCGTCGAAACTCTGAACAAGGGCGGAAACAACGACTTCATAAGCCGAAGAGAATCCATCCGAGTCCTAGAATTCATCTTGCGCTCATCCAAAAAGTACAGGATCGCCTACTATCACATGGGGAGGTTCCTTCCAATGGCAGATGTCCCGCTGAGCAACGGTCAATTGCCGCTGATTGCGGCACGCCGAGCGAAGAGCGGGTGGAGGGTTTCTAGGTTGTTTCTCAAGTATAGATCATCTACAAGATAACTTGTAACGGTGAAGAAGAAACCAAATTATGTGCAAATGAAAAATCCTCTACAGTTTATATTCATAATGCTATTTGTAAATAATATTCTATTCCTTTTAATATTATATAATAAATCAATCGTTGTCGTTAAAAAAGATATCATTTATCATTATTCCTAAGCCCTATTAAATGTGAGTCCCTCAGGTCTCCTGTCTGAATTATAAAAAATACAACAACAAAACTCTCTATGCTTCACCTGTGAGGTATAACACACTATGTCCATCTTTTACCAATTCAGCATTATTACACATTTGTATTAAACTTTTCTTGTTTTGCCAAGAGCTACAGATAACTATGTCCTAGACCAAATATAAGGAGAGTTTCTTTAATCAAAAAGGACATAATTATAAGTCCTCTTTGATTCGGAGGAAACAACTTTTTAAACAGTTATCCTGAAAACTGAGGCAAATGTGACATAGTGTACATTATCTGCGAGGTACAGATACAAGACCTGGTCGTTAGAATCATTTATGTTTCTTTGATTCGAATATAATCAAATTAGCAAATCTTCGAACTAGTAGATTCTAACAAGCATAACAGCAAAGTTAGCACAGGTTTCAGGTCTTGAAAAGTGAAAAATAAAAAAGGAGCCGCACAAATCGTGCTCAGAGACTATTTTGTTGTAAAATCCAATTTTATATGAAAACAAAAATAAATTGGAAATCTCCATCCTTTGACGGGCATAATGGTGCAGATCAGGTTAATCAAAGACAAAATTATGAATCACAAATGCCAAACCTACAAACGAATTGAAATCGTTTATAGCTTCGAAAAAAAAAAAAGAAATGTTATACCTCCAGTAAAATAATCAGAAAGAAAAACATTTTGGAATAAGCCGAAAAAAACAACAATGAAATTGCTTAATCGGGACCATTATTCTGGCAAATATGTGAGAAAGAATATTACTTAAATTCAAAGTTTATCAGATCTAGTCTCAGGTTAAGACCACCTATTTTTGCGGATTATCCCCAGCAGTAAATCATATCATAAACCTTACTCAACAGAAGGTACAGTTATATTGCACAGATCAGAAATAACCGCTGGTCAGGTAGACCCGCTTTCAAATTAAGGCATCGTATTGCCACCTCCTGTCTCTTATTGAAAATCCAAGATAATGAGCTACTACCATTTAGCTTTAACATCGCAATAAAACAATTAAAAAATACGAAGAGCTCTTAGTATTTTCCACAAATACCTTAGTATCTGAACGTTTTTTAGAACCTTTAGGTCATTATTACAATCAACGAAAAATGTAATAAGAATAATGATTATAAAAACTGAAAAAAATTTTGGTCAGTAAATCTACGAGTGACCCACCACTTCAACTGATCGTACTGGCGAATTTTAACTTATTATCTATCTTTTTGTAGCTTTAATTCCTCTTGTCGTCAGAGCGTTGATTAAGAAAGGATTTCAACCGTCAAAAATTTAAAAATAAAAACACGGATTAATAGTAGAGATATTGTATTGAATATTGAAAAGCCCTAAGTTCATTTTTGCATGGTGCCTCTCCGGATGGGAAATATAATGTTCGTTTATTTACGGATGTTAGAGCAAAGTTCTCAAATCGTGGCGATTTCAAAGAAGCTTTAATACCTCCTTGAAACAAGAGCATAATAGAATTAAAACAATCAGTTGTGAAATTTTGTTTGTTGATAACGAACAATATGGAAAAGTAGCATTCACCCATTTCCAAAATGACCGACACAGATATAAAAATGCCAAACGTTAGGGATAGAAATAGTACCTTTTTGGACTCTTCTTTAGATACGGTAAAGTGTACCATCATCAATTCTATCGATTTACCTCGAACTAAAACCTCATACAAACATAATACATAGCGTAAATACTGAAAAGTCGTTAAACGATTTAATTTTTCTTTTAATACACTTTTTAATCAGGACATTTTTTCCGCTAAATAATTACGGCATTACAGAATTTAAAAATCCCTCTCCTTGGTCGTGTGGAACGGGGGTGGGGAGAGGGGGTGTCCCGGAGCTACTTATACCACCGGACCCCGCAGGTACCACCGTCATTCCTTCAGACACCTCAGTCCCTTGCTCAGTCTCTCTCTATAGTGCCTGTCAGTGTAGTTTCGGAAGATGGCTGTACCTCAGATTGTCAGCGATCTGCATTATTATGTATACGTGAAGAAAAGGATCTGGTAAGTTCAACATTAATCACATTCATTCTAAAATAAAAAGTTCATTAATATTTAATGTAAGTGGTAGAACCCAATTAATTCACTACTATATTTCAGTTCTCAAAAGCTAGAGTTATACGAGAAACTTCAACGTCTGATAAAGAACAATCCTAAGCCTAGAGTCGTCTGTGAGTCGATCGTGAGCTGGTTGATATCCCTTCACCGGAAGTGTGTCCTGCCGAACTTAGGATGCGACTTCTGTCCATTCCACGATTTGCTCTACGTGGCAGTCAGATTGGTCGTCAAATTTCGCCTCAAAAGTGAATCCACCATTTCGGCTCTTCTAGCAGATATCTACACATGCGAGGGCTCTTTCGACAGACTTTTTTCCGGTAAATTATCTATTGTAAATACCTTTAGATAAAATTAATTGAGTACCAACTAGTTATCTGAGATCAGATTACGATACATATTACTTATGTCTTCTTTTTTTATCTCTGCGTTTCAGGTGCGATATTTAAAGCCGTCGAAACTCTGAACAAGGGCGGAAACAACGACTTCATAAGCCGAAGAGAATCCATCCGAGTCCTAGAATTCATCTTGCGCTCATCCAAAAAGTACAGGATCGCCTACTATCACATGGGGAGGTTCCTTCCAATGGCAGATGTCCCGCTGAGCAACGGTCAATTGCCGCTGATTGCGGCACGCCGAGCGAAGAGCGGGTGGAGGGTTTCTAGGTTGTTTCTCAAGTATAGATCATCTACAAGATAACTTGTAACGGTGAAGAAGAAACCAAATTATGTGCAAATGAAAAATCCTCTACAGTTTATATTCATAATGCTATTTGTAAATAATATTCTATTCCTTTTAATATTATATAATAAATCAATCGTTGTCGTTAAAAAAGATATCATTTATCATTATTCCTAAGCCCTATTAAATGTGAGTCCCTCAGGTCTTCTGTCTGAATTATAAAAAATACAACAACAAAACTCTCTATGCTTTACCTGTGTGGTATAACACACTATGTCCATCTTTTACCAATTCAGCATTATTACACATTTGTATTAAACTTTTCTTGTTTTGCCAAGAGCTACAGATAACTATGTCCTAGACCAGATATAAGGAGAGTTTCTTTAATCAAAAAGGACATAATTATAAGTCCTCTTTGATTCGGAGGAAACAACTTTTTAAACAGTTATCCTGAAAACTGAGGCAAATGTGACATAGTGTACATTATCTTATTTATCGTTAGAATCATTTATGTTTCTTTGATTCGAGTATAATCAAATTAGCAAATCTTCGAACTAGTAGATTCTAGCAAGCATAACAGCAAAGTTAGCACAGGTTTCAGGTCTTGAAAAGTGAAAAATAAAAAAGGAGCCGCCCAAATCGTGCTCAGAGACTATTTTGTTGTAAAATCCAATTTTATATGAAAACAAAAACAAATTGGATCAGCTGGTTGGGACCTACATGAAGAAGTCACTCTTCAGGTCAGTCTCCAAGTTTTACCTATTTATAAGTGTTATTTATTCTTTCATAGACTTTATTGTGTGCAAATTGGACAATTTGAGGGCGCGTGTTCCAGTCCTTAATAGAAAACTGAGGCATTTATAAGAACTTAGGCGATTATTCGCCGTATATAGGCGCCCAGAGCTTTTGGCTCTGCAGCGATATCGGCAGACCTTACAATGTCCTCACTTTCTTCAAATATGATGCAACCGACAAGTCAGAAGCAAATAGAATTGAAAAATAACCTACAAAGAAATGTATCATAAGTCCCACATAACCTTAACCCACCAGTAACAACTACCAGTTATGCCCAAGCCACCGCTACGGAGCGATTTTCAAAACGAGAAAATGCCATCATTTTACACACATTTCCAGGCATCAAACAAAAAGAATATGTCCTCAAAATTGCCGCCTTGATTGATCCAAAATTCATCCGCTATACCTCCCGAATATCCAACTCTCGATTTTGCATTCACTTCAGTAATAAAGAAGCAGTAGACAGCCTTTTAAAAAATCACAAATCAATATTTATTGACAGTAAAGAAATTTTTATAAAACGACTGGTTAATCCGGCCAAACGAATAATAATTTCAAACGCTTGCCCTTCTATTCCTCACGAGTCCATAGAGAAAGAACTCAAAAGCATAGGTTTGAGATTAGTTTCGCCTATGCATTTTCTCAGAGCCGGATACCAAGATCCAAGATTGGCCCATGTTCTCAGTTTCCGACGGCAAGTTTACATCCCACCTGAAGACCTCAGTAAACTGCCATCATCCTTACTAATAAAGCACGACAATGTCTCTTATAGAATTTTTTTCAGTGAAGACATTGTCACTTGTTTCATTTGTAAGCAGCCGGGTCATATATCAACTGATTGCCCTGAGTGTGAACATGACAACATTGAAGAATCTCATAATACTGAACAAGATAGTATATTAATAAATTTGCATTCCAATATAATTGAAAAAACAAGTGCTGATCGCTCCCTATTAGATACACCTAATCATATGTTTTCTAACCACAGAATTACCGTACAGCCAGCTCAGGTCAGTTGCCATGACGACACTCCCACCTCAATAGAGACCAATATAGACATTACCAGTGACGAGTTCAAGAAACAGCTGCCTGGTAACCATGGCGACAACAACCACAACAATGTCGATATCAAATCTATTATAGAACCAGCTGTAGATATTAGCAATAATTCAATATTATCCCCTACTGTAATTTCTGGAATCAAACGATGTCACTCTAGCCCTCCTCCTTCTACCGTATCTACTGTGGAACTGAATCTAACGTTAGATTCTCAAGAAGACATTGAAAAAATTATTAATTTCGAAGAATTTCCACCGATAGCAGGTACTCAGTCTGGTAACAAAAAATCAAAAAAATTAAAAAAGACGGGTATAAATTCAGGATCCACTCTTGAAGATGTTAGGCAGGCAATTGAAGAAAACAAGCAGAAATACCCAATATCATTCGACAATATGGTTAAGTTGATTGCAATGTCGTCAAACACGAAAAATTTCAATAAATTAGTTCAAGAATTCACACACAATACAGAGGGTCTTAAGAATATGCTGGCAGACACTAGAAGCCTTATAACAGACCGGCGTTCAAAATTAAAGATATCAAAGCTCCTGAAAAAAAGATGGGACTCAATAGAAAATGAAATAAACACGGAGGATAGCACTGAAGATTAATTAGAAACAAGTTCCCGACTATATCTTTTTCTATATTTGCAAATTATGGTAAAAAATAGAAAAACATTAATTGCACAGTGGAACTGTAACGGGTTTTACAAACATTATGAATATTTCAAATTGCTGCAAACTGAAGAAAATCCAATTTGCTGTTGTTTACAAGAGACACATTTTTTGAAATCTCAGATTGTAAATTTAAAAAATTATAACATCTATCGCAAAGATAGACCTGAATGCAAGTCCGCCTGGGGAGGAGTAGCCACAATGGTTAAAAAAGATGTCCATTCAGAACCAATAAATATTAAATCCTCTTTAGAAGTTGTAGCCATAAAAATATACACACCTGGACCTATTACAGTTTGTAACATTTACATTCCACCAAATCGAGATTTCACTGTCAATGATCTCCAAGAAATAGTTGACCAACTTACAAGACCTGTCATTCTAGTTGGAGATCTGAATGGGCACAACAAATTGTGGGGTTCCCCACTGTCCGACTACAAAAATAGGGGAAACGAAATCGAAAGATTTATTGATAATAACAATTCTCTAATTCTAATTAACGATGGTTCCCCAACTCATTTTTGTACAAACGGCACACTTTCCGCTATTGATTTGTCGTTTGTAGATGTTAAAATTTTTCACAAAGTTCATTGGAGTGTTAAGGACATTCTGTACGGAAGTGATCACTTCCCAATCACTATAAAGTTTGATGGTAAAGCTAATTTTGATAAAATTCCGAAGTGGTCATTCAAAAAAGCCGACTGGAAAAAGTTTTCATCCTTGATAGAAAACGAAATAGAAAAAATGGAAGATACATTAATAGATGTGGGGGAAAGCATTTCTTTCTTCAACCGAAGCATCCTTAATTCTGCAGAGAAAAGTATTCCATGCAAGAAAATATTCAGCGACAGAAGCCTAGTCCCTTGGTGGAATGAAGATTGCCGCATTGCAATAATGAACAAAAAAAGAGCCTTCAATAAATTCAAAAAAACAAAATTAACAGAACATTTAAATGAATTCAAAAAAATGAGATCAATAGCAAACAAGGTGTTGAGGACAAGTAAAAAAAAATCATGGACTAACTATGTTAGCTCTATTAATAATAGTAGTACAATTAAAGAAGTGTGGAAAAAAGTGAATGCGATTCAAGGATCCAAAAAATGTGAGACTGTTTCTACAATTCAATATGACAATCAAATCATAACTGAGCCATTAAAAATTGCTAATGCTTTAGGAACCTATTTCTCTTCCATGTCGAAAACAGACAACTATAATTCAGATTTTTTGCAGTATAAAAGTCAGCAAGAGAAAAACTCGATCGAATTCCATACACAAGATTCTGAAATTTACAATCACCCATTTAGTCTAGCTGAACTTCAGAATACCCTGAACACGTGTAAAGATAAATCCACTGCTGGATCCGATCAGATCCCATATATTTTTTTGAAAAAAATGCCTTCAATTGCTCAATCATTTCGTCTTTCCATATATAATAGAATTTGGACAACAGGATTTTTTCCTGAAACATGGAGGACGGCGATAGTCATACCAATTAAGAAAAATCCTAAAGACGTGAAAGTCAATAACTATCGGCCTATATCTCTACTTTCGTGTGTGTCAAAACTTCTTGAAAAAATGGTAAACAATAGACTGACATATTATTTGGACGCACAAAACTTTTTCTCCACTTCTCAATGTGGCTTTAGGAAAAACCGCTCTGCCCTCGACCAAATAATGAAGCTTGAAAATGAAATTCAGACCGCCTTCTCAAATAAAGAGCACCTAGTAGCTGTCTTTATAGATATCCAAAAAGCATACGATACGATGTGGCGATATAATGTGGTCAGCACGCTATCAAAAGTCGGGCTCAGGGGGCAATTGCTGACGTTTATCAAAAACTTTCTTGAAGAGAGGACATTCCAAGTGAAAGTTGGCCCTAATCTTTCTAAAATGCTACTACAAGAAAACGGTACACCCCAAGGATCTCCTCTGAGTGTAACGCTGTTTTTAGTAGCCATAAATAGTATTGTAAAGACAACACCCGCGGATGTGAAATGTTCCCTATTTGCTGATGACTTCGCAATTTACATAAATAGTAAGTCTCTAGAATATATTGAATGGAGGTTGCAAAAAACATTGGAAAACCTTGAAGCATGGTCCAGAACTACAGGCTTCAGCTTCTCGAATTCAAAAACAGTAGCCGTACATTTTTGCAGAAAAACAAAATGCCTAACTCATCCCTCATTATCTCTATTAAATCAACCGATTATTTATGCAGATGTCATCAAATTCCTAGGGGTCTACTTCGATAAAAAACTAACTTGGGCCCAACAAATCCGCCAAGTGAAGTTAAAATGCCAAAAAGGCCTAAATTTATTAAAGGTTTTGGCCAGCACTCAGTGGGGATCAGACCGGCGAACACTCTTAATGCTGTATCGTACTCTGATCAGGCCTATTATCGATTATGGGGCTATCGCCTACAGCTCAGCAAGTGCGACAACATTACAACTTTTGGACCCAGTACATAACCAAGGACTTCGTCTCTGCATCGGTGCATTCAGGACAACACCCGTCGAAAGTTTGTATGCAGAGAGCGGCGAGCCCTCTTTAGAAACAAGAAGGAAATATTTGGCATTGGCATATTTTGGCACACTGATGTCACGGAAAAACCTTATCGCGCACCAAGCTACGGTGCACCCAACTGTAAATGAAGAACATGACCCATCATGTAAATGCTTCCATGGTAGATCAAAAAAAATGATAAATAACCTACAAATTACGTTGCCAGAATTCTTTAAAATTCCAAAGAAATCAGTGCCTAATTGGATACAAATAGAAAACCAACCGGATTATACTTTATCGGCATTTTCGAAGCCCACAACACCTCATCATGTGTATCAACAACTTTACAAAGAACGGGAAGAGCTGTATTCCAACTACTGTTTTTGGTTCACCGATGCATCTAAATCTAACTCTGATGTTGGATGTGCAATCGTTATGGACTCCATTTGCCAAAAATTCATGCTACCAGAAACAAATAGTGTATATACAGGAGAACTTTATTCAATTTGGAAATCCCTAACCCTCATAGTAAAACACAAGCACAAATACCATTTGATAGTTTCAGATTCTTTAAGCTCTCTCAAGTCTTTAGAAAACAGGAACTCTAAAGATGTTTTGGTTATGAAAATTCAACTTCTTGAGAGGGAATGCTCGCATTCAGGAAAAGTAATAAA
This sequence comes from Rhaphigaster nebulosa, assembly GCA_948150685.1. Taxonomy (NCBI): domain Eukaryota; kingdom Metazoa; phylum Arthropoda; class Insecta; order Hemiptera; family Pentatomidae; genus Rhaphigaster; species Rhaphigaster nebulosa. The sequence goes on along the minus strand of OX411306.1, from coordinate 99,427,023 downwards.
ATTCCTGTGGGTTCCATCTCATTTGGGCATTGGGAGAAATGAGGAGGCTGACATTGCTGCTAATGCTGCAAGGACAGATCCTGTTACTGAGGTAACACCGGTCAACAAGACAACTGCCTTGGACTGGCGCAAGTATGTAAAAAAAAGAATATACGATTCGTGGACCTCCGAGTGGAGCAGGACAAGCGACAAATTGGGACAAATTAAAGATACTCCAGAGGTTTGGAAAACTGCCGAAAGGAGAAACCGCCGCGAAGAAGTAGTCTTGGCCAGGTTACGTAGCGGGCATACAGCCTTGACGCACACCTTTCTTCTAAAAGGACTTTACCCACCGACCTGTAATACTTGCAAGGTACCTCTGACCGTGGAGCACATCCTGCTGGACTGCAAGGCCCTTAAGGATGCAAGGCGACATTGCAACATCAACAACAGACTGGACATCGCTCTTGGTGACAGTGAAACTTGTGTTCAAAGTGTATTCAAGTTCTTAAAAAAGTGTCAAATCTATAACCTTATATAGTTCATTCAAATTGTGAAAAAGTGATTCCAAAAGAACTCAAGAAATCATATATCATTATGGAAAAATTTAGTTGTTAAACATATCTATGTAGTAATGCTAATGACCCTCCATGGGTAGATGCATGTATCACATTAAATAAAAAAAATAAAAAAATAAATTGAAAATCTCCATGCTTTGACGGGCATAATGGTGCAGATCAGGTTAATCAAAGACAAAATTATGAATCACAAATGCCAAACCTACAAACGAATTGAAATCGTTTATAGCTTCGAAAAAAAAAAAAGAAATGTTATACCTCCAGTAAAATAATCAGAAAGAAAAACATTTTGGAATAAGCCGAAAAAAACAACAATGAAATTGCTTAATCGGGACCATTATTCTGGCAAATATGTGAGAAAGAATATTACTTAAATTCAAAGTTTATCAGATCTAGTCTCAGGTTAAGACCACCTATTTTTGCGGATTATCCCCAGCAGTAAATCATATCATAAACCTTACTCAACAGAAGGTACAGTTATATTGCACAGATCAGAAATAACCGCTGGTCAGGTAGACCCGCTTTCAAATTAAGGCATCGTATTGCCACCTCCTGTCTCTTATTGAAAATCCAAGATAATGAGCTACTACCATTTAGCTTTAACATCGCAATAAAACAATTAAAAAATACGAAGAGCTCTTAGTATTTTCCACAAATACCTTAGTATCTGAACGTTTTTTAGAACCTTTAGGTCATTATTACAATCAACGAAAAATGTAATAAGAATAATGATTATAAAAACTGAAAAAAATTTTGGTCAGTAAATCTACGAGTGACCCACCACTTCAACTGATCGTGCTGGCGAATTTTAACTTATTATCTATCTTTTTGTAGCTTTAATTCCTCTTGTCGTCAGAGCGTTGATTAAGAAAGGATTTCAACCGTCAAAAATTTAAAAATAAAAACACGGATTAATAGTAGAGATATTGTATTGAATATTGAAAAGCCCTAAGCTCATTTTTGCATGGTGCCTCTCCGGATGGGAAATATAATGTTCGTTTATTTACGGATGTTAGAGCAAAGTTCTCAAATCGTGGCGATTTCAAAGAAGCTTTAATACCTCCTTGAAACAAGAGCATAATAGAATTAAAACAATCAGTTGTGAAATTTTGTTTGTTGATAACGAACAATATGGAAAAGTAGCATTCACCCATTTCCAAAATGACCGACACAGATATAAAAATGCCAAACGTTAGGGATGGAAATAGTACCTTTTTGGACTCTTCTTTAGATACGGTAAAGTGTACCATCATCAATTCTATCGATTTACCTCGAACTAAAACCTCATACAAACATAATACATAGCGTAAATACTGAAAAGTCGTTAAACGATTTAATTTTTCTTTTAATACACTTTTTAATCAGGACATTTTTTCCGCTAAATAATTACGGCATTACAGAATTTAAAAATCCCTCTCCTTGGTCGTGTGGAACGGGGGTGGGGAGAGGGGGTGTCCCGGAGCTACTTATACCACCGGACCCCGCAGGTACCACCGTCATTCCTTCAGACACCTCAGTCCCTTGCTCAGTCTCTCTCTATAGTGCCTGTCAGTGTAGTTTCGGAAGATGGCTGTACCTCAGATTGTCAGCGATCTGCATTATTATGTATACGTGAAGAAAAGGATCTGGTAAGTTCAACATTAATCACATTCATTCTAAAATAAAAAGTTCATTAATATTTAATGTAAGTGGTAGAACCCAATTAATTCACTACTATATTTCAGTTCTCAAAAGCTAGAGTTATACGAGAAACTTCAACGTCTGATAAAGAACAATCCTAAGCCTAGAGTCGTCTGTGAGTCGATCGTGAGCTGGTTGATATCCCTTCACCGGAAGTGTGTCCTGCCGAACTTAGGATGCGACTTCTGTCCATTCCACGATTTGCTCTACGTGGCAGTCAGATTGGTCGTCAAATTTCGCCTCAAAAGTGAATCCACCGTTTCGGCTCTTCTAGCAGATATCTACACATGCGAGGGCTCTTTCGACAGACTTTTTTCCGGTAAATTATCTATTGTAAATACCTTTAGATGAAATGAATTGAGTACCAACTAGTTATCTGAGATCAAATTACGATACATATTACTTATGTCTTCTTTTTTTATCTCTGCGTTTCAGGTGCGATATTTAAAGCCGTCGAAACTCTGAACAAGGGCGGAAACAACGACTTCATAAGCCGAAGAGAATCCATCCGAGTCCTAGAATTCATCTTGCGCTCATCCAAAAAGTACAGGATCGCCTACTATCACATGGGGAGGTTCCTTCCAATGGCAGACGTCCCGCTGAGCAACGGTCAATTGCCGCTGATTGCGGCCCGCCGAGCGAAGAGCGGGTGGAGGGTTTCTAGGTTGTTTCTCAAGTATAGATCATCTACAAGATAACTTGTAACGGTGAAGAAGAAACCAAATTATGTGCAAATAAAAATCCTCTACAGTTTATATTCATAATGCTATTTGTAAATAATATTCTATTCCTTTTAATATTATATAATAAATCAATCGTTGTCGTTAAAAAATGTATCATTTATCATTATTCCTAAGCCCTATTAAATGTGAGTCCCTCAGGTCTCCTGTCTGAATTATAAAAAATACAACAACAAAACTCTCTATGCTTTACCTGTGAGGTATAACACACTATGTCCATCTTTTACCAATTCAGCATTATTACACATTTGTATTAAACTTTTCTTGTTCTGCCAAGAGCTACAGATAACTATGTCCTAGACCAAATATAAGGAGAGTTTCTGTAATCAAAAAGGACATAATTATAAGTCCTCTTTGATTCGGAGGAAACAACTTTTTAAACAGTTATCCTGAAAACTGAGGCAAATGTGACATAGTGTACATTATCTGCGAGGTACAGATACAAGACCTGGTCGTTAGAATCATTTATGTTTCTTTGATTCGAATATAATCAAATTAGCAAATCTTCGAACTAGTAGATTCTAACAAGCATAACAGCAAAGTTAGCACAGGTTTCAGGTCTTGAAAAGTGAAAAATAAAAAAGGAGCCGCACAAATCGTGCTCAGAGACTATTTTGTTGTAAAATCCAATTTTATATGAAAACAAAAATAAATTGAAAATCTCCATGCTTTGACGGGCATAATGGTGCAGATCAGGTTAATCAAAGACAAAATTATGAATCACAAATGCCAAACCTACAAACGAATTGGAATCGTTTATAGCTTCGAAAAAAAAAAAAAGAAATGTTATACCTCCAGTAAAATAATCAGAAAGAAAAACATTTTGGAATAAGCCGAAAAAAACAACAATGAAATTGCTTAATCGGGACCATTATTCTGGCAAATATGTGAGAAAGAATATTACTTAAATTCAAAGTTTATCAGATCTAGTCTCAGGTTAAGACCACCTATTTTTGCGGATTATCCCCAGCAGTAAATCATATCATAAACCTTACTCAACAGAAGGTACAGTTATATTGCACAGATCAGAAATAACCGCTGGTCAGGTAGACCCGCTTTCAAATTAAGGCATCGTATTGCCACCTCCTGTCTCTTATTGAAAATCCAAGATAATGAGCTACTACCATTTAGCTTTAACATCGCAATAAAACAATTAAAAAATACGAAGAGCTCTTAGTATTTTCCACAAATACCTTAGTATCTGAACGTTTTTTAGAACCTTTAGGTCATTATTACAATCAACGAAAAATGTAATAAGAATAATGATTATAAAAACTGAAAAAAATTTTGGTCAGTAAATCTACGAGTGACCCACCACTTCAACTGATCGTGCTGGCGAATTTTAACTTATTATCTATCTTTTTGTAGCTTTAATTCCTCTTGTCGTCAGAGCGTTGATTAAGAAAGGATTTCAACCGTCAAAAATTTAAAAATAAAAACACGGATTAATAGTAGAGATATTGTATTGAATATTGAAAAGCCCTAAGTTCATTTTTGCATGGTGCCTCTCCGGATGGGAAATATAATGTTCGTTTATTTACGGATGTTAGAGCAAAGTTCTCAAATCGTGGCGATTTCAAAGAAGCTTTAATACCTCCTTGAAACAAGAGCATAATAGAATTAAAACAATCAGTTGTGAAATTTTGTTTGTTGATAACGAACAATATGGAAAAGTAGCATTCACCCATTTCCAAAATGACCGACACAGATATAAAAATGCCAAACATTAGGGATAGAAATAGTACCTTTTTGGACTCTTCTTTAGATACGGTAAAGTGTACCATCATCAATTCTATCGATTTACCTCGAACTAAAACCTCATACAAACATAATACATAGCGTAAATACTGAAAAGTCGTTAAACGATTTAATTTTTCTTTTAATACACTTTTTAATCAGGACATTTTTTCCGCTAAATAATTACGGCATTACAGAATTTAAAAATCCCTCTCCTTGGTCGTGTGGAACGGGGGTGGGGAGAGGGGGTGTCCCGGAGCTACTTATACCACCGGACCCCGCAGGTACCACCGTCATTCCTTCAGACACCTCAGTCCCTTGCTCAGTCTCTCTCTATAGTGCCTGTCAGTGTAGTTTCGGAAGATGGCTGTACCTCAGATTGTCAGCGATCTGCATTATTATGTATACGTGAAGAAAAGGATCTGGTAAGTTCAACATTAATCACATTCATTCTAAAATAAAAAGTTCATTAATATTTAATGTAAGTGGTAGAACCCAATTAATTCACTACTATATTTCAGTTCTCAAAAGCTAGAGTTATACGAGAAACTTCAACGTCTGATAAAGAACAATCCTAAGCCTATAGTCGTCTGTGAGTCGATCGTGAGCTGGTTGATATCCCTTCACCGGAAGTGTGTCCTGCCGAACTTAGGATGCGACTTCTGTCCATTCCACGATTTGCTCTACGTGGCAGTCAGATTGGTCGTCAAATTTCGCCTCAAAAGTGAATCCACCGTTTCGGCTCTTCTAGCAGATATCTACACATGCGAGGGCTCTTTCGACAGACTTTTTTCCGGTAAATTATCTATTGTAAATACCTTTAGATAAAATGAATTGAGTACCAACTAGTTATCTGAGATCAAATTACGATACATATTACTTAGGTCTTCTTTTTTTATCTCTGCGTTTCAGGTGCGATATTTAAAGCCGTCGAAACTCTGAACAAGGGCGGAAACAACGACTTCATAAGCCGAAGAGAATCCATCCGAGTCCTAGAATTCATCTTGCGCTCATCCAAAAAGTACAGGATCGCCTACTATCACATGGGGAGGTTCCTTCCAATGGCAGATGTCCCGCTGAGCAACGGTCAATTGCCGCTGATTGCGGCACGCCGAGCGAAGAGCGGGTGGAGGGTTTCTAGGTTGTTTCTCAAGTATAGATCATCTACAAGATAACTTGTAACGGTGAAGAAGAAACCAAATTATGTGAAAATAAAAATCCTCTACAGTTTATATTCATAATGCTATTTGTAAATAATATTCTATTCCTTTTAATATTATATAATAAATCAATCGTTGTCGTTAAAAAATGTATCATTTATCATTATTCCTAAGCCCTATTAAATGTGAGTCCCTCAGGTCTCCTGTCTGAATTATAAAAAATACAACAACAAAACTCTCTATGCTTTACCTGTGAGGTATAACACACTATGTCCATCTTTTACCAATTCAGCATTATTACACATTTGTATTAAACTTTTCTTGTTCTGCCAAGAGCTACAGATAACTATGTCCTAGACCAAATATAAGGAGAGTTTCTTTAATCAAAAAGGACATAATTATAAGTCCTCTTTGATTCGGAGGAAACAACTTTTTAAACAGTTATCCTGAAAACTGAGGCAAATGTGACATAGTGTACATTATCTGCGAGGTACAGATACAAGACCTGGTCGTTAGAATCATTTATGTTTCTTTGATTCGAATATAATCAAATTAGCAAATCTGCGAACTAGTAGATTCTAACAAGCATAACAGCAAAGTTAGCACAGGTTTCAGGTCTTGAAAAGTGAAAAATAAAAAAGGAGCCGCACAAATCGTGCTCAGAGACTATTTTGTTGTAAAATCCAATTTTATATGAAAACAAAAATAAATTGAAAATCTCCATGCTTTGACGGGCATAATGGTGCAGATCAGGTTAATCAAAGACAAAATTATGAATCACAAATGCCAAACCTACAAACGAATTGAAATCGTTTATAGCTTCGAAAAAAAAAAAAGAAATGTTATACCTCCAGTAAAATAATCAGAAAGAAAAACATTTTGGAATAAGCCGAAAAAAACAACAATGAAATTGCTTAATCGGGACCATTATTCTGGCAAATATGTGAGAAAGAATATTACTTAAATTCAAAGTTTATCAGATCTAGTCTCAGGTTAAGACCACCTATTTTTGCGGATTATCCCCAGCAGTAAATCATATCATAAACCTTACTCAACAGAAGGTACAGTTATATTGCACAGATCAGAAATAACCGCTGGTCAGGTAGACCCGCTTTCAAATTAAGGCATCGTATTGCCACCTCCTGTCTCTTATTGAAAATCCAAGATAATGAGCTACTACCATTTAGCTTTAACATCGCAATAAAACAATTAAAAAATACGAAGAGCTCTTAGTATTTTCCACAAATACCTTAGTATCTGAACGTTTTTTAGAACCTTTAGGTCATTATTACAATCAACGAAAAATGTAATAAGAATAATGATTATAAAAACTGAAAAAAATTTTGGTCAGTAAATCTACGAGTGACCCACCACTTCAACTGATCGTGCTGGCGAATTTTAACTTATTATCTATCTTTTTGTAGCTTTAATTCCTCTTGTCGTCAGAGCGTTGATTAAGAAAGGATTTCAACCGTCAAAAATTTAAAAATAAAAACACGGATTAATAGTAGAGATATTGTATTGAATATTGAAAAGCCCTAAGTTCATTTTTGCATGGTGCCTCTCCGGATGGGAAATATAATGTTCGTTTATTGCGTGCGCCCAGTGCGTACGCCCAAACATTACTGACTAGGATAGTGTTGATGATCACAAAAATCTAACATCACTTAGGCCGTCTATTCACGGAACTACTCAAAAGAAACTGATTACTGACTCCATTCACAAACCAGTCTGCGATGAGTCATGACCATGTAATTGAGTGGAGCCACGGACACCATGCTACTGGTTACTAACCCAGGATGTTAGAGCAAAGTTCTCAAATCGTGGCGATTTCAAAGAAGCTTTAATACCTCCTTGAAACAAGAGCATAATAGAATTAAAACAATCAGTTGTGAAATTTTGTTTGTTGATAACGAACAATATGGAAAAGTAGCATTCACCCATTTCCAAAATGACCGACACAGATATAAAAATGCCAAACGTTAGGGATAGAAATAGCACCTTTTTGGACTCGTCTTTAGATACGGTAAAGTGTACCATCATCAATTCTATCGATTTACCTCGAACTAAAAACCTCATACAAACATAATACATAGCGTAAATACTGAAAAGTCGTTAAACGATTTAATTTTTCTTTTAATACACTTTTTAATCAGGACATTTTTTCCGCTAAATAATTACGGCATTACAGAATTTAAAAATCCCTCTTCTTGGTCGTGTGGAACGGGGGTGGGGAGAGGGGGTGTCCCGGAGCTACTTATACCACCGGACCCCGCAGGTACCACCGTCATTCCTTCAGACACCTCAGTCCCTTGCTCAGTCTCTCTCTATAGTGCCTGTCAGTGTAGTTTCGGAAGATGGCTGTACCTCAGATTGTCAGCGATCTGCATTATTATGTATACGTGAAGAAAAGGATCTGGTAAGTTCAACATTAATCACATTCATTCTAAAATAAAAAGTTCATTAATATTTAATGTAAGTGGTAGAACCCAATTAATTCACTACTATATTTCAGTTCTCAAAAGCTAGAGTTATACGAGAAACTTCAACGTCTGATAAAGAACAATCCTAAGCCTAGAGTCGTCTGTGAGTCGATCGTGAGCTGGTTGATATCCCTTCACCGGAAGTGTGTCCTGCCGAACTTAGGATGCGACTTCTGTCCATTCCACGATTTGCTCTACGTGGCAGTCAGATTGGTCGTCAAATTTCGCCTCAAAAGTGAATCCACCGTTTCGGCTCTTCTAGCAGATATCTACACATGCGAGGGCTCTTTCGACAGACTTTTTTCCGGTAAATTATCTATTGTAAATACCTTTAGATAAAATGAATTGAGTACCAACTAGTTATCTGAGATCAAATTACGATACATATTACTTATGTCTTCTTTTTTTATCTCTGCGTTTCAGGTGCGATATTTAAAGCCGTCGAAACTCTGAACAAGGGCGGAAACAACGACTTCATAAGCCGAAGAGAATCCATCCGAGTCCTAGAATTCATCTTGCGCTCATCCAAAAAGTACAGGATCGCCTACTATCACATGGGGAGGTTCCTTCCAATGGCAGATGTCCCGCTGAGCAACGGTCAATTGCCGCTGATTGCGGCACGCCGAGCGAAGAGCGGGTGGAGGGTTTCTAGGTTGTTTCTCAAGTATAGATCATCTACAAGATAACTTGTAACGGTGAAGAAGAAACCAAATTATGTGAAAATAAAAATCCTCTACAGTTTATATTCATAATGCTATTTGTAAATAATATTCTATTCCTTTTAATATTATATAATAAATCAATCGTTGTCGTTAAAAAATGTATCATTTATCATTATTCCTAAGCCCTATTAAATGTGAGTCCCTCAGGTCTCCTGTCTGAATTATAAAAAATACAACAACAAAACTCTCTATGCTTTACCTGTGAGGTATAACACACTATGTCCATCTTTTACCAATTCAGCATTATTACACATTTGTATTAAACTTTTCTTGTTCTGCCAAGAGCTACAGATAACTATGTCCTAGACCAAATATAAGGAGAGTTTCTTTAATCAAAAAGGACATAATTATAAGTCCTCTTTGATTCGGAGGAAACAACTTTTTAAACAGTTATCCTGAAAACTGAGGCAAATGTGACATAGTGTACATTATCTGCGAGGTACAGATACAAGACCTGGTCGTTAGAATCATTTATGTTTCTTTGATTCGAATATAATCAAATTAGCAAATCTTCGAACTAGTAGATTCTAACAAGCATAACAGCAAAGTTAGCACAGGTTTCAGGTCTTGAAAAGTGAAAAATAAAAAAGGAGCCGCACAAATCGTGCTCAGAGACTATTTTGTTGTAAAATCCAATTTTATATGAAAACAAAAATAAATTGAAAATCTCCATGCTTTGACGGGCATAATGGTGCAGATCAGGTTAATCAAAGACAAAATTATGAATCACAAATGCCAAACCTACAAACGAATTGAAATCGTTTATAGCTTCGAAAAAAAAAAAAGAAATGTTATACCTCCAGTAAAATAATCAGAAAGAAAAACATTTTGGAATAAGCCGAAAAAAACAACAATGAAATTGCTTAATCGGGACCATTATTCTGGCAAATATGTGAGAAAGAATATTACTTAAATTCAAAGTTTATCAGATCTAGTCTCAGGTTAAGACCACCTATTTTTGCGGATTATCCCCAGCAGTAAATCATATCATAAACCTTACTCAACAGAAGGTACAGTTATATTGCACAGATCAGAAATAACCGCTGGTCAGGTAGACCCGCTTTCAAATTAAGGCATCGTATTGCCACCTCCTGTCTCTTATTGAAAATCCAAGATAATGAGCTACTACCATTTAGCTTTAACATCGCAATAAAACAATTAAAAAATACGAAGAGCTCTTAGTATTTTCCACAAATACCTTAGTATCTGAACGTTTTTTAGAACCTTTAGGTCATTATTACAATCAACGAAAAATGTAATAAGAATAATGATTATAAAAACTGAAAAAAATTTTGGTCAGTAAATCTACGAGTGACCCACCACTTCAACTGATCGTGCTGGCGAATTTTAACTTATTATCTATCTTTTTGTAGCTTTAATTCCTCTTGTCGTCAGAGCGTTGATTAAGAAAGGATTTCAACCGTCAAAAATTTAAAAATAAAAACACGGATTAATAGTAGAGATATTGTATTGAATATTGAAAAGCCCTAAGTTCATTTTTGCATGGTGCCTCTCCGGATGGGAAATATAATGTTCGTTTATTTACGGATGTTAGAGCAAAGTTCTCAAATCGTGGCGATTTCAAAGAAGCTTTAATACCTCCTTGAAACAAGAGCATAATAGAATTAAAACAATCAGTTGTGAAATTTTGTTTGTTGATAACGAACAATATGGAAAAGTAGCATTCACCCATTTCCAAAATGACCGACACAGATATAAAAATGCCAAACGTTAGGGATAGAAATAGTACCTTTTTGGACTCTTCTTTAGATACGGTAAAGTGTACCATCATCAATTCTATCGATTTACCTCGAACTAAAACCTCATACAAACATAATACATAGCGTAAATACTGAAAAGTCGTTAAACGATTTAATTTTTCTTTTAATACACTTTTTAATCAGGACATTTTTTCCGCTAAATAATTACGGCATTACAGAATTTAAAAATCCCTCTCCTTGGTCGTGTGGAACGGGGGTGGGGAGAGGGGGTGTCCCGGAGCTACTTATACCACCGGACCCCGCAGGTACCACCGTCATTCCTTCAGACACCTCAGTCCCTTGCTCAGTCTCTCTCTATAGTGCCTGTCAGTGTAGTTTCGGAAGATGGCTGTACCTCAGATTGTCAGCGATCTGCATTATTATGTATACGTGAAGAAAAGGATCTGGTAAGTTCAACATTAATCACATTCATTCTAAAATAAAAAGTTCATTAATATTTAATGTAAGTGGTAGAACCCAATTAATTCACTACTATATTTCAGTTCTCAAAAGCTAGAGTTATACGAGAAACTTCAACGTCTGATAAAGAACAATCCTAAGCCTATAGTCGTCTGTGAGTCGATCGTGAGCTGGTTGATATCCCTTCACCGGAAGTGTGTCCTGCCGAACTTAGGATGCGACTTCTGTCCATTCCACGATTTGCTCTACGTGGCAGTCAGATTGGTCGTCAAATTTCGCCTCAAAAGTGAATCCACCGTTTCGGCTCTTCTAGCAGATATCTACACATGCGAGGGCTCTTTCGACAGACTTTTTTCCGGTAAATTATCTATTGTAAATACCTTTAGATAAAATGAATTGAGTACCAACTAGTTATCTGAGATCAAATTACGATACATATTACTTAGGTCTTCTTTTTTTATCTCTGCGTTTCAGGTGCGATATTTAAAGCCGTCGAAACTCTGAACAAGGGCGGAAACAACGACTTCATAAGCCGAAGAGAATCCATCCGAGTCCTAGAATTCATCTTGCGCTCATCCAAAAAGTACAGGATCGCCTACTATCACATGGGGAGGTTCCTTCCAATGGCAGATGTCCCGCTGAGCAACGGTCAATTGCCGCTGATTGCGGCACGCCGAGCGAAGAGCGGGTGGAGGGTTTCTAGGTTGTTTCTCAAGTATAGATCATCTACAAGATAACTTGTAACGGTGAAGAAGAAACCAAATTATGTGAAAATAAAAATCCTCTACAGTTTATATTCATAATGCTATTTGTAAATAATATTCTATTCCTTTTAATATTATATAATAAATCAATCGTTGTCGTTAAAAAATGTATCATTTATCATTATTCCTAAGCCCTATTAAATGTGAGTCCCTCAGGTCTCCTGTCTGAATTATAAAAAATACAACAACAAAACTCTCTATGCTTTACCTGTGAGGTATAACACACTATGTCCATCTTTTACCAATTCAGCATTATTACACATTTGTATTAAACTTTTCTTGTTCTGCCAAGAGCTACAGATAACTATGTCCTAGACCAAATATAAGGAGAGTTTCTTTAATCAAAAAGGACATAATTATAAGTCCTCTTTGATTCGGAGGAAACAACTTTTTAAACAGTTATCCTGAAAACTGAGGCAAATGTGACATAGTGTACATTATCTGCGAGGTACAGATACAAGACCTGGTCGTTAGAATCATTTATGTTTCTTTGATTCGAATATAATCAAATTAGCAAATCTGCGAACTAGTAGATTCTAACAAGCATAACAGCAAAGTTAGCACAGGTTTCAGGTCTTGAAAAGTGAAAAATAAAAAAGGAGCCGCACAAATCGTGCTCAGAGACTATTTTGTTGTAAAATCCAATTTTATATGAAAACAAAAATAAATTGAAAATCTCCATGCTTTGACGGGCATAATGGTGCAGATCAGGTTAATCAAAGACAAAATTATGAATCACAAATGCCAAACCTACAAACGAATTGAAATCGTTTATAGCTTCGAAAAAAAAAAAAGAAATGTTATACCTCCAGTAAAATAATCAGAAAGAAAAACATTTTGGAATAAGCCGAAAAAAACAACAATGAAATTGCTTAATCGGGACCATTATTCTGGCAAATATGTGAGAAAGAATATTACTTAAATTCAAAGTTTATCAGATCTAGTCTCAGGTTAAGACCACCTATTTTTGCGGATTATCCCCAGCAGTAAATCATATCATAAACCTTACTCAACAGAAGGTACAGTTATATTGCACAGATCAGAAATAACCGCTGGTCAGGTAGACCCGCTTTCAAATTAAGGCATCGTATTGCCACCTCCTGTCTCTTATTGAAAATCCAAGATAATGAGCTACTACCATTTAGCTTTAACATCGCAATAAAACAATTAAAAAATACGAAGAGCTCTTAGTATTTTCCACAAATACCTTAGTATCTGAACGTTTTTTAGAACCTTTAGGTCATTATTACAATCAACGAAAAATGTAATAAGAATAATGATTATAAAAACTGAAAAAAATTTTGGTCAGTAAATCTACGAGTGACCCACCACTTCAACTGATCGTGCTGGCGAATTTTAACTTATTATCTATCTTTTTGTAGCTTTAATTCCTCTTGTCGTCAGAGCGTTGATTAAGAAAGGATTTCAACCGTCAAAAATTTAAAAATAAAAACACGGATTAATAGTAGAGATATTGTATTGAATATTGAAAAGCCCTAAGTTCATTTTTGCATGGTGCCTCTCCGGATGGGAAATATAATGTTCGTTTATTTACGGATGTTAGAGCAAAGTTCTCAAATCGTGGCGATTTCAAAGAAGCTTTAATACCTCCTTGAAACAAGAGCATAATAGAATTAAAACAATCAGTTGTGAAATTTTGTTTGTTGATAACGAACAATATGGAAAAGTAGCATTCACCCATTTCCAAAATGACCGACACAGATATAAAAATGCCAAACGATAGGGATAGAAATAGTACCTTTTTGGACTCTTCTTTAGATACGGTAAAGTGTACCATCATCAATTCTATCGATTTACCTCGAACTAAAACCTCATACAAACAAAATACATAGCGTAAATACTGAAAAGTCGTTAAACGATTTAATTTTTCTTTTAATACACTTTTTAATCAGGACATTTTTTCCGCTAAATAATTACGGCATTACAGAATTTAAAAATCCCTCTCCTTGGTCGTGTGGAACGGGGGTGGGGAGAGGGGGTGTCCCGGAGCTACTTATACCACCGGACCCCGCAGGTACCACCGTCATTCCTTCAGACACCTCAGTCCCTTGCTCAGTCTCTCTCTATAGTGCCTGTCAGTGTAGTTTCGGAAGATGGCTGTACCTCAGATTGTCAGCGATCTGCATTATTATGTATACGTGAAGAAAAGGATCTGGTAAGTTCAACATTAATCACATTCATTCTAAAATAAAAAGTTCATTAATATTTAATGTAAGTGGTAGAACCCAATTAATTCACTACTATATTTCAGTTCTCAAAAGCTAGAGTTATACGAGAAACTTCAACGTCTGATAAAGAACAATCCTAAGCCTATAGTCGTCTGTGAGTCGATCGTGAGCTGGTTGATATCCCTTCACCGGAAGTGTGTCCTGCCGAACTTAGGATGCGACTTCTGTCCATTCCACGATTTGCTCTACGTGGCAGTCAGATTGGTCGTCAAATTTCGCCTCAAAAGTGAATCCACCGTTTCGGCTCTTCTAGCAGATATCTACACATGCGAGGGCTCTTTCGACAGACTTTTTTCCGGTAAATTATCTATTGTAAATACCTTTAGATAAAATTAATTGAGTACCAACTAGTTATCTGAGATCAAATTACGATACATATTACTTAGGTCTTCTTTTTTTATCTCTGCGTTTCAGGTGCGATATTTAAAGCCGTCGAAACTCTGAACAAGGGCGGAAACAACGACTTCATAAGCCGAAGAGAATCCATCCGAGTCCTAGAATTCATCTTGCGCTCATCCAAAAAGTACAGGATCGCCTACTATCACATGGGGAGGTTCCTTCCAATGGCAGATGTCCCGCTGAGCAACGGTCAATTGCCGCTGATTGCGGCACGCCGAGCGAAGAGCGGGTGGAGGGTTTCTAGGTTGTTTCTCAAGTATAGATCATCTACAAGATAACTTGTAACGGTGAAGAAGAAACCAAATTATGTGCAAATAAAAATCCTCTACAGTTTATATTCATAATGCTATTTGTAAATAATATTCTATTCCTTTTAATATTATATAATAAATCAATCGTTGTCGTTAAAAAATGTATCATTTATCATTATTCCTAAGCCCTATTAAATGTGAGTCCCTCAGGTCTCCTGTCTGAATTATAAAAAATACAACAACAAAACTCTCTATGCTTTACCTGTGAGGTATAACACACTATGTCCATCTTTTACCAATTCAGCATTATTACACATTTGTATTAAACTTTTCTTGTTCTGCCAAGAGCTACAGATAACTATGTCCTAGACCAAATATAAGGAGAGTTTCTTTAATCAAAAAGGACATAATTATAAGTCCTCTTTGATTCGGAGGAAACAACTTTTTAAACAGTTATCCTGAAAACTGAGGCAAATGTGACATAGTGTACATTATCTGCGAGGTACAGATACAAGACCTGGTCGTTAGAATCATTTATGTTTCTTTGATTCGAATATAATCAAATTAGCAAATCTTCGAACTTGTAGATTCTAACAAGCATAACAGCAAAGTTAGCACAGGTTTCAGGTCTTGAAAAGTGAAAAATAAAAAAGGAGCCGCACAAATCGTGCTCAGAGACTATTTTGTTGTAAAATCCAATTTTATATGAAAACAAAAATAACTTGAAAATCTCCATGCTTTGACGGGCATAATGGTGCAGATCAGGTTAATCAAAGACAAAATTATGAATCACAAATGCCAAACCTACAAACGAATTGAAATCGTTTATAGCTTCGAAAAAAAAAAAAAGAAATGTTATACCTCCAGTAAAATAATCAGAAAGAAAAACATTTTGGAATAAGCCGAAAAAAACAACAATGAAATTGCTTAATCGGGACCATTATTCTGGCAAATATGTGAGAAAGAATATTACTTAAATTCAAAGTTTATCAGATCTAGTCTCAGGTTAAGACCACCTATTTTTGCGGATTATCCCCAGCAGTAAATCATATCATAAACCTTACTCAACAGAAGGTACAGTTATATTGCACAGATCAGAAATAACCGCTGGTCAGGTAGACCCGCTTTCAAATTAAGGCATCGTATTGCCACCTCCTGTCTCTTATTGAAAATCCAAGATAATGAGCTACTACCATTTAGCTTTAACATCGCAATAAAACAATTAAAAAATACGAAGAGCTCTTAGTATTTTCCACAAATACCTTAGTATCTGAACGTTTTTTAGAACCTTTAGGTCATTATTACAATCAACGAAAAATGTAATAAGAATAATGATTATAAAAACTGAAAAAAATTTTGGTCAGTAAATCTACGAGTGACCCACCACTTCAACTGATCGTGCTGGCGAATTTTAACTTATTATCTATCTTTTTGTAGCTTTAATTCCTCTTGTCGTCAGAGCGTTGATTAAGAAAGGATTTCAACAGTCAAAAATTTAAAAATAAAAACACGGATTAATAGTAGAGATATTGTATTGAATATTGAAAAGCCCTAAGTTCATTTTTGCATGGTGCCTCTCCGGATGGGAAATATAATGTTCGTTTATTTACGGATGTTAGAGCAAAGTTCTCAAATCGTGGCGATTTCAAAGAAGCTTTAATACCTCCTTGAAACAAGAGCATAATAGAATTAAAACAATCAGTTGTGAAATTTTGTTTGTTGATAACGAACAATATGGAAAAGTAGCATTCACCCATTTCCAAAATGACCGACACAGATATAAAAATGCCAAACGTTAGGGATAGAAATAGTACCTTTTTGGACTCTTCTTTAGATACGGTAAAGTGTACCATCATCAATTCTATCGATTTATCTCGAACTAAAAACCTCATACAAACATAATACATAGCGTAAATACTGAAAAGTCGTTAAACGATTTAATTTTTCTTTTAATACACTTTTTAATCAGGACATTTTTTCCGCTAAATAATTACGGCATTACAGAATTTAAAAATCCCTCTCCTTGGTCGTGTGGAACAGGGGTGGGGTGAGGGGTTGTCCCGGAGCTACTTATACCACCGGACCCCGCAGGTACCACCGTCATTCCTTCAGACACCTCAGTCCCTTGCTCAGTCTCTCTCTATAGTGCCTGTCAGTGTAGTTTCGGAAGATGGCTGTACCTCAGATTGTCAGCGATCTGCATTATTATGTATACGTGAAGAAAAGGATCTGGTAAGTTCAACATTAATCACATTCATTCTAAAATAAAAAGTTCATTAATATTTAATGTAAGTGGTAGAACCCAATTAATTCACTACTATATTTCAGTTCTCAAAAGCTAGAGTTATACGAGAAACTTCAACGTCTGATAAAGAACAATCCTAAGCCTAGAGTCGTCTGTGAGTCGATCGTGAGCTGGTTGATATCCCTTCACCGGAAGTGTGTCCTGCCGAACTTAGGATGCGACTTCTGTCCATTCCACGATTTGCTCTACGTGGCAGTCAGATTGGTCGTCAAATTTCGCCTCAAAAGTGAATCCACCGTTTCGGCTCTTCTAGCAGATATCTACACATGCGAGGGCTCTTTCGACAGACTTTTTTCCGGCAAATTATCTATTGTAAATACCTTTAGATAAAATGAATTGAGTACCAACTAGTTATCTGAGATCAAATTACGATACATATTACTTATGTCTTCTTTTTTTATCTCTGCGTTTCAGGTGCGATATTTAAAGCCGTCGAAACTCTGAACAAGGGCGGAAACAACGACTTCATAAGCCGAAGAGAATCCATCCGAGTCCTAGAATTCATCTTGCGCTCATCCAAAAAGTACAGGATCGCCTACTATCACATGGGGAGGTTCCTTCCAATGGCAGATGTCCCGCTGAGCAACGGTCAATTAACGCTGATTGCGGCACGCCGAGCGAAGAGCGGGTGGAGGGTTTCTAGGTTGTTTCTCAAGTATAGATCATCTACAAGATAACTTGTAACGGTGAAGAAGAAACCAAATTATGTGCAAATAAAAATCCTCTACAGTTTATATTCATAATGCTATTTGTAAATAATATTCTATTCCTTTTAATATTATATAATAAATCAATCGTTGTCGTTAAAAATTTTTCATTTATCATTATTCCTAAGCCCTATTAAATGTGAGTCCCTCAGGTCTCCTGTCTGAATTATAAAAAATACAACAACAAAACTCTCTATGCTTTACCTGTGAGGTATAACACACTATGTCCATCTTTTACCAATTCAGCATTATTACACATTTGTATTAAACTTTTCTTGTTCTGCCAAGAGCTACAGATAACTATGTCCTAGACCAAATATAAGGAGAGTTTCTTTAATCAAAAAGGACATAATTATAAGTCCTCTTTGATTCGGAGGAAACAACTTTTTAAACAGTTATCCTGAAAACTGAGGCAAATGTGACATAGTGTACATTATCTGCGAGGTACAGATACAAGACCTGGTCGTTAGAATCATTTATGTTTCTTTGATTCGAATATAATCATATTAGCAAATCTTCGAACTAGTAGATTCTAACAAGCATAACAGCAAAGTTAGCACAGGTTTCAGGTCTTGAAAAGTGAAAAATAAAAAAGGAGCCGCACAAATCGTGCTCAGAGACTATTTTGTTGTAAAATCCAATTTTATATGAAAACAAAAATAAATTGAAAATCTCCATGCTTTGACGGGCATAATGGTGCAGATCAGGTTAATCAAAGACAAAATTATGAATCACAAATGCCAAACCTACAAACGAATTGAAATCGTTTATAGCTTCGAAAAAAAAAAAAGAAATGTTATACCTCCAGTAAAATAATCAGAAAGAAAAACATTTTGGAATAAGCCGAAAAAAACAACAATGAAATTGCTTAATCGGGACCATTATTCTGGCAAATATGTGAGAAAGAATATTACTTAAATTCAAAGTTTATCAGATCTAGTCTCAGGTTAAGACCACCTATTTTTGCGGATTATCCCCAGCAGTAAATCATATCATAAACCTTACTCAACAGAAGGTACAGTTATATTGCACAGATCAGAAATAACCGCTGGTCAGGTAGACCCGCTTTCAAATTAAGGCATCGTATTGCCACCTCCTGTCTCTTATTGAAAATCCAAGATAATGAGCTACTACCATTTAGCTTTAACATCGCAATAAAACAATTAAAAAATACGAAGAGCTCTTAGTATTTTCCACAAATACCTTAGTATCTGAACGTTTTTTAGAACCTTTAGGTCATTATTACAATCAACGAAAAATGTAATAAGAATAATGATTATAAAAACTGAAAAAAATTTTGGTCAGTAAATCTACGAGTGACCCACCACTTCAACTGATCGTGCTAGCGAATTTTAACTTATTATCTATCTTTTTGTAGCTTTAATTCCTCTTGTCGTCAGAGCGTTGATTAAGAAAGGATTTCAACCGTCAAAAATTTAAAAATAAAAACACGGATTAATAGTAGAGATATTGTATTGAATATTGAAAAGCCCTAAGTTCATTTTTGCATGGTGCCTCTCCGGATGGGAAATATAATGTTCGTTTATTTACGGATGTTAGAGCAAAGTTCTCAAATCGTGGCGATTTCAAAGAAGCTTTAATACCTCCTTGAAACAAGAGCATAATAGAATTAAAACAATCAGTTGTGAAATTTTGTTTGTTGATAACGAACAATATGGAAAAGTAGCATTCACCCATTTCCAAAATGACCGACACAGATATAAAATTGCCAAACGTTAGGGATAGAAATAGTACCTTTTTGGACACTTCTTTAGATACGGTAAAGTGTACCATCATCAATTCTATCGATTTACCTCGAACTAAAAACCTCATACAAACATAATACATAGCGTAAATACTGAAAAGTCGTTAAACGATTTAATTTTTCTTTTAATACACTTTTTAATCAAGACATTTTTACCGCTAAATAATTACGGCATTACAGAATTTAAAAATCCCTCTCCTTGGTCGAGTGGAACGGGGGTGAGGAGAGGGGGTGTCCCGGAGCTACTTATACCACCGGACCCCGCAGGTACCACCGTCATTCCTTCAGACACCTCAGTCCCTTGCTCAGTCTCTCTCTATAGTGCCTGTCAGTGTAGTTTCGGAAGATGGCTGTACCTCAGATTGTCAGCGATCTGCATTATTATGTATACGTGAAGAAAAGGATCTGGTAAGTTCAACATTAATCACATTCATTCTAAAATAAAAAGTTCATTAATATTTAATGTAAGTGGTAGAACCCAATTAATTCACTACTATATTTCAGTTCTCAAAAGCTAGAGTTATACGAGAAACTTCAACTCCTGATAAAGAACAATCCTAAGCCTAGAGTCGTCTGTGAGTCGATCGTGAGCTGGTTGATATCCCTTCACCGGAAGTGTGTCCTGCCGAACTTAGGATGCGACTTCTGTCCATTCCACGATTTGCTCTACGTGGCAGTCAGATTGGTCGTCAAATTTCGCCTCAAAAGTGAATCCACCGTTTCGGCTCTTCTAGCAGATATCTACACATGCGAGGGCTCTTTCGACAGACTTTTTTCCGGTAAATTATCTATTGTAAATACCTTTAGATAAAATGAATTGAGTACCAACTAGTTATCTGAGATCAAATTACGATACATATTACTTATGTCTTCTTTTTTTATCTCTGCGTTTCAGGTGCGATATTTAAAGCCGTCGAAACTCTGAACAAGGGCGGAAACAACGACTTCATAAGCCGAAGAGAATCCATCCGAGTCCTAGAATTCATCTTGCGCTCATCCAAAAAGTACAGGATCGCCTACTATCACATGGGGAGGTTCCTTCCAATGGCAGATGTCCCGCTGAGCAACGGTCAATTAACGCTGATTGCGGCACGCCGAGCGAAGAGCGGGTGGAGGGTTTCTAGGTTGTTTCTCAAGTATAGATCATCTACAAGATAACTTGTAACGGTGAAGAAGAAACCAAATTATGTGCAAATAAAAATCCTCTACAGTTTATATTCATAATGCTATTTGTAAATAATATTCTATTCCTTTTAATATTATATAATAAATCAATCGTTGTCGTTAAAAATTTTTCATTTATCATTATTCCTAAGCCCTATTAAATGTGAGTCCCTCAGGTCTCCTGTCTGAATTATAAAAAATACAACAACAAAACTCTCTATGCTTTACCTGTGAGGTATAACACACTATGTCCATCTTTTACCAATTCAGCATTATTACACATTTGTATTAAACTTTTCTTGTTCTGCCAAGAGCTACAGATAACTATGTCCTAGACCAAATATAAGGAGAGTTTCTTTAATCAAAAAGGACATAATTATAAGTCCTCTTTGATTCGGAGGAAACAACTTTTTAAACAGTTATCCTGAAAACTGAGGCAAATGTGACATAGTGTACATTATCTGCGAGGTACAGATACAAGACCTGGTCGTTAGAATCATTTATGTTTATTTGATTCGAATATAATCAAATTAGCAAATCTTCGAACTAGTAGATTCTAACAAGCATAACAGCAAAGTTAGCACAGGTTTCAGGTCTGGAAAAGTGAAAAATAAAAAAGGAGCCGCACAAATCGTGCTCAGAGACTATTTTGTTGTAAAATCCAATTTTATATGAAAACAAAAATAAATTGAAAATCTCCATGCTTTGACGGGCATAATGGTGCAGATCAGGTTAATCAAAGACAAAATTATGAATCACAAATGCCAAACCTACAAACGAATTGAAATCGTTTATAGCTTCGAAAAAAAAAAAAGAAATGTTATACCTCCAGTAAAATAATCAGAAAGAAAAACATTTTGGAATAAGCCGAAAAAAACAACAATGAAATTGCTTAATCGGGACCATTATTCTGGCAAATATGTGAGAAAGAATATTACTTAAATTCAAAGTTTATCAGATCTAGTCTCAGGTTAAGACCACCTATTTTTGCGGATTATCCCCAGCAGTAAATCATATCATAAACCTTACTCAACAGAAGGTACAGTTATATTGCACAGATCAGAAATAACCGCTGGTCAGGTAGACCCGCTTTCAAATTAAGGCATCGTATTGCCACCTCCTGTCTCTTATTGAAAATCCAAGATAATGAGCTACTACCATTTAGCTTTAACATCGCAATAAAACAATTAAAAAATACGAAGAGCTCTTAGTATTTTCCACAAATACCTTAGTATCTGAACGTTTTTTAGAACCTTTAGGTCATTATTACAATCAACGAAAAATGTAATAAGAATAATGATTATAAAAACTGAAAAAAATTTTGGTCAGTAAATCTACGAGTGACCCACCACTTCAACTGATCGTGCTGGCGAATTTTAACTTATTATCTATCTTTTTGTAGCTTTAATTCCTCTTGTCGTCAGAGCGTTGATTAAGAAAGGATTTCAACCGTCAAAAATTTAAAAATAAAAACACGGATTAATAGTAGAGATATTGTATTGAATATTGAAAAGCCCTAAGCTCATTTTTGCATGGTGCCTCTCCGGATGGGAAATATAATGTTCGTTTATTTACGGATGTTAGAGCAAAGTTCTCAAACCGTGGCGATTTCAAAGAAGCTTTAATACCTCCTTGAAACAAGAGCATAATAGAATTAAAACAATCAGTTGTGAAATTTTGTTTGTTGATAACGAACAATGTGGAAAAGTAGCATTCACCCATTTCCAAAATGACCGACACAGATATAAAAATGCCAAACGTTAGGGATAGAAATAGTACCTTTTTGGACTCTTCTTTAGATACGGTAAAGTGTACCATCATCAATTCTATCGATTTACCTCGAACTAAAAACCTCATACAAACATAATACATAGCGTAAATACTGAAAAGTCGTTAAACGATTTAATTTTTCTTTTAATACACTTTTTAATCAGGACATTTTTTCCGCTAAATAATTACGGCATTACAGAATTTAAAAATTCCTCTCCTTGGTCGTGTGGAACGGGGGGGGGGGTGAGAGGGGGTGTCCCGGAGCTACTTATACCACCGGACCCCGCAGGTACCACCGTCATTCCTTCAGACACCTCAGTCGCTTGCTCAGTCTCTCTCTATAGTGCCTGTCAGTGTAGTTTCGGAAGATGGCTGTACCTCAGATTGTCAGCGATCTGCATTTTTATGTATACGTGAAGAAAAGGATCTGGTAAGTTCAACATTAATCACATTCATTCTAAAATAAAAAGTTCATTAATATTTAATGTAAGTGGTAGAACCCAATTAATTCACTACTATATTTCAGTTCTCAAAAGCTAGAGTTATACGAGAAACTTCAACGTCTGATAAAGAACAATCCTAAGCCTAGAGTCGTCTGTGAGTCGATCGTGAGCTGGTTGATATCCCTTCACCGAAAGTGTGTCCTGCCGAACATAGGATGCGACTTCTGTCCATTCCACGATTCGCTCTACGTTGCAGTCAGATTGGTCGTCAAATTTCGCCTCAAAAGTGAATCCACCATTTCGGCTCTTCTAGCAGATATCTACACATGCGAGGGCTCTTTCGACAGACTTTTTTCCGGTAAATTATCTATTGTAAATACCTTTAGATAAAATGAATTGAGTACCAACTAGTTATCTGAGATCAAATTACGATACATATTACTTATGTCTTCTTTTTTTATCTCTGCGTTTCAGGTGCGATATTTAAAGCCGTCGAAACTCTGAACAAGGGCGGAAACAACGACTTCATAAGCCGAAGAGAATCCATCCGAGTCCTAGAATTCATCTTGCGCTCATCCAAAAAGTACAGGATCGCCTACTATCACATGGGGAGGTTCCTTCCAATGGCAGATGTCCCGCTGAGCAACGGTCAATTGCCCCTGATTGCGGCACGCCGAGCGAAGAGCGGGTGGAGGGTTTCTAGGTTGTTTCTCAAGTATAGATCATCTACAAGATAACTTGTAACGGTGAAGAAGAAACCAAATTATGTGCAAATAAAAATCCTCTACAGTTTATATTCATAATGCTATTTGTAAATAATATTCTATTCCTTTTAATATTATATAATAAATCAATCGTTGTCGTTAAAAAAGATATCATTTATCATTATTCCTAAGCCCTATTAAATGTGAGTCCCTCAGGTCTCCTGTCTGAATTATAAAAAATACAACAACAAAACTCTCTATGCTTTACCTGTGAGGTATAACACACTATGTCCATCTTTTACCAATTCAGCATTATTACACATTTGTATTAAACTTTTCTTGTTCTGCCAAGAGCTACAGATAACTATGTCCTAGACCAAATATAAGGAGAGTTTCTTTAATCAAAAAGGACATAATTATAAGTCCTCTTTGATTCGGAGGAAACAACTTTTTAAACAGTTATCCTGAAAACTGAGGCAAATGTGACATAGTGTACATTATCTGCGAGGTACAGATACAAGACCTGGTCGTTAGAATCATTTATGTTTCTCTGATTCGAATATAATCAAATTAGCAAATCTTCGAACTAGTAGATTCTAACAAGCATAACAGCAAAGTTAGCACAGGTTTCAGGTCTTGAAAAGTGAAAAATAAAAAAGGAGCCGCACAAATCGTGCTCAGAGACTATTTTGTTGTAAAATCCAATTTTATATGAAAACAAAAATAAATTGAAAATCTCCATGCTTTGACGGGCATAATGGTGCAGATCAGGTTAATCAAAGACAAAATTATGAATCACAAATGCCAAACCTACAAACGAATTGAAATCGTTTATAGCTTCGAAAAAAAAAAAAGAAATGTTATACCTCCAGTAAAATAATCAGAAAGAAAAACATTTTGGAATAAGCCGAAAAAAACAACAATGAAATTGCTTAATCGGGACCATTATTCTGGCAAATATGTGAGAAAGAATATTACTTAAATTCAAAGTTTATCAGATCTAGTCTCAGGTTAAGACCACCTATTTTTGCGGATTATCCCCAGCAGTAAATCATATCATAAACCTTACTCAACAGAAGGTACAGTTATATTGCACAGATCAGAAATAACCGCTGGTCAGGTAGACCCGCTTTCAAATTAAGGCATAATATTGCCACCTCCTGTCTCTTATTGAAAATCCAAGATAATGAGCTACTACCATTTAGCTTTAACATCGCAATAAAACAATTAAAAAATACGAAGAGCTCTTAGTATTTTCCACAAATACCTTAGTATCTGAACGTTTTTTAGAACCTTTAGGTCATTATTACAATCAACGAAAAATGTAATAAGAATAATGATTATAAAAACTGAAAAAAATTTTGGTCAGTAAATCTACGAGTGACCCACCACTTCAACTGATCGTGCTGGCGAATTTTAACTTATTATCTATCTTTTTGTAGCTTTAATTCCTCTTGTCGTCAGAGCGTTGATTAAGAAAGGATTTCAACCGTCAAAAATTTAAAAATAAAAACACGGATTAATAGTAGAGATATTGTATTGAATATTGAAAAGCCCTAAGCTCATTTTTGCATGGTGCCTCTCCGGATGGGAAATATAATGTTCGTTTATTTACGGATGTTAGAGCAAAGTTCTCAAATCGTGGCGATTTCAAAGAAGCTTTAATACCTCCTTGAAACAAGAGCATAATAGAATTAAAACAATCAGTTGTGAAATTTTGTTTGTTGATAACGAACAATATGGAAAAGTAGCATTCACCCATTTCCAAAATGACCGACACAGATATAAAAATGCCAAACGTTAGGGATAGAAATAGCACCTTTTTGGACTCTTCTTTAGATACGGTAAAGTGTACCATCATCAATTCTATCGATTTACCTCGAACTAAAAACCTCATACAAACATAATATATAGCGTAAATACTGAAAAGTCGTTAAACGATTTAATTTTTCTTTTAATACACTTTTTAATCAGGACATTTTTTCCGCTAAATAATTACGGCATTACAGAATTTAAAAATCCCTCTCCTTGGTCGTGTGGAACGGGGGGGGGGTGAGAGGGGGTGTCCCGGAGCTACTTATACCACCGGACCCCGCAGGTACCACCGTCATTCCTTCAGACACCTCAGTCGCTTGCTCAGTCTCTCTCTATAGTGCCTGTCAGTGTAGTTTCGGAAGATGGCTGTACCTCAGATTGTCAGCGATCTGCATTTTTATGTATACGTGAAGAAAAGGATCTGGTAAGTTCAACATTAATCACATTCATTCTAAAATAAAAAGTTCATTAATATTTAATGTAAGTGGTAGAACTCAATTAATTCACTACTATATTTCAGTTCTCAAAAGCTAGAGTTATACGAGAAACTTCAACGTCTGATAAAGAACAATCCTAAGCCTAGAGTCGTCTGTGAGTCGATCGTGAGCTGGTTGATATCCCTTCACCGAAAGTGTGTCCTGCCGAACATAGGATGCGACTTCTGTCCATTCCACGATTCGCTCTACGTTGCAGTCAGATTGGTCGTCAAATTTCGCCTCAAAATTGAATCCACCGTTTCGGCTCTTCTAGCAGATATCTACACATGCGAGGGCTCTTTCGACAGACTTTTTTCCGGTAAATTATCTATTGTAAATACCTTTAGATAAAATGAATTGAGTACCAACTAGTTATCTGAGATCAAATTACGATACATATTACTTATGTCTTCTTTTTTTATCTCTGCGTTTCAGGTGCGATATTTAAAGCCGTCGAAACTCTGAACAAGGGCGGAAACAACGACTTCATAAGCCGAAGAGAATCCATCCGAGTCCTAGAATTCATCTTGCGCTCATCCAAAAAGTACAGGATCGCCTACTATCACATGGGGAGGTTCCTTCCAATGGCAGATGTCCCGCTGAGCAACGGTCAATTGCCCCTGATTGCGGCACGCCGAGCGAAGAGCGGGTGGAGGGTTTCTAGGTTGTTTCTCAAGTATAGATCATCTACAAGATAACTTGTAACGGTGAAGAAGAAACCAAATTATGTGCAAATAAAAATCCTCTACAGTTTATATTCATAATGCTATTTGTAAATAATATTCTATTCCTTTTAATATTATATAATAAATCAATCGTTGTCGTTAAAAAAGATATCATTTATCATTATTCCTAAGCCCTATTAAATGTGAGTCCCTCAGGTCTCCTGTCTGAATTATAAAAAATACAACAACAAAACTCTCTATGCTTTACCTGTGAGGTATAACACACTATGTCCATCTTTTACCAATTCAGCATTATTACACATTTGTATTAAACTTTTCTTGTTCTGCCAAGAGCTACAGATAACTATGTCCTAGACCAAATATAAGGAGAGTTTCTTTAATCAAAAAGGACATAATTATAAGTCCTCTTTGATTCGGAGGAAACAACTTTTTAAACAGTTATCCTGAAAACTGAGGCAAATGTGACATAGTGTACATTATCTGCGAGGTACAGATACAAGACCTGGTCGTTAGAATCATTTATGTTTCTCTGATTCGAATATAATCAAATTAGCAAATCTTCGAACTAGTAGATTCTAACAAGCATAACAGCAAAGTTAGCACAGGTTTCAGGTCTTGAAAAGTGAAAAATAAAAAAGGAGCCGCACAAATCGTGCTCAGAGACTATTTTGTTGTAAAATCCAATTTTATATGAAAACAAAAATAAATTGAAAATCTCCATGCTTTGACGGGCATAATGGTGCAGATCAGGTTAATCAAAGACAAAATTATGAATCACAAATGCCAAACCTACAAACGAATTGAAATCGTTTATAGCTTCGAAAAAAAAAAAAGAAATGTTATACCTCCAGTAAAATAATCAGAAAGAAAAACATTTTGGAATAAGCCGAAAAAAACAACAATGAAATTGCTTAATCGGGACCATTATTCTGGCAAATATGTGAGAAAGAATATTACTTAAATTCAAAGTTTATCAGATCTAGTCTCAGGTTAAGACCACCTATTTTTGCGGATTATCCCCAGCAGTAAATCATATCATAAACCTTACTCAACAGAAGGTACAGTTATATTGCACAGATCAGAAATAACCGCTGGTCAGGTAGACCCGCTTTCAAATTAAGGCATAATATTGCCACCTCCTGACTCTTATTGAAAATCCAAGATAATGAGCTACTACCATTTAGCTTTAACATCGCAATAAAACAATTAAAAAATACGAAGAGCTCTTAGTATTTTCCACAAATACCTTAGTATCTGAACGTTTTTTAGAACCTTTAGGTCATTATTACAATCAACGAAAAATGTAATAAGAATAATGATTATAAAAACTGAAAAAAATTTTGGTCAGTAAATCTACGAGTGACCCACCACTTCAACTGATCGTGCTGGCGAATTTTAACTTATTATCTATCTTTTTGTAGCTTTAATTCCTCTTGTCGTCAGAGCGTTGATTAAGAAAGGATTTCAACCGTCAAAAATTTAAAAATAAAAACACGGATTAATAGTAGAGATATTGTATTGAATATTGAAAAGCCCTAAGCTCATTTTTGCATGGTGCCTCTCCGGATGGGAAATATAATGTTCGTTTATTTACGGATGTTAGAGCAAAGTTCTCAAATCGTGGCGATTTCAAAGAAGCTTTAATACCTCCTTGAAACAAGAGCATAATAGAATTAAAACAATCAGTTGTGAAATTTTGTTTGTTGATAACGAACAATATGGAAAAGTAGCATTCACCCATTTCCAAAATGACCGACACAGATATAAAAATGCCAAACGTTAGGGATAGAAATAGTACCTTTTTGGACTCTTCTTTAGATACGGTAAAGTGTACCATCATCAATTCTATCGATTTACCTCGAACTAAAACCTCATACAAACATAATACATAGCGTAAATACTGAAAAGTCGTTAAACGATTTAATTTTTCTTTTACGAAACGGGGGTGGGGAGAGGAGGTGTCCCGGAGCTACTTATACCACCGGACCCCGCAGGTACCACCGTCATTCCTTCAGACACCTCAGTCCCTTGCTCAGTCTCTCTCTATAGTGCCTGTCAGTGTAGTTTCGGAAGATGGCTGTACCTCAGATTGTCAGCGATCTGCATTATTATGTATACGTGAAGAAAAGGATCTGGTAAGTTCAACATTAATCACATTCATTCTAAAATAAAAAGTTCATTAATATTTAATGTAAGTGGTAGAACCCAATTAATTCACTACTATATTTCAGTTCTCAAAAGCTAGAGTTATACGAGAAACTTCAACGTCTGATAAAGAACAATCCTAAGCCTAGAGTCGTCTGTGAGTCGATCGTGAGCTGGTTGATATCCCTTCACCGAAAGTGTGTCCTGCCGAACATAGGATGCGACTTCTGTCCATTCCACGGTCCGCTCTACGTTGCAGTCAGATTGGTCGTCAAATTTCGCCTCAAAATTGAATCCACCGTTTCGGCTCTTCTAGCAGATATCTACACATGCGAGGGCTCTTTCGACAGACTTTTTTCCGGTAAATTATCTATTGTAAATACCTTTAGATAAAATGAATTGAGTACCAACTAGTTATCTGAGATCAAATTACGATACATATTACTTATGTCTTCTTTTTTTATCTCTGCGTTTCAGGTGCGATATTTAAAGCCGTCGAAACTCTGAACAAGGGCGGAAACAACGACTTCATAAGCCGAAGAGAATCCATCCGAGTCCTAGAATTCATCTTGCGCTCATCCAAAAAGTACAGGATCGCCTACTATCACATGGGGAGGTTCCTTCCAATGGCAGATGTCCCGCTGAGCAACGGTCAATTGCCGCTGATTGCGGCACGCCGAGCGAAGAGCGGGTGGAGGGTTTCTAGGTTGTTTCTCAAGTATAGATCATCTACAAGATAACTTGTAACGGTAAAGAAGAAACCAAATTATGTGCAAATAAAAATCCTCTACAGTTTATATTCATAATGCTATTTGTAAATAATATTCTATTCCTTTTAATATTATATAATAAATCAATCGTTGTCGTTAAAAAAGATATCATTTATCATTATTCCTAAGCCCTATTAAATGTGAGTCCCTCAGGTCTCCTGTCTGAATTATAAAAAATACAACAACAAAACTCTCTATGCTTTACCTGTGAGGTATAACACACTATGTCCATCTTTTACCAATTCAGCATTATTACACATTTGTATTAAACTTTTCTTGTTTTGCCAAGAGCTACAGATAACTATGTCCTAGACCAAATATAAGGAGAGTTTCTTTAATCAAAAAGGACATAATTATAAGTCCTCTTTGATTCGGAGGAAACAACTTTTTAAACAGTTATCCTGAAAACTGAGGCAAATGTGACATAGTGTACATTATCTGCGAGGTACAGATACAAGACCTGGTCGTTAGAATCATTTATGTTTCTCTGATTCGAATATAATCAAATTAGCAAATCTTCGAACTAGTAGATTCTAACAAGCATAACAGCAAAGTTAGCACAGGTTTCAGGTCTTGAAAAGTGAAAAATAAAAAAGGAGCCGCACAAATCGTGCTCAGAGACTATTTTGTTGTAAAATCCAATTTTATATGAAAACAAAAATAAATTGAAAATCTCCATGCTTTGACGGGCATAATGGTGCAGATCAGGTTAATCAAAGACAAAATTATGAATCACAAATGCCAAACCTACAAACGAATTGAAATCGTTTATAGCTTCGAAAAAAAAAAAAGAAATGTTATACCTCCAGTAAAATAATCAGAAAGAAAAACATTTTGGAATAAGCCGAAAAAAACAACAATGAAATTGCTTAATCGGGACCATTATTCTGGCAAATATGTGAGAAAGAATATTACTTAAATTCAAAGTTTATCAGATCTAGTCTCAGGTTAAGACCACCTATTTTTGCGGATTATCCCCAGCAGTAAATCATATCATAAACCTTACTCAACAGAAGGTACAGTTATATTGCACAGATCAGAAATAACCGCTGGTCAGGTAGACCCGCTTTCAAATTAAGGCATCGTATTGCCACCTCCTGTCTCTTATTGAAAATCCAAGATAATGAGCTACTACCATTTAGCTTTAACATCGCAATAAAACAATTAAAAAATACGAAGAGCTCTTAGTATTTTCCACAAATACCTTAGTATCTGAACGTTTTTTAGAACCTTTAGGTCATTATTACAATCAACGAAAAATGTAATAAGAATAATGATTATAAAAACTGAAAAAAATTTTGGTCAGTAAATCTACGAGTGACCCACCACTTCAACTGATCGTGCTGGCGAATTTTAACTTATTATCTATCTTTTTGTAGCTTTAATTCCTCTTGTCGTCAGAGCGTTGATTAAGAAAGGATTTCAACCGTCAAAAATTTAAAAATAAAAACACGGATTAATAGTAGAGATATTGTATTGAATATTGAAAAGCCCTAAGCTCATTTTTGCATGGTGCCTCTCCGGATGGGAAATATAATGTTCGTTTATTTACGGATGTTAGAGCAAAGTTCTCAAATCGTGGCGATTTCAAAGAAGCTTTAATACCTCCTTGAAACAAGAGCATAATAGAATTAAAACAATCAGTTGTGAAATTTTGTTTGTTGATAACGAACAATATGGAAAAGTAGCATTCACCCATTTCCAAAATGACCGACACAGATATAAAAATGCCAAACGTTAGGGATAGAAATAGTACCTTTTTGGACTCTTCTTTAGATACGGTAAAGTGTACCATCATCAATTCTATCGATTTACCTCGAACTAAAACCTCATACAAACATAATACATAGCGTAAATACTGAAAAGTCGTTAAACGATTTAATTTTTCTTTTACGAAACGGGGGTGGGGAGAGGAGGTGTCCCGGAGCTACTTATACCACCGGACCCCGCAGGTACCACCGTCATTCCTTCAGACACCTCAGTCCCTTGCTCAGTCTCTCTCTATAGTGCCTGTCAGTGTAGTTTCGGAAGATGGCTGTACCTCAGATTGTCAGCGATCTGCATTATTATGTATACGTGAAGAAAAGGATCTGGTAAGTTCAACATTAATCACATTCATTCTAAAATAAAAAGTTCATTAATATTTAATGTAAGTGGTAGAACCCAATTAATTCACTACTATATTTCAGTTCTCAAAAGCTAGAGTTATACGAGAAACTTCAACGTCTGATAAAGAAGAATCCTAAGCCTAGAGTCGTCTGTGAGTCGATCGTGAGCTGGTTGATATCCCTTCACCGAAAGTGTGTCCTGCCGAACATAGGATGCGACTTCTGTCCATTCCACGGTCCGCTCTACGTTGCAGTCAGATTGGTCGTCAAATTTCGCCTCAAAATTGAATCCACCGTTTCGGCTCTTCTAGCAGATATCTACACATGCGAGGGCTCTTTCGACAGACTTTTTTCCGGTAAATTATCTATTGTAAATACCTTTAGATAAAATGAATTGAGTACCAACTAGTTATCTGAGATCAAATTACGATACATATTACTTATGTCTTCTTTTTTTATCTCTGCGTTTCAGGTGCGATATTTAAAGCCGTCGAAACTCTGAACAAGGGCGGAAACAACGACTTCATAAGCCGAAGAGAATCCATCCGAGTCCTAGAATTCATCTTGCGCTCATCCAAAAAGTACAGGATCGCCTACTATCACATGGGGAGGTTCCTTCCAATGGCAGATGTCCCGCTGAGCAACGGTCAATTGCCGCTGATTGCGGCACGCCGAGCGAAGAGCGGGTG
The DNA here is from genome assembly GCA_948150685.1 of Rhaphigaster nebulosa. Lineage (NCBI taxonomy): Eukaryota > Metazoa > Arthropoda > Insecta > Hemiptera > Pentatomidae > Rhaphigaster > Rhaphigaster nebulosa. The sequence goes on along the minus strand of OX411306.1, from coordinate 99,394,554 downwards.
GAGGGTTTCTAGGTTGTTTCTCAAGTATAGATCATCTACAAGATAACTTGTAACGGTAAAGAAGAAACCAAATTATGTGCAAATAAAAATCCTCTACAGTTTATATTCATAATGCTATTTGTAAATAATATTCTATTCCTTTTAATATTATATAATAAATCAATCGTTGTCGTTAAAAAAGATATCATTTATCATTATTCCTAAGCCCTATTAAATGTGAGTCCCTCAGGTCTCCTGTCTGAATTATAAAAAATACAACAACAAAACTCTCTATGCTTTACCTGTGAGGTATAACACACTATGTCCATCTTTTACCAATTCAGCATTATTACACATTTGTATTAAACTTTTCTTGTTTTGCCAAGAGCTACAGATAACTATGTCCTAGACCAAATATAAGGAGAGTTTCTTTAATCAAAAAGGACATAATTATAAGTCCTCTTTGATTCGGAGGAAACAACTTTTTAAACAGTTATCCTGAAAACTGAGGCAAATGTGACATAGTGTACATTATCTGCGAGGTACAGATACAAGACCTGGTCGTTAGAATCATTTATGTTTCTCTGATTCGAATATAATCAAATTAGCAAATCTTCGAACTAGTAGATTCTAACAAGCATAACAGCAAAGTTAGCACAGGTTTCAGGTCTTGAAAAGTGAAAAATAAAAAAGGAGCCGCACAAATCGTGCTCAGAGACTATTTTGTTGTAAAATCCAATTTTATATGAAAACAAAAATAAATTGAAAATCTCCATGCTTTGACGGGCATAATGGTGCAGATCAGGTTAATCAAAGACAAAATTATGAATCACAAATGCCAAACCTACAAACGAATTGAAATCGTTTATAGCTTCGAAAAAAAAAAAAGAAATGTTATACCTCCAGTAAAATAATCAGAAAGAAAAACATTTTGGAATAAGCCGAAAAAAACAACAATGAAATTGCTTAATCGGGACCATTATTCTGGCAAATATGTGAGAAAGAATATTACTTAAATTCAAAGTTTATCAGATCTAGTCTCAGGTTAAGACCACCTATTTTTGCGGATTATCCCCAGCAGTAAATCATATCATAAACCTTACTCAACAGAAGGTACAGTTATATTGCACAGATCAGAAATAACCGCTGGTCAGGTAGACCCGCTTTCAAATTAAGGCATCGTATTGCCACCTCCTGTCTCTTATTGAAAATCCAAGATAATGAGCTACTACCATTTAGCTTTAACATCGCAATAAAACAATTAAAAAATACGAAGAGCTCTTAGTATTTTCCACAAATACCTTAGTATCTGAACGTTTTTTAGAACCTTTAGGTCATTATTACAATCAACGAAAAATGTAATAAGAATAATGATTATAAAAACTGAAAAAAATTTTGGTCAGTAAATCTACGAGTGACCCACCACTTCAACTGATCGTGCTGGCGAATTTTAACTTATTATCTATCTTTTTGTAGCTTTAATTCCTCTTGTCGTCAGAGCGTTGATTAAGAAAGGATTTCAACCGTCAAAAATTTAAAAATAAAAACACGGATTAATAGTAGAGATATTGTATTGAATATTGAAAAGCCCTAAGCTCATTTTTGCATGGTGCCTCTCCGGATGGGAAATATAATGTTCGTTTATTTACGGATGTTAGAGCAAAGTTCTCAAATCGTGGCGATTTCAAAGAAGCTTTAATACCTCCTTGAAACAAGAGCATAATAGAATTAAAACAATCAGTTGTGAAATTTTGTTTGTTGATAAGGAACAATATGGAAAAGTAGCATTCACCCATTTCCAAAATGACCGACACAGATATAAAAATGCCAAACGTTAGGGATAGAAATAGTACCTTTTTGGACTCTTCTTTAGATACGGTAAAGTGTACCATCATCAATTCTATCGATTTACCTCGAACTAAAAACCTCATACAAACATAATACATAGCGTAAATACTGAAAAGTCGTTAAACGATTTAATTTTTCTTTTAATACACTTTTTAATCAGGACATTTTTTCCGCTAAATAATTACGGCATTACAGAATTTAAAAATCCCTCTCCTTGGTCGTGTGGAACGGGGGTGGGGAGAGGGGGTGTCCCGGAGCTACTTATACCACCGGACCCCGCAGGTACCACCGTCATTCCTTCAGACACCTCAGTCCCTTGCTCAGTCTCTCTCTATAGTGCCTGTCAGTGTAGTTTCGGAAGATGGCTGTACCTCAGATTGTCAGCGATCTGCATTATTATGTATACGTGAAGAAAAGGATCTGGTAAGTTCAACATTAATCACATTCATTCTAAAATAAAAAGTTCATTAATATTTAATGTAAGTGGTAGAACCCAATTAATTCACTACTATATTTCAGTTCTCAAAAGCTAGAGTTATACGAGAAACTTCAACGTCTGATAAAGAACAATCCTAAGCCTAGAGTCGTCTGTGAGTCGATCGTGAGCTGGTTGATATCCCTTCACCGAAAGTGTGTCCTGCCGAACTTAGGATGCGACTTCTGTCCATTCCACGATTCGCTCTACGTTGCAGTCAGATTGGTCATCAAATTTCGCCTCAAAATTGAATCCACCGTTTCGGCTCTTCTAGCAGATATCTACACATGCGAGGGCTCTTTCGACAGACTTTTTTCCGGTAAATTATCTATTGTAAATACCTTTAGATAAAATGAATTGAGTACCAACTAGTTATCTGAGATCAAATTACGATACATATTACTTATGTCTTCTTTTTTTATCTCTGCGTTTCAGGTGCGATATTTAAAGCCGTCGAAACTCTGAACAAGGGCGGAAACAACGACTTCATAAGCCGAAGAGAATCCATCCGAGTCCTAGAATTCATCTTGCGCTCATCCAAAAAGTACAGGATCGCCTACTATCACATGGGGAGGTTCCTTCCAATGGCAGATGTCCCGCTGAGCAACGGTCAATTGCCGCTGATTGCGGCACGCCGAGCGAAGAGCGGGTGGAGGGTTTCTAGGTTGTTTCTCAAGTATAGATCATCTACAATATAGCTTGTAACGGCGAAGAAGAAACCAAATTAGGTGCAAATGAAAAATCCTCTACAGTTTATATTCATAATGCTATTTGTAAATAATATTCTATTCCTTTTAATATTATATAATAAATCAATCTTTGTCGTTAAAAAAGATATCATTTATCATTATTCCTAAGCCCTATTAAATGTGAGTCCCTCAGGTCTCCTGTCTGAATTATAAAAAATACAACAACAAAACTCTCTATGCTTTACCTGTGAGGTATAACACACTATGTCCATCTTTTACCAATTCAGCATTATTACACATTTGTATTAAACTTTTCTTGTTCTGCCAAGAGCTACAGATAACTATGTCCTAGACCAAATATAAGGAGAGTTTCATTAATCAAAAAGGACATAATTATAAGTCCTCTTTGATTCGGAGGAAACAACTTTTTAAACAGTTATCCTGAAAACTGAGGCAAATGTGACATACTTTATCTGCGAGGTACAGATACAAGACCTGGTCGTTAGAATCATTTATGTTTCTTTGATTCGAATAAAATCAAATTAGCAAATCTTCGAACTAATAGATTCTAACAAGCATAACAGCAAAGTTAGCACAGGTTTCAGGTCTTGAAAAGTGAAAAATAAAAAAGGAGACGCACAAATCCTTCTTAGAGACTATTTTGTTGTAAAATCCAATTTTATATGAAAACAAAAATAAATTGAACGGAAATAATTTGACGGGCATAATGGTGCAGATCAGGCTAATCAAAGACAAAATTATGAATCACAAATGCCAAACCTACAAACGAATTGAAATCGTTTATAACTTCGAAAAAAAAAAAATGTTATACCTCCAGTAAAATAATCAGAAAGAAAAACATTTTGGAATAAGCCGAAAAAAACAACAATGAAATTGCTTAATTGGGACCATTATTCTGGCAAATATGTGAGAAAGAATATTACTTAAATTCAAAGTGTATCAGATCTAGTCTCAGCTTAAGACCACCTATTTATGCGGATTATCCCCAGCAGTAAATCATATCATAAACCTTAACCTCAACAGAAGGTACAGTTTTATTGCACAGATCAGAAATTTGGTATTATGCTTGCAGTAGCTGTTCGGAATTTTAAAACTCAGGAAATTTCGCTTTCTTTAAAGTTTGCAATTTTAAAGTTTTACTTAAAATGCGCTAGAAGCAATTAACCGAGGAAAATATGAATAAAGTGACGAAAATGACGAATTCACTGCCCGATAAAATTTGATTGCAACGGTCTTGGGTGGCAGACGTTCATATTTTCATTCTCTTGTCAGATTACTATCAGTCTAGACGATCAAAAAATTTATTGAAATCAGACACATTTTTTGGCCTCAGCTCCCGGACTAGTTTGGCATTATTGAATTATTTTTGAATAAATATTTTCATTATAATCAAATTCGTAAAGTTCCGCTCAGTAACAAAACTATAAATAAAATTCCACAAAGATTTTCAGCAGTTTTACTATAACCAGACATTTTTGTTCTGTGGAAAGTGTGATGAAAAACATTTATATTAGTGGTCACCATGGCATAGTTTTTAGAGTTTTCATCTCCCTCAGCAAACAGATTGACAATTGTCAAGCATTGGAACACACTAAATCAGTATTTAAAAAAAATAAAGTTCTTATTCCGGGAATGGAAGTGGAAATAGCAGGAGGAGGCTAACCTCTATCTGCTAACTTTGTTAATTAGAAGGCTCTGTCCGCTAATTGTGGAAGTCTCTACTCTCCAAAACACATTAGAACCAAACAAACAAACTCCAAATAAACGCTCTCCACCAACGAATGAGGATTACTTACATTAAATTACGAAACCGATAGAATTGCTCAAAAATTTGTAGTGTGATTAAAAATTGAATAACAAGAATAAATAATTATATTATTCGATAAATATGATGAATTAGTGGTAGAATCCAGATAAAATACGGATATATTTTTTTTTATGAAGTGAAACGAACAAATAATACAGACATATTTTTTTATATGGCTGATATGGTCATTATCAACATAATATTCAATTAAACAAATTAATCCTTTTAAATTTAAATTTTATTAATTACTCTTATCAGTTTCGATTTAGGCTAAAAAATATAGATTGATAATGTTGATTTGGTGGCTAGATCAGAGGCAGAGTCACTATGAAATAGACCCCTACAGCTTCGAAATAGTGAGAAGCTTGCAATACCTGGGCTCTATTATTAATGATACCCTGGAATAGGAAGAAGAGGTTAGAAAGAGAATAAAAGCTGGGAATAGAGCCTATTTCTCCATCTCAAGGCTAATCAGAAGCAAGCTTTTTAGCCGTTCCACCAAGTTTATGCTGTACAAGCCCTAATAAGACAGGTAGTCACATACGGTAGAGAAACTTGGACTCTCAACAAGAAAAATATCAATCTACTTGACAGGTAGGAGCGAATAATTCTTTGGAGAATTCTGGGGGTTGTGTGTGAGGATGGTCAGTGGCGGCGAAGGAAAAATGGATGTATCCAAATTGAGTCCCGATAATTTTAATGAGATGGCGAACTGTACCAATTGAGTCCCACCAAGGACCCAACACTACCCAAACTGAGTCCCGGACCTTTTTCCAGGTATTGGATCCGGCTTATCAGCGGTGCCTAGAAACAGTGAGGAGCTAGGTCGTTTGCCAAATATTTTGTGCGTTCAAGCATAAGTCACTAAGTCCAGTTAGTGAATTTTGTGTATATTTTTATATGGGTTTTTTAAAGTGTTAAATCAAATCTGAAGCGTTTTGAATAAAAAATTTGGTTAATATACTTCATTCCTTAGAAGAATACTCTTTTCATTACTTATAATTCATCGGACACTTCGAACCAATCTAAAATTCAATTATTTCGTTTTAAAATATTTTATGAATCTAAAATTATCTATTTCTGGATCCAAAATAATATTTTATATTATTTATAACACTTTGAATAAGGTCTTAAGTATTCAAATTAAATTAAATATTTTATGGCACTATGATATGCAAATCTGGGTTCTAAACCATGTATATATTATAATATTAAAACATTATGTATAGTATGATCAAGAAATAGTAGATTTCAATTTTAAAAGTTATCCAACTAAAGAAATATATGTCCACTCTATAGTAATAAATACTGTTCTGATTAAATATGATTCAATAGACCTATCAGAACTCTGTATAATTTAATTATATCAATTCATTAAATTTATCCCTTCTATTTAATATTACTTTTATTTTTTTTACTACGATTATGGTCAAAACGGTGGTGTAAAAGAACAATATTTACTATTTCTTGATCACAAATAATGTTTTTTATTGCAACATGTACATGGTCAAGAAGTCAGTCTTGCATGGGATGTCATAGTATATTGAATTTAATTTGAATATTTAAAATCTTGTTCAAAGTTTAAGTAAAACATTATTTGTGATCCAGAAATAGTAGATTTTAGAGTAATAAAATTATTTAAAATGAAATATTGAATTTTAAACCTATCTGAAGAATCCATTAATTATATATACTGAGAACAGTATTATTCTACTGATTGAAGTATATTAAAAAATTTTTTTTATTTGAAACTGGCGTCAGATTAGGTATTATAGACATAATTGGATTATGGTGTTATCCAAAATTAATAGTAAAAATGTTGGCGTAAAAATTCCAAAGGTTTGACGCTCTGTTGAATCGTTGCCGTTAGTTTTAGCTTAAAATGTAAGTTGACCTTTTTTGTAGGTGATTTTGAGCTGAAGAATTTTTGTTTGAAACTTTTTTTGATAAAATGCTTATTTCTAGAAAAAGGCTCACTTCTAGGTTTCTTTCTTGAAATACCGAACATTTCATAGGTTTGACCCTCCGTTGCCGTTAGTTTTAGCTTTGAATGTACTAAACTTTTTATGTAGGTAACTTAGGAAAAACACTATTGTTTGTAATTTTTGTTCGATAAAATGCATATTTCCTGAAAAAAGAAATAAAAATAAAAAAATAATAATTTTATTACAGTTTATTTTGGCTGCTTTGAGAAGTTTTAATAAAGCTACCAATATTGATTTTCGGATGACACGTACTTACAGTTAGAGTGAAGCAAACAATAATAATTGATAATTTAGAATAAAATAAGTAGGCTTCAATGATGTGGTGGAACATCTGACTAAGTTTGCTATGTAGCCTTACTTACATATATTATCATTATTGACAAAACTAAAACAAATGAAATATTGATTGGGAGCGTATTATTTTGGGCACAGCTGACGGTGGCCCTGTCTATGTTACTTTAAATTCTCATTATTTCTTATAATTAATTCAGCATATGATGTAATAGTTAAGCATAATTACTGTTAGTCATAATTTATATTTATTTCCCCTCATAAGCTTAATCTTTCGGCTATAAATTTCAAATTGCATGCATCTTATTAACTGCAGCAACCTCCATAACATCCGACTGATTTAAATTGTTAATAACAATACTGTATTTTACTTATGTAATTTTTATTTGTTATTATTTGTTAAATAAAGTCTATCTTATGCTTCTGGCTTGCTATGCAACCCTTAATTGTTGCTTGATGACTGATGTCAGGGGAAAACATCTGGTGGACGTTCAAGCAAAATTGTAAAAACTGTATAGTTCAATTCTTCACTTTGCAAATCATTTTCACCTGACAACAAAACTAAATCATACAAAGGTTTATCTGACTGTAATTTCATTCAAAATATACTCAGTCCTTGTATGTCGTTTTTCCACCAGCCAGAAATCATTTATCACACAAAATTCACAGTGACTTATGCTTGAGCGCTCGCGATATATGAGAAACAACCCAGCAAGTTTCACGGTGTCTCTGGGTAACGCTAATAAGCTGGACCCGATACCTGAAAAAAGGTATGGGTCCGAAACACACGTAGACGGGACTCAATTTTCCTTGCATAGAATACTGACTGGGACTCAGTTGGTACCTTTTTTGGCATTTGGGACTCAATTTGGATTCTCCCGGAAAAATAGCGAACTGTCCCAGCTCTACAAAGACATTAGCATCTCCTCTCACATCAAGATACAGAGGCTAAAATGGCTTGGCCGTGTGATGAGGATGAGTGCTGACAGAGTGACTAGTAGGGTGTACAGAAATGTTCCGGATGGCCAGCGTCCACGCGGTAGGCCAAAGGGCCGATGGAGGGATGGGGTAGGACAAGATCTTCGGCAGCTAAGGATCTCTGTCACAGAACCGACAGATCGAGAAAAATGGTTGGCAATTGTTGAGCAGACCAAGGGTAGCATCAGCGCCTGTTGAGCCGATAGAAGAAGAAGAAGATTGTTGATTTGGTAAAAATAATAAATATGGTACAATAATAATAAATACTTCATTCAGACAAGGAACGCATCAAGGCCCGATACAGAGCCTTTCGGCTATACGGATCTGGCAGTGGCGGTGTTTAACATAAACGCAATGCATATACCCACCCCTGCTAGGAAACATATAAATGTAGACTTTCAGTTTATATGAAATAGTCTTTCTTCTCCTGAATTAGGTTTGATCTTCGCTTTCATCTTCCGGCGGGCTCCCAGAAAGATGAAAGCTTCTTCTGTCCTCTTCTCTCCTGATTGAAGTGGGTTGGGCCAACTGCTATCTTCCACTCGTACGCAAAGGCTTTGTAGTACAGATAATTTTCTATAGTTATAAGTTGAGGGAACTCTCTTTAGCTCAGAAAATAGAGCTCTATTCCCCTATTCGGCTTGGCTCTCATGCAGGCAATGACATCGAGCTCGGCGGCCTCCGGTGGGCCAATTGCAAACATAGGTACCAAGTCTCATAAAAATAGACCAAATCGTTTTCATTTATAAGAAGGGTATGTGGTTTGATGTAGCTTAATCATTGATCAAAATAATGGAGGGATATGAAATGCAGTCACAGGCAGAGCCATTCAAACGAAGAAACTCGCAATAGAACGGAATGAGAGACAAAGTCTTCTGGAGACTTTTTGGTATAAACCCGATATTAGTCGCGGGCAATATGAGAGATCAGAAACTGACTTTTTTAAGTTTCTCTCACTATACAGTAAATACAGAGATCGTAGGCGGATCTGTGCAGTTTAGAGGACATGGCAGCCAAGTGATAAGGCTCAACCACACCGGCATTTAGTAAGAGTTTGTTAGACAGACAGCGACAAAAGTCATACGAAATTTATTAGGTTGTTTATTTGAATAGAACTAAATATTTTTTGCTGATTCAATAATTTCATTATAATAGAATGAAATTATGATGACAAAATTTAATTGATTAATTGGATATTTATTTCGCAAACTATGACTTTTTTAAAAAACGAAACCTCTTTTATAGCTATGTCAAATCGTCTATTTATTAAATAAATACATTTATTAATTAATACAACAAAAAAGTTTCAATTTTTGATCGTTTACAGGCTCTAAAAAGTGAAATAAAGTAGATAAAGGTAGTAAATAAAGTAGATTTGCCAGTAAATAAAGTAAATAAGTAAATAAAGTAGATAGTAAATAAAGTAGATTTGCCGCTAAACCAGTAGGAAATTTGACTACCTGGGAGTACCGAGTCGATGGAATGAACGGCTAAATGGCTAAGGTGGAAAATGGTCTGTTTTTTAAGAAACCTGGGTAAAACATATTTTATCGATTTCATTATTTTAGCTCACAAATTATTTCTAAATTTCATCTATCTAATTAAATTTTATTATCGGAAAACTTACATAGATTACCTAAAGTTTGAGATGAAGCAATGCCTTCCGACTCCAATGAGATCATCATTATTTATCATTAAAAACGAATTTCCGGATGCTTCGTCGGGATATGCATGAGAGGTATTTTGAGATTTATCTTTAAAATTGATTTTGCCCTAAAAGGATAAATAATTAAAAAAAAAATTTTTTAATTTTAATAACTAAATCGCACGCATATTTAAGTTTGAGATGAAGCCATGCCTCCAAACTCTGACAAAATTGTGTATTGCAAAAGCGAAATAAACTATCTGGAGTGATAATTCACTAATTAGAAATAACATGTTAAATTAATTAATCAAATAATTATTTTAATAATAAATAAATTAATAATGTAATTAACGTACTTCATAAATGTGACAAAATAGTTAAGTTATACAGGTATATACATCAAGAAATTACCTTGGCCATTTAAAAGACAAGTATGGGAAGGTAATTCAATAAACTTTACTTGCGGTTTGATTTTGATAAATAAATTAATTTGGAAACTGGGACGTTAACTAATTCGTTTTAGGAGTTGCCATAGACTGCTGTACAGTTGTCTTGTTTAACTTGAAATTTGTTGAACAACTAGAGAAAAAGAAACACAGCAAGAATACAAAATTAATAATTAATAGTAATATAAATTACTGTGAAAATTGGAGTATGGGAATAATAATTTGTAAAGAGTTCTAATTTGATTTTTATTCCTATTCTATTTCAAAACTCGATCTTTTATAAAGAGTGAAGGATAAAGAAGATAAAGATAGGAATAACTAATAAAACAAACCACGAATTTCAAAATTCTTCGTCGAGATTTTTATGAGAAGTTGAGATTTATCATTAAAATTAATTATGTCCTAAAAAGATAAATCATTTTTAAAAAAATCAATTCTATTAGTGCTACCCCAATTAGTTTTAAAACTTAAAAAACAAAATTTAATATCATTAGGTATGTATTATTAATTATTTTAATAAATAAATCTTACGCATATTTGAATATTGATATAATTTATATAAAATCAGTAGGTATATTCAGTCCTAGTGAAAATTAAAAAAAAAAAAACTGTTTTGAACAAATCCTGTATTTTCTACAATGAAAATTGTGGATGTAGGCAAATGAAATATTACAAAACAAAGGAATACAAAAACACAAATAGATGAATTTAGTATTATATATGTAGCGACGAAGAAGGGATAGATGGGGTATTAACCATCCCAATAATTGGAAATCCCCAAAAGGTGGGAAATTTGAGAATTGAGAACCTGTTTCAAACTGCAAAAAAAGTAGAAGAACATTTTCCTCAAAGCGTCACAATATTTAAAGCCAATCCCAATACTTTTTTTTATGACTTAGGTGAGGAAATGTTTAATTCGATTAAGAATAGTGGGCTGTATTTTAATTCACCAACTTTATTTTATTATTTTACAAAGTTTTGGCTTAACATGCCATCATCAGGTACATTATATGTTGGAGCTAAAAGTGTTCTATTGTATGGATTTATTCATACCTTTTGTGCAAGAAATTGGAATTTTGTCGATAGTATGTTTTGTTTGAATAGAAAAAAAATATTTGTCAAGTTTCAATATTCGCAATAGTTAAGTGAAAAGTTCAAATTCAAAAGAGTTGGGGAATACGACAATATTTCACAATATAATTTGGGAAATTTAAATATTTAATATAGTTGGAAAATCCGGTCAAAATTGTAGGGAAATTTTAAATTCTACCTCTTTCAATACATTTTTATAGCGGTGGCCTGGTGGCGAGGTATTTCAGCCAAAAATGTTTCTCCCAACCAGTACCTGCACTTCGATCCCTATAGCTAAGCGCTCCCCGCCCTCCAATTCTTTAGCGATAAAATTTTATTTTACTAATTAGACAGCTTTAACTATGTTTTTTTCTTCAAATTGTTTTAACCACATCTATCCCTGAAGCTCTACAACACTCTGTTTTTTTATTCAAAATCTAAAGCGCTTTTTTCCAATTAAATATTGTTACTACTCTTATTTGACATATTACAACCTTCAAACATAGTTATAGGCAATTCTTTGTTAATAAGGAGTAAGTTGCAATTTACAGAACGAAAATCGGACATTCCGTTTGAAAGAAAATTTAGTTGTAAATTTTCCTAACTTTGAAGGGGATGTGGTGGCCATAAAATTAACTAAAACGGTGAGATTTAGCCTACAGGCTTAGACTTCTATAGTTTAAGTTTCTATTAGTGGGCCCGTGTTCCAACGCAGCAGCGGCGAATTAGAATTTTACCTTAAATGCACTGGGAGCCCAATTAGAGAAAAGAAGAATGAGGTGTATCCAAATATTTTTTTTTCTATTTCTTGGTCAAAAACCAGACAGCACTTCAACTTCATCTATATTTTATTGAAAACAAAAAGTTTCTCCTCTTGTACAAGGTAGAACGACAACTGCCCAGTACATATTAATTCTTAAATAGCCAAATTACAAGAAGAGAAAATCGCAGGAGACTTTCTGCAGGCAACTTGACAACTCCCTTCCTATGACATACGCATCTCTCCTATCGATCTCGGTGTGAACCCGGCATTACAGTAGTAGGTACTAATAGACCAACGAGCTGGATCAGTAGTTTTATCAAAAATTTCATTCAGGATTTATAATTAACAAATAAATGAACTGTTACATATCGCTGGCAAATAAAAGTATTGGCATTAGGCCTAATTTTATAAAGTAAACATTAAGGAAGTACAATAAGATTGTGAAATTAGATTCAAAACAGTAAGTATATGAACATGTATTGTTGATTGCAATTAAAAATACTTTAGAAAATCATGTTTAACAACTAAATTTTGGTCAACAGAAGCAAGATGGAAAATCAAGACACTATACATAAAGTTAATGAATCATTTAATTTAATTTAATTTCATTTATCTACTTATCAGAGTGGATGTAATTGACCTTAGATGCAATTTAAGCTGAAGTTGGCCAGAGAGGGGAGGGAGGAGGAGTGCCATCAATGAATAAAAAAAACGCTAATAAGTAGAACTAATTTTTTTATTGTAAGCTGACATATCGGCCTAAGTTGCAGGTCTTCATCAAAGCAGTTTGAACTGTCAAGGCAGACATCTAAGGAGGAATTGTGACAGTGATGAAGGCCCACTATAAAACAATAAGTTCCACTTATTAGTGTGTTTTTTTCATCATTGACCGCACTCCCTTAACATCCGCTGTTTAAATATCTACTTACTAATTCTCTTTTGTAAATGTTAGAGGATGAATCTAAAAGGAAAATCTAGATTTCATTTTAAATCTAGTATCAGTCTGGGATTAATATAAAAAAAAAAAAAAAATTAAAGAGTTGTCTTGTTTAATTAGCCAAAGTTTGTCAAACAGTATAAGTAATCATCATGGATAAGGTAAACCACATTTGATAGAACATTGCCTTAACCATGGTAATAGCCTACATTATTTGACCAAAAAATTATATAACAAAAACAAAACATAATTAAATGAAGAAACAGTTTGATTTGATTGCTTTATTATTCACTGTGTTTGATTCCTAATCGAAAATTTTCCTGGATTTTTTACAATAACAAAGGTACCCTTTGGGATTTTTTTTAAACTAACCACAAGACAGAGTAAACCAAATTTAAACAGTGATAATAATGGTTCAATGATTATTTTCTAAGATCTATAAATAAGTTTGCAATTTGAGGTAGGAAAATAACCAAAAAATAAATAGAAAGTGGTAATGTCATAGAGTTTACAGTATGAATAAGAAAATACAATCATTACTCTATTAATATCATTGAATGATATCAGTGTGAGTGTGATGGGGTTCAGGACAATACAAATGAGACAAAGGCTTGGATTATGGGAATTTCTTTTCACTTACCTTGGCTTGAAAAATGCTGAAAATATTTATTTTATAGATTATTATATAACCCTTGTATAAACCTATTGTATAAACTTATGCTGAAATGATGGATTCAAAAATTAACAGTAAGGACAAATGCAGTTGTGATCTCTCAACTCTTCTACTAGAGTTCTATTTTTAAATCAATAGGTTTTTAAGAATTTCCTCATTGATTGATCTTCTGGCCAGTATTACCTGGATTCCGAATTTCAAGAGGAGGCAAGTAATGATGACCTGCCATCCTATTATATGAAAATCATTAACATTTTTCCTATTGTGGAACTAGGTTTTGCAGTATCAAATAATGAATAGACAGAATAAGGCAAGGAACTGGCAGCAAAGTTTTGACACCCCCTTAAGCTTCTTAATCAAAATTGAAGATATGGCTGTGTGTTATGCATAATAGTACAATGTTAGTTATTAATTTGTATTACTACATAGCATAATTTGATTTTGAATTTTATTGTAGTAAAGGCCAATTCGAAGACCTCCGTCAATCAAGGCCTGTGATATTTTCCACCTGCAGTTTATACCCCTATAATGGAGATCATGGTGCATGTTGGGGCAGCACCTCAGTATTCTCAAGAAGGGGCAACAGTAACCTGTAGATTAAATTTTAACCTAATAACTCTGGCTATAGTAGGTAGTTAACCTGTAGGACCTGTTAGTTAACCTGCCTTCTAACTCCTGTTGGAGTTCATGAGGCCATTAAAACCAATAAACAGCATTGGGTTTATGAGAAAATTATAAATTAATTCAATTGTATTACTAATAAATTTAACTTAATCATGTCCAATTGGTAAAGGTAGCTTATCAAACAGAGTCTCAAATTCATTATATTTTCAAATTCATTGTGAGAAACTTTCGGTGTCCAGCACCATATTCATCTCTTTCTTGTCATTACTCTGTCATAAGGGAGAAGGGAGAGGTGTTATTTTGAACATTAGTCCATCGTCTAAATTATTTTTTTGTATATTACCCCTGTACACTAAAGGGTTTACAATCAATTGAAAATAAATTATAAAATAGTCTACCTACAGTTTCAAACTTAATCAGATATTAAGAAACACAATTGGATAATGACTATTGATGAAAAATGATTAAGAATAGATACTCGTTTATAACAAATCAATACAATTCAACATAATTAAAAAAAGAAAACATTTTTAACATTATTTATTAAATAAATGTGAAATATAAATAGACAGGATTTGTACATCTGGTGTAAATGAAATTGATGTATTTCAAATATTATATAAGAACGATCATTATTGTTTTATAAAAACTGTTAAACAAAATTGTAAAATGTTCTCCAAATCTACTCATAACTTACATAACTGTAGATGTAATTAGTGACTCACTTGAGAAAGTTCGTACCGCCCTTGGGGATGTTCATTTTAGATGCCTTTACTATCCGTGAAATACATGAGATATTTTCAAAAGACCGATAGGAGAATACCTAAAAATGATCACACATACAAAAGTGAATGGTTAATACATAGACATTTAAATGAAAGTTCAATTGAATACCTTATTTTAAAATAAAATGATCCTTACAAGTTATAATTTTTAAAAAAATTTTATTACCACGAAGGGTCCTGGAATTAGTGGTTGTTAAGGTGTACTGTTTTTTTTAACTAGCATTTATGCAAGAAGGTGATATGATACCTAAACCACGTTTTTCCAGCAACCAACAGCCAGATTTTTCCCCAACACATTGAAAATCAGGTGCCCACTTAGAAGAGGCTAGAAGTTGCACAAGTTGGTCTTCCAGTCCCAGATTTCATTCACGGTTGATGTAGTGAAAAAATAAAATTTCTTTGTCAAGCTAGAACTGGGACTGGGAGTTAACGGTACAGTGTTACTCCATGTTCAGTTATAATGAAAAATAATAAAAAAATGATCTAATAAGAATGTCTTTGGCGTTTTATTTATTTTTATCTTTTCGTTTTACTATTTTTGTTATTTTGTTATCTGACGTTTTATTATTTTTATCTCTTTATAAAAATAAAAATAATTAGTATTTTATAGTTATCACTTTATTTAATTATGAAGAATACTATACAATTGTAAATTAACTATCAGAATTATTTATCAAAAATAAAATAAACATGATTATGGAAATTTGTTCTGCTTAGAATCATTATAGCTATAGATCTAATGTATTTAATTGATACAACTGCAACAATTACAACAATGTGATGCTATTTGATACATGAAGAAATATAGAATGAACAACTATGCATCGAGGTCATGATAATCGGGAATCGGTCAGGTTAAAATAAACCATAATTTAATTATGGCTCATTGTAAATCATTTGGGGCAATGTTTTGATTCCAGTAGGCCATCATCATTGATAAAAATAAAAGAGGAAGTAGTTGTGTCGGGAGATAAGATACAACCAGAGTGTTTGTGCCAGAGGCACTTTGGGTAAATTGTTAACTAGCCTAGGATGGTCGAGTGTGTATCATAAATCAAGGATATGTCTAAGGGAAAACAACACAAATTACATTATAATTTTGTTTATTTGTTGGCTATGGTTTAATTAATTAATTAACCCTTATAGTAACACGATAAGCCTGAGAGGTCTGTGGACAACAATCTTTCCCCCTCCAGACTTCCACTTTGATTTCCGGAGCTGACTTCCTCCACCTATTTCTGGAGAAGTTATTGTTACTGATTATTTGAAGTTGTTGAGTTAGTTTTATAATTTATTTTCAACTACATACTTCAATACCATCATTGAAAGCATAGTTCTTCCACCTTTTCTAAGACATACCAGGCCTAAGATACCTATGATGTAAATTTCTGAATAGGCTTCACAGGCCTATCGTGTTTTTTAAGAGTGTTCTAGGTCTCAAAATCCAAGAATATTTTTGTGTAATATAACCAATTTTTTAAGTTTATTTGGTCACTTAGTGTGAGAGCGGAAACATTCTTAACTCATTATGTAAATACCAGTAATAAAAATATTTTAAGAAAGAAAGTGTTTAATATATAATACAATTACTGAAAGAACTACAGCTCATTTTGTAGTTACAAAAACAGAGAAAACTAAAATGGCATGTGACAGCTGTAGAAGTCCTGTTTTTGGGAAACATCACAAAAATTGTGTCCATTGTCCATAAAATTATTATTACATTAGTAATAACTGAAAATCTTTTACTTGTTTTTATTAATGAAAATATTTTTTTAACATAAATTTTATTTTTCCATAATTTGTGATAAGTAATATTATGTAAGTACCAACAAATTCAAAAATTTTACATTAAATTAATGTTTATTTTGAACTTTTTATTATTTTCCAATAATAATTAAAAAAATGTGAAATATTATATTACAATGCAAGAAACAATTAAATATTGTTTGAAGTATAAAGGGTGTTATTGCAAGGAATAAGGTTAAGAAGCAATGAAAAAGGTAATTATCGATGAAGACTAGATAATACTTATACTCTTAATATCAGTATTTTATTACCAATGATCTTCTTCTAAATGACAGATCCGAATATTTTAATTTCCTTTATTTATCTTGAACAATACCAAATACTGATGTTATTTAAGAATCATATGCACAATTAAAAAAAAAAAATATGCAAACTATTAGGGAAACACAGAGCATGGTCAAGGAAGGTATGGTTAAACATTATTTTCTAGTAAGATGTGAGATTGAAAATGGAAGGAGACTGAAGGAAAGTGGAAGGTATGCAAGATTTAGTCTCCAAGCTGGTCTTGATACCCTTTTAACAGAGACTAAACTCCATATTAAAAAATAAAAATGTAAATTAAAATTATCCAGAAGAGTTAATCTTTTTAAAGAATAATCATTTATAACTTTTACTATAATTACTTAAAAACCATAATTATATATTTCTCAGCCTTATTTTTTATTTTAATTCATGAATAGAAAATTACATAAAAATATCATCAATCATTGAATTTGATTCACGATAAACCCATTCAGACATTAAAATCTAGGCATGAAATAAATTAAATAGAGAAACCTACCTAATACTATAACACTAACAAATTTAATAAAAACGTTTTTGTTATTTTGGAGATTTGTTAATACATATTGACTGATTTTCACTTTCTTAAATTGCTTTATAATATAGTTTTAGGTTTTTAATCAAATATTTTATGGATATGAAGATATGCAAGAACACATATTCATAGGTATTTAATAAATATTCTAAATTTTGTTCCTCTATATTTCTTCGATCATGCTCATTGAAGAAAAATACAGAACACATAATTCTTATTCATTTCACACTTTTCTTTTATTATTGAAGGTAATTGAGGATAAAATTATTAAGAATTCTCAATGCTATTTTATACTTATTTAACTAAAACCATTAAAAAAAAGAATTTATCATATAAATCCTTAGAACATAATAATAAGCCGGACGAACAATTATCTATTTTAGTGGCAGTCAAAGACAGAATCCAGCACTGACCTTATTTATAAATATGTGAGGAGTTTTCTATAAAAAGTTAATATATCTATTTTTGGAAAATTATTACAAAAAATTATTAGAGGCATCTCATGGAGAAGAATCTGTACCACTACGACCCATGAAGATTCTTGGGTTCAGTACTAGGTAAGGTCCGTACTGTTCCTAAGCCAACGGTTGTGCAAGGAGGTGATTTGGCCGAGATCACGCTCAACCGCCAGGTTTTTCCCCCAATTATACAGACTGGGTGATCCCCAGGAGGGTTTCCCGATACCACAGGGCCGATCCATGGCTGATAACAGAATAAATAATTATCTGCCACAGCCGGCCTTGAGCCCGAGACCGTTGCATTGTAACACAATGCCTTACCACTGAGCAACTCCACTCCCATCTCATGGTGATAAAGCAAATATTTATTGTAATTGTTGATGGGAAACACCTATTTGGCAGAGGAAAATTTAAGATTTGAAATAAGCTGAATAATTTTTGGATGAAGAACATTAATTCTTCAAAAAAAATTTTGTTTTTGAGAAGTGGATGCAATAACTTTAGATAGAAAACTCCTCATACATAGTTATCAATCAAACAAAATAGTCCATACTATTGAGAACCGTTAGTTTCATATTTATTTAAACCCAAGATATAAATTTAATATTCTTAAAATATTTCAAAAATAACAATATTGAGTCAACATTAATTAGAAACTTTCAAAAATTGATTGTAAACAGTAAAATTAAAATAAGCATTCCTTTCACAAAGCCATTCTTCACTGAACTGATGATTTTCATTCAAAAATGTATTGTGGTCAACTTGATATATAAACAGGTACGTTAACATGAAATATGAAACTTCCTAAATTATTTCTGGAAATTAAAAATGAATTAATGGTCATACAATTTTATTTCAACATAATTTTTGCCAAAAGCTGACTCAGTTATAATTAATTAAAATATTTATTAAATGCACTTAAATATTTATGTTTTGAGAATATTCAACTTTGCTTCTTAAATAGATAGGCGTTAGTATACTATCCTTAATTAGTTAAATTTCCAACATTAGAAAATGATAATTCTCTGAATTTTGAAAAAAAATTAACTTTTTGAATCATCAGATAGCATTGGTTTATATTGGCTAATTGTTTTATTAGATATACCTGTAATCAATTGTTTATTTTGCTTGTTATTCACACAAAAATAAATCTTATAGTAAGTGATCTTAGATATTCAAAATGATCTGTTTTCCAAGTTATAACGAAACTGCGCCATTAATCAAGTGTCTTGATCGATTTATTACTTACTGATTGTAATCGATAGCAGTAATTTTAGATGTAATTGTACTAGATTGAATGTATTCATTATGATTATTCAAATACTATTAACATTAATAACCCCAATCAAATCATAATTTGTTGATATATTTTATTAAATTAAAATAATTGTAAATACTTGACATAGAATTAACTTCTGTTTAACACAAAACAAGGGCAATGCAGTTCCCTTATCAGTAAAGCCAACTCTTCAGTTCTGCTGGTAGAACTACACTAGATATCGGACTACCGTTGGACCGCGAATGAAAATATATCCGAGTATTGGACTACATAGAGCGTGTAGGATGTTGTAGGCTTCTCCGATTGTCACATAAGTATTCCATCAAACATCCTATCGCGTAAGGGTCGTTCGTAAGGCTATCATCCTATAAACTCCACTTGTTTACTATTACCTCATTAATTGTTATTAATATTTGTTTACTATTAGTCTGCTATCAGGTTGGGTTTTTTCTGTTTTTATTTTGGTTTATTATTTTCAATAATAGACCTTTGGAATCGACCAAGGAAAACATTTTTGTAACCTCCCCCCCCTCTAGCTCCCTCTCAAAATTTGTGGTTTTACGTACTGGACCGATTTTCTTGAGATTAGGTACCACAGTCTCAGGTCACCCGAGGTTGATCCTCGGAATTCGACATTACTATTCGTCTGTTTGTTTCAAAATGGCGGCCAATTAAAGATCTTATAATTCCCATATCTCGGTCATTTATGAAGATAGAGGAGAAATGTAAGATGTTTTGGAATCAGCATTACAAGGCATTAAAATAAGAAAAGAAAGAATGAAAAAAAAACGAAAAATAAAAAAATCTCTATATGTAAATACTTTTGGTTTATTATTTTCAATAATAGACCTTTGGAATCAACCAAGAAAAAAATGTTAGCAACCACTCCTCAAAATTTGAGGTTTTACGTTTCAAGATGCGTGGTATCCAAATATCGAATAAAAAAATTCCTCCGTCTGCCGTCCGTCTTACGCCGTCCGCGGCTTTTCTCCGAGAATACTGGATCGATTTTCTTGAGATTCGGTACCAATGTCACAGGTCACCCCATGATGATCCTCGTAACTCGACCTTACCATCCGTCTGTTTGTTTCAAAATGGTGGCCGATAAGAGATCTTATTAGCCCATAACTCGGCTATTTATCAAGATACAGGGGAAACGTAAGGTATTTTAGAATCAGCATAACAAGGAATAATAAAAAAAAATTCTATAAAATTGCCGATAAAAGATCTTATATGCTCATAACTCGGCCATTTATAAAGATAGAGAGGAAATGTAAAGTGTTTTGAAATTAGCGTACGAAGGCATTAAAAAACAAAACAAAAAAACTATAATAATTGCCGAATAAAGATCGTATATGCCCATAACTTGGCCATTTATAAACATAGAGGAGAAATGTAAGGTGTTTTGGAATCAGCATAACAAGGCATTGAAATAAGAAAAAAGAAAAAAAAACGAAAAAGAAAAAATCTCTATCTGTAAATGCTTTTGGTTTATTATTTTCAATAATAGACGTACGCCGAGGAAGTTGTTGAGGATTTGGAACCACTATCTATAGAAGTAGTAACCGATTTGCTTGAAAAATTGAAGAACGGAAAAGCTCCGTGTGAAGATGGCCTTAGTGCGGAATTCTTTAAGCATGATGGAGAGGAACTTTTAAATCAGTTGTATCAGCTAATAGAAGAAATATGGGGAAAAGAAAGTATGCCTAGTGACTGGAGCGCCAGCCTTATATGCCCAATTTATAAAAAAGGAGATAAACAGCTATGCCATAATTATAGAGGGACATCTCTTCTGGGTGCTGCATATAAAATTTTCTCAAATATAATAGCTAAAAGACTTGGCGACTTCACCGAAAATATACTTGGAGAATACCAGTGTGGATTTAGACGAGGAAGAGGTACCGCTGGTCAAGTTTTTGTAATGAGACAAACTTTGGAAAAATGCTGGGAGTACAAAACTGATCTCCATCTACAATTTATTGACTTTGCCAGGCGTTTGATAGCGTGATTAGAGACAAGTTAATTATTGCGTTGGGGGATTTTCAAATCTGAATAACAGCAACGCGAAAGTTCTATTCAATGGTTTTGTCAGTGATTCCTTTCCGATCTCAATAGGGGTAAGACAGGGAGATGCATTATCCTTCACACTCTTCAACATGGTCCTCCACAGCATAGCATAGTGAACAAGCTCAATGTTAGAGGCCCCATAATTTACTCCTCGAATCAAATCTGCGCTTATGCACACGATATATGTCTGGTAGCAAGAAATATTCGATCACTGCGAGTGACGTTTCAAGCGTTAAAAGCTGAAGGAGAGAAAATTGGCTTCACTGTCAATGAATGTAAGACCAAGTATATTATATGTCAGTCCAAATGGCAATTCAACGATAGAGAGAAACATAGAAATGGAAAGCTGTTGCTTCGAAAGAGTGAAAACGTTGACTTACCTAGAGGCAGAGATTAATGAAGAAAATAAAATGAATGCAGAGATCGATAAAAGAATAATGGAAGGTAACCGCGCCTATTAAGGCAATATTAAGCTTTTCCGTTCTTCCTTATTGTCACAAAAAACAAAAATAAATTTGTACAAAACGTTAATGAGACCGGTTGTGACGTACACTTTCCGAAGTGGACCCTATGCAGTGTCACTGTTAATGTTAAGGATATTTGAAAGGAAAGTGCTCAGGAAAATTTATGGGCCTGCTCTAGACGAGGAAGAATGGCGAATACGAAAAAACATTGAGCTGTATGAGGTGTATGGCAAATGTGACATCGTTGACTTCATGAAAGCTAGGCGAATAGAATGGTTAGGCCATATAAGAATGCCAGTTTATAGAATGCCAAAGAAGATCTTGTTCACCCCTATGCAAGGCATAAGAGGTAGAGGTCGCCCGAGACGACAATGGAGATTTGCGTACGCTGGGAGTAATAAATTGGAAAAGGAATGCATTGTGCAGAGAGCAGTGGTCTGATGTCGTAAGGGAAGCCAAGGCCCACCCCGGGCTGTAGTGCTGTCCAGTAAGTAAGTAAGTAGAGGAGTAATATAAGGTGTTTTGGAATCAGCTTAACAAGGCATTAAATAAAAAATTTAAAAAAAAAAAAAAATCTCTATCTTCAAATGCATTTGGTTTATTATTTTCAATAATAGACCTTTGGAATCGGCCAAAGAAAATATTTTTGTAACTCAAAATTTGAGGTTTTACGTTTCAAGATAAGTAGAATCCAAATATCGAATAAAAAAACATCCGTCCGTCCGCCGTCCGCGAATTTTCTCCGAGACTACTCTACTGATTTTCTTGAAATTCGGTACCAATTTCACAGGTCACACCAGGATGATCCTCGGAACTCGACATTACCATCCGTCTGTTTGTTTCAAAATGGCGGCCGATTAGAGATCTTATATGCCCATGATCCGGCCGTTTTTAAAGATAGGGGAGAAATGTAAGGTGTTTTGGAATCAGCTTAACAAGGCATTCAAATAAAAAAAAAAACGAAAAAAAATCTCTATCTGCAAATGCTTTTGGTTTATTATTTCCAATAATAGACCTTTGGAATCGACCAGAGAAAAAATGTTTGTAACCCCTCTCAAAATTTGAGGTTTTACGTTTCAAGATACGTAGAATTCAAATATTGAATAAAAATCCGTCCGCCCGCCGTTCACAGCTTTTATCCAACTTATGTATTGTATTTAAACGTAAGCTGATGAAATTTCCTACAGAAGGAAAAAAAATCATTTAAATCGGACTAGTATTAGCTGAGATATAGCGTAATGAACTTCGTAGACTAATTCTCCGGCGCGGCTGGTCATCGTGGCCCTAAGCCTCCTGACTTATCTATTGGGCTTCTGACTCCTTCGTATCTCTCTGCTTTATCTCTCCTTGGATTATTTCTGCACTTCCTTTAGCTTCCTCAGTCTTTCCTTTTTGTTTTCCTACTGAAGTGCATATCAAATATTTCCTCTGTATCATTTTACCCTCTGATTACATGTCCTAACTATCACAGCCTCCTTTACATTGACACAGTTTTTTCTTAACACTCCCAGTTCGGCACTCTCACTGCGATCATCTTGGGACAAGCTTCAAATTTCTGTTCCTTTAGTGGCTACTGCTTAATTTTTTTACTTGGACAGAATAGATATTTTTGAAATATTGCTAAGTGGAAATAATAAACCATTATGTAATAATTTTCAGTGTTTTTTTAATGATTAGAATGGGATTTTTGTTTCTACCTACTACTAAATACTTTCATTATTTTTTTCTAATTAGAAACTAATAATTAGAGTGATTAGAAAAAAAATTAGTTTCAAAACACATCTTCAGTTTTTTTTATTACTTTATTTTCACGTATTTCCCAAACATGCAGCGTAATAAGCTAATGAAAATATGTCATGTCCATAATCCCTTATTATAATGTCACTGTGACGTTCTACTGTTGGAATTGAATTAAAATATTAAATAATTAATCTGATCAAACATGAATGGCGACAATTTTGAACTAATAATTTTGGATTATATTTTTGTTAATAAAATGTTCATCTCTACTTTATCTTGTTTTGTGTTATTTTAAGTTTACTTGTAATCATTAAATCATTCAAATTAAACCATTTAAATCATTAAAGGGATGATTATGTTATCCATTCTTAAAAAATATTTATAATCCTTCCTATCTATTTCAATTAACATTTTCAAAGCACTGTAATTTGTTCGGTTAATAAACATTTTTTAATCCCAAACTTTCTTTTTCCTTTTTTCCATAGCAAGATACATTGCCGACATTTTTCTATTTTTTAAAGCATTGTTAAGAGATGAGTACAGGTTAGAATTGCTGATTGGATCTCTTGTAGGACGGTGAGTGGACGAATCAAACTGTAGTCCTACTACAGTCGCCGTCCTACCGCTCCTTAACGCCATTTAACTAATTGCTTTCTATTTCACTCGTATGTCTATTCAATTCGTATTTATTGGAATTATTAAAATTATTACTCATTTAATTAAATATTATTTAAAGTTATTAGTGCTGTCGACTTTCGGTAATCTGGAGAAGTTGTACTAAAAGCAGTAATAATTTAAAATATGGTAAGGGCCCGACCTCAACTGAAAAGCATTCCTTCGAGTATGTATGCCTCTAGAGTGACCGCAGCGAGCAGAAGTCAATAGCTGTGATCTAATCAAAGCAGGAAATTGAAATGAGGGTAAGGTTTCGACCTAAACTGAAAAGAATCCTTTGGGTTTATTTTTTTAATTTGTAATTTTCTCTGTAGCGAGCGAAATTCAACAGCACTAATAATTTTAAATAATATAGATATTATTTAAAATTATTATTGCTGTCGACTTAATTAGATCTAATTAAAGGAGTAATAGTTTTAATAATTCCAATGATTACGAATTTAACAATCGAATCGAAAGCAGTTAGCACAAATCGCGCTAGAGATCGGTAGTGCTGCAATCGCTATGATAAGTAATGTTGTACCACAATATGCTCCAGGTAATAGTAAAATCTGAATGTTCTATGGACAGGTTATAGTTAACCGATAAAATTGCTTTATTATTTATAATTCATTCATAAATATGTTAGGAAATAATGATAATACTTTTTGAATATGTATGTGGTAATAAATTTTTACTTTTGTGTAGTTTACATTAAAATAATGTACGGTCAACTCTAGGATAATATCTTCCAATGTCATTCTCCCAGTAAAAGACTAGTCCAAGTCTATGCATCAACTTAGGACTCATGCGTGATGGAAGTGAAACAATTCTACTGCGACCTTACCCTCTAATAGAAAAAAGTAGAAGTAGGAATGTTATAGTCATGGGAGACCTCAAAGCGAGAACCGGAAGAGACCACAGAAGAGCCCATGAAGGCGAGAAAAAAGTGAACAATAACGGATGGCGCCTACTGAAATTCTGTATTGACAATGATCTTGTGATTGGTAATTCCTTTTATCTCCACAAACTGGTCCACAAGATAACCTTCTCAGCACTGAAGAAAAACGTAAATATCGAGATCGAATATTTATTTTACACCAAGGAAATAAAGAGCTATTTTATAGATGTTAAAGTCATACGAGGAGCTGACTGAAGCTATTAAATTGGGAATGACCACATGCTCTTGATCGCCGATGCCAGAATCCCTTTGGTGAAGAAACTCGGTCAAAACCCTATGAAAGGATTGAAATCGAGCTCCTGTAGGATCTCTGAAAAAGAGAGGATTGATTACGAGAACGAGTGGTGGAGTGAAGAGCTTAGAGCTATCATAAGAGAGAAGAAGAACAACTGGAAAATGTTCTTGCTGAGAGCCGGTTAAGAACACTGGTGGAGCCTGACCTGCAGTTAGAGCAAAGTGCTTTTAGGCCCAACAGAAAAATTACAGATCAGATCTTCACTTTGAGAAATGCCATTGGTAGGCCATGGGACCGCGACCAGAACATCTATCTGGCATTCTTGGACCTGAAGGCAGCAGCGTTCGATTTGGTATCTCGGAAAGAAATTCGAGAGTCCTAGATTAACAGTAAAGAACATTCCTATAAAGCTCCTAAAGGTTATAAAATCAAATTACCCGGAGCCGAAGGATGTTGTGCGCCTAAATAGCCAGGAATCAAGAGTGATTAGCCTGGAGAAGGGAGTTAAACAAGGGGACTCTCTGAGATCTCTTCTCTTTCTTGTATATATGGATGAGATTGCCTTCATTTGCAAAGAGCGCACAGCACGAATGCACATGGGCCAATGGAACATACCATACATCCTGTCGTTATACAGTTTCTCCTTTTTGCAGACATCGTGCTTATTGCCGAGTCCTCCGAGCGATTTCAACAGATAATAACAGATTGGACTGAGGAGCTGAAGAGAAATGGAATGACTATTAATACCAAAAAAAAAGAAGCAAAGTCCTTCAAGTTGGAAGAACTCAGAGGATGTTTTGATTGTCTGTAATGAAGAAGTCATGGAGGTAGTGACAGAATTTACTGTGATCAGTAGATCTGGTAAAATGAATTCGGAAATATCGAGCAGAACCTCTAAGTAAAATCCCATTTACTACCAGATCTGTAATTCTATTATCTGAAAAAGAGAGGTGGGACAAGATGTAAAGATCCGCTTATTCAAATCTGTTTTACAACCTCTACTTGTCGATGGAGCATAGAGCTGGATTCTGAGTGAGAGGATGCAAAGCCGTGTTACTGCAGCTGAAATAAGGTTTTTAGGAGAACTGTGGAGAAAACTTGGAGTGACTGGATTAGAGAAGAACCAAATGTTACACTCGGTGATGGAAACTCTGGAGAAGATGCAACTGAGGGGGTATGGACATATCTGCCGAAAGTTCTATATCAACTACATGGAACGAATTGGGAGACGCAGATTAAAGACCATAGGAGAAATGAGGAACCTTTGCCAGGGAAAGAGACGCATGACACAAATGGCTGGAAGCAACCTCACGCTGTAAGGAAAATGGGTAAAAGAAAACGAAAGAAAAATTAAAAAAATCAAGATTATTATTTTTCATCAAAATTCTGAAAATTAAATATCTTTATAATAACTACGAGTATGTTAATTTGCTAATTGCAGAAGTTATTAACAATATATTTTAATTAAATGGTGATGACGTAAATGATTTTCCTATTCAAACATAGTGCCAAATTCTTCTCAAAGTAGATATTATTATGACGCTACTTGGCCATTTACTGCCTCCGATGTTCAGAATGTTTTAGTACTACTTGTTAACTTAAATGTGAACTGCCACTAGTATAAATCATATTCCATTTGGCAGTAAGTTCCTTTAAGCACGGCGCGCACTAGGCACCGGTCCGGACCGCCCCGCTCCGCTCCGGCCTTTTTAAAAAGTCCGTTCCTATATTTATAACTATACCCCGCGCACTAGACCGGTCCGCCCCGGACCGGCCCAAACCGCGCTTTTCGAACTAATCCTGCAACCGGCCTATTTCCTCCAAAAAGAGACAGACGAAAAGGCCGGTCGGGTGATTATACAGGAAGAGACTCTCTCATATATATAAAACAATAAATAAAAATTCTATATTTCAATAACTTCGCTTAATAACTACTACTCTATGACCTGAAATCAGTAAATACTTGCTTACGTAATTTGTTAATTCAAAATATTTACTATACAGTTTAACTATGGCAATAAAACACAAAGCAATCGTTCAGTGAACAGTTTATTTTTATTAAAACTCTTTAATGGAGTTATTAAAAAGTAATGAATTAAAAAATTACAAGAAGTGTGCAGTGAAGAATCACTTCGTTGTAAAAAATAAGTCGTTCATGTTTGACAGTGGTTCTCAACGTGAGGGACGCGCCCGTCTAGGGGGCGTGATAAAACTAAAGGAGGGCGCGAGTATATAAAAAAAAATATATCGACAAAAAATAAAAAAATGTATTTATTTTACAGAAAACATTCTGACAAAATAAAATACACTTCATAATGATAGGTATATTCCACTTATAAATAGCTATTACACAATGTATTTAATAATTAACTTTATTAAAACTAAATTAAAAACATGATTAATACTTATTAGTGACTCCCTTCGGTTCAGGTTCTAGAATATTCGAGACAAATCTATGCATTAATATTTTGAATATTGAATTGATATATAATGTATTTGAAAATTAGAATCGATATATGCATTATGTGATTATGCGAACTAAATTAAAGAGAAACTAAAGTTATGATTACAGAATGATTTCAGTGAAAATTATTGTAATGGGGAGAGAGGGTGGCGCGATGAAAATTGTGATTGAAAATTGGGTCGCAAATACTAAAAGATTGAGAAACATTGCTTTATAAATTTAATTTTATTCATATAAGTTTTAAAAGTTCATTTGTTATACAATAAAATTAATTATGTGGAGGGCTGTGTTAGCTATGAAGCTTAAAATATGAATACGAAAGTATTTCTATGAGAAGAGTCTAGAAATATAAACTGGGAAAGCGGAAACAGCCGAGAGCATCCGATCTAGCCCGATCTCACTCAATAACATTAATAGAAGTGGGCATTGTTAATGATATTAATTGTTTGTTAAACTGTTATATTACACACGTAAGCGATATCACCAACATATCGAATAAAAGTATCGATACAATATCGAACGGAAGGTATCGATACCACAGAATATCGGAAGTACCGAGAGCCACTGTCGTGCTCATAGATTATAGAATAATATCTTATCCCCTCTCCCCTCAATCCACTCAGCCTTCGGTCTCTATAGGATTAATTAGTTTTAAATATCCCTAATGTATTTATTTTATAACATAAAAAATTGCAGTTAGCGCAGATTGCAAAATTGCAGAACAAGCAAACTCGGCATGCAGATAAAATAGATTTTGTATGTTTTATGAACTATGATTAAAATCAAAATTCTATATTGTACCAACGACTACAACTGATAACTGCTTAAATAATAAATTTAAATTTATTGGCATTCTTCTTCTTAATAATAATTGTTTGATTGTTATTATTAGTGCTTCTAATTTGTTATTACATTAATTATTTTTTTATTGAGGCTTAGGTAATAAATCAAATGAACTAATGACGCTTATTGGTAACAAAAATTTATTGTCCTTTGAAATAAATGATTTTGATTAATTTGTGTCACAAATTCTTTTTATAGTAAATTTTCCTTACGCTTTCAATTAACCTTTCAATTACTTTCCATCCCATCAACAAAATGGTTTTGGAATTCTTAAAACTTACATTCCGTAAATACACTCTCAATTAAAATAAAAACAGATCGGCATTTTTAACTCTTGATTTCGATGTGAATATTTTGTCGCACATTCTACTGGTTTTAATAATATGAGGTTGAAATAGACCATCTCGATTTTTTATTGGTATTAAATTTTTCAATTAAATTCTAAGCATAAGATTGAAAATTGCCATAAAATATTCTTCACATTTAATGTTGTTTAGAGTTTTCGAGCAATATATTACGTTTATACTGAAACACTACAGAGGTTAAAAGTTAAAGAATAGGTACTAAAATAATTGACAATTATCCAATAATTATAATAAATAATAATTCATTTATATCCGATATTAATTTTGAAAATTATTGCTCTATTTGTGACAAGTTTTCAACGGTGTTTTAAAAAACAAAAATTAAGATAAGTAAAATTGGAATTTAAAAATGTGTTTAATGAATATGTGCTCATTATGTGCCTATCTAAATCAAAATCCGAAATGCACGCATCTAAATTCATGTTTAGATGCCAAAGGGTTCCTGATTTATGAGCGATTATTTAAATCTTAAAAAAAAAAATTTGAAGGGTTCCTTCCGCATGGCAAAATATTTAGACCAAAAAATTTTATTTTTCGCTCAAAAATTTGGATATAGCGGTTTTTCACAGTGCTAAAACAATCTGACTCCACTATTGAATGAAAAAATTCTGTTAATATACTTCACTCCGTAAATAAAACCGTCACCATTAAATATAAGTCAATATACCCTTCAAATCGCTCTAAAATTCAATTATTTTGTTTTGAAAAATTGGATCCCTCTGGATCATGAATAATGTTTTTATATTACAGAAAAATACGTTCTATTTATCTGTAATATATTTCTAGTTATACGGTAAGGTTCTTATCCAAGTACATATCATAATATAATAATGTTTTTGATCAGAAAATAGTAAATATCACACTTTTATAACATCACTATAAATATTATCGTTGGAAAAAAAAATAAGAAAATATAAAAACATATAAAACATTATAGAGACCATTTTTTAAAATTAAATATTTAAATTTTGGAGCGTTCTGGCAGGTCTAGTGAGTTATATGTAAAATAGAACAGTATTATTGTATGGTAAAAATGTATGACAGTTTGAAGCAAGACTAACCTGAAAGTGCCCTTCTGGTAGGCCCTGTTGAAGATGATTGAGGCTACTCATAACCCATGTATATAATAAAATAAAAAATAAATTCAATATAGCATAAATTAGATTTGGGGATTAGCTTCTCTTCTTTACACAACATATATTTTAGGATTTTGAATAATCGAAATACTTTATCTGCCTAGTTAGAACTCGAACAAATCATATTACAAAATATGATAAATATCCAGCATATGGGAAAGAGAGGATGAATTATTGAAGTTGTTTGATCAACTATGATGTTATTATGATAAAATTAATAATCGGAATGCAGCCAACATAGTATATTTTTTTTATTGTACAAGCCGGCGTTTCGGCTGAATCATGTGAGCCATGATTCCAGCCTATTATTGTTCGAAGCGGTAACAGTCACCCCATCCCCAATCAAAAAAAAACTTATATGCTTACGTAATATATACATGTCATAATGCGCCGACTCAAAGTCACCTTTTTGTTCACACTAATTTTAATTATTGAAGTTTTAAGTATTGAATAAAGGACATATGACCAGCGATAGCCGGTTTTTATTTAACTATGAGCCACATTTGGGTTACATTTGAGACAGTTGGCAATGCAAACCAACCGGCATCAGCGCGCCTGCTTTTTAATCTCAAAACGTCGCTACTCGAATGAAACAATATAGATTGAATATTTTGATACAATGGAGTGATAGAAGTTGAAGGAATGAAATCGAGTACTACCCCTTCTCTCCTGTTGAGGAGAAATTATTGATGCATTTTATGTAAACCTGTAAGTACCTTCAAAAGCACGTATTATAGAAAAAAATATGTGTATCATACCAAAAATATATTTTGCTTAACTACAAAAATTGGATTCGGAATTGACAAATGTTGTTACCAACATTTGTTGGCTTAAAATATATGCTTTCTTTCGGGTTGAAAATAAAATTAAATCACCCTGGAACAGTCGAATCATTGATGGAGAAAGGGTCATTTCGTAAAAGCTAATAACATCCACTCAGCTAAAAAAGAACCAGTGAAAGTTGCTCATATGCTTAGTCATGAACCAGATTTGCTCACCTTGTATTTTTTTTCGTTTTGTCTAAATTATTTGAATAGAAATTATTGTGTTTTAACTAACAAGTACTCGATTTATAGAAATCTGCTGAAATCAATATCCTGTCTCAGTGCAAACTACTAAATCCATAATTATTGCCTGCTGATAAATCAAGTATACTTTGTTCAAAAAATAATTAAAATTTCTCGATACTTAAATCAGAGTAAGTAATAGTGATTCTTGAAAATCAGTTTCATTTTTCATTCCGGCGAAAGGGTAAAAATCGATCTTGGTCATTATTAAACTAATTTTAATTGTCATCATTTTTTCAGATTTTCCTCAGTGTCTCGCAGAAATGCCTCGAAAAAAAAATGCCAGCAGCCTTTCAGGTGAAACGGTTATCTTTGACTGGAAGAATGTAAAGGAGCTCGATGGATCACTGAGGCGGCCACATTGTTCCATTAGATTCATTAAAGGAAGGTGTTTTCCTTTCGATACTGCTAAATTTCAGATTATTTAATGTCACTTTTGCTGAACAAATCTTTTAATCGAAAATGAATAACTATGTTTTATTATTTGGAAGCCATCAATTTGGATATAATTCTATATATCTCCTAGCTGGAAAAATGTTTGCTAATACTCCCACAAGCTATATCTATTTTTTTTTTTATTGCGAGGTTCATAAAAATTATCTTGTAACAGTACAAAACAATGCTATACTATATCCAAATCGATACATGATTGCAAAATTCCAACTTTGACAAATATGTCCTATACAAGAGGTATTACAGATAGGACAATGCCTTAGAAGTATACTACCTTACTACTGTGGTCCGATCTGTGACTGTATGAAGTTGAAGGATGTTTAGTTCAATTTATTTGTTATATGGTACATGCGTATGGAAAACATCATGCGTAAACTAGGTTTTACTCTTGCCTATGTCAATCGATTAGTTCAAAATTTATTATCTGCAGATTCAGTGGTACGAATGGAACTTTTTCCAATCGTAAATCAATAAATCGCCTATAAATCTTGAATACATTAAAAATATTTCCATTACAGATGAATTGTGCTTTACCAGAAGATCATAGATCTTCAATTTTTCGTTTATCTATAGAAAAAAAAAAAATAAAAAATAACCTGTACCACTACAACCCATGAAGGGTCTTGGGTTCAGTACTTTTTAAGGACCGTACTGTCTCTAGGCCAACGGTTGTACAAGGAGGTGATTTGGCTGAGATCACGCTCAACCGCCAGGTTTTTTCCCCAATTAAGGGTACCCATTTTATAGAGGCTGGTCCCCAGGAGGGTCTCCCGATCCCACAGGGTCGATCCACGGCTGATAACAGAATAAATAACTATCTGCCACAGCCGGTCTCGACTGTCCCGGGACCGGGAGCATTGTAACTTAGTGCCTTGCCACTGAGCTACTCCACTCCCCGTTTATCTCTAAACTTACTATATTTTGTGTTAAAGTTAATAAATAAATATATATATATATATGTATATATGTATGTATCTTATATATATATATATATATATATATATATATATATATATATATATATATATATATATATATATGTATATATGTATGTATCTTATATATATATATATATATATATATATATATATATATATATATATATGTATATATGTATGTATCTTATATATATATATATATATATATATATATATATATATATATATATATATATATATATATATATATATGTATCTTTGGTTTTGAGCCAAAGAACGCTTCACATCCAATTTTTACGTCCTCGTAATTATCAAAGATTTAAAAATGAGCCGACCTTTTAAAAAATGAGCCATTGATCTAAACAAACCATAATATGATGGTGCAATATCTGGGCTATACGCAGGGCGAGGCAAAACGTTTAATCCATGCAGTTTCGATAATTTTTCATTGGTCAAACGAGAACGATGTGCAGGGGCATTGTCGTTTTGCTTGGTTAAAGTTGAAAGCGGGGTACATTGCACTCAAAACTGCATAAACTCTATATGTCTGTTCACAGTAAAGGTGAGTCCCTACTACGGCCGATAAATCGCCAGTAGTTGCATGTGAGTCCTGGTTCACACATTCAAGAAGAACATCATCATCAATGACCGATAGGCGACCTGATATGGGTTCTGCGGTAGTATTTCGATGGATAATTCACTAATAGTAGGAAATCGATAGTAGGAACAATAAAATTCTTATAGGATAATTATAGGACTGAGTTTATGCACAAGGACTTTTGTAGCAGCCTAATATAGGTGGGGTCTTCTGGAAGACGTTTGCTCTCTTCTTGTGCAATAGAATTAGCTGCTGACCCCAGAACTTAAATTAAAATTAAATGTCTTCCAAGTTTGCATCGTATAATACTTCTGGAGACACCGTTTAGATTATTAAAGAAAGGGAAAGGCATGAGTTTAAAACATTGGTAATAATAATTGTTTATGCTATATCTCGATATTTATTCATTTAAATGAAGACATTAATCTTTGCAACGTGGAGGAATAAGAAATTCCAGATCAGTTTTGTAATAATTAAATCATAAACACTGGATCATTGCCTATTTAGCATACGCTCTAATTCACCTGGTAAAAAGGAGGATGAAGAAGATTGAAGTAGAGAGCCGGATTGATTTTAGATAGAGAAGTGAAATGTGTTGTAGTTTTCATTTAGCTAATATGATACATTAAATGCGTAAGTTTGTGTCGAAGTAAATTATACCATGTACATCATTTGAACAGGATTTCACGGTCGAAATCAGGATTTCGAGGAGAAACAAAGCAAAGTTGCATATGTATTATTTACGGACAAATAATTAAATAAGGTAAAGTTCGAATAAGTTTTTTATTTTTAAAATTTACAATTATTATTTACAGTAGTCAGTAAACAGAAATAGTTTTTGATCTTTAGTAAATCTTTGGTGATGATATTCACC
Source organism: Rhaphigaster nebulosa (assembly GCA_948150685.1). Lineage (NCBI taxonomy): Eukaryota > Metazoa > Arthropoda > Insecta > Hemiptera > Pentatomidae > Rhaphigaster > Rhaphigaster nebulosa. The sequence continues at coordinate 99,360,318 of OX411306.1, read as the reverse complement.
GAAGACCCGCAGTCTTCCTTCGATCCAATGATTCACCACCAGTCGTCTAAAAATCATAAATTAAATATAAGTATGTATTACGGTTATCAATAACATGTATTTTATAGTTAACCAACTATAATCCATCCACCTGCAATGGAAAGTACACTACATAAACATAAAACGAAATTTGATTTCATGTTTTCATGAAATGAAAATACTACCAGACGTCTTGCTGACGACACGTAGAGCATAGAAATATGAAGGGTTTAGTGAATGAAGGACAGCAAGTGTGTTTGAGATAATTAACCTTAAAGTTTTCGCTGTAACTACATAACTAAATTTTTTATTAATATGTTTAAGTTCTTTAAATTTAAATATTTTTTTATTAAACTTTTCCGAAATCATATTATTTCTGTAAAAAAAAATATTCAGTTTGCATTTTTCTTTTAATATGATTTAAAAAAATAAAAATAAAATATATATTGTACATACCATCTACCATTAGAAATATACTTTATTGTTGTCCTTCATTACACAATATCGCACCTAGAGAGTTGCTGTAAGTGCTGAAAAATAGGTCAACAGATCCCTTCATGATAATTACTCAATTTGACCAAAAATGTTAGATGTAAGTATAGGCATACCTCCTTCATTCACTAACCCTTTCATTTATTAATCTAAGAAATATGTTATACCTCCTCCACTCGACCATCCACTGCTCCCTCCACTGCTACCTCCGCTTGGCCATCCACTGCTTCCTCCACTGCTGCCTCCGCTTGGCCATCCACTACTTCCTCCACTACTGCCTCCACTCGACCATCCACTGCTTCCTCCACTGCTACCTCCACTTGGCCATCCATTACTTCCTCCACTGCTGCCTCCACTTGGCCACCCACTGCTGACTCCGCTGCTTCCTCCACTTGACCATCCACTACTTCCCCCGCTGCTTCCTCCACTTGGCCATCCACTGCTGCCTCCACTACTGCCTCCACTTGGCCATCCACTGCTGCCTCCGCTACTGCCTCCACTCGACCATCCTCCTCCGGCAGAACCTCCATCTCCACCAGAACTTCCACTAGACCATACACCTCCACTTTTGCCGCCTCCACCTCCATTTCCAGTGCCACCTCCTCCTCCTCCCAATAGGATGATCTTTATGATGGCCGGTTGCAGTGACACTTGGCTACCGCCTCCTCCTCCATCGCCTCCGCCACCACCACCACCACCGCTTTTCCAGCTTCCTCCACCACCACCACCACCAGACCAACCTCCTGAAGAGCCTCCACTACTCCAGCCTAAATAAAATAAAATTGCATCGTTATAAATGATGTAAAATTGCGTTTCACATTTTTTTTATTATATTTTGTAAAAATAAAATTAAAATGGTTTGGTTTTAATATATTACACAATATAAATATATATTTTTTTAAGGCTACTTACCACACAAGGCCTGATGCATAAGTGCACTGAAGCACACAATAGAACAGATTACCTAAACAAAATATCAATTTGAGTAACATTTCGTAAGGCGATCTAAAACTTTATTGCCATATTCCGTAATAAACAAACAAACCTACTAAGTACTTATTTTTTATGTGAAAGTCAAAAATTCGATTTGAAATATAAATATTGGTATAAATGGGAAAGATTTTACATATTTCAACATCATAATACTATTATACGTTTTAAAACTATTTGTCTTGGAATAATATTTTACAAGATATTAATACCGGTTATATTTAATGATTATTCAATGTGCTATGAAAAACCTAAACGTTAGATCATGAATATTAGATAAAAATTGTTTAAGGTAAAGGGATACAATAAAACAAAAGGATACAATCTCTACTGTCATTACCTTCATTGCTTGGGGTGAATGTGATGATCGGTGGTAGCTCCGAGGTGATTATATACTGCTCGTATGTGGTGGGGGTCTACCTTCTGTTCTACCGTCTCTTTTATTTTCTATTGTACTTAGAATTCTCTTAAAATGTATTATGTTTTTTGTTTTTTCTGAGCTTGCGTTGTTTTTTTCTGTCTTGTTTTTTAACATAACAGTCATTCATTTAATATATAAAATACTATGTTAACATATAATCAAAAAGTATCTGCTGCTTATTTTCATTTCCATTACATATTTCGTCTTTGAAAATATACAAAGATTGTGTTAATTTTTTACATTGATAATAGTATTCTTCTTTCAAATATACAAAAAATGTGGAAAAACTCTTAACAGTTTTATTTGAACCTTTTAATTCAGTATTATTTTTTCTTCGGAAAAAAATCTGGTTTGACACAATGTTTGTCACCAATCATAACTATAACCAATATTTTGTGAGGCCCAGGAATCATCGTTTGATGAATTTTCATATTTTCATTAAACAATGACGAGAATTCATAAAAATTAAATCAATACCTATAAAACAAATAATTGACTATCGTTTGGGTTAATTTAGTCCCTTTGGATATAACAACACCAAAATAATAATTGTTAAATCCGTATTAGTATTTATTTTCAAATAAGTAGAACATTTTATGAAAGGAAATAAGATTGGCTAAAGTTCTGGATGCATTTTGGCTCTAATATTAAATATTTACTAAAAATTAAAAGGTATACATTTATTATTTTTTTTAAACAAATATTTATTTTTTTGTAAAAAAAAAAATTAAAAATGCATATTATTTATATATAGTGGCTAAATCATTTGATGGATGTGTGTCCAAGTTACCAACATTTATGGATAGTATGAACTCAATTTTAGAAATTTCGTAGTGGTTATGAGGTTAACAATGCACAATTAATTTGTTTAGTAATGTAAAACTCAAAGATAGAACCTTCTACTCATTTAGGATAAAGTCTGCTAGTTCGAAAAATGCTGGAGAAAAATCCAAATTAGTAATTCATCTAACAAGTATATATATATATATATATATATATATATATATATATATATATATATATATATATGTGTGTGTGTGTATATAGAGGATACCTATACCGAAGAATTTTTGCAAACTAATAATTAATTAGAAATGCTCCTGGCGGAATAAAATTTTGGTTGCAAATTCAACATTAGAAACTTCTAAAACCAAATAAACGCTCACAAAATCGATGAAATCACACATCCTCTTCCTCCCTCCAAATAAAGAACATTATTTAATTTTATTTTACCAGATGAAATTAGCACTTAGTATCAATCATCTAATAAAAGAAAAAATATCGGAGGAGTCATCATTTAAATTAAAACGATCATTTTTCATTAATTAGATGGCTATATAAAATAGAATTCATACTCGATTAGGTTATAATTGAATCGAAAAAGTTACAATTGAAATGAAAAACGTTACAATTTAAATTGAAAAAGTTATGTTTTAACATACGGAAATATATAATACAATTTAATAGGGCGGTCTTTATTTTAAGATAATTTAATTTCTGAACGCATATCTTCTATTATTTTTCTATTTGCTATAAGGAAGAAATACAAATCTCTTTCGTTCGAATCGACTTGAAGTGGCACGTCCGAACTTCCCGGTACCTATTTTCCCTGCATGCTGCATCGTTTCCAACCGCCTACAATTTAGTATTACCCTCAGTTTATCTCTATTCTCTATTCGTTTTGAGAGGCAAAATGTATAGTGATTTGAGTAGTGGTGATCGGAGTATTTATTAAATAGGCTATTTGAGTCAACAAATCACAAGAAGCGAATTGCCATCTAACCAACAATTATTTTCGGCATTCTTTTAAGAGAGGTTAAATTGAATCTGAAGAGCCAGTAGGAGTTGACGGTAAATAATTAAAGAGAGGTCGTTGATGGGCTTAAGGATAACCGAACGTGCGCAGTCATCGTAATTTTTTTAAAAAGATACAGATATGAGAGAAAAGATCCACTATGTCCGCAGAAGACCAAATAGATATGGTAGTGAAGGAATCTCTTGACGCTAACTTTGACATGATAGTGATTAAGAGGATTTAACAGAGATAAAAAGACAAACCCAGTGATTATTTATTTTCTGATTATATTATACTTAGACTCTGATTGTTACAACTTTCCCATAAACTTTTAACAAACTATAGATATAATTGTTACATAAATTATGTGGTGCGTTATTTATGTCCACCAGTGAATTTTTTCGATCGATTAGCTAGTGAAAAACTGAAATACGTTTAAATACGGAAAAAAAGAAAAACTCATCGTATTGTGCACAATATTTATTGGAAGGAGTTCAGAAGGCATAATAAAATCAAGCCTCCAGGAGCGCAACACCATGCTAGATGGATGGCAAAGGCGATTTGTTTATTAAAAATGTATTACTTAGTGAGCAATTGGACGTAGAGGTGTCTGAAGAAATAAACAGACTATAGAACATATGCCTGTTTCCGGTAAAATTATGAATATTTTCTTAAAATATTTCTAAAATTAAGAAAAAACATGGACTTAATCACGATCAGAGTGGGCAGCGACGATGTTAGAGATGTGCCTTTTGGGGATCACAAATTTCTTTTCTCTTTCTCCTACCATTTTGGTAATTTCAATTTTGTATTTTAGTGAATATACGATCTTAGAGCTCCGCTTTTTTTTCCGTTTGATGGATACAACTATGGATACAAAATAATGAAACATTTTATGATTGGTGATTTTATTCAAAGGAATATGGCTGTGATTATAATATTGGGTTTTGTTTACATTTTAAGAAAGTGGACATTTGACACTTAGAACTTGTTACCCTATATTTCACGATATATTTGTTAATTGAAATCATTATAATTGAAGAGTATCTGAAGATCTTTCTGATAGATGCAGGATCAACCACTGAAATTTGAATAATATTTTATACTTTATTCATATAAGGAAATTAGAAACAAAATAGATTAATGGAAAAAAATAAGTATTTACCACCTGCTGCGATTTCTTACATCCTGCACCAGTAAGTGCCGATCAATAGTTTCTTTTAATTTCATAGATAATGCTTATCACCATCATAAGGATTTGGCCCAAAGACCAAAGTGGTGACAATAATTAATCATAAAATCAGTGCACGAATAAAACAATGCCAATTAATTTCTTAATCACAAGACAAAAATATCTTGTAACCGTGATTAGAAGTTTCATACCGCAGTATGATTCCGTCAAAAGTAAAAACACATCTTAAAATGTTTTCACTGTTTTCTGAGTGTGACTTCCCATTTTTCATAGATTTCCCAGAAGTAGTGAAAATGATTTGGCAATATTATTTACTTTCACCACGTATGTGAGAGCATCATAAGGTGGTATGAAGCCTTACATCATAGCGAAGTTTCCAGGAGCACTGTTTCCTTAATTGATCCCTTAATTAGAGTATTTTTTAATTGTTGCTGCGGTTCATGAGTTGGAAATCTGTATTGTTATCAATAGGTACATCACATGTATGCAAGAATTTTCAAATACTAACACCAGAATCGTATAAAAAAAATAACAAGATGGATTATTCGTTTACGATTTATAAACGATAGTCTCCTATCACGTGAAAGGAGTAACTGGAGTAAAAGTGAACATCATTTCGAAACTAATAGAGGTAATTCTAGCATTCTGGTTGAACAGATTTTGCTTGTATAATAATACCACGAGTTTCTTTATTCGTATATTGTGAATTAGTAAAAAATAAATGTCTTATTTAATTCCATTTTGTAAATATGGAATAGGATATTGCGGCAATTAAAGAGTTCAAATTCTTTTAGACAAATTGTAATGTTTATATAAAATATTTTCATTAAACAAAAAAAAAAAAAAAAAAAAAAAAATGGATTGGTACTTTGAAGTTGAAACAGAAACGAGGCGTTTGAGACTTCCTACTTCCTAAAGCAACGAGCACCAATCGTTTCTGTCAGCAGCTATCGTCGTCCAATTATTCACTGTACTTTTCTAATAAAGACAATATATATTGTTGCCAAGCCGAATGATAGAGGCATGACTAAAGTTCAAATACTTTGTTGTTAGTCCTTCGTAGCTATCCTTCCTAACTATATTTGTTTGAAATTCCGCTGGACACGTCCATGGCTTGGTATAAATTTACTTAAAACAATCTTTCTTATTTCAATGCTTATTCTTCTTCAATATTAATATTGGATAATATTCAATATTCAATATTGTTTTTACTGTTCTGCTTTTAATTTCAACTTACCCCAGGTTATTTGTGAGCTCAGACATGTATATTCCGAAAAACTGTTAAAATATATTAGAAATTAACAAAACTTTCATCCCTACAGGCTTATGCGATTAATAAGGTTTGGTCCTGTCTTTGTTTTTAATCGGATTGAGTCGCTTTGTCAAAGCTTCTAAAGCAAGGAGTAATTCAAGAACGTTGTAGTTAGAATCATCATAACTACTAAAATAAATCCATTGCTTCAATTAATATACTGCCTTTGGCTAATAATACATTTTTTGTAAAATATTTTATGTTTGATAAAAATATTTTTTTCTGTATTATGAGGAAAAAATCCCATTATTTTTATTTTTATTTTATTATTGGCAGCCAGTATCATTAGAACTATTTAAAAAAACGTATTCCTTTGATTAACATACCGCCTTCGGTTCATAATAATTTTTTTATAAAATACCATATTTTACGTTAAATTTTTCTAGTTTGATAAAAAAAAGTTTTTCTGTATTATGAGGTAAAATCCCATTATTTTTTTTATTCTATGTGGCAGCTAGTATCATTAGAACTACTTTAAAAAATGTATTCCTTTGATTAACATACCGCCTTTGGTTCATAATAATGTTTTTATAAAACACCGTATTTTACATAAAAATTTTCGTTAGTTGATTAATAACATTTTTTTTTAAATTATGGTATATCATGGATTGATTATATATTTTATTCTGAAAGTAGCATAGTTCAATATAGCCTGAAAGTTTCATACTATTTGGTCGGTAAATAACAATAGTGCAATTAATTGTATTTCGGTAAGCAAGTTTTTCCGTGTGCTCCAAGGCTATCAAAGTATCGGTTTTGTAAAAACTTCACGTGACTCTAAACAAAAAACTAGTTGAGATAGAACAACAAAATTTGGATTTTCCATCAAAGTCTGAGATGATGGGTGTCATGGTCTAGGTGAAGTGGTATGGAATTATTCTTTAGTAAGTTAGAATATTTTGATATAGATTCAAAATTAATTTGGGTAAGGTGTTATTCTTCGTCACAATTTTAAATAAATGTTACTCCTGAGGTTACAACGTTATTTACTTTAGAATTTATGATTAAACTATTAACTGTTATTTCTTTTGAAAAAGTTTATAAATATTTTAATTATATTTATCTCTAACAAAAATTGTTTAATATATTTCTTTTTAATCTATGCATGTAACAATTGGTTCAAGTTATTGATGTCTTAGGAAATATAATTTCGTATAATATGAGTCCATATTCCCTTGGGCTCTTTAAAGTAGGCCATCATATAAATCAATTTCAAATTTTTGTATAGATTGTTAATTGCACATTTCAAGCATTGAAAATAATGAATAATATTTCTGTAGCTTATATTTTTATGACACAATTTTAAAATGAAGGATAACGCCATTTTATCGTTATATTTAAATGAATAAATTAGACGAAATTTAATATCTAGCAAATTTCAAGCCAAGTTAATCCGTTGTATAAAACTAAAGGATAATAGAGATTGAAATAAAATGATAATAATAATCTTTATTTGTGAAAATAAATTTTTACAATAAAAAACTAAGCAAGAAGTTTTGCTAGAAAAATAAAAAAAATCCTAGCGAGAGGTTTTTGCAATTTTTTACCCAATTACTGCATATTATTGTATTGCATATATGTGTGTCAATAAATGGGTGTCGCGAAGTCGAATGTCGTTTTTGTGATACTGCAATCTTCGGAAACTAGTAACCAAATTCAGGATCACTTTTTGAGCCACCGATCTATAGTTTATTGGAGTACAAGAAAGTCATGTGTTGTCCACATCAGATATTTTATATATTATTAGTAGGTATATTATATTCGTTATTTTTCACTATTACCTCTATATAATATAATATAATTTGGGAACCTACTTCTTGTAAACTATTATTATTAACTATTTAATCATTTCTCGTCCTTTTTCCTATATTCTGTCGTGTTTAAATAAAAGTAAGAATGAAACGAATACAGTTTAAAATAAATGAATGAATCAATGTTTGGGCATATAACTTCTAGATGGTTTTTAGGATATAAAACATTTTCTACTATAAAAAGGATTTTATTTGTAAATTGTATACTTCATATGTACATTACTTAATGAATCGCTTATTTGATTTTTGTCGAATCTTTGGTGAAGATTTTGTTTGACAGATCGTCAAACGGAGACCACAACTCACCACCAGTCACCTGAAACATTAGATGAAATGGTTGTAAGGAATTATTAATAACAATGGCTAGTTTTTAGACGATAAGAATAAAATATTCCATTATTACAAGACGACTAAATAAAATTAGTTAAAATATAACTACATCTGAAGACATGTAAATAAATAAAAAATTGAAATACTTAATGATTTTCATTAATATCATCAATGACATTCACTGATTAGAAAAGTGTGTACCTCCTCCATTGCTACCTCCAGTTGGCCATCCACTGCTTCCTCCACTGCTACCTACACTTGGCCATCCACTGCTTCCTCCACTGCTACCTCCACTTGGCCATCCACTGCTTCCTCCACTGCTACCTACACTTGGCCATCCACTGCTACCTCCACTTGGCCATCCACTGCTTCCTCCACTGCTGCCTCCACTTGGCCATCCACTGCTTCCTCCACTGCTACCTCCACTTGGCCATCCACTGCTTCCTCCACTGCTACCTCCAGTTGGCCATCCACTGCTTCCTCCACTGCTACCTCCAGTTGGCCATCCACTGCTACCTCCACTTGGCCATCCACTGCTTCCTCCACTGCTACCTCCACTTGGCCATCCACTGCTTCCTCCACTGCTACCTCCAGTTGGCCATCCACTGCTTCCTCCACTGCTACCTCCACTAGACCATCCACCTCCAGTCTTGTCATCTCCACCTCCATTTCCAATACCACCTCCCAAAAGGATGATCTTTATGATGGCTGGTTGTAGTGATACTTGGCTGCCACCTTCTCCACCGCTACCAGCACCACTGCTTTTCGAGCCTCCTCCGCCACCGCCACCTGCAGACGAACCTCCTCCCGAACTGCCTCCACTGCTCCATCCTAATGAAAACCAAGTTATTTAGAGATAACTGAAAGGAAATTATGAATCGTATTGTTTTATGACGCATACGTACCAGATAAGGCCTGATGCCAAAGTGCACTGAAGCACAAAATAGCACAGATGATCTAAAAAAAAATATATATAGATATATATAATATATTATAGTAATCTGTTATAATTATTAGTATTTCTTATAGTATATAGATGTTAGTATTTATGACATTACTCATTATGTACTGATGCATTTGGTTTTTAGATGTATGCTAAATAATTTATAAATTTTATTCATTTAGTACATATTAACTTTCTAAGCTTTAAATTACATCGCTGAGGAATGTAAATCGAAAAGATTCCAGGCAATGTAATCCTCTAAGAGAATCCTTACCTTCATTGCTTGGGGTGAATGTGATAATCGTTGGTAGCTCGTTGGCTATTATATACTCCAGGTCTGTGGTGGGGACCTATCTTCATCTTTACAATCTCTTTTATTTTCTATTTTTATGAAGGAACTGATTGAAATTCATTAAACTATTAGCTCGCAAGTTTATATCTGTATTTATCTTTTTATAAATTATTTGGTACAAATTAATATCCAAAATATAATTTTTAGTTTCAATCAAATTATTGAAGTGCAATTTCTTTATTGGTATTTCAAAAAAAGTGAGTGTGCTTGGGACCACACGCTGGAAGTTTAAACTTCTTTTTAAAATTGGAAAAATGGAGTGAATTCAGCAATAAAAAATCTAGAGAGCTGCTATTTTAAATTACTTTTATTTTGCTTACTTGTTGAATATTTGGATCACTTCTATGAATAAAGAAAACATCAAATAAATGGCGGGATAAACTGTGCCCGTAGTTGCGCATCGCGTATCCCAACAGATCTTGCTTCTCAGAATATCTCCGGAAATAGTTATCCGATTTTGAATGTTGACGCATTAATTAACCACTTTAAAATTGGTCGTATTTTTAGAGTTTAGAGTACTGGCCAGTCTTAGAGTTTCTCTGGCCCTGCCAAGTGCTCAGTTGTGTGTCTCTATATTATTGTTCAATTTCAATAGTTATTTACCTACTTTACAGTAGAAAATTCACGTAGTTATTGAATATTATCATTATATAACACAGTAGTGTATTATTAATGCTCTATTTAAGTGATAATTATTGGAAAAAGCGATAAAACATTAAAAAAATTATTACTTAAGGATTACTTCGTTAGTTGAAGCAGTAGGGGACAGTTTGTTTGGCAAGCTTAATCATCTCAGTCGCTGTATAAATATTCAGGTTTATATTATTATTACTTTCATACGCCCTTTAAAGTTACCTATTTACTAAAATGGTTACTTGTAAAATTTGTAATAAATCAGCTGGCCGAGATGACAAAGAGAGATTAGCATGCGTCATCTGTCAAAACGGTTTCCATATAAAATGCGTTAAAGCTGAATCTACGGACTTTGATAGCTCGAAAAACTGGACGTGCGCCGATTGCGAAATTGCATCAAGGATACTACCTACCAAAGAAAGCAGTTACACGATTGACCTATTGAGGGCTCTCACGGAAGAGGTAAAGGAAATGAAGACGAAGCTTCAGCCGATAGATGAGCAGAAAGAAATAAAACAAACGCTTCAGAAGCAGTCGGAGCTTTCCTACGAAAATATAGAAAAATTAAAAATAATAGAAACACTCTTAGAGGAGCATAAATGTCACGTGGAAAAATAACACTTGAAAACAATTTCTTAAAATCGAAAATTTCAGACCTAGAGAGCCGTCTAAATCACGCTGAGCAAAATCAGCTTAGTAATACAATAGAAATAAGTGGTATCCCGGAGAAGTCGGGAGAGACTGTTGTAGGCACTATACTCAGCGTAGGTGCAGGCCTGGGCGTTAAGTTGAGCCCCGACGATTTGGACCACGTCGTACGGCTCAGGCCTTAAACAAGAATGATCCCCTGGTCATATAATCGCACGGTTTGTGAGACAAACCATGAGAGACGAGATCGTGCGACAGAGAAAAATCAAAAGAGACTTCTCTACACGTCACCTAGGCTGGACTGTCGCACCGCGTCTACGTCAGTGAAGCGATGACCCCCACTAACAAGCACCTTTACTTGCTGGAAAGACAGAAAAAGGTGATATCGAAAATTAACTATGTATGGTTCAGTGGAGGTAGAGTCAGGTGCAGACAATTCGATGGCCACCCGACGGTGATTATAGGTAAGCCTAGCGACTTGGACTTCTTCAACTGAGTATGCGCGTCACCTCAATGATACAAATATTTTATTTTTCTATATTGAAATAATTCTATTTTTTTATATTTAAGACATTTTAATAATTTACACTGAAGATATTTTATGTTTTAAATTAAAGATGCTTAATTTTTATATATGAAGGATATTTTACTTTATCATATTGAAGATATTTTATTTATTTTTATTTACTACATGCATTGTTGCTTTATTTTCATAGATGAGTCTTTTTTTCTATTTAGTTTTTCTTTTTTTAATCAATGTTACTCATATTTTTTCTTTTCATCTAATTTTATTTTCGTTAAAAATTTATTTTTATATTCATTTCTTATTAGAATTCCATCAGTTTCTTTGTTTCAATTGTTAATGTATATTCACATTCAATCAAATCTTAAAATTGAATCCTGCATAAAAAGTTGTTATATCCTATTCCTCAACCTCGGTCCATTTTCCTGCTATTCCACCTGCTATTATCCACACCCACAATTTTGACCACAATCCCTAATAACCCACCATGATGAATTTCAACAATATTTCCTTGATAATTTTTATCACATAATAGCTGTATCAGAAACCTGGCTAAAACCTTATATCCCTTCCACCTAAGTATCCCTTCCTAATTACTCTTTCCTACGACATGATAGACCTGATCGCATCGCATGGTGTCGGGCTATATGTTCGTGACAGCCTTAAGGCCAAAATCCTACTTCTATCCAATTCTGCTTCCTTTCCTCACCTAGAATAAATGTTTCTTGAAATTTCAAGCATCTCTTCTCCTCTGTTATATGCCATTGTCTACCGACCTCCTAGTGTCCCATTCGAAAATACCTTCGAATCCTCCCTTGTCCAACTGGTTTCTAGATATTCCAATATCATTATCTCTGGTGATTTTAACGTTAATATGTTATCTGAATCCAGTGATAAATCCTTTCTTACGGATCTAATGTTTTCCCTCAATCTTTACCTCGTTCCCTATTCTCCTACCCACCACACACAAATTTCTGATACCTGGTTAGACTTTCACATTTCTGATTTATCCATGAAAATCCTCTCTTCTTCCCAGCACCTTGTTCCTTTTCTATCATCACACGATCTTATCCAGATTTCATAATACGACTTACCCGTCAAATCCTTTACTCCAAAAGTTGTTTCATATCGTAATTTAGACCTCCTTTCATATGAATCCCTTCAACCTGACCTAGATACCTTTCGCTGGGACATCATGTATTCCTATATTTCTATCCCATGGTTTCCACCCTTACCTCAAACCTACAATCCGTATTAGGCATTCATGCTCCTCTTAAAACCCGAACCGAACGCCGTCCCACTGCTCTTTGGCTAACCCCTGAAATAAAGCAAATGATAAGAAGAAGAGAAGCAGCAACACGCAAATTTCGTCGCACTCGTTTTTTAGCTGATTTTGCGTCTTTCAAACAGCTTCGCAATGAAACCCAACCCGCAGACCGACGTGCCAAATCCTTCTATATCCATTCTGTCCTTTTCCAATGCTCTTGATTCCAAATCCAGATGGAAAATCCTTCGAAAACTAACCGTACCAGAATCCAATAACCTGAATTCTTTCTCAGTTACCCCAGATGATATCAATCACCATTTCTTATCCTCTGCTTCTAGTCCTTCACCTACTACTGATATTGAACATCATAGCTTCAACCCAGAAAACTTCTTTTTCTCCCACTTGTCGTATGACGGATTACTTTCCACTATCCTAAAATCCCACACCAACGATTATGGTCCTGATGATATCCCAGTAAAGCTAATAAAATCCTGTCTCCCAATCCTTATGCTCCATCTCTATCATATTTACAACTTTTCTCTACAAAAGTCCATATTCCCCTCTTCTTGGAAAACTGCCCTATTCCGACCATTAAATAAAATTACAAATCCCACCTCACATCATGATTTCCGTCCTATTTCTCTCCTCTCTAACCTCTCAAAACCACTGGAGCGCCTTGTAAAAATTCAACTTTCAATCTTCCTAAAAGAACGTTCCCTCATTAAACCTCTCAAATCTGGCTTTCGACCTTGTTACTCAACACAGTCCGCTCTCTGATACAGTTGACCATTCAACAGTGTTTTGCGCTGGTTTCAATCCTTCCTCTCAGATCGGTCGCAATATGCAGTCGTTTCACTACAACCTCCATCCAAGACACTGTCCCTCTCCTCTGGTGTCCCTCAGGGCTGCTCTTTGTCTCCACTCTGTTTGATATTTCTATTAATGACCTTCCCCTACTTATCCATCATTCCCAATACCATATCTATGTAGACGATTTCCAAATATACCTGTCCTTCCCGCCTTCCGACCTATTACTAGCCACCAGATCAGACCAGGTCAGATTTCAAGAGGACTTGAATCGAATAAGTCACTCGGCTATTGTTAACCAGCTATAGTTGAATGCAGAGAAGACAAAGGCAATTGTAATAGGTTCCCATAACCTCCTTAAAACTGTTCTTCATATCCCAACCTTGTTTCTAAATAATAATCCCATTAAATTCTATCCAATCATAAAAAACCTTGGAATCACCTTTGACCAAAATCTTTCCTGGAAAAATCATGTTTCCGATATTTTCCGTCGTACCTTTTACACTTTAAAGCAATTAAATTACCTCCGTCACCTATTTCCACTTGAGGCCCGTAGACTCCTAGTTACTTCCTTAATATTCCCCCACTTTGATTACTGTTGTGCGGTGTACGGGGGCGTCTCTGGGGACCTCGAGGCAAAAATAAAACGTTTGATAAATTGCTTTGTACGATTCTGTTTTGGGATCCCGAGGGACGCCTCTGTCTCCCGATATCACGAAGAGTTGAAGTGGCTTTACCCTTCCTACCGTCGTAAGTATATCCTTGCATCTTTCCACTACCAAGTTATCCAATCCCGCCGTCCATCCTATATTTTCGACCTCCTTCAATTCAAATCCCCTGTTCATTCTCGTCATACCCGTTCTCGGTCTTCAGATTTATATACGGCGGCCCACCGATCCGCAGCTTTCGACAGATCTTTTCTTGTCCGATCCTCATCCTTATGGAATTCCATTCCTCCTTCCATTCGGCGCTCCAATACTCTTATCAGTTCCAAATCCCGCTTATTCAATCACTTATTTACCATCCAGGTCGAAAAAACATTGTAAATAGATTTTCAATGATAATATTAATACCTATTTCTTTTTAGAAGTTATTGTATTATGTCTTGTTATAATTTTCATTTGTATTTATTTATTTATCCTATATCATCTACTCTAAGGCTCTGAAGCCCACCTATCATTGCCTGTAATTGTTATTCTAAAGGAACTTGTCCCAGAATAAATAAACAGTTTATTATTATTATTTTTAAAAAACACAAGTCGAGTGAGCGATGTCCACGGATAACTTTTAGAAAATCCGATTTTTCCTTCTCTATTGCCGTTATCGAATTCATAGCTTCTCAAAGGATTGAGCTACAATTTTCTGTGGCACATCGTTTTAAAGAGGATTAATCAGGCTTCATTTTGGCTTACTCACAATTTACATAATGGTTTTAGTTTGCTAAAAAAATTAATCCAAAGTTTCACAGAGGTGATTTCCGAATTCGTACTAAAATATTTGAAAAAGTAAAAGTGCTAGAACTATACTATGATTGCACGAAATGTAGCGGGGTTCTTCCTGTTTAAAACCTTATGCCTCTAATAATCGTAGCTCGTTCCGTCAAAAATTAAAAGGAAAAGAACGAACGAAGATGTCGAAAGTCGTCGTCCGAGAGTGTCCTAACGGCTGCGCACTGCGTTGCGTGGTTCCCACTCTTGTTATTATTGCCATTTCATCCACTCCTAAGATATGTTCCAAATTTTAAGTCTCTAGCTTACTGGGAAGATAATAAACAGATGAGAAATTGTAGGCTGACGCTGGTGTTGATGCTGACGGTGCGATATAGTACGTGACGCGAGTTTGCTTTTTCTACCCCATCTCAAAAGTGCCCAACGTTTAGAAGTTAGAAGTTTAGACTTCAATAAGCTATATATATTCATAATATATAATTTGATTTTCCTGCAGCTTATTTTTTGGGTAATTCCACAAAAAACAGTTCGACGATCGAGTTGGTTACTACAGAAACTGCTGAAATTTCAAGATGGGAGATCCGCTTCAGTTATGATCCAACTTCACTCTTTATTCAATGAGTGCCATGTGATTCAGAAAGAAATGGCAGCAGTTCAGTGAACTAAATCACTGGACTGAATTATCCTAGAGAGCCCCCAAGAAGATATCTTAATATAAGAATGAAGATATAATATGGTTAAAAATTAATCTTAAATAATGCATGCTACACCTCGACTATAAAAATAATGTGATATGTTTTAGGCCTTCTGTTTTTCTTTATTACTCATTTCTCATTCATTTTTTGGGGATGAAGAAAAAAAGAAATTACAATAGGCCTTCTGAAAGTAGATGATTTTCTAATCTGCTATATTGCTAACTGGCAGGTCGGCTTTTATGTGTACAGCTATTTTATGCTAAGTGTATCAAGGGAAATATAACATTTCGAATTTCTGAATGTATATTTGACCGAATTCGAAATATTCGTTCAACACAAAATTTTTAGTAGTTTTTTAATTTAGAACAGCTGTTTCAATGGGTACATACTTTCGGGAGTCAATATATTCAATTTGTTGGCAAATATGGTAAAAATATTAGCTTTTTCGCAGCTCGAGGAATCGTGCAAACCTACATAGTGTATTTCTATTTGACGCCAAATAAAGCGATTATAGCATCTCCTGCTTTCCAACATTTGTTTTCACCAATAATCCCCATCGTGGTTAATTTTACTGGCCTCTAGTGTCGGTATGGTAGGGTAGTAAAATCTAACAATTTCAACAATAGATTTCTTTGTTCTGTTATTCTCTCAAGCAATCCTCTATTAGAAATATATATTTTTTTATTTCTCAAAATATTGTTATTTAAAATCTTAGTCGATATAATCTAATTTTTTTTTTATGTTTAAGAACATTGAAAGTATCGATGTCACTGAAACATCGGTTTAATTACATCGATATCTGCCATCTCTACGTACGATTGTGCTGTTGCTGGAATTGAGCGCTAGGACTTCCTGAAGGCCTGCTTTTCTCCATATTTGGGAAAGGACTTGGTTCAGAGGTCTCCATGCTGAGAGTAAGTATTGTAAATATGTATTATGATTGTAATTTTTGTTCTATTTTCATACCTCAATTTCTTCTTATTTATTTTCTAATTATTGCTATATTTTAAAATTCTTTGGTTAGTTATTTTAAAATACTTTAGTTCTTTTTATTTTGGTTATATTATATGAATGTAACCCCGTTAACACTACTGTTTGATTTCCAAAAGTGACAGAATATTATATTATCCACTAAAAATAAAATAAAATATATAAAATAAAAAATTGTTGTGGACTCTTACAATAAATTGAATGCATGAAATAGCTGATCACAATATTCAAGATCAACAAATTTAACATTATGAAATGTGAAAAACGAAAACTTATCTTTTATATGAAGCCTTTACTAACAAAAAGGGATAATCGCAAATTCTAAAATTTTGCGAAAATCCTGTAAAAAGTTTGTAGGCTATAAAATAAATTTCTGACAAGTCGGTTTTTGTTCTTTATTTTTTTTTGTTTTGTATTGTGGATTAACTTTTAAGTAAATATTTATTTTAGAACCGTCTAGAACATTGAACGAAAATAGTAATAGATTTAAAAAAAAAAAAAAATAGAGTTATCCATATTTTTTTTAAGAGCATTTCAAATAAATTATTCAGAAAATTAACTATAAAATCTTTTTTCAAAATTTGCCTAATTATAGATACAATTGACCCTTCCTCCAAGCGGAAACAGATGCATTTGACCCCATTTTCATAAATTTATTTAGGGTAAAATGAAATGTTTGTGTGTTTATAAAAAAAAATATTTATTTGGCAAATTTACATTTTATATACAAGAAATCTAAAATATTTTCGAATTTCAACATTTTTAATTTTTAACGTTATCTGACAAATTAATTATACAATAGTTATCTGTAGAAGTAATAGTTGAACAGAGATACTTAACCTCGGAGAATTTTGGCAGATATCAAAACATTAACACCAGTCACCTGAAACTGATAAATTACGATACTATAGATAATAACATAATTCATTATTTAGATGATATATAAACATTCACTTATATAACAGTTGCAATCAACCTGGCTTATATTTGATATAATATATTAAATTTGTTGGCATCCGCATGATGGTATACAAGGATCAAGCCCTAATATATTAAATTAATATGATGGATTTTTTTTTTGTTAACATCACTCCTGTCCAAAGTGCTTGCTTTATAAATTTGAATATTTTTGTATGGAACGTTCGGAGTATATGTGTGTCTTTGTTGCAACACCCAAATTTTGGAAGCTACAATACCAAATCGGTGTGTAGCTAGGCAGAAATCTTTTGTCTTGATTTTAATTTTTATAGTCGTCTCCTTGTCATGTGTACAAAAGTTTACTTCTTTGAATTAACGTCTCGCTTATTTTCTATGTGTGTGGGTCCCCATTCAGGGTCCTATCAAAAGTTAATTCTAGATTGTTTGCATGTCTATTTGTCGAAGTATAGGAGAGAATAAGTCTCACGTCTTAATGTAAATGTGAACTGTTTGCATTTGAACCGGGCTTAACCATGCATTCCACAACTAGCACCATTCGTGTAGTTTTTGTAAGTGATGTTGTAGAGTTGGTGTAGGCCTCACTAACTCTAACAACAATACACAAGAATGCCTCATGTGCTATGATTGCAGTGTCGTCTGCTTATTTTGCTATCAAGATGTTGGGACTGTTTGGTATGCCATGCGTGTATATAATATATTGCAATGATGCTAGTATAGAATCTTGAGGTACTCCTGATGACGCTAGTTGAGTTGACGTAATTTCTGTTGGAGGGAGAAAAACTTCATGAAGGGAAAAGATTGGAGGATAAGATAGTACCAGCTTGATTTAAATAAAAGATTCTGGTGTTATGTCAAATGCTTGTCAAATAATCGTGAGGAACACAAGCGCCATTTCTTGGCATTTGCTAGAACGGTACAGATTTGATATTGTCTAATATACCTCAGTTGTGCCTTATTAAAACGATTCACTTTTGCCTAAGTTAAAAATAAATTATAAATTTTAATTCATTTAAATTAATAATTGTCTTGCTTCCACCTCCTCCACTACTGCCTCCATCCGACCACCCCCCTCCACCATTGCCTCCACTTGGCCATTCGCTGCCGTCGCCACCGACATTACCAACGCTCGACCATCCACCTCCTCCTCCATTGCCACCTCCTCCACCGAGGGTTATGATCTTAATAATGGCAGGCTGGTTTATTGCTTGACAACCTCCTCCACTACCTCCATTTTTTCCGCCTCCTCCTATACCACCGTTAGACCAACTACTGCTCCATCCTGCGGAATTCGAATGCATTTGTCTAAATGGATTTAAAAATGATTATTGCTTTTCTTGTAATATTAACTCTGTGATTACCTGACAAGGACTGATGTAGAAGTGCGCAGAACCACACTGCTGAAAAGATAAATTGTAACAGAAAAAAAATTCGTATTGGATATTGTTTATATATTAGACTCATCTGCATATAAGTAACAATAGAGGTTTGTAGCATTGCCCAACTGTTAATATTTTTTTTCATCATTAACGATTCGAAATATTATGTTTTATGCCATTCATGTCAAAGAGAATTAATCAAGGCTTAAAGTTTCTTCTCAATCCCAATTTTTCATTGTTCATTTCACAGATAAAATCGAGATAAATGTGGTATATTTCCGATATTACATTTTTTCTTCTCTATTTATGTTTCTTGAAAAAAAAAAAATTATATATATATATATATATATATATATATATATATATATATATATATAAGTTATAGTCTGGAGCATATCACTATTGTACTTAATACCCAAATCTACTATGTAAACAATGACAAATGTATATAAGGAGGATTATTAAGAGGAATAAAGCAGTATTGATTGAGTCTCTGTGCGTGTTCTTTCTATAACCTTTTACTTTTTTTTATCAGTTTTAACTCGTGGTCACATAACTGGTGCCGAAACCCGGGACGAAGTACGATCTGAGCTTAACCATTCCGAAACCCATTTTATTTTTTTTCGGAGTTCTCAGTTTCGAGACCGGACGACGTGATCAGGAAAGGAAGATAGAAAGATGGCAACCAATGAAATACTGAGACCACCAGTATTAAATATACAGAATAATATCCCACCAATGGCGGAGATCCCACCTCTACCAGAGACCACCCTGGCGGCAGCACATGCGAATGCATTGGAATGGCTGAAAATCAAAACAGCTACATCACAGGACCTGAGGAAGGCGGTATCGGACCTGGAGAGATTCACCGGAGAAACAGGTGAGTTGAACCATTTTTTAAAAGGAGGCGACCGCCTAATAACAAGGATAGAGGCAAAGGCGTCGGAGAATCTGTTGGGCCGAGAGGATGCGGAGGCATTGAAGGCAGCCCTAATATGCAGAATAAAAAGAAGCATATTAAATCAAATTCAAGCGGATGAGGAAACGCCATGGGTAGTTGTAAAAGAGAGACTAAAGAAGGCGTTCGGAGGAGGCCGATGGACGCCGGAAGAAGACATATTCCAGATGTTCCGTGAAGTCAGACAGCCACGACAGTCGAGCGAGCAATACGCAGGGACGCTTCTAGCTCGGTATAATAGAATCAAAGAGAAAATGAGGGAGACGTGGAGTGTGGAAGAAGTAGAAGCCAGAATGGTCTTCCTGTCAACAATCCTCAAGATACAAGCCGGGCAAAGAAAATGTGGTAGCGGATTGGCTATCCCGCGCGATAACGGTAAACGTAATAGAGGAAGACGAAGGGGAACCATCCAGGAACGTGAGGCAATTTCTGCGAGAGTGGACACCAGAAGGGGAGGGAGAGCATGGCACGACAGACGAAGGACAGGAACTTTCAGAGGATGAGAACCCGAATGACGAAAGACCGACAGATATGGAAGAATTAGAGGAGATCGTCAATGACAAGCATCGACAAATTATCTGGAAAACCAGGACCTCCGGGTTGATGAAAATTGAATATACACGGTACGGGAATAGTCGGATCACGATCATCTGGTCGCAGCCGGGAGCTAGAGACGACCAAATCTGCAGAGCGCTGAAGGATGCATCCAAACCTGGAAGAACCCATCACCTCTATGTCGGGAACACCACCATTTGGGAGAAAATTAAACGCATATGGCGATCCGAGGGAATAGGGGTAGATAGAACATTTGTCCGATGTAAATTGATGGTCCAGACTCTTAGAGATGCCGAACAACAGAGAGAGGTAACGCTCGCATACCATCAGGGCAAAACAAACCACCGCGGGGTGCAAGAAACATTGCAAGCGTTGCGAAGACGGTATTTTTGGTGGGGCATGAAAAAAACGATCGACGAGACCATAAGGGGTTGTGAAGTCTGTCTTAGCACAAAATATGATAGACGACCACCAAGGGGGAGACAAGAGGAGACACCCACCGCTAATGCACCGCTGAGCAATCTCCAGATTGATACCTTCACGTGGAGGGGATATAAATGGGTCACCATGATCGATCTTTTTAGCAAAATAGCCATGGCATATCAGATTCGGGAACGTTCGTCAGAAGCAGTGTTAGGGGCCCTAAATATGTGGTTCCAATTCTATGGAGTTCCCGATCGGATCTCGTCCGATGGAGGAAGAGAGTTCGATAACGCCAGCATCAGAACGGAGATGAAACTTCTGGACGTGGTGTGGCATCTCAACACCCCCGGTCATCCTAAGAGTAGAGGAAGTATCGAACGGTTGCACAGCACGTTGAGCGACCACCTGAGGGTGTACCAAACGGATAAGGGGCTGGAACCAGACGTGGCGATGGCGAAAGCTATAGTGGCATACAACCATTCCATTCACACAGCAACAGGTTTTTCGCCATTCGAAATACTTTTCGGATTCCGCGGCCATCGGCGGGACTATCGGGGCACGACAGCGGACGAGGAGGAGGTAGTCAATAATACTATTGAGAGGGAGAAATTGTGGGTAAAAGTCCGGGAGAAGATAGAGAAAGAGAAAAGCAAAAGGGTTGCACGAGGCAATCTCAACCTCAGGGACATGATGGGAGAGGTGAAAATTGGGACGATAGTGTACAGAAAGTTAGGCACTAATCGAGGTAAGGAGTTACTGCGTTACGAGGGGCCATTCAGGGTGGTGGTAATTAGAGAGCACAACATTGTCACCATTGAGAGTGTTAAGAAACCCACAAAACGTAGGACAGTTCACATCGAGCAATTAAAGGTCCCAATGATAACAACACCGTAGGAAGCTGGAGTACCCTCGTCGCAGGCACACAAACAAATGTGTACATAATAAAAATTTTATTTTTTTTGATATATTTTCTTTTTCTCTTAATGTTGCTTTGTGAAAGCAAGTGCGCGAGAGTGTGGCAAGTGTGTTAAATGGCTATATAGCCACAAAGGTTTCGTTTACGTTTCTTTTTAGGTAGATAACTGTAAGAAAGTTTTTTTTTGTTTTTGTGTATTGTTCTGTGTTTTTTTTTAGTAGTAAGATGTCAGTAGACTAGAAAAATTTGTGATCTAATTTTTTTATATATACATATAAGGTATATTTTATCAAATGTATATTTTCTTTTGATGTAATGTTAGGGTAAACAGAAAAATTGTTTTGTTTGATTTTATGTTTATTTTTATTTTTTTTTTTTTGAAAGAAGTTTACGAGGAATTTACGTAAACTGGTGGGGGGGAGTTATAGTCTGGAGCATATCACTATTGTACTTAATACCCAAATCTACTATGTAAACAATGACAAATGTATATAAGGAGGATTATTAAGAGGAATAAAGCAGTATTGATTGAGTCTCTGTGCGTGTTCTTTCTATAACCTTTTACTTTTTTTTATCAGTTTTAACTCGTGGTCACATAACTTATATATATATATATATATATATATATATATATATATATATGATAAGTAGTGTATGTAAATAATTAGTGTAAATAAACAATGTAAGACTATATAAACCCTTGCAAAAGATAAATAAAGTCAGTATTATCCAAGCATCCGTGTTGTTCACTTCGTGCCTTATTCTTTCTTTTTTTTTTACGTTTTAATTTCTCAAGTATTTTAACTGGTGCCGAAAGCCGGGAAAAAGTAAGTGCACGTTATTAACGGTCGCGAAAAAAAAAAAAGAGAGAAAAGAATTTTTAAAATCTCATGGTTTTGCGACCAAGTCAGTTAGACAACGTAGTCAGTCAACTTCACGGTACGCCCGCAAACAGTCAAGGTCAAACAATGGATCCTTCAGGTCAACTTATGGACCAGAATAGTGGCTCAAGCGCTAACCCAGGGATTGTGCAGGTAGTTAACAATGATCCTCAATTAATGCAATTAGAATGGGCGAGAGTGAAAACGGCTACTGCCACATATCTGAAAAATACCGTCTCAGAGCTGGAGAGATTCGGCGGAGAACTAGGGCACCTTAATCACTTCCTGAAGAGAGGCAACCAGATCCACAACCTGATCGAGGCAAGGATCACCGCTGGGTGGGTAGATCTTTTGGACGCCACCGAACTGAGAGCATCTTTGGTAGGAAGAGTCAGAAGGAATGTACTCAACGCTATACAAGCGGATGAGTTGACTTCATGGGAAGAGGTTACCAGAAGACTAAAAAAGGCGTACGGAGGAGGGCGTTGGACACCAGAAGAAGACGTTTATCGTCTCTTCACTGAAAGCAGACGATCCGGGCAGTCGGATTATAGCTTCGCAGAAATTATGTTGAATCAGTTCACGGCAATCTCGGAAAAGTTGATTGAAACCGTAGGACAAGCCGAGGCGGCCCAACAGCTGTCGATCTATGAGAAGGTACTAAAAGTACAACTAGGAAGAAACCTAAAGGCCAGAGAAAAATTAGCTTCCGAAAAGTCTTTTGTCGAGTGTGTCCGTGACGTAATGGACAAGGGTGCCAGAGAGGAAGAAGAAGCTGACGAACTACAGTGGCGACAAGTGCCGTTCAGGAACAGGAGGAGCAGTAATAGAGACCGAAATAGAGAACGGTTCGACCCCAGGCCTCATCCGTCATACCCGTCAAGGGTTGAACACCGAAGGAGTCCTAGAGATGGTAAAGATGTGCAGAGAGGCTCTAAACCTCGAGGGCCTCGAAGAGAAGAAGGCCGTAGATGCTACGAATGCAACCGCTCAGGGCACATCGCAGCTAATTGTCCCGCAGTTAAATGCTTCGAATGCGGCGACAAAGGTCACGTTGCTAGAGCGTGTCCCTGGATGTTCAGGCGGAACCCAGCCCCAGAACCGATGGAGGTAAACACACATAGAACAAGACGACATAGGGACTCGTCAACGTCAAGTTCTGAAGACCACTCCGAGAAGAGTTCTTCAGATGATGAAGACGAACAGAGGCCCAGCTGGGCGAGGATAGCGGGAAGATCAAGCTTGCAGTCAAATCGGAAAAACAAACCCAAAAAGTCAGGCGCAGAAAAGGAAACTGCTATCTGAGGAGGCGAGGGCAACCCAGGCAGAGTAGAGTCAGTAAATAGTGTTTGTGGAGTGTGGGAGAGGTTGCCCATAGTGCAGGGGTGCAGCGACGGATTTAGGGCGCTAATTGATACTGGGAGCACCAGTACCTTGGTCAGTAGAGGGGTGTTGAAGGAGCTGGACAAAGGCTTCGCACTTAAGGTATGTAAATGTTCTGTTATCACTCTGAGCGGTCCTTGTAAAGTGTTGGGAGAGTATATATGGGATCTGGAAAATCTCACTGGGGTGAAAATGAGCGCGGTCGTACACGTATTAGAAAAGTTGACTAATCAATACGACATTTTAATTGGGTGCGATGTTTTGGATAAGGTCGGGTTCCAGATGCAGGGCAGTCAGGGAAGTTGGTTAATGACCTTGGGGTCGAAATCATATCACCGGGAATTTAAAATGACGGGAAAGGAACTTCGGGTAGAGATGGTGCGTACAGAGTTACCAAGGGCGGAAGCATTATTATCCGAATACACAGATATATTTTATAAGGAGGGCTGCCCATTACCTGCCACCGGGATGACTAGACATGAAATAACACTTAAAGAAAATAAAATTTCCTATACGAAAGGCCGGAGATATCCCCAGTCAATGACGTCGATTATTAATGATCAAATTGGTGACCTCCTTCGTCAAGGGATCATACGTCATAGCACGTCACCATTTAGCAGTCCTTTGTGGGTCGTGGAAAAAAAGAGGTTGAACCCACAAGCAGACCCCTCTTACCGACTGGTAATTGATTACAGGAAACTAAACGAGAATACCGTAGAGGAGAGGTATCCTCTCCCTAGACTCGAGGATATGTTAGATCGTCTGGCGGGAGCTCGTATTTTTTCTACACTCGACCTAAAATCCGGGTACCATCAAGTGCGGATGCGAGAGGAGGATATCGAAAAAACGGCATTCACCTTCGGCAGAGGACATTACGAATTCACCCGAATGCCGTTTGGGCTTAGAAACGCGCCTCTTACGTTCCAGCGCCTGATGGATGAGTTCCTCCGTGGGCTAGGGGAAGAGTATTGTCAGATATACATGGACGATCTTATCGTCTTTAGCTCATCTCCATCGCGCCATGTAGCTCACCTTAAGGATGTCTTTGAGCGCATCCGCGAATTCGGGCTAAAATTATCGGAAGAGAAGTCCCAGTTCTTTCGTACAGAGATAAAATTTTTGGGTCACCTTATCTCGGAACGGGGAGTCAAACCAGACTCAGCCAGAGTCGAAGCCATCTCCCGCGTTTTACCACCCGCTAATCAAAAAGAGCTTAAGAGTTTCCTCGGAATGGTGAATTATTATCGAAAATTCCTACCGAACGCAGCTGATATAATCGCACCACTTACGCAACTGTTGAAGAAGGGTCGGTCATTCCTTTTTACCGATGAGCATATGATGAGCTTCCATAGGTGCAAGGAAGCCCTTACTGCGGAACCAGTGCTTGCATTCCCAAATTTTCAAACGAAATTCGTAGTGACGATCGACGCTAGCGAAAGGGCGCTCGGGGCGGTATTATCGCAGGAATCCGATATCGGGGATAGGCCGGTAGCTTTTGCGAGCAGGCAACTATCCGACGCAGAGTCAAGGTATAGTGCGCTCGAACGGGAACTTTTAGCTATCGTCTGGGCAATTGACCACTTTCGGCCTTATGTATATGGGAGGCGGTTTACGCTCCGTACAGATCACAAACCGCTATTATGGACGGACGGACTAAAGGAATCGTCAGCCAGAATCGGACGGTGGAAAGAAAAACTACGCGCGTACAGCTTCGATATCGTACATCAAAAAGGATCACAAAATGTCGTTGCGGACTGGTTGTCTCGGGTCCTGTATACGAATCCGCTTCAGCAAGCGGGACCCTCCGGAGACACTGCCGGGGAAGAGACGTTGCGTGATGAGGAGGATACAGTAGATGCGGATGAGATTCCCGAGGAAATTCGACATACCCCCCCTCAACGAGATGGACACCATAGTGAACCGACACACGCGCCAGGTCATCTGGAAAACCCGTACAGAAGGAATGTCGCGAACGGAATACACGAAGTATGGTCGCCACAGAATTGTAACCGTTTGGACAGTTCCCTCAGTGCCACCGGCGGATGTCGCCCGCATTCTTAACATGAGTACTAAACCGGGCAAGACATATTACCTTTATGTAGGAAATAAAACGGTTCTAGACCGAATCAAGCATCTATTAGAAACAGAGCGCGTAGGAGCTGATAGGAACTTAATATTATGCTCAAAAATGGTAGAAACTGTTAAGGAACCAGACCGGCAAAAAGACTTAGTTAAGGCTTATCACGAAGGGAAAACTAATCATCGAGGGGTACCAGAAACTCTCGCCGCGTTGAGCCGCAGGTATTACTGGCACCACATGCGCCGAACGATCCGGGAGGTGCTGCAAAATTGTACAATATGCCACCGGGCGAAGTACGATAGACACCCCATCAATGTCCATCCCGAAGTGTCACATACCCCGAATTCGCCACTGTTAGAGGTACAGGTAGTCATTTTTACTTGGGAAGGCTCGCAATGGCTTACTATTCTTGACAACTTTAGCAAGCTAGCCATGGCTTACCCGTTATCGAACAAAACAGCTGACGCCGTTTGGGAGGGTATGCTCAGTTGGATATCATCCTACGGAGTACCGCACAACATTACGTCGGATGGTGGGAGGGAATTCAAGAACGCTCGTACAACTACGGAATGTTCAGACTTAAATATAAAGTGGCATTTTAACTCCCCCGGTAACCCACAAGGACGAGGTGCTATCGAACGTCTCCATAATACATTAGGGGAACACCTTCGGTTATTTCAGTTACATAAGGGATTAGGAGCCACCGCAGCAATGCCTAGGGCAGTAGTGGCTTACAACAACACAATACATTCCGCTACAGGTTTTACACCGGTGGAAGTGGTATTCGGTCATCCGTTACGGAATAGGGGAGATATCCTTACTACCGCGTACACACATCTGCGAGATGCAGTAACCCACAAACGGAGACAGTTAGCTGAGATCTCACAAAGGGTGTATACTAGGCTCACAAAAGAAAAAATTTCGAGGGCAAATCGGGAGTGCGTAGCGGTACCGGATGAATCTCACAGAATCTCATTAGGTATGACGGTATATTGCCGACCACCGTCCAGCCGTCGAAAAGGGGATCAGCGCTTTGAAGGACCTTTCAGAGTGGTAGCGCTACGAGAGCATAACATAGTTTCTATCCAGGAGATGACAGGTGCACAGAGGATAAGACACACCCACATCCAGCACCTTCGCATCCCTCTTAATCCAGGCAATTCGGATGTAAATAATTAGTGTAAATAAACAATGTAAGACTATATAAACCCTTGCAAAAGATAAATAAAGTCAGTATTATCCAAGCATCCGTGTTGTTCACTTCGTGCCTTATTCTTTCTTTTTTTTTACGTTTTAATTTCTCAAGTATTTTAACTTATATATATATATATATATATATATATATATATATATATATATATATATATATATATATATAAACGCTGGCAGCTAGAATAAAACCATTGGTTTATGCTTCTGAGGTTTGTTCGGATCAGAAACAGATATTTCAAATAAGATAAAATCTTCTACTAACAGTGATCACCATACCCAAGGTTTTGTATAAAATAATCCTAATCTTTGAATCGAAACATTGCATATCTGTAAATCAAATGAAATTTCTATTAATGTATTTAAAAGTGCATTAAAATCTGGGAACAATTATTACCGAATGGCACCAAACCCAAGTAATCATTGATTCTCTTGAATAATAGAATTATTTATTTTAGAATGATATTCTGCATGAGTAATATCCATATTGTTGGTATTGTAATCATGTCAATTAACATCTAATTAACTGAAATGGATTTTCATTTTTTATATAATGTAAAAATGTCCTAGAATTCAAGTATATGCATATCCATTTCATATACTCAATGCCTAAAACTGAAATATAAAAAAGTATATGTATATAAATATTGTTTTTAATTTATTTATTTATTTAAATTTTTTGTTCAAGACTAGGTTCTATTCGTTAGTTAAATTTAGATGATCCTTAAGTCAACTTATTTTTTTTTAATTATAACTCCAAAGTTTAGGCACTATAAACCATTATCAAGGAAAGTGCTTAAATTTTTCAATAATATTCTAAAAATCCTTACAGGCTATTATGATAAGTATTCCTACTATTACATTATATCTTAATATCAAATAAATTTAAATTTATACACTTACATCAAATAAAAATGTTATGATAGGATGTACTAATTATAATACGTAAGATTACTTAGTTAATTAATCAATAAATTTTTTTAGATTTAATGTACAATTGATATTTAAGGTCTTGATTGGTTTCAATTTTTTAAATTTAATTAATTAGTATTTTTATTTGCAACAATAAATACAAAAATATTTTTAAAGTAGGATAAGTTGAAGATATGTCTTTTTAATGCTTCAATACTAATAACATGATTTCAATGATTTTTATCTATCTCTAAACAGATTCATTATTTAACAAATTTACACTAACTTTTAAGCACCTTTGCTCGTAAAAACGAAACGTAAACCAGATAAAGGAGTACTATTAGACTTACCTTCATCTCTTGGCGAGAGTCTGTCCATCTGCTTCGGAGATGGCGAATATATAGATAGATCTTTGAAGGAGGTGGGGGGCATGCATCTCTCTCGTCCATTTTAAGTTCTTTTTTAACATCTTCAACTTACTAATCTAGGGGAAGTATAAGATAAAAAGGAAATGTTCTTATATTCAATTTAGATTTCACTGAATTAACTAGCTTCTAGATCTCTTCAGTTCCAAAATTAGTAATGGGAAGGGTTGAACCCTTTATCATTTCCACATTTAGGATTACAAGAGAAGAAGACATTTATTATGATATGAATAAATCAATTTATTTTATTATTTTCCTGAAATATCTAATTAAAGTTCAGTATGGTAAGAATGGTAATCCTAGAAGTAACCCTAGAGGTAATCCTAAAATTACTTATATATGTATATCTCATAATATTGGTGAACAATAAAAATTAAATTCTGAATTAATAAAAATTGAATTGTAAATTAAATTTTTTAAATTTAATTAATAATTAAATTCTTAATTAACTAATCCTAGAGGTAATCCCAAAATTACTTATATATGTACTCGTATATCTCAAAATATAGGTGGATAATAAATATTAAATTCTAAACTAATATATTCATAATAATATTCAATAAAATGAAGCAATAAATTCATAATTTATTCAAAAAGAGTACATAATATTTGTTTATTCCACTTCTTTTCAGTTAATAAAAATGAGAAACAGATATCAGCAAACAATGACGGCATAAACGCAATTAAATACATTATTAACAAAGACAGTAACAACTCGTATTTTTTAATGTTTTACAATCTCTAAAATACAAAATAACCTAATAAATGAAGTTATAAACTTTATTACTTATACCGAATACTTTTTTTCCCTCATCTCCTACCTCCCACTCTCTTCCCAAAAAATATGAGAAATAAGTTTTCAAGATTAATTAACATTTTTGTTTTTACTGAACCCCTCTCCTCTCTTCTTTTGTCATGCTCCTTTTATAACTCTCATTTACAAAGCATTAACCCAAAGCCAACTTAATAAAGTGTTTATTTTGAACTTGCTTCCACGAGTATGAAAACTATGACGGACAACTACCTACCTACATCCATACTTACGCAAACTTTTTATTATGTAGGTATGATAAATTTAGCATAGGTACATGAGTAGGATAAAATAAAATAACTAAAATCATAGTAAAGAGAAAGTTACTAAGAAATTATAAAAGGACAGCTGAGTGAAATAGAGTGTTCAGATAGTTCACAGACTTTAGAGTTTCGATTATGTATTTATATCCGGGCCTTAAAATGATTTTTCGCTTTACCAATGAAGGCAGAATTGCAATGTAGCATTTTTGTTACCACACCTTCAAAGAAAAATGCTTTAATCCGATTTCAGGGCATGATATTCTCTAGCTTCTCTATATAAATATAAATAAACATACAATTCTTTCTTTGATCTTCTAATAACCATAAACCCTAACAACTTCAAACCCAGCTCTCAAGACCAAACCGTGAAATATGTTTCCCAATCGAAAAGTTATGTAGTCAACATTATGTATGGATTTCTGACTTCTATTTCTTTGTATCAATTCTATGTTACCAATAAAATCTGTTTGATTAAAATCATAACATCAAATAACCCACGTCATCTCGTCAACAATTTTTCAAGAACCAGAACCGTTTATTCATTTACAATTTAGATTCCTTTGATTTGTCAATCTTTTAATAAAAATATTTAAAATAAAAAAATAAAATAAAAACTTTTAAATCTAGTCTTCTTCACTCAACACAGGAGAAATAATAAATTAAATAGCCTCAACCGTAAGATCAAGGAAATCATACAACCATTTAAAGAAGTTTATTTATTTACTATAATAGATCTTTTGGCTGAAAATGATTTTTTATTACATTTTTTTCTTCGTACAAATATGCTAATCTTAAGAGAATTTAACGCAAAATAAATTTTTCAATTATTCTCTAAAGAAGTTATAATCTTTTTTCTTATTACGGTTTTGAAGAGAAGTTGGTTGTGGGAGAAAAAAAAACTGCCAGGAGAGAAAAAAACTAAAAAGACAAATTTATTCGGATGTTTTGGTCAAAGTTTCACTTTCCCTTACCTAGCTATATTTGAAATTAAGAGGTTACGACAGTGTTACGACAATGAAAAATTTCGAATTTGAGATTCCAATAGAAATTCAAGTTTACTTAAAATTTATTTATTTACTTAACTTACCATAACTTAAAAGTATTTTTTTTTATGAAAAAATATGTATCAAATCATATGAAAGATAATAAAATTCTATATAAAACAAAAAAAATTACCTAAATCGGATTAGTACTAAACAAAGATCGGATTTATCGGAAGTGTCACATGATATCGATTTTACATTTGTGTACAATTACATATCTCCAAAAAGGCGCAAGCGGTTTTGATAAAACTCGTTGTGCCCATGTACAATTAAATGGTCTTTAATATCAGCTAGATTTTATCCTCTTTGAAATAGTCTCACAGGGATTAAATGCGCAATTTTCAAAATGGCTTCTTCCAAAGTACCTTTAATTTAGTTTATTTTAAATAATTAATCATCTCTCATTGTATGTTTTGTTTTATTAATAAAAAATGGATAAATTTAAGCTATGAAAGAATTTGATATTTAACTTAAGGAGGTAAATGTAGCGATGTACCAAAGTCTTCGTGTACCCGGGGTGGTCCACTTCTCTTACATCCCTATTTTAGGGGTATTATTACTCCTCCAGCCCTAACTAAAAATGGGAATAGATATTTTTAACGACCTAACAGGCTTTTTATTAATAAAATGATCTTTATTGTTGATTCCTACCATTCAATCTTCCATCTTCAGTGGCGTAGCCAGAGATGGAATCCAGGGGGTCTGAAACTCCCACGAAATTACAAAATACTATTGCTTATTGTTGTCTGTAAACAAAAATTGTATAAACCTGTTTTAATCTTATTTTATAAATAACATACTTAAGCATAGAAAATATTATATATAGAGAGACGGCCCCCTTATATCCACGGTTTCTCCTCCCCTCGCGAAACGAAATTTCTGGCTACTCTACTGCCTGTATCCCACGCGTTTTCTTCAGTGTTAATTTTACATTGTCCGTTTTATTTCAGTATCATTCTCACATGGGATACACTAAACTGGCATATTAGAACTGCAGCTAATAATTTATGAAAGTCATGGACCAGTGATGACAAACGAATTGAGACTCTGTATGGAAAAAAAAATTACCGTGCTCATTTAAGATGTTTTAGAACCTTTACTATAAAATTGCAATTACTATAAAAAATGTACACGCTGGCATAGCTGAATAAAAGAAATTCGGATAGCAACAAAAAATTAATTTCCTAACATTTCAATTTAACGTGCCTCCAAGAGGATTGATTGTTAATAAATTAATTAATAAGTTTTCTTATTTGTTTAATAGTGAAATTAAATGTCAGAATACAACTAAGTTCATTATTGTCGATTGCCAAACATTTTACGATTTCATTAATCTCAATTCACCAATATTTGGTTTAACATCCGCTTCATTATGAGTAGCATTATTGTTTAAAATTTTAATGACCCGTAATCTCTTCCCTCTTGATAAGATAATAGATGAAATGGCAAATTAAAACAGAAAGCGTCACAAAGGTAGTAAAAGCATTTTACTTGTTTATTGTCTATTTTCTTTTGTTACCTTTCCTTTCCACTGAAAACTTTCTGAAAAGGTTTTTCACCCGTTACCTCTATGTTACAAGCACTTACAGAGAGATCAAATGGAAAATGAAAAAACAAACGGTGAGAGGTTAAAAACAAAAACAGTAACGATTTCAATGAAATGCAGAAACACATTTTTACTTCTACGCTGTCAACATGCTACTTGAGATTACAATTATCAGAGTAAGGGTGAAAGGCAGGAATCTCCCATGTCAATATACGACAGGCAAGTTTTTGTTTTGCCATTGCATACAAACACAAACAGTTGTTTCGATATCCGAAAAAAAAAAAATTGAGAGGAAGACAGTGGAATAAAAAGATTCATAAAAACCCACGTTATAAATGTCACCTTGGTCACTACAATGAATGAAATAACGTTTTAAAAAGTTATTTTAAATGAAATAACTTTCCATTGACGACGTCTCAAATAACAGTTACTGAAATTGTTAGAAATAACTTGTCATTGACAAGACCTTTAATTCAAATAAATTTCACATCGATCTTCTATAAATAACCGTGAAAACCTATACACAAATAAACAAATAGGTGAAACCCTGAAAATAACTGGTTATTTGAAAAACCTTTGATAGCACTTGGTATATCTTACTAAAATCACTGATGTGTGCCGGTGCGATTGATGGTGGCGTAAGTCGAGTTTACTTTTTCTTAAAAAAAATGAATACTTCATAAATTTGCATATTAAAAAATACGTAAGCAAGATAAACTGGAATATGTTTCAATTTTACAAAGCCATGATTTAACTTTTGATAAAATAAATTTTAATGTTTATTTAATAACTAGTTTCAACGAGCTCAAATCCATTACGCCTCTTCCATTCTTAACCACAATAAACAAAAAACCGGTGAGGAGTGATGAAGGAAAATTAATTTTTTCCAAATTTATTTTTCAGCATTACTCAAGTGAGATCAAAATGAATATTGGCTCAATTCCATCTACTAAAGTATTAAAGTTTAATAAACTAGATAGTACAAAAAAAAAAAAAATGAGTAAGTTTAGTTGTAAGCAATTTTTCCACATTTCGAGTTTTGCAATTTTTACATTCTTTTTACTTCCTTGTACGAAGTAAAGGAAGTATTGTAATAGCGACAATTTTCGGTTTTCAGATTTCGACAGAAATATCTATTTTGACCATTCCTGAATCCATTTTGACTAGCTTCGTCGAGGCGTCTGTACGTACGTACGTTCGTATCTCGCATAACTTAAAATGGATAGCCGTAGGAAGTTGAAATTTTGTATTTACGATTGTTGTAAAATCTAGTTGTGAACCTCCCTTTTTGGTCACTGCTTGATCACCGGAAGTGGTACTTGAAGGTCATAATTGATTTTCATCAAAAATTATATTAAAATATTATGAAAAACTTCTCAAATTTAGTATTTGTAATTTATATATTGATTATAATAACATACTAGATTTTGGTCTAAATTGGAAAACCGGAAGCGGTACTTTACTTGAAGGTCATATAAGACTCATCAAAAATTATATTAAAATATAATGTAAAACACCTCAAATTTGGTAAATAGGACTTCAATATCGATATAAACGTATTTACTAGATTTTGGTTAAAATTCGTGAGCCGAAAAGGGTACTTTACTTGAAGGTCATAATAAGCTTACATCAAAAATTATATTTAAATTAACAGAGATATCATATGTTTCGGTAATAAAGGTTACAAACGCAATTTGGTTTCCAATCCAATTAAACATTTTTATTATTTGTTTTAAGTGTTAAAATTGAGTGTAAAATACTGGTTTTCTACCCCATTTGTGAGATAAACAAGTCTGCAGCAGGAAAATAAGATATAAGTTGAGTGGGTTTTTCCTCTTAAAATGTTGAAACTGTCGATTTCCAATGCTTTATCTAGTGATACTGACAGTTTTAATGTTGTCACAGAACACGAAGAAATCTCTTGGAAACTAGTTACCTACTAAAAAAAAAAAGACATAATAACGGAATGAAACCTCCAGAAACACGAGTATGTGTGTGTGTGTCAATCACTGTCAATAGATGGATGTCGCGACGCCTAGTTTCGTTTTTGAGATACTGCAATTTTCGGAAATTAGTAACCAAATTGAGGATCACTTTTTGAGCCACCGATTTATAGTTTAATAGGAGTACAAGGAATTCATGTGTTGTCCACATCAGATATATTTTTAAGAATTCAGAGCTGTAATTAAATTTTCAGCAGTTTTATCATGTTTTAAAATCGGATTTTGAGTGATTAAAACAAAAAAAAAAAATTAAAGGCTATAGAGTCTAGCATTCAATTATCAGTAATTCTTTCAAATACTAAGTTCAGTAATGATAAGAGATTGTAAAGAAGATTAAATTATTAAACGAGTATTCAATTTTCAGCAATTTTCTTGTTCCAAGTGAAGCAATTTTAAATATTTTTTTTGTGAGAGCAAAAATAAGCAATTTTTTATTTGTATTTCGCGTTCTGTCCTTTTTTTGAGAGGGCTAGAGAGCTAAAGTGTGTGAGGGTGTGTATACGTGTGTATGTGGAGGAGACGAAGAAATGTGTTGCAATTATAATAACCATACAAATCATGAAGATTCCTGAGAGGTCTTAGATAGTGATGATAACTTTTAAGGTGTAATTTAATTGTTTATAACAAGTAAATTGGAAAAAACTGAAAAACTGACTCCAAATTTTAAATTAAAGTAGAAAATGAACTCAATCAGTCATTATGGAACTATAAATAATTATAGCTGTATTGATGCCCAACAAAATGAGACATGATTTATTAAAAAGTTTTTTATCAAAGCAAAAAAACATAAATTTTGAAAAAAAAAGTTTGCTCTAACCTTATTGTGAGCCAAGATACAAAGAGTTTACGATTTTAGCAATTACCGGTACATTTGGAAATATTTTTGCTTGAAAATTTAACTTCACATACATGATTGTATTCGCAAAAAAATCTTAAGTTTCACAGTTCTAGTGTAAACAGTTTTTCGGGTTAAAAATTCAGAAATATTATTATGTTAGGCGATACGCCCAGATTATTGTCCTGCTTTCCTCCAATTCAGGCGCCATAGAGTGAATATATTCATTTTTTGACATATATTGCTACGGGACTTTCTCAACGTGATGATTAGGAAAAAAATAGTAGAAACAAATTGCATAGGTATATGGCAGCATTGTGTAAAAAATCCATAAAGGTGCCGAAAAGTAGTTATTTCATTTTTAAGATGTGAAAAAAGTTTTAAACAATTGAAGTAGGTCAGCAACTTAAAAAACAATAAACAAAACTAATTAAAAAAAGCGAAATATGGCCATTTTATTACAGATATTTCAATAGTCACAGGAACTTCTTTTAGAGTTTAATTTGTGGCTTTTGTTGGTGCCTATCTATAATTAAAATTGTATACAAAAAAAGAATAACTTTTTGCGGAAATCGGGAATATGTAAAAACAGGTGATTTTGAAATCAGATTTGAACAAGGACCAAAATGGTCTTACAGCCATTTTTCAAAGTGCTATTTGATTCCGAGGAGTTTCTCTACAACCTAATTTTCATGAAATATATGTGAGATTCGGGTAAATACCTAAAAAACGCATTTGAACATAGTGCTGTTACTCGCAACAGACACCTGACGAGAGGCAGCGCAGAGGAATTGATGAATGGTGTGGGAACGCTCTCTTTATCACTTTGCAGCACTCGAAACCCATCTGTGTATAAACCTTCCCCCGCCCTTCATCACTTTCCCTACAACCTCTCCACTGGCGGCCGGCGCGAGAAAAAGCCCTATGTGTATCAAACACATTTTTTAGGTACTTAAGCCATAGAAAATAGAGTTGTAGAGAAACTCTTCAGGAACAACAATTTTGGCCCGTGTTTAAATCTTTTTTAGAAATCACCTGCTTTTACATTTTCTCAATTTCTGAGAAAATTTATTATTTTTTTGCAAAAATTTTTTATTATAAATAGGCACTCATAAAATCCACAATATCAGCCCCAAAAAAAGTGCCTGCAATCATTAAAAGTCTTATATTAAAATGTTAAAAAAATGGCATATTTCGCAGTTTTCAATTTTTTTTGGGAATAATTGTTTTTTTGACTTTAACTGTTAAAAACTCATTGTTTCCATATATTTTAAACGATTATTACGTGTTATTTTTTTTTTATTTTTCTTAAGTATAATTTTTCATTTCTTAAACGTGAAAAATCCATATTTCGGCACCTTTATGAATTTTTTCACCATGTTGCTACATACCGATTTTATCTATATCCGATTTGTTTTTATTTTCCTCATAACTATCACGTTGAGAAAGTCTCGTGGCAATTAATTTCAAAAAATAAACTATCGCCCATGCCTTTACTTCTTGCCGAAGCTAAGAAGCATATATAGGCTCTTTATTTTTCAAAATTTGTGTTTTTTCACATTGTTTCCAATGTTGTTTACTGAAATCAATTTGATGCAAAATTCCTTGAGATAATAGCATTTGTTTAAGTTGCAAAATTATAATTATCCGTAAAACATGATGAAAATTTAAAAAAATTCAATTTATTTCTTAAATTGTCAAAATATTGACGATATTTTGACCGAAGTGAAACTGTCCTAAAAAGCATTTATGCAATACAGATTCGAATTTTTATTTTTATAAATTAGGTTTAAGAACAATGGGTATAATTTTGCAATGAAACAAGTCTAATTTTGTTGGACATTAAAAACAATATATCATTTTGTATAATATCATCGTGAGTACATTTTTATTACAGTACTTTAAAACTTGGAGTCGAGGATATTATTAAGTTTTTTGTAATTTACTAGTTATAAACAATTAAATCACACTTTAAGCTTATTCCCTAGTGAAAAATTTGACGTTTTTTTGTAGTTCTCTTTGACCTCTAGAAGCGGAGATAGTTAGAGGCGAAAAATTGAATTAAAAAAATGATTTTTCATATAAATCGTTAAATAATAAAAAAATCCTTTATCTGATCTAGACAAGACTATTTTCTCGGACTCCTAAGGAAATTTTGCACATAATATATATTTTTTCCAACTTTGTCCGGAAACTTAAATGTTTAGGAGCCCTGGATGACGAATATATCTCGACTACAACTCTGTTGAAGTTCGTTGGTATTCAAGTTTTAAATTTCTTTGGAAACATCACTATTTTTATAGAATAACGTTGAACGAGACAATTTTTGTAGCTGTGATAAGTTTTCAATCGTTTGACAGGCTCTGGAAATTTTAATGATTTCTTGTTCTAGTCAGATAAGAAAATCGTCAGAAATTTTTTAAATACACTGGATTTTCAACAGATAATAATGTTCCCGTCTTGTCGTTTTCAATCTAAATTTCCAATAAGATAGAATTTCTGACGCATTGGTCTTAGGAAAGAAACGTTAGTGTTGCTATTTGTTGTAACTAATATTTATAGAAAACAATCTAAAATAAGGAACGAACTTAAGTAAAATTAAAATATAGGATATTTTTCGCCGAAGTTGATATAATATTGATTTGAACATTAATAAAAATATTTACTTCCGTCAGCCTCCGAAAATCCACTCAGACAATTATATAGGAATTGTTTTACGTATTGATATAACTTTATGAGAAGTTTCAAAATTCTACTGGCCAGAAATTGATATCACATTAACTTTTTAAAATTTATTTATTCTCATTAATTTCATGTCTTCTAAGTATAAAATGAAGCTTTCTATTTACTTACAAACACTAGTTAATTCAATAACATGCTTTTCTGAAATAGACCATAAGGCTAAACTAATCTTCTGGGAAAGTGGTGGGACAGACTTTATCACGGGTTTTTTGAAAATAAAACTCAAACTTATCCAAACACTGTGTTAGGCTTACGCTGTTTGCTGCCAGCGCACTGGAGCCGTTGCCGTCAACTGGATTGGGTGTTGATTTTATGGAGTCATAGAAATTTACATGCCTTCGCTGTTTGAATTCTGTCACCGTTTAGTCCAGGAGTGATAGAGAAAATATATTCATTTTTTTAAATAAATCCTCAATGTACTTTCTCAACCTCATAATATAAACTAAATTATAATATAAAGATAAACATATGTTTATCCTAATTATGAAATTGAGAAAGTACATTGAGAATTTATTTTTAAAAAATGAATATATTTTCTCTATCGCACCTGGACTAATTTACGTCAACTATTAACGATGACATAGAACTGAATCCAGGAGGGGCTCTGAAAGAGTTCAAAACTTAAAATATCATGGCTCCATAATTGAATTAGATGGTTTGAGCAATATAAAATAACAAGAAGGATTGCAGATGGAAATAAGATAATATCTATGTTCAACTCACAATCAGTAATACATAACAAGAAGATCATTCCGCAAACCGAAAGAATTATATATAAAAGTATAGCATTGAGTATTATGGTGTATGAGTTGCAGGAACTTTACTATAAAGGGCAATCTTAGAAAGAAATTTCGGTTAAGAAAATCGGTGGTGACGAGCGGTAGGAATATCCAGAATAGATCTATATCTATTCTGGACATTCCTACCGCTCTTATAAAATTAAATAGTTTGAGAGAAATCTTGAATTTTAAAATATACTTTTAATAAGAAGTGAAAGGACGAAAAATATATGGAAGAAGGAGATAAGGATAAATAAATAATATAGATATATATATATATATATATATATATATATATATATATATATCATATACATTATATGATACAAATCATATGATAATAAACCTAGGATAAAGAAAAGAAGGAATATATGATGGGGCGTGATCTATGAAAGGTAATGTGTGCTGGGATAGAGCGATCTGC
Organism: Rhaphigaster nebulosa; assembly: GCA_948150685.1. NCBI lineage: Eukaryota > Metazoa > Arthropoda > Insecta > Hemiptera > Pentatomidae > Rhaphigaster > Rhaphigaster nebulosa. The sequence continues at coordinate 99,321,148 of OX411306.1, read as the reverse complement.
CAGAAGGCCATTGAAAATTCATTTTAAGAAAATTACTGAGATTTTATATTGAGTTTAATAACAATTATATTTATTTTTGGTGTACTTTTATTTGGTTAATTAATATTAAAATTAACATTATTTGATTAATTTACAACCTACATACAGATTTCAAATGGAGCCTCTTTTATCCAAATTAGAGATTGTATCCTGCTATTCGGAAATCTGTGTGGAGGAAGAGCTGCTCCATGGAAGTGGAACACTTACCTTCGTCCGTGACAGTCATTATATACCACTCCAACTGGAGTGGGGATCTTCATCTTCGTTACTCTATTCAACATTTCACTTTTTTTTTTTTTTTTTTTTCTCAACGTTCATTATATACGATGAGGTTTTGATAAATTTTATTTTAGTCAGAGATGGTAATATAATTTTTGTCTGAACCAGGTTGGATATAATCATATTCAGAACCTTACAGATGTAAATAAAAAAATAAGATTCACAATAATATACAAAATTATTGTATAAATCAAATATTAAATATAATATTATGAATATGAATATCATACTTTCTTACACTTCAGTCCTTGGAAATCCCCACTACAGCAGAGAATACTGCTTGCAAAAGTTACAAAATCGTAATATATTTAAAATTGAAATTATTTTCGGTGAATGATGAAGTAATAAAACGTATTCGCTTTGCTAAAAACCACTAAAGGTACAGTCGAGAAGGTGACAAAACTGTAGTGTTAATACGTGTTTAAAGCCATCACATATAATCTGCTAAATGTTCATTACTTTTAATTAATTAAATTTTATTTTTGAGGTCGTTATGGCCGAGCCTCAGCATTATCAGAACACTTGAATCAGATGCGGTTCCCGTTCGAATCCTGTCTGGGAAAATTGCTTTTTATTCTGCGGTAAAAACAAGGAATAAATCTCCAACTTCTAACTCCAACTAAACGATAATGTACACTGTCTGGACGTGTATATACACAAGGGGGTCAAAACCAATAAATAGAATCAGTAAATGATATTTTACAGAGGGTATAATTTTAATTAATTATTTTGAAATAATTATTTATTTTTGAAGTACTGAGTAAATGGATTAATCTAAATTCGAAAATGTACTTTAGCTCATTACATACAAAAAAACATAAACCATGATGAATTGTCATAAAATATATCTTACGATGATTTCAATTTCAAATCTTTCAAAATTATAACTTTATCATTTATGCATAAACATGTTATATTAATTGGATTTTGCACTCGTCAACTGGAGCATGAATGGTGGATCATTCTACAATTTATGAACATGGGAAGTTCGAGATTTATTGTTTTAAATCACCACGAAATTACAGTCAATTATCAATAGCGGGAATCGAATAGTATTTACTTCTGATTCAGACGTGCCTCAGTACGACTCAGCAGATTTCATTTTGAAAAATCTTAATTAATTGGATCCTTTGTTATTTATAAAAATATGTATAGATATCAACTTTTGCATTCTGATCGCAATCAACTATAAATAGTTATTGTTTTGATTATGTGGCATATATTGTTGTCTGTCGTAATAAATAGTAAAGCAACCAAATTATGCGTGAACTCGTGATGTTTCTAAGTTTTGATGTTCCTGTTTTAATTTCTTCTCATTTAATTTTTTAATGATTCTTTTTTTTATTTATTTATTTCTCCCTACCAAGCCTTTTAGTCCAGGCAAAATAATTCAAAAAAGTCTTGTAGTTAAAATATTTTCAGGAATGTGTTGGAGGGGATCTCTGTAATAAAAAAATCCCCGGCAATCCCGGTGCCGCGGGAGGGAGGAGGGGGAGGTGGCGCGGGCGATTTAAAGGGACCTTCCCACGTTCCCACGGTTGTGCGCCCCAATCTCGAAGACGGTGCGTCGTAGAAAAAAAAAATGGAATGAAAAAAAAAAGACAAAATTTCCAATATATTTGCAATTGGACAATATTTGGAAAAACGAACCGTTTCCAAGATATTCTCTCTGGAGAATGGGAAATTTTTCGAAAAATTGTTTTTATCGCCAAACTTGTTGTTCTAACTCCTTCCCACATTTTTTGAACACAAGCGTGTGAACTGAAAAGTTGTAGAGAATTTAATTCCCTTCAAGAATATATGTACTAATGTCAATTTATCTTCAGCTGGTCAAAAGATAGACAGCAATTTGAAGTGTTGTGGTGATAGTCGATACTTAGCTATAAAATACCAGAACATATTTTTGGCACTAATTCCTTCTGGATTGAGTAGCAGATCCCCTGAATGAATTCCCGAGATTACGTTACCCGGTGGGGAAGGAGTGATACAGGAAAGATTGAAGGAATAATAGCTAAATGTGAAGTCATTAAAAGTTATGAGTATTGTGTATTAAAATTAGGGCTCAGGAAACTTCAAAATTCTTTACAACTCATCTTCCTCGTCGTCCTCCTCCTCCACCGCCGCTGTATTCGTACAGATACCTAGGAAGGAGCCGCACACGCTTGAACAAAATAATCCTGGCTTCCTGCATCCGCACCTAAAACCACATCCACCGATGCATCTGCAGAAAATTGTATTTAGAATCTGGTTGGGAGCTGAAGGAGCGTTGGTTTTCACCAGAGGAAAAAAACACTTCTCCTCTCTTCCACCCCCAACGGTCAGGTGACAATTTATTGCCCAGCCATTGCTGCACCTGATGATACATTTGGAATGAGCGTTGTTCTGTAGCATTTTTTATGGAAGGAAGAGATGGAAGCCTGGCCTTTGTACGGATGGTGGACCATAAAAAACTATTGCACCGGTGCCGATCCAAATCGTTTTCACAAGCTAGGGCCAGCTAGTTTTCCGGTTTCGGGGGGATGTTTCGGGATGATGTTGATCGCTGTGATTTTACTTTTTTGGAATATGGCAGATGTGGTATCGCACCCGTTGAAGATGTGAAGGAAAAGAATAGCTGAATGGAAGTTGTTGGAGCTGCCTAGATGAAAGGATGGTGAATTCATTTCGCCCTCTCCCAGGATTTAGAAAAGTATGTTATTTTCAGATGGAACAAGTGCGAGGAGCAGGGCAACGAGATCAACGTCTTCTCCTACCACAACAGTTGGGTGGAAAGTAAAATTTTAAATTTTATAAGCGCATCTTATAATGTTCCTATCAGCGTCTCCTATAGCTGTTGCTGTTTCAATACATCTGGTGGACAGTGCTGATGCTAGAGTGTGTATAAATCTGATCTGTTAACCAAAACAAAACCAGCCTTATTAACTTAGGACTATCTCTAACTATAAAAGCCAAATTCCAACAAAGAGTGGGTATAAAAATAACGTGGTCTTACCTTATTTCTCTCATAGGCCAGGAAATGCTCTTGTTGAACAGTGGCCACCATGTCCTCACCAAACAAGATGTCTACAGATGATTTGGTGGATCCTCTTCTCTTCTGCTCAGATCGTTTTGTAGAGGTGATGTTCTCGTATCCGTCAAAAATGACCGCAAACTTGATGTCGCCCTAGTGACAGGTCACTGGCTGGAAAATTGCTGAAAAGGTGCTTCCGGGAGTCCACTTGACGTGATGGAGGAGAAAACCATCATCGACGACAGTAAAGCTACTTTTGACATCCAAATGTTGGCTGTTGTCAACGGGAAGTTCCTTGTCTATGGCAGATTTCTGCGTTTTCCTCATGCCTCCCTCATCGAACAATGAAATTGGAAACGGAGACTGCTCAAATTTTAGGAGGTTCACAACATTCTCATCTCCTCTCTTGCTGATCACAGTCCTTTGAAAAATCATCAAGGGGTCAATCACCAATAGCTCATCATTCACTTTGATATTATTGCTCAAAGCAGCCAATGAGGTTTCAGTGTTTTTCTTTGACTGTTTCATTTCTGCAAAGGTATTACCGATGGAGGTTTGCATTGGACGAGTGGCAATTTCCATTTTATCTAAATGAATTCATTTTTTGAATAATTTAAAAATATACTTATTTGCATTTATTTTTATATCTAAAAGCATTCACCTTAAATCAACAAACATTATAAAAATATATATTTTTTACACTACTGCTTTGTATTACTATTTTTTATTTCCTCTTCGAATGCTCCTTCAATATTTCCTTTATCACCCCCTCACCCCGGGGCAACGTGATCTCGGGAATTCATTATAATACATTATACTTGATCAAGGGACCTCCTACGACACATTTCAAGAGGAATTAGTGGCAAAAATAACTTCAGGTCTTTTATGGCTATGTTGAAATTTACCACCACACTTCAAATTGCTGTATTTTTTGAACAGCTGAAGATAAATAGGCATTTGTATATATATTCTTGAAGGAAATTACAACTTTTCAATTCACATCTTTGTGTTAAAAAAATGTGGAAAGGAGTAAGAACAACAATTTTTCGAAAAAGTTCCCATTTTCTAAGGAGTATATCTCGGAAACGATTCGTTTTTTCCAAATAATGCATAATAACAAATATATAGAAAATTTTGTCATCTTTATTTTTATTCCATGTTTTTTATTCTACGATGCACCGTCTTATATAGATATGCGCGCCCAACCGTGGGAAGGTCCCCTTAAATCGCCCCTCCACCCTCTGCGGCACCACGATCGCCGAGGATTTTTTATTGCGAGTACAGGAGACCCTCCCGTACACATTCCCAAAAAAACTGGAACTGTTTTTGATTTATTTGTTGTCATTTTCAGGCTTAGCTTGCCTGGACTATTTCGACTATGGTATACAGGTTTGGCAGTGGCGGTATGTAACCTATGTACAATGCATATACCCACCTCTGCTAGGAAACATATAAATGTAGACTTCCAGTTTATATGAAATAGTCTTTCTTCTCCTGAATTAGGCTTGATCTTCGCTTTCATATTCCGGCGGTCTCCCAGGAACAGGTCCTCTTCTCCTCTAATTGAAGTGGGCTGGGCCAACTGCTGTCTTACACCCGTACGCAAAGGCTTTGTAGTACTGGTAGTTTTCTGTTGTTATAAGTTGAGGGAACTCCCTTTCGCTCAGAAAATAAAGCCCTGTTCCCTCTTCAGCTTGGCTCTCAATGTCTTATAGGCGGTGTAGACAATGACATTGTGCTCGGCGGTCTCCGGTACGCCGCAACTGGGGCATATGGGTCGATGTCCTGGCCATGATGGTAGTAGTGGATAGTAGCTTGGCACGGAACCCCCATAAACTGTGAGAAGTTGTGATACCCAGTTATCCGGGAGAACCCATTTTGCTTTTAATCGGAACCCGACGGTGGCAAACTACTTCCGCAAGGTAACACCTTTCGGGGTTTCCACCTACCGCCGGTTCCATGCTTCTATTGTATCCTCTCGGGTAATCATTTTCCAATTCCTGGGATCTTCTTCTATCCTCATCCGAATATTTACAGGTAGTTCCGCCGAGCCTTCTCTCTTATGAGCTAACCGCTGAATGGTCGCCAGCCTGTTTTTATGTCGGCGTGAGAAATTCCGGCACCAGGTAGGATACCCAGCATACCTCAGGATACCCAATAGTACACCCTTGTAGATAGCCAGAGTTACTGGGTATCTCAGGCCCCAAAAAGCGCCCAAATCCACACGAGTCTCGTACTTCTGCAGCTGCTGGAGTACACTTGGCCACCACACGCTATCGAAGGCGGAGGATATGTCAAAGAGGAGTAGCATGACGTACTGCAGAAGGCGGAGAAGTATGGCGAACTCGCAGCAGGGCATCTTCGGTTCCCCTCCTTTGGTGGATTCATACTGCTGTAGGTGGCATGCGCTCAGTAGGACCGGCTTTAAGCTCTTCAGAAGCAGGCTCTCTAACACCTCATTATAGGGAATAGGCAAATGGGCCTATAAAATTTAGCTAGCTGCTTATCCTTGTCTCCTACCTTGTAGACAAGTCTGACTTCTACAATTTTTCACATTTTCGGAAAGTATTCCCTATTTAAGCAGTCATTGAATATCGCTAATCGCCGATCTTCAATATAGAGCATACTATTCTTAAGTATTGCTGAGTCAATAGCATCTAAACCTGGTTCACGTCCAGTCCTCAGCCTGTCCTCGGCAGTTCGAAGATTCCATATATCCCATTGTGGACACAATTCCGTACCGGGTGGGTATATCGTGGTGCGCCTAAAAAGGGCATCGTTTTCATTGTCGAGAGGTGGGGTATTCCTGGTGTATGTCACATCGAAGAAAATTTCGGGGAGGTTGTCTGGATGTTTTCCTGCTTGAAGGCTGCAAATACCTGTCGCGAAGCAAACTTGCCCATGAGTACTCTATATGGGATACCCCAAGGATTTCTCGCCGTCTCTTCCTCAATGAAATCTTCCCACGATCGCCGCTTCTGTAAGCGCACCTCGTTTCGATATTCTCTGGTCTTAGACTTATACATCTTACGAAGCGCAGTGCGTCTCTCGTCACAATTGCACTTCTCGTACGACCGCCGTACTTTGTAAAGCTCTCTCTTCAAAGTGGCTAAGGCTGGCGTCCACCATGGGACAGATCGAGCTCTCGCCTTTCGGTGCTAAAGGGAATCCTCGGCAGCGTCGCGGACGTTATCAGTAAGCCTCGAAATCCTATAGTCGGGATCATCCGTAAAGTCTATCTCCGCTGCATCCCATTCTTCATCAACCAATTTTCTCTCCAGGACTGTCCCAAAGGAATTCCATTCTCCTTTTCGAATTAAGTAACCCCTATCGGAGTCGTGGAAAGATCCAGCATCCTGGATGAGGCTAAATGCAATTGCATTGTGGTCGGAGCTCGTCTCAGATCTGAGGGTCCAATCAATGACATACGTAATCAGAGGCTGCGAGGCCAATGTTACGTCTATCCAGCTCTGTCCTCTTGGTCTAGAGAACGTGGGGGTTGCAGAGAGATCATTGACAACTACTAACTGGCACCTCGCAATGAACTCATCTAGTCTGATACTTCTTATGTTGATTCGACTGGTTCCCCAGACCGTGCTCCGAATTGGTGCCCGAGCACACGATCAAATTTCTCGCGTTTTCAGTGATCACTTCCATGGCGGATATGCCCTCCTCAATGTTGCTACCGTCAGGTAGATACACCGAAGCAAGGGTGAAGGCGATGCTACCCCATCTGACATAACACGTCTCACTATCCGCCATATTATACGGCACAAGACTCATCACGTCGAGGTTAGGGTTGTGAATTACTATTTACTCCTACGGCAGCTCGGTTCCTGGATGGCCATAATGTCATAGTGCAGGACGAGAGCTCGGAGCTCATCCGCCACAAGACGCCATCGACCCATGTTAAGATGGATGATGGTGATCTTATTCATAGAATGATCTATTCGCCACTTTATGTGTACAGGACATTCGCGGCTGCCCGCCTTGTGATTTTTTTGGCATGGTGGGGTATTTCGCAGTTAATGCAGGTAGGGCCAGATAGTTGCTTTTTCTTTGGGCGCTCCTTGAGAATATGGCCTCTAGCATCGCACCAAATGCACACCGCAGCATCCATCTTACATATGGCCTTTGTGTGCCCATAACCCTGACACTTAACGCGGGGCGTCGAGGTAGTCCTTATAGGTCATCGGCCACCACCCTCCATCTAAACTTCCCATTTCCAAAAGCAGGAGCCGAACCAGAGCTCTAATAAAACTTTTAAAAAAATGATTTTGGAGGTTCAACCTTATTTTTGGGCCAAACATTTTTTGTTTCCGGTTTTTTTTTTAGAGTTCTGATAGCCTCCCGATTAGTTATATCAATTATCCTAATTAGCCAAAGTGCTATAGTTGATAGCAAAAAAGTTACAGAGCTTCAAAGTTGCGAGAAGTGTGAAAGTTGGCTCCCCATATCTTTAGTCGTTATTTTTGTTGTGTAAATATCAGAACTATTTCTAATAATTATTGAGAACTCTAGAACTCATAGAGGAGGCTATCAGAACTCTAAAAAAAATTAAAAAATTTTGACTTTGAGGGGTCAACTTCACAGAGGTGAAGAGGCCCTTTCCGTAGAACTTCTTCAGTCCATTTCTGGTACTGGATGTCTCCTCTTTGCCGCAGATCTTATCATTTGGGCTACTAGCAGTAATGTCAAGGCGCTTGAGGCTCATATGCAGAAAACCCTGGATCTTCTTAGGGTATGGGTGGATGAAAATGAAATGATAGTGAACTCATGCAAGACGGAGTTTCATCTATTCTCGCATTCAACCAAGACATATAAAGTAAGCCTGCAATATGCAGACGATGAATTACATTGAATCGAGGAAGCTACATATCTTGGAGTGAGACTTGATCCGAAGTTAAACTGAATAAATTTATGAAACAAATATATGAAAAATATATGGAATAAGCATATATCAAAACAAATCGAGCAAGCCAGAAATAAAATAACATTGATAAAGAGAATAACAGGAACTAGATAGGGGTCATCAGGAGATGTTCTTGCCCTTGCTTATAAATCTTACATTCGACCAGTCATGGAATATGGCAGCGAATTAGAAATTACAGTCACAGAAGCATCACTTCAAAAACTAACTATTATCCAAAATCAGGGTTTAAGAATCATAACAGGAGCTCCCAAGTCAACTTCAATACCCGCCGCAGAATTACAGGCGAGAGTAGAACCATCATGAGGCTTTTGCTCACATACAGCTCCTACAAGCTGTAAACAAGAAGAATAAACCTCCCGAAATCCTTAATCCTTTAGAAACTATTTCTGAGAGGTATCCAGAAGAGTCATGGCTCCATGTTTAATCTGATGGATCAGTAGTAGGAGCAGCAAAAGATGCTAGAGCGGAAGTATTCTGTGGGGAGTTTGAAATGGCTGAACCAACAACTAAACATTGCAACAAGTTATGATGGAGATATTAAAGCAATCAGACTGCTTCTGGAAAAGCTCACGGCCTTCTTGGGATGGAATTTTCAGCCATCCTCACCAGATGTCCAGCCCACATTGGCCTTCCACGTCGAGCAAATCTCGCTATATCTGGTCCCTTGAAGAGGGCATATATTTCTCGATTGGTTCTTCGACCATTCTTGTAGCTGCATGATACCAGCATGAATGGAGTGGAGGATCTTTCTCTCATCCGATTTGCTCAATATCCACGTCTCAGAATCGCAGCTCAGGACTGGGCGGACTACGGTTTTATACAGCTGTATCTTCGTTGCTCTCGAAAGCAGGTAAATTCGAAAATGATTATGTAGACCATAGAAGCATCTTCTGACCTTGCTAATACGAGACCTAATTTTCCTGGAGATGTCGTTTTCCAAATATACTCAATCAAGTATCGATTTATTCAAACTTAGCGGATTTATTCTACATAGAAATCGATTGTACTGTGAACGGTGACATAGTTTTTAAAAAAATGCTATCGATTATAAGAACATGTGCTCACATGTGATTTTTTTTTAGCTTTCTGGATTACTTTGAGATTAAGGTCGGTATAGGATTATTGTCGTGACTGCATTCATTTTCGTAAGAGGTAATGATAAATATCGTAGCAATTAGATTAATTATAACTTTTAGAGAATTCTTTGATTTTAGAATCGTTTTTCAGGTTTTTAAGGACGGATATTTATTATGATGATCACACATGTGCATTTCGATTTACTGTCAATATTGCTTAAGACAAATACACTAAAGTAATAATATGGTAGTAAAGAACTTTTAAACCAATAACTTACGATAGTGATAATTAATAATATCGGAAAAAATGAACAAGTTGATACTTGAGAGCGCGATCTTAAAGACGATAGAATTTTCAAAACCTATGTCACCGATAAATCAGTAATGGACCTCAATATCGAATAAATCCGAAAAGTTAAAATAAATCGGTACTTGAGCGCACGATTAAAATCGGTAGTATTTTCGAAAATTTGAACTTTGGATGGGATTTATAAAAACAAGCCATATAAAAATAAGGTTCTTTGTCGCATTCCTCACGAAACGTAACAATTTTTTTAATTTATATTTTGCAGTTAGATATGCCACCAATTATTTTTCAAATTTAACCATTAATTTTTTCTATTTGCAAATTGAATAAAATTTTGAGTGGTAATTATGAAATAATATTTATTTACCGAATGATTTTGCATTCGGATAATATCCACCGGCAAATGCTTTTTCATTCGAATAATTTCCACCGTCATATGCTTTTTCATTTGAATAATTTTCTAAGATATAAGATGACAGATAAATGCAAATTATTCGGATAACGGATGATGTGGTTATTTTTATTCGACACATCGAATAATAGAAAATGTCATCCGTTATCTATTATCTATAGATAAATTTTGCCCAAATCCGGATAGAAGTAATAGCTTAGGGCAGTATCAGAAAAATAACTCTCCCACTCTCCAAGCGGCAAAAAATCTTTACTGATGCAAAATTGATTAATTGAATTAAATCTATTCATATATCCACTCATTAATTAATTAATCCAGTCGTTAATTTTTAAGAATAAATGGAAATAAATAATATAGTTCATTTAGCTTTTTTTTAATACTTTTATTTATAAAAACTATAAAAGTGCTTTGTCAATTGTTTTTACATTGCATTTGATGGTAACTGTTTGGTATTTTGAGAAAACGCTCAAGTAGAACTTCATTTCAGGTCTATTACCAACCACCTGAAAAAGAAATTGTTAACACAGTTAATACGTTTGCCTTTTCTATTCTATTTATTAAATACTCTTTTTGCTTGATGTATAATAATATAATATATATACAGTTTGATAAATGTATGGTTTTCTAAATTAATTCTATGCTTGTTTATTTACTCATATTGTATTTAAATCTGGATAGAATAATAACAAATCAATATTAATAGAGCACTGACGATATACATTCCGTCAAGCTAAATGCAAATAAATAATAAACTTTGAATATCCGAAATAGCTTATGTTAAAGTACTTCATATTTTAAACCAAAACTAATAAAATTAAATTAAACATTACACTATTAAATCATTGTTTTCTTACCTCCTCCACTCGACCAGCCACTACTGCTTCCACCACTGGACCATCCTCCGCCTCCACCTCCACCGCTCTTCCAGCCTCCGCCGCCTCCACCACCACCGCTCTTCCAGCCACCACCGCCTCCTCCTCCACCGCTCTTCCAGCCTCCACCGCCTCCACCTCCGCCGCTCTTCCAACCTCCGCCGCCTCCACCTCCGCCGTTCTTCCAGCCTCCGCTACTTCCACCTCCACTGCTCTTCCAACCTCCACCGCCTCCACCTCCACCGCTCTTCCAACCACCGCCGCCTCCACCTCCACCACTTGGCCAGCCGCCACTACCTCCGCCGCCACCACCTCCGCCACCTCCTTTGCCACCGCCGCCCCCTCCAAGGGTAATTATTTTAATGATGATTGGTTTCCCTCCTCCACCACCACCTCCTCCTCCACCTCCGCTTTTCCAGCCTCCTCCTCCGCCTCCACCTCCACCTCCTGACCAACCGCCACCGCCTCCACTACTACTACTCCAACCTGAAAATTACATAAATAAAGGATTTTCAAGAGACGAGATATCTCAGAGAAATGGTATTTTCTATTTTTTCATACCTGATGATAAAGCATCATGCAGAATTATGCAAAAGCATAGTGCAGCACAGATCAACTATAACAGTTAAAAAAATATTATTCATTTGTAATAAATAAAATAATGAAAAACAGATTTTGTAAAGCATGTCTTTAATGTCTTATTTCGACAGTCATTTAGGCACGTCCGATATCAAGATATTACTCTGATTAATAAATATAACCAAGTTTCCATAAAAGTTAAAATTAGGTTCCTTTAATGAGAAATCGATTATTGTTTTTATTTTTAATAATAAATTATGGGCCATTGACACCATATATGATAAAATATATTAAGTCATTTAAATTTGATGTAAGGTGTTTATAGTATAGACAAATAATTATACAATTTTCTCTAATAATTATTGTCCAGAAAATCTTGTATTGTATCAATCAAATAAGCTGTTAAGGTGAATTATTCGTTTGTTAATTTTTAATCAGCATGATTTAATGTAGAATGTTATTATGAATTATAATATTTCTCTCTCCCTATAGCCTTTTTGAATGTCTTCAAATAACATATCGATTGTTATTTTATAGTTATTCTCACCAAATAATAATTAATCAATATATTTATATAAATTGTACTGAACATTGTTCGAAAAGTCTCATCGAAAAAAAAATTGTAGAATATAATACGCTAAATTACAATATGAGAAATTTTCCAGGAAGACTTACATCACTGGATTTTGATATGGTCTTACCTTCATTGCTCTGGATGAGTGTGGCTTTTGGGACAGTGATTGTGATTATATACCTTCACAGTTGTGGTGGGGGTTAGATCTCAGTTACTGTGCATCCTGCGTTTCTCATTGAGTACAAGGTTAACTAACACCTCAACATTTGCTAAATCACAACGCAAGAAGTACCTCTGGGGATTACACATCTAGGTCCCATCTCTACCAAATAACCACAAAAGCGTGCTGTAAACAATGTATCATTTGAAAAGTTCATGGATTAGAAAATATTAGTCGAGTACACTAATTCATTTCTATTTAAAAAAAAACTAAAATGTTAAACTTCAAGTTTATTTTCTAAATGTTCATCAATTGCAGCTAATGTGATTTATTACTTCATTAACTAAACCTTTGCTATTAAAATAAATACATTTATTAAGAAGAATATTAAAATCTTAATTCAAAACAATAATCATATACGCAAAGAATTTGGCTTTCTAAAATTGTATTGCGAAAATTCTTAATTCTACTTTTATGTCATTGGGCCTAGCCTGTTTGGGCAATCATTATTGATGACAATTGCAAAAATTTTTCATAAACTGCTAGAACATTATTCCAAGATTCCAAACACAAAGCCTAAAGTCTCTAAAATACCGGTAAACAACTAACCAGTCAACGTCTCGCCAATTCAGGCATAATCCAAATTTCCGAAGATATACTTAAGGAAGAAGATGGTCGGGGGGACAACAAAACTCATATATAAGTAAACCAAATATGGCACATTTCATCTCAACAGTCTAAAGAGAAGCTTCAACTAGTGCAACACATTGTTCCAAACCTTTCAATCACATACTATAGTGCATTCCTTCAAGAAAAATGTTGTTACTTAAACAAATATACTTATCGATTGTCAAAATGTCGTTTAGTTGACTATTTTAGATAAAACACGGAAATATTATTTTGTAAACAACCAATTTTAGCCAAGTGACCTTTGAGACCACTAATCCAAATTGGACAGCTAAATGTCAGTAGAGCTAGTGTTAGCAGTTGTGAAGTAAAACTACACACATAATTAAGGCTGTATGTGCAATAAGGGCATTGACATTAATTTAATATCGAGAATATTCCTACAAAATCTCATTGCAATCAAGAAATTATTGAAATTGGTACGTCTGTTTTTGTGTCCGTATATGTCTGTCAAGGAATTGTAAATTTTGTCCCGATGTGTCGAAGATGATGGTAGATATCAGAGGGCCTCGAACAATGCGCATCCAGAAGTTTGAGACAGGACGACCAGATGTGTTGAAGGGACAGCCGACGAACTACAAGCGATCAGTAGAGTATTATCCCTGTGACCTGAGGAATTGAGTTCCAAGGAGGGATGAGCTGAGGAATTAGATAAATACAAGTAGGAAGAGCCTTAGATTTTTATCAATACAAGGAGAAATTTATTCCGCCGAAGAAGCGAATTCTTCATACCTTTTATATCTTTTAACTAATCTGGGACAGTTTGTTCGCCAATTCCATATTCTATAGCGATTTTCCTAACACTTTCACTCTTATCACCAACAAGATTTATAATTTCAATTTTTTTTTCTCTGGAGATAAAACATTACGCGTTCGTTTTGCCGGCATTTTCGATGCGAACAGTTCGAACTGTTAAACTATATTAAAGTAAGATGTTAAGGCGTAAAGCATAAGAGGAAGGTTTTCAAAAGTCTAGAAATCTGCAAGATCTTAATTATTTCTCCAAATTTATGACGATTCATTTATTTCTACATCCAGCAGGCACATTTTAATTTTATTATTGCATTCAATTACATCGCTGGATAAAATAAAACACATAACTAAAAAATAAAAAAAAAAAAGAGAAAGAAATTCCTGGTTAATCAAGTACCCACATAATCGAACTTCGGATATCCGAGATTCTACTGTATTTCTTAACATGAATGGGTGTATGTGTTAACAGTTTCACCTAATGAATCCGGTCACTTGTAATATTTCGTCAATATTTCTTTAGTTATTAAATAAAAAAATATATTGCGGCATTTGAAGCCTTTACTCAAAAATATTTAAAAAATGTTTAAATTGTGTAATTCAGGTACCTAGTTTTCTTTTATTTTTTTAAGGTCCAAAACTACAAATATATTTTATTCAATTCAAGATTATATTTATTTTTTCGGCCTTAATGTATGCTTTTTTCCTTTTTTTTTTATAATGCACATATTTTGTTTTATTTTTAAAAATTAACTTTTAAAGTTTTAATGAAGAATAAATGTTCAGTGTAAAGTCACTGAAAATTTTTTCTAAGCATGAACATAGGAAATGGTGTTTTCTATAAAGAGGGCAAATAAGTAGTTTTGATGTTTCTTCAATCAATGGTATACAGCCCAATTCCTGTAAATTTTCAGTATTGGTTTAGAAATAACTGGTTGGTATAATGAAATGGAAGAAGGAGTTTTGGGCAACAATGTAATTTTCAGAAAGAGTCTATATCTTTTGCCAGCCCGTATATTAAAACTCACTTTTGATAAGTCATGTCGAGTTCTACAATATAGCATGTTCAAGATAATTTAATGTTTAAGTGTAGGATAATATTGTCATGGCGTATAAATAATAAATAAATAATAATAACTATTGTATATTTGTACATCTATTGGACTAAATGATGCATTAGATAATGAGTATCTTTGGGATGTATCAGAACCGGATATTTTGATGTAAATATTGAATTAGTGGTCTTCATGTCGTACAAGTGCAGCCACCATTTTGTGAATCGTTCTGTCGAGGCAGATAAGGTGTGGTGTAGCATATCGATCGATATCTTTCTTCAGAAATAAAAGCTCAGGAAAAGTGTGGCATTTTTATTTTAATGGAAAATCCTTTTTAACGTCGTCATGCTTTAACAGAATAATTTTAATAGCATAGGGCTTTAAATAGTTCCTTGAGGAACAATTTTAATAATATTTTAAGAACTATAACGCCACTTCTGATAACATCAAAGGTCAAGTCCTAGAGAAAATAATAGATTATTTCTTCCCGTAAGCTTGGGAAGGTTATGTTTTTAATATTATACAGTTATCTAAGGTGCTAAACACCATCAAAATTTGCTTTAATTTTTATTCGAAACCACTGAAAATAAAATCGGGGGAACTACGGGCATCATGATGAATATTTATTTCGAAAACTGAAATTGTAATTTGGGAAAAATGCAACCAAAAAATATTTGGTCTTATTTTCAATATGTATTTCTTATAATTCTTTATATCAAAAAGTCTATTCTTTATATCAAATCTCGATCGGTAGCTATTCCGATAAAAAAAAAAAAATTCTTCACAGCGACATAGACCGTGGACATTCAAATTCATCAAGCAGGAGAGTAAACTTGGCTACATACTACAACATTATTCGTTCCTTCGTCACCGATTAAAAATTCACATTAGACAATTTTTTTCTATGAACTCCTCTTTTGTCAGTCTTCTGAATTTCTAAGTTTTGTATTCTACTCATATCATCCCAACTTATGCTAATTATAAGTTCTCACCACATACGGCAATTATGCACATGTTTTATAAGTGAATAATGTCCCATTAGTTACATCCCAAACTCTTCAATCGAAGTCACAAACCTCGACTTATCCGCTTCAAAGTTGTACGATTACAATATATTTTTACGAAGCTCATCAAATCACATTCTTCAATATTCTTCCACTTTAACCTACTTACCAACGTAAATCCACTAGTTTATGAACTTTCTTTCCTTCGAATCCTATTAATCTTCCGAGCTATCTTAAAAGAAGATGTACACAAGATCTTCTAACATTGATATAGAACTCCGAGTGGTTAAATTCTCCTGAAGCCAGTGTTAAATCATATTAATACAAATATATCAACTGGCCATATTTAGTTGGCTTAAGTTATACGTAGTAGTTAATCTTTGTAAATGTGTGGTATATGTATATATATATATATATATATATATATCAATTTTTACACATAAATTATATATTTTATCGGAGTAAATTTTATATATCATCAATATACATAAATGTACACAGGAATTCATATACATATACATATACAGGAATTCAAAACAAGGATAATTAAAGATATAATATAAAATATCAGGCGACCGTCTAGACCATTGTCTTTTGCTTGGGAGGAATAAGATTTTAATTTCGAACTGAATCGCAAACTGCGCCTACTTAAACATTAAATCAAAATAAGGTAGTATATGATGGATCTCAACTACACAATTAGTGGTGAAGAATATCTGTGATATATAGTAGTACTTTTAAAACTGTGTGTTCTTTGCAGTAACGCATAATTTTCATTGTTTAAAAAAAAATCTTTTATCAGACAAAATAAATTGGAAAATCAGAAATCAGCATATAAGTATAATAATAGATGTGATTATATCTCTAATTTGCCTTTACTTGTTGAACAAAAGGGTATATTTTGGTTTCAACAGTAATCATCTGCCAATCATTCAATTTTTACTTCCTTGTAAATTGGAATCGCGAAAATTTTCGGTTTTCAGATTTCAACGGAAATATCCATTTTGATCATCCCTGAATCCATTTTAACAAATTCGTCGTGACGTCTGTATGTACGTTCGTAATTCGTAACTCAAAAACGGCTAGCCGTAGAAAGTTAAAATTTTGCATTTAGGATTACTGTAAAATATAGTTGTGAACCTCCATTTTTGGTCACTGCATGATAACTGGAAGTGTTACTTGAAGGTCATTATTGACTTTAATCAAAAATTACATTAAAATATAATGCGAAACATCTAAAATCTGGTAAATTAAACTTTTATATCAATATAACCAATATATAAAATAATAAATTTTGGTTGAAAATGAAGAGCCGAAGGGGTACTTTACTTGAGGGTCATAATAAATTAACTTCAAAAGCTTTATTGACAGTTAAACTTATATATAGTTATTACAGTTAATGATATATATATATATATATATATATATATATATATATATATATATATATATATATATACATAGAGAGAAAGAGAGTGAGAGAGAGAGAGAGAAAGAGAGAGAGAGAGAGAGAGAGAGAGAGAGAGAGAGAGAGAGAGAGAGAGAGAGAGAGAGAGAGAGAGAGAGAGAGAGAGAGAGAAAGAAAGAGAGAGATATTCGTTCTGAGGTTTTTGGCTACTAATTTCTAAAGATATGTATATCTCAAAAAAGACACTCGGTGTCGCGACGTCTTCAATAGCTGGACGTCACGGCGACACCGAGTGACATACAGACACACACACTAAGTTCTTGTTTCTGAAGTTCCAATTCCGTTATTATATGTCGTTTTCTTCTAGTTGGTAACAAGTTCCTAAGAGATTTCTTCGTGTTCTTTGTAATAAAACCTTTATTAAAGCAAACAAGTCGGAAGATGGGCTCGATAACAAATTAGATATTAAATCTATACATTACTTTGTAGTGCCTCTCTTTTCGTATCTTTTCGTATGTATATGAAATAAAGTGTATTTAATTTAATAAGTGGGAGGTGCCAAGAGATGCACTGCCTAGGGGCTCCTGCTTGGCTTAATCAGACCCTACAAGATGACAGCTTGAAATTCAACAGAATCCATCGTCATACTCACCCCCTCTCACAATATTCTCTCCCGGTTGGTGCCAGTTTAAGGGGGAGATGCCCCGAGATTTGCACTGCCTAGGGGCTCCTACTTGGCTTAATCAGACCCTACAAGACCGCTTGAAATTTAACAGAATTCATCGTCATACTCATCCCCTCTCACAATATTCTCTCCCGGTAGGTGCCAGTTTAAGGAGGAGGTGCCCCGAGATTTGCACTGCCTAGGGACTCTTACTTGGCTTAATCAGACCCTACAAGATGACAGCTTGAAATTCAACAGAATCCATCGTCATACTCACCCCCTCTCACAATATTCTCTCCCGGTTGGTGCCAGTTTAAGGGGGAGATGCCCCGAGATTTGCACTGCCTAGGAACTCCTCCTTAATCAGACCCTACAAGATGACCGCTTAAAATTCCGGGAGGACCCATGTCGTTTCCAGTCGCGATCCGACGGTGGGAAAGAACTTCCTCAAGGTAGCCCCTTTAGTGGTAGTCACCCACCGCCGGTTCCATTCTTCTACTGTATACTCCCGAAGGATTCTCTTCCAACTGCTAGGGTCTGCATTGATCCTCACCCGGAGATCCGCCGGTAGATCCGTTGGGCCTTCCCTCCTTATCTTGTGCCGGAAGTAATCTTCTCGCAGCAGGAGGTCAAGAGGTATTCCTCCTGCTAAGACCTGCACCGCCTCATGAGACACCGTCCTATATGACCTGGTTACTCGAAGCAGAGCTATCCGCTGGATGGTCGCCAACCTACTCTTTTGTCTGTGCGAGAGGCTCTGATTCCAGGCTGGAGACGCGTACCTCAGGATACCCACTATAACTCCTTTATAAATGATCATCGTTCCGGGTATCTGAGGCCCCAAAAAGCGCCACCAATACGACTGAGTCCATTAAGGGCTATGGTCACCCTACTTCTCAAATAGTCCAAGTGAGGCGTCACATTGAAGTTTTTACCAATCCTTACTCCAAGATAGGTAACTACCTCACCCGGGTGAATTATTGATCCTTGGATGACCATAGTTATAGGGTGAGCCCTATCAGTCGTACCTTTTAAGAGGATGGCCTGAGTCTTGGAACCCGCCATCTTCAACTTCTTAGTTTAAGGATGAGGTGCCCCGAGTTTGCACTGCCTAGGGTCTTCTACTTGGCTTGATTAGACCCTACAAGATGACCGCTTGAAATTCAACGGAACCCATCGTCATTCTCATCCCCTCTCACAATATTCTCTACCGGTTGATGCCATTTAAAGGAGAAGGTGCCCCGAGATTTGCACTGCCTAGGAACTCCTCCTTAATCAGACCCTACAAGATGACCGCTTAAAATTCAACAGAATCCATCGTCATACTCACCCCCTCTCACAATATTCTCTCCCGGTTGGTGCCAGTTTAAGGGGGAGATGCCCCGAGATTTGCACTGCCTAGCGGCTCCTACTTGGCTTAATCAGACCCTACAAATTGACCGCTTGAAATTCAACAGAATCCATCGTCATACTCATCCCCTCTCACAATATTCTCTCCCGATTGGTGCCATTTAAAGGGGAAGGTGCCCCGAGATTTGCACTGCATAGGGACTCCTCCTTAATCAGACCCTACAAGATGACACCTTGAAATTCAACAGAACCCATCGTCATACTCATCCTCTCTCACAATATTCTCTCCCGATTGGTGTAAGTTTAAGGATTTTTTATTTTATTTTATTTTCCACCCTACCCTGCCTAGAAGGCAATACGGGTGTTTGAAGGAGTGTGATGTTATGCATTTCTGCTTAACAACACACTGCTGCAAGTAAAACAGATTACAATTATCTCAGTAGCTGTGCACACAGCCTGCTCTTCGGTACTTCAGTTTGGCCACCATCATCTTCTTCCCATCCTGGGTCTTCTGTCTGGCGGCCTCTCTGGCAAGGTCCTGTCTCTCCTTCCCAAGGAAAAATGTGTTGGGCCCACTATCGCCTTCCAACCACACACAAAGTTCTTGAAATGTGGATAATTCATTTCGGTCATCAGCTGAGGGAACTCGCTCTCCGCCAGAACATAGAGCCCTGTCTCCCTCAGTAGCTTGGTCCTCAGTGCCTCATAGGTAGTGCATGCTGTGATGATATGTTCGGCGGTTTCCGGTACACTACAACTGGGGTATAGGGGATCGATGTCTATACCATGTTTAAAAAGCTTCGCTCTGAAACTCCCATGCCCCGTGAGAATCTGTGAGACCCAGTAGTCCGGGAGGACCCATGTCGTTTCCAGTCGCGATCCGACGGTGGGAAAGAACTTCCTCAAGGTAGCCCCTTTAGTGGTAGTCACCCACCGCCGGTTCCATTCTTCTACTGTATACTCCCCAAGGATTCTCTTCCAACTGCTAGGGTCTGCATTGATCCTCACCCGGAGATCCGCCGGTAGATCCGTTGGGCCTTCCCTCCTTATCTTGTGCCGGAAGTAATCTTCTCGCAGCAGGAGGTCAAGAGGTATTCCTCCTGCTAAGACCTGCACCGCCTCATGAGACACCGTCCTATATGACCTGGTTACTCGAAGCAGAGCTATCCGCTGGATGGTCGCCAACCTACTCTTTTGTCTGTGCGAGAGGCTCTGATTCCAGGCTGGAGACGCGTTCCTCAGGATACCCACTATAACTCCTTTATAAATGATCATCGTTCTGGGTATCTGAGGCCCCAAAAAGCGCCACCAATACGACTGAGTCCATTAAGGGCTATGGTCACCCTACTTCTCAAATAGTCCAAGTGAGGCGTCACATTGAAGTTTCTACCAATCCTTACTCCAAGATAGGTAACTACCTCACCCGGGTGAATTATTGATCCTTGGATGACCATAGTTATAGGGTGAGCCCTATCAGTCGTACCTTTTAAGAGGATGGCCTGAGTCTTGGAACCCGCCATCTTCAACTTCTTAGTTTAAGGATGAGGTGCCCCGAGTTTGCACTGCCTAGGGTCTTCTACTTGGCTTGATTAGACCCTACAAGATGACCGCTTGAAATTCAACGGAACCCATCGTCATTCTCATCCCCTCTCACAATATTCTCTACCGGTTGATGCCATTTAAAGGAGAAGGTGCCCCGAGATTTGCACTGCCTAGGAACTCCTCCTTAATCAGACCCTACAAGATGACCGCTTAAAATTCAACGGAACCCATCGTCATTCCCATCCCCTCTCACAATATTCTCTCCCGGTTGGTGTCATTTAAAGGGAGAGGTGCTCCTTGGGGAGGATTTCTCTGTGGTTTGGGTGGTCTGAATATATCTTTCTGTCCAGAACTTGCCTGGAGTCTTGATCTTATGATTTTATGGGTCTGACACGGCTTATAGTTAGCTGGGTGCTGTTGATGCCATATTGTGTAGACTGCAGATGTTTCCTTGGATTTCCTGCAGTCCTCTCATTTTTTCTGATCACCAAACTTGATACACCTATGAATGTTTAACATCAGACACTATGCTTCTATGCTTTAACTTCTATGCATTTCATGTGCTCTTGTCAAGTACGAAATCGTATTTAACACCCGGCTGTGCTGTATGGAAGACAAGATGGTCAATAACAATAGTTGATATGTCACTTCAACTCACAATGGCCCAAATCAGTTGACCATGATTTTTAAAAGCTTGGGTACATTACGAATTGCTCTGACAATAATATAGGTTTTTATCTTTTATCAAATGCAGATTCTTCTTGTTCAATTTTGTTTCAAAATGTCTACTGCACTATGAATAAAGATTATTTCTTCGAAAAATAACATATTGTAACGTTTCTACTAGTTACCTCGTTCCAAAATTTATTGAAAATTCTCCATTTATTCCATTGACTAAAAAATAACAGAGCAATTTTATTGATCTTCGATTTAATTACAAATCAAAAGTATTTAATAAACAATAATAAATCACAAAAACTAACACGAATTTATAGAAAAAAATTCTAATAAGTTTTACATTATATGTCATACATATCCTATATCTATAATGGAAAGGGTATAGCCCAAAAAATATCTTTTTGTTAGAACGAACATTAAACACTGGTTAAGTTCGGTTTTGATTAATTTACATTTTTTACTTTCCCTTACCTCAATATGAAATACATAGAAAGGAATTAAAGTATGATGATCGTGAAAATTTTCGAATTCGAGTTTCCAAGGGAAATATACGTTATAAGGTGGTCTGAGTCCAAATAACCAAGTCTCGCAAAATGGTCTGTGTGTATATGTCTGTTTAAAAACAATATCTTAATTATATCGGAACAGAAATATTGGTATGAAAAAAACAATATTTTAACTATTTCGGCTCTGGAATATCGACAGTTTAAAAACAATGTCTTAATAATATCGGTCGAGAAATTTCAATATTAGAAAAGCAATATCTTAATTATATAGGTATAGAAATATAGATATTATATAAGCAATATACCAATTATATCATTCCAGAAAGCATAGCTCAAAAATGAAAACTTGAACGAAACTGAAATTTCGTATACCTGGGATATTACAGCAACTTTGACTAACCGGAAGTACCACTTTATATAATTGATTTTGATGAAATTAGCCTAACTTCTTCTTTCGTTTAAAGTTCATGTATGCTGTACATCAGCGAGGAAATGTAGAAAAATAATTTGTGAAGAAAATAATATTTTATTTACGATTTATACGATCAACACGAGAGATAATTAAATTATCTAAAAAATAAAAAAAGATTCTTCGAAATAGTACCAGTATTAGCAAAGATACAGCGTATCAGACTAACCGGAAGTGCCTACTATATTATCGATTTTACGATTTTCTAGTAAACGTTTCTAACGTTTTTGATGAAACTTGCCTAATATTTTCTCCTTAAATTATATCGGTAAAAAAATATCGATATTAAAAAAATAATATCTTAATTATATCGACATAGAAATATTGGTATTAGGAAATCAATATCGGCACCGAAACATCGTCAGTATAAGAGCAATTCAATTTTACTGGTCTAGAAATATAAATAATATAAAAACAAAGTCTTATATAGGCATAGGGATATCGACATTTTCAAATATTGCTATATTTTAAATTAAAAAAAAAACAACTTCAAAACGAATCTAAAGGCGATTAGGAAATAACCAGTTTATAAACTTTTAAATTCTGTTGTTAATAAACTTAAAATAAAAAAAACAACATCTTAATTATAACACCTCAAAAATATCGATATCATAAAAACAATATCTTAATTACATCTATACAGAAATATCGATATTTAAAAAAAAATATCTTAATTATTTCGTCCTAAAAATATCGATATTAAAAAAAACAATATATGAATTACATCGGCACAAGAATATCGATATGTGTTTCCCTTTAAAAGATTAAAAATAAAGAGGCTCTATATATCGAAAAATCGATATATATATATATATATATATATATATATATATATATATATATATATATATATATATATATATATATATGTATCAATCGATATAGATATATATATGTATCAATATATTTGTTCGATGCGTCGAATTTTTCGATATATATCGATATGGGCATCCCTACAAGACCCTAGATGCAAAGCCGAGAGCGTCTGAAAGGAGACGGGTGAGACTAAACCTCCTCAAAACTGCCAATGTGTTGTCAACAACACGCTCTGCAATAATGCAATGTAATAATATAAAAGTAGATATTAATTAAATAATTTCTACTTTTATATTATTTAATGGAAACAAAATGGAATTTCCATGGAAACTGAACACGAAAAATTCAAAATTTATTTTCTACTTAAAAAATCAAAAATATATAGTGTACAGAATTGTAGTACTATCTTACTTTCGTAAGATAAGACGTGAAGAAGTACGTGCTGCTGAGTTTATTACAAGTAGTGTTTATGTGAACTCTTTAAAATTATGTTAAAATTTAGAAATATTTATCATAAACCTAGTAAAAAAGATTATTATTATAGGGTGATAACGAAAAGTTATGTGAAGTGCGCGCCGCACCAGATTTTTTCTTTTAATATTATAATACTAAATTGAAATACACTTTTTCGACTTAATCATTTCTTGTTTTTCTTAAGGAACTTAGTCTTTGATTTCAGGAGTCTTATTTACGATTCTTATTTATAGCGAACTATTCCTTCAAAAGAACGAAATAATATATATTCCACAAATCGTTATCAACTTAACAATGAGTTCGTGATTTATGAGATTTTACTACCAAGAATAAAAAACTTAGATGTTAATTCTACGTTTCATTTTTTTTTCATTTTTTAGAAATAGACATTTAGGTTTATTTTATTATGGAGAATAGTCAATTCTTTTTTATTTTTTTTCAACTCAAGAGATAAAACATTGTACGCCGTTAACATATTATTTTGTGGTTTTTAGATAGAGAAGAAGCCCCCACCTCGACTGAGAAGGTATATAGCCGCGAACTGTGCCCCAAATAGCTCACTCACTCCGAGCAATGAAGGTAAGTGAATTCTTCTTCTTCTTGTAGATTAAGAAAATAGATTTTCTCTGGCACAGTTGTTTGAATAGAGAACCATCAAATATTAACCATCTCGGAAATTTAACTAGAGTTTAAATTATTTACTAAGCTGCATGGTTATTGTTTTCAAAGTGATGCCTTGAAAAATTAAAAAAAAAATAGGCTTAAAAGTAATAACTTGACCGTTGGAGAGTATGTATTTATGTTTATAGCAATAGATCAAAAGTCAGATTGGCTTTAGATTTTTTTAATTGAAATCCGAAATATAAATACCTTATTCATAATGTAGAAAAACCGATGTAATGATATTACATCCTCTGTTCAATGCATATTAATATAACTATCTGTATAATTCCATAAACATATACATATTTTACTTTAATAGGTAAATCTAATTTGTTATAGTTGATTTGGGCTTCATTATGCTTCAGCGTAATTGTGCATGATGCTTCATCCACAGGTGTGTTCGATGAATGTTTATTTTTTCTTCTTTGTATCTTGATACTTGATTAACTTTAACTTGTTTCAGGTTTGGATAGCATACTCGGTCTGCTAGGAGGTAGCAAAGGTGGAGGCGGTGGAGGAGGGGGAGGAGGTTTGGGTAGCATACTCGGCCTGCTGGGAGGTGGCAAAGGTGGAGGAGGGGGAGGAGGCTTGGGTAGCATACTCGGTCTACTAGGAGGTAGCAAAGGCGGCGGTGGAAAAGGAGGTGGAGGTGGCGGAGGCCATGGAGGTGGTGGCTGGAAAAACGGCGGCGGAGGAGGATGGAATAACGGTGGTGGAAGTGGTGGCGGTGGAGGATGGCAGGGTGGTGGAGGTGGAGGAGGCGGTGGCTGGAAGAGCGGTGGTGGTGGAGGAGGTGGATGGTCTGGTGGAGGAGGTGGAGGAAGTGGTGGCGGTGGCGGATGGCCTAGTGGAGGAGGAGGAAGTGGTGGATGGTCTAGTGGCGGAGGAGGAGGAAGTGGAGGCAGTGGCGGATGGTCTAGTGGCGGAGGAGGAGGAAGTGGAGGCAGTGGCGGATGGTCTAGTGGCGGAGGAGGAAGCAGTGGAGGCAGTGGCGGATGGTCTAGTGGCGGAGGAGGAGGAAGTGGAGGCAGTGGCGGATGGTCTAGTGGCGGAGGAGGAAGCAATGGAGGCAGTGGCGGATGGTCTAGTGGCGGAGGAGGAGGAAGTGGTGGATGGTCAGGTGGTGGAGGAGGTAGTCAAACTAAAATTTAAAATTGTGATGTTAAAATAGTTGAAAATATTATTTTTTATTTCAACCGGATGTAATGGAAGAATAATTGGCTCGACATTGTTTTTTGAGATATTACTTAAAATGATCTTTATAATTATTTTCAATCTGATCTAAGTGATACTTAAAATATGATTATGCTTTTGACTCAAACCGCTTGTCATTTATTTGGTTTAACCTCTCAATCTAGAGCGCGAAAACTAGCTTATCCAAAATTTTGCTAATATAATTCATAAAGCAATAGTCTAATAAATACATTAAACTTTGTAAACCAATTATTTCTTTTTAGTTTTATTCGTTTTCATAACATTAGTAGAATAGCTCTATTAAAATAAATTGACAATGGACGTTGCATATTCGAAGGAGATATTGTATCGCAAACTTATTCATTTAGTATGCCAACAGCACAAAAAATAAATTAACGAAAATCGTCCCTGAGCACTGGCATTACTTTTTTTTTTCAGTGTTGATAAACGGCTCACTCAGTTCGCTTTTCATAGCCAAGTAATTGAAGAAATCGTTCCCCGCAAACGTTTACAAACTTCCCCAAGTTCTTGGAATTTACTTCTTTGTGTAATTTTAACTATAATATCTTTTAACTAATAATACTGGGTACAGGGTCGTTTTTTTTTCAAATCATTAACACTCGTCTAAAACTTTCTGAGGTTCTTCATTTTAGCATAACCTACAATTTATTTTTACACTAAAAATGTAGTAACAACTCTTTGCTTTTCACTTCAATCATAAGGTAATTTGAGAAGGAAATCGAAAAAAAATATTGGTCGTGAATTTAAAGGCGTGATCTTCACCCCTAACATGTCAAAATAACGAGAGCATAAAAAGTTATCAACAACGAACTTATAGTGTCAAATGAACATGTTGGCCTACAATTTTCATGGACGGTTTTTTTTTTTTATAATAAGCATTTTATTGATTAACACTGAGAACCTGGTGGCCGAGTATGTTGGAGCGAGGGTCGCAGAGTGCACGATTCCCACCTGGGTAAGTTAATATTTATAATCTTGATTGAAGTAGAGTAAACTGAGTGCTGCATTAAAAATAATAATGTGACATACTCGTAGATGTTTAATCTCAACAAATACTGAAGTATGATTTGGAGTTGAAGCGTTTTATCTCCTGTAACAATTTTAAGCAATAATTAATATACATCTTATATTAAAGAGTTCAGGGCACTTTTTTCAAATCATTAACACTCGTCTAAAACTTTCTGAGTTGCTTCATTTTAACGTGTGGGGGTCTGTCTACAACTTTTTTATCAACGAAAATTTTCAAAATGTGGCCGTTTTCAATTTAGAAATCGCAAAAAACACGTCAATTTAATGTTATTCTAAAAATGTATGAACAACCCTTTGCTTTTCACTTCAATCGTTAGGCAATTTGGCAAATATTCCTTCTATGTTTTTATTTTTTTTTTAAATTAGTTTAATATGAGCGCGGATATCTCGGAAAATATGCGAAAAAAAATTGATGATAATAATCTTGAAGCAAATTTTGTCAGCTTTAATTTTGTATAGAATGTTCTAATTGCAAGGACCCATATTTTCCGATATATTAGCGAAAAATCCAAAATACTGACATTCTACCGTCTCATTTTTGTAGGTTAAGCGATAAGGCGATAAGAATATTTTTGTAAGTCACTGGGTTAGTTATCGCAAAATACATCCCCAATTACGTGTACTTCGAAGTGGGGAGAACTAGTCCGGGAGTAGGCCTTGTGGTATTTTTTTGCCAACCCCAGACGGGTACTATTTGGTCGCCGACGCGTACCAACCAGAGTGAGAGTATCAAGATTATAAATATTAACTTACCCAGGTGGGAATCGTGCACTCTGCGACCCTCGCTCCAACATACTCGGCCACCAGGTTCTCAGTGTTAATCAGTAAAATGCTTATTATAAAATTTGCATGTTTAGGGCGCCTAAAAAAAAAAAAACGTCCATGAAAATTGTAGGCCAACATGTTCATTTGACACTATTGGTATTTATTAAACAATTGCTTAAAAATAAGTTCGTTGTTGATAACTTTTTATGCTCTCGTTATTTTGACATGTTAGGGGTGAAGATCACGCCTTTAAATTCACGACCAATATTTTTTTTCGATTTCCTTCTCAAATTACCTTATGATTGAAGTGAAAAGCAAAGAGTTGTTACTACATTTTTAGTGGAATATTAAGTTGACGTGTTTTTCCGATTTCTGGATTGGAAATGGCCCCATTTCCAGAATTTCCGTAAATAAAATAGTAGTACGTTACGTTAGAATGACTCAGAAAGCATTAGACATGTGTTAATAATTTGAAAAAAAAGTGCCCCGTAACCCGCACTGTAAGATTTATATTAATAATTATGTTAGAAGAAAATCGATACACGAGATAAAACGTTTCAGCTTCAAATTACACTTTAAAAGTATAAAACTCCCGCATTTTATTGAGGTTAAATATTTATGTCGCATTATTATTTTTAATGCAGCTTTCTTCCAGATTACAGTCATACCTAACATAAATTATCGAAATTTGTTTTGATCGGAAGTAGAGATATCCACTTTTGATAGAAACTCCTCATTTATATTCTTCTTTGGTTTCATAAGAATTATTTTAAAATTCGAAATAACAATCTGTTCTACATTAATTTTATAAATTTTTAAAAATGTATTATAATATAAATTTTCATAAACATGACCAGCACTGTGTACATTGTATACTAATACTAGAATGATACACATATTACCTATTCTTACCTATCATATTACTATTAACTATTCTGAACTTTTAAATACAATATATAACTGCAGCTTAACATTACCCAAGTCTATTAGCCAGGTGACATAATCCATAATTAAAGCTACAATTACTCTACTCGTATATCCATTCAAAAACGCATAAGCTATTTTTTTTTTTCAGGTGGCTATAAATAGACTAAGGGATAAAAAGAAGTTCTACTTGAGTGTTGTCATGAAAACATAAACGGTATCTCAATATAACATGTTAAGATCATTTGATTTTTTTAAATAAATAAAATGAAGCAAAAAACATGTTTTATTTATTTATTATTATTATATTTTGAATGACCTTATTGATTGTAACTAGGGCAAGAAACGTTAAGTCATCCAACAGCTTAGGCACCTACATATCTTACCCATCGAAGAATGAAAGTACAACTCAAAAATTAAAATTGTTGGGAAATCATATTCAAACTTTTTGCCCTGAACTTTTGAACACCTCTTCATTGAAACACACCGAATGTCCGTGAGACCCGAGTGGTAGAAGAGCCAATCAGAGTTATCCTTATTATTATCCTTATATTCCATTTACAAAAAGGGCTACTGCCTCAGTTGAATAGCATCATTGTTCGAATGTTTATTGTTGTAACTCCTACGGCTACGATATTCTACGACGGCTGCGATATTCCTTGCCAGAGTATCAGTCAGAAGGTTGAGATTTTTTCGTGGGTCCGTCCCAAATAAAGAATCATCCCTCCCAGACCTGAGTCTAAGAGTGCTTAGGTACTGCCCAATACGCACTGCCACCACATGCTGTAATATACTGATTAAATATTTTTTGTTCGTTATTCATGAAAAAAAAAACAACGCTATAATACAGCAGGTTCTAGAGTTATTAAAAATAAAGAAATATATAATATCGTTGGACATTAATAAAAAAAGAAGAAAAATCAACCAAATTTTAATTCCCACTAAAGACTAAGGATTTAGGAAACGCTTGCAGCACTATATCACATTAGCAGCAGCAGTACTCCTCACATTTGAATCGCTGAATATTAAAAGAACTGATCTTCAACTATTTGGGGTATATGAGTTATCTTTATTATCGTATATTATTTGATGAATTGTCTCGTTATATGCAGAAAGAGACGTTCTCCGGGAAGTTTAAGAGCAGTCTGAACTGTGTTGTATCAGAGTACAGCATGCTAAAATGGCAGGTTTTCGGAGATCGGCCCTTTCAACATAATTATCAATGGACGACCGCCGGCCCCGTGGGTCGTCCATTGATAGCGTCAATATCAAATCCAATGAACTTTACACTCGTATAGTGTAATATTTGCAATTTTTAATAACATTTTTTACCAAATCTTACCTTTAGAAATTCAAAATCGATATAATCAAGGAGCAGTTGGTTGGGGTGCGATCAGGAAAGGGAAACAAACTGATAGTATAAACTTATTTCAATGTTTGTTGGTGTTTCGGTCTAAGTTACAAGCATACATTAAGGCTGATCAAAACAAGATAAAGAGTATGAGACATGATACAAATAAAAATAAGAAGATAACAAACAGTAAACTTCAAAATAATCGGTACACATTAAAATAAGTTTATACTTACCTTTGGATTTTTCTTTTCTGAACGAACTATCCCCCGTCGTTACCAACTTCTTAAATTAGTAAACGATACCGCCTCCATACTTTTCATCTGTATAAGAATACCACGATTGAACTTCCATCTTCCAAAATCCCTTTGAATCAAAAGGTAATGGGCCTTGAAAAATTCCGCAATAAGTTCCAGATAGAGCCTGACAGACTTTCCTCTAAGGAAATAATCATCAGTTGGCCCACCACAGCAAACAACAGTAATCTGTAAATGATTTTTTATTTTCTGTGTACTTTTATTTTCGAGGTCTGCTACATGCAGGTAGGGTCTCATTACATCTATTTATAGTGGAGTACACGATCATACGGCTGACACCCAAAGGTTTCAAAGTGTTGAAAATCTCTGACCTACATTTTCCAACTTTGTGTAAGGCGATCACAGCTATTTGGTTTTCTTTATCACCCCACTCCATGTTAACTGAGCGAAAGGAAAATACAAACTAATTGGGATTATTATCCTGACATGTAAAGAAAATAAGCTGATAGTGATAAGGATTATCTAAATAGTACCCAAAGATGTAAACAAAGTTCAACTTTTGTAACAGTATTTATGGCAGAACTATATAAATATATATATATATATATATATATATTTATACATACTAAATTTTTCATAGGCTATTATGAACATTTAAAAAAATCTTAACAATCAGTACAAAGGGTGTAGAGATTATGGTGGAGTGGACGGGCGGGAAATGAAACTCTAACAATATTTGATGGACTGTGGAATGAATGCCCACGGTACAAATCTCGCATTCAAATTTAAATCACTTTCAGTGATCTGAAGAGTATGGAGTTAACAAACCTAAAACATAATTAGGCCAAAACATAATTTTTTTCGTTTTTCTATCAGTGGTTCCCCTTAGTTTAACCAATTAAATATTAATTAGGGATTGGTAAATTATTTGTCACTTCTATAATTTTGTTTTTATTGAAAACTAGTTTCGAATGTTATATGTTGTTATGTTATGGCAGATTTATTTATAGACAAATTAGAACAAAAACTTCTTGGCCCAAACAATTCTCAACTAGCTCAACATATCATATACTGGTATCGGTATTTAGATGCCTATGGTCTGGTGCGACAAGACAAATAAATAATTTTCTAATGGAAATAAACGAAATTCATCCCTCGATTAAATTCACAGTAGAACTGCAAAAAAAAACATAAACTTTTTAGATTTAGAAATCTCAGTAAAAAAACAAACATCATGAATTTGGAATTTACCGTAAACCCACCCACGCGAGACCGAAAGCACATAAACTCGCAGCCTTTAATTGTATGATTTACCGTATTTTGAACGTACCATTAAATGAAAAGAACTATAATAAAGAAATTGAAATAACATATTCCATAGTAAATAATAACGGGTACAATAAAACCACTATTAATCATATTTAAAGAAAAACAAATACAAAAAAAGACAATTAATGATATCTATTCAACAACTCCTGAAGATAGGCCCATCCCGAAATATTATGTTTTGATTCCATATTAAGGCCCTATATCCACCAAAGTCGGAAATGAATTGAAAAAACTTCGATTAATCTCTGCATTTAAAATAGAAAAAACCCTACCCTCATAGGAATTCCTCTTAGGATAGGAATGAATCCTATCCTAAGAGGAATCTTCTCCTTAAGACAAAATAGACCCTTTCCAAAAAAGCGGAGTATACGAACTAAATTGTAATGATTGTGCGGACAAATACACGGGAAAAACTGGCAGATCGCTGAATCAGAGATTAAAGGAACATATACGTGCATATAATATTAAGACAGAGAATTTCAACTTTGCAATGAAAAAACCCATAAATTCATCAAAGACTCAGGAGTTAAATTAATACACCAAGTTGAAAACAGCCTCAAATTAAATATATATGAAGCACTTGAAATAATAAAATCCTTCAAATCCAAAACCCGACTCTTAAACCGTTTACTTATAAACATACCTTTCTTTCATTGTTAGTTCAGTGCGAGAAGAAACCAGTACAAACTTTTCTGTTTGATGTAATCCATTTAAAACTTGGTGAGTGCCAGCATGTATTTGATTTATTGTCTTGATTAATTTCATAATTCATAAATGTTTTATAATACTGATTTATATTACATCTAATATGTATAATAATACCAAACTATATTTTGAATTGCTTATTTTTAAATTTGTTGTGTGCTTTTAGAACTGAAGATGAATGTATAAGATTCGAAATAGTTTTCAATAAAACAAAATTATAGAAGTGGCAAATTATTTACCAATTCCTAATTAGATTGATCCTTCTATGCCATCATGCGGATGTAAACTAATTAAATATTAAAAAAAATGTCATATTTTACATACACTGGCAACAATTGTGCAAAGAAAAATGTGCTCATAATAATTGATAATATTCCAATTTTTTTTTTCGATTCAATGAATGTTAATGCTAAATAAAGCTCTATTTTTAAAAAGTGATTTGAAGTGATTAAAATAGTATTATGACAATATCTAGTAATTTATATAAATAATTTTTAAATTTACTTTAAATAATTTTTATCATCTGATGATTTAAATAAAGATGAGGAAGTAAAACTTCGCATATTAAACATCTTACTTCAAAGTCATCGATATTCTGTGACCTTATCTTTCTATTTTAATTTTTTAACAAGCACGTTCACGATACCTTCCGGTTTTAGGCAGCACTGTAATTTGTTTTAATTGCTGTTTCATTCAATATGGACAATTGCTTTAACATTATTGAAAAGTTTTATTGTCTTGTTGTTTGTTCAATCATTGATTTTCTTAAGATCAATTATAAATACTACTACGTCAACGGACACCTTGCCTTAAACTAAGTCCGACATCAAGTTTCGATATCGTTCAGTCGTCTCCAATGAGACTATTATTGATAAATTATGCTGTGCTGTAACAACCATTTATATCTCGATAGGGCCACTTAAGGTTTTTGAGGATCAAATCTAACAACGCGTTTTCAGAGGGACCAAGTTAATCGACTTTTTGTTGTTAATGATTTTTAAGTATCTTTTCATGTAAATTTTTCTATTGAATAACGAGCTCGAATTATGTGCTTATTGTTTTATTTTATTCTTATTATATTCCTCTGAAATTTTAGTTCAAAAATATTAATAATTCATTTTTATTTATAATAGCAGAGTCTGAAATGCACTTTTTTTTTTAAATCTTTACATTGTCACCTTATTATTTTGCTAATTTCTGTTTGTTGATAATTATGAATGTCAAAATGTTTCACGATAAGAATTCTAGATAAAACAAATTTTAAAAAATAAATACTAATAAGTGGATAGGAGTAATATTTTCGGAAAAAAACGTGTCAAAAGACAAAAAACATTACTTTTCAGGAGACGCAGAGAAAGGGCAGAGGTTCTTTTTAAAACTCTTGGATAATTAAAATTAGTTAGTAAACCACTCTTTGAACTTTAAAATTTGTTATCCATTGAACATTTTGTTTTAATAGTAACTATCTTTCTAATATCATTTCTCAAGTAATAGGGCTTTACATTTTAGCGCTTTGCCAAGCAGAATCCAAGCGACTGCTACTTGGACTACATCATCATCAGTGGTATCCTTATATCATATGTGGTATCCTTACATATCTTTCTATTCGTTGTCATATTCTTTTCTCCATCTGTTACCAGAGGCTGATTAACCCAGCGCGGGTCTTGTATCAAACGTTACCAGAAAGACCCATGTTTTGTATAGTAAGAAAATAAAACTCAACTATTACAAACATACTTTTCTCGATTTAATGTGAGCAAATTTTAAGATATCACTCGACAAATCAATTTCTCTAAGTAAATTATGTTCAATGTTCATTAACGTGAGGTTACTCAGACTATCTTATCCCATCATGTTCCTTACCTAACTTTTTACACGGTTTAATTTCGAAAAATTCCTAAGGGAATTTCGGAAAATTCCTATTCATTTAAGTAGAGTGTCTCAAAATGATCCTAATTCGTTTCGACAGCCATGGAACACCATATTTTCTAAAGAATATCCAATGGGATTTCAAATATTTAATATTTGGGATTTTAAATATGTTTAGGAAAATCTTAGGAACTAATTAAAAACTGCCTAAACTTTTATAAATGCTTTTCCAGTTCTTTTGAAATTAACGAATGACCCTATATACAATACAAGTGTCAAAGGTCCAAGGTGACTAAGAACATATAGCTCTGATCTTGGTCGAGTATCTCGGAGTCCAACGCATATTTTACAGAAATATTTTCAAAGATATATTTCTTTGTATTTATGTATAAAATATTTTCAGAAATATAAATATCTTCGAGCTGGTAAACCTAAACATTGCTTGCTCTAGACGCTGAGCCCTCAGAAACTCGGGGCCCGTATCATTCGCTACTTCTGCTATGCAGCTAATCCGGCCCTGTCTCTTGTAAAAAAAAATGAGGGTTCTGATTTGAAATATATTTAATTTATTGCAGGAAAAAATTGTTATCGATTTTTAATTCTTTAATAAATAAAAATAAAATCAAAATAACTCGGCAATATTATCCTAGACATGTCATAATCACTTTTGCAGCTCAGATTATATAATTTTTCTTCCTTTGTGAAAAGCAATGATTGTTATTACTAAATATATACGTTCAAATCACATGTTTTCATCAATCGATTGCGTCCTAGCATAGGTCAATTATGTTGCAGTCGCTATCCATGCAAAGGACTTAGCAGTTTTAAGCCACAAGACCGATTTGCTTCACTTCAGCTTAAGAACTCTTAAGTGCTCTCTGCAGTGCACAGCCCATACAATGTACGGGTCTGTACGTTACGATTACTACATAACCTAATGCTGGAAGGCCGTTTAAGACTGAAGGACACCTTGGCAACGGTTTGTTCGATCACTCATAATTGCTAATTTTAGCCCAGAAACATTATTATTTTTATTTTTATAAAATTAAGAAATGCTTTGTTGGTATTAGAATTTATTTTGTAAAATTGAGTTTCGACAGTAAGTTCAGGGAGTATAAAGTAGCTTTGCAAGAGGTATTTAACTCATTGTAGGAGGAGGCATCTATAGGAAATTATCATCACAAATAATAAAGAAGCGCGCGAAAGAATCCCTTTGAAATTAAGTCATGATAATTCATTGGTATCCTACCTAATGTTTTAAATCTTAAATGTGTTTATTTATAAGGAATTTTATGAGATAAAATGAGGATCCCTGAAATGATTTCTAGAAAATACAAAGACAATTACAAAGAAGACAGAAATCAACCAGGAAAGGTAGATCGATACCACGCCTGCGCCAAGAATCACAATGCCACAAAATTGGTCTTGTTGGTAAACGACCCTGGATATTCCTATACGAATTACAAGAGTTAAACAAGGCGAATATTGAAACAAATGTCTTTCGAAAATTGCTGTAGGAAGAAACAGCCGACGAAGACAAGGAAGAGCCGGAATCCGTTAGTGCAGTGGTACTACAGATACTTTAAGTACTTAAAGGTGATGGATGAGAAGAGGATGGATTTTTATTTCATTTCGCTGCTCATTGGTCGATTCCCTTCTTCTGTGATGACATGTGATGACGAAGTTTGCACCTGCGAGGGTACGACGCATCGCTGCAAACTTTACGGCCTTGTAAAGAACTACCTCCAAAAACGGCGTTGGAAGATGCAGCTATTACAATGTCATAAGCATTACGTGATACAAGTATTGACCAAGTCGGTGCAAAAGAGAGAAGACAGTAAATTCATAAACGGAATTGGTAAATTTTTAAATAAATATTTTAGACAACTTTCTGATAATAATGTGAAGAATGAATTATCAACTAAATGTATGTATGTAAACATGGCTGTGTTTACTTCACCAAATTTATAATTATTATTTTACAACGTTTCAGCCAGATCTCAAGCTAAATAAAAACATTAAATGGCACACTTATAGCTCCACAAAATCAAATGAGCCTGAAGATTTCTTGTGACATAACAATAATAAAAGTGATGGAGTAAACATTGCCCAATAGATTTAATTAATATTGTAAATATATTTATCCCTAATAAACAGTGAATTTCAAATTATTTTTTTAAGTTTTATAAGTTTATAGATCACATATTAAATATTTTGACCTTACGGGGTCTCAGCTCCATAAAATAAAAAAATATAAATAAAAAGGAAAAGGTCAATTAGATAGGCAAAATATAATTTATAAACTAATAGACAATTCATTATGAAAATTGTGATCAAGTGTGCATTGGTGAAATATCGGAAAACATAATTCTAGAATAGCCTAGCTCATTGGTAATTGTAATAACATAAAAAATAGAAATACAACAGCACTAGCTGAAAACAGTTTAAATTTAAATCATAAATTTGATTTTTATAATCCTCAAATTCTGGATAGCAAAAAATTTCTTATAAATAGAAGAACATTAGATAATCCATAAAACTAAAAATATAAAACAGACAATAAAGTTGAACAAGTACCAAAAATGTAAAAATACATTATTAGGATATTATTAACAAACTAAATGTATAAATATTAACAAGTAGACACAATATAAAAATATGGACCTATCGTTAAATATAATTAGCGTGAAATAAGAAGTAAAGAGAGACAGCTCAGAAAAATGATTAGTTAAACAAATTCATGAATTAAATATTTAGGATTAAATTGTATGATAAAATTTTATACAATAAATAAACGACAAATAGGAATAGAAAATTAAATGCAAAATATTTGGTACTATATAATCATGTGAACCATTTTATATTTGTAAATGCAATTATATAGTATTACAAATTATCTTTTTTTAAAGTAAAATTGTTATAAATTAATGCTTACATAATATTATTAATGATGCATTTTAAATTGCAGAATAAGACCCCGAAACGTCAAAATATATACACATATTTGGCATGTGATTTCTAAATTAATTTTATTTTTTTGTTTTTCTTGAGAAATAATACAGTCTGCCACAGTCATGGGCAGTAAGTATTAGTGCTTCTAAATTAATAAATCATAAAAAATGAAGTTGAAGTCCTATACTAGTTATTCAAAAATTCCTGATGATTTTTCACAAAATTATAATACCTAGATTAATTTATTTAATTAATTTGAATTAAATAAAGTATTTCAGTTTCAAATTTTTGATTCCTAGAAACTGGAAAAAAATTTTGGTGCGTTTTGTAATATTTTCAGAATAAAATAAATTCTTAACAATATTCTTAACGGTATGAAATTTCAGTAATCTTTTTGAGGAACAAATAGGTAGGATGAGGTTTTACCCTTTTATTTTCATTTCATGATTTTGTCTTATGTTAATTTAAAGATAAGACGTATTCTCCATGTCTCTCCATGTGTTTTTAGACACAATGTACGTTATAATATTAAAATAATTATTAATTAAATGATGCGTTAAAATTGTAAGAATATTTTTAAAAATATTTTTCATATTTAAACATTTACTCTGAATAAATTACTGTTGCAATTTTTTGCATGGTTAAAATATAACTACAAATTACATAGTCTGGATCGACGCTGGGGGTCGGTATACTCTTCTTGGGCACACTAAGCTTCTATGAAGTGTGTACAATGTATTAGAGAAAAAAATCTAGCGTGATGTAATTCAAACCAATACATAATCTAACTCAAACCAATCTAATGTGGTACCAAGTAATGTTGTAATGTTTTCTATGGCTAAAATGTGCCTTCTTTCGTATATATTCTTTCGGTAGTTACAGATATTACCTAACTCGCTGTAAGCTTCGGCATTCAAAATTGTAGGTGAATAAACCGATGAAGGTTGTCAGCTTTGTACCTTACTCTATATCTGCATCAACGGTCTGCGGTTTGCGGTCAAATAGGGAAAAGGAAGCTCCGCTTCAATAAAATGAAAATGTAGGAATCAATATAAACCGTTATTTAACGCCGTTTCTTCTAGATTGTAAAGATATTTGAAGCTGACACATTTTTTTTTATGCTGTGTTACTGTTTACAGCTTATTTATTGTTATTTGTTGTATTTAGACTATTATTGTTATTTTTTTAGTTATAAAATACGATATTAATTTTAATAATTAAGTTCATTTCTTAAATAATTTTAATTTATCCAAACTGCATTTTATTCAGTATCAGAATAATAAATTGTCGATGTATTTTTTTTTAGAAATAATATTCAATAATAATATTTTTTCATGGCTAAACATTGGTATAGTACGATTGTTTAACGCCTAATGGACTGGATCTTTTTTAATTTAAGAGAACATGATATGATTCTGAACCACATTTTTCAGTTGTATCTTTTAATACAAAG
This sequence comes from Rhaphigaster nebulosa, assembly GCA_948150685.1. Classification (NCBI taxonomy): domain Eukaryota; kingdom Metazoa; phylum Arthropoda; class Insecta; order Hemiptera; family Pentatomidae; genus Rhaphigaster; species Rhaphigaster nebulosa. The sequence goes on along the minus strand of OX411306.1, from coordinate 99,282,992 downwards.
CTACTCTGTGTGGTAATAAACAAACAGCTGATCTTTATGAAATTTTTATGTCTACCCTTTAAATAAGTATCTTTAAGGAAATAAAACTTTTATTGATGAAAAAAAGGGTTGGACAGCAGTGCTTAGTTAAATTGTACTATGTTATACAATAAATAAAATTAAAAAAATATGAGAAAGTCCGTAATCACCTTCCCTTCACTATGTGACAAACAAATGCTTTTTAAAAAAAAATAAAATCACACCTCATTCAGTCAATATCTAAAGTGCCGATATTTCTAGTTGAGAAAAGATTGAATCGTTATTAATTTTGACTAATATCAGTATTCACTATTCAATGGCTTCCGTCCGGTTTTATTTCAAATTTTAATTCATTGACATGCGAGTTATCTCGGTGTCAAATATGAGTCTTCTATTACTGACGGCAGTCCTGTGATTTTTTAATAATAATTGTGACATAGTTATCTCTCGTTATCACGAACCAGGTTAACGCGAAACATCTGATGATACGAAATGATTTCACACCTCCGTAAAAAACAGTGCATTTCCTAATATATTTTTGAGGAAATTAACACAATCACGAACAATTTCAAGCAGCATTAGCGTGAAATTTTTGGCTAACAGGAGCTTGTTGTAGGTAAAAATATTAAGTAAACGATTCCTTGTAGCCATCACCTGCGACTTATGGCTTTGTCCCCTTATTCATTCTTTGGATTCAGTTTTAACAGCAATCTTTACATAAAGCATCCGTTTCCGAAATCATTATTTTTAAATTTAATTAAAAAAATTGTAATAATAAATGAAGCTTAAAAATGGCATTATCACGATACTACCGAGTTTCAATCTCGAGTAAGGCTGTTTCTACACTGACATCCCATTTATTGAGTGAACTGCAGGAAATGTAGGATCAGACTCCGATAATTATTGGACCTTGTGAAAGGAACAAATGCTTTCTGCACAGTGTATTATAGGTCAGCCTTGTATTTTCCTCCTAAAATTCTCTAAATTTTCTCCTAAATTCACCAACTTTAACCCTAAACTTGTCTTAATTTTCCTCTAAATCCACTAACTTTAACACTTAATGTTTAATTCCTACTTTTCTATTAGTATGGCCAAAATTAACCCCTAGTATAAACATAAGAATAAATTATTAGAAAAGTAAAAAATACCCCAGAGTATGAATAAAACCCTAAATCTAGGGGGGAAAACCCCAATCTGGTAACACTGTTTCTGCGTAAACTAAATCGGAGTCGGATCCCACTCCGATATTATCGGACTATGTGAAAACGGCCTAACTATGGCTAAAAAAAAAAAAAAAACAGTTATCCAGAAATCCATTGATCTGAAAACCAAGTTAGAAAGTTAAAAAGCTTAAAAAAAGTGGATAATGATGTGAATGGAAAACAAAAATATCTGAAAAATTTAATTTTCCTAAATCAACCATCATTAAAAACAGTGCATTACGAATTTAAGGCATAATGTATCTATTATTAGTGAGATACATTGTTTAAAAAATGAATGTACAAGAACAAAGATGTATAAAAAAAATTGTTGTCAATCGGAAAAGACGATAATATCATTTTGGTCTTAAACTAAATTTCACTTAACAAGAATTAGAGAATTCCGCCCCCACGGACATCGTGTTGACTAAAATTTACTATAGTAACACTGCGTGCTTTTCCTAAATCCTAAATTCTTGTTGGGATTATATTTTGTTGATTTTTTTTTCTTCTTTTTTTGTTTTTATATCCACGAGTATAAAATTTCTTTATCGTTTGATGACTCTAAAGGCTGCTGTATTTTTGTTTTTTTTTCTTTTCAGAAACAACTCTGAACAAAAAAAAATAGTTAAACAGTTTATTACAGCATGTGGTGCTACAGCCAAAGCGCTCACCGACTCAGGTCTGGGAGGGATGATTTTTGGTTTGTAACGAATCCACGAGATAAATCCCGACCTTATTACTCTGGCTAGAAATATCGCATCTTCCATGGAATAAAGTTACTAACCTGTTGGATGACCTTATCTTTCGTGCCCTAGATCAAGTAAATAATGCAGTCAAAACCTATAAATGACGTCATTCAAAGCATATTAATAACAAATAAATAAAACATGGTTTTTGCTTCATTTTATTTATTTAGAAAAACAAATGATCATAACATTTCAAATTGAGGTACCGTTTATATTTTCATGACAACGCTTAAGCAGAACATCTTTTTGCTCCCTTGGTCTATTTATAGCCACCTAAAAAAAAGAAAAAATGAAAAATTAGTTTATGGATATACGTATAATAGTATAACAAGATTATTGTAACTTTAAATTGTGGATTGTGTCACCGGACTAATGGCCTAGGGCTATGCGAAGCTGGTGTTATATATTATTTTTCAAAGTTCAGAATGTATGTAGAGCAGTAAGGAATTATGACTACCAATTAAGTGATAGTATACGGCGTATAATGAAATTGAACAGAATATTAAAAATGTATAATGTTATTGTAGATTATATCGTTATTTCAAACCGTAAAATAATACCTAAGAGGAACCTATATGTGATAATGATTATTATCTCGAGAAAAGCTGCAATCAATATAATTTGTGCAACAAAGATTTTTAACCTCAACAAAATGCGGAAGTTGTTTGGTTTTGTGGTATAATTTGGAGTTAAAATGTATAATACCGTGTATCGATTTCCTTATAAAAAATCATTAATAGATATCTTATTAGAGCTACAATTACATTTGTGAGTATCTTCCAAGTACTTAGTGATGTTACATATGAAAGTAATCAGTATTTTAAGTAATAGCTTAGAAACAATTTCTTTTATCAATTATTATTTTTCCATTATCTAGGGATGAGATAAAAAAAGTATATTTCCAAATATTATAACATAGTAAATTTAATTTTTGGTGTGTCTACCTCCTCCGCCACCAGACCATCCACCACTTCCTCCTCCTCCGCCACCAGACCATCCACCACTTCCTCCTCCTCCGCCACTTGACCAGCCGCTACCGCCTCCACCTCCACCACTCTGCCATCCTCCACCACCGCCTCCTCCACCACCGCTCTTCCAGCCACCGCCTCCACCACCTCCATGGCCTCCACCACCACCTCCATGGCCTCCGCCACCACCACCTCCTTTAGCAACGGTGACTTTATCGATCTTAATTATGACGGTTTTCGGTTTTCCTCCACCTCCTTTTCCACCTCCACCTCCTCCACAATTACAACCTCCTCCTCCACCGCCTCCGCCTTTGCCACCTCCTAGCAGACCAAGTATGCTATCAAAACCTGAAAAAAAGTTAAAGTTTACCAAGGATTGAAGCACCAAGAAGAAACAATAAATCTTCATTGAACATACCTGTTGATGAGGACTCATGTAAAATTATGAAGAAGCACAATATAGCCCAGATCAACTATAACAAATTACATTTACCTTGTAAAATCAAATATATATATATATATATATATATATATATATATATATATATATATATATATATATATATATATATATATATATAAGTATTGTTCTATACAGTTGAATTAATATCCATTGAACTACTGTTAATTATCACTGTACGATTATTTTAGTCATACGCCATTACATCGATTTTTCGGCTTCATCAACAAAGTATTTAAATTTCGAATGCGTCGCTTGAATAATTCTAAAACTAATCTGAGTTTTGTTCGAATGTTATAAAAATAAATTCTTACTCTTCAAGGGTCAAGTTATTGCTATTAAGCCTATTTTAAGTATTTTTCAATACATCACTTTGGAAACAAAATAATCATACAGCACGTTAAATAATTTAAACTCTAGTTTCGGTATTACGAAAGCAATGATTTTTGGTTTTAAATTTTTTTTGGTTTACTATTCAAAAATTTATGTCAAATAAAATCATATATTTACTTAATCTAAAAGAACAAAAATTCACTTACCTTCATTGTTCGGAGTGAGTGAGCTATTTGAGGAAGAGATTGCGGCTATATACCTTCTCAGTTAAGGTGGGGGCTTCTTCTCTATCCTAAAACCACAAAATGGTGTGTTATATGAACAGCGTAGGATATTTTATCTCCTGGGAAATAAAGAAAAAAGAAGTGACTATTCTACATAAGAAAATAAACAAAAATGACTATAATTATACAAAAAAAAAAAGAAGGATGAACACTCTCTAATTCGTTTAAATCACGAACTCATTTATATGTGGAAAATTATATGTATAAAATAAGTATATTATTTTGTTCTTTTGAAGGAGTAGTTCGTTTTAAATACTCGCGAGGAGATTTCTTAATTCTAAGATCGAGATCCTTGAGGATAAAAAAAAAATGACGAAGTCGATAAATAGTATTTCACTTTTATAGAAGATTTATATTTTAAAAAAAGTAAAATCAATTATATCAAAGATTTTTTTTCCTAGATTTATATTTTTAAAAAGTAAAATCAATTATATCAAAGATTTTTTTTCCTAGATAATGAATTTCAATACACTGCATAATTTGTACTAAGTAGACCATAATATGAAAGAATAAACCGTACTCTAGAATGAAAGAGACACAACACTAATAATTCTAGTAGACGGTCACCATCATCCCAAAGAGCAGCTTGCCCTCAAATATCAGGCCAAAACAATTGATACATTTGTTGATCTACCAGGTATATGCGTTACAGAAAACACCTCTGAGGCTTCTATGTAGAACTTAACCTGCGTCAAATTTTTTTCTAACAAAAATATATTTTTTTAGTTGTTCCCCTTTGAAATCATAAGCAATATGTTATTTTTCGAAGCAATAATCTATATTTATAGTGTAATAGATAATTGGAAATGAAAATGGACAAGAAGAATCTGCACTTGTACTCCAGTCAAACTTTAGATCTTCAAAGTTTCGAGTTTTTTTTTTAAATATTCAGAACTGAACGTTTTTCCCTTGTAACTTTCATCTTTCAACATTTCTAATAATCTAAACAATAGAAACACTACTTTTTGCGAGATATTCAATTCATAATCAAGAATACAATTATCGATGAATAAAAAATTTATTTTATAAACATTTATGCTCCATGCAGTCCAGTCAAATTGTAGATTTACCTTGCAGAAGGTTTTATTGTTCTAATTTGTTCATATGGATGGCAAGATGGTGAAAACAAGTTTTTCCCACAAAATTTAACATGCCTAAATTTTCTATAGCCTTAAAACTACGAGATGTTCTTTTCTCTTTTTTTAAATATTTCAGTCCTCCATGGTCCTAGCAATTAGCAATCTATTTCCTAGTACTAGAAATATTTTCACGATTATACCAGGGACAGTACAGATCGTCAAAGAAATAAGTATTTTTTCTATTTTCGAAAAAAAATGAAAAACTGGAAAAGATTAGGAGGTAAAACATTAACATACAATAAATTGATTATTATTAAAAAATTTCAAATTATTCATTACTTAAATAATGTTGTGGTGACAGTAACAATCACTTTCGGCGTTTGTGACGGACTAGGTTTCTCGGTGTTTTCGGGATTGTCATCAATAGGAGCATCAGCATAAACATTTTTTTTCGATTAGTTTGGAGTTCTTCCTCCAATGAACGAAACAAGAACAGCTTAATAGCTGTAACGGAATTTCGAGAGTGCGTTATTCTAGAGGACTTGGCACAAGATGACACACTAGACGCTTCGTGATAGCGGCTATTTGCCGAATCCACTTTAAAATGTAAATTTAATTTATATTGTTTATATTTATTGCCACCCACAAAAGATGCTACGCAGGATCTTTCTTTAAGAACATACCAACAAATGCAAACGTCGATGGACTCATAGTAATCAGCGTCTCAGATCTTTTGAAATAAGTCAAGAACCAGCATCCCAATCAATTTTAAACGTTGCTTCGCGATCGTGTAAGATGCGAAAACGTCACCTATTTTACTTATGAGGAAGAGGAAGATGATGAAACAGATCCTGCTTACAGAGTTGAAGAAATAGAAAAAAGTAAGAAGTACTGCAATATTACTATTTAAAAAAATAAAACAGATTATTTCGTGATTTTTAGGCTACAGAAAATTTAGATATGACAAATTTTGTGGGATAAACTTGTTTCACCATCTTTCTCTCCATACCAACAAGTTAAAACAATAAAATCTTCTATCCCATCTTTTGGAAGGTAAATCTACAAGATGGCATACAGCATAAATTTTCATAAATTACATATTTTATACATCGATAATTGTATTCTATATTATGAAATGAATATCTCACAAAGTGTAGACTTTGTTCTGTTTAGGTTGTTGAACGTTATTCATACAGAAATGTTGAAAAATGAAAGTTACTAGAGAAAAACGTGCAGTTCTTAATATTTTGAACAGCGTTCCCTCATAGATTCGAAACAGGCAGAACAGGTTTGCGTCGACTTAAGAGGATGGCTCTGCTACGGACTAGGGTAGTTTTAAGGACATTGTCTCATAGATCATTGCCAGGCTTAGAAGAAAACTCCTCCTGCGAGCATATGAGACAAAAAATAATAATTTTAATCATAGTCTAGAATAATAGGCTAGACTTTCGGAAAATTTTCGAATTATGGAAGCACCAAACAGAAGGCGATAACGCAGTAGAAAACACTATGACTATTCTGGAAGTTCAGAATTTGATAGAATTGATCTATGAACCTCGGAAACCACCGGTGCATGAACACGATTTATGAGGAGAAGAATAGGACTATATATATATATATATATATATATATATATATATATATATATATATATATATATATATATATAAATATGAAAATAAAAATATAAAAATTCTTCATCCTGCGTATGTTTGTGCTTCCACAACAGTAGAGGGAAAATGCGGGAGCTGGCGCACCATTTCCTCCATCCCCTCCACCGCTAACCTTAACTGCCACGTGGTCTTGCCTCGACCATACCTTAACCACCACGTGGTCTCACCTCGACCTAACCTTAACTATTAGACCACGCCCCTTTTTAGTCACGTGATCCAGTCACGTGACCCTTTGAACCCTCCGGTATATGCTCCGCCCTGATTACCCCCACCCTAAGCCGCCATTTTGTTTACAATGACGTGGTCAGCATCCACGCTTAACCACCAGGTTTACCCCCTCCACCCATTGAAGGGTCAGGTACCCACCTTATAGAGCATGAGTGTACCCGGCCGCCATTTTGATTTTCTACCGTTTGAGAGACTTGAGGTTTTGTTGATGGTTCAGGTACATACCTTATAGGGCATGAGTGTACCCGGCCGCCATTTTGTTTTTCTACTGTTTGAGAGACTTGAGGTTTTGTTGAAGGGCTAGGTACCCACCTTATAGAGCATGAGTGTGCCCGACCTCCATTTTGTTTTTTGTTCTCCGCCATTTTGTTTTCCTACTGTTTGAGAGCCTTGAGGTTTTGTTGAAGGGTCAGATACCCACTTTATAGTACGTAACCTCCCCTATGGTTATATAATCATAACCTATACGATGAAGGGTCCGGTGCCCACTTTATAGTATGTAACCTCCCCTACTGTTATATAATCATAACCTATACGAGGAAGGGTCAGGTACCCACTTTATAGTATGTAACCTCCCCTAAGGTTATATAATCATAACGTATACGATGAAGGATTAGGTACCCACTTTATAGTCTACAACCTTCCCAACGGTTATATAATCATAACCTATACGATGAAGGGTCAGGTATCCACTTTATAGTATGTAATCTCCCCTACGGTTATACAATCTTAACCTATTCGATGAAGGGTCAGGTACCCTCTTTATACTCCTTTGAGAAGGTTACCTAACCTTTACATTGTTTTCGTGTTTGTACAGCCTTCTCAATGTTTACATAACCTTTACAATATGTAACTGTATCAACATGTAAACAGGTTGCATCTTGTATAGACAAGTTGGATTATGTCCAGGTGAAATACAAATATGGACCTTGAACTGTTTATCTCTAAAACATAAATAAATGGTAGGGCTTCCTAATATTTGAATAGATTTTGAACTTTGAACTGATAATCCTTAAAACACAAATAAATAGTAGGGCCCCATATTCCTATAACAGCTTTTGGACTTTGAGCTCTTAATACTCTATCTTTACTTATCTCGCTGAAACATAAACAAAACAACTTTTCAATGTACTACGTATTTTTAATATCTGATAGTATAAATAATGGTCTTAAAAGGATTAATTTTTAATCCCTAAAATATATCGACGAATCGAATCGACTGTGTCACGCTGGACAATTGATTTAATTATAATCAACAAACCTGGCTCGTAATTGCACTCGAATCAGTCCTCGCCATGTTTTCGAGTCCTTTCTGCTACTGTCGGATGTCCTCGGAGCCGTACGAGACTGTTCGCTCTCATCGAGGTAGTGGGTGACACTCGCTCGTCTTCGTGTGTACTCGGATCCCACTATGATCTCTCCTAACTCTATTTATCATCTGTTTATAACACTAACACAATTCCTAAAATATATCGACGAATCGAAACGACTGTATCACGCTAGCCAAAGAGGTTATACCTTTTCACAGCTTTGAAATATTTTCAAAATACACGAGTCGATATTAATAACAACGAACACGATGCAGTAAATTTTAATTGATGAATATAAATTAATCATTAATTCATACTCGAACTTTAAACAACTTTTCAATGTTCTACGTATTTTTAATCTCTGATTGTATAATCGATGGACTTACAAATTTATAAATATATCGATAAATCAAAACGACGGTATCACGCTGGCCAAAGAGGTTGCACCTTTTCATAGCTTTGAAATATTTTCAAAGTACACGAGTCGGTATTAATAAATTCGAATATGATGCAGTAAATTTTAATTGATGAATATTGAGGAATATTAATTAATCCTTAATTAATACTAATTCATAATTAGTGTTAATTAATCCTTAATTAACACTAATTCATAATTAGTACTAATTCTAATTTATATTTTATTGGTACTCTGTTCGACTTGCCTGAGTATTGCATGACTGGTCAGAGCAGGTCGACTCATGCTCGCTTCATAACGGATGGTAGGGGCACTATGATCGCTGGTGGGGCAACATGACAGCCAATCAGATTCGAGTATTCTCGTCCAGAAACCAGTGGCCCTCGTGGCCTCTGCCATTTCGACTCGAACCCCAGAGATAGAACAAAGTTTTGCTGCTAGTACTGCTAAAATTGTGATAATATTCTAATTTTTCGAGTGCAACCCAGGCTATGAGATATAATTAACGACAACGAAGTGAAAGAAGATACTGACTGACACGTCCGTTGAACAATTGAAGGAAGAATCAAGCGAAGAATCTTCAGAAGAAGAAATTCCGATCTTCTGTTCCAGCAAGCTTTGTAAGATGAAAGGAGAATACAAAGTGGTTTGTTTGAGCTGCGGAAAATTGTATCTCACTGGATTTATCGACTTGTCCGATTGCGACCATAGAACATTTTGGTGTTATGATTGCCATCGTCCACCTATGAAAAATTCTATTTCTTATCTAGATATCTTTGCAATAGCAATCAAGATTGATGAATTATTTAGCAGAAATCTTAGCATGGAGGAAGAAATTTCAGGAAATAGTGTAGATACGATACCTAATGACCATGACTCGACACCTGATGACCATGAATCAAGACCTGATGGCCAGGATTCAAGATCTCTCGGCCCTGATGATGTAATGAATTATGGCCCTTTTATTAATGACCCTGATCTAGTAAATTACGATCCTGTTTTGGCGGCTAATAGCTACAATCCGAGTCTCGGCCCACGTCCAACAACTGAAGAAGAAATAAGAGCTTGGAGGGAACGTGTAAGAGAAGCAGAGCTAGAGATTCATAGACAAGAAATGAGGATGCAAAAGGCTAGGATCATCGATAGAGATTTTTTGGGGGCCTTTCAAGAGATCGTTGATCAGGACATGCGAGGACTCTACTATTCGACATCCTGCGATGCCGAGATTTGTTCATACCGGGGACGATACCGAGTGAGCTGCACGAAATGCTTACGTGTCTTCCACACAGCATGCATCTTCTTGCCAGACCACGATTACGAAACAACAGTATGCTTCTACTGCCCTCTGTCGGATCCTGAAAGTGACATAGATGATGACGATAAGTCAGAAGAATTTGTTACAGATTAATATTTATAAATTTAATTCATATTAAATAAAAATTATCAGTAATTTTCTTTCTTATATTTAAACAATTTATGTAACTAAAAACATATTTTCTTATCATCTTATTAAATTATAAATTATTTCTTTAATAAATAAATTCTACTTGAACTGTTGTATTCTCTCCTCCTCCCCTTTGGTAATATCATATAATGCATTAAAATATATTTCGAAGAGCACAACTCCTAGTCTTCTCTTATATAGTTGCATTTCTTAGTGTTGGAATAAAAATAATACATATATTTGATTAAGCAATTCATTTTTACCAAATCATACTATTATCCGAGATTGTTCCGAAATTATAACCTCCATTATGGAATCAGAATTTTCATGTAAGACGTATTGGTGTAATATAATATTCAAACGGCTAGATTGTTTTTTTTGTTTTGTCGAAGGGTCAGGTATCCACCTTATAGTAGGCAACCTTCACAACGGTTACATAACCTTTACCATATTTAACTTTAATGATATCAGGATAGATAATGTCACACTTGAATAATTCTAAATCTCTTAATTCATTTGCTGAAAGTAAACGATGGACTTTGAACTGTTAATCTCTACAAAGTACACAAAGAGTAGAGCTTCTTAATCCAATAACAACAGTTGGACTTTGAACTGTTAATCCCTAAAACATAAATAAATTCTAGAGCTCCTTAATCCTATAACAACTTTTGGACTTTGTGCTGCTAATACCAACATATAAAGAATGAAATAGGACTTGTCAGTCCTTCCGCTAAAAAGTAAACAAATTTAGATGTCGCAATAATGCGCTATCCCATAATCCTTCCTTTGAAAGTAAGCAATGGACTTTGAACTGCTAATCCTTAAAAAGTTTAACTTTTATACACAAACAAAGATATAGGATATAGTTAATAAAAGAAAATACAACTTTATAAAATAAAAAAAATTATTTCATCATAATATTAAATACAAGAAATAGAATTTTTAAATAAATGAAACATCATCTTTATAACCAATTCTTCCATTATACACTAAAGAAATTATTTCATCGCTATTGTTAAAAGCCTCGATGTCTTCAACCGACATCATAAAACGTTTAGGAAGATACACTCTGATAGAATTATCATGATCCTTTAACGTAGCGACCAACGCTAATCCCATTTTCGTTTCAACATGTTCTAGTTCTCCGATGATGTATGGCCGTCCGATCTGAATATAATTCAATTTATGCACATAGCGAGCGCCATCGTTTAATCGGTTGAAGAGAGCTTTAAAATCTCTGATAGAACTAAAAATAAAACAGATTCACATAAGAAGAGAGCAGGTTTAGATAAAAATAAGAAATGGCTAAAGCAATAAATATACTTACGAATTCATGATGATTGAAAATGAAGGATCTGCTATGATCGGATGCTAGAACAAAAATGAATCCTTAGGTAGTCGCTCGCTGCGTAGTATTGGTGGAGAGTAAATCTACGCTAGTTGCGCATGCGTTACCCCCTCCATCAACCATACTCTTCCCTGCCACCACTCCAACAATTTCAAGTTATCATTTTCGACCTTGTCAATTCCCCCACCACTAATTTTTTTTTTTTCGCTGAAATATATAAACAAAACTACTTTTTAATCTTATACAAGTTCTCAATGTTTATATTTTATGCAATTTTCCCTTATTTATTTTTACCTTTATCTACCTTTTTCTTTGTTTTTTTTTGCTTTAAATTTTCCATAATCTCCCCGATGTTTATAAATTTCTGTCCGCTAGAGCGCAGCACCTTACTCCACTTGAAGATTTCTCTGCCTACTTTACATAATCTTCTCAATACTTAACGCTTATCCATACTCACTTCATAATTCAAATTATTTGTATTATAAAGATGATGTTTCATTTATTTAAAAATTCTATTTCTTGTATCTAATATTATGATGAAATAATTTTTTTTTTTTTATAAAGTTGTATTTTCTTTTATTAACTATACCCTATATCTTTGTTTGTGTATAAAAGTTAAACTTTTTAAGGATTAGCAGTTCAAAGTCCATTGCTTACTTTCAAAGGAAGGATTATGGGATAGCGCATTATTGCGACATCTAAATTTGTTTACTTTTTAGCGGAAGGACTGACAAGTCCTATTTCATTCTTTATATGTTGGTATTAGCAGCACAAAGTCCAAAAGTTGTTATAGGATTAAGGAGCTCTAGAATTTATTTATGTTTTAGGGATTAACAGTTCAAAGTCCAACTGTTGTTATTGGATTAAGAAGCTCTACTCTTTGTGTACTTTGTAGAGATTAACAGTTCAAAGTCCATCGTTTACTTTCAGAGATTAGAATTAAGAGATTTAGAATTATTCAAGTGTGACATTATCTATCCTGATATCATTAAAGTTAAATATGGTAAAGGTTATGTAACCGTTGTGAAGGTTGCTTTACCGTATGATGATGAATGATGATTAGGAATGATAAGAACAATAATTCTGTCTTCTGTTACGTTATCTTTTTTTTTATTATTATTATTTATTGATAGTAAAATCAAGCTCAAAATTATCGATTAAAAATTAAAAATAAAACAAAACTTGAAATTTGGGTGGGTATTTAACTGGCAATACTTTTCAGGGGCAACGCCATCGGCCTATAGCTACTTTAAAATAAAAATCTACAGGTATTAAGGCTGGATCCACTTACGGACGCTCAGCATTTGTATTGAGATAATCTAAGCAAAAAAATAAAATAAACCATTAATAGTCCTTATCATGCAGTATGCAAGAGTCTGATACAGACAAATATTCTATATCTCTAGTATGCTATGAATAAACAAAAAAGTAAAAGCAAAGAATTTTTTCTTCAATTTTGAATTCAGAAGAAAATGGATAGATGAAAATCCATCATCAAGAGATAAATTTAATTAAATAATAATGTATAACAGAATATATTAAAAAAATCCATACCCAAAGATTAATAAAGAAAAGATATGTATAAAAATAAAGGCAGGCTGCTGCTATTTCACCAATTTATTTATTACGATGCAAATTTTCGGCCTACAGTTTCACCTGTGATGGCTGTGTTGACTGAGATGGCTCCCTTATTGTTATTTTATTTTTGAGTGACGCTGTATATTTCGACTTGGTCCGGATTGGACTTAAATATGACAGTATATGCATTTTAAATAATTTTAAGATGCCTGAGGACGGCTTGTAGGCCAAAAATTTGCATTGTAATAAATAAATTGGTGAAATAGCAGCAGCCTGCCTTTATTTTTATTCATGAAAGTATTCACCTAAATCAACAAACATATATAGAAAGATATGTATTTTTCTAGGAATATTTCGTTTCACCAACTAACCAAGATATATTGGTTCTCTAACGAATCGATAAAAATTGCAAATAAGCAATGAATATAATAAGACAAAGATTTTGGTGAAGTAACTAGTCCTTAGGTTCCAACGTTTTCCTAAAATGTTTGGGAACCTGTAGTCTAGACTCCATTTATAACCACTTAAGTTGAGAGACCCAAAACCAACTATGCACGGTCCTACAGGTAGGGCTACACTAGATATCGGAGTACCGTTGGACTGTGAATGGGGGTGTAGGAATACATTGAGCTTGTAGTATGTCCGATTCTCCGATCGTCCTATAAGCGTTTCCCGCTTTCAACATCCTACCAGTTGGATCGTGATTTGGGCTATCTTCCTTTAAACTCCACATGTTTATTGCAGCGTCATTATTATGTCATTAATTGTTATCAATATTTGTTTGTGTTGCCAGATTGGGGTTTTTCTCCCTTAATTTAGGTTCATTTTTTTTTTTACTCTCTATTTTTTTTTTATCCTCAGAACATTTTAGATTTTTTTTTTATAACTACTAAATGCATTAATATTTTTTTTCTAATTACAAACTGAAAATTAGAATGATTAGAAAATAATTGGTTTAAAAAAAAAAAATCTTACATTTTTTCATAACTTTATTTCATACGTATTTCCTAAGAGTGCAGTGTAATAAGCTAATAAATAGATGTCCTCATGGCCAATTATTCCTCATTATAACTTCAATGTGACGTTATATTGATGGGACTGATTTAAAACATTAAATAAATGATGTTATTAAACCTGGATGTCCAATATTTTGAACTCATAATTTTGGATCCTTTTATTGGTAATTAAATGTTCATCTCTAATTTATCTTAATTCGTGTTGTTTTAAGTTTGCTTTTTATCATTAATTTGACCCATCTTTCAACTAGTATAACCAATTTAAATTATTTTGAATTAAAGTAATGTGAAAATGTATAAACCTTGTAAATAAAAACGTATAATACAAATATAAACCTGAAGTACATTTATTATCATTTATCCTTATCTTATACTGGAGGGATGATTTTGTTATCCATTCTTAAGTAATTTGTATAGTATTTCCTATCTGTTTCATTTAATATTTTCAAATCACTTACTTTATAGACATTTTTTTCGTCCGAAATTTCTTTTTATTTTTTTCCAATAACGCCATAGTAAGACAAATTGCCGACATTTTCCTATTTTTTTAAAACATTGACAAGCTATGAGTACATGTTAGAATAGCTGATCGGATCCCTTGTAGGGCCGTGAGTGGACGAATGAATTACAACGTATAGTAGTCCTACTAAGTTGGACCGTTAGATCAAGCTTAAGTGAGCTTGATCTAATGATTCAGTTCTAATCAGTGTTGATCAAACTATTCTCAAGTTGATGCGAAAAGAACTTCGCATCAAAAGAAATTACCATCAGTTCGACCATCGAATGCGAAACATATAGCCTAATATTTTAAAGCTATTGCACATTTTAAAGCTCAAGAGGAAACGGATTTCAAGTGATCGACAAACTTCTTCTTCCCAAAAATAATTTATCGAAGATTACCGGATTCAAAACTTAAAACCTAAATATACTAAAAGTATATACAAATGGGAAGATGATAAACAATGATACTAGCATAGCAATGGAGAATGAGATTAGTGGGAACCTCAAGGAAAGAATTATTCTATTTTTATTTTTATATCATTTTTTTTTTTAGGTCAATTAAATATAAAATATTTGAAGCACCGCTGGAGAAAGGGGAAGTCCGTGGAATGGTGCATCCTGCAGGACATTTAGAAGCTCAACTTTGCCAATGCCCTTCTTGAAACTACAGTGCGAAGCTCTATTGAAGGGAACTGAACCCGATGACGTAAAACCCTTCTAATCAAAGGAAGGAGGAGAGAGAAAATAAGGACTAATACTTTAGGAAAAAAGAGACATCTAGCAAAAATCTAGAAAAATTAAAAGAAATAGTGGAGAAATTATAACAAATACGGCCATGCTAGTAAGAAAGCCTATATAAATATCTGATGTGGACACCGCATGACTTCCTTGTACGAAACTATAAACAGGTGGCTCAAAAAATGATACTGAATTTGATTACTAGTTTCCGAAGATAGCTGTATCTCAAAAACGACACTTGGAGTTTTCGGTTTCGTGACCGAACGGCGTGATCAGGAAAGAGTAGAGAGATGGCGACCAATGAAATATAAAGACTACCAATGTTAAATATACAGACGAATGTTCCACAAATACCGGAGATCCCACCTCTACCAGAGACCACCTTGGCGGCAGCGCATGCGAACGCATTAGAATGGCTAAAAATTAAGTCACAGGACCTGAGGAAGGCTGTATCTGGCCTGGAGAGATTCACCGGAGAAACAGGTGAGTTGAACCATTTTTTAAAAGGAGGGGACCGCCTAATAGCAAGAATAGAAGCGAAGGCATCGGAAAACCTGTTGGGCCGAGAAGATGCGGAGGCATTGAAGGCAGCCCTAATATGCAGAATAAGAAGAAGCATATTGAATCAGATTCAAGCAGATGAGGAAACGCCGTCAGTAGTAGTAAGCTACCACGACAGTCGGGCAGGCAATACGAAGGGACGCTTCTAGCCCGGTACAATAGAATCACGAAGAAAATGAGGAAGACGTGGAGTGTGGAAGAAGTAGGAGCCAGGATGGTCTTCCTGTCGACAATAATTAAGGTACAACTGGCCATGGAGACAGGAAATAAAGAAGGTCTGCCTAGAGAGCGGACCTTCGTTGAATGCGCACAGGAAATGGTGGATGTGAGCGCGAGAGATAAGGAAGCCCGAATGGAAGTCGAAGAGACCGGGTGGACTAGAATGGTATATAGACGCCCCAGGACTACACAGATTACCTGGACTATCAAGACCAAGGAACAGCAGTAGGAAAGAAGACCGTAAGTGTCACGGTTGCGGGAGAATTGGACATTTGGTAGCGCGGGACGGAAGGGCACATCGCCAGGCAGTGCCCCTACATCTACAGGAGGGAGACAGCCCAGCCGGAACGTATGGAGGTAAACGCCCAAAGGGTTCGGAGAACGACTCACGGAGACTGAGCGGATCATCAGCGGAATCAACGGAAACATCCGGGAATTCAGAATCAGAAGAGAAAGTAGACGGATCCGGACAATAAAAGCGAACAGAGGAGCGGAAGGAGCAGTTGGAAGCGAGTATCGGGAGGAAAGAAGCACCGAGAGGAAGTCTGAGAAGAGTGGAGGCAGAAAAACACAGCGAACAAAGTTGAGGCCATACGGAAGATAGCGGTGCCCAGGGATGTAAAAGGCATTAGGAGGTTATTTGGGACGCTGAATTATTACAGGCGGTTCGTGCCGGAAATGGCAGAGTATTTAGTACCCCTCAATAACCTACTAAAGAAAGGGCGGGCGATTCAATCGAGAAGACTGCATTTTCAACAGAAAATGGACATTATGAATATATTAGAATGCCGATGGGCCTTTCAAACTCTGTCCCCACCTTCCAGAGAGCTATGAATGCAATGATAGCAAACATACCAAATGCTTTAGTTTATGTTGATGACATAATTTATTCTAAATCAATAGAAGAGCATTTAGAACATCTTGAAAATATATTCAAAACATTAGATAAAAATATTCTTGTAGTTCAAATGGACAAAACTGAATTCTTAAAGCAGGAACTTCCATTCTTAGGATATATTTTAACTCCAGAAGGCATAAAAACAAGCCCGTCTAAATTAGAAGCTATTTCGAAATTTCCATTACCAAAATCAGAATTCTTAGGACTTACGGGATACTATAGAAAGTTTATCCATAATTCCGCAAATATAGCCAAACCTTTAACTCAGCATTTAAGAGATAAAATAATATTATACCAATTACAAGGAATTGGTATAATATTATTTATTAGGAAATTACAAAAATTCATTTGAAAAAATAAAGATTCATTTAATGAATTCTCCTATATTGGCATACCCAAATTTTTACTTGCCGATGATAGTAACAACAGATGCAAGTAATGTCGCGATTGGAGCATTCTTATCACAAGTTATAGAAGGAACAGAACATCCCCATTGCATTTGCCTCAAGAACATTCAATAATACTGAGCAAAATTACTCAACTATTGAAAAAGAGCTTTTGGCTATAGTTTATGCTACCAAACATTTCAGACCTTATTTATACGGAGCGAAATTCACAATTCATACTGATCATAAACCTTTTATGATTCACTATGAAAAATAACAATACAAGGATTATGAAGTGGATTTTCTATCTGGATGAATATGACTTCGAAATAAAATATATCGAAGGTAAAACCAACAACGTAGCAGATGCCTTAGGCAGAGTGCAAATAGATACAGTAAATGCAATGACAAACCATGATTTGAATGAAGATTCGGCCATGGAATTAGATAGGATACTTGGTGAAACATCTCAGATGCCATTAACATCTCCAGAAGGTTTTGATTTCGATGAAACACTTTTAGGAAACAACGGTATCAATGGAAAATAATATTGAAGTAGAAGATGATAATCCCGAAATCGATAATAATAATGAAATAAATAATCCAATTTTTGATAACGAAAGTTTAAATACTCAGCATTCACAGGAGAGTAGTAACGAACAAATGTTTATTGTATAAGATCCAAAACCAGTAAATATAGAGAAAAATCAAATATTCGTCCAGAGAGGTGGAAAGCAAATCAGATTAGAAAAAACATTTGGTAAAAATATATATTTTATTCAAACAGCGTATCCCAGCAGTGATGATTTAGAGGATAAGTTAATAGAAATATTAAAACCTAATAAAGTTTATGGAATTTATTATGAACCGAATGTAGAAACAGCTAGAGATGATTATGAGGGTATACTTAAAAAGATGTCTTCATTGATTATGGAAAAATTCCCTAATGTTAATACGGCGATCCGAGCGAATCGGGGTGGGTAGAACATTTGTTCGATGTAAATTGATGGTCCAAACACTTAGAGATGCCGAGCAACAGAGAGAGGTGACTCTCGTATACCATCAGGACAAAACGAACCACCGCGGGTTGCACGAAACATTCCAAGCGTTGCGAAGAAGGTATTTTTGGTGAGGGGGAAGGGGGGTGAAAAAAACGATCGACGAAACCATAAGGGGTTGTGAAGTCTGTCTCAGCACAAAATATGATAGACACCCAAGAGAGGAGACACCCAACCAAAGAGGAGGACACCCACCACCAATGCACCGCTGAGCGATCTCCAGATTGATACCTTCACATGGAGGGGATATAAATGGGTCACCATGATTGATCTTTTCAGTAAAACAGCCATGGCATATCAGATTCGGGAACGATCGTCAGAAGCAGCGTTAGGGATCCTAAATATGTGGTTCCAGTTCTATGGAGTTCCTGATCGGATCTCGTCCGAAGGAGGAAGAGAGTTTCATCAGAGCGGAGATGAAACTCTTGGACGTGGTGTGGCATCTCAACACCCTCGGTCATCCGAAGAGCAGGGGAAGTATTGAACGGTTGCACAGCACATTGAGCGACCACCTGAGGGTGTACCAAACGGATAAGGGGCTGGAACCAGACGTGGCGATGGCGAAGGCTATAGCGGCATAAAACCATTCTATTCACACAGCAACGGGCTTTTAGCCATTCGAAATACTTTTCAGACTCCGCGGTCATCGGCGGGACTATCGGGGCATGACAGCGAACGAGGAGGGGATAGTCAATAACACTACAGAGAGGAAGAAATTGTGGGTAAAAGTCCGGGAGAAGATATAGAAAGAAAAAGCAAAAGGGTCGCTCGACAATCTCAACCTCAGGGATATGATGGGAGAGGTAAAAATTGGGACGATAGTGTGCAGGAAGTAAAGAGTAATCGAGGTAAAGAGTTACTGCGTTACGAGGGGCCATTGAGGATACAACAATATTGAAGGATTGTAATTTCCTTTTCCATCACTTTGGCAATTACTGAGTGGCCTGTGGGTTCGCCCGCACTTGCCACTGTCTGTTTTGCTTAATTGTTAGATAGGCCATAACCGCTTCGCCCCTCAGCCATAGGTGAAGCGGTGTTAGGTATAAGAGGACCTCTAAAGCCTTGGTAGGTGTGGTACGAAACGCTCCCGGAATGCTCATACATGCCATCCTCTGAATACGGCTGAATGTACGAACATGGGAGGCCCTATTCATGGCTGTCCACCACACTCTGCTTCCATATTGAATTCTAGGTTTATATTCGCTGTGTATATCCAGTGCATGACCCTAGGCTTAAAGCCCCAGGTTGTGCCCACAGCGCGTCTAACATGCCAAAAGGATGATATTGCTTTCCTTTTGGTTTCAGTCAAATGGGAACCCCAGTTTAGTTTGGAATCCAAAATAATCCCGTGGTATTTGACTTGTGGACTTAATTGGAGCTGTTTGCCAAAAAAGGTAGGAGCCCTAAAAGCGTCCAGCTTCCGTTTCTTGATAAAGAGAATCAACTCAGTCTTAGTTGGATTTACGGACTCAATGAAGTCTAACTTCATTGCACCAAGTCTGAACAATATCGCAGGCAACCTGCATGCGCTCGAAGATGAAGGCAATAAACTTAACGCCTGGGCAGAGAATCCGGCCTCCTATAGTCTTCTTTAGATTTCCTCCAGGATTCTGGAATGTACCCGATGGCTAGAGAGGCTCCTAGTAGTGCTCTGATTCGGGGGAGCAGAGCATTGAGGCCCTCTTTGAGCATGCATGGACCGACAGTGCCTGGGACTTTATACGGCTTGGGCTCCCCGACAGCCCACCGAATGGCTCCTGACTATGGGCTAAAGCCCAATCCTCCTCTGTATCATTAGTATCACTGCCAGGGTACATACTTGAGGGAGGGTTGACTAAGGTATAAGGTATATATATAAGGTATATTTAAAATAATGTATATTTTTTTTTTGATGTCATGTCAGGATAAACAAAAAATTGTTTAATTTTATTTTTACGTGAGAAATTTACGAAGAATGTACGTAAACTGGCGGAGGGGATTTATAGTCTGGAGCATACCATTATTGTACTTAATACCCAAATATCTTATGTAAACAATGATAAATGTATATAAGGAGGATTACTAAGAGGAATAAAGCAGTCTTGATTTAGTCTTTGTGCGTATTCTTTCTCTAACCTTTTACTTTTTTCTATCAGCTTTAATTCGCTGTCACTTAACTTATATATGTGTGTATATATATATACATATATATATATATATATATATATATATATATATATATATATATATATATATATATATATATATATATTGAATAATATTTATACTGGGTGATCGAATTTTCCTTAGTATAACTGAATATTTCGTATAAGTGAGACTATATATATAGTCTAAGGCTTTATAATATAAGCTTTATAGTATAAGGCTTTGGTAAACGATATCGACGATTCATCGGTAGACGATATAGGCGCCTACGATTGGATCTTAGTGGTCCAATTATCACGGATTCCCCGGAGTAACTTGAACATTTTCTTGAATGGGACAACCTGGCTGTCTGCGCATCTTAAGTGACCAGAATATTGCAGCTGAAATTACCAATTTAGCAAAAGCTGAAGGAATCTTAGATGATTCCAATTCTTAATGTTTAGACGGCGAAGAGACAGCGGCAGCACTAACGTTTGCCCAAACAATTGTACATTCGAGATAGTTAAGCCTTTTGTATAATCTGAAGACATAGATAAATGAAAAAGAATCGTATAATTTTGTTGACTCTCAACGTGTTTCATACAATGTTGCTTGTAGAAAAAATTAGGAAACTAAGATTACCAAAATTTTAAGATAAAACTGGCAAATTTAGAATATTTGATCTTAATTAATGTATCTATCTTAGTTTATGTGATTTTTTTGTTTTTTATTTGAGAATTTCCAGTTCTATTCTTCTTTATAAATACGTACATCTAAGAAATACTTTTTAATATAATACATAAGCGTAACATAATATTGAATATTTTTTAAATTTGTTTCAAAGAACCTTGATTCAGTCATTAGTTTTTTAATAATAAATGTTATGACTGAACTAAGGTTCTTTGAAACTTAAATTTAAAATGTTTTAAAAGTTTACCGATTTGTCTTGTAAATTGTTCATATATACCTGCATAATATATTTAAATTATTTTTTGTAAGCTAAAATTTGTTTGGTGTAAAAGTGAATAATTATTATGTCTTTTTCAGAAGGAATTTTTCTATATTAAAAAAAACAAAACACGAAACCAGCCCTTCCTTATTCATTTATAAGAAGTATTCACTTACACGAAGAATTTTCCGTCCCCCCTCATATTATAATAAAGATTCCAATAAAGACCCCTCGTATAATAAAGACTCCACTATGTGTTTCTAATTAGTTTTTAATTTTTTTTATTTCGCATAACAATTGATGCAGAATTAAGAAACCGAATAGAAGTAGGCTTTGTTAGAAAAATTGTCTTAATTTTTTATAGAAAAAATTTATTTATAAAATTTACAATTTGTATGTACACATTTGAAAAAATTTACAGTTCATTGACATGGTGACAGAGTGGATCTTCATTAGTTGCCTCTTGTTTTTCTTAATGGTCTCGATATCATCATTGGTTTAATACCAGCCACCTAAAATACATTATCAATTTATTTATAGACTTTATCAAATACAGCTAAGGATAAACTTAAATAACAGAGGTAGTCTAATACTCTACAATGGAGTGCCATCGGTAGAGCATACGTAGGACCTGGTACCACGGAATCCGTTCCCTTAGAAAATCGCAGTTAGATAATTTGGTGTTCCATAAGTTATTTCAAGTTAAAAATACAATTCCAACGTTGGTGGCCGTTAAAATACCATTGTGATCCTATTTATCTTGAATCGTTATCTTGTATATCTTGTATTTTTGTCACAAAAGGTTTTGTAATTGCATTACCACATTTTCAAGATATTCAAGTGACTAGCGTGATTCTTGAATGAGTACCCGGCAATATCTTGCACCAATTTTTTTAAGCACAATTTATTTGTTATAAAATTTCGATACTCGAAGGAGATTGAATTTATAAGTCCAGATTCTAAGTCAATGTTAGCCTAAGGTACTCATTTCACAACTTCAAAAGAATCCAGATCAAAGCAATGGAATTTTTTCTAACTATAGTATATTTTGAATAAATTGTGTTTAAATCAATATATCGACGATTATTCTATTTTCTGTAAAAGTACTGTTTTGGTTTTTATTTCTTTCTGAATTTAACGTGAAATAAAACGTAATTATTAGCCTTTGTAATTATTTGGCTTCTTTTTTATAACATAAAGAATTTTCCTACCTCCTCCGCCACCACCATTCCCGCCGCTTGACCATCCACCACCACCTCCACCTCCATTGGACCATCCACTACTGCCTCCACCTCCTCCACTCGGCCATCCTCCTCCACCGCCACCGCCTCCGCTCTTCCATCCGCCACCTCCTCCTCCGCCACCTCCACTCTTCCAGCCACCGCCTCCACCTCCACCATTGGACCATCCACCACCGCCGCCGCCTCCACCCCCACTCTTCCATCCTCCTCCTCCGCCGCCTCCTCCATGGCCTCCGCCACCACCGCCTCCGTTTCCTCCACCTCCGCCTAGGGTGATGATCTTAATTATGGCCGGTTGAATTATTGCTTGGCTTCCGCCACCACCGCCGTTGCCACCTCCTCCACCGTTCTTCCAGCCACCACCTCCACCTCCGCCGCCTCCTGACCAGCCTCCACCACCATTTCCTCCACCTCCAGACCAGCCTCCACCGCTACTTCCTCCACCTCCAGACCAGCCGCCACCACCACCTCCTCCGCTACTCCAGCCTTTCAATAATTTGAAATGGATAATGAAATTTTACAATGAGTAATATACCACAGGTCATCTAAGGTTTTAGTACGCACCTGATAAGGCCTGGTGCACAAGTGCGCTGAAGCACACTGCCGCACAAATCAACTGTAAAAAAACATCTAATTTGAAATTAATGAAATAAAGTTGCGTCCTATAGATATAACAAAATTTGTGTTACATTTTAAATAATAAAACCTGTAGTTGATATAAATAGGAAATAACAAAATTATTGGAACTGAAACGATTCGTTCTTTAAGATGTTTCTATAATTTTATGGCGTCATTCCATGGTTACCAATAACAACACTAATATATGTTTTCAAAAATCAGTCAGAATATTTGTCATAGTATTAAATTTCTTATGCCAATATCTTGCCATCCGTCATATCCAAACGCCCCGACATTGGGAAGACGAAAACTATAACTTCTCTCTCTCATGTTTGTATTACCCTCTCTCCTTTATCTTTTTATTAAACTACCTCTCATTTATCCATTCCATGTTTATACAAAATACAAAACGAAAGAAAACTGTTCAAAAGAAATTTTGTTGTATTTATTATATGTTATCGTGTTATTTGATTTTCTTTATAAAAAAAGTAAAAAATTTCTTAATATTATTGTACTAATTGATCTTGGAGTGATTAAAACCGTCAAAGCTCTTTTAACGTATTTGATGAAAAAAAAAAAAGGTTTCGCTCGAGTACCAGATTTTTAAAATCGAAATCCACTTTAACTTTCGCCGACCGAATACCGTAACGGATGCAATCCGTTGCTTGTAAAAAAGAAGGTTGCTCCAGGAAGTAGATGGCTTACCTTCATCTCAAAGGGTGAGTGTGGCCTCAGGGTGGACGGAAGGTGGTTATATACCTCTTAAGTTGTGGTGGGGGTCCCGCCCCACTGCTCCCGCAAACCGAGTTTCCCATTTAACAAACACACTAACATTTGTAAGACTTGACCTAGGAATAGATGCTTTAATTTATTTTACTATGAAATGCAGCTATTATTTTTAATTTAAAAATAGTAATATCTTGCTTCGACATTTTTGGACATATAGATTATCTAATCAAGCTCATCCGACAGATACACAAGAAATCTTTATTTTTTTAACCCGAATTTGTATGGCACCATGCATAAACCATTGTTTCCTATACAATGGGAAAATTCCGTTAAAATTATGATACATAAACAAATATAAACCTTCCTTTTACTGATCTATTAGTACCAAAATATGATCCAGTAGTTCAAAAATCGTACTACTTTTAATTGACTATTAAAATCTATATAGAGTTACACATCCCAAATTTATTTAAACGACAAAATACGCACAACCTAATTTGAATGTTAAGTCACACAACAGACTCAGCTCTCTATGAGTCAAACGAAAGCAGATTTTCATATACATACAGTCGTGAATCGTATTAGTACTTTTCATTGGTTTAATTATTACCAACTCTGCGATCACAATAACAAACAGCTCTACGAATTTTAACGCAGGGAAGACTAAGGAATGAAAGATCTCATGGTCCAGTTACTAATGTACCGCCCGAACACCAGAAGCATCAATACCTATTGTTTTGAACCAGAAATTTATTGTTCCAATTGCTAAATATGCCCTTGGTAAATTAATTTATGAAAGATCTCGGAATTAATTTATTTCGTTTACGCCCCTAAATCCATTTAGTTTAAAATAACAATGATAACCGGTATTGATGGAGAAGTGCTCATTTTTTTACTAACTGACTTTTGACAACCCATCAAAGTTATCTAAATCAAGAAAAATATTAGAATATAGAATATTTTGCTTTACAAAAGTTAAATATTAGAATCTAAATTATAAAACATAGGTATAATTGTACATTGTCTAAGGCAGCAAGAAAAATAGATAAGTATTGTTGCAAAAACTTACATTTATGAAAAATTAAATTTTTTATAAACTTGAAGATTTTTTTAAAATTAAATATTAATGAATTGTTATTCTATAAATTTAATTGTTACTTTATCACCTATTAAAATTATAATTTCTTTTTCAAAATAATGATTTGTTACTAATCGATTTATCTACATATCAAATACTTTTGATCATATTGTCAATAATATAAGGTTGATTTTTACATAAACTGTCCTTTGACCTTTATTATCGTTCCATTTGTAACGAACAATCGGTCTAAAGTACGTTCTGTGGTGGAGGAGGGAGAAACTAGAAGTTAGTGATGGGATGAGAGTTCCAGAGAGAGTTCGACTTGATGTTGGGAGTTTGTTTTGTTCACTGCTAGTACAAGTAAATCTCGTTAAGCTCCGTATCTGAAATTAATTCTATAACTTAATTTTAGTTATAGATTTCATAAAATTATTTTTAATAGTTCATAAAAACAATGCCGAAATTTTTGAATTTAATTGTGTACATGAATAAACAGCACAACTTAAATGAATTGGATGTTTACGAGTAGTTACTTAGGTACAGTCTCAAGTCATAGACTCTATTTTAGTTGCTAAGATTGAAGATTAAATACTAAAACTAGCTGGTGTGCTTTTAATATAATTAGTTAAGTTGAGTATTCCCGTTAAATACAAAATCATCAGATCTAAAAATAAAGCAACTTATTATGATTTGTAGATTGATAAATAAGACGTATAATGTAGCAGCCCAATGTATTTGGGCAGCACTGCTAATCAATTAAGCATTTATTTCTCTCTTCGCTTATAAAATCAATTTCAATTCAATGATAATTTGATGATTTAATTATTAATTTTTTTAAATCTTTTTATCTATATATTCGCACCTGTCTAACAAAATGGTGACAATTAGCAAATGATTATAAATATAATAGGAATACGGCATGATAGAAATGATCTATGAGGAAGAATAGAACCCAGCAGCACCTGTTCCCGATCTTGGATTAGTCCTTTAATTCAGGAAAGGAGATCTCCCATCCAGCTTCTTTTCAGCCTTCTCCTTATGGCCGTATCACCCGCAGCCATATTGTCTATCAGTCTATTGTGATGTCCTTGAAGGTTATTATGCAAACTGGGATAAAGAGTACATATGTGTTGGTCGATAGTTGGCTGTTGTAAGTCGGTATATAGAATTTTGTTGTTTACGTACCGAGGAGCTTCTGTTATCAGTCTTAAAATTTTGGATTGTAAATATTGTAGTTTTTGTGAGTCTTTTTTGCTAAACAGTAAATCCCATATGGGCTTAAGTATGTATGTGTATTTATTGAGCTTTTGCCGGAGTTTTAGTTTTGATGATTTGGAAGAAAGAGAGTACATTATTTTCAGTCGTTTTTTCAGAGTATTTTTTTTTTTCATTTTGAAGTGTGGGCTTCGGGTCATCCTTCGGTCGAATATTTATGTCGAATAGTTATGTAAAAAATACATTACTGCTGTGAAGTTAAAAGACCCTAACTCCAAATTATTTTTCTAAATACATGTTTATAGTTTTTCTGAATTTGTCTAAAAAATACACTTTTATAGGTGCTTTACCATCAGAAAGCCCTAAAATCCATGATTTAGATCCACCCATTAGATTAACGGTTATCTTATATCATAAAAAGGTGTAATTTTTAGATCGTTCGGGCACAAAACAAAATTGATTTAGAAAAATGTTTTGGAGTTACGAGCCTTTTAATTTATCACGGAGATATATAAATATAAAATAAATCTAATATTAGAAATAATTGATAATCACATGCCATTAGTCTGACTTCTTATTAAAATGAAACTTGCCATCTTTGACTTTATAGTTTAAGTAATAACAACATCATTATGTTTTAATTATTAATTATTATTTTCTTTTATAATAATATTATTTTCCCTTAATTTGTTTTTTATATTGTTTTTTTAGATAGTGCAATGTACTCGTAAAATGTTGATTGGACAATCATTAAAATACTTATTTATGTTACTGATTGGGACATATATAATGCCTGTCCTCGTCTACAGAACCTAACTGCCTGAAAATTACTTCCGAAGGCTGAAAAAGTGCTAGATGAGAGACTTTATCAAACGGTAATATATTTTTTGTTTAATAATAGGAGGAATTACCGTCGGGAACATTGTTAGCCAAAACTTTATTGTCTCTAGTCACTGACTGAACGCAAACTAAAACAATTTCGAGTCGGCAGTTACTTTAAAAAATGTACTAACTTCTATCTTTATCGATTTTATATTATTAATATCTTTTGGCACATAAAGTGGTCTTGAAACAATATTAGGTATACAAAATGCCTACGCATGCAGTTCTAGGTATTAATTGAAAATAATTTATTGAATTAATAATAAAAATTATAATTGAATGTAATTAAAACATTTATTAAAATTATTTCCACATTTAATGGCCATGATAATATTTGGTAAATTATTCCTGAAAATCTTTTCATTTTCTGAGCATTCTGTCAAAAAGTATCACTCTATTAGTGGCAGTGAGTAGACCAATACAACTAGTAATTAACAAAATGACATGTCTTCAACATGTTTTCTAATACTGAATAATTTATTCTGTTTTTCTATTTTTGGACTTTGAGAAGAAGAGGTCGGTTATATTTTAAAACAAAAAATACGCAGCGCTTTGTAATCTGTTGTTATTTTGTAATAAGTATTTTTGGTTTATTATTTTCAATAATGAAACTTTGTAATAGACCGACAGAGAAAAAAAAATTAATTAAGAAAGAAAAATATATATGCCAAAAAACACAACTGTCATCAAACTCATACCAAACTCGTGGGCTAGATTTCGGTCATTATATAGATTATTATTGTAGAAATTTGGAATTATGGTGATTATATGCCATCAAGCTATGTGATGTCATCAAGCTTTGGTCACATTCCCAAATGAGATGTTACGAACTAGCATTATTTGTAATAGTAACTTTTATTTCAAATCCCCATATTATTTCATTCTTAATTTAATTGTTCATTATTCCACATATTTCATCCTTTCTCATGTATTCTAGTATAGATATTTTTATTGATAACTTATTGAAATTATTAATATGTGAAATTATGATACTAGGATTAGGGTTCACCTCTAATTTTCATTTATCATATTTCTTACATTACTTCTTATTCCCAGCTTAATCTTATTGGGATACCACATCATCCTGTTGGCTTTTTAAAGGTGTTGGAGGTAATAGACCTTTAAATAGGGGGTTGTTTAAATTCTGAAGTGAATCATAATACTTCGCGTGCCGGCGTTTCTTGAATAGTTCAATGATAACTTTATATTGGTATAGATATTTTGTGCTTTTTCTTCCCAGAATGGATTTTTTTTTTTTTTTTATACATAAATTAAATTTTCATTGAATTTTTATTGCCTTATACAAAAAAAAGGTTGTAATAAGTAATATATATTTATCGTTAAAATCTCGTTCCCAATAGTACATACTTTACTATAAAATAGAAATTAGTATTCATTAGTTGGATCAAGAACGTACGCAGAATTTTTTTTCAAAGGAGGATTTAAATTTTATTTCAGGAGAGAGGGGGGTAAAGAGATTTAATATTAAGAAGGCAAATAATCACCTGAATGTCTATAATCAACAAATTTGGTGTAAGATTTAAGGATAAGCTTGAAAATTGGATCTAAATCTATTGTTAAAATTTCCAAAAATCTTAAGTTGATAGGCATGAAAATTGATTTGTTTCGTATATTTCTGAGGGTATATTCCACTGATCTTCTTACCCCCCCCCCCTCCCCCAAAGTGTACGTCACTTGTTGGAAACAAGCAACAGGAAGCATAAACGGATACATTAGAAGCAGATGCACAACAATTCACAACTCTCTTTTTATAAAAGAGAAATGAAAACAATGTTGTTCTTTAAACGGAATAACAGTTCCTTCTTCATGGTTTGTTACACCCAACGAAACCGAAATCATTGTGATTCCAGGAACGTTGCTTTTTTAAACCTTTTTTCATACAGTTTTTTAACAGCGTGAACTGTTCGACTTTCAGGTTGGGGAGTTGAACTTGGTTCTCAGATGAGTACTACAATTAAATGGCACATGATTTTATGAATGAACATGCCAAGAGCTATTACTTATATTCAATAAAACGAATATTCTGCCTATGGTACCATGATTTTTCTCAAATTTATTAGTCCTCCGTGAGTGCCTGAATTGGTCTATGGAATACAAATGAATGTTTTTTGACAGTAAAATCTTTTCTCCCCCATTACTTCATTCTTTTTAATATTAAGTAACCAATCTCAATTCTGACCTAAAGCGACTCATAATTTTCTTCTTAAGAAATATTTCATTCATATAAATATGTTATCCATACATTTACTCGAGTGCTTCTTTATGCCTGTAATTGATTATCTAAAACAAATTTACAATTCAGAATATTCGAATTATATATTTTTTTTAAAAGTAAATGACTAAAAATTGTAATAGTCTTCGATGGAAAGTGTTCTGGAAATTGTTTACAGCCTTATGTATCACATATAATTAAATAATCCTCAGAAATCCTGTTCCACTATCTTAATGTGTCGCTACGCTGATTGACTTGTTGGATATACTTGAATACCTTCGATATGAAAATATCGTTATTTCATCTATATATTATTCTGGACAATTACTTGCTTCATTGGCATAGTGATATGATATTTAGTATTTTAAAAATATAATAGCGTGTAGAAATAGACGTTAAAATATTTCCATGAGTACGCAATTCTCCGACCCACTAACTTTATTGAGTATTGATGGGCCTGAACTTTCACTTTTGGGAACGACTTAAGAAAGTATATATGTACTCAAGTATGTCATATTGTTTCATAACAAAGGTAATTGATTTTTTCATATTTGTTCTATTTCTTGATACACGGTTCATTCAACCGTCAATTATAGGCGAAGGAAAAGCTTCTTCACCTTGAGCTTATCGTGTTACGCTTCACAGAATGGAAGTGTTAAGGCCCTATTATTTTCCTGTCCACATCTTTTGTTATTACCACCATCTAACACCATATTAACTTCACATGAGATTTCTTTGCACATAGAACTACACAATATTTCAGAACTACACAATAGTTCATAATGTCATTTGTCAGCGCTTCTTACAATCGCACCTACCAAAAACGAAGGAAACCCACATTTTACTTTAACGTTACAGGAGGATGAATTATATGTAGCCAATAATAAATCTTGGTGGGTATTTATTTATTTTTATTTTATTAAGCGATAAAGAAAAATACTATAAAGAAAGGGTAGTGAAAAAAAGTCTTCGTTGAAATAAGATTTATTAATGATCAAATTAATGCATGCTCAACGTTTCGGGGTTCTTCGCCATCATCAGGACCAACCTGCAATGTGATATGTCAAGGTCAATTTACATGGATAATAATTTTTTTTATATAAACATTACAAGATAATAATAATTTTTCTTTTGTTGCTTTTTTATCTTGTAATGTTTATAAATATTTTTAAAAAAATAGGTATGCATTACACTGAAACGTTGATCATGCAGTAATTTGATCATTAATAAATCTTATTTAAAGGAAGAATTTTTTCACTATCCTTTTTTCAAGATCATATCATAAGTCTTCTATCAAATTATATTCATCTTAAAAAATACTATATTTGTTGAGAATTTCAAATGGATCATTCTCCTGGAAAGGCCCAATTGCAGTTCTGAAAATTTTCAAACAATACCTTACAATTATTCTTCCAAAAAGCATTCAGAATGCTCCTTTCCATATTAAAACGTAAATATGTTATGCCCACAACTGAGCTGCATGCGTATTTTTTGAACGGGAAATTTTCGAACAAATGTCTTCCATGAGGAAGTGAGCTTTGGCTTTAAAAAGTGCTTTCAATAAGTAATGGAAGTTTTCATTGACAAGTGGTTCTGTTCAAAGGTTTTTGGTGTATTAACTAAAAAGATTTGTACCGGTTGAAAGACGAATAGCTTATGTTATAAGAACTATTTTAAATTTTTTTCATGCACCTCTGTAAAATCAGCAAGAAGCATTGTTTTTTTTCTAACCGTGTTAAATTATGCACTCTTTTTTCCCTGAGCAGCATCTTGAGTTGTCGTCCAGCTCAAAAAAAAAAAAAAATATGGATAAAGCTCTTTTGAAACCTCTCTATTACAGTACTTCTGCGATGACTCATGCCTAAGAGGTGATGGAATGAAAAAACTGCAATTTTAAAAATAACTTTACTTTAATCAAAAATTAAAAGGTACGGATCTTTAGCGATCTCTAAAATGAATCGGTTATTCCGCGAAAGAAAAAAAAAATTACTTATCTTGTTAAGTAAAGCCATGGAATGAACTACAATAAAAATACGGAGCCGCCTAAAAACAAATGTGAATATTTGGCAACTCTAGACCGTACTGAACACGTACGGGTATGCATGCCGTTTATTAACTTATTTATTTAACTTGCAAGCAGAGAGACCTATTGCTGTCAGTTAGTGCTCGTTTGATAAGTCCTCGCTTGAATTCAAATTACCACCTGGTGAGGTAATTAAACATAACTCTTAGGAACTCTTTTACTTCGTTGCCTTTTACAATATCTTTAAAACTCAAAAGTGAAGAACTTTAGAATCATCAAACCATACCTTATTAGCTCTGATAATACTGAAACGAAATAATTATCCAATTTGCTTTAGTGATCTTGTCAGTTTTCAAAATGCGGCTTAGGCCAGAGTGAAGGAATGAAAAATGTGATGATAAATATTTTTTTTTCTCAAATTTTCATAATGGCGTCATGTTTTGTTGTTAACTGTTACTCTACTAATCATAACTTAATTCCTAAAAAAAATTTTTCGTCAATTATACAAATGCTCATTTGAAAGATCATTAAATTCCCTACAAAACAAAAATTGTGGGCCTATCCCTACAAAACATGTGGGCCAAAGGTGTTGTGGAAAAAACAACTAAACACGTTGAAATTGCTTTATTGTATATCTCGAGTTTGAAAAAGTATATCAATATGGTTTTACCAGCAAAACATTTGTTTTTCAAAGGATATTAAATTAAAAATATTTTTACAGATTTACAGTCTTTTTCGCATTAAATATTATGGCAGATTTCGAAGTTATGACGGAAAAATATTTTATTTGCACATAACTCGAAAAGGATACGTTTTTCTTCTACTATACTATGATAATTTGAAAGGTTATTAAATTTCCTACAAAATAAAAATCATCAAAATCGGACCAGTATTAACAATGGCTACAATGTTCCACCAAGGTAAGGAAAGTACAGTTAAATTTCGATTAACTGGCCACCTTCGGGACAAAGGACGAGGAAAAAAAGTTTGCACACTATGAACCGTATTTTTTTCAGTGAATTATGTAATTAATTATTTCAATCTTGATCTTTACTGTTATTGATTATAATGCAATTAAGCTAGTTTTTTAGAAGTCAGTACCCATCCATGAGGCTGAAATTACTCGGCAGTTGAACGATTAAATGGAAAGTGAGACGTACTAATTATTAGGGATAAGGTTACGCGTAACCGTTTCCTTTGAGGCAGTAGTAATTACATCTCCTCTAAAGTGTAGGGCCACTAAACTTTTCCACTCACCGCCTTGACAATTTGTTCTCCTACCATTACCTATTTCCTATTAATCCTGTTAACCATAGCCTATTTTACCTTATTACCTAATCTTAAAATGTGTTTGAGAAATGAGAAAAAACAAACAATAAAGGGGATGATTATCTTGGGCTCAAAGTCTGAATATGAATGATGAAAATGGAACAGTCAGAGATGATGGAGGAATACCCTCAGCTTCCGTAAAATAGTATAGTCTTTGAGAAATGTGCATTTTACATTGCAAAAGGTCGGGTAAATGATTTTTTTTTTCTGACACATAGAAAAGCCATAGAAAAACCGAATTATCCAACAAAATTTCCTTCGGGAGAACTTCTTGTGCCCTAAAAACCTTGTACTTTTTGGATTTTTTTCGTTTTTCTCCCATACCATGAAAACCATGTATTTTTTTTTTCCCAGCGTCAACAAATAATAAATTAAACAAGAGTGAATTACTTACATTTGTTGTGCTCTATATTATATTTTAATCCTGGGAATTGTTTAGGAGCATTCGATCTTAGTCTAACGTGGTCCAGTCCAATGGGGACCCGAAAGGAATCTCGATGGAAAATTTAGAAAAAGCTGTGGAATTTCTTCATTTATGTTTTTATAGGAAGCAGATTACGAATTCCAACTTTGTATCCTCGAATTTGCCCCGTGTGTAATTTGCTTGCTTTCTTACTTCTGTGACTCTACAGTCCTATAAGCCTTGGCCTCCTCGATGAGCCTTCGCCAGTCAGCTCTATCCTGTGCGGTTGCTCTTCAGTTGAGTACGCTTAGTAGAGCCTTGGCGTCCTTGGCCACCACATCTTCGCAACGCAGTTGGGTTCCTCCTCTGCTCCTGTATCCACAACATCCACCAGAAGTTGTATTGGCGTCTCATCTTCACTCACCCTCGGAACATGTCCGCCCATACATCGGATGACGTATTTTTCTCTAAATTCGTTGTTATGTCGCCGTCTCCGATGGTTTCCATCTCTGAAGGGTCCAAAGATACGGTATAAGATCTTTCTTTCAAATGCGACTATGTTTTGCTTATAAATTGAAAAACATGAATTCTAATATTGATTTTATATCAGATCTAAGATGAGTAAATGACCTATAATTTTTATTCTTATGATTTTTTTTGTTTGGCCGCTCCGTTTTTAAAGGAGTGCGAGTCGAAATAATAAGACACAATGTCGAAATTAATTTTTTGTGCAATAGTTCTGAAGTTCGGAAAATTTTTGTTTTTTGGGGTTCTGATTACGAATTTCAACATTTTTCCGGAAATATTTTTAAAAAATGCAAAAATCTCAAAGAAATAATTTCGACTTTTAATCTCATAAATTCCACTAGAGCTTGCTTAAAAACGAAGCAGCCAAACAAAATAATCATTAGAATCAAAATTGTAGGTAATTTACTCATCTTTAATTTATTATAGTATGAAAATCAAAATTTATTCGAATAATGCATTGTTTCCATGTTCCAAAAAGATTTTTTGTTTCATAGTTTCGAGAAAACTTCGAGGTAACAAAGTTGAAATTCGTAATCTGCACTCCAGGAAATATAAATTAGCAAATTTTCAGAACTTCACCAAAACTTTTAACCGAGACCCCTTTCTGGTCCCCAGTTGAGTGATTACCTTATGTTAGAAATTCGGAACCGCGCTTGCTTTTGCATGTTTAAAAAAGTTATACAAATGAAAGCTGTTGAGAATTTTCTTCTCTTTAAAAATAAAAACAACAAGCATTGTCCTAGGAGCAACAGTTGTCAAGATATTTTGTATATATCAGAAAAACTCCAAAAATTTCAAGGTTATTTAGACCACAGAAAATTTTGTTGAAAAACTTGGTTTACTCATGCTTCAATATATTCTACTAAGAAAAAAAAAACTTTTGCTCAATCTTTTGTATGGTAACACCTTTTGTTACCGGTATTTAATGTAAATATTAAAATTAGGTTATTTGTATAGGTAGTTTAAGATTATGAAATATAGCGCGTTTAGATAGAGTGGATCTCAGGATTAATTATTGGGTTAGATTTAGTTAAATAAATAAATAAAAATTTCTTGTAAAATTATTTGAAAATTAAGAATTGACCTTCATAATACAAGACCTTACCAGAGTTTTAAAGAATTGATTTTTTATTTTTAAATTAGTGAGTGAGGATTTAAAAGATATTCCTAAATAGTAAATAAATAAGATTAAAAGAGTTTTTATTTTTAATGTAAATTTAATTTTGAATACAATGGTTAGAGGCTTGGTTTTTTTAAAATCATAACTTGCCAAAAGAAATTAATTAGCACCAAAGAGCATCCCAATAATAACATCTAGAGAAACGTTGGACCAATTAATTTTTGTTTTTATCCTGATTGGATATTTTATAAGTAATTAGGGAATAAGTACCCTCAACTGGAGTAGACGTAAGTCCTGTGTACATTCCTAAGGTGGGATTGTTACTTATTAATTGTTTTGTAAAAAAGGAAAAACCCTTAATGTGGAGTAGCTGTAGAGCCTCCCTGTATCCCTGATGTGGGATTAACATTTTTCAATTGTAAGAAGATAGAAAAATCTTCTCTATACACCCAGAGTCCTGAGGTTGTATTTTATTTGTTCCAAACGTTTAAAAATGAAAATCTTATAAATATAATGGGGCTCAATTAGTAATTATTAACTCTGTGCATTTAACACTGTGGCAGGCAAAACCAACTCTTTTTATTGACCATAAGGAAAGAAGAGATCTTCCAGGAATGATTAAAGTAATTTTTGATGCTCAATATCTTTTTGTAGAGTAATTAACCTGATTAAAAATATTTTGATTAAAACATAGATATTTTTTAATATTTGAATGGTCTTTGAAGTTTGATATAACTTTTGGATCAGGTAGGTCGTTGTACTTTAATTTAAAATTTGTAGTATAGATTTCATTTCCATTGTTTAAAGGTTACTGCGAAGTAATCAAATGTTTTGTAATAATACCCTTAATTAAACTCTGAGATTCATTACATCGTAACTATAAGTTCATCCTGATAATTGACGTTAAAAATAAGCTTTTCCAGAAATATTTTGAAATATCATGACTAGACTCTTGAATTCATTAACTTCTAAGGTTAAGAATGAGGTCGTAAAATACACTGATTTGAATAGAATTAACATTCATGTGAGAATACTGGGTACATCTGTTTCATACACTATTGATATTTAAAAGGTAATAAATAGAAAGTAGAAAAACCTAAAGAAACCTACCAGTACAGTCATTTTTATTTTTAAAAGGTATGCCATACAATATAGGAAGGTATACTATGAATTTTGTGGTATATGTGTGTAAACAGGTTACCAGGAAAGGACAGAATAAAGTGAGTTTCCATAAAGACATGAATTAGGAATTCTCAAGAAAAAGGACAATCTAGAGATTGCAATGGATTTTGTATGTAATAGTTGTGAACAGTCAGTGGTTTTAAATGTCAAGAACAATATGTGAATTGAAAATAATGTAGCGTAATTCAATGAATTTTGTTTGTGGTAGTGATGTGAAAAGTGTGATGTGAAATACATTAATGGACTGATAATAAGAACAATATGTAAATAGATATTAGTTTAGTGTAAAATGTATATATAAATATTTTGAATATATGAAAAATTCCTGCCTATTATTGAAAGAAACAGTGGGGTGGATAAATTTTGTAGCTTTAGATGAAGCAGAATTTCTTGGTACTTTTAGGGTTAAGTAACGTAAAATGAAATATTGATAAACTGTGCCAATGATTAAAGATAAAATTTGTTTTTGTGAAATTATTGAAAAGGGGCATTAATAAAAAATTGGTATTTTTTGGTATCATCAATGCCCATATGACTGGTTAGGAATAGGATCAGTTGATATTACCATTTAGATTAGTGAATATTACATTTACAACTAGATTAAAGTTTTTTTGTATATAATTGATTCGTAAATGGATTGATTTAGTTAGCTAATGGATATTATTGTGCATGTTTGTTTTGCATTTATTGTTGTTATTTCTGTATATAAATGTTTGTTTTCCTATTGCACCTACGTCTAGTAGTACCGATATAATTATGAATAGGTATCTTTAATGTATAGTGCTAAAAGAAAAGTCAATGAACATGCGTCCATTTACTTTCTTTTGTTCGTGAGACGAGGAGAATGTTATGTATTGAGGATACTGGGATTGAAGAAAATAATTAATATTCATAATAGTAATTAAATAATGAATAAATTAAAGAGATGCCACCCGGTTCAGTAATATCAATATTAACCAGTTTCTTTTTCGGACAAAGAAATATTCACAAGGTCGGGCGTATACCTGGCGGGTTTAGTTCAAGATCGCCAATAGGCCGCTTAAGATAAGCAAAAGTAAGAGCACCATAAAACTAGAGATAGGCCAGGTTTACATGGTGTAATAAAATATGCCGCTCAAGGTTACACGTCCTTTGAAAATATTCTTAGAGAGTCAGCCAATAAGATGTCCCAAAAGGAGAGTGGGGAACAAAATTCATCTGTTCAAGAATAAGTGGGGGAAACGGTATAAGAGACGGAGGAAAGATAGTTCTAGAGAGTTCTGGTAGGAAGATTGAACTTAATTGAAGTTAATTAAGTGAAATGGTGAACACGACACGCTTGGAAAGGACTCCAATGGTATTTATAATATCCCAAGCTAATTGACCATAGCAGGGGGGTCTGCGGTCTCTAGCCTTTTATATTAAAATATAGTTTGATTGATCAGCCGATCAATCAAGCCCCCTTCTGGAACCAATTCAAATAGAGATTAAATTAGATCATTAAATTGAGTAAATGTGGTTTCTGGAACCCCCACCTGCCTTAGAAAAGCAGTTTGCCAGGTAGATAGCAATAATATTGCTGAAACAATCATAGTCATTTCGATTGTTTGAAACACTATTTGCCAAAAAATCTAAAATATACACTTAAACTATTGCAGAAAAAATGCAAAATTAAAAACAGTCAAAATTGCTACATCTGCACGGTGTAGCAAAAGTAACTGACACATTTCTAGGCTAAATAATATCCAAGCTAATTATAAGAAAAATAAATGTTTTATTCTCTTCTGAAGGTGCATAAAATTAAATTGTAGCTATGGTGATAAATTATTTAATCAATTAATTTTAGTAAAAATAATTTATTCGTTTTAAATTTGTTTGATAAGAGTATGCCGTAGATTGTTTGCGAGATGACATCGTTTGTTACCTGACATAAACCTAAATTATTAATTAACTACTATAATTAATTAATTACTGTAAATAAAATGGCATTGATGAGAATAAATAACATTTTATCATATACTTATTTTGGATTTTATTTAGCCTAGATTTATTTAGCCTATCAACTACTTTTACCGCATAATTAAAACTGAAATTATAATGTTTTTATTACTTTAAAATTATTATAAAAGTAAAATATAGCTGGGGTACGACGGTTGGTGGTAATTCCGTGCAATGCCAAGCTTTGCTTATAAAACTACTCATCAATTTTTGTTTATGTGCTATTAAATACTTTTATCAAATTTTCTTGAATTTTTAAAATATCTGTTTAAAAAAATCTTTCGTGGACCGTTAAAGGTTGCTATACTGTCCTCCATTTAGAAACTACTGTTCTAAATTATTGAATATGTCTATCCCTAAATTACTAATATAATATAGATTTGATTGCAAAATATCTTATTATTTATCAGTTCATCTTTACCCCTTTTGATCATCAACAAATTCATTCAATGCAAATATGTAGTAGTAATTTGATAATTTCAGGAATTATAACAGCGATGGCGTTGTCTATTCTCTGTGCTCATGGTTTTTCAATTTTAAATACTTTTCCTAGAATAAGGAAGGTCTGAATTAATGGTTAAAGGAAGCAAATGCCGAACACGCTAGGTGAGATTGTTTAACAAATTACAGGACACTAAGCAATTTTAATTGTATAATGTTCGAAATAAAATTTATTAAAATATGCTTGAGACAAACTTGAATCAAATCATCGAATATAATTCATACTGAATACAAATTTTATTAAACAACGATTGAACGATTTTAAATTGGGAAAGTCATTTTCATACAAAGAGAAAGTTATGAAAACTTACTTTTCTATTTCCACTTTTCCTATAAGTAACTGCACATGTTGCAATCTTCCAAGTGTCACTCAGAGGATGTGGGGTAGTTTTTCTCGTTTAAGAGGAATGGTGAGTTGTGAAATATCCCATTACTGCTCCAAGTAAAGAAAAATGTCTTCTTCAGGTTAGAAATTGCTTTTCTTTTTTCTGACTAATCAGTTTTAAAGGTGGACGGATTTATATCATACTTATCCTTTTTAATTTATTTATTACTTATTGAAATATGTTTTTATAAAACTATCATACAGTATTGAAATATTAGATTTAAAGGTATAATAAATGCTTGCCAATGCACTGCTTATTGATAAAGTAAAAAAAAAAAAATTGTTGCAAACCATCTCTCGAGTCAGACATTGTTGTATTATTTAGTAAAATTCTTTACCTCTTGAAGATTTTATTCATTATTTATTTCATTATAATTTACTTATTATTTATTTATATTTTCTCCCGGCAACATTGGCAAAAAACGCAGGATATTAATATTTTGCCAGAAAACATCAAACATTAGTGCAGGCTTAGCTCCAGGTCCACATATCATAGATAATAATTTTATTTTTATTTTTTTTAACTTTTTAAATAATATAGAATCGATTCTTACAGCCCTAATACCTATTGCTCTTGAGTTTTCAAGATTGTATTATTTCTCAATCTCTCTGGTCTAGTTTTCATAGAAACATTTTCTTTCCATTAAATAATGTGAAAGTAGAAATTATTAAGTTAATTTCCGCTTTTGTATTCTTAAATTACTTTGCTACAGAGCGTATTGTTTACAACAGATTGGCGGATTGGTGGAAGGAGGTTCGGTCGCATCCATCTCCTTTTCGGATGCGCTTGATTATCCATCTATTTTATGCTCTTCATAAAATACACTGTATTTTTGCTAATACTGGTCCGATTTTGATGATTCTTTTATTGTTTTTTAAATAATTAAATTACCTTTCATACAATTTCATTCATAATTTACCGTAAAATGCATACTTTTTAAGCTACGACCAAATAAAATATTCTTTTCATCATAACTTTTTTCCCTGCAATTCCTGGGTGATTTACTACATAAATGAAAAGTTTAAGTCCTTTATGAAGAATAATTTAGGCAAGTTTCATCAAAATCGTTAGAGCCGTTTTCCAGAAAATTGTAAACAATTGTAATATCCATAATATAATTACCATTTCCGGTTATTCCGATGCGCTGTATCTTTGCTATTATTGAGCCGAGTTTGATGATTCTTTTTTGTTTTTTAGATGTTTAGAAGTTTCATCAAAATCGTTAGAGCCGTTTTCGAGAAAATTGTAA
This sequence comes from Rhaphigaster nebulosa, assembly GCA_948150685.1. NCBI lineage: Eukaryota > Metazoa > Arthropoda > Insecta > Hemiptera > Pentatomidae > Rhaphigaster > Rhaphigaster nebulosa. Next base: position 99,242,759 of record OX411306.1, on the reverse strand, counting down.
AAAAGTGTGTAATCGATTAAATAAAGTGGCACTTGACGAAAATGTTACTGTGACATCACATGCATATTAAATACATAATTACAGTAAATACATAATTTCATACATAATTTGTATAATAATATTTCATAATTATACATAATTTGCACCTTAAATACATAATTTCAGTATCGTACAGCTTTTCGTTTTTGAGCTAGACTGTTCACATACACACAGAACCTATCTGAAATGAGCAGATCAATAAGAATATAAGATAGAGTGTAAGAATTAGAATGTAAGATAGAATGTAAATTAGAGTGTAAGATAGAGTGTAAGAATTAGAATGTAAGATAGAGTGTAAGAGAATGTGAGACAGTACACTCTCACTATGTTAGCTTTAAGTCTAGTAGTAATATCTTAATATCGGCTAAGGTATTTTATAGTAGAGTCTATCTATAGTTAACACTGTCAGTAGCTCACTATTCTATATAATGTAATTCTGTACTCTGTTTAATAAAGTATTTTCTAAGGCTTGCACGCGTCGACATTTGTAATACATCTCACCAGTAGCTTTGATCGCTGTTTCAGAAGAACTTTGAAGGACTTGCAAATTCTCCACTGCTCCCAGATTTTATTTGCAAGCCGGCTCACTTATCTAAGGTACCCTCGCTTTAAGTTCTACATTTTGGACAGACCCACTGACCTGTCAAGTATTGGCATCTCAGGTATTTGTCTACATCTCTTCTGGACCCACTGACATCAAGTATCCGGAAGAAGAAGTCGATAACTGCACAGCATCAATCTACATCACCAGTATCCCTGATCGCTGTTTCAGAAGAACTTTGAAGGACTTGTAAATTCTCCACTTCTCTCAGGTTTTATTTGCAAGCCGGTCCACTTATCTTAGGTAGCCTCGCTTTAAGTTCTACACTTTGGACGGACCCACTGACCTGTCAGGTATTGACGTCTCAGGTATTTGTCTACATCTCTGCTGGATCCACTGATCTCAGGTGTCCAGAAGAAGATAATAGATTGATACGTCGTAAGTTAAAGGTTTTACTTTATTTTATAGTTGTGATGTGATGTTTTTGTTTAGTTTTAATTCTGGTAAACCAAATATTAAGGTTCATTACAATTGATGTAATATAAAAAGCAAGGAAATACGTTTATAATTGAATTATTTAAAGATTTCAAGTTTTGAATAAACGAGTAATTTGAATTTAACACAATTTGTATACTAAAATATTTGAGAAATACTTTCAAATCAAAATTATAATAGAACTTATCCGCAAGAAAATATGAAACCATATAATCCTGAATGATTCCCAAGGGAACAAAACAATTTTTTCATTAATAAACCGCAGTCAAGAAATTTTAGAAGTAATTAAAATTTTGACAAAATAATAATTATAGACCACAGCAACAGTGCAGACCTTTTAAGAGTTTTGCCGGATAAATATATATTTTATATTTAAACTTTTATGCGGTTCCTAAATTCTGAACAAAAATTAAATTGAAACTTCTTCCAATTTAAGCAAAACGTCTAAGCATTAAACTGATAAATCTAAATCATTTAATGAAGTATATATATATATATATATATATATATATATATATATATATATATATATATATATATATATATATATATACAAAAAACAAAACAATTATTTAAAGTTCGGGAGAAATAATTCATCAATTTAAATAATTTTGCCTAACTTTGAAAATAAGATATTGTATATTAAGTATAAATTGATTAGCTATGTAAAGATAGGTTTTATACTAAAACAAAAGTACCTACACTATCCACAGTACTTCTATATCCGGCATAATTTGATCCAAGAACTGCTTAATACTTAATACTTAAGAATTACTTAATACTTTTACATGGCATTGACCCAGAAAGTATTAGTTATAAAATAGGGTATATAACCCAGGAAGTTATTGTTTTGCTTCCTACTTGTCAGCGTTAAACAAATGTTATTTCCTTAATCATCCCCTCCCATTCTGTTTGTATAAAAACCTATCTGAAATGAACAGATCAATAAGAAGGTAAGATAGAGTGTAAGAATTAGAATATAAGATAGAGTGTAAGAATTAGAATGTAAGATAGGGTGTAAGACAGAATGTAAGAGAATGCGAGACAGTACACTCGCACTATTGGTAGCTTTAAGTCTAGTAGTAACATCTTTAGTAAAGTCCATCTGTAATTAACACTGTCAATAGCTCACTATTCTATATAATGTAATTCTGTACTCTTTTAAATAAAGTATTTTCTAACGCTTACACTCATCGATTTTGTTAATTGTTGTACCTTTACTTTAACGTGGTGAAGAGGCTTAAGGCTTAATGCCGAACTAAAGAAGGTACAAAATTTTGGCTAAAAATAATATTGTTATTACCTATCCTTATCTTGAAAGTATTGAGAGTTGAAAGTCCATTGTTTGCTTTCAAAGGAAGTATTAAGAGATTGAGTATTATTGCAAAAGCTAAATTTGTTTACTATTTAGCTGAAGGATTAACAAGTCCTATATTATTTTTTATGCTTTAGGGATTATGAATTCAAAGTCCTAAAGCAGTTATAGGACTTGGTCTGATCTCTTGGTTAGTAAATCTATTATTTAAGAATCCAACATTTCTTTTTACAGGAATGGTTAAAAAATAGAAATGGTAATTTTTTCATAATCTATTAATATTCTACATACATTTATTTCATTTTGTTTATATGCGAGTTTCTTTTACGCCACCGCTTTTAGCCAGACCGCCTAGAGATATGAGCATCCCTTTCCCCTGTATACAGTGCGATAAGAATTTTACGGTGAGAGAAGGCGAGGGGAAGAGAAGGTTCATCGCCAGCTAATAAAAGTTGCCAAACCCCGGAGGAGAGCTAGCTCAGCTAGGTTTATCCTCAAGGTTTACGATCAGTTATTATAAAGGCAGTGCCTGTTAGCCCCTGGCGTAAACCTCCCCCTTTTCCGCACCCTCCCCTTCCCCTTCCGTCGTAGGGAATTATGAAGCTGGACAGTATACATAAAATATATATCGTCTTCCTCTCTCTGCCCCGAATTCATTCTCGTTAGTTCTATAATCCCTCAGGTCCCTTTGGCGTGAGATCATTTTCCCGTTCGTTTTATCAGATGTTCTTCTTTTACTTTTATGCTACAAACAATATTGACTGAACTGTCTCATAAAATATTATTTATACAAACAAAAATATGAGATTTGCTTTGAAGTTAAGAAAATGTAATTTACTTTTTTACACATTATTTGCATCATTACCTTTATTATTAGGTATTTTTTATATTAATTTTATGATTCATTCTTTTTGATTTATTTCATTAGGCGATAAAATTGGGGTTTATTTATATATATCTTTAATTTTGGCTTTTTTGTTTAAAACACCTATCCCCTTTTTTCACTTTTGATTACCTAAAGCTCATGTTGAGGCTCCTATTTCAGGTTCAATAATTTTAGCGGCTATTTAATTGAAATTAGGGGGTTATGGCTTAATCCGGGTTCATATTTTTTTAGGTCATTATTCGGTTATATATAATTTTATTTGGATAGGTTTAAGATTATGAGGGGCTTTAATTGTCAGATTTTTATGTTTATTTCAGGTTGATATTAAATCTATTATTGCTTATTCTTCTTTAGCTCATATATCTTTAGTCATTTGTGGTATTATAAGATTTAATTGTTATGGTTTTATAGGTTCTTTAGTTATAATGATTGGTCATGGATTTTGTTCATCAGCTCTTTTGTTTAGCTAACATTATTTATGAACGTAGACATAGTCGTAGATTATTTATTGATAAGGGTTATATACTAAGAATACCTAGAATATCCTTTCTTTGATTTCTTTTATGTTCTAATAATATATCTTCTCCTCCTTCTTTGAATTTATCAGGGGAAATTTATTTAATTAATTCAGTTATTTCTCGAGATTATATAACTTTTATTTTTTAGGGATTTTGTCTTTTATAAGCTGTTGTTATAGAATTTATTTATTTTCTATAACTCAACATGGTTACATTTATAGAGGTTTAAATTATTTTACTTCAATTAATATTCGTGACTATATTTTGGTTATTTTTCATTACTTTTTCATTATTTTGCATTACGATTGATTCTGAACTCTGAACTTGAAAACGAAAGAAATGGGTAAAACTGAAAAAGGGGCATTAAAAAAGGCCATAAAATTGTTAGGTATTTCTTAAAAACTTAAATAATTTCTCACATTCGACTATTACTTATGAAACTTAGATATCCATCACAAAAATGAACCTTTCAGTGCAAAATATAAAATTACCCAACAATTTTGAGCGAGTTTCCCAACTATATTAAATATTTTGGTTTTTCCCAACTACCATATGATGGAATATTGTAATTTTCCCCAATGCCTTTGGATTTGAAGTTTTATGTACCTGTTACGAATGTTGACAATAGACAACAATAGTTTTATTTTTCTACTCAAGCACAACATTGTATCAAAAAAATAATTTTGAGTTTGGTTTTAAATGTCAGTAACTCTTTGAATAAAACCACGAATAACTCTTTTACCGTAACTCTTTGCACAGTAAATCTTTTACCATGATTTCGCAGTTTGAAGTAGGTTCTCAAATCTGAAATTTCCCAAACTTTTTGGGTTTTGAATTATTGACGATTGTAACACCTCCTACCTCACCCTCCACCCCTTCCAAGGTGACGTCCCAGCCAAATTGGCATTTTTATCATTTTGAAAATAGTATTGTTTCAATTTACGATTCAGCGTTCGGGTGGTAAGTGGTAATAAATGTGACAGGTTTTCGTTTATGGCTGTTCATGTCTTGATCCTAAAGAACTACGGGTGTAATTTTCGATATGTTTATAAATCGAAAAAATATTTAGGAGATGAAAGTGAGGACTAACCTGATGGTCAGCTTCGCATCTATCTATAGAAATCAATTACCGAGTCTTATTTATATTCATTATTTTTCGTAACTCCTGGGATGACATTATCTGAGAGGCTTTCGGGAAGCGGGGAATATTTTGGAGCAGGCAAAGAGATCTTACACAGCAGAGCGATATTTGGAGAAAATGTGTTCGACTTACTTCTTACCTTTTGTACTGAATATTACTATACTGAATATTTATATTTGAGGGAGTTTGGGTGACTGTAGATAAACTTAAGAAAGAAATTGGTCGGAAGATGGGGGGGAGTGGCGGTCAAAGACTAACACATTAATAAGTAATACTTGTTTATTTTGTGCCAACGTTTCGGCCTAAGTTTTAGGCCATCATCAGGACTGAAAGGAAAAACAAAATAACAACATTGAGAATAACAGAGGCAGTACGAGTTACAGTAAAAAATTATTGAAAAAAAAATATACAAGGTCGATAAAAATATACGAAGTATAAAAAGAAAAAGATGACACTATATATTGTAACAAATGAAAAAAGTAAAGTTGAGTGAAAAGACTGAAGGAAAGATTATGAATTACATGAAACAATGAAGTACGTAATACATGATATGATAAAATATATGAACACTATTAATTGAAATGACTACTAGTATGAAGATTTAGAAGAATAGAAAGCATACCATTGATATTAAAATTGTTAACAACTGACTAATGAAAATAATAATGATGTAAAAATTAATTGAAATTAAAATACTGTGTTATTTACATAGGGTATAGTAAAATACATGATACCTATTAATTAAAAAAACAACTAGTATGACGATGTGAGAATATGTAAAGCATATACAGATAATTATGATATTATGTTATGTAAAAGATGACAATGATGTTAAAAAAGTTGGCATTTTTATAATTAAAATAATTATAAAATGAAGGAGGAAAATATAAAGTAATATTAGCCCAAAATAGAGTAATAAATTATAGCTCAATATTCTATGTGGTGAAGAAAGATAGAAACAAGGAGGAAGAGGAAATGTGAAGAAAACATAATAATTACAAATCTGAGAGTTTGATTATCTGAATACTATAAATATATTTAAATATTATCTGAATATTTACACTTTGAAGTTCATGCTTCTGCAACAAACAATCCGTTTTGTAAATTAGATACAAGTACAACGATTTTTTACTTCATTCAATGTTGTCGTTTGTTTATTATTTTCATTAGACCTTTGGAATCGACCAAGGAAAAAATTGTTTTAACACCCTCAAAATTTGAGGTTTTACGTTTCAAGATACGTAGAATCCAAATATCGAATAAAAAAAAATCCGTCCGTCCACTGTCCTCTGTACGCCGTACGATGTACGCCGTCCGTGGCGATGAGATTCGGTAGTAATATCTCAGATCATCCCAGGATGATCCTCGGAACTCGACATTACCATCCGTCTGTTTGTTTCAAAATGGCGGCCGATTAGAGATCTTATTAGCCCATGACTCGGCTATTTATAAAGATGGAGGGGAAATATAAGGTGTTTTGAAATCAGCATAACAAGGCATTAAAAAAAAAAAAAAAATGAAAAACCAAAAATCTATATAATTGCCGATTAAAGATCTTATGTGCCCATAATTCGGCCATATATAAAGATAGATGAGAAATGTAAGGTGTTTTGGAATAAGCTTAAAAAGGCATTAAAAAAAAAAAAAAAAAAAACGTATCTCTAAATGCTTTTAGTTTCTTATTTTCAATAATAGACCTTTGGAATCGACCAAGGAAAACATTTTAGTAACCTCTCCCCCCTTAAAATTTGAGGTTTTACATTTCAAGGTACGTAGATAACAAATAGATATTTTTGAAATATTACTAAGTGGAAATAATAAACCATTGTGTAATAATTTGCAGCGTTTTTCATTTACTAAACATCTATATAGGATGTACTGAATAAAAACCAGAAAACTTCAGAGGCTGATTTTTCACCTCAAGAGCAACACAAAAGTTTATAATCCGATTCTACATAGAAAAGCAGGACATTCAAGTTCTGTATTTCATTAAGTAAGTATTTCTTCTTGAATATGAAGCGATCGCTAAAAACTATTCAAGGTAATTAAGTTGTAATTATACCATCGTAAATTAGAAACGATTCCCCTTTCTTCTCAGTTTAACATAAAAGTTAACGTTTCTTTTTTTTTCTTTTTTTTTTACTATCAACTATCTAAATATGAAATATATAGTAAGGGAAACGGTATAGCGATCATGAAAAAGTTCTAATCCGAGTTTTCAACAGAAATATGCGTTTTAAGGTCCTCTGAGTCCAAATAACTAAGTCTCGTAAAATGGTCTGTGTGTTTGAGTGTGTGTCTATGGTAAGCTTAGCTCAAAATTAGGTATTTAAGACAGATATATGCCAGGGATGTTACAGAACGTTCTCGTCTAATCGACTTACCGGAAGTGCCACTTTATATCGCAGATTTTACATATTTTTAAAATTTTCTCAAAAAAGGCTCAAACGATTTTGATTAATCTCGTTATATCAATATACAATGAAATAGTATTTAATATCAGCTAGATCCCATTCTCATTGAAATAGTTTGGCAGGGCTCAAATGCCGAACTTTCAAAATGGTTTCCTCTCAAGAGCCTTTAATTTTGTTTATTTGGAATAATAACTATCTCTTATTGTTAGTAATAATAAAAATGGCTGAATATAACTATGAAAGAATTTGATGTTCAAACAAAGGAGAAAAAAGGAGAAACATTTTTCCGGGTTGAAAACAAATTTCCGAAAATTTGATATGATATTGATGTATATTGTACCATTGGAATGCTATAGATTTTAGAATAATTGTTATATATATATATATATATATATATATATATATATATATATATATATATATATATATATATATGATATAAAGTCGTTTGGGTAATGAAAAGGGACAAACAACGGATAAACTTAAGTGATTGTTGCAGTTAATAATTTTATTTTTATATTATGTAATTTAAAATAAATATTCCCATGGAAACTAAATAAAATTCAATTTATTTCAAATAGTGAAAAGTTGAATGTGACATGCCACCGTACCAGATTTTTTTGCGATTAATGAATAAACATAAACTGTGAAACAATATAATAATTAACTAAAGGAAAAAAAAGAAGACATTTTTTTTAGTTTGATTTTTTTTTTGGATATAAGAGTAGAAATATAGATGTATAATATACCTTTGGAAAGCTATAGATTTTGGAAAAATTAATATCTGACATGTAAAACCGTAGAAGACAATGGAGATAACGAAAAACGTTAAAACCTTAACTGATAGTTGTAGATAATAATTATATAGTATATATATATATATATATATATATATATATATATATATATATATATATACACATATGATAACAATTATATTTCAAGTAGGCCGTTCAGTGAAAATTGTTTCTTGCGCGCAAAATACCAGATTTTTGTTATAAGTTTTGTGATAAGTCAATAATATAGTTGATCACACGCATAATAAAACACATGTAACTATAAATGAGCGCCAAGTAAATATTGCTGTAGATATCTGCCTTGTAGGTATCTCATTCCGTTTTGTTTAGCCTCTGATTGGTGTAAAAAGAGAAAGAAAGGAGCCTTAGACATTGACAAGAGATAGGCGGAGATGCACAGCGTGAAGCTCAGTTTCCCTTTCTCCGCTTCTCTGCTTCATCGGTCAATGGCCACTTGCTTTGCCTCATCCATCTGAAAGATAATCTTCTGTCATAACAGCGTTTAAGGCCCTCGCTCTCGGTCGTTAATAAGCAGCGCTGTTTACAATTTAAGTGTGTCATACCTACTCAACAACGCACTTGATTACATTAGCAAATAGTTTTAAAATGTTATTGATTTCTACTGCAGCAATAAAAATCCTATACCCAATTTTAATTTGATGAAAACCCCTAAACAAGTTATATGTTGACTTATAATGCACAGAGTAATTTAAGTAAATTTATAACGATTTATCTCAGTATTCCAAAACGAAGTAAAAGTTGCAAGGCACAGTTTCTAAAAATTTCATCAACCAAGGGATAGCATATTATGCATATGGGAGTCAAAAATTGTACGATAATGCGTTCAATTAAGACGCTTTGGGTAGGTGATAAGGAACCGTGAAACGGAGTTACCATCAGGACATATTTTACTGATATTTTCTTGTATCAAATTAATTTTAGACCTAAGCGCAATGGAAGCTATAACCTTTAGTTACATAACAAGACTCAGACATATCAGATATCTTTTACACGAAGGTGAGAGAGAGGGGATTGTTTCTGTCTCAATATTTCTCCGCCATCCGGTATTACTCTAGGTCAAGCCTGTTTTCGCATTTTAAGGGAAAAGGGTTGGTCTGAGAGAAAAAATTGTAGAGCATAGGTAACGTTTTCATCCAGAATATTCCCACTATTTAACATTTTAACGCCGCATACGCGCCTGAAGCGCCCTCAAACTTTTGTAAGTTACAAGAAAATGATACATGTTTCCGACGTATTTTTGCATGCCCATTTTATTAAAAATATTGTCGAACGGGAAAAAGGTAGTATGTTTCATAATGAATACTAATTGATTAATAAAAAGTAATTAAAGACATCGAAATTCGGTATGCCCCATTCGTTTCAACTTTAATTAGCCTTTAAAATGATGTGTACTGGATTCATCTGCGATCCTCACAGTTTGGATGCGTGTCAGTCACGTACGGGACACATTTTTTTCTAATGAATATAAATTGATTAATAAAAAGTAATTAAAGACATCAAAATTAGGTTTGCCCCATTCGTTTCAACTTTAATTAGCCTTTAAAATGATGTGTATACAGGATTCATTTGCGAGCCCTACAGTTTGAACGAGCGTCAGGCTCGTACGAGGGGTCAATGTTTCACATAACGAGAATATTCTAGGATAAAACGTTACGCTCTATGATTTTTTTTATGTAGCATTTTTCTCTCGAACCAACAGTTCTGCCGTAAAATGAGTTTGAACCATCTTAAAATAATGTCACAATGTTACCCTCATACTTTGAATAACTTTATATTTTTTTAGTTCAGCTTTCAAAACTTTTGAAGATAGGAATGGATCAAATAATAAAGTCTTTATGATACAATTAATAATAGCTTAACTACTTACCTGATATTCCATGATAATAACAAAAGACTGGGCAATTTAGGTTTTACAATCGTTTTATCCTTTATTAACTATTACAAAAAAAGTAATCAAGAGACTATAGGTAGTTGACCTGTCTCTAGTGGGCTATAGAAGTGCTCCATTCAAACTAAAATAGGAAACTAAACAAAAGGCGATAAAAATAAGCCCACATAAAGATTTATATTTTGAAATCCTGATTGTCCTGAAGCTGCCCCGTCAGTCATAAAGTTACCCTAGTTTATGGTAACGAATCTTGACCAAATTAAGATTGCTCCAGTTGTGCCAAATTGCATAAATGAAGTCCATATCTCTCTTTAACAGCCAAAAAAATACTTTAAAAATAATTATTTTCTAATATTTTTTTGAATACCTGAATTGATGTAACTTTGACTGGTTAGTTATTTACTGCTATTTGAGGGACTCAATATTTTGTTTCTAAATATTCCAAAAATAAGTTAAAACTGCGGCGGACATGAAAGTTCACTAAAAATGATTTGGATCGTTCATGTAGTCCGGACTCAACATGTCATATTTTATATATGCTATATTTTAATATTTTCGTTGTCGTTTGTTGGTTTTATTATTAAAATTAACAACTATACACCATATTCGTGTAAATGGGTTTTATTTGAATTTGGCATGAGGATATGCTATTAATTGATACCACTCTAAAGAATGATGTACCTTGTTAAGTCCATTTTCTCGCTGATGATCTGTTCAGCAACATGCTCATCTACCAAATTTAAAACATTGAAGAATGAATTTCCCATTTTATTGGTGCTAAATGTAATTCAGAGCCCATCCTCGGCGAACAGGACATAAAAGACATTAAATAATTTTACTCCAGTAAGGATAGAAACCGTAAATATAGTGTCCAGAGACGTCCCTGTGATACCCTTTTTTTACTGGTAAGTTTATTAAATCGAATAATACAAATGGATCAGTGTACCAGCTATCTATGATGGATTTATCTTTACTAGCGAATAATTTTATTGGTAAAATAAAAGTATATACAAGCTGGTCCATGTTCCAGCTTTTAATAATACGTGTAATTCATTGCCTATTAGTAAAATTTTTTTTTGATAAATTTAGGTAGATAATAACGAATTGATTAATGTGTTGATGATTGCAATAATAGTGTAAATTTATATTTCTTGCATCAAGTCTAATACTCTTCACGGAATATATTTTCATTATAGATTTTAAATGTTTTTTCAACCTAACCATCCAGTGGACACGATTGAAAAAAACACAACTAAAAAAAAAACAATTAAAAAGACAACCATGAAGGCATCGTAGAAAAATTCTGGAATAATTTTCTACCTCCTCCATATATATTATTCTCTTATTTATCTTAAATAGAAAATAAGAAACGTGGCATAAACGAGCCGGGTAGATAAGTTTATTAATCTAATTTGTTTATTTTACAAACATTAATCGCTGCTAGAGTCATAGATTCAAAGAACTAGGTTAGCTTTGGGAACCATGAAGGTAGGCTTGAATGTAAATCCTAGCAACTGCTTGCTATTCAGGACCGGCCGGTGCCACTAATGTCCCACTACCATCCTTTTGGGGTTGAATTAGAACCACTTACCTTGATATCTTACCTCGATAAGGCACATGTTTTTGCCGTCTAACTAGTTAATGAGCTACTTTCTTTAATTGGGACACTCAGAAAAAAACTGTAAATTTGTTTTTAATTTTTTTTTTGCTAAAATGAAATTCTCTGCTATGGTGGAGCACATCTGTCGAACTTGATTTTTTTTTTCGCCCTGGTTCCTTAAAAAAACAATTTATAATGTTTGATTTATAAATTCTTTTGAATTATAAAAATTAATTCATTGATTAATAATCAAATAATTAAAAAGGAAAAAAAAAGAAGCAAATTACTTACGAAGTCTCTGGGTAACATTTAAACTGCTGTCTCAGAGATCCAGAAAGGAAGAAATAGATTGTAAAAGTGGATTGGAATGAAGTTGGATGGAGAAGTGGAAACTATATTTAATGTTTATGTATTGTATAAATATACCTTACTAAAGATTTAGACAAACCACAAGTAATAAATGATTCTTCACTACACATATTTCTCTATTTAGAGTACTTCCCCATACATTTTTAATATTAAATCTGCTGAACATCATCTCCAATCTTTACTAATCGTCTGATTTTCCAGGTCTGATATATAATAATCTACCTCATTTGCCTTTAGCATACCATCTTAGTGGCAAAGCGAATTATGATATGCTAAAGAAACACTCCATTATTACTATCCTTGTTAATAATTTTCTAAATCATGCAATTTTCAGAAGTACCTAATTAGTATCAGAAGTACCTAATTTTCAGAAGTACCTAATTAATAAACCAGCAGTCTTCGCGTCATTTAAGATCTTTACGTCATCTCAATGTTTAATGAGGAATCTGTGTAACTGACCTTACAACCTCAGGTTTATTTGTAGATAATTAGAGCAAATTTCACAAATTGTTCATATTATATTTTTTTTAAATCACCAGCTCTATTACCTCTACCTCAACTACTAACTTCGATGTGGCGTTAATTAACCTTGGAGTGCTAGCTTTAGAAGTTAGTTGCTACATTTTTTTAGTCAATGTATTTAATCCAAGACTTTCACACTCCTTTTCAATCTTTCGTCTGAAGAATCAGCCGGATTTTTTATTTAAAAGAACTGCCACTTTCTTGACCGAACTGGATATGCCCTTGAAATAAGAAACAATATACTCGAACAACCAATGCAACTAATTATTTATTTAACTAATTATTTATGATTAAGATTAAAAACATAATGATTTGTTAATAATCTCATAAAGGAATAGTTTTTAAATCTTAATAAAAATAGAATACTGACTCTGAACTCTGCTGAAATTTCGTGAAGCGAAAAGATGGAAACCAATTCATCCAACACATCTGGTCCTCACAGGTGACGGCACACAGAATGTTCGAATAAGCACAATAACGAAAAAGTTACGCGTGAAGTTGTACTTCCAGGTATGTTTTTTTTACTTTTACTACTTAACTGATATTAAAATAACTTTTAATGAAAATCACAGATTCGGTAGCCGATATGCGATTTTAATTTCATATATTTCTTTTTCAAACCGTTAACTTAAAATGAAAATGTATGTATATATATATATTCATAAACCAATCGGTATATATCTGCTAAAATTTAATATTCCTATTTAAATTAATTATGATCTCAAATTATACAAATACTGAAGTAAGGTGCCTGTAGTCCAGGCTTTTAATTTGATTGAGGTTCCAAAATACAAAAGTCACAAAATTTGAACTGTTTATTCTACATACTAATAAGAATATATTTTTTATTGAAATTATATTAGGTTATGAACTTCTGAATACTGGCCAAGTACTAAGAGGGACGTTACTGCAACAGATTATTGGTGGTAGCAAAACCTAAAATTTCCCAACAATTTTGACCGCATTTCCCGATAATATTAATTATTATCTCTGCTCTTTTGGATTTAAAATTTTCACTTTCTTAACTTAAAAAGGATTCGTATCGGTTTTAAATTTTAGTATATACCTTGGAGTAAAATGTTTTACTACAATTTTGGAAGTTTGTAGTAGATTCTTAAATTTATAATTTACCATCTTTTTGGGTTTTCAAATTATTCAGGGAGAGAAGGGAGAGACACCCTCCTAACCTCCCTCATGACGACATAGGAACGGGTTATTATGATTTTTCTACTTCTTGTTGTTACTTAGTATTTTGAATACTAATTGCTAATTTGAATACATATATGCAAATATATGTATATATATATATATATATATATATATGTATGTTGTATGTATAAAAAAATATTTTTGTTATGCTTGTACTATAGACCATGAAGATCAATCACCCAATTCCAGCGGTCACCCATCGAAGTACTAACCTCGCTCGACGTTGCTTTGCATTGATTACACAGGCCAACAAAAACACTTTTTTGACATTTTTTTTAACTTTATTAGTTGATCTTTATAGATTTTTATGTGCTGAATCTAAATCTGGCCTTAGTGTTTTTTTGTATCACCCATAGTTTTCCGTAGGTTTCAGGCTCATCAAACATCCTAACTTTTTAAACTTCTGTAACATGTTAGCTACAATAGAAACCTACTCTGGGTCTTTTTCATTTTCCAAGAACTTTGTAACGACTTGCTTGAATGATACCCATGCTTCTTTCTCATTTAAGGTCATTGTGGATTCAAAGTTAATATCAAACACCATTTTTCTAATGTCAGGTTCGACAAAGACGCCTTCTTTTAGTTTACCTTCTGAAAGGCGTGGACATTATTGGCAGAGATATTGAAATATGGTCCATCTTTTCAAATTGTCAAATCAAAGCCTTTAAAAATTGTTTCATGAGGCCTAGCTTAAGACCTAATTGTTTCATGAGGCCTAAGACTGAAAGCTGTTCCATTCTTTAAAAATCGCTTAATTTAATAAATTTAACTATAAAATGTGAAGAAATTGTGGATGATACAGCTTTTTTTAATATCATATTTGGATTCAGCACCCTAAAAACTAGAGGAATAAGGTATTTTCAGAACAAAAGTTTTTTCATCGTTGGCCTGTGTTATCCATTCTAAGTAACTTAGCCCGCTCGGCCACCCCGATCTCTGAATATATATAATATTTTATACAGGACATTGTTATATGTGTTTTTTAAAAATATTATTTATGTATGTGTGTGTCTATCTTTTTTATGATCACTTTCTTTTAACTTAGTGACGCTGCTCGTAGTTTAAAGATGCTAACGAAAGATGTGTCTTGAATGGTAAACATTTTTAAAAATCAAACCTTGAGGAAATTAAAAATAATCTGTGCGCTTGTAAATTCAGCTTTGAAATCGGTTAGAGCTTAAGAAAAAAAGTTAGGTACTTTGAAACAACAGAGGCATCAGAAAGAAACGTAAGCATATGATACGGAACAAGAACGAATTAGCACATCAAAGTAATAGTTATACAACGTGAAATGTTGAGATAATAGTGCAAAGTTCAATTGACTTTCTGAACTATAAAATATCTTCCATAGCATCTATATCGTATAATACAATGTATTCTGATCCATGTAATGATAAAGAAACCCTCAAAGGTGTGATGGTTTTATTTTCTGAGCAACTTAAGGTATATTTTATTTGGCTATTTTTTTTTAAACTTAATTTACCCGTTTCAGTCTCTTGTAAAAAAAAATCGCAGATAACAGCTATAAAGTTTGTATATCGAAAGCAAAAAAGTACAAAAAAAATGTTCCATGATTGATTAATTTGAAAATTTATGTAAATTACAATATGCCCTCAAAAAATAGGATTGAGAAAATGTCTCTGCTATTAAACATGCTATATTGATGCGTTTTAAAGTAATTATGGTTTAAAGGTAAGTACTACTAAAAAAACAAATAAATGGAAACATTAAATAAATAAATAACACATAGTATTTATAACGGTTTCGTAATAAGTTCAATCGAAAAAAAACAACTCATAAATAGCGTTTTAGTGATGATAAATGATATTTTCATCAATTCAATTTAGTTTAAAACTGATAAAAGATGCTGAAACTAACATTTACTCAATCATTTTTATGAGATGAAAGTAACAGTTTTATTTTAGGTGTTACACGTTTCGTCTAGGATCGGAACCTCACTTTTTTCTTCTAGCAGAAACTTTCTATATCGTATAATTTATCAGGAAGGAAAGTGTAATTTGGTCATAATTCACAAGACGTGGTTCTAAGTAATAAAAAAAAACTCCGGTAGCTAGAATTGTAAAAGTTATCATTTAATGATTTCCTTGATACTGATAAATCCGTTTATCATATGTGCTTCAACAAATTTTATTTAATTTTTAATGTCCAGTTTTGTCTGAAATCTAATGATTAATTATGTATTACCAGAGCCGGATTAAGCCCCAAGGCAAAGCAAATCTCGGAGTTCCTGTCCTCTTTTTAATTCAATACATTTTATTGCATAAATGAGTGAATGAAAGAAGAAATAATCTTTATAATCCCCTAAGAATAGCATAAATGTACAATTTAGGCAGCATTTGACTGGCTTCATTATGGTAAATTAATTATATTACTAACTATGAGCCAAAAAAAATTATTTATAAAAATAAAATGCAAAAAAAACAATAAATATACTTTTGTCCATATTTGTTCAGATTTGCATAGTAATTTATGCTTTACATGCACGCGGAAGATTGATCATTCAAGGAGATGGAGAAATACATGGTGTGTGAGATTAGGGAGGAAGAACGACGATGGATTAGGAATTCCAAAACAAGGTAGCACGAATGATAAAGGATTTTTCAAAGGAAGTAGTTGAATGAGATATACAAATCAGTAGATTGAGATCTTGTATTTAGGAGATGAATGGAAGAACTTAGTGTGAGTAGGTCAAGAATATAGGAAGGTTTTCTGGCTCTCAAGGATTGGAATAAGAAGTTTCCGAGAAGGTATTTTCGTCGGAAATTAGGATAAAGCCAGAATCTTGCTCAGAATACCAGTGAGAGATGCGAGAGCGTCTCGGGAGACCAAAAATGAATCTTTGCATAAGCAAAAATAGAGGTACATTGAGCTATAGTATAGAGTTAATATCTAACTTGTGATTGAGTTCATCATCATGGTCCAGATCACTTCTTATAATAATAAATCAAATTTAGTAAGTAGATAACATTAGGTAGATATTTAATACAACACCAAATTTTAATATAACGGTACTATTTATGTCATTTATTAAATAAACTATTCATAGGTAATTATAATTATTGTAATTTGTAATGTTATTTATGCAATACTCTCAAATAAAGAAAGTAAACTAAAGTTATAACAAAGATTTATTCCTCGATCAACTTAACTGTTAAACATCAAGATCACTAGTCAAAAAACTAAATTAGAAAGTATTCTAAAGGCTGGTTTACAAGAGTAAGTTATTTGACCAAAGCATTGATTAAAAAACTTACTCCTGTAAACCAGCCTTAATATTAAATCATGTATTCAAAACATTAACGGTTCTATAATGAACGATTATCTGAATGTATTTCCTCCGTAGTTCCGTCAATTTTCTCAATACACTTTTCTTCAGAATCCATCTGAAAGGTGTCGATTCTTTTCTAAATTTAAAACGCTATATTAATTTCGAAAAACTAAACACAATTGACGGTCTCAATGACTAAACAAAATGAAAAATAAACGAATAAAAGTGTAATACAAAAATATCCTGGATGATCAATCAAAAGTCACTAATTCCATTAGTGAATTTAAATGATAAATGGCATCTTCTGAGTGAAAAAAAAACCTACGTTACATGGACTATATGAATTTATCTGCCAAATTATAGCCAAATCTGGCACTGAATAATTGTTTGAAGTATACGTAATATAGATTGGAATATGGAAAATATGTGATTTGTAAAGTGAAGAATGAACTGTGAACATTCAGAGCTGGTTCAAGATGCGTGAGTCCCCTAGAGGGCCGCTTACCGCTTAATCAGTCCATGCTAAACGGCAAAAAAAAATCTCCTGCTTCCTCTATTTCATTAGCTTTTCAGATTTCAACGGAAATATCCATTTTGGCCATCCCTGAATCCATTTTGACTAATTTCGTGGCGACATCTGTACGTCCGTCCGTTCGTACGTATCTCGCATAACTCGAAAACGGTAAGCCATATAAAATTAAAATTTTGTATTTAGGATTATTGTGAAATCTAGTTGTAAACTTGCCTTTTTGGTTACTGCATGATTACCGGAAGTGATACTTTACTTGAAGGTCGTTTTACTGATTTTCAACTGATTGGCAAACCGGAAGTGGTACTTTCATCAAAAATTGTATTAAAATATAATGTAAAACATCTCAAATTTGATAATCAAATTAGACTTTTAGATCAGTATAAGTAATATGATAGGTTTCGGTTGAAATTGAAGAGCCGAAAGGGGTACATTACTTGAAGGTCATAATAAACTTATATCAAAAGTTATATCGACATTACAGAGATCAATCAACATTTATCAACGGTGATAAAGGTTCTAAACGCGTTTTATTTTTTTCACTCTAATGAAACAATTTTATTATTTGTTTGTGTTAAAATTTAGTGTATAATAATTTTTTTGCTCCCCATTTGTGAGCTGAACAAGTCTGCAGCAGGAGAATAAAATATAAGTTAGGCGAATTCTTCCGCTTAAAATGTTGAAACCCGCGATTTCCATTGGTTTAGTATCATAGACCTCTGTAATGTTGTTAAGGAACACGAAGAACTCTCTTGGGAACTTGTTTCCAACTGAAAGAAAACGACATTTAATAACGGAATAAGACCTCCAGAAACAAGAACTTGTGTGTCTGCCTGTGTGTGTCTCTGTATGTGTCAATAGATAGACGTCGCGATGCCGAATGTCGTTTTTGAGGTACAGATATCTTCGTAAACTTGTAGCCAAATTCAGGGTAATTTTCCGAGCCACTGATTTATAGTTTAATAGGCGTACAAGGAAGGCATGGGGTATCCATAACAGATATTTTCTTATCGGAACACCCCTCATTTCTAATGAATTTGATAGATGGACTTGTTCTTCCTGATTAACTCATCATTTGAGTGCGCTAATTTATGCTTTTAATGATTTATTAATCGTTCGTTATTTTCATAAGTTAGATAGCTTTTATTCTTTTCCAAAAGTATTTTTAAGTACCTCAATATCCTCAGCGATCTTTACCATTTCCTCCAAAATTATGGCGGGATTGTCCTCAGTTTAATTTTCAGCCCCGGTATCCTCCTGCTTACTGATTATGGTACTGAAGTATAATATCATAGCTCAAACAAAGGGATTTTACTATGATACATAAGTAATGATTATAATTATAACTGATGAATTGATATAAAGTTCATATTATTATCTTTTCTTATTTCCTCAGAATCATTCTTCATTTTAGTAATTTAGTTACCATGTTTACTACTCCAATAAAAAAAAAAATCTATAAAAGTATAATACTGAGCGTTTTGATGTATGGAGCAGAAGTCTGGACCAGGAAGGGAGATCTTAGGGAAGAAACTCCTGACCACGGAAGTGGACTACTGGCGACGAGCGGCAGGAATATCCATATGGGTAAAGTCAAAAATGATACAATAAGAGAACGATGGGAGAAGAAAATAACATTCTGGAAGAGATCGAGAAAAATTGCCTTATATGGTATGAACATTTAAAAAGAATGCCTGAAGGAAGTGTATACATGGAAAATAGATGGAACAAGAAGGCGAGATAGACCTTGAAAAATCAGGGAAGTGGAAGAATCTTTGATGGGACATGGTCTACGAGAGGAAGAAGGTAATTGTTAACAAAAAAAATTGCTTCATTTCCTGAGTGTAACTATTCTGGTAACAGATTGTAATTATAATTCAATTGTAATTATTTTAAACTCAACTAAGATATTGAATAAAATCAAAGTCAGGAACAACTTATATTTTGACTGAATTTACTTTCGCAACTTTTATTGTGATATTTGTTTTTTATTGTAGTGTACTAACATCAACTTGCGTAAAATAATAAATATAACAGTTTTACATATTGTTATTGCCTACAAAAGGCATTAAACAAAAATTTATAATTGTTACGCAAAAAATTAAATAAAACAAATTAAATTTATAATATTTAATTTATAAATCATTATGGTTCTCTTATAGATTTAAACGATTAAACAAACTCTTGGAAAAGGTACGAAACCGAGTTCACTGGAATTGAAAAACTCAATTTAATCCGAGAACGGTCTGATAGATCGGTGTTCCAGGAATGCGTGGTAGAAAGATCTGATGAGAAGATTAAATAATCTAAAACATTTAAATCTTTGGTTACAAGTTATAAGCTCAGTTAATATATTTCTTTTTGTAATCGAAGATCTAATATGCGATGTGATGGTTAGCGTATTTGGGTTCGTGTCACATTGAAATAATATTGAGTATGACAATTAGAGTATTCAAGATGGAGGCAGTGGTCTGTAAACCCGATTTCACACACAATCAACAAGTCGAACCTTTCATCGAGACTAGTCACTTTTGCATCTTATGTAATGATATGATCTCGTCCAATGTAACAACTCACGCTAATTTACAGTTAAACATATTTGAAGGAACATTAAACATCATTCAGCATGATGGTTCATTTTATGCATTATGATGTATGAATTGCCACATTAGTAGATTCCAGTGATAGCCCACCGTAGCAAACGATTGCATCACCATGCTTCCGTTTTCCGGGCATTTCTCGACTGTTCTTCCACTTCCTCAACGATTCGAGATGGATGTCACTCAGCCAGATCCTGCTCAGTCATCTCGGACCGATTTTCTAAGCCATTGGGCCTGCTTATCCCACTTTTACACACACAATAGTACTAACCGGTACATTTTGGAATAGTGTCTCACGTGTGGTAATTTCTGTTAAGAGACCTGCTATGATTGATTGCTATGCTACAAAAATATTTTTTCTTTATTTAAAAATAAACATTAAATTAATAAAAGACTCTTGATAATCCACTTTTAATCTGAATCAATAAATGTGCTTGCATAACATCTTGTAAAAATTGTTTTAAAATTAAAATATCTGATGTGGACAACACCATGTGGACAACACTTCCTTGTACGCCTATTAAACTATAAATTGGTGGCTCAAAAAGTGATCCTCAATTTGGATACTAGTTTCCGAAGATTGCAGTATCTCAAAAACGACACTCGGCGTCGCGACATACATCTATTGACACACACACAAATGGAGAGGAAAATCAGTATTTTACACTCAATTTTAACCCTTAAAACAAGCAATAAAAATGTTTAATTGGATTGGAAACCAAATTTAGTTTTTAACATTTATAACCGAAACATATGATTTATGTATTTAATTTAAATATAATTTTGATGTAAGATTATTATGACCTTCAAGTAAAGTAACCTTTTCGGCTCACCAATTTTAATCAAAATATAGTAAATACATTCATATCGATATAAAAGTCCTATTTACCAAATTTGAGATGTTTTACATGATATTTTAATATAATTTTTGATGAAAATCTAATATGACCTTCAAGTAAAGTACCGCTTTCGGTTTTCCAATTTAGACCAAAATCTAGTATGTTATTTAAATCGCTATATAAGTTATAAATACTCAATTTGAGAAGTTTTGTATTGTATTTTAATATAATTTTTGATGGAAATCAATTATGATCTTCAAGTACCACTTCCGGTGATCAAGGAGTGACAAAAAAGGGAGGTTCACAACTAGATTGTATTTAGAACAATCCTTAATACAAAATTTCAACTTTCTACGGTTAACCGTTTTTGAGTTATGCGAGATACGAACGTACGTACGTACAGAAGCCACGACGAAACTAGTCAAAATGG
Organism: Rhaphigaster nebulosa; assembly: GCA_948150685.1. NCBI lineage: Eukaryota > Metazoa > Arthropoda > Insecta > Hemiptera > Pentatomidae > Rhaphigaster > Rhaphigaster nebulosa. The sequence goes on along the minus strand of OX411306.1, from coordinate 99,221,317 downwards.
ATATTTCCGTTGAAATCTGAAAACTGAAAATTATCGCGATTACAATACTTCCTTTACTTCGTACAAGGAAGTAAAAAACATGCAAATCAAACTATGGAGAATATCACAATAATTATTACGGTAAATCGGTGTAACATAAAGACACATTTCCAGATATTGTATTGCATCACCCTGATCAGGAAAATTTTTAATGCTAGACCTAAATGAAATGGAAGCTATAACTTTTAGTTACCTTGCAATAATCAATTCTTCAGATATCTTTAACAGGAACGATACAGAAATCCTGAAGGAAGACAAGAGAGTTTTGGAAGAATCTATGATAAAAAGGTCTTGAAGTATCTGTGGACTGGGAATTATGGGTAGATTAGAAGCCTACAATAAATTGTTTTAGGGTGAAAATTAGGTCAATGAGGTATGATATATAAGAAGAATCATAAAGGAAATTGGTGAGAAAGAGGGATGTTTTGAATGGTTTGAGATGGAATGCTGGATCAAATGGGGAACGGAGAGGGAGGTAAGTAACGATGTAGAGGTGGGAGAAGGTGATTGAAGAAACTTGGGATAATTGATATGCTATAAGTGTCATATGATGGAGATTTTAAAACGATTTTGGCCCTCAATCTATCATGGCCGAACAAACCTACTCCTCCACCAGTTCGATCTATTCGGTCATGATAGTATTATTGGGAATGGAAACAAAAGGAGTTAGGATAATAGGTTTCAGCAATTTTTGGAGACAGCAATATCACGGTAGAAGTTTTGAAGGAAGTAATAAAGGAGAATTCTTCATAATGCGCTTAAGAGATTGGGAGTTAGAATTGCAGGACATTAGGATATTCGCCATGAGAGGAAAAAAGAAAGGATATACAATGGTGAGGAGTGGAGCAGAATTAAGATGAGAGGAGAATGTACATTTTTGTATAATCCAGTATGAAATTGAAAAGACAAAAACAGATGTGAACATTTCGGTATGAAAGATAAATACAGTTGTAGAGGCCGTATGTAGTTTAATGTGCGTGTTGGATTTCAATTGAAAGCTTAGCTGGTAAAAATGATAATCGATTAATTATTTTTAAAAAAACAATGTTCCAAGAAAAAAATGTGGCCGCATCTTGCCAAAATGGCGCCTAAAGATGGCGGACTACCTAATTTGACTTGATTTAATTTTTTGGTCACTGTCATTCAACATTTGGCTTGATTTCGCCAAAAATGACTTTGTTTCAAATAGTGAGAAAATCAAAAGACATAGAATAATATAAAAAAATAATTGGCTTAGGTACTAAAAACCACCAGTAAAGTCAATTTTTTCAATTTGTTCTTATGAAAGTTGAAATTAAAAGATCAGTGGCAATTAAATGGGCAGGTCTTCAAACAAAACATGTGAAGCGCTTATTCTTCTTTAAAAACGTTCCAAAATATTCGAAATCGTTCCTTAGAAAATGTATTTAAGTAGCAGTGAAGCCATAGGGACCCTTACCGTCTACTTCCACATCAATGGGTCTTCATAAATGCAACAGTTTTTGCATGATCGGCATCATTTAGTTTGATTGCATTAACGATCTTCAATAAGTACAATTATTTAAGTGCTAATAACAATTATATATATATATATATATATATATATATATATATATATATATATATATATATATATATATATATATTGTCTTTTTTACATTCTTTATTCTGCCCTGAGGACTTATAAGATTTATAAGGACTCTGTCGTAAAAAATATACAATTTGTATAATTATAGTAATGAATCAATCCAGACTCATATTTCCACCACATCCTAATTAATCATCGATATAGCCCTGGGACCCAGTGTCGAAATAAAGTACCCTTTTTAGGAGAAGGTTTGGATGTGAGTTACAAAAGTGTAGGACATTCTTACTAGGGTTGGAATATCGACACGCGATATATCGATATATCGGAGTTGAAAAACCGATATAATACATCGACATCTTAACATCCGATATATCGATGATATCGATATTTTACAACGATATATCGATCACACCATATTCTAAACTATATTACAGTCTACTGTAAATTCTAATCTCGGCAATTCATATCCCAGTAATTCGTATAGATTTTCTGGTCTCGTGAAAGTCTCTCTTTATTTCGTATAAAACATTGCAATCCGGTTGCCCCGATAATTTGTATTTATTTTCGTCTTCCAAGTAATGTAAACGCCTTACGATTCGATTTACCAAATAAAAATTCTGGTTAACTCTTAATCTTTTCAAGAGCAGAGGTGAGTGAGTGAGAGAGTAATCGTTTCTATGAATTTCGGTCGGTTTACCATTTTTTTTTTCTATTCAGTTCTCTTTAAATAAAATTGTAAAAAACCTGTAATCATACTGTTAGCACATAAACACATATAAACAAAAACATTACCGAACGCCTATCGTGCAAGCACAACAGGATACATGCTTAATAAGTGAAATTTTCAACGAATGGATACAGCTGTGGAATAAAAAACAGCGAAAATTTTCAACTCAGTGATGTCTATCTTCTGTTTTTGCCTCCCAGCACAACCTCTAAGCTGCAATCTCTAAATTTGGTCATAATTAAACGATTTTAGATATTTAATGCAAGGTGATGCAACTCTTAGAAAGCATCAAGGATGGGAATCACCTACCTCAAAATTAAGAACTCCCATGACTTTTCGCCTATTTTGACGAAGATTTAGCAGTAGATTGGATCCTAACTTGGATCCTAACCGACGAGGAAATTTTGACTCCGTAAAAAAAGGAGATGAAGAAGAAATTGATCTGCCAACGATTAGTTCTAAAATAGCGAAATAATTCATCTGCAACGCGTGTCATTTCTTAGCAAAATCGGATGTTTGTGTAAACGTTTTTTCAGCTCTGAATATGCTTAACGAAGCCATCGATGAGATCCGTCTTCAAGGATTGCCCCATAAGTAAATTTTTTTGTTGATCTAACTATATCGTTTGTATTTCCATTCATACTAATGCAATTTTGTATAAATTTTCCTATTTTTAACCGTCGATTATTGGAAATCTCGATAATTTGGATATCTCGATAATTCATATTTAGCTTTCGAACCCTTGAACTTACGAATTATGGAGATTCTACTGTATTTTATTTTAACAATTTCCTTTATTCGGTAAAACTCCAGAATCGTGACCCCAAAATGGCGGAGGTCTAGATTTTTAAGATCAGCCAGGTCCTAAAAATCTAGATGTTCTCAATGTTGGGGTTACCATTCTGGAGCTTTAGCAGTAAATATAACAATAAACAATATTTAATTACCAAACAATAATTAGTAGATAAGATTTATATACAAATATTGTTGATTAATCCTATATAAAGAAAAATTTATGATTTATATAAATTGATGAATGTTTCGAGAATGCACAATATAGTAGGAAGAGTTATAAGATAAATAAAAATTTGAGAAGTTTGAAGGTTTTATTATTGAAAAACTTCTAGAAGACTATAATATATCAAATAAGGCTAAAAGTCTTCAAAATAAAAATATATTATACCATTTGTTTTTCTTTGAAGTATGATTCTTTTCTATCTTTTTGTATAATGATTCATGGCTAATAAAAATATTGTTTTATAAATAATAATCATTATATTATTTCATAACCTTCTTCACAGGTTAACATTATACTCATTTGATGCAATTTCTATGCTTTTTCATCCATATCCTTTCGATATATCGATATATCGATATTTTTCTAGCGATTATTGATATTTGGTTTTGCGATATATCAAAATATCGAATATCGATATTTTCCTTTCGATGTTCCAACACTAATTCTTACTACAATAGTCTTGTCTGTCTTTCAAAAATGGCTGCATTTTATTAAAAAAAAAAAACATAAAATTTTCACTCGTTTTTCATACCGTGCCAATATCTTGAAAACTACTAATCACACGAAAAATGTTTTTACTGCCTTTTTTTAATGGGAATTAAATGTACTACAATTTGAGCCCTAATAAAGCTCATTACGTTTATTACTAGTTCTCGAGATAACATTTTTCAAAAAATTACATTTTCTTTCTTCAACGAGAAATCACCGATTTATTTATATATTTTGGCAAATATCATGAGACTGCTATTTCTACGAAAATAATTATTATCAACTACTATGGCGTATTTAACTAACTCTGTTTTGAATGGTAATAAAAATCTTTACGCCTAATAGTTGCTAAGATAAAGTTTTTCAATATATAATTTATTTTTTTGAAAAATGATAAATTACCAATTTGTGGATATATTTCGGTAAATATCATATTCTTCCTACGAAGATAATCATTAGAAACTATCATTAGAAACTATTAGGCGTTCAGATGTCAATTATCACTCAAAATAGAGCTAGAAAATGCGCCATTAAGTAGTTTATAATGATTATATACGTTGGAATAGAGTCTTCATGATATTTGCCACCATAAATTATCAAACAGGTGATTTCTCGTTATTTTGAAAAGATAGCGTTTTTTTTTTTTCTTTTCGGCTTGCCCCTTATTTCTAATGAATTTGATAGATAGACTTGTTATTCCTGATTAACTCTTCATTTGAGTGCGCTAAGTTATGCTTTTAATGATTTATTTTCGGTCAAAATCTCCTATATAATTGTTTCCTATTTTAACGCATGCTTTTTAATCGTTCGCTATTTTCATAATAGCCGACCCGGTATCCTCCTGCTTACTGATTATAGTACTGAAGTATAATATCATAGCTCTATCAAAGGGATTTTACTATGATACATAAGTAATGATTATAATTTTAAGTGATGAATTGATATAAAGTTCATGTTATTGTCTTTTCTTATTTCCTCAGAATCATTCTTCATTTTAGTAATTTAGTTACCATGTTTACTACTCCAATAAAAAAAATCTATAAAAGTATAATACTGAGCGTTTTGATGTATGGAGTAGAAACCTGGACCAGAAAGGGCAATCTTAGGAAGAAACTCCTGACCACGGAAGTGGACTACTGGCGACGAGCGGCAGGCATATCCATATGGGTAAAGTCAAAAATGATACAATAAGAGAAACGATGGAAGTAGAAAAAAACATTCTGGAAGAGATCGAGAAAAATTGCCTAAAGTGGTATGGACATTTAAAAAGAATGCCTGAAAGAAGTGTATACATGGAAAATAGATGGAACAAGAAGACGAGATAGACCTTGAAAAATCAGGGAAGTTAAGGAATCTTTAATGGGACATGGTCTAGGAGAGGAATGGGCATAGAATAGTGTGGAGGGTAGGGGTGGAACAACGAAAGAAAAATATCTATATTCGATATTTCGATATATCGCAAAACCAAATATCGATATCCACCGATAATCGGTAGAAAAATATCGATATATCGATATAACGGAAGGAAATGGATGAAAAAGCAAAGAAACCGTGCATTAAATGAGTATAACGTTAAAATGTGAAGAAGGTTATGGAAATAATATAATTATTATTTATAGAACAATATTTTTATTATCTATGAATCATTATAAAAAAAGATAGAAAAGAATAATACTTTGGTAAAAAAAATAATTATTATAATACATTTTTATCTTAAAGGCTTTTTGCCATATTTCATATATTATATAATATTATATAATATATATATATATATATATATATATATATATATATATATATATATATATAATATCTACAAATTTAAAAAAAAAAAAAAAAAAAAAAAACCTTGTTTTATTTTTCTAAAAAAAAATTGTTATTTCATAAAGTTTCCATACATACATTGAGCATTCTCAAAACATTTATCTAAAAACATGTAACTCATCTGATATATATCTTAGTACAATCACCATTTATATTATTACCTGTTTGTCTTTACATAGGATTAATTAACAGTATATGTGTTTCAATCTTATCTACTAATTATTGTTTAGCAACTATATATTGTTTATTCTCATATTTACCCCATTATATTTATAAATTAAAATGTGCTATATTTTAACCAATGATTATCTGGAACAATTTATTTACATTTATAGTATTGTCTGTTTTATTTCAATTTGGTGAGTGATTGATTCATACTATTTTTTGTTTTGGTAATCATAAACTCTTGAGTTTATTTGAAGGGTAAGGAGAAAAAACCTGGACCCTATTTCATAATAAAGTACGAAAGAACAATTGCGAGTAGACCTATGATTTACTATGCATATGACATACTGTGAAATGTTGAAACACAAAATTTAAAACTAGTTGTTAGCCTCTACCTAACATACCTCGATTCCTATCCTTGGATATTTTTCAAAATCCCGTGCAGTCACCGTATCAGGAGCACTTGTGTGTTCACTCAATATAACGCTGATATGAAGCCGAAGTTCTAGGAAACGTTGAACCATATAATATTTGATGTTCCATCTGGTAGTAACATCTGAAATTATCTTGCATTTAGTGCCACCTTCAGTGGCATTCTTAACTGGTCACATCCAACAATAGCAAACCAAGTTGTAATGCTACGAAGCTTTCTAAATAATTCTTCCAACTTTGGCGCAGACACTAAGGTCTTTTCGCACACTAGATTTAACAAGTGAGCAAAACAGTTTACATGTTTGGCCTGTGAGAACATATCCACTGTCTTCACAATATTTGCCCCATTGTCAGTGACAATTGTTATTACTTTTTCATTTGAAATGTTAAAACGTCGGCACACATCTTCCAAAACATGAGATATATATTGGGGTGTATGCCTGTCTGTGAGTTCTCGAAGTTCAGGAACACTGAGGACATTTCATCATTTGTTTCTAAAATATAATGAACAGTGACACCAATTAAACTTTTCATCTGGTGGGACTCCGTCCATATGTCACACGTCAATGTCACTGAATTTACTTTATTCAAATGTTTTTAAAAAAGAAAGCGCAGTTCTGAGTATTTTTCATTTAATAATTTTTTTAATGTATTTCTAAAAGGTACCTTATATAAAGGGGCTAGAATTTTAACCAAGCTGAGAAAACCTTCCTTTTCAACTGTGTAGAATGGCAGAGTATCCTTACAGATAAAATATAAAATAGCATCATTAATTTTTCTTCGTTGTTCGTCTCCCTCTTTAAATGATGCGATCTTTTGGAAACTACTTCTTATGTTAGAAGCTTTTGAGGGTGGAAGTATTTCATTTGCTTCTGATTTAGAAGTAGATGGTGTTGTGGAAAAACCTGATCCTGATGGAGACGAAAAAACGTGCGAATGGAAAGATTTGAGGTATGACTGCAGGTTTGTTGTGTTTCCCGATGTCCGAAATATTTTGTTTGACAATATTTGCATACCGAACTTTTACTGTCTCTCCATTTGAAATGTTTCCACACTTCACTTTTTGGCGGCGACATTTTAGTTTCTATTTTCACTTTGATCACCACACTAACAACAACAACAACAACAATGAACAACATGTAACTGACCGCTAGTGACGCCTATGAGTTAAAACAGTAAGGAAGTTACAACAGCTCAAAGACAGCGTCCTAGATTGATTGAATAATTATGCTATAATGTTAAGTACAGCTCACGGATAAAATTAAAAATATGATAAAGAATAAAGGAAATTTCTAATTAAAATAAAATAATAAAGTTTAGAATATCAATATCACCGATATATCGGTGTAACATATCGATATCATCGACATATCGGTTGTTAGAATAACGATATAATATATCGGTTTTTCAAATCCGATATATCGATATATCGCGTTTCGATATTCCAACCATAGTGGAGGGAGGCCATACAAGGAACCCACTGCTTTAGGGAAAATTCCTTTTAAAAAAAAAATGTTTAATATGTTTGAATTTATTAGTGTCAGAAAAGATTAATATTTTGTTGTTCTTATTATTGTATTTCATATTTAGAAGGTAATTATTAACAAAAAAATATTGCTTCATTTCCTGAGGGTAACTATTCTGTACCAGATTGTAATTGTAATTCAATTATAATTATTTTAAACACAACTAAGATATCGAATAAATTCTAAAACAATTCAAATTTTGACTGAAATTTACTTTCCAACTAAATACTTGATAGGAATCGTACCCACCGCACTTGGCAATTTAGTGTTTATTAATCTCAATGTTAACTATAGCATTAGACTAATAAGCAACTAAAATTTGTAATTGTTCTTTCAATTTTTATACCAGATGCATATTTTATTTAATTAGTTAAATATTTTAATTATTTAGCTGTAATTAAAGTTTCGTAACTGCTCTCTTGCCTTTGGTGCTCTACCGGATGCATACATCTCTCTCAATCAGTGTCTGCCACCTTCCAAGGCCTTAATGGAACGGTCTAGGGTAGGCACTAAGTATTTTAAAAGCTCCCATCCCTCTTTTTGCACGAAAGAAGAGAGTAATCGATATGGTTGAGAAAACTGAATGTGTAGTAGCTGCTTATATTATATTTATATTCTTTATATTATATAGCTGTTTGGAATATATTCTTGTTATTTTACAAATTTAAATTTCCTTTTATAAAATTTTAAACTAAATTAGATGTAGTTTGATAACAAATCAAAAATTTTTTTACGAGGTATATTTTAACCTATACATTTTGGAGGGCCCAGATTAAATATAAATTACACGGTAGTATTTAGAGAAAACATCTCCGTGAAGAAATGAACATTACAATCCGGGGTTTAATGTACTGTTCAGTTTAATGAATAAAAAACCATGCTATTATTTATTTTTTTAATATTCTTGTCATGAACCGTATCATTGTTTTCATTCAAGTTCTGAACTACTTAACTAGTAAGACAATATTGTGGGATTGTTTTAAATGAAGTTTTAATATCAAAGTCATAGAATGTTTGACAAAGACAAAAAAGCATTTGAAATTAAAAATTTCAAAAAAAATTATTGAATGATAATAAACTTTTATGTTAAGGTTTATTTGACTGTTTGAAAATTTAAATATAATTCTCAAAAAATAAATTAAAATATGATTGTAAAACATACTGTAATATTGAAAAAAAAATGAACATTTGAAATTATTTCCCAAAATAATGGAATGATACTGAACTTTTCTAGCAGGAGTTCTTAAAATTTTTGTAAATATGTTATTTTAAAAATAAGGATAATTATAAATAAGGCAAAATTTATTGTTACCGACGAACAGATGAAAGGCCGATTGGCGTGTGGACCTTCATAAAAGCATACAGTAATATAGCGTTGGAAGATGAAAGATAAAAAAATTTCTTCTTTTAACAACGTAAGCGTAATATGATAAATTTTTTATACCCGCTATTGTCAAGACTTCCATTATTTTGACAAAGCATTCATTCCCGTAAATCACCTCATTGCGTGTCAAGTGTCAAGGTAAAGCTATAACTGACGACGATCGCTTTCACTGAGATTCTCCACGCTTCTTTTCTAAACTTGCTGTGATTCTTACGCTGTTATACAGATCGAGATGCAGGGTAAAACTAACGTTGTACTTCAGAGAAATATCCAATGGATCCAACGATCTGTTTAATTGTAACACCGCTTTAGTATTATTTTATCTTAAACGGTAATGGAAATCAATGGCGAAGACTTATTGTTGCAAAAGTTGGCTGCAGAAAAGAGAATCAATTATGTAAACGGAGACTCGGAAAACAAAAAAATTGCATACAATGCCATAGAAAATATACATACCCTCGATCGTAGTAAAGTACTATCGTTTTAGTCTATAATTCTTACTTAAATGAAAATCAAGAATAATCGACGATGAATTAAAGTTGGAAATATAAAAGGATAGGCACGTACATACTACGGGGTTTCAGCCCCTCCTAAATTGCTTACAATTTCTCCTAATAACTAGCCATTAGGCCTTCCGGTAGTATATTTTAACTGTTATTATTTGAATCTCTTGTTAAAAATCACTATTAATGCTAATGTATAGGGGTAATTACAGAGGATTGAAATATTTTGATCTCGTCCGATTCCCGACATTAAGCGTAATTTTTTTTTTTAATGTTTCACATATAATGTGAATTTTAAGTTTATTTTAAAGTGAATTAAGCATTGAAAAAGGTGCATTTAACTTACAAATAAAGTTCATGTATATATTTAAGTTTTAAAGCATTTAGTAAACTGTATTGCAGTATACTGCTTAGGTCACACAAGCCAGAGAGTAAAGCGTAAAATGCAGAATAATTAAAAGATGTGCAGATAAAATTACATATGATACTTACATTAAAATGTACGAACTGTGTCTAACATATTATTTAGATTTTACTTTCTCTTACCTATATACGAAGTATATAGTAAGGGAAACTATTGCGATCATGGAAAATTTCGAATTCGAGTTTTCAACGGAAATACATGTTTTAAGGTTTCCCATGTCCAAATAACCAACTGTCGCAAGATGGTCTGTGTGTCTGTATGTCAGTGTGTTTGTGAGTCTGGGTGCATGTAACCAGTCTAACTCAAAAACAAAAAGTTGTACGATACTGAAATTACGTATTTAAAATAGGCACATGCATGCGATGTTACAGCACCATTTTCGTCAAAATCGACTAATCGGAAGTGGCACTTTATATAATCGATTTAACAATTTTATCGAAAACTGCTCTAATTTATTCTTCATAAAGACCTTTAACTTTTCATATGTAGTTATGATGGAAAACATATTTTATTTGGTCATAACATAAGAAGTATGTATTATATGGTAAATTTTGTATTGAATTATATGAAAGCTAATTAAATTATCTAAAAAAAAAGAATTATCAAAATCGGACCAGTAATAACAAAGATACAGCGTATCAGACTAACCGGAAGTGGTAATTATATCATGGATTTTACAATTTTTTCGTAAGCAGCTGTAACGATAACGATAAAACTTGCCTGATGTCTTCTCCTTAAAGCTCTTTAACTTTAACTATTTATGTATGTAATATTTATGTATGTAATAGAAAATGCAGAGAAAAAAGTTATGATGAAATGAATACTTTATTTGTGTATAACTTAAAAAACATGCATTTTATAGTAAATTAGGTATAGACTTGTATGAAAGGTAATTAAAATATTATAAAACAAAAAAATAATCATCGAAATCGGACCAGTAATAGCAAAGATACAGCATATCAGACTTACCGGAAGTGGTAATTATAACATGGATTTTACAATTTTTTCGTAAGCGGCTGTAACGATTTTGATAATACTTGCCCAATGTCTTCTTCTGAAATCCTTTTAATTTTCCACGTATGCAGTATAGCAACGAGGAAATGCAATGGAAAAAATTTTAGCAAAAAGAAAATTTTATTTGCGTATAATTCAAAAACGCTGCAGATTATTACACAATGGTTTATTATTTCCACTTAGTAATATTTCAAAAATTTCTATTCTGTCCAAGTAAAACAAATTAAGCAGTAGGCACCAAAGGGAAATAAATTGGAAGCTTTTCACAAGATGATCGACGTGAGAGTGCTGAACTGGGAGTGTTAATTTAAAAAACTCTGTCAATGCAAGTAGGTTGTGATGTAAAATGATACAGAGGAAATATTTGATGAGCACTTCAGAAGGCAACAAAAAAAGGAAAGACTAAGGAAGCTAAAGGAAGTAAAGAAATAATCCAAGGAAGAATAAAGCAGAGAGATACGAGGAAGTCAGAAGCCAAATAGATAAGTCAGGAAGCCGGATGACTAGGCGCCAGGAGAATCAGTCTCAGAAGTTCCTTACGCAATATCTCAGCTAATAATGGTCCGATTTAAATGATTTTTATTTCTTTTTGCAGTTAGGAATTATGGGCTTATGAGATCTCTAATCGGCCGCCATTTTGAAACAAACAGACGGATGGTAATGTAAGAATAGTCCGTCATAGTAATGCAAGTCAAGTTCCGAGGATCATCCCGGGGTCACATGTGACATTGGTACCAAATCTCAAGACAATCGGTCCAATAGTCTCGGAGAAAAGCCGCGGACGGCGTACGGACGGATTTTTTTTTATTCGATATTTGGATTCTACGTATCTTGAAACGTAAAACCTCAAATTTTGAGGATCAAAAATTTTTTCCTTGGTCGATTCCAAAGGTCTATTATTGAAAATAATAAACCAAAAGCATTTACAGATAGAGATTTTTTTCTTTTTCGTTTTTTTTCTTTTTTCTTATTTTAATGCCTTGTTATGCTAATTCCAAAACACCTTACATTTCTCCTGTATGTTTATAAATAGCCGAGTTATGGGTATATAACATCTTTAATCGGTAATTATACAGATTTTATATATATATTGTGTCTCGGAGAAAAGCCGCGGACGGCGGAAGGCGTACGGACGGATTTTTTTTTATTCGATATTTGGATTCTACGTATCTTGAAACGTAAAACCTCAAATTTTGAGGTTCAAAAATTTTTTCCTTGGTCGATTCCAAAGGTCTATTATTGAAAATAATAAACCAAAAGCACTTACAGATAGAGATTTTTTTCTTTTTCGTTTTTTTTCTTTTTTCTTATTTTAATGCATTGTTATGCTGATTCCAAAACACCTTACATTTCTCCTGTATGTTTATAAATAGCCGAGTTATGGGTATATAACATCTTTAATCGGTAATTATACAGATTTTATATATATATTGTGTCTCGGAGAAAAGCCACGGACGGCGGAAGGCGGACGGACGGATTTTTTTTTATTCCATATTTGGATTCTACGTATCTTGAAACGTAAAACCTCAAATTTTGAGGATCAAAAATTTTTTCCTTGGTCGATTCCAAAGGTCTATTATTGAAAATAATAAACCAAAAGCATTTACAGATAGAGATTTTTTTCTTTTTCGTTTTTTTTCTTTTTTCTTATTTTAATGCCTTGTTATGCTGATTCCAAAACACCTTACATTTCTCCTCTATGTTTATAAATAGCCGAGTTATGGGTATATAACATCTTTAATCGGTAATTATACAGATTTTATATATATATATATATATATATATATATATTGTGTCTCGGAGAAAAGCCGCGGACGGCGGAAGGCGTACGGACGGATTTTTTTTTATTCGATATTTGGATTCTACGTATCTTGAAACGTAAAACCTCAAATTTTGAGGTTCAAAAATTTTTTCCTTGGTCGATTCCAAAGGTCTATTATTGAAAATAATAAACCAAAAGCACTTACAGATAGAGATTTTTTTCTTTTTCGTTTTTTTTCTTTTTTCTTATTTTAATGCCTTGTTATGCTGATTCCAAAACACCTTACATTTCTCCTGTATGTTTATAAATAGCCGAGTTATGGGTATATAACATCTTTAATCGGTAATTATACAGATTTTATATATATATTGTGTCTCGGAGAAAAGCCACGGACGGCGGAAGGCGGACGGACGGATTTTTTTTTATTCGATATTTGGATTCTACGTATCTTGAAACGTAAAACCTCAAATTTTGAGGTTCCAAAATTTTTTCCTTGGTCGATTCCAAAGGTCTATTATTGAAAATAATAAACCAAAAGCATTTACAGATAGAGATTTTTTTCGTTTTCGTTTTTTTTCTTTTTTCTTATTTTAATGCCTTGTTATGCTGATTCCAAAACACCTTACATTTCTCCTCTATGTTTATAAATAGCCGAGTTATGGGTATATAACATCTTTAATCGGTAATTATACAGATTTTATATATATATTGTGTCCCGGATAAAAGCCGCGGACGGCGGAAGGCGGACGGACGGATTTTTTTTTATTCCATATTTGGATTCTACGTATCTTGAAACGTAAAACCTCAAATTTTGAGGTTCAAAAATTTTTTCCTTGGTCGATTCCAACGTTCTATTATTGAAAATAATAAACCAAAAGTAAGTATTTTATGGTAAATCATGTATAAAGTCATATGAAAGGTGATTAAACTCTCTAAAATACAAATGATCGAATTCGAATCGGAATAACCAAAAATACAGAATATCTTATGAGGTCTACCTAGATGGTTAACCGAGCGCATCCGAAAGGAGACGGATACCACCGAGCCTCCATCAATCGGCCAATCTATTTTCAACAAACACTCTGTAATAATGTAATATAAGAATACAAAAGCGGAAATTTTAAGGAACTTAGGTGAAACTATGAAAAAAGCAGGTTGTGTTCCTAATTATACTTTAATGATAGGTGCTTAAGGCAATACAAAAAATTAATTGCCCACTCTTTCGAAACAATCGCCGGAGGTTGCGAGGCATATCATGGATGCTCCACCGGCGGGTAGCCCAAGGAAATGCAACCATCGCATAGATTATCTCATTTTTTTTTCCTTTTTGTTACTAACTAGTGAAAGTCTCCTTTTAAAAGATAAATGATTTGGGATGAAGCGATCATCATATCTAATGGTATCCTCGATGGTCCCGTTGATAACACTCATTAGTCCATAACGATAGAATGTATAATTATAAATGGAAGTTTAATTAGGATACAAGGAAAACCTGGCCATCAAGAGACTATGTATAACACATTGGTCAGGAGGAAATCCATCATTGAGAAATGATCTACAGTTTGTATTCATGTCTTATTTTGTGACCTACAAACGAAAAATAATACTTAATCTATACCAGTTTATTATTATTTTTTTACCTTACTCGTGCAAAAGAAACAGAAAAATAAAAGAATCATCTAGTGCCTCTATCTTCTAGTCTCTAACTTGGCCGTCTTCTACCTGTATTTGGGTGAAGGTTTCAATCTAAGAGACATTTCAGGGTATCTTAGTTATCATTTCGGAAAATATGTTCGGTTCTGTCAAATCGTCCAAGCTTTATGAGTTTAATGATAAACGCATAGCCAAAAAGCTCAACAATAATAGCTGAACGATAGGTGCTTATGATTAATATAGCCATACGTAAATGGTATGTAAATTCAGATTCAGAATGAGTAGAGGCTTTCGGACATACCGAATTATTAAAAAAGTAATTTCCTTTCCAGTCTCAAATACTTTAGTTTTACTTTCTCAAACGCTTGACAAATCCAATAAACTTTTTTTTTTGTTTTATTCGTATTAAATAAAGTGACCCTATGGATTTTCCTCTTATTTTATTCAAGAGTTTACCCTTGATAGTATCTAGGTGAAGAGTCAATTAAATAACACAATAATATTTTTCACACAAGGAAGAAGTTACAAACACGAATAATAAAGTGAAAATCCCTTTTTTTCTTGAGGAATCAACTAAATCACACAAATCCTATCACTGTTTATCTACTTACCCAAAGAATTACTTTTAAAAATATAATCGAAAAGCAGAAATTCAGTGAATTAAGAAACTTGTTAAGGACAGGTTTTGATTCATTCTATCCATTGTTATATTTACAACTGATTTTATTATGACTGTCTATACCTCCATCCTTAAGATTTACACGAACTGTGTTCTACACTACTCTTAAATAGCGATTACATCCGTCTAAAGTTGTTTCGTTGACGTTTCTGAAGTTAAAAGCTTAGGGACGACGAAAACTACAATATTTTTTAAAATTTCTTTTTAAAAGAAATTCAGATTATATCTATTCATTTCCACAACTTTAAAATGTAATCAAACAATAATATTCATTAAAACATATAATATAATATTAAAGGTTTTTCAAAATTGTTATTATGATGAACTAACATTCTTTATTTAAGATTGAAGTTTGCCTTCAGCTCAGCCTACGTTTATCTGAAAAAGGGTGAGGAAAAGGGTTTCCCTCGAGTTCCGTATCCACGGACAAGAGCAAACAAATCGTGTACATAGTCCTCCCCAAGCCTCCCTCCCCGCCTCCCGTAAACCACCCTCCGAAGAAGGTGGGGGAGAGGATTCTGTTTATTTTAGATTTCGGATGTGTTTAAATCTGACAAGGGGAGTGCACAGTTTGTCCGTGGCCGATTTTGATCCAATCCTGGTGTGTCCAACCGTAATGGTCTGAAAAAAAAAAAAAAAAACACTTTGAATATGCTTTATTTTATATCTCGTATTTGAGAAATGATATCTTGGTTTTCCAGAAATATGTGTTTTTCAGACCATATTAAAAACAATATAAACATTAAAAAATAATTGATTTTTGTCAAATAAATTTTAAAAAGTATTCAAAATGTTTAGTAAGTATTCAAAATTATGGTAGATTTTGATTCGGCACATCAAAAAAACATATTGTTGAAAAAATTATCGTGAAAAAAATTTCTGTTGTCCCTTATCACTTGCCCATCACTAATGAAAATTATTCAGTGGTCTGGGGAAAATTATAGATCAATACAACAGCAGCCATGTGGCCGCTGCTGACATACTGAAACAAATGTTCGAGTTTTAATCATATTGCTAAATAGATGCGATGGTGCTGTCAGTAGTAAGATGTTGAAGCTTTATTTTGTATAAATGAAACAATTGTAATAATCTTTAATTGATGAAACCTTTACTTTTGTTGTCGGTTGATGAATATTTTATTTATTCTAGTGAATCTAACTTTTTTATTATTTTTTACATATTTATTTGACCCATTGTGAAAAATAAGTGAGAAATCAAGATCGTGTGAATGTTTCGTGTATTACCGTCTGTTAGAGCTTCAATATTGTGAAAGTTTAAAAGCTTTTTTTTAAATTTTTTTAGTGACAACTGAAAGTATCGTTTTATTTAATATTTATTTATTGTGACACCACGAGTTATAAAAGTTCTCTCACGATGCGAATATTAAGCCATCTCATACTCCATATATATCAAGTATAATATAATATAATATATTAACAATATAATCCAACAGTATAATATATTTCCCAAATGTTGTGAACAACGACACATCCTCGTTGGAACTAAAAGGATTAAAATAAAGAAAAATAATTGAGTTGAAACAAGCTTAAACAAGTAAACAAATTACCATATGACACTTTGAAATCTCATGCAGACATCTGTGAGTTGGCAAAACAACATGACGGCCATTAAGCAGAATGGCACTGAATTTAGTACATATTCAGATCTACTGTATTGATCCAGTATTACTTGATTTTTATTGTGATATTTATCACGCATGCTATTGTTGAAACTTGACGAAATCACAAATAGCACTATTTAGTAAGCTAAATGAGAGATTGTGAGTCCCCGTATTATATGAAAACTCTTTTATATTAGAATATTATGATCTCCATCAGAGCTCAATAAATAAAAACCCTTAGTATTTTACATACATGGAAAGAAGAAAAGCACTAATTCCATTATATTTTAGAATTCTGGAGATCTTTTCAAAATCGTGGAAATCAAAACCCCACTAAGCTCAAAGCAGTTTAATCCATTTTTCGCAAACAACTGCACAAATATTTATGTATTCACAGAATTTTAATGATTTAAAAGGATGTTCTTGTCAATATGAAAAGAAATAATCACACAATATTTATGCTGAACCAAGCATCCTACATCTCCTTTCAACTATCCAAAGCGAATTCCCCTGACTCGATTTCGATCCCATTACCAAATGACTAGATGGAGGAGACATGGGATTATATCAGTGGTTCTGAACCTGGGGACGTGATAAAACCGAAGGGAGGGAGGGGACACGAGTGTATTGAGAAAAACATATCGACAAAATATAAAATTTTTATTTATTTTACTGAAAACATTCTGGCATAATAAAAAAAAAAATATACACCTTACACTGATATAATACACTTATAAATAGGTATTGCACAATGTATTCAATAATTAACTTATCGAAATTTAATTAAAGATAATGAAAATGGTAGTAGTAAACGAAATGCTTTATTTAATAGTGCAGAAAACTCATCATCCAAAATTCAAAGAGTGATTTATTACTAAATTGTTGTTTGATTTCGCCACTTGCCGTGAAGTCTATATGCATTTCTTCTTTGGCAGTTGAGACACCTTCGGGAGTATTTTGAAATGGGTCCCTAAACCATTCGTAACTTGCTGTCAAGTTGTAGTCAGAAAGAAAATACTTTTTAAAATTCTTTGCCATTATGGTTAAATGATTTTCAATGGTTACAAAAACTACATCCACGTGTTGTTTTATAGTCTTGTAACTTTTAACACATTTATCCACATTTACACATATTTCTAGGTTTTCAAGCTTAAATTTTTGCTCAGCAATTCAATTTTTTCTAAAAAAAAATTGAAATGTTTATCACTCGTATCGAACAAATGTGTATTTGTTCCTTGGAGTTGAAGAGCGAGGTATTTAATTTCTCGAATATGTCGTAGCTCAATTTCATTAGAAATAAACCATCTCGAAACATCTCGGCTTCCGGTCGGTTTTCCGTATCTAGAAAAGTTATGATTTCAACTCTTAATTCATAAACCCGTTGCAAAAATCTCCCACGAGATGATCACCTCGCAAGTGCTTGTAGACTTGTACAACACCTGTACATTGTGCACATATTCCAGACATTGTACGAGCACCATCGGTGCATATTCCGTCGCATTTTTTCCACTCTATATTTGCTTCGTTTAAGATACCTAATAATGCAACTGCTGCTGTTCTATTGGTTTGCAGAATAATAGTCCTTCTACTTCTGACATACCATAACAAAAACGAACATAGGTAATTAAATGAGCATCTTTATTGCTATCTGTTTCCTCATCATGCTAAATACAAAATAAATTGTCACGCAACTTTCCGAAAAGCTGATGCTGTACATTTTCAGCTATAACCAATTCGACGGGCAACAGTATTATTCGATATAGATTTGGACTGCAATTGATTGGCATAATTATCTCCTAGCATAGTTTCTTCAATCTCAATTTTTGCTGGCAAAATAAGCTCTTCATCGATATTGTGAGGAATTTTACATATGGCTATTTTATATGAAACTTTGTAAGAGGTAAGTAAAACTTTTTTATACCTAGAAAAAGTTTTTTTGAAATGCGATTTTTCCTTTTCATTTGATTTTAATTTTAATTCGAAGAATTGTCGAAGTTTTCGAATTGTCGAAGTGCACTCACTATGAAGTGTTTCTAAATGTCGTTTAAGTTTATTAGGTTTCATGCTGTCTGCTGCCAAAATGTTTAAGCAAATGATACATAACGGCCTTTCTTCCTCATTTACTTCAGTGCTGGTAAACCCAAAATTTAAATATTCTTCAAAATGTTTTCTTGATTTTATCTTCGGACCACTGTCGTCTGTGCACTTTTTGATGCTTCACTATCATTTAACGCTCACTTACGCCCACCTAAAAATTTGTCCATTCTGTATACATACACTGTCACCATAATACTGTATAATGTCGTTAATTGGACATAACACAATATTACAATATACTCATTCACGGTAGAGGTAGAAGGATCGACTCGACTGAGACTGGCGGGATGCAACATTTATATCCGCTATGCAGACGTAATTGAATATTCGAGACAAATCTATGCATTAATATTTTGAATATTGAATTGATATATGATATATTTGATAATTAGAATTGATATATGCAGTAATTGATTATGTAAACTAAATTAAATAGAAAACAATATTACGATGCGCTATGAAAATTGTGATCGAAAATTGGGTCGCAGATACTAAAAGATTGGGAAACACTGGATTATATATATGAATAACCTTGATTCTTGAGTGTGTAATTAGATAAAGTGATTTTGTCTTACTGAAAACACTATAAATTAATTAGATTATCTTTATCGAGAATGATGTATTGGGTAATTTAATTTCAACCTGTCACATACGCAGTGTCATTAATTGACGAACGATTTAAGAATCAATTAAAGCTGTCTAACAGCATTCGAGAGGTCGGCAAACAGGAGGGATGAGAATAATTTTTATATATAAAGGAGGAACACAACTAACTTTTGGTATCAAAGAGGACGTTGTTTCAAAACTAGATGGTGATTCAGTCGCAGCCATAACTTAAGTGCAGATGTTGTAGAAAAATCCGATTTAAAAAAAAAAAATCAGGCTGTCATCACCAACAATTGCGCTTTCACCACACTCACTAATAACGCGCGTGCCTCTATTAAATAACATATAGATAATAACTATAACTATGCAACATAGTTCTTTCTGCAGTTACATTTGTTACTAAAGCCCGATCGACGTATTTTTACGTTTGAAAATTTAATAAAATGTAATAATTGATTAACTGTATTCCTGATAGTGAATCTATCGTTTTTTGAAATGCATAAATTAATAATTTTATTATATTTACATATGTCACATATTCTTTATAAACTTACGTATCTTTTACATATTTGTTTTAAAATGTATGCATATGTACATACATATTTGGCATTTTTAATTAAATGAAAATCCTAGTAATAATTAAGTAATTATTACTGCTTAATAATTACTTTAGTATTAAAATATCGTTACCACGAATTGTCTCGCACTCAGATTTCTTACGTTAAACGAATGAAATTTATTTCCGCTCTAATTTTGTAAACAATGAAGTATGCTAACCTAATTTTCAAACTTTGTCCTCTCAGTTTGATTTCATTACCAAGCAAAAATAAAGCATCAAAGATGAAGCCTTGAAAAAGAGAGAGATAATAACTATAACTATGCAACATAGTTCTTTCTGCAGTTACATTTGTTACTAAAGCCCGATCGACGTATTTTTACGTTTGAAAATTTAATAAAATGTAATAATTGATTAACTGTATTCCTGATAGTGAATCTATCGTTTTTTGAAATGCATAAATTAATAATTTTATTATATTTACATATGTCACATATTCTTTATAAACTTACGTATCTTTTACATATTTGTTTTAAAATGTATGCATATGTACATACATATTTGGCATTTTTAATTAAATGAAAATCCTAGTAATAATTAAGTAATTATTACTGCTTAATAATTACTTTAGTATTAAAATATCGTTACCACGAATTGTCTCGCACTCAGATTTCTTACGTTAAACGAATGAAATTTATTTCCGCTCTAATTTTGTAAACAATGAAGTATGCTAACCTAATTTTCAAACTTTGTCCTCTCAGTTTGATTTCATTACCAAGCAAAAATAAAGCATCAAAGATGAAGCCTTGAAAAAGAGAGAACAGTGGGGAAAGTTTTTCAAAGTGTAGTGGTAGCCCTGAGCTGAAGGAATAGTCAACAGCGGATAAAAGACTTTAATTACTAATTACAGCTTATCTCAAGGAAAGCCACGTATCTTCTCTGTAGTCATTACCACGGCCTTTAATATCAAACTACCTTTTCAAATTATTTCGTTCATTCTAATTTATTTTTGACAACCATAGGTCGTAAGAAAGTTTGCAGAAACAATATGTATTTTATTTTAATTTGGCCGAGTAAAATACGAGGAAATCTTATACCATGCTTACGACTTATGTCATTATTACTCTCGAATTATTGGCGCGGTGATGAAACACATTTCGTGGTAAGGACAACATGAATGATATATTTTTGAACTATTACTGCCAAAAATTCATTCATTGCTCTCCTAAACTTAATCTATTTAATTCTATTTGTCTACTTAGTCTTTTAATAGTTTATTTATCCATTCCAATCAAAAGTGTGTCTATAAGTTTATTTGAATATGTTGGATATAAAGTGTATGATATACTTTCCACAGACCTGTTGGTCGATTTGCCTATAAGGGTTACCACAGTCGCGTCTTGATGCGTCTGGGAGAGTTTCATCTAAGGTTGGAATATCGAAACGCGATATATCGATATATCGGATTTGAAAAACCGATATATTATATCGTTATCCTAACACCCGATATATCGATGATATCGATATTTTACACCGATATATTGGTTATCGGTTATTTTAATTAGAAATTTCTTTTATTCTTTATCATATTTTTAATGTTATCCGTGAGCTGTACTTAACGTTCTAGCTTAATTATTTAATCAATCTAGGACGCTTGGTTAAAATTCTAGCTTTATATAAGTTACCTTCTAGAAATACATTAAAAAAAATATTGAAGGAAAGATACTCAGAACTGCGCTCTCTTTTTCAAAAACATTTGAATGAAGTAAATTCAGTGACATTGACTTGTGACGTATGAACGGAGTCCCACCAGATGAAAAGTTTAATTGGTGTCACTGTTATTATATTTTAGAAACAAATGATGAAATGTCTTCAGTGTTCCTGAACTTCGAGAACTCACAGACAGGCATACATCCCAATACATATCTCATGTTTTGGAAGATGTGTGCCGATGTTTTAACATCTCAAATGAAAAAGTAATAACAATTGTCACTGACAATGGGGCAAACATTGTGAAGGCAGTGGATACGTTCTCACAGGCCAAACATGTACACTATTTTGCTCACTTGTTAAATCTAGTGAGCGAAAAGACTAGTTGGAAGAATTATTTAGAAAGCATTGTAGCATTACAACTTGGTTTGCTATTGTTGGCTGTGACCAGTTAAGAAAAGCCACTGAAGGTGGCACTAAATACAAGCTAATTTCAGATGTTCATACCAGATGGAACAGTAAATATTATATGGTCCAACGTTTTCTAGAACTTCGGCCTCATATGTTATATATTGAGTGAACACACAAGTGCTTCAGATATGGTTATGCATGGGATGTTGAAGAATATTCAAGAATAGGAATCGAGGCACATTAGGTAGATGCTAACAACTAGTTTTAAATTTTATTGTGTTTCAACCTTTCACAGTGTGTCATATGCATTGTATATCATAGGTCTACTCGCAATTGTACTTTCGTACTTTATTATCAAATAGGGTCCCATGTGTTTTCTCCTTACCCTTCAAATAAACTCAACAGTTTGTGATTACCGAAACAAAAAATAATATGGATCAATCACTCACCAAATTGAAATAAAATAGACAATGCTATAAATGTAAATAAATTGTTGCAGATAATCATTGGTTAAAATATAGCACAGGTTAATTTATAAATATAATGGCGTAAATATGAATAAGTAATATTTAGTTGCCAAACAATAATTAGTAGATAATCTTGAAACACATATAATGTTAATTAATTCTATGCAAAGACAAACAGGTAATAATATAAATTTTTCCATTATATTATCGGTGGATATCGATATTTGGTTTTGCGATATATCAAAATATCGAATATCGATATTTTTCTTTCGGTGTTCCAACCCTTGTTTCATCAAGTCTGTCGCACCAAGCCAGTCCCGTCTAACTAACAATATACTATATAAAATAATTCAATAACAATTCAGATTTAATTAAAAAAAATAATCAAAGATTAGATACCCCAAAAGGGATAAATTGCCCCTAAAATAATTAGAAATAACACTAATAATAATGTCATTCTCGTCTTGAAACGTCAAGGACAGTCCCGTCAAGCCGGTCGCGTCAAGTCCTATGAGTACTATGAGAAGACGTCTAATATACATAATGGAAATTTATTAATTGATAATCACCTCCTTCCATCGTTACAATATAAAATATACACTTATGAAGTATAATAACACATAAAATTGAAAACTAGGTTAAAAAAAGGCTAATCTAGTAATACCAGTTAACATTCTTAATTTTTTATCATTAGGAGAGAATTTCTGCTTTGAATTTCATAATAAAGACAGGGAAATAATTAATTTAATAATAATTATAAAATTAATTATTTTTCTATATTTATTGATTTGAAAAATATATTTGATAATATACATACATGAGAAAATAATATTAATGAAACAAAAAATAAAATCTGTTCCCTAATAAATAATTTTATTTCAAAATACATTTTCCTTTATTTATACAACAGTGTACATATAAAACATTTATACATGTCAATTGAATACTTACAAACAATTATTTTTTAAACATAACTTAATAAATAAATAAATATTATACATTTTAAACAATTTTTAAAGTTGAATAAAGAAATAGTTATCATCGAATTTGATAAAACTAAGAAAATTCTAATTCAGTATAAAAAAAAATATTATCATATTAAAATAGAAAAACTTCATATTGTTAAAAATAAATACAGCATTATTAGAAACAATCCCTTAACAAAAGTAGCAAACAAAATAAAAAATATTATGTTAAAAAAAAAATCTATAATCAGGGATATATTGAGAAACATTCCAAAAATAAGTTGTTAGCCTCTGATTCCACACCTCCAAAAATACATGGTCTTATTAAATTCAATAAAACTAATAATTATTCAAGTCCTATAACAAAAAATATAAAGGAGAAGAATATCCAAATTATTAAATGAATTAAATAATAACAATAATTATGAACAAAAAACGCTATGGAAATAATAATGTTTATTTGGGAACGGATGAATATGAAATCATAAGTTCAGACGTAAAATCCCTATTCACAAATATACTATTTAAATAAAAATACACGGATACCAAAAACTAAAACAATCATTATGCTATCATTATATATATTCTAAGTAAAGTGAATCAAAACGTATCTAAAGTTAATAAAGTTAGATCAAAATAATGAAAAATAAATTTAAATAATTTTAAAAAACATATTGGATTCAAATAAATGAAATATATTTGATATGAGATAAATATATTCAAAGTACTATTTAAAATACTTAATCTAAAATGGTTCAGTAAATAACAAGGAAGAGATATAGGTCATTCTCAAGAGATTTGTCAAATTTGTGTCTTTTGTCTTTAAGGTTGCTTTTACATGCCTCTAATTATTATGGAGTTGGCTCCAATTTCCTCATATATTATTGATGAGTAAATCTATCATTAATAAATAGTGAATGGCCAAAATATTTACATTTAAAGTAAATTTTTAATTTCACACATTGGCATACAATGATAGAAAAACATCCTAGCTCAAATTGAAAGTAGCATTTACAAAACTAAAGAATGCTATTTTCAAAAAATTAATGGTACTCAAATTTTTTAACATTTCCAATGCTTAAGTGGTCATCAAGAACAACAGAATTTGTGGTCTCATGAGAATGTCCCTTATATAATGGTTACTCCCAGATTGTTTTTAACATTTTAATTTTAATCTCAATTAAATACAATTCCTTTATAATTTGTAAACGTCCGCATAATGGTATAGAAGGGTCAATCTAATTAGAGATTGATAAATTATTTGCCACTTCCTTTATATTTATATTTATCATTATATTTATCAATTTATGTTTCAAGCTTTAATATTATTTATAGCATGTATTATTAGTAATGTGATTTTTAGCCTAATATTTGACATTAATGTTATAATTTTCTTATATTACAATAATGTTCCAGACTTTATCACTAACTTTAATAAAAGTTGTTCAGTGAAAAGTAGATTTCGCGAAAGAAAATCTGAAATTTATACTTGTTTTCAGCTTTTTTAAAGATTTAGCCAATGCTGTCATTTATTGAAAAGGTATCATCATTTCCAGAGATACCGCACACCATAATTTTTGATTAGGCATGTATTTAAGTAATTGTAATCAAATAAGCCCTCGTCACAGCGAACATTCTGGCAGAATGGGTAGCTTTATATATTCAGCTACATAGCTAATTTGTGAAGAAGTTATGTATGGCGTTAATACTGTATAGAAACTGACCAGCCTGGAGAGCTACATGCCCTAGGAGGTCACTTTGGTAAACCACCTCGCATTACTCTACCCCATTCCTAGTAGCCTCGCCTCTGAGAGCCTCACCTTAATTAAAAATACTGTATAAAACTGTTCTCCGTCCAGAAATAAACTTTAATTGCTTTGCAGCTTAGGAATTTAATTATTATTTGAAATAAATGTGTTTTTTTTTTAAACATGTTATTAATTTTCAATAAGTTCATGCATGGATTTATGTAAAACTGTGTAAATATTCAAGGGCAAAAGAATTAACAGGATCTATCTCTCACACTAGGTTAAAATAATAACGGTTCGGCAAAATAAATACATTAATAAACAGCAGTGGCATAGGCAGGACCGACTTACTTCGAATGAGAGAGGTCACTAAATACTTTCTCATACTGATTCAATCCCTACAATCCAAATCTCTGAACTATTGTAAATCTGCCAAATTCCGTATAATGACCTAAATCTACCATTTGTCCACGAATTGCTACCTACCAAATTTTCAATATTTATTTTATTTATAGTAACATTTATGTGAAACTGTGTAATGCTTTTTAATAAAATGTATTGTCATCTGAATCATTGAGTTGAGAAACGCAACATCGCAGCGCAACAAACAGCGCATTTTCGCTGTTTTGTAATGGTGGCTAGTTACTATTTAGTTTGGAAACTCCTTAAGTCAGATATTTGAAAGAGGTGAATAATCGGAATCTGGATAATCTTGTCTCGATCATCAAAAATAAACACTTCTTGACATAATTATTATTATATATTGGTAATTATTTTCTTTATTTCTGTAAAGTTAATAAATTTGAGAAACCCCGTAATTTAAATATCATAATGACTCCTATTGTCTTAATTGGTAATATAATAGTTTCAGAGTCAATCATATTTTAAATATCAGTCGTTTTGGTTTGCCAGGAGCCATAACGCTTTGGCTTAGACTGTCGTTATTTTCCAAAAATTTGGTGTCTATGAGTCACATATTAGTTAGCATTTAGTTACATATTCATACTTCTTATTAGTCCAAGAGCCCAAGAGGGGCAAGAACCAATTTATTTCATCCCAATTTTCAAATATTTGAATGTCATTTTAGAGTGAAAATTTGTAACTCTGAAATGAAAATGGCGACCATTCCTAAACGTTACAAAAAATGCATTATTCGAGTTGTAACATACCTGTTCGTTTTTGACTTATATAAACATAGGTATAGTATCCATATGAAAAAAACTCACTCTGCCATGTTTGTCAAGTGCCGGGCGTTTTGCAGACAATATCCTAAATACAAGTATATATCTGGGAATATGCATAACATTAATGCATCAGTTAATTATTAGTATCTACGGAAGATATGATGTTTCCAAATGAGACCCGACTGAGATGAAGAACCATTCTTTTGTCTGCCTCAAGATGGGAGCTGTACAACGTAAATTGTGCCTACTAGTTTTATTGTATAAAGACGAAAAGTAATAGCAATTGCTTTAATTTGTAACATATAAATAAAATATCATGAAATATTTGGCATACACATTCCTCTCTATACTCCATTCCTCTACTAAAAATTTTATCAAAGAATTTTAAAAGTCATCATTCCTCAAAGCTTTCAGTTAATTAGATAATCTAGTTTGTTTGCTGCCATCTATCTGGAAAGCAGCATTCCTCTGTTCACCTTTTGCCAATACCAACCTTTCCAAATCTTTGATTGAAGGTGAGATATAATTATCAAATATAAAACGTGCTTTCTTGATTTGCATTCTTTTTTAACATAAATTTTGCAATGGCCCCAAATTTGGAGGAAAATTCAGTAATTTGATATATCAAGTAGAATCCGTCAATAATTTTTTCATCAATAACATCAGGAGTTACAATATGCAACACCGATCATTTGGTATATTCTCCGGCATCTATTGTAAAGAGTTTCACTAAGAAAAGCATTTTTGGAACCTGAAGCTAAAATATGAGCATCATTAAGCATTTCTATGATAGCTGGCCCACCAATTATCTTTTCGAGAGCCATGAAGTATCCCATTTCAATGTGAGAAGTTCCTAAAAATATCAAAACATTGTCGAAAGTTGTTTTTCTGCCTCATAGTTTTAGAGAGCGATCTTTGCTAAATTATGATCGTATGACTCAAATAATGTAGCTCTGACCAGATTATTGGTGAACAGCGTCGTTGAATGTGGGAGAAGATTTCGAGTTGCTGCTCAACTGTGTTGAGTTGCTAAACCACACAGCATACCGGATCAATCGGGTAAACAATATTTAAGCCGAAGACAGATCGTTGAGAAAAGTACAAATCATATTGATAGAAGAGAAAATGGGCCACAACTTGATAAAACAAAGTCTAGGCCTAAAACCAATGTTGGTGTATGATTCCTAGTGAGTCTAGAATAATGGGATTTGTCATTGTCTGGAACTGATTTTTTTCAATACCACAGACCTTTTCTAAAAAATACCTGTTGCAAGCTGGATGGTACCCCTACTTGAATCATGGATGGTATCTCTACTGAACCAAAGCCATTTCACTGAAAATTGTCTTTCACCGAATTCTTCTCTGTACTTCTCTTGTAGATAGGGATTACGCTTAGTATAAATGTTCTCTTTTTCTGCTAGTATTTTCATGCCTTAATTATGTAATCTTGAGGTGATCTTCAAATATCTGTTGTAGTGGGCATTCCATACCTATGTGGTATGGGTGGTATAGGTGTGGAATTGATTTTGTGCTAAAAGTTCATTTGTCTAGCAAGATTAACGATTCTATATTTCCTTAGCTTAGGATATTCAGCTATATTATCACTGACCTGAAAGTCAGATGAAAGACCTCATCGGAAAAGCCCTAGAGAGCAGCTCCTTTTTGACGATGAAGCATAATCCACTTTAGATGTTCCTGGTACAAGTTCTGGACAGATGGAGGAACTTGTATTTACTTCTGCAGTTCGGGCAGTAGTATTTACTTTTGCTACATGTGTATAATAAAAATAAGAAGTAAATATTTTATACTAATGAATGCGCTCAATGCGCCGGTTGAATTCTGCTCCATAATTTGAATATTGTCCTGTAACAAGATAGTTGAAATAGGTAAGAAGAGTGGGAGGTTTTTCTCTTTCTCTTTGAACTATGTCATCTCTATGCATTTTTTGTAACGTAGCGGAACAGTCGCCATTTTTTGTTAGTGCCTTCCCCACCAACACTGATTGGCAGAGTCGCAAATTTTCAATCTAAAAAGGGGATAGATGACATTGAGGTATACGAAAATTGGGATGAAATAGCTTGTTTGTTTTTTCCACGGGCTCTCTTCGTTACTTCGTGGTGGATTTGTGAAGGTCAATCTTCCAATCGCATTATTTCATTTTATTTACATTATTAAATAACATTAACAACGTTTGGACGCATGTGTCACATCTTCAGGTCTCTGCATTTCAACTATACATTAAAAAATATTGATAGAATATACAATTAATAATCATTATGCTCATAAAACATAGAAAAAGTGCATAAATAAGTACATATATTTACCATTAATGCATGCAATTAGAAGGTTTAAAACAATAAACTATTTGTAAAACAGTCCATAATATCATTTCGTCCAGCAATATTAAATTTATAAAATATCCAAAAAGTAATGAATGTTCCTTCATTTTTCACTGTCATACTGACCTCTTTTGGTTATCTTGTGTATTAGCTCTTTGTACTCATCCTTTAATCTTCCCTTTACACATTATTAAAGGATCTATTAATTTGTTTTATTTCTTTATATAAAAATATGGTTTAAACAGTGAGTTAACTATGGTTAATTTTGAAAATTAATGCTAATTAATTACTATAGCTGTTATATTAATATTTATTTATTGATTAATATTTGATTTCCAATTTTTTTATTATGTCTCTGTAATGGTTACTCAAATTTTTCGAATCCATTTTAAACTTCACACCTTGTTTAATGTTTTTTGTAATATAAATGGCTTCTATATTTATTCTATTTCTTGTATTTTTGGCTATTGACTAATAGGACTAATATTTGTGGACTATTGAAATCAAATTGATGTTTAATTGTGCTGCTATGTTGGGCAAGGCCCATTGCATTATTATTGTTACATTTACTAATGTGTTGATTAATCGGAATTTTTAATTTTTTCGATGTTTCACCTATGATTATTCCCTCACAGTCTTGAGATTGTGGTATATTAAATATATTTTGCTTGTCATTTTTTCTATTATACCCTTCATATTATTTAAATAATTCTTCAATTTATTGTCATTATACAATCCCAACTTTAAAAAATTACATTCATATTTTGTGAAGGTATTCTTTATCGTATCTGTTAATCTGGGGGCATAATTATTGAAGTGTTGGTAAATTTTGTTTCAATTGAAGCTTTGTTCTATACTATTTAATTCATCTGTTATTTCTGGAATGTCTTATCATTGTAAAAATCTGTTATTGCCGTCTGTCTTGTTGTCAATGTTATTTAATAGTATAAATTAAATAAATGAATGCAATTCGAAGATTTACAAATCATCTAAGAAAATTACTATACCTTCCTGGACACTGCTAAATTAAAAACATTTTATGACGTTTCGGACTACATCTATATGTTTTAAGTGTTACGAAAAATTTGGTTTTTTTCCGGATATCAAGAGGTAAAACAAACATGACAAATATATTCAAATGGAGAAAATATGTTTCGGCATAAAAGCTATTAGAATTATTCAAAGTTTGTATCTAATGTTTTAAGATTTAATTTCCGAATCAATAATAAAAGAAGATAAATTGGTGACTCATTCTTGAGTAATAATGATAATAAAGTAAACTGCAGAGCATTGACATTGTATTATATATGGGGATCTGTGAATTTTATCGACAATGGCATTAAGGACAGTTATACATAAGTTGTATCAAATTATTGTTCCTCATATTAGATGCTTCAAACGTAATTTAAAAGTCAATTAATAATGTCATTCAATTACTGAGGTCAACTGAACCTGTCCCAAATCTCATGTTTCTTGTTATATGATAATAATAAGATTATGTTCGGTAGCCTCACATTATCTATTATTATAATTATTGTAATATTATATGTTATTGTTAGTATGTCGATTGCATAATAAAATTCGTTCCTCATTATATTTATATAGGTAAATATACTCTATATTTGAGAATTAAAAAGGATTCAGCACGAAGCATATTCAACAGAATATTATATCCGAAAAAAGCTAATGTTCACCGTATTACAGAATTGTCCTTTCTAATGTTCTCCACAAGTTTTTTAGCCCCTGCTGTAAAGAAATATGTGTGATGCTTAATTAGAATGAACATCAAATGTTTCAACAACAATTAATAAGCTGTTATTCTCGCTTTTATGAATTGGTACTGGAATCCGATGGAAAAAGTAAAGAAAGTTGGTCGAAGAGAGCTATCTGTATGTAAAATCCCATTTGATCTGGTCCCTATAACGACGAGTGATTGATTAAAAGACGAGTAGAGGCGATGCCAGCGGTCGCAGACTATTACGGCTGTAAATGGACGGAGGGAGACTGATAGAAATTGGTATCCGGGCCATGTCAGCTCTCATGATGGAAATTCCCCAGTGGGATGAATCCTGAATAGGGATATTATGCAGCCTCATCCCGGTATCCCACTTTATTTAATAGCACCCCCACTGTTTCCCACCTAGCCCTCCGATTCCCTTTTTCTTCACCTTATTTCGCATTTTACTATTTCCACTTTTAATCCTAAGTTTAGTTTTTAGTACGGACGGTATCGCGATGAAACGAAGTACGAGGTCTGGTGCTTTATTGGTTACTAGTAAGATTTTAGACCTGCTATGTATAGATAACAGACATTGTGACATTTAAGAGATTCTCGTAAGGACCATATGATCTTTGACAGCCTTTCATTGCTTTTCAGCAGCAGTAATCTTCTTTATTTGGTCCATTTTTTATTAAAATTAATTTAGTTGCACTTTCGTTTAACAATTATTTCAATAATTGCAAGATCGAACGATAATATTTGGGAATGAATGTCGAGCACTTCAACTTGTCCCTTGGAATTTATTATAAGTTACTATGATTTTTAGTTTTTGAATTCTGAAAATATTTAATAAAAAAATAAAATATATTTCTTTACTTAAATATATATAAAGAGCAGCTGAAAGGTTGTACATTGAATTTGAATTTTTACTAATCAGTAAAATAAACCCCTTTAAGGGTAATGCTCCACTTCCTCTTCACAGACTATCATGGTAGAGAGAACTGTCATTTCAGTGTATTCTGTTTATCTTAGAAATAGCAATGAAACAATTTTCGAGACTTATATTTACAATGGGAACAAACAGTAAATATTGTAGCATATCTTTGATAATAATGTATGATTTATCCAATAATGTGTTTCCGCAATTGAAGCGTGGAAAAGCTAAAGGGTCTAACAAGAGTAGGGCACAATCAACGGGTCACCGATTTTAATCAAATATTTTGGGATGATTCTACATTAAAAAATATAGGGCATATGTGCCAGCGTTCGTTCCAATGGACCCTAATAGCCGAGAAAAGTAAAATAAAACCCATTGAAACTGCTTTATTTTTTATGTCGTTTGAAAAAATTCAGTATATGTTAAAGTAAAAATACAAAAATAAAATGAAAAAAAAATGTTTAGACTATTGGGTAAACCAGCCTTATAGATTTTTTTATACCAAAAATTATTGAATTATGATTTAGCGTACCAAAAAACTTTTATGTTGAAAATATTATCGAAAATGAAAACAATTCTGTTTCAGTTTCGAGGGGGTTCAACATTTGTAAGCCATGAAATTAGGTTTCGATTTGAAGCTCTGTATCACGTCTTTATCCGATTTCGATTTTCTTGGGTTCATTGAAAAGAAGAAGTTTCTTCATTCTTTACACATCAACAGCTTTTGCACTATCTCGAAGGTCTGTGTAAAAAAATATGATTACAAAATAAAAACAAAATTGAGATTTTTTGCGGATAACTTTGGTTATAAAATACATAGGAACACCACAGTTAAAGCATATCGCGCAGATTAATTACCTTTACCGACGGCTCAAATTTGCTTTAAATCGTTCAAAGAGTTAATATTTAAGGGCAACTTTTATAATTTTTAGTCCTAGGCGAAATTTCTAGTAAAAACATTTGATACACGTAATACGAAACCCTCTGGAACAGCGGTTATATTTATTTTTTTATTTCTTAAATTCTCACTGAATTTTAAGAGAGAGAGGAGGATAGGACTTTCACTTTTCTTAATATATAGGCTCAATATTTTCTTAAAATTATTTAAATGAATTTATATTTTAGAAACAAAAGGCGATTACTACTAAGCGATAAGCGAATGATGTTTCAATTCCAGAGTTGGATCGTTGACTTTTGTTCCGTGAAGACCTGGCTTTAGATAGAATATGTTGGTAAGCGATTTAAAAATGTTTACATTCTTGATTAGTAGTGCAGTTTCCTCAACATCTCTACAGGCAGCAGGTGAGATCATGGAACTCAAACTTTCTTTCCATCAGATGCTTTGTTATTCAAGATATAGATCAGAATCACTGGGTAAAAATGAAAAATTATCAAATCCAGATTTTATTATATCTTTATCCCTACCAGCTTCTTTGGCTAGCTCGTCACATAAAAAAAATGTGACGAGTTAAATAACCTTAAAATTATCAAAGCTATTCTAAAAGTTCGGATTTAGAAAAGACAATTCAACCTTATTTCAATTTCATCGGTTTTTCGCTTTTAATCCATGTGCTTTATTGCTTGCTTGGATTTCCTTTATTTTTAATTATAAGGAATTTAGTGCAAAATGCTTAATAACCAATCTTATTGAGGATTAAATTTCCTACAAGATTTATACAACATATTTGTTATTACTCTCAACAGACGCCAAGAAACAATGAAATAACAATTTTTCTTTCTCTAGCATTGTTATTTCAATATCACTTGTCATCTGTATTTGTAATTATGAATATTTTGTATGAATCTTGTAGGAAATTAAATCCTCTTCAAGATTGGTTATTATGCATTTTACACTAAACTGCACTTTAAAATAGTTAATAAGGCGAAACCACTGAATATCCAACTTTTTTTTTGCGTTTTATTGGCATTTTACAGATGTCTACAGTCCTGTATCTCAATAGCTGTTCCAAATTTTAAAATATGTTAATTATAAAACTTACAGGAAATTCTACTTTCTTTAAACTTGGTAATTCCCAAATTTTACCTAAAATGCGCTGGAAGCGAGTTACTGAGAAAAATCTGAAAAAAAGATGAAGAATTCGTGGACCTATAAAATTTGATAGCAACCAATCTAGGGTGGCAATTGTTCATATTTCAATAGTTACAAGATGAAGCACCAATCATTTTATAAACCCATCGTTACGAAATTGCTGGTTAGGCTCCAGATGGAAAAAAAAAATAATGAAATGATAAGAGAGTAAATTGTTTTTGAGCTTAATGGTGGAGGCTATGTCCTAAATTTAAATAAGTTAATTCTTCTCCATCTTTTGTGGAGCTACGTTCTGCGAGGGTACAGGGCCTCTTTTAGCACTAACCAAATGTCATCCCTGTTCTGCATTGCCGATTTCTAATTCGGCTGATCTTTGTGCTAGTAAAATAAACTAAGTATAAACAATCCTTTTGATGCTACTTTTCCCCCACCACCTTCTTCGCTGTTCTTCATTTCAATACATTAAAAATAAAATATAAGACTTAAAGGTAAGATTCGACATTCAGGAAATATTTTGATTCATACGTTACACAAACGTAAAGACGAGGTCATCTATCCTTTGTACTCTGAACAGGAAAATCAAATGTTTTGTTGAGACTTTTTGAATACCGATTAGGTACTTTTAAAGTGCTCCAAGCCCTTCAGAAACTCGAAGGACGTCTGTCCTTTCGCCGATTCATCTTGTTGAACTGTAAGCATAGTCGAATATTGGCTATTTAAGAAGGTCACTCAAGAGCAATCACCCGTTGTTAATGTCACTTGACCGTGACGTTCAAAAGCGGAAATTATTTTCTCTGAAAGATATTCTGTTTAAATTTAAAATATTAATATTCTTTTCTTTTTTTATAAGGTTTGTGAGATTCAGTAAAAATATCCTTTAAAAGGAATCTAAAAATGAAAACCACCGGAAAATAATTGTCATTTATTCAACTAATATATTCGTAATGCAACAACTCCATTCTTTGCAAACCGAAGATATTTACAGAATCTTTTTATCTAATACTAATTAACTGTGGGGGAGTTGATCCTATAAATTAAGACTGTGTGAGCTGCAAAGGACACTGATTGGAGGTTTGAACAGATTTAGCTTGGAATGTTATTTGAAGAAACAATTAATCACACTGTAATTACTACATTATTTTTCCATGGTCAAATGTTATCATATCCTCGAAACCATTATATGAAATGATTGAAGTATTCTCTAATACCAGGTAATATTAGATATAATAAATGAGTTTATTTCTTTGTATTGGCACCCCTTACGAAGATATTAAACCGAAAAGGTGTTCCTAGCGAAAAGTGTTGCGCATGCGATAAACACAATACAAGAATTCTTTTTAATCAAATTTTATCATGTCACGATTTTTTAACATATGAGTGCTATTCACCAGCACAAAGGAGATAAAATCTCGTTTATAATTAAATAAATATAACATAACAGATTTTTGGGAACATCGGACGTTTCATGGCGGCAATAACGTGGGCCGGTTTAGAGTTATAAGAATTATTGCAGAATTATAACACCAATTTCTCTTCATAATTCTTTATTATCCAATCGTAAGACAAAATGTAGAAGTCAATAACTAGTTCCAAGTCGAGAGCAATCATTATATATATCAACAAAAGAGGAATTTTTAACTACAGTACGAAGCTAGCCACCATCCAAAACACAATAGGTGGCAAGGTTTCTAATGGATTTGTCACTGAAAGATATGTAAAAACTAACTGTAAAAAAATAATAATATAGACAATAAATAATAACTGGAAATGAATATTGAATTAATATAAAGAAGAAATAGAATGTCAGAAATAATTGCAGCAGTGGAAAATCTATTTTACATAACCTCTTTTTTTCCCTGCCAGCTGTGAGATCCACCCCATCCATACAGCTGAAGTAAAAGAACTCCTCTTCTCACCGATCTCACTCTCTCCACCTCCTGTTAACCCCTCTAAGGTTAAATTCCTTATAAATAGATTAAAATCCCGAAAATCCCCTGGTCACGATCACCTCAAATCCCAAATCCTGCGACAGCTTCCAAAAAAAGCAATTATAATCCTAACCTACACATACAACTGCATCCTTCGCACAACCCACTTTCCCTAATATGGAAACACTCTACAATCATTCTTTTTCTTAAACCAGGCAAACCTGTACTAAAGAATAATACATCATCTTATAGACCAATAAGCCTGCTTCCAATCCTTTCAAAAGTATTTGAAAAAATACTTCTCAAACGCATCCAACCCTTCCTTGAATCCCAAATATACCCTTCACACCAGTTCAGATTCCGCCCTAGACATTCCATGGCCCAACAAGGTCTTCGCGTTGTGGACCATATATCCTTAGCACTTGAAAGCAAGCAATATTGCACTAGTGCTTTTCTGGACGTAGCGCAAGCTTTCGACCGGGTGTGGCACGATGGCTTGCTTTTCAAGCTCAAAATCCATCTACCCCAATCCTTATACTTAATCCTCCGATCCTACCGTTCTAACCGAACCTTTAGAGTTCGCTGTGGCACAGAATATTCCGATTTTTACCCAATCAAAGCCGGAGTTCCACAAGGTAGCGTCTCAGGCCCTATCCTCTATATCCTATACACCGCGGACATTCCCACAAACCCTGATACCTTTCTAACAACATTTGCTGATTATACAGCCATCCTTTCTTCTCACCCAGAGCCTGAAATAACATCCTTTAATCTCCAAATGCACCTCTCCTCGATTGAACAGTGGTGCAACCACTGGCGCATCAAAGTCAATGAATCCAAATGTAAAAATGTCACCTTCACACTCCGTCGAAGACCCTGTCTTCTAGTCCATTTCAATTCCATTCCACTTCCCACCTCCGACACAGTTTGGTATATTGATTTCCTTCTAGACAAAAGACTGACATGGAACCCCCCATACCAGGCTTAAGAGACAAGAACTCAACAGAAGATATGGCCAGTTATATAGACTATTGAACAGAACATCACATCTTTCATTAGACAACAAACTATTAATCTACAAGACCATACCTATTTGAACCTACGGACTTGAACTGTGGGGAACAGCAAAATCTTCGAACATCAAACGTATCCAATCCTTCCAGTCCAAAGTCCTTCGAACAATAGTCAACGCTCCTTATTATGTTTCAAACAAGACCTTACATCATGACCTAAACATCCCATTTGTACTTCACCTTATTCCATCCAAATTTTCAAACTTTCACCAGAACCTTAGCTGGCACCTAATCCCTTAGCACAATCCCTATCCAGCTCAAGCCATCCCTATAATCCTCCTCGTTGGTTGAAGCGGCAGTGGCCACGAGACCTTCTGTAAATATGCTATTGGAGTCCTGGCAATGGCCAGATCCTCCACTCAAGTCCTGAGCGACTGTGGCCCTAGTGCTCTCACTCAGTCTTCACTGGCTTTAATCCAGTGATGCGACTCAGAGAGAAGCGCTGGGACCTCTTTGAGTCTTGCCTTGTCACCTGTCACAGGTGTAGGGCAGGGCATAGCTGGGAGTTCCCGGGGCAGAATGTAAATATGCATATATGTATGAATGTAATCTATAATTTTTATTTTATTTTTTCTTCTTTTGTTGACATTGTATATTTATTTATCTCCAGTGTCCTTTATTTTATCAATTTATTTTTCTTTATATTTATTTTATTGTGTGTATATTTGTACATACAGTGTGAATGGGTACTTCAGCCCTAATACTCATTGCCCTTCAGTGTGGCAGCTTGTATTATGTTCAATAAATAAAAAAAAAAAAAAAAAAAAAAAAAAAAATCTGTGTGATGATAAACGCCCACACTGCACACCAGTATACATACCTGTAAATTTAGAGATTAAATGAATTCATTGGGTATGCAATGAACTGAAGATAAGATAAAAAAATTATGAATAACATTTCGAGTCATTGCCACCTTAGTTTCTACATTACCCACCACGAATGTGGTAGTATTCGGAACGATGAATGTGCGTAAAATAGATCACTAGTGGTATTTTGTAAATAATTGTGCTTGTTGGGTAAACAGAGGATTGAAGCTCTGAATTTAATTGAATTAAATTATCGCTTTTACAAAGAAAAAAATACAATTTGAAATAAAATGTATACGTCCATTAAATGCCAATTCAATTAGTCATTATTCTTTTGTTAGGTCGCGTCATATCTTTTTTCTCTGTAAACTCAATTTATTTTTTAGGGTCAGTTTTAGCGTGAAAAAATCCTAATATCGTCATAAAACGCTGTATGATTAATATTTCTTGTAGTTTTAATAATATTACTAACAACCTTTTATTTTTAATGTTTAAGGTTATATATAAAAAATCCCATACTAAAGTTCTTTTTTTCAAATCCACTGTATTGAATTCGATGAAAATACCTGAGATGATTTTAAATATAACAAAACATTTTTAGGGAAATGTATCAAGAAATTTATTCAAATTTAAATATATTTACACACTTTATCGTTACAGTAAGTTCCATGGTCTATTTTCGTTTCAATATGATCCGAGGAGAAAAACTGGATGTTTTTACCAAGTAAATTGCCTGCACAAATGTTGACATAACAATTACCGACTTCGTAATATTTATCCATTTTAATTACCTGTAGGTACTTGTAAAGCTATTATTGTTTAAATTCGTCCATTTAATTAATTAATTGTAAAAATAATTATCTCTTGGTGAGTTTTGTGATAAAGAATCGAACATAACTGACAAATGGTATGCCTTATCTTATCTGAGTTCTTACTAGGCTGAACGTAATGAAAATAGCTTAGTGGAAGATAATAGTTTATTGAAGTATAAAACGACATCTATAGTTTTTGTTAGTCAATTAAGAAATAATCATTTTCGTTTTTTAAAGGAATGTCACATAAGAATAGTATTTCAAAACAACAAATTACTTTCTTTTTTTTAACCCTATCAACAAGAGTCTCATGAACTTATAGAAGATGCTCAGTAAAATTGCAATATCAAATATATTTGACCGTTCATCAGATAGAAATACAATTGTTAATTTATAGGGCCTGTTATATATTGATTGCATTGGAATGAAAGTTCTGTTTGGTACCCAAGGCCATATTTTTTTTCAGAATCCACGTATGTTTAATGGGAATAGATTGGTAAGAAATATACAGAACCATTTTGAAAAGAAAGTGGTCTAAGCAGGGACGGAATTAGGCGGGGGCAAAGAAGACACTTGAACTTAGAGCGGCAGAATTTAGAGAGCGGCAAATTTTGAGCGAAATTTTATTTTTAGAGCAAATAAAAATATTCCTTTCTGGTATTTGTGTTTTCCCATAATTCAATTACTTAAATGAGTTGACGATATCAGATCATAATATTTATTTCGAAATATAGAATATTGCTATAAAACAGTTGACTATTATAGAAGAGAGTGAATGAAAGGGCGGTAAAATGAAGCTTACCCCTCCTGGCAAAAATCCTAGTTCCGGCCCTAGGTCCAAAGATCTTCTAGCATAGAACTAGTTATTGGAGTGCTACCAATGAGTAGTTTCAGAAGTCGTCACGTAATCTTAATTGTATTTATATTATTTTTCAAGCTGTACCCGCACGGCGCACAGTGGCTCTCATCTAAAAAACTAGCCTCTCATCTTGTCTTTATCTGAATAACACTAAAAGACAGTTGTTTTAATGTATTTAGCAATCCCATCGAATGCAGCGAATCCCGATTCAATAGGAGTTAAACATTTCAAGATATAATTCAAAAGATATGAAAAATAATTGTATAAATGGCATTGACAGTTCAAAAAAATTAAATGAACTTTAATGAATATATTATAATTATAAATATAATTTTACTGAAAAAAATCATTTAAAAACTTTTAACATATTATTAATATATATTTGATATAAATTAAACATAAAATATAGTTTATTATTGCTATGTTTCTGGCAAACAGCTTTTCTAAGGCAGGTGGAGGTTCCAGAAACCGCATTTACTTAATTTACTTATTTAATATAATCTGTATTTGCATCGGTTCCACAAGGGAACCGATCAATCAAACTTTATTTTAACTTAAATGACTAGAGACCACAGACCCTCTCTGCTTGATCACTTGGTTGGGATATTATAAATACCAATGGAGATCCTTTCCAAGGGTGTCGCGCATACCATTTCACTTAATTAAAATATATGATGGCATGCAGGGTAAATAGAATAATAAAATTTAAATAAAACTTTATTTAAGAGAATATTATTAATTAAAAAGTTGCTTTACTAATTTACAACCTAAATTCCTCTCATTATAAAAGAACCCTTGACTATAACATATGTCTTTGGAAATACTGGAAGAACTTTCTTATTTAAAATCTTACTCTGATGCCACAAATATTAGACAATAATGTACACATTGAATGAACGGATTATCAATTATCTTATTGTTGCTTTCGCCGTTTCGGATATAGGCCGCTTCACCGCTCCATAGTCTGGTCTTCTCTCCCGTAGCAGTCTTCTTCTCTGCTGCCAGAATCACGGACTCCGTCTCAGATGGCCCGCTCAGCTGGACCCTCTGCTTCTACTCTTAGAACCTTATTCTTACCCTTCTAGCTAGAATTCTCCTCGACTTCTATCTCCTCTGCCTGTTCTCTCTCTTTCCCCTTCTCCTTCTTGAAAAGTTATATTCTATTCTCCTTTTTCTCTCCAACCTCCTTTTGGACCTTCTTATTGATTGACGTTACCTCATTGAAGAGACGTTACATTGGAGGTCGGCTTCGAAATTTTTGAACTTTTTTTCTCTGTTTTTCCTGACCGTGGCGGGAAGTATTATTACAACTTGTCTACCCGGTCTATCTCTTGTTTTATGGTGCTTTCACTTTTGCTTATCTTTATGACTCATTTAGCGGCCTGTCGGCAATATTCAAGTACCCCGTCTTGCCTTTTGTATTTATTTGTCCGAAAAAGAAACCGATTAATATTAATATTGCTAAATCGCATGGCATCTCCTTACTTTATCCCTTATTTGATTAATATTATTTAATCTGAATTATTTCCTTTAATTCCTGTATTCTCAATACATAGCATTATGAAAAAATATAAATTTAAAAAAAAATTCTGGTTTTATTTTGTGAGGATCTCAATCGGTTAAGATCTTATCTTGTGAATATTATTAGGCATGTTATACTATCTATGCAGTTGAACATATACTCTAGCAGTTTCATGACAATAAACTTGGGAGACGTACAGTAGACATTTATTTTTTCTGCTTTTCAGCATTTATTTAATTATATTTTTTGGCTAAAACTTGAGGTGGCAATGTTGAGATTTACAATCAGTAACCCAAAAAGTATAAATAATTACATTTGTAGTACTTCTTCAAAACTGTCCACTCTCTTTTTGATTCCCACTTGACTGGACTAAATTGCGTCTCCAAATTTCGACTCATTTTCGCTTCAGAAAGAAACGACCAGACAAAAAAATATTTAGAATCAAAATTTTAGGTAATTTACTCATTTTTAATTTAATGTGAAATGAATATTAGAAGTTATTTTGGTTTCAAATAATGAGAAAAATAAAAAAACACGTTTTTTTGCATTTTTCTAAACTTCCAGAAACAAAAGCAAAGCACCCCAATAAAGATAAATGAGAAAATTTTCAGAACTTCTCCAAAACTTTCCACCGAGATCCTTTTCTGGACTCGTTCAGTCAGAATAATGGTTTTACGAATTAAAATTAAAATATCAACAACGTTTGCAGATTTACGCATATGGATACTATTTCCTCACGTAAATAGAAACATAGTAGCTTAAAAGAAACAAGTTAGAACACTACACTCAGCTGCGCAAAAAAAACGCACTTTTAAAAAAAGCTTTTTACATAATTAAAAAAAAGAGGTACAAAAATCATACATACAAAACGCCTTCAACCACACGCAAGTGGTTGAATAAACACACACATATGTCAAATAGATGTGTCAACATTATCATTGCATATTGATGGATAAATTAGTAGAAATGAAGTGACTCAGAATTTTGACATCAAATTCTATACTTCAGAGTATGATTTATGATAGCTACGAGTTTGAGATAATCTGTATAAGATACAACTGTAAAATGCCTTTTTTCCTCGGACACTGGAAATGGGCGCGTGAATTATTCTAAATTGATGGGATATAATTGAATTGGCATTTTGAGAGGGTTGCGATTTAGAGTTTTTTTCCACGTTTTGACCAATGTATGGCGCTGGCCATGATAAGAATTGTTAATTAAATGCCAAATTTCAATTTTCTTTTGTTTTTTTATCTTTAACTTTTAAAAGATAATGAGAGTAACGGAAGACGGAACTATTGTTTTTATCATTCCTCATCATCATTCAGTAAAGTTTGTACAACACCTAAAAAAAAAAGAAAATATTTATTTTTTCTCTTTTCATTAAAAATTCCAAATTCCTCGATTAATCGTAAACCTAGAAATGGGCACGTTTACTATTCTAAAATGATGGGGTATACTTAAATCAGCATTTTGAAAAGGTTGCGATTTAGTTTTGACCACATTTTGGCCATGGTGCGACGCCTTAACACCTAATATATTTTAATCGATTAATCGAGGAATTTGGAATTTATAATGAAAAGAGAAAAATATAGTCATGGTGTGGAATCATGTGTTTTCACGTTTTCACTATCTGTTATGGTGGTTTAAATTAGATTCAGCTAAAATCTATATTATTGAAATTAAAACTTCATAAAGCCGTTGTTTCAATCTATTCCAACATGTATTATGAAATGATGTTCCAACTTAGTGAATGATAAAATCAAATAGATAAGTCATTCCCTACTATTTATAAATATTTATAAAGGAGATATATGTTAAAATAATTATTTTATTTTAATCCATATAAAATATTTGTTGCTATTTCTCACGCGGTTAGGATGCATCATTATTCTACTAGATGACAGAAATTACAGATAAATAAGTTTGAAGGCTTAGAATTGTTTGCATAGGTAACAAACATTCAAAGTATAAGAAAATTGTTTTCAGTTTTTCCATTTACTTGCAAATATTTCCACGGGAAGCTCTTTTTAATATTTTTATTAGAGATATTATTAGTGAAATTTTTATTTCATTTTACATTTCCGCTAAGATAATATGAGT
Organism: Rhaphigaster nebulosa; assembly: GCA_948150685.1. NCBI lineage: Eukaryota > Metazoa > Arthropoda > Insecta > Hemiptera > Pentatomidae > Rhaphigaster > Rhaphigaster nebulosa. The sequence goes on along the minus strand of OX411306.1, from coordinate 99,178,597 downwards.
AATCGTGTGAACAATGAAAGGAATATACCGAAAAACAATTTTTCTTTGTTTATTCCTTTTATTCTACTATTTAAATTTACTGTTATATTTTAATATAATATCTACAATTACTTAAAATGAATTGAAAAAAAAATAATAACAGATATAACTATTTTTTATTTATCATACGTCTAAACTGATAAAATTGTCCATCGTACCAACACACAAAAATGTCCATCCTGCATGAGTGGGCATATGCCTTACAGAGAGTTTCATACGCCCATATCTCGGCCTTTCATGAATATACAGGGAAAATAAAAAGTGTTTTGGAATCTTTATATCAAAACCTTTAAAAAAATCTGATGCGGTGTGCGCATCACACAACTTTCCCTTACCGTCCTATAATAATTATCTTTTTAATATAATTTTAAAAAGTTCACATAAACAATGCTTGAAATAAACTCAGCAGTATTCACTTCTTCACATCTTTTCCCACTTGAGTACAACAAAACCGTTTTTTAAACAATTTTAGTACAACAATTCTGTACACTACCTATATATTTTAACTTCGTCAAGTTGCAAATATATATTAAAAGTTTCGGTTTAGTTTTCAGGGAAATATTTTCTTTCCATTAAATAATTTGAAAGTAGAAATTATTTAGTTAATTTTCGCTTTTGTATTCTTAAATCACTTTATTACCGAGTATATTGTTTTTTAACAGATTGGTGGGAGAAGGTTCGGTCGCGTCCGTCTCATTTCAGATGCGCTCGGTTATCCATCTAGGGTCTTGTGCTCCTCATAAACACGCTTTAAAATACGATTTTGATGATTCTTTTTTTGTTTTTTATATAATTTAATAACCTTTCTTACAATTCTACACGTAATTTACTATAAATTGCATGCTTTTTAAGTTGAGCGCAAATAAAATATTCTTTTCATCATAACTTTTTCGCTGCATTTCCTCGGTGATATACTACATAAATGAAAAGTTAAAGGTCTTTAAGGTGAAGACATTGGGGAAGTTTCATCAAAATCGTTGGAGACGTTTTCGAGAAAATTGTAAAATCCCTTATATAATAGCTACATCCGGTTAGTCCGATACGCTTTATCTTTGCAAATACTGGTCTGATTTTGATGATTCTTTTATTGTTTTTTAGATAATTTCACACAATTCTATACATAATTTACAATAAAATGCATACTTTTTAAGTCATGCGCAAATAAAATATTCTTTTCATCATAACTTTTTTCCCTGCAATTCCTCGGTGATTTACTACATAAATGAAAAGTTAAAGATCTTTATGAAAAATAATTTAGGCAAGTTTCATCAAAATCGTTAGAGTTATTTTCGATCAAAATGTAAAAAAGTGTAAAATAGATTATATAAAGTGGCACTTCCGGTTAGTCGATTTTGTCGAAAAAGTTGCTGTAACATCACAGCCATATATCTCCCTCAAATGCGTAATTTGAATATCGTAAGACTTTTCGTTTTTGAGCTAGGCTGTTCACATATACACAGACACAGACCATTTTGCGAGGCTTGGTCATTTGGATTCAGTGGACCTTAAAACGTGTATTTCCGTTGAAAACTCGTTTTAGAAAATTTTCACGATCGCAATACTTTCCCTTACTATATACTTTGTATATAGGTAAGGGAAAGTAATACTTGCCCTTACTATAGCATTTCCACGTCAATCGTAACCTTTTCCAAATCAATTGTCACCTTTTCCATTTCAATTGTAACTTTTTCCATTTCAAATGTTACCTTTTCCATTTCAATTGTAACCCTTTCCAAACCAATTTTCACCTTTTCCAATTCAATTGTAACCTTTTCCATTTCAAATGTAACTTTTTCCATTTCAATTGTAACCCAACCGGACATGAAATAATTCAATATTATTCATTTTATTATTGAAAAATAATTATTTAAGGAAAGTAATACTTCCTCCCTTACTATATACTTCCTATATAGGTAAGGGAAAGTAAAAATCAACTTATCACCAATTTTTTTCTAATAATTAAGTCTAAATAAATGACCAATTAAGTTGGCAGATGGTTTAGAAATCTCTAAATTTCATTAGAGATTTGGAACTTTCTTCTAAATTCAAAAACTAAAATTAAAACAAAATAATTCCGTGTTAGGTGACGATACAATTATCGTAGTTATGGTAACTGGCTCCTGTTTGTCTGTAATTGTGGGATTTAATTGTAAAACCATAATAAAGTCAGTGGTATAATTAATGATAATGTTAAATTTATGTGAGAAACGATGAGTAAGCGGAATAGGAGCTTAATAGACTATAGGAACCCTCGAACACAGAGGCAATGCAGATGAGGCCTTTTGATGTGATAATTCACACTCGCCATCTGTAAACACACTTCTATTCCTGGCTTGAAATCTTCTCTCTCTGGCGGTTATAAAAGATGAGAACGATCATGATACTACCAAAGATTAGAATAATCATGATAATTAACACAGATTTAGTATCACAATTGCATAAAAAATTCTCGGATATCGTTATCCTGAGTATTGCACGGTAGCCTCCAGATGATTGAGAGAGAGATTATGTTTCTTATACTTTTAGAATTTTATACTTTGAAAATAAATTCATGGTATTTTCTTGGATTATGACCAAAAATCGAACATAAAATAATATAACTTCAAACCACAATCATTTATTGATAATTATTATAAATACAATTATTATTTGGCAATTTAAATTTTCTTAAATTAAAAAAAAAAACTTTAAAATTGGACTAAAACTATCCCACTTTTGGGATGTTTATTTTTCTTCTAAGAAACGAAGTGTTCAATCTTAATAATAAACTTAGAATGTAACACAATGGAATATAAAAACATGAGAATGGAATGGTGGGGATTCACTGGCTTTCCACGAATTAAGAGAGAAAAACAAACTTGAAAACCTTTTGAGAATTTCTCAGAAAATTGGATGTTATTTAGTGTGTTAAAAACAGCGACTTATTAATTACTCATATTACACTTTCCTTTATAATTCTGTTTTGATGTTTATATTTTCAAACAACTTACAAATAATTTTTCAAATCACGGCTTAATATGCAATTTTATATAATAAATACATGCAAAATTAAATTTACATATATTAATCAGGATTGGTATGAATAATTTGTTCTTAATGAATTTCAAACCAGCATAAAAAAGTGTAATTGCAAGAGAATCCGGGCTAAGGTGATGTAGCAGTAAACTGTTTTTAAACGGGCTAAAAACCAACGGGGTCCAACGTGGACCTTATCGCCTGTCTAACATTTGTAAAACAACAAAATAGAAAAAAAATTTATTTGTGCCCTTTGCATTAAGGATATGCGATGTTTAAGTACTGTTTAAAGACAGCAGAATCTTTTGCGTATCACTGCAGAGAAACCGTTCTATTGGAATGCCTAAGTGATACGGAGGCGAGAGGCAGTTATATAGGCAAGCCTCCATTATCAGCCTGACATGGCCCTCACTTTCCCAGCTTCAAATAAAAGGACTGTTTCACTTTGTGTAGAAGTCTCGGGGGGAAGAACCTGGAAATGAGATTTCCCACACCACGGCCATCCCTGCCAGTCTTTTGTTCCTGCTCACTTTAAATCCGTCCTCAGACTCCCAACTATATTTCGGTATCCTTTTCCACTTCATTAACTTCGCTTCCTGCGTAGTTGCGGGTACAGTTGATAAGTTACACTCTCTAAGCAGTAACTTGACTTGGATTGCATGCAGAGAGAACTTAATCTCTGACAGCCGATCTCTGTTCTGAGAAATGATTGACCCGTGCATCTGACCTTTTTTCGTGTCGAAATATGAAAGCAGAGACTTCCATAATTAAATAACCCAACGAAATTTTCCAGTCACTTACTAAGCGCTATTTAGTTTAAAAACCTATTAAGGTACAGGGGGAGCATAATGATAAATAAATATTATCTGCAATACAAAACTAGCAGGAATTCTAAATCTATCATTCTAAATGTAATCTATCTGTCATTCTTTAGGTGAAAAAAAAAATACCATGAATTTATTTTCAAAGTATAAAATTCTTCATTGCATGCCGAGTTCAGAAAAGAAAACGAAACTAAGGTTGTGTTCACGAATAACTAATAAAATTGAATAATTTCACTGGTTTTAAAATTTAAAATAAAAGAACTTGGTCATTTCGAATCCAGTCAAACCGTAATTCCCTGCAGCTTTATTATAATTACCATTATAATCCTTATGATAGTAATGGAAATATGTAAAAAATCAAATGCGACCTAATTAAAAAAAGATGCCTACACCAAATACAGTAATTGATAATTCATAAACGTATTTACAGTAACAAGTTCGTCTTATCCGATTCAATAAAAGTTTCTCTAAACATTTTTGTTGTCATGCACTCATTTTTTTAAACAATTGATTAGGCAATTCATACTTTGCCTTGAATTTATAATACATTGTTACTTTTCCTCACCCATATATGAAATATATAGTATTACTTTCTCTTACCTATGTATGAATTACAAGGGGTGTAAAAGCCGGATATGGTATTGAGGCTAATACTGTTGCACTCCAGGTCTTAACTTATATATATATTGGAGATGTAAAGGCCCCGACGTTCGATTCTCGGTTGTGCGTACATGGAGAAGAGCCGCAGAAGACGGTCTGAATGGCGGAGAAATATTGAGGAGGCCAAGGCCCTCCATGGACTATAGCGCTGGAAGAGTTAGTTATTGGAAAAAATTACGCGAATTAATTTATTGATTGGCCATAAGTAGAATAGAATATTGTAAGTATGTTATTGAATTGTTAATTTATAACGGGATTTATTTTGCAAATGAATTGGGTATTTTCATAAAGCTGAAGTACCTGTTAAAGGTTATTTGATTTGCTGCCCGGCTATTTCATTGGTTTTCAGAATTCGCTTATCTACCTCATCACTCTCTCTCCTTCCTCCGCAGGCCAATCGGTGAACTTGATTTTACCCGCTCATAGTCAGTAAATTAAATAAGGTGAAATAAAAAATGTGTTCTTGGGTTCGGCACAAATCAGATCATAGAAATGTTTCCTGTCTATTCAGGAAAGGTAAAAGCTAGAAATTCCACCGTCTTCCACTAGATTCCAGCATCTCGTTGATTCATCCTCTTTCTATTATTATTCTAATATTATTATTCTATTATATTAGGGAATCAGAGCTTAAATTGCGAAATTAAATGCTGCAGAAGCTCTATGCTCATGGGCGGTCTACTCTATCAAACGACACACAAGAGACAATTTATCCAATCTAGGTGGATGAAAGCTATCATGCGATTTTATGCGATGTGGTAGAGTAATCAAAAAACTGTTACAGAAGTTGTATTAGAACTGTTAGATTTATTTGCTTATTAGGTTGTTCGATATATATAATTATTATAAATCCCGAGAATCAGAGAATAATTTTTTTAACTAATAATCCTTGTATTGAAATTTACGGTTAAGTACATTTCCAAATTTGTCGGTGTAAAACTTGGCGTCTTCGCTAAGGATGTTTTTTAGTTGAGAAAAGGATCTCTCGAATACCTACGCTGGTCATAAGAAAATTTTTGTTGCAACTTATTGCTTGAGGTCCAGGGAAGATGTCTTTTGTGCTTTTGGTTTATTATTTTCAATAATAGACCTTTTGAATCGACCAAGGAAAATTTTTTTTAACCCCCCTCAAAATTTGAGGTTTTACGTTTCAAGATACGTAAAATCCAAATACCGAATAAACAAAAATTCGTCCGCAAAATGTTTTGTTTGGTGCTTTTATTATAAAACGAAATTAAAATCATTTAAATCGCACCATTATTAGCTGAGATATAGCGTAATGAACTTCGTAAACTGATTCTCCGGGCTAGTCATCTTGGCCGCTCGTATCTCTGCTTTATCCTTCCTTGGATTATTTCTTTATGACGAGATATAATTCTTGTCCCACCTTTATGGCGAGTTAAAATGGCTCTTCTTCTTCAACCATAGACAATATTTCCTCGGATCTATCGTATATCAAACTACTCCACCCAGTACTCTTCCTACATCTACAGCCTTATACAATTTAAATCCTCGGTCCACGCACAGAAAACAAGATCACGCATTTCTGACCTCTATACCCCTTCCCATATAACCAAAACATTCGAACGTTCCTTTCTCGCCCGCTTCTCTATCCTCTGGAATTTCTTTCCTTCTAATATCCGCCATGGTTTTTCTCCATCTCATTCAAATCTCTCCTTTTCCAAGACCTTCTTTCTTTCCAAAATGATGCTCTCTAATTACGAAATTTAAATTTTAGATTAGCATCTAGATCAGAAGTAAATAATAGTTTTTAATGCATTAGCTTCAACTTTGCTAATCAGCCCGTTATTTTTGAATTTACCATTTTCTTTTTTCTCTTTCTTTTTTTGTTCACATCAATTATTCTTTTCGAGATAAGAATTTATTTTGCTTATCATTTTATAGAAAATATTGTAAACATTGATCTTTACCTTTATTTTTTAATTTTATGGCTAGATATTGTTTCTGTTTTATTTGTTCTGTTCTGTTAGTCTGAAGGACCTATACCCAGAATAAAGTTCTTCTTCTATCTATTTATCTATCTACATGTGCTCAGTTTTATTCACATCACCACATGTCATCTCAGGATCACTACATTGTACTTATATACAGATCTGATTGTTCAGAGTTGAATGATGCAAAATACATTTTTTTTTTAAACTGAGGTTTACGTCGTTTTATCTAATTATTCTCAATACAAACAATATTTATTTCCTTCTTTAATATGCTTTGTACTCTTGATGCCAATAAAGTATTTTGCCAGGATTAGAGTCATGAGATTATTTATTTATCTACTCCACTGGTTGTTAAAGGATTGAATAAAGACGAGGTGGAGACAGGGCTGTGTTGGGATGAGAGGTCGGTGTCTTCATGAAAGTCTAATTCTCGGGCAGCCCTAACCAGGGGTAATACAGGGGCAATAATGGGGCACCTGCCTCCTCCCGGGTCGCTAGGAGAACCACCCTCTTAATTCACTTCCACATGTTCCTCTTAACTTACTTCCTTATACCCTGGCCAAAAAGCCTTTTTACTCGGGCCATGTTAAATTAGGTTAGTACACTTGAAGAAAAGTACACCATTTCTTTTTTAAATTGTTAAATTGGCCTAATTTCAGTAATATTTGCATGTCGTTATAAGATTCGGGAATAAAATGATGATATGTACATCAACTGATCTTCGTGGTTTATTAAAACAATCTACGTTTCAACAACAAAATTATGATCAACAGGTACCTACTTATTTTCAGCTTTTAAGCATTTAGATGTATTATGCTCAAAGGCATTTATTTTGGCCTTTCAATAAATTCTGTGGTGGTTAATACTAACCTGAAGTCAGATGAAACAGCTCCGGATTACTAGAAATGTCTCTAGATGGTAGGATATTTAATGAAAATACCTTGGTCATTTCGCTCTGGTCGTGCTTCATTTCCCTATCATTGCAATGTACAATCGAAATTCTTAGGTCTATTAATAAAACAAATGCGATTTATTGGTGAGCTAGTATCACGTTGAATCATCGTTGATCTCTTCTACTTTTTTAGAAGATACAGATTCCATGGTCTGATAGGACCAAGGGGTTTATTAAGTATCAAATGAATAAGTATTTAATCTTATCAAAAATATTTTACATTTTTTTTTAATATAATCTTATTATTTAAGGAAGTATTATTTAAAATTAAATTATAAATAAGTTGTGAAACACTCTTTGTATAATGTCTATTTGGTGTTTACATCTGAAGTGAAATTCAGATGGTCAAATTTATGTGATATTAGACCAGACAAAATGTAACTCTATGTTATTCCTCATTATGTGAAAGCTGAAAAGAGTGAAAATCTGATCCGTTGTCGATTTGCCCCTAGTAAATACACAATGATAATCCTGTATGCTTCCTTCAGCATAAGGGTATAACCATCGAATATTAAATTAGATAACAGTTTGTAGCCTGTATTCAGCAATGAAATGCCTCTATAGTTTGTGCAATTAAGGGATTCGCCTTTTTTATGTATTCAACATATTACTCCGTTATTTCGGCATATTCTCCCTTTTCCATATGGCTTCAATCAGGTGTGTAATCTCCTTAATAAAATCATTTCCTACATTTTTTAGCAATTAGCTAAGTATTCCATCAGATCCGCAGGACTTATTATTTTTAAGCTTTTAAATGCTTTCAGACACTTCATCATAAGTGGGCGGCAGGGTTTCTCTGTCATTCGTAGTCGTTCCTAGAAGTTCAGTAAAGTGCAGTGAAGTTCACTTATTCAAATACTTGATGCATGCAATATTTGATGAAATTTATTACATTGAAGTTGGTAGTTCAGCCAAATGTGTTCAGGGAGCATCTCCGACCAGTTAGAGTAGAAAGAGGATGAATCAACGAGATGCTGGAATCTAGTGGAAGACGGTGGAATTTCTAGCTTTTACCTTTCCTGAATAGACAGGAAACATTTCTATGATCTGATTTGTGCCGAACCCAAGAACACATTTTTTATTTCACCTTATTTAATTTACTGACTATGAGCGGGTAAAATCAAGTTCACCGATTGGCCTGCGGAGGAAGGAGAGAGAGTGATGAGGTAGATAAGCGAATTCTGAAAACCAATGAAATAGCCGGGCAGCAAATCAAATGACCTTTAACAGGTACTTCAGCTTTATGAAAATACCCAATTCATTTGCAAAATAAATCCCGTTATAAATTAACAATTCAATAACATACTTGCAATATTCTATTCTACTTATGGCCAATCAATAAATTAATTCGTGTAATTTTTTCCAATAACTAACTCTTCCAGCGCTATAGTCCATGGAGGGCCTTGGCCTCCTCAATATTTCTCCTCCATTCAGACCGTCTTCTGCGGCTCTTCTCCATGTACGCACAACCGAGAATCGAACGTCGGAGCCTCTACATCTCCAATATAGATAGATAGATAGATAGATAGATAGATAAAAGAACTTTATTCTGGGACTAGGTCCCTTAAGAATAACATGAAGGAACCAATAAAACAGTAACATTATCTGGCCATAAGACTATAGAATACAGAACAATTAATTTTTACAATATCTTCTGTAAAATAAATAAGCAAATAAATAGGTTTTTTTTATCGAAAAAATATAATTGATTTGAGCAAAAGAAAAAAAAAAGAGAAAAAACAAGAAAAAAGTAAAAAAAACAAAACAGAGAAAATGAAAAATACCAAAAATAATGATTTGATTAGCAAAGTTTGTACATTATCCAAATCTATTATCCACTTCTGATCCAGATGTTAATCCTAAACTGAAATTTCGCAATTAGAGAGCATCATTTTGGAGAGAAAGAAGGTGTTGGAAAAGGAAGGATTTGAATGAGGATAGAGAAGAAGCATGGCGGATATTGGAAGGAAAGGAATTCCAAAGGGTAGAGGAGCGTTCGAATGTTTTGGTTCTGTGGGAGGGAGTATGGAGGTCAGAAAGGCGAGATCTTGTTTCCAGTGCGTGGACTGAGGATTTGAATTGTAGGAGGCTATTGTAGGAATTGAATGCTATTGAATTGTAGATGTAGGAAGGATGGTGGGTGGTGATGGTTTGGTATAGAAAAGATCCGAGGAAATATTGTCTACGGTTGCAGGGGAAGAGCCACTCCAACTCGCCGAATAGGTGGGACACATGGGCCCGTCTCGAGGTGCCGAAGACAAATCTTAAAAAGCAGTTCATGATCCGCTTCAATTTGTCCTCGAGCACATTCGAGAGGCCCCCCGTTTACCACACATCCGTAGTCAAAGTGGGGAAAGATAATAGAGGACACAAGGAATTTGCGGGTAGGTTGTGGGAGAAGATGTCGAGAACGATGGAATAATTTAAGGGTACTTATTGACCGTCGGGAAATTTGGGCAATGTGGGGTTTCCAGGAAAGGGTTTGGTCGATAGTAATACCCAAGTTTTTGATTGAGGAGGTGAACGTGACGGGGTGATCATTTAGGATTAAAGTAGGAAAGGTGTCATTGGATCTGAGGAGGGAATTGGAACCTATGACAATGGCCTGAGTTTTCATAGCGTTTAAACTTAATCTGTTCAGGTTTGCCTAGGCACTGATTCTATCTAGGTCTTCCTGGATACTGGCAAACGCTACTAATAGCTCAGACGGAGGAAAGGATAAATAGATTTGGAAGTCGTCGGCGTATAAGTGGTGGGAACAGTGGTGGATTGAATTAGGAAGATCATTTATATAGGTATTGAAAAGCAGTGGGGAAATACTCGAACCTTGGGCTACTCCTGAGGATAAGGTAAGAAAGGAAGATAGGGGTTGATTAGGAATGGTAACTGCTTGAGTCCGATCGGAAAGGAAAGATTTGAACCATTGGATAGAGCTGTTGGAAAAGGATAGCGATTTTAATTTGGTAAAAAGGATAGAATGGTCCGGGGAATCAAAAGCTTTAGAAAAGTCAAGGAGTATTAATACAGTTAATTTTTTTCGGTCCATAGCAGTATGTATGTCAGTTGTGATTTTGACTAGCGCGGATTGTGTGGAGAAACTGGGACGGAAGCCGGATTGGAGAGGATCAAGTAGTTTGGACTTTTCAAGGAAGTTTGATATTTGTGATTGGACTATTCTTTCTAGAGGTTTGGAAAGGTTAGAGAGGATGGAAATTGGGTGATAGTCTTTAGGAGATATAGGATTGAATATTTTGTTAATAGGATGGACTAAGGCTTTTTTCCACGAGGTAGGAAATACTGAGTTTTGGAGGGAGAAATTATAAACGAAGAGAAGAACTGGAAGGATTTCGGGGAGACATAATTTTAACAATTTAACAGGTATTCCATCAGGCCCAGTGGAATTGGTGTGAGATTTCATTATGGATGAAATAAGATCGCTAGGGGAGATGTAGGAAAAATAAAAATTATCAGAGTTGAATGATGGAACTAAGGAAAAGCAGAAAGGAGGAGTTGGAGAAGTGTTAGAGGAGGCTGATAAAAAGTATGAATTTAATTCATCGGATGAAACTGGGAAGACTGGTGAGGGAGAGGATTTACAAAGGGAGAGTTTGCGAAGGAGTTGCCATTTTGATTTAGCATTGGGAGCAGAGGAGAGGGCTTCATGATAGCCTGTGTCAAATTGCGGAGTACCCTAAACGCTTGATAGTCTTCTGCTAGCCTAGTGCGTCTAAAGCGTCTACGGGCTGCCTCACGCCTTCTTTGCATATCTTTAAATTGTTGACACATCCAAGGAGCAGGCGGCCGACGGAAAGTAGAGGTTTTGAGTGGGGCATGGGTATCAAGGATGTGGATGAGATTAGAGGTGAGGGTATCGACCATGGAGTCAATGGAAGAACAGGAATATATTTCATTCCACTGCAGCGTTTCAAGGTCAGGTAAAATATTTTCATGTGTGAGGGCGTCTAAGTTACGGAAAGTTATGGTTTTAGGGAGGATCGTAGGAGTTTCGATATTGTAGGATCTATGGATTAAGTCGTGAGAGGACAGAAACGGGACAGGTAGTTGAGAAAAGGAAAGTTCTGAATCGATGCCATGCAGATCCAACCAGGTGTCGGACCGGCAAGTGTGATGGGTGGGAGAAAAAGAGATTTTCAAGGTAGAGTCTGTCGTTGGAATCAGATAGGAGATTGGTATTAAAATCACCGGAAATTATTATATTGTTGTTGAGAGGAACATAATTGTAGAGAGTTGATTCAAAGGATGAGTCGAAAGGAACCAGAGGAGGGCGATACACCACAGTGTGTAGGAGAGGATGTGCATTGGAGGAAATTTCAACGACAAGGAATTCAATATGAGGATGATCGGATGGGGATGAGGTATCTAGGATTCGGAATTTCAGGCTGTTATGAACATAAAGACCGACACCTCCACCAGTCCGGCCCATCCGGTCAATGCGGATAAAGGAATAATTAGGTAGGGAAACAGAAGAGGAAGGAATGTAGGGCTTTAGCCATGTTTCGGAGACTGCAATGGTATGGTAAAAGTTATGGGTAAAATACTGCAGAAATTCATCATAATGAGCTGGTAAGGATTGGGAGTTAACGTGACAGGAGGTTAGGACACTAGATAGTATGGGAAATTAGACTGTATACAGTATTTAGCGGAAAGATGCGAATAACAACGACGAGCTGTAGAATAAAATCTGAAAAAAAGTGAATAATGAACGTAACAATTAAACAAAGAGATATATAATAAAGAAATGCATGATAAGATAAAAAACGTGCTTCTATTGAAGTAAAAAAAAAATAAAAAATATAGAAAAAATAAATTCTCCACGAAACATAGAACTTGGGGTCCATTGAGAGTTTCCAAATCCGACCGGTTGGTGGACGGGTGCCAAAACGTCAGCAGAACGTATCGAGGTCTTGAACTTCGTCTATGTAAATTACGGGGTGGCCGTCATCCTTCCGGCAGCGCACTCTTCCGGCTGCAAACCAGACATATTTTAATTGTTCTGTCGAGCGAGCCAGTACAGGCGTCTATTAGCGGGAGTCATTTCTTCCCCGAGATATATCCGGTGGGCATCGTTCTCTTGCCAGCCAATATCCCGGGTGGAGAAGTCTCTCTTTACTTTTCTCCGTTGCACCAGCTCGTCCCGCACAGACTGCCTGACGAAACGGGCAATGACAGGCGGCGGTCGGGGGTCATCTTTTTTCGGTCTTCGGCGCTCTACCATGTCGAGATCCTCTATATTAATCTTGACACCGAGGCCGGCTCCCACGCTGGCAACCAGAGCCGCAGGAGTCTCCCCCGCGCGGATCGGGATGCCCCGTATCTCCACCGACCTGGTAGGCCCTGTTCGGCCTTATTGAGTCTGACTTCCAGTTCACCGACCCTTGATTTCAGAACTTTATTTTCGGAGGTCAGATCTTCCATCAGCTTCGATTGGCCCTCGAGATGGCTTTCTATTTTCGAAAGCCTCTCGTTTAGCTCAAAGCTTAGCTCACCGTATTTTTCAAGCGATGACTTAATGCTTTTGATGTCCTCGGTCACGTGAAGCCGGTTTACTGCCGCGAGTATATCAGCCGCAGACGGTTCAGAGGTTTTCTGTTGTGAATTCCTGGACGGACTAGGCGTTTTTTCTCTTACCGGGCCTGACTTTTTCGCATGGTCGCATTTTTTACAGTACCACCTCTTTTTTTGTAACTTAAGCGCCTCTATTTCTTTATCATTGAGATTACAGCATTTGCCGTGAAAAATCACGCGGCAATTGCTGCAGCTCAGGTTAAATTTGTCCTCTCTCATTACAGCACTATTACAAATCGAGCACTGCACCATTATGACCGATAAATAATAAACAGTACTCACAATCGTGTGTTTGTCAACAGTGGTGAGCGTCAATGGCCTTAAATCCTCTTTTTTAACTTACTTCTACAGCCTATAGCACTGTTAAACACGAACTTTCTTCGCTAATTTCGGCTGAACCGTGAATATTGAAGTGCGTGGCTACTGAAGGTTTGTAATTGATTATGTGGTCCGTGAAGGCGGCAAAAAAAAATGATAAAATAACTAAAATGAGGTTTTAAAGAAAAAGAAGTACAGTTACGAAGTTGACTGGTTGCCGTCTCTGGCCAGACTGATATACATAAGTTAAGACCTGGAGTGCAACAGTATAAGCCCCAATACCATATCCGGCTTTAAAAAACAGCCAAAATGTGTACGTAAATATGTATAAGGAGAATTAATTACAACTAGAATAAAGTTAGTCTGATTTCCGATATTGTATGTGTCATTACTTTAACTTTTCCCTTTTTTTTTTTTTGGAGTCCCTGACGCTTAACCTTTATATATATATATATAAGGTATAGGAATAGAGACTGATTGGAGATATTAGTTTCTTGTACAAATATGTAAGTACATAGAAATCCTATCCCTACATATAAGATATAGATATGGTTACACACACACGTACGAGTACATATATATACACACACATATATATATATATATATATATATATATATATATATATATATATATATATATATATATATATATATATATAAATAAGTTAAGAGATGTGACACAAAAAATAATAAAAAAAAGAATGAAAAGGTTGAAAATAAAACTCACTGTTCGACTTCTGAAAACATACTGATATATTCTTTCTTATAATCCTACTTATATATCCTTTACAGGGACGTGACGGCCGAGTACGTTGGGGCGAGGGTTCCAGAGTGGCCGGTTCGGAACGTTGTGGGTTCGATTCCCTCCGGGGTTGGTTAATATTTATGTCGGGGCGATCCCGCGAAATGAATCTTGACACTCCCACTCTGGTTAGTACGCGGCGGTGACGTAAAAGTAGCCGTCAGGGGTTGGCAAAAAGGACCATAAGACCCACCGGACTAGTTCCCTCCACCAATACCAGTACCAGTACCAGTATATCCTTTACACTGTTTATTTTTAGCATTCATGGTATTAGAAGTAATACTATACTATATATTATACTATACTATACTATACTATAAACAGTCCTAGGAAACTCTTACATAAAGAAAAAAGAAAGAAAACAGAAAAATCTTATAAACTAACAAAATAACAGAAATAAATAGTAACAACTTAAAAATAAAAAAAAAATCTTATACGCTACCACAATCTCAGAAAGAAAATAAATACTCACAACTTTGAGAATTCCAATGAATATGTACAAACAAAAACAAAACAAAAAAAAAAAATAATCTCATGCATCACTACGATATATATATACACAATAATAGTAATACTAATGAAACAATAAAGAAAGATTCTCGACCTCCGGTCCAATGTCCTCATAGATACATAAATTAGAAAATAAATGTAACAATACATCTAAAAAAAAATTTCTTAAATCTACCGTTAACACAATTGCATGTTCCCAGGGAGGATACTCCAGTAATTTACCCGACCGGCGATTCCGGTGCTGGTATCTTTAATTGCTCAATATGCACTGTCCTCCGCTTGTGCGGTTTGACAATACTCTCAATTGTAACCACGTTATGCTCTCGGATGACGATCACCCTGAATGGTCCTTCATATCGCGATAGCTCTTTCCCTCTGTTAGTCCTAATTTTTCGGTATACGATTGTTCCGAATTTCATTCCTCCCATCGCGTCCCGCACCGACAAATTCTCCCGCGTTACCCTCTTGACTTTCTCGGCTCGTAACTTACCTCGGACCTTTTTCACATCGTTCGCATTTCCATGCGGTTTGCCACCATCTGCTTCTCGTCCTCCGTCACCCCTCTAAAATCTCTCCGATGCTCCCTCAGACCGAAGAGTATCTCAAACGGTGAGAATCCCGTGGCCGCATGGATGGAATGGTTATAAGCGACGATGGCCTTAGTCATGGCAATATTCGGTTTGAGCCCCTTCTCTCCTTGGTACACCCGCAGATGCTTGCTTAGGGTACTATGGAGGCGCTCGATACATCCTCTGCTCTTAGGGTGTCCAGGCGTGTTGAGATGCCATATTACGTCCAAGCTGCGCATCTCCTCCCGAATGTCTGCGTTGTAGAACTCTCGACCGCCCTCCGAAGAAATTCTTTCTGGAGCCCCATAAACTCGAACCATCGCTGCAATACTCCTAGTACCGCGTCTGCTGATCTTTCCTGCACTTGGTATGCCATTGCGGCTTTGCTGAATAGGTCCACCATCGTCACCCATTTGTATCCTCTCCAAGTGAATGTGTCGATCTGGACATCCATGAGGGGTGTTTCTGCTGTAGCTGTTTCTTCCTGTATAGCTTTTGGTGGGTGTCGATCATATTTTGTGCGTAGGCACACTTCACAGGTCCCGATGATCTCACTTACTGTCTTTTTCATACCGCACCAGAAGTATCTTTGTCGCAATGCTACCAATGTCTCAGAGATCCCGCGGTGGTCACCTCTTTCTGGCGTTCAACCTCTCGGATTGTCTCAACCATTCGCTTGTAGCGAATGAAACTGCGGTCTACACCAATCCTTTCCGACCTCCATACCCTTTGAATCTTTTCCCAAATGGTGGCGTTCCCCACGTAGATATGATGCATTTCCCCGGCTTTGATGCATCTTTTAGAACCATACAGATTTGATCATTCCCTATCTCAGGTTGAGACCAGATCGTAGTAACGTTAGTTGTTCCGTACTTCGCGAAATCGATCTTTAACAGCCCCGATTTTCGTGTCTTCCAGATGACCTGACGCCTCTTGTCGTTGATAATGTCATCGATTTCCTCCATATTGTTGGACCTGTCTGCTGTCGAACTCTCATCCGATGGTGTACCATGTGTCCCCATTACTGCATCCCCTTCTCTCTCCCGTGTCCATTCGTTGAGGAATTGGCGCACATCTCTCGACGACTCCCCTACTTCTTCCACGGCGTTTACTGTGATTTCGCGCGACAACCAGTCGGCCACTACATTTTCCTTTCCGGTGGAACTCCTTCCACCTGGACACTCTTGCTGATGTTTCTTTGAGTTTCCCTACCCATTGAAGTGGCCGATGGTCGGTATGCACGCGGAACTTCCGCCCGAAGATATAAGGCCGGAAATGTTCTATTGCCCATACAATGGCAAGGAGTTCTCTTTCCAAGGCGCTGCACCTAGTTTCGGCGTCAGTGAGACGTCTGCTGGCGTACGCTATCAGACGCTCGCACTCATCCTCACCTTGTGACATCACCGCCCCCAACGCATATTCACTTGCATCCGTCGTTAGCGCGAAAGGCTTCTAGAAGTTGGAAAATGCAGGCACAGGTTCTGCTTGTAGACTTTCCATGCATTTCCGGATGTTATTTTCCATGACCGGGGTTACCACGAGTTGAGCTCTCTTTTTGAGCAGGTTGTTAATAGGAACAATGCGCTCCGCCATGTCCGGGACGAATCTACGATAATAATTTAACGTCCCCAGTAATCTCCGAATCTCTTTTACGTCTTTAGGAACCTGCATCCTCTTAATGGCGTCCACTTTTGATGCGTCCGGTCTAACTCCTTATTTAGAGAGAGTGTGGCCTAAAAAAATTATTTGTCCTTGCCCTAGAAGGGACTTTTCCTCCGATAGTTTTAGGCCGAACTGGCGCACCCTGTCAAACACCATCCGCAAATGTTTGATGTGATCCTCCTCCGATCAACTAAAAACTTGAAGATGGTCCAGGTATATTTGGCACATAGACTCATCGATCCCCCTCAGGAATTCATCCATGAGCCTCTGGAATGTGATTGGAGCATTCCTCAACCCGAACGGCATTCTGGCAAACTCGTAATGCCCCCTTTCAAACGTCTTTGGTTGGTCCCGGGCAACCAATTGCACCAATTGCATCCTGATTTGGTGATAACCGGCTTTGAAATCCAGAGTACTAAATATTTTCGCTCCACTCAAGCGATCTAAAATATCCTCGAAACGCGGGATGGGGTACTTCTAATCGATCCTATTCTCGTTAAGCTTGCGGTAATCGATGACCACCCTATATTTCTCCTCTTCCGCCACTGCCTTCTTCTTCACCGCCCACAGAGGACTGTAATACGGTGAAGTACTGTCAACAATGATCCCCTGCCGCTTTAAGTCCTCTAATTCCTCCCTGATATGACATGCGGGTATCGCCTCTCCTTCACGTATGAAATTCTTTCATTCTTTAGCGGGATTTCGTGAACTGTTTTCCCTGTTACTACTAATATCTCCCCTTCTCGGAAAAATATATCCGCGAATTCTTTCTTTACCATCTTTCTCCAATCTGTTACCCTGTTTATGGTCCCTATTCTAGCCTCTGTTCCCTTTAATGTCCCTGTGCATCTGTAGGTTTTTTCCCCAATTCGAACGTCCCAGACTCCCCGGTTTTGTTTCACGTTCGCTCCAAACTGCCCTAGCAAACCACCCTACAATCGCCTGGTATTCGCGGCTCATACTTTTTATAACGTGTACTTTTAGGACCCCCTTCTTACCGGCTCATCTCATGGTACCCAACTCCACTTCCCCATCTACCTCGCATGGGCCACCCAGAGTGATCAATTTACATCCGCTTTCGCGTGTCTGGAGTGCCCTCTCTTTCCTATACATCTTTTTTACCGCTCCTCTAGTTAATATAGAGTTTGAACTCCCTGTATCAATTAAACACTTCACTCCCCTCACCTCAATAATCGGCAACCAGCACTTATCATTAGCAATGTTATTTATTACATATCTCTGTTATGGTGCAGTCGCCTCTCTGCGGACACTCCCCTCAGTAAGCTGCTGTCCTGCTACTCCCCGCTCCGGACCGCCTCTGAGCACCTTCTACTACTCCCTGGTTCCTCACCTTCCGTCTCCGACGTTCCAGATATCTCCGTCTCGTCGCTGGAGGAATCGCTTCTCCTCGCTGCTCCCGACCCTCTCCGCATCTTTTGCGTATTCACCTCCATGGGTTTAGGTTTTGGTAGTTGGCTCCTCCTGTATAAATAAGGGCATTGCCGGACCATGTGCCCTTCCCCTCCACATTCAAAGCACCTGGTTCGGGGACATTCCGCCAGTAGATGCCCCTTTTTTCCACACCCATGGCACTTCCGCTCCTCTCTTTTTCCACTTCTCCTCTCTGTTCCTAGTCGTCTATCTCGTGCTGCCGGTCTCTCCTTTTTCCCATGTCCCATCTCGGACGGTTCCGGCTGATTTCTGGCCGACGGTAAGTGACCCTACTCCAGCCCGTCTCCGCTAACTCACTATATCTGAACTCCTCTTCTTTTGCGCTCGAGTCCACTATATCCTGGGCACACTCCAGAAATGTTTTGTCCCTCGGCAATCCATCCTTTCTTCCGGTTTCTCTGGCTAGCTGGACTTTCAGTATCCTGAACAGAAAATCCATTCTCGCCTCTACTTGTTCGGTCTCCATTATTTCGCGCAATTTTTCAGTAATTTTATAGTACCGCTCCAATAATACTGCCGCATCTTGTCCATGCGATTGCCTTGGTTTGCGGAACTCCCTGAACATGTGAAGCATGTCTTCTTCAGGGGTCCATCGACCTCTCCTAAATGCCTTTTTCAATCTTTCTTTGACTGCATGCCAGGGGTGTCTCTTCATCTGCCTGAATCAAGTTGAGGATGCTTCTTCTAACTCGACACACTAAGGCTGCCCTTAGCCTGGCGGCATCTAATTCTTCTATACCTTTTACCTCGGCCTGGACCTGGATATAGTCATGATCCTGTCCCCTCCTTTCAGGAAGTGGTTCAGCTCCCCAACTTCTCCGTCAAACATCTCTAATTCACTAATTTCCTTCCTCAAATCGCGTGCATTACTCTTTTGTAATTTTATAATATATATATAATAATATATTATATATAATAATATATAATATTATTTATTATTATTAATATATATTATTATTATTAATAATATATAATAGATTATATATAATAATATATAATATGAGATATATATATATATATATATATATATATATATATATATATATATATATATATATATATATATATGTACTCGTATGTGTGTCTGTAACCATATCTATATCTTATATGTAGGGATAGGATTTCTATGTACTTACATATTTGTACAAGAAACTAATATCTCCAATCAGTCTCTATTCCTGTACCTTTTGATAGATTTTGAGTCGATTTAGATCATCTTGATGCTACATATTTTCACATATTTCGGCTTATTTACATATTTTCACATAATTTGATCATTAATTACTTATTTTAACATTTTTCATAATTTGTATAAGTGTTTTTCTAAACAATTACTCTACCTGCCAGACCTGGGTTTGGGCATCACTATTGATACATCGACATCTAGGTTGCTGTGATTCACAGAGTTGCTAGTTAGTGCATGAAGTTTTCAGATTTCTGTGGATCACTGAATGTTTTGGTTTATTGCGGTGAAAGTTGTCCTTGCTTCCATCTTTTCCGGTAGATGTTTAGACAAATTTTCTTGAAAAATTCCTCGACACATGAATAGTGCTAAAGTTTCATGTCTCTATGTACATCTAGGTTTTAATACACCATATCAAAAATTAAAAAAATGGTAAAGTGTTTTTTTTTCATTTATGTATTTTATTTGCAATTGTTGGCAGTATAAAACATAGACATCAACAATGTTTATCATTAGCGAAATTGTAACATACAAGTAAGTGAGGTAGTACGTAGGAATTGTAAAAAATTGAAACATTGGAATTTTCGCAGATGGGGAACGGGGTGATGAGTGGTCTCATCAAGCGATTGAGCGTATTTCTCAAGTGCTCTGATGGCTCTGACTTGGTGGCTCAAGGTGCAAGATATCATGCGTCTTGCTACAAAAACTTATTTCACTCACCTCCTTCTTTATAGAAACCTTGTCAATCTACTCATGAAGATGTTGATAAAGCAATGATAGACATTTATAATTATCTGTACAATATTTCCGACGAATGTCAGTTTTCAATAGACCAGTTAATGGATAAAATAGAAGGAGATTTTCGGCTTAACATAAAAAATGTCAGAGCAAGACTTGAAAACCACTATGGTGACAAGATCCTTTTTGTTGAAAGGGAGAAAAACACACCAGTAATTTGTTTCAAAAATACTGGATACAAAATAATATCTAACCAGTGGTATCAAGACAGGAGCTCCAACCGGTGGAGGAACGTTATCGGATTGTAATCTGCTGGACATATTATTAGGGAATATATTAGAACCATAGTGTACCCAGGGGATAACTACAGCCTATCAGATGACTTTCTTCAGGATGTGAACTCGATGATTCCACGAACATTGTCACTATTTTGTGAGAGAGTGATAGGCAAAAGTAAACATAGCAAGGAAGAAGGATGGAAACAGAAATGTATTGTCTTATCCCATGCACTGATTTCAGCAGCTCGACCACGACCTTTCGTTTCATCGCTACTTACTAGTGTAATTTTCGTCCTGTTTTCGATGGATTAGCAAAATATGCATAATAAGTGTTATATGAAATTTTATGCTCTGCAACATTGTTGTTAGTTAATTTTTATCAAAACTGTACTGGAAACGGGGTATTCACAAAAACTAAAACTTTGTTGGGCATTTTACTGTTTTTTACGTGCTCATACGAATGTTCAAGACTTCATATATCGGTATGGTATGGAGATAGAAGATAGAAGAAAAAACACAGATTTCTACGAAATTGTATAATCTGCAATAATTATCTAAACTACTTTAACCGAAATTTGTATTGGAAAGAAGATACATCGGGAAAAAAGCGATTTTTCCGTGATTCTGGCTAGTTTTCTCAATATGGCGGCGCGAGCTCAGTAGCTGGAATGTGAAAAACTCGGATTTTACACGAGAGGGGCAGTTCATAGAACATATTAAAAAATTGTAACTACCGGAGTTATTTCCATCATAGATCTCTTTTTGCACTGGCCTACAGGCAAGTGCTTAATTAGTACCAGATAATGTAGATAACTTATGTAGATAACTATAAAAATTCAGTTGTATTAAAGTTGGTAACTCAGTCACTACTTCAGTAGTTGCGAGCACTACATTTAAAAATCATAGATAATTAATTTATTTTATTTTTTAAATAAAAGTCTCATTTCAGGTTTTTATCACTTATAGGGAATTAAAGATTTCTTGGCCTTTGAGACCGTGGATTCTGTATTTTTTAAGGGAAAGATTCTCTTGGAGCTGAATAAAAGGAGAAAAATAAGAAGTAAGGAGGCAAGTGTAAGTGGATACCTTACTTTATCGACTGGGACCTGGGTCCTGTTGCAGTTTCTGCGATGACTTCGCTCCATCATCATCCGGCCACATATCTAGACCTCTATCATTCACTCCTACCGACCAAACATATATCACTTATTCTCTAAGTGGAGTCGTATAACTTCTCTTCCATGTTATAAACTTTTTCGATAAGCCACCTCTTTTCTGGAATATTCTGGATGTTTAACAACAGAAAAAAATAATAACAAAAAATAAAAGGACAAAAATGAAATTTACTTTAATTTGGAAGATTTCCGGCTATTCTTAACCCTTTGGTACAGGTCTTATCACTAATTATGTACTTTTATGAATACAAGGAACTTCCTCCATTTTCGTATATCTATGAAAATTAGAAATATATATTTCTAAATAGCTATTAAAAAATTAGATACAGAATAGCGTTTGCGTTTTTCTTAAATTATATTATTAACAATATCTTTATCTTTATATATAATTGTTGGTGCGTCTGTGATCGTGTAACTTCTGAACGACTTGGCCAATTAATGTCATATTTACACCATGTAATTGTATTTTCGAGACGATGGTTCATAGCTATGTTAGGATCCAATAGGTAGCGCTATAGCCCAGTTATCTTCAATATATATTAATACGGTAATATAGATCCCTTTTCCGTACCTCAGGAGCGAAGGATTTTGACGAACGAGGTTTGTAGAGAAAGGGAATTTCATGGAGAAGTTATGAATCCCAATTTTCATTCTGAAATTCTTGGACACAGCCAGTATACATCCTATACATCCTAATATATATTTATGCATGCACACATTACCATATATATATATATATATATATATATATATATATATATATATATATATATATATATATATATATTTTCTTCCCACCAACTCACTCCTCAGGTTCAAGGACAGTGTTGTCCGGATTGTGATATCCGTTATCGTGCTGTTCGGATTCAGCAGGCGCACGAGAACCTATATTTCTTTTCCCCAAAACAAACCTTCCATGGGCCAAACCTCCGGACAGTTATTTGACATCGTGGAAGACGACAACGCGATTTGAAATCAAGGTAAACAGGGTGGGGTCATCCCATCTGCGCACGGTCTTAGCGGGTTGCCACCATTAGGCTGACGAGCCACACATACCCTAAGGGAGGGGATAATCTCCTGGAGAATCTCGGCCTGCGTGGCTTTCTCCGTTAAGCGGTCACCCATCCAAGTACTAAGAATGCTCGTAAATTCCCCTTCCGTTTCGTTTTTTTTTCATGCATGCAATCTAGTTTAAACGATGAAATCTAAAATATATAACCGAACATGATATTCCTTTGTTTTTTTTCAGTTTTTGGTGCCTATTTCCGTCTACAATTATATACTCAAGTACGTTATCTATATCAACACAGTAGTGCTTAAAAGAAGCGTTGAATACATATCCTACTAGCACTGCATTCAGAGGAAATTCGACCTTCGTGTTAATCCACCATTTAAGAAAGTCTTCAACTGTCAAGTTATTTTTCTAAAACGATGTGGCTCTCGAAATGACCTCAAATTGTGGATCGCACTGTGGTAAGGCTCTTACCCTTCGGATACACTTGTTTTATTTTAGTGTTATTTTTATAAAGAACTATGGTTACATATGTTTTTTTTAATATTTAAATATATAATTAATATTTGTGACAAAGATTAATAAATAGTATTTAATTTAAAGTTATTCTATAAGTTTATTATTTTAATATTGTCTTTTTTTTTTTTTTATATTCTACTACCTAGCTGTGGCTGTTTTTTTATACACTTTCATAGCTTCATGGTTTTAAATAAATGTCATATCCTGAACTATTATTCATTAATTAAGAAGATTCATTTAAAAAACTCCAAGTTAGTTTGTTCAAATTCTAAGTGAGGATTCTATATAATTATTCTATATTTTATATTCTGTATAAGAACAAATTCGGGATACATAAAGATAGCCATAGCAATAAAATTTACACCTAAAACAAATATATGTTTTTAAACTCTTTCAGAACGTTTTAAATTTTAAAATAAAAAGCATGGAATAGATAGCTTAAATGAAGCATCTAATGAGCCATTATGTTCAGTGCATTTTATTAATTTTTAAGTTACCGTTGAAATTTGTTAAATTATCTAGGTTGCATCTTTTAGCAATTACGACATTTTCTCTGAGTAAAATTCATATTCGTGAAAGTAAATACATCGAAACTTACTTTAACAGCTGCAAATAACCTTTCTTATTTTAGAAGCTAATGGGACCTCAAATTGTGTTCTTAATCATTAGGTTGTTTTCTCTCTCACTTAACCACATATACCGACAAACTGGTTTGAACCTGACCCGATTTCAGTCACATGAAATATTTTTTCTAAAATTGAAATTTAAAATAATAATAAATGTAAGAAATTAAACTAAAATTGCTTAAGTTAAAATCTACGTTTTTTTTTTTTTTTTTTTTTCAAAGATGGGATGTGGGATTGATATTCAGAGAATAAAGGTAGAGGGATGGATGCGAACTCTTCTACTGCTTTGGATGCATTGTAGGAGGGATGTAAGTTGAAGTATTAGTGATCAGTTGACATCCGCATGATAGTATAGAAGGATCAATCTAATTAGAGATTGATTAATTATTCGCCACTTCTATAATTTTGATTTATTGAAAACTAGTTTCGAATGTTATTGATTCATCTTCAGTTCTAAAGACACACAAAAATTCAAAAATAAGCAATTCAAAATACATTGATATTATTATACATATTAAATTAGATGTAATATAAATCAGTATTATAAAACATTTATGAATTATTGAAACACGATTCAATCTCTCGTCGCTTAATGTTACATGCTCAGCGCCTATTTCATTACTGCCCGCGTGGTAATTCCCTGACCTCTGATCACCTTGATTCCTTATTCCAATCCTTTAGTCCGCGTTTTATTTCTGGAGGAGATTACAACCCCAAAGCTCAACGGTGGGGATGTCGAACGTCCAACACCCGTAGCAGAATTCTTTCCCGTCTCTCAACCTCCAATAGTTATCCATCCTTCACCCATGAGCACTACTTATTGACCTACATACCTTAAAAAATGTCCCGATATGCTTGTCATATTCATTACTTTCCAGATACCCTCCTTACAATCTTCAATCAAATCCATAGATGACCTATCCTCAGATCATAGCCCAGTTTTGCTTCTCATGCATTCAAATCCTGTTCCTAAACCTTCTCCACTCATTATAGGACTGATTAACTGGGACGATTTTCGTTATGATCTAGAAATCAAACTGGACTTAAAAATTTCTTTGAAACTAAGCAACAGATTAATTTCGCTGTTGAAGAACTCAAAATATCAATAAACCACCATCAATAACAACACGTCTCACCCTCAAATTAGAAATCTCCGTGAAACTAACTTACCGCATCCTATTAAAACCTTATTAGCAGAAAAAATGCGAGCAAGAGCGAAGTTGTACAGAACCAGATTTCCATCGGATAAAACTCATTACAATAAATTAACTAACAAACTAAAAATAGAAATTATAAAATGCAAAATTCAAAATTTACAGAACTTTACAGAAAATCTTTCTACTACCTATAAATCTTTATGGACCACTACTAAAAAGCTATTGAAATTCAAAACCTTTAATCATCCACTCCTCACTGAATCTCAATCCTGATCACGATCGGACGAAGAAAAATCCCAATTATTCGGTGAACACCTTTTCAAAATTTTCAATCCTCTTCCTTACATCCTTAACCCAATCCACTTTGAGCATGTTGAAGCGGAATTAACTATTCCACTCCAAATATCCCTTCCTCCTATAGCGTTTCACCCTTCTGAAATAATCAATATCATCCCTAAATTGCTTTCCAAAAAAGCTCTTGGCCACAATCTCACCACATCCCATGTCCTAAACAGCTCTCTCGAAATTGGAACACGGAGCGCGGAATGTACTGCACGGGAGTCTTTCTGGATGTAGAACAGACTTTTGACCGAGTTAGGCACCCGGAACGACTTTACAAACTCCTTCAATTCCTCTCTCCTAAATATTACCTTTTAATCCGTTCCTACCTTGCTGACAGAACCATCAAAGTAAATCACAACTGAGCTTACTCTTTCCTCTTTTCCCAGTCCGCTGGTGTCCCTCAAGGTATTATCCTAGGTCCTATTCTCTACACGGTTTATACAGATGATATCCTAGCCTATCCTAGTACTGTCCTCAATATATACGCAGATGACACATGTGTGTTAGTGAATAATGAACCGACTGTTGCTTCCTAAACCCTGCAGTAGCACAGGGTTCTTCCATTTAAGAATGGTGTCAGAACTGGAGAATTAAAATAAATAAATGCCAACATATCACTTTTACCCTTCGTCGCAAGCCTTTCTGACCTACTGTATCTTTTAATAATGTTCCTTATCTTACTTATCCCTGTTGAACAAATTCGCTACCTAGGACTCCATCTTGATAAAACGCCTTACATGTAATTCTCATAGAAGACTGAAACTATAAGAAACTGCTCGTAGATACCGTTTACTACAACACTTACTTGGCAAAAGCACTACACTTCCGATTTATTATAAAAAGCTCAAATGCATTGCCATTATCAGGCCTATTTGGACACATGGGATTGAGTTTTGGGGCTCCATGAAGCTATCAAATTCTTCCTGCATCCAATCCTTACATCCCAAAATTCTTCGAAGAATTCTTAATGCTCTTTATTATGTTACAAATAAAATTATCCATAAAGAACTCAATCCATTTGTTGCAGACTTGGCCCGAAATTATGCCTTTTTTAATTACAAACTCCTTGCCCACACTAACCCACTAGTGCGTAACCTTTCATCCCAAACTATTCCTGATAATCCTCCTAGACGTCTTAAAAGAAGATGACCGCGGGACTTCCTAACACAGAAGTCTTCGAAGTGTTACCAACGGGTAGCCCCTTCTCACGCGATTATCAAGTATTTTTATACAACTGTATTCTTATACAGTTGTAAATTTTTGTAAATAAAAAAAAGTTGTTCCGATTGTGCTTGAAACCTTCAGGTGATGCATGGAATTCCTAATGATAGAAAAACTGTTTATAACTCGCATGGACGATTACTGTTTAAAATTATTGCTGAAAAAAAAATTGGTCTACTCTTTTAATAAAAATTATACATTTAGACGAACTATGATACCCATTTAAAATTCAACTTTGGATTTGATTCAACAAGTATGTACATTATAAATATGTAAGTTTATTATTTAAAAAAAAATATCTTTTGTTTTCATTTCTCCACCAGGGCTGTGTTATCAAGTTAAGTAGTTTGCGGAATAAGAACTATCTGGATCATATTGGTCTTGTGGCAACTTATTAGATTCCAAGACACGCAGTCCCTTTCAAAGGGACTGATCCCGCAGAAGGAACTGGCAGATAGTTTTTAAGATGTTTCTTTAAAAAAATAAAATAAACAACAACAATAATTTTTTTCTGTTTGAATAAAGTTTAAACTTTATGGTTTTATGATGGCATTCATTAAGAAGTAGTGCCTCATGTAGCAACTGTAATTGCAACTATTTCCATTTTTTTGGAATATTCATAAAGTTTTCTTTAGTAAAATCCTTTCTAGCCCTCTTTAGAATTTCAAACGTAGGAGGAACCTGCTAACGAAAATTCCTTTTTTCCTGCACATGCTCGAATGGATAATGGTCCAGACTTCTTGCTGGCCACACTGGGTTGCGGATACTTGATGTTTTCAGTTAGTCAGAAACACATGTTGCCATATGGGGCCGAACATTATCATACTTAAGCAATGATTAAGCATAAATCATAGGCATATAAGGGATTGCATGATCTTGTGAACTCATCTCAGCATACATTTTAGCATTCAAGGTTCCTCCTTGGACTGAGAACAGCTCAGTACACAACTCCAAGAAATGTCCATCTCGAACATGGTAGAGTCGCCTTCAAATGCTTCAGTTTCTGACTCTGTACTGTCCTGCAGGTCTTCTCCATACTCTTATATGGTCAGGTGGACTGTTAAAGAAAGCTCTCGTCTCGTTAGTGAATCTTTCCATTCCTGCTCAGTCCAAGATTGGTGTTCTCTAGCAAATCTTAGTCTCTATTCAAGGTGTTCAACTGTAAGAAGGAGCTTTTTCGCAGGTTTTCTTGAGCTGAGGTTTGATTATCTCAGTCTTCTTCCAACGGTTGATTGTTAGATTGATATCCTCTAATCAAGTTTCTAATGCCAGAAGCTGTTGAATTTAGCTTCCTGAGTGCTTGCATATAAGAGTAAATATTCTTTTGGTTGACCGTAGATATACTAAAGGAAGAAGGTGGTCAGGGGGTGCGGTCAAAACCTAACACTTTAATATGTAATACTTATTTATTTTATGCCAACGTTTCGGCCTAAGTTTTAGGCCATCATCAGGGCTAAAAGAAAAAAAAAATACCAGCATTGAAAACGACAGAGGCAGTACCTGTAACAGTAAAAAATGATAAAAACAGAAATAACAAGAAAGATAAAAAAAGTATGTAGTATAAAAAGAAAATGATGACACTATAGTATATTGTAAAAAATGAAAGCGTAAAGTGAAAAGAGTGAAGGAATGTTTATGAATTACATGAACTTTATTATGAATGAAATGTATATGTATATCATTCATGTAATGTATTATGTAATGTATATCATTACAGTTATGTAATGTATATTATTCATGATTATGAATGAAATGTACTTTATGTGCATTTATATTTTATGTGCATTATACTGTGTCATCTTTTTCTTTATATATATATATATATATATATATATATATATATATATATATATATATATATATATATATTTCATACTTTTTTACGGACCTCCCGACCAACTTCTTCCTTAATATTCTTACTGAATTATCGTGGTTTAAACAACCTGAGTTGTTGATATTACTGATATTAATAAAATAAATAAAATTATATTAATAATTAATATAATAAAACACAGAATACAGAGAAAAGAGAAAATTTGATGTACTGAGAAACAAAAGGTAAAAACAGATTTAAAGTGAAATTGAAATCAGCCAAGAAAATTTTTTTTTTTTTCGTTTGTGGGCAACAGAGAAACAATAATATGATTTATCCTTAATGTCTCTCACATAACTAATCCTATTACTATTGATAAAATAAAGCATGGGTTAGGTTTCATAACTAAAAAAAATCTTAAGATTTATTGGTGCTGCGATTTATTGGAGGGGGAGTGTCCTGAGAATTCTCAGGTGATAAATTTTGTAAAATATGGAGCCATCTGTCAGCAAATATATGACATTTTTTTCCAGTCTGGTGTATTTGCAATTATTTTTATATTATCACTATACCTTTAAAGAGTTTGTTCATGTTTACATTTAGAATATTTAATGATTATGCAACTTCCACAAAATTTGGTAGTTTCCTCAATGTTTCGTCTATCCTTCATTGTTTAATCTAATTTAATAACTTTCCGACTTATAATGACTCAAGAAGGAGTATTTTAGCGCCTCTGTGAGTTTTAAAGGAACTATACTATCGGAACCGCGTAATATGTTAAATGTTAGATTAAACAGTAGGACTCCTGGTAAACAACTTAGGGCGTAGGACAGTTCATTTGAATTCAAAGACTGTCCTATCGAGCCTATGTATATCTTAACAATTCCTCTCTTTCCTTTAAAAAACTGAGAGTTGATTTGTTTCATAACTTCTTTTCTGTTCTTTGTTAAACTTATTAAAAATGCTCTCGGAGACACCTACCTATCTAAGCTAGTGTGCTTGGAGGTACACCACAGGTGTAGCTAATCTTATGCTTTTGTTTTCTTTTTGATTTTTTCTAATTCTTAGTATTTCTTTTTCTGAAAATTTCTAGGGAGATCTAATTCCCCTTTCCCCCTGGAGATACCTATCTACGCCCATGATCATCGTTCTTTCCAATGGTTCCAAACTGCCAGTCCTCTTCACCCAGAAGAATATTCTTCATAAGATGACATCTTATATTAGCTGATATTTTATAGTTGTTTCCAAAATGTGGGCATTGTTATAGAGTCTGGTTTAACGTTCTAGTTCTCTCCGTCTACAATTGTCGGAGGGGGTGAAAACGTTTCAAATAATTGTCGTCTGTTCATGTTTAGTCAGTAATTATGGAAGTTCTTCATGTATAATATTGAGTTTTTTATTGTTTGCGATTGTGATGTCGTGGCTAAATAAATGGATTTTGACACTTTTATTGTTTCTTGCCAATGAGTGTTATAGTCTCTAATCGCAATCTTTACTTATACACACCTCCAACTTAATTAATAAGCGAAATACACGCTAAACTATCATTTCATGAAATATTCTTGTAATGGGAGGAAACAGAAATAAAAATGGAAAAAGTTTAAAAGCTATATATTTAGTTCTTAAATTATTTATTTCGATTTATTTCGGTATTTAGCATATCAGAAAGCATATATACATGCATTTTTTATTTTATTTTTTAATTATTTATTCATCTATGTGCTTTTATCTTCCTTCTTGGCCCTTCATATATTTCATTATTTTACAATAAAATATATTTTTTAAAATAAATAAATAAAAGATGTATACATATATATAAGTACATGCACGGTTTATCTAGATTGTTATGGTAATGTATGAAGCAGCACACCAGAGCCGCTGTATGGACAGTGTATATCAGTTGTATGGCCCCTCATTGTACCATAATACTCTAATCAACCGACAAACTTTATCACCACCCTCCCCAATAAAACTGGATAAGCCGATCGTTCTGGTCAAGTACAGAGATATGAGGCTGCTCTTTCCACATTAGCCAATAACATTTACTGCTTCAGCGAGCACTGGGCCCGCACCTCTCTCAATCTACCTTATCAACTGTCCCCTCTATAGCTTTTCATTCCGCTATAATTACCGTACCAATGAGTCCTCTGTGAATCGTTTCCGCCCTCTCATCGGCTTAATGCATAATGGATGCGGTGAGACAAAAGTCCTCTTCTCCCTCATTTACCCCCAAAAATATAAATAATTAGTTAACCCAGTGTTAACCAACAAAGGTTTAATTGATTATTGAATGTGGATAATACATTATTCTTTGACTGGTTTGAAATCGATGTTATCTTTCAATTCGTTCCATAATTATGAATTATCAAGGGCGGATCCAAGAGAAGGGAAGAGGGAGTGACAATCTAGAAGCCCCGCGACCTTAACAAATTAAATAAATGACTTATGCATTACCGAATTTCCGAATTGGTAGTTCATATTAAAGATAGCCCGCCAAAATTAAATAATAACATAATAAAACCTAATAAAAATCTAAATTAAATAATAGCATTATGCAATGCAGACGAATTCAGTTTACAGCCAAACAACAAAAAGTCTGTTCACCAGGCCCAGTCCGAACCAAGGAGGGACCCACAATTTCGTATCGCCCAGGGCTTTTTGAGGTTTACATCTGCAACTGCCAACGATGAATATAATTATCCCACTAAGGTTAATAAAATTACTTTATGCACGAATTATATGAAAAATTTAAGAAGAATTATATGAATGTATTTTATGTAACGATAAAAATCCATAAAATACCTAATTAAACTGCAATACCGCACTACTGCTAGATATAATTATTTTCATTTACCTGAGAGCCCCGATATACAAGATTCATTTTTCTGGCAGATGATTCAGGGGAAAGAAATGCTATTTCTATAGCAGTTCTCGATTTTCCAATGATATCTAAATCATCTGCATAGCCAAGAATTTGGATTGTCCGATTGAAAATGGTTTCTCTAGTCTGGTCCCAACTTCTCTAACCGCTTTTTCAGACATAAATTAAACAATAAACATGCAAGGGAGTCTCCGTGTCGGACTCCATTAACAACTGAAAAGTATACTTAACCATCATAATTTTAATATTGCTCAACGAAACACAGGGGAGCGAACGGTGCGACCGATTAGGACCTCGCACTCGGAGGGGCCCGTGCCATAGAAAAATTACATAAATGACTAATAAATTATAGACAGATTTATAGTTTTATTATAGACAGATTTTATAGACTCCTCCTTCCTCTTGGGGGGTATTCCATACATCCCAAACCTTCTATAGCCATCCGGCCCTAACCAATGGTGACGCAGCAATATAGTATCGCCCATGACCCCGTTATAGACGAAACATAGTATCGTCAGTAGCATATACAACCTTTATCAGTAAAATCATATTGAATTCAGAAAGCTCCTTCCTTATTGCGAACGTGCTTCTTCAACTTGGTTAACTCAGACGATTCATTTTAATCTGTTGTTTTTTTTAAACCTAGTTTAAACAAATGTACTAAATATTTAAATGGCCAATCTAAGAACTATGTCAAAACTATGCTGAGTGATTACAAGTGAATTATTTTAATTATTTTAATTGAATAATAATAATAGTGGAATGAGCCATTAGGGCTGAAGTAAAAGGTAAAATAATATATGCGCATCAACGATAAAAATTAACAGATAAATTAAATGATAGAAAAATAAGTAAACAGCCAAGATAAAGAAAATAAAAATTAATTATGAACATAAGAAATCGTCTTGAAAACGTTCAGTCCTATGTACACTATTTACATTCTGTCCTAGGTAACTCTGAACCAAGCTTTGCCACATGTGGACGGCAAACAAGACCCCGAGAACAAGGAATCCCCTTTATCATTAAGACTCATCAGATAAATTCCTTTCTGTTTCAAAATATTAAATCAATCTATAAAAGTAATCATTACATATTTACGATTAGTAATTTTAATGCCAAATCTTGTCCAACAGATTAGTCAAAATTTAACCCTTAGTTTAGATTTTTATATTAGGCAAAGGATTTCAAATATATTTCGGGTAAGTATCAATTAAGATTTATGACTGTAACGTAAATGAAGATGATGGATTGCTTGGTATAAATTGAATTAGCTAAGATAAAATTAAAAAAAGTAGGTTGTTTAAGAGTTAATGATAAAAAGGATAGACTGGATCTCCAATTAATATGATCTAATTTCTAATTGTCTTGGAATAATAAAGAAGTAAACGGAATTTTTAATTAATTATAAAAATGATTGTTAAATTATCTATTAGGTAGCATAGACAAATTTTATTTTATTGTATGAGATGAGATCGAAATATGTTTCTGTGGTATGAAACAGGGCCGGATCTTGGATTTTTTCCATGGGCGGCAAGCTTAATTTTGCCGCCCCTTCTTCTCTTCTCCTTCCACAATAAAAAATCAGCAGTTTTATAATTCTATTTTGGTAATATATTACAAAATATATAAAATATCATAGCATCAACAAAAAAAAAAAAAAGAAATATTAAAATGATGAACTTGTACAAATAATAACATTAAAAGTTCACTTCCCGACCTTTTTTTGCAGAAAAATGTTTATGATCTCATAGTTTATGGAAGTACCTAGCTCGTTTGCGCATTATGGAGATTATAATCAGATTTGTTAACCTTTGTTGATCAATCATCCTCATTAAATAACTTTTAATCAGTTTCAGCTTGCTAAACTCCTTTCTCCAGGAGAAACAGAAACTGGGATGGCGAGGAATATTCTTAAGGCAGTTGTAAGATTGGGATACACCTCTTCCAGTTTATTTTTAAAAATTGAACTTAATGTGGATGATTCAGTAGCACCTTCCTCTCTCTATTGCCAGCGCATGGTGTATGCAACTGTCAATTTCAAAAAGAAATTATTCCTTTAAAGGTCTTATCAGCCAATTCGGTAGCTTTGATTTTTGAAACTTCAGTTTTTGAATCTGGAAACCAATTTTTAAAAAAACTTAGGGCTAGTGTATACCAGCTGCAACAGAAATCGGAATTGTATAGAAACAGAAGGAAATCGAAAACAACCGAGAGAGTCTGATATGACCCACTCCATAAAATTAATAGGTAGAGTTTTATTGTTGTTATCTATCGCTTGTTAAACTGTAGTATTCCACTTACACATAATTTTCAAAATAGCTTTTCACACGAAATGTTGAGGATTTACTATTATAAAATAATATTAAAACAAAACACATAGGAAGAGGTGGTAATATCGTCCTTACCATGTCCAACTATGGAATGTGAAAAAATGCGGTGTTCATATTCGTCACATTGAAACGCACTAATTGAGGTACGCATTGCACGTGGTCTTGAATTCCTAATCTTCAAGTGTCGACTCCTTGTGTAAAGGACTCCTTGTGCTTTAAAGTAGCACACGCACCTAGTGTGTTTAAAAGTAATGAATATGAAAATCGCATTTTAATGATATATTTGATATGGTATGATACATTCTTCCTGTTCGTGGCTATTCTGCATTCCTCATCGGACCATGGTGACTTAGGTTTCTTTTCGTGTGGTCCTAATACTTATTCAGCTGCTTCCATTATTGCTTTATGGCAGTTTGATACCTTTCAATGTCCTGACCAGCATCGCAGCTTCTAAGGCGTAGTTTAGAATCAAGTGCTTCAACAAAGTTATATTGGATCTCTGTATCTTTCAACTTTCTCAGATTGAAGCTTTATCAGATCTCTACAGCTTCGGGATTCCTTATTGAGCAGATCTTGCCAGTTATATGTGTTATGCTCAGAAAGTCCGAATCTAAATTGGCTTCCCTGAATATTCTCACATTCCGATTGCTTCTACGGCGTCTTCCTATAAGAATATGGTTAATCTGGTTTACCACTGAGCCGGTCGGGTGACATTCAAGTACCTTTGTGGATATTCTTATGCGGATACAGAGTGCTACCCACAACTATATTTTTGGATGCCGCGAAATTAATTAGCCTTTGTCCATTAGCGTTGGTTGCATCATGAAGGTTGTGTTTTCCTATTATCCGCTGATATACTGCTTATTTTCCCAACTTGGCATAAAGTCTCCAGCTATTACTTTTATCTCATACCTTAGGCGTGCATCCAGAGCCCTTTCTAGAAATTCATAAAAGATGTCCTTTTCTCCTTCATCAGACACTTCTGTAGGTGCATGCACACTTAGGAGGCTATAATCTTAAAACTTTCCACGTCCCCTTATGAGGCAGATTCTTGTGTTTACTGGTTTAAACCCTATTATCATCTGCCTGTACTTTTCCTTTACAACGAATCCTGTGGCAAATTCATGTAAACAGTTGTCATGAGAGACTGTAGTAGATGTAGTCTTGGCGCCTTTTTTCAAGAATCCCTTGACTAGTCTAGCTGATCTCCTGGATAGCGCCTGCGTCACTCTTGTGTTTGTCCAACTGATCTAAGAGCAGGTTTAATGCTCCGGGTCAATACGTTCCAATATCCAAAGTTAAAAATCCTATGGGGGCTGCCGGGTTACTTTTAAGACTGATCACATCCGAGACTAGTTTGGGTTTCACGATAGTTGTTGTTTAAAGGAGGGAGAGTTATTCACCCTCACTCCGAACCCTAATCTGCTGATGGGGCTGCCATCTCTATGAATACAAACCTGCACCTCTATCCGGGTTTGGCTACCAAGGGAAGATCATCCTAGGGAGTGTACTGCATATGACCTTGTGTAGAGTGTTCTGAGTTTGTGTACTGTATGTTTGTTAGTGTCCTGTTCCCCCAACCTGGAGGGTTAGTGGCTGACTGTAGTACAATAAACGGGTGATGGGGTCGCCACTTCCCTAAGCCTAAAATAATGTGTATTAGGGTTGGAATATCGACACGCGATATATCGATGTATCGGAGTTGAAAAACCGATATATTATATCGACATCTTAACATCCGATATAACGATATTTTACAACGATATATCGATCACACCATGCTAAACTATATTACAGTTACAGAAACTCGGCAATTCATATCCCAGTAATTCGTATAGATTTTCTTGTCTCATGAAAGTCTCCTTTTATTTCGTATAAAACACTGTAATCTGGTTCCCCCGATAATTCGTATTTATTTTCGTCTTCCAAGTAATGAAAACGCCTTATACTTCGAAATTTCCAAATAAAAAATCTGGTTAACACTTAATCTTTTCAAGAGGAGAGGTGAGTGAGTGAGAGAGGAATCGTTTCTATGAATTTCGGGAAGGGTAACCCTTTTTTTTTTCTATTCAGTTCTCTTTAAATAAAATTGTAAGAAAACCTGTAATCATACTGTTAGCCGACAACATTGATTGATCTGAAAAATTAAGTTCGCTCATGACTGGCAAATCCGCGAATGCAAGGTGTTTTATAAACAAAAACTTTACCGAACGCCTATCGTGCAAACACAAAAGTAGGCATCGTAAGTGAATAATTGAAATTTTCAACGAATGGGTACAGATATGGATTAAAAAACAGCGAAAATTGTCAACTGTTTATTGATAATTGTACGGCCCACAGCAGTACCACATCACTCAGCGATGTTTATTTTCTGTTTTTGCCTCCCAGCGCAACCTCTAAGCTGCAATCTTTAAACTTGGCCATAATTAAACGATTTTAGACATTTAACGCAAGGAAGTAGTGATGCAACTCTTAGAAAGCATCAAGGATGGAAATTATCCATCTCAAAATTAAGAACTCCCATGACTTTTCGAGATTTCACCTATTTTGACGAAGTATTAGCAGTAGCTTGTAAGATGTGTAGAAGTGAATGCTGCTGAGTTTATTTCAAGTATTATTTATGTAAGCTCTTTAAAATTATATTAAAAAGATAATTATCATAGGACGGTAGGGGAATGTTGGTTGTGTGATGTGCGCCAAATTTTTTATTTCAGAATTACACATGGTTGAATAATAGTTATATACATTAATATTTGGTCAGATGTTTTCATTTAAATTTTATAATAGAACCAATAAAAGGAAATAATGTAAATCAGAAATGTGATAAATAATTACAAAAAATTTACATTTATTATTAGCCAACGCCCACTCTTGGCTCTTGAGCCATTTTGTGGCGTGCTGACCAGTATATACGAGCTTATGTGAAGATAGGGGTCTTCCTCGTCTTCTTGCGAGTGGTCCAGTGTTCTTCGGGCTCTCAGATGATCTGCATCCATCGCTTCATGGCCACAGAGTTGATTGACATGCTAGAGAGTTCAGAACCAGAAATTCAGTCCCGCATCTAGTGTGTTAATGTGGATAAGGTCATTAAGACTATATTTACAATAAAACACAAAAAAATTTCAACGAATGGGTACAGATATGGATTAAAAAACAGCGAAAATTGTCAACTGTTTATTGTACGGTCCACAATAGTACCACATCACTCAGCGATGTTTATTTTCTGTTTTTGCCTCCCAGCGCAACATCTAAGCTGCAATCTCTAAACTTGGCCATAATTAAACGATTTTAGACATTTAATGCAAGGAAGTAGTGATGCAACTCTTAGAAAGCATCAAGGATGGAAATTATCCATCTCAAAATTAAGAACTCCCATGACTTTTCGAGATTTCACCTATTTTGACGAAGTATTAGCAGTAGCTTGTATTCTAACTGACGGGGAAATTTCGACACCGTAAGAAAAGGAGATCAAGAAGAAATTGATGTGCCGACGACTAGTTCTAAAATGGCGAAATAATGCATCTACAATGTGTCATTTCTTAGCAAAATCGGATGTTTGTGTAAACGTATTTTCTATAATCTTGTTATTTCCTATTTTTTACCGCCGATTATTGGAAATCTCGATAATTTGCATATCTCGATAATTCATATTTACCTTTCGAACCCTTGACCATAAGAATTATCGAGATTCTCCTGTATTTTATTTTAACAATTTCCTTTATTCCGTAAAACTCCAGAATCGTCACCCCAAAATGGCGGAGGTCTAGATTTTTAAGATCAGCCAGGTCCTAAAAATCTAGATGTCCTCCATGTTGAGGTTACCATTCTGGAGTTTTAGTAAATATAACAATGAACAATATTTAATTACCAAACAATAATTAGTAGATAAGATTTACATACAAATAATGTTGATTAATCCTATATATAAAGAAAAATTGATGATTTATATAAATGATGATGGTATTGAGATGTATATCAAATAAATTACATGCTTTTAGATGAATGTTTTGAGAATGCACAATATAGTCGGAAGAGTTATCAGATAAATAAAAATTTGAGAAGTTTGAAGGTTTTATTATTGAAAAACTTCTAGAAGAGTATAATATATCAAATATGGCTAAAAGTCTTCAAAATAAAAATATGTTACAATATTTTCTTTTCTTTGAAGTATAATTCTTTTCTATCTTTTTTATAATGATTCATGGCTAATAAAAATATTGTTTTATAAATAAAAATCATTATATTATTTCATAACCTTCTTCACAGTTTAATAATATTAATAGTATTTAATAATACTCATTTGATGCACTTTCTTTGCTTTTTCATCCATTTCCTTTCGATATATCGATATTTTTCTAGCGATTATCGATAGATATCGATATTTGGTTTTGCGATATATCAAAATATCGAATTTCGATATTTTCCTTTCAATCTTCCAACCCTAATGTGTATATAATTTGAAGCTTACAGTCGAAAGATATAAACGATTATACAAAAAAAAAAAAAGTACAATTATTCAATAATACTTTTTCATAACTATTACAGAATATACTTATTTAAGAAGATAATAAGAATTTAAAGAGATATAGAAATAATATGGCACTATTAATGCATTGTGGAATAATATAAATTACTCAGAAAAAAAATACTGCAATATTTTTAATTAGAAAAAAATATGTTTTTTCTCACAAATTTGCTAGGTTAAATGACAAAACCAGTCAATCCATTTCTGTCTCGAAAATACCGACAAGATTCTAATCAAAATCCTAGGGATCATTTCAATAAGATGGGGCTATTAAAGCGATAAAAATACTCTAGAAACAGTATTTCTGGGTGTTTCATAAAACATTAGGATAACATTTTCCCTAGTAAATGTAATTATTATAGTTATTTTTCTTTTTGAGGATTCAAATATATTGTTTAAAAAAGAAAGCAGGTAATAGAAATTAAAATTATTGAAAATCAAGCTATGAGATAAGCACATAATAAGTAATAACTTTTTTGTACAAAATTATTAAAAATAAAATAATGAAAATTTGTATTATATTTTGTTATTTCCCATTTTTATATAATTCTCTAATTTATAGCAGTTATGATGATACTGTTGCGCTGAACCGTCACCTTTAAATATAAAACAAAACTTGTTGTTTCGTGCTTTATGTCTATTTGCCTGATTCCTAGACTAATATATGATTAGTTTTTCTTTTACTTTTTCCTCTTCGAGATCACTTTTTATAAAATCAGACTTATAATTGAAGAGCGAAGTGGAAGAACATTTTATGCGAAATATTAGTAAAAATTTCACTTGGAAGAATATAACATATACTGTTTTTTTACTTCCTTGTACGCAGTAAAGGAAGTATTGTAATAGCGAAAATTTTCGGTTTTCAGGTTTCAACGGAAATATCCATTTTGACCATCTCTGAATCCATTTTGATTAGTTTCATCGTGGCGTCTGTACGTATGTTCGTACGTATCTCGCATAACTCAAAAACGGTGAAGAAAGTTAAAATTTCATATTTAGAATTATTATGTAATTTTTAGTTGTGAATCTCCTTTTCTGGTCACTGCCTAATCACCAGAAGTGGTACTTTACTTCAAGGTCAGTTCTGATTTTCATCAAAAATCATGTAAAAATATAATGCAAAACTTCTCAAATTTGGTATCTAAAACTTCCATACTAGTATAAACAACATAATAAATTTTGATAAACCTTGGGAAACCGGAAGTTGTACTTTACTTAAAGGTCATATTAGACTTTCATCAAAAAGTATATTAAAATATAATGTAAAACATCTCAAATTTGGTAAATTAGAACCTTACATCAATATGAGTGATATAATAGATTTTGGTTGAAATTGAAGATCCGAAACAGGTACTTTCCTTGAAGGTCATAAGAAATTACATCAAAAGGATGACATTTATTACAGTGATCATATGTTTCGGTGATAAAGGTTTTTAACGCGATTTTTATTCCACCCTAATTTGGGACATTGAAATGAAAATATCGAAATTCGATATTTTGATATATCGCAAAACCAAATATCGATATCCACCGATAATCGCTAGAAAAATATCGATATATCGAAAGGAAATGGATGAAAAAGCAAAGAATGTGCATCAAATGAGTATTATTAAATACTATTAATATTATTAAACTGTGAAGAAGGTTATGAAATAATATAATGATTTTTATTTATAAAACAATATTTTTATTAGCCATGAATCATTATAAACAAGATAGAAAAGAATTATACTTCAAAGAAAAGAAAATATTGTAACATATTTTTATTTTGAAGACTTTTAGCCATATTTGATATATTATACTCTTCTAGAAGTTTTTCAATAATAAAACCTTCAAACTTCTCAAATTTTTATTTATCTGATAACTCTTCCGACTATATTGTGCATTCTCAAAACATTCATCTAAAAGCATGTAATTTATTTGATATACATCTCAATGCCATCATCATTTATATAAATCATCAATTTTTCTTTATATATAGGATTAATCAACATTATTTGTATGTAAATCTTATCTACTAATTATTGTTTGGTAATTAAATATTGTTCATTGTTATATTTACTAAAACTCCAGAATGGTAACCTCAACATGGAAGACATCTAGATTTTTAGGACCTGGCTGATCTTAAAAATCTAGACCTCCGCCATTTTGGGTTGACGATTCTGGAGTTTTACGGAATAAAGGAAATTGTTAAAATAAAATATAGGAGAATCTCGATAATTCTTATGGTCAAGGGTTCGAAAGGTAAATATGAATTATCGAGATATGCAAATTATCGAGATTTCCAATAATCGGCGGTAAAAAATAGGAAATAACAAGATTATAGAAAATACGTTTACACAAACATCCGATTTTGCTAAGAAATGACACATTGTAGATGCATTATTTCGCCATTTTAGAACTAGTCGTCGGCACATCAATTTCTTCTTGATCTCCTTTTCTTACGGTGTCGAAATTTCCCCGTCAGTTAGAATACAAGCTACTGCTAATACTTCGTCAAAATAGGTGAAATCTCGAAAAGTCATGGGAGTTCTTAATTTTGAGATGGATAATTTTAATATAATTTTAAAGAGCTTACATAAATAATACTTGAAATAAACTCAGCAGCATTCACTTCTACACATCTCCCACATAAGCAAAATAAAATCGATTTGAAACAATTATAGTACAACAATTCTGTACACTACCTATATATCTACCTACACATCTTCTCCCACATAAGCAAAATAAAATAGATTTGAAACAATTATAGTACAACAATTCTGTACACTACCTATATATTTTAAGTTTGTCAAGTTGAAAATTAATTTTAAAAGTTTCGGTTTAGTTTTCAAGGAAACATTTTGTTTCCATTAAATAATATAAAAGTAGAAATTATTATGCAAATTTGTACTTTTGTATTCTTACATTACATTATTACAGAGCATTTTGTTGACAACAGATTGGCGGATTGGTGGGAGGAGGTTCTGTCCCATCCGTCTCCTTTTGGTTGCGCTTGGTTATCCATCTATGATCTTGTAGTCCTCATAATGTACGCTGAATTATTGCTAATTCCGGTCCGATTTTTAGGATTCTTTTTTGTTTTTTAGATAAATTGATTACCTTTCATACATTTATATACATTATTTACTATAAAAAGCATGCTTTTTAAGTTATGCACAAATAAAATATTCTTTACATCATAACCTTTTTTCCTGCATTTTCTTGTTGATACATTACATATATGAAAAGTTAAGGAGCTTTAAGGAGAATACATTTGGCAAGTTTCATCAAAATCATTAAAGCCGTTTACGAGAAAATTAAAATCCATGATATAATTGCCACTTTCTGTTAGTCCGATGCGCTGTATCTTTGCTAAAACTGGTCTGTTTTTGATGGTTCTTTTGTTTTTAGATAATTTAATCACCTTTTATACAACTCTATACAAAATTTACCATAAAATGCGTACTTCTTAAGTTATACGCAATTATAAAATAATGTAAAATCGATTATATAAAGTGAAACTTCCGAGTAGTAGATTTTGACGAAAAAGTCGTTGTAACTGTAACATCACATGCATGTGCCTTCCTTAAATACGTAATTTCGTTTTTCGTACAACTTTTCGTTTTTGAGCTGGACATACAGGCACGAATACACAGACACACAGACCATTTTGCGAGACTTGATTATTTGAACGTGGAAGTTGATTCAGGAGACCTTAAAGTGTGTATTTCCGTTGAAAACTCGAATTCAAAAATTTTCACGATCGCAATACTTCCTCTTACTCTTTCATATATACTCGTATGTTAGGGAGAGTAAAAATGAAATACACCTTTGCAAGTTCACAGTAGAGACAAATCTATTTAGGCAAAATAAATAGACAATCAAAGCTATATATAAACTATTTCCAATTAATGAATAAAATACAATCAATCAATCGGCGCGACAACCCATTAATGGGCCCTGGCCTCCTCAAGCAGCTTCCGCCAGTTCGTTCGGTGAAGTGCAGCTGTCCTCCAATTCCGAACACCAAGCAGGGTCCTTGAATACTCTCCAAAACCTAACAGCGTCTTATTTCAGTGGCTCTAGAAATTAAACCACTTCATAAATGACGACGCATTACAAAATAGCATCTGTTGGCTGATATTCTCCTCCTTATCTCAGACAAAACATCATTATTTGTATTCACTTGTGATTCTATGTACACAAATTCGTCGACTCGTTCAAAAGAATATGGCCCAAACTGGACCGTTATTTCATGGGAATCTCTTGTTTGACCAACCACCATGTATTTAGTTTTTGAGGAATTGACAGCCAGCCCCAGCTTCTTAGCAGCATCCTCGAGAGCAAGGAATGCTTCTTCTACAGCAGCTTTTGATCTTCCTGCAATGTCAAGGTCATCTGCGTAACCCAGGATTTGTACCATGCGGTTGAGTATTGTGCCGCTAGTCTGGATCTTTGACTCCCTGACATCCTTTTCCAGACCAATGTTGAAAAGGAGACAGACGAGGGAATGTCCTTGTGTAACACCATTATCTGGGATAATGGTGTTTTATTCCAGGCTGTCGGGATCACTGCACTAGTCAAAATCATAATAACTAGGTTGTATAACATCTTCAGAAGTTCATTCCCACCTTTCTTAAATAATTCAGGCGGCAATTCATCGACGCCGGGTGCCTTGTTGTCCTTT
This sequence comes from Rhaphigaster nebulosa, assembly GCA_948150685.1. Taxonomy (NCBI): domain Eukaryota; kingdom Metazoa; phylum Arthropoda; class Insecta; order Hemiptera; family Pentatomidae; genus Rhaphigaster; species Rhaphigaster nebulosa. The sequence goes on along the minus strand of OX411306.1, from coordinate 99,135,785 downwards.
AACTTGTTTAATGCTTCAGAGAGTTCGTCTTCATCTGGGGGCTCGATTTCATATTCAGGAGTTCTCGTAAGATCAATAGCTTCCTGATGTTGGTCCTGTCCCTGATTAAGCAGCTGGTCGAAGTGGCTGTTCCATCTTGATAGTATCTCTGTATTCTCATTTAACAGGGATCCATCCGAATCCCTGCATGACGTGAGTCCGGGGCTTGAATGGTTTTCGGCCGCTGTTCATTTTTTGGTAACGACACTCGTTAGAGCTCTTCAGTCCCCCAATTGCCTCCTGTTCTTTATTTTCCCAAGCTCTTTTCTTCTGTCGATGTGTGCGCTTTTCTTCCCTAGTTATCAACCAAGGCTCGAGTGTGTCTATTTTGATCCTATACACCCCATTTTTCATTTGGGTGACTTGGCTACCCTTTTCATCAAACAAAGGCGATCTTCTCTCTACCTGATGAGGACCAATTGTTTCTGCTGCTGTCTCAAACATTGTTTTATGAACAGCCATTCACATCCCATTAACATCCGTATCTATTGCAGATGATCTATTGGCTATTTTTTCATTAATTTTATTAGCGTGTCTTCCGCATGCTTCGGGTTCTTTAAGTTTCTATTTGTCGAATTTTTTGCTTCTTTGCCCACGCTTTGTCTTTACTGTCGGGATCCTGGCTCTCACTTTGGCTAGAGTTAGAAAATGGTCTGAATCTACATTTGCTCCACGGTATGTTCTTACATCTAGGAGGTTTGGCCTATGTCTGGCACTAATTAGAAAATGATCGATTTGATTACTGTATTACCATCAGGGGACGTCTAGGCACCCAGATGACCCTAAGTCACCAGCAAATATTTCAATTTCAGATCGGGGACACCTTCTAATTGTATTTTTCAATAGGTCATAGTATTCCTCCTTAGCTAACTCATCTGAAGTTTGAGTAGGGCATGGCAGCTGAACAGTGTGTAGTTGAAGAATTTCCTCTTTATCCTAAATATGCTTAATAGTGGGCTTAAAGGCTTGAAGTCTATGACTAGCTGTTTAAACTTTTTTGAAACGACGAACCTAGTTCCAAAGAGATGTTTTTTCTCATCACAACTGTAGTATGTAGTGTGGTTTTTCTTGTCAATGGATTACTGTCTGGTCCATCGGATCTCTTGAAGGACGGTGATGTCGATCTTGTATCGGTCAATTTCATCTAAGAGCAGTTTTGTTGATCCGGGTCTATATAGTGTTAAAGCATTCCATGATCCTAAGGTGAAGTCCAAATGACGGGTGCTATGTATTTTCCTAGTAGACAATCCGGCTAATTGATATTGATGTCTCGTAATAAGGTGTGAATAGGGGAAATGGGTTATCAGCCCATTGCCTTGATTCAGATGGAGGGGCTGCCTCCTCAGAGCGCACTGACGCGCTCCTCTGCCTGAGGCGGATACATAGGAGAGGGGAAGCTAGGGTGTGTACTGTGAGTGATCTTGGTCTGTAGTGTGCGGTTGAGTGTAGTGTGCCGTTATTAGTGTGCATGTGTGAGTGTCAGAGTACTGTCTCCCAACCTGGAGGGCCAATGGGTATTTGCGGTACAACGACCGGGCGATGGGAAATAAAATACAAACATAACAAAAAACGTATTCAATAACGATATTGAATAACGAAATCTGAAAGCCCTTTTCTTTACGGAAAAACAAACCTATTTAGGCAAAATGCAATAGAAAATTAAAACTATATGCATCTTCAAAGTAAACTAATGACAAGTTTTACTTGTTTTTAATATTTTTAAATTTAATATTTGTAAATAACGCAAAGCCATGGACCAATAAAAAGAAAAAAGAAGTTGCTATTGCCATGATGGTGTACAGTATTCGTCAAAATAAAAATTGTTTCTTGATTCTTCAAGAGTAATAGAGCTTTTAAATTTTATATGTTCGTTTATTGTTTTGTTCGTATTTTATCCATTAGTTTTTACTAATGAATAAAATACGAACAAAACAATAAACGAACATATAAAATTTAAAAGCTCTATTACTCTTGAAGAATCAAGAAACAATTTTTATTTTGACGAATACTGTACACCATCAATAGCAACTTCCAATAGCAACTTGGCAATAACAACTTCTTTTTTCTTTTTATTGGTCCATGGCTTTGCGTTATTATAAATATTAGCACAAAAACAAATTTTAACATTATAAAATAAGTATAGAACAGTGAAACATATTAGAATCGACAATTTCACTTTAATAAATAGAATATTCCTTAAAATAATGAAAATATAAAACATTTTAGAGTTAAATCGTTCAAATAGATGAGCTTTTCTTTGACTACATGTAAGTTAACAATACATATCACTTAAAATAGTCATTGTGTATTCCATATTTGATGTTTAAATTGTAATTAAAAAGTTATCTTTAACAATAATAACCGTTAATTAAAGATGAGCTTCAAAAATTAATTTAAAAAGAACGGCTTTACTGATTTTCGGACGAAGCAAACTGCTGGGCTGCTACTGAATATGCGACTTGAAGTCAACTGAATTTAGCTGATACTACCTGAAGAAAAAAAAGAAATTCCCAATAAGTAAGGAGCGATGAAACCAATGACTTTACCTGCGTGCCCACACATGGGGAAAAAAGCTTAATAAAATTACTTAAAAATCTCAAAAAGAAATATAAAATATTTATTTAATATCGAGTTAATCAATTGATACGGAACGCCTTCATTCTGACTGACGCAGCTCAAACAGTTTCTGCAGTGGTTCCTCTGGATTGGGCTGTGAGGCGGAGAGGGGGCTAGATTTCGGTTTGGTTGGGATAGTCTGCTAGGATTCCTTCGTTTTCACACAACAGTCGTGCTCCATCCAGCTCGGCACTCGGGTGCAAGAACATTTTACAACAGTTAAGTCAGCTTAAAAATTAGCTGTGTTTCATTTCCAGTTCTGTTACTTTAAGTTATTTATTTTCACTTTAACAAAAAACTTGTTAAAAAGAAAAAAATGACTTTTGTTTAATTACAAATTACTCCCAAATAAAAATTACATTGCCTACAATTAGACCTTTTAATTGCCAGCTTTACTCGACTTAGCCGGTGTAGTAGAACCAAAAAAACTGAAGGCATCCCTACTTGGGAAGGGCGTTTTATGTCGTATTTTTGAGTTGGTTGCTACAAAGATTATTAGTGTGAACCCCCGTTTCCACTATCCAGGAACCGCCACGAAAGGCTTGACCATGAAAGGCTTTGTTAAACCAAATTATGGCCATGATAATTCAGTTTGAGCAGAAAAAAATCGAGAGCATAAAGCTCTTGCACTTGAGTTAAAAGACATGTTTCGGCCCGATTAAGCATATGTAAAGCAATGTGATCTCCATCTATGGACTCATACCAGTGTCTAACGTGCAAACTATGCTAAAAACTGCAATGATAGTCAAAAGGTTTCCTAATATTCAATAGGATAATAAAAAAAATTAAAGATATTTTATTAAAGATTTAAATTTTAAAAAGCTGATAAATAATAATAAATATAGTAAAAGTTTGATAAAAATGTCTTCAGAATAAAACGATTGATACATGAAAAATAATATAATTTTCGCATCTCATTTTAGATGAAAGTATAATTTCCGTAATTTTTGAGGTGCAATATTTCACATGTATTCAAAGGTTTTCTCTCACTAAGTCTAACCCTGAAAAATGGTTTCAACTAAGAGCTTGAAAAAACAAAAAAGTATTTCTTCGAAAATGAAGTAGTGAAATTTCAATCTTTTAATTTTGGCCATAGACAAAACTTATGCAGTATTGTGGTAAAAAAAAAATTGATGAACGGTAAAAATTTATATTAAAACCGAATTTTCGCATCAGTAAGGGAAGTTCTGACTTGGACTTAAAATGAAATAACAGCAAGAAGAAAATAAACAATGTAGTGGCCACTGGCAAATATGGTGTCCTAAGGCAAATTTTATTTATATGTATTAGCCAATAAATTCCTCTTGTTTCAAGAACCAATAATTGCTTATCAATAAAATTGTTTCTTTCATTTGATAAAAGCCACTTCAGGATCCAATTCATCTTAGGTATTGAGAAATGATCCATCTTCTTAATTGATAGAATTGTAATTGATTCTGATATATAAATATTTAATGCATTAAACTACTTGAATATTTTTGCTTAATTGTTTTGTTCATGTTGTCCCTTAAAGTAATATTATATTATTATTATATAATATTATTTATTTTATTTATTATTATTTTTATAATGTTTTATATTTTTATAATGCAGAAACCACTGCTCATGTAAAGGGTAACTGTCCAAACAAAGTATTCCTTGCTAAACGCCCTCACAATAATATAAAGAAGGAAATAGCCGAACTGCTGGGTAAGAAACTTTATAATTTTTTCAAGAAGTGTATTGCTTAGATATGGAAGGCTTAACAAGGTTTGTTGACATTCTAGGATGATCTGGATTCAGTTACGTTAAGATACAAGCAGAGAAAGAGGACATTTGTATAAAATGCATTCCTTATTTACGAGAAAAATTTAGCGGGAAATTTGGGGAAAGTGGGTCTTCGGTAAAAGGGCTTTGTTTCGAACCGTTGGCGAACCGTCTCTCTTACAACAAGTAGTTTTTTGGAGAAGCCGGGTGTTGAAAAGAACCAATTACAGAGCACGTAGGAAACCATTATTCTAGATTCACCAGGAATCGTGCATCATCATCTATATTAAGCTTAGGCTTGGGCAAAAAATGGAGAAAAAGAAAAGAAATTTATATATTACTTTATTTATTTTTTTTTAATATCAGTCTTCAGTTAATATCAGTTCATTAGAAATAGTAGAGCAGCAATTAACAAAACGGAATTACTTGAATTCTGCTTGTACGGTAACAATAAGCAGAAGAATGTTTTAAAAAAAAATTATGATATTATTATGTTATTAATTTATTATTATTACTTTATATAATGTATATATAAGCTAAAATAGTTGCAAAAATATTTTATATATTTATTTTTATTTAGTTGTCTCTATACCCTGAATGAAATAGGAAGTACGACATAGTGACAAACTATCTTTTAAAAACTTTATTAGTTCTGGTATAACACTGAAGTGCTTCAATCTCTCTGAATTGGCCTTAGTTAAGTCATTTCATTCCTGTGTGATGTAATCTTGTCAATAAGAATGTCTTTACTCTTATACTTTAATAATTTTTTCCTTCTTTTATGATGATAAACATATTTATTATAAACAAATACAAGAATTTGACTAATTAAAAATAATTATCCAACCAACTGATTGAAATAGGCTTTAAATAATTGAAGCAACAACTTAATACTTCTTATGTTATCACCAACCCTAATGGGACCAGATATTTTACATTGGTCTGTGAGACATGAGAAAAAAAATGTTTAATTTTTTATTATGAATTAAATGTTGCACATTGATTATATAAAAATGTAAATAATTAATAAACATACAATTCTGTCTAACGTGGGACATTTGTCTGTCTGTTATTAAACAACTGAATTTCTGTCTGGAAAATTAATTTTAGGTTCCTTGATAGCATAACTATATCATATTAAAATTTCAGCTATACTAAAATGGTTTGAAAAAAAAAAATTACTAAAATAGTGTCTTGCACGGATTTAGCGATGACAAAACTGTCTGGCAATTTAAATTTATATTTTTAAAAGTGCATAGAAAATTATGAAAAAGAAATCATTCCGTCTAAAATAACTTAAAAATAACACATTTGTACCAGTAAAAATAGAATGCACAGTAATAAACGGGACTGTTCCACATTTGGGTCCTCCCCAAATTTTGTCTAATATCCAAAACAGTGCCACAAAATGTCCTAACTTAGACAAAATTGTATGTTTGTTAATTATTTATATTTTTATATAATCAATGTGCAACATATAATTCATAATAAAAAATAAAACATTTTTTTTCGCATGTTTCACAGACCGTTGTAAAATATTTGGTCGCATTAGGGATGATGATAACATAAGAAGTATTTAGCGGCTGCTTCAATTATTTAAAGCCTATTTCAATCAGTTGGGTGGATAATTATTTTTAATTAGTTAAATTCTTTTTAATTTTTAATTTAGTGTTTTCACTCTCAAAATATGTGCTCCAGCATTAATACCTCAACACCTTGAAACCTGGGTTGAACAGACTGAGGGAACGGTAAACACAGAGGCGTGACATTGGTTTAATGTTGTTAATATACCTTCTTCCCCTTTTGTGATGAATAAAAAATGTCATTAATTATTTCTATTGGGCATAAATCATGTTTGAAATGGACATCATCATGCATTAGATATTTGTTTTTACTATCTACCGTATTGTGATAAGTTTGGTATAGTAATAAATCCATTATTTCCTTCATCATATCCTTTAACTATATGTTTATAATAATAAAAAAAATTATTAACGTATGAGTGTAAATACATTCCTATTGACAAGACTATATCAGACATGAAAGAAATGACTTAACTAAGGCAAATTCAGAGAGATTGAAGCACTTCAGTGTTGTACCAGAACTAATAAAGTTTTTAAAACATAGTTTGTCACTATCTCGTATTTCCTATTTCATTCAGGGTATAGAGACAACTAAATAAATATAAATATATAAAATGTTTTTGCAACTATTTTAGCTTATATATTTATAGTTAAGTAATAATAATGAATTTATAACATAATAATATCATAATTATTTTTTTTGTGGCGTTCTTCTTATTATTACCTTAGAAGCAGACTTCAAGTAACTCCATTTGCGAACTCCATGCTGCTCTACTGTTTCTGTCTAATAGGCTGATATTACCTGAAGACTGATATTAAAAAAAAAAAAGTAATATATAAATTTCTTTTCTTTTTCTCCATTTTTTGCCCAAGCCTAAGCTTAATCATTCCACCTAAAACAACTTGAAAGTAACACATTACGTGTTCAAATGGGATGCGCAGCAATAAACGCAACCGCTCCCAACAGCTTGACCACATCCTCACCGAGCTTCAATAAGAAAAACAATATCAAGAGACCAGCCCACCTAAAATTCTCAGTCGCATACGTTGTTAGCTCTTGGACTATAATGTGGTAACTCTGGTTACTTTAATCATCACCTTCTTGCCTATAACAAACAATCACCACAATTTAAATCCTCGGTCCACGCACAGGAAACAAGATCTCGTCTTTCTGATCTATATAACCCCTCCCATAGAGCCAATACATTCGAACGTTCCTTTCTCGCCCGCTCCTCTATCCTCTGGAATTCCTTTCCTTCTGATATCCGCCATGCTTTTTCTCTTTCCTCACTCAAATCCCTCCTTTTCCAACACCTTCTTCCTTTCCACAATGATACACTCTAATTCCAAAATTTCAATTTAAGATTAACATCTAGATCAGAAGTAAATAATGGTTTTTAATGCACCAGCTTCAACTTTGATAATCAGCACAGTATTTTTCATTTTCTATCTTATTTTTCTTTCTTTTTTTCAGATTGATTATTCTTTTCATGACAAGAATTTATATTGTTTGCTTATTATTTTATTGAAAATATTGTAAATATTAATTGATCTTTATTTTTTAATCTTATGGTCAGATATTGTTTCTGTTTTATTGGTTCGATTATGTTATTCTTAAGGGACCTAGTCCCAGAATAATATTCTTATTCTATTCTATTCTTTAATAGGAAAAATCCTAGAATAATTTCATTTTTTAATCCTTTATCCCATCTTCGACACTATTAATAACTACTATTAAGTTAGGTGATAGTGATAAGCAAAATCTTTGGCCACACAAACAAGGAACGGCGATAACATAGTTAATGTTGTAGGCTTTAACCCTTTATAGGGCAAAATTATTGATCGTCGTAAAAAAAAATGTTTCTTCTAGCTATCTAATATTTAATTTTTGTGTTTTTTTATGACGAAAAAAAATTCTCAAGGAAATAATAGACCCGAACAACACAACGTATGTGCCTGTGCCCGTTTGAAGAAGTGTTACCTTATTTGGTACAACTACGTAGATGAGTTTCATATTGCTCATTTTTGTTTTCGTTTATTATTTTCAATAATAGGCCTTTGTAATCGACCAAGGAAAATTATTTTGTAACCTCCTTCAAATTTGAGGTTTTACGTTTCAAGCTACGTAGAATCCAAATATCGAATAAAAAAAAAAAAAAACCGTCTGTCCGCCGAACGCCGTACGCCGTCCGCGTATTTTCTCCGAGACTACTGTACCGATTTAATCTAAAAAAAAAAATCTATAATTTCCGATTAAACATCTTATAAGCCCATAACTCTGCCATTTATAAAGGTAGAGCGGAAATGAAAGATGTTTTCGAATCAGCATAACAGGGCATTTAAATAAAATAAAAAAATCGGAAAAAAAACAACTATATCTATAAATTCTTTTGGTTTATTATTTTCAATAATAGACCTTTGTAATCGACTAAAGAAAAAATGTTTGTGACCCCCCTCAAAATTTGAGGTTTTACGTTTCAAGTAGAATTATTATTACGTTAGTAATAGTTACTAAGTATTATTAAGTAGAATCCAAATATCGAATAAAAAAAAATCCGTCCGTCCGCCTTCCGCGGCTTTTCTCCGAGACTGCGGGACCGATTTTCTTGAGATTCGGTACCAATATCACAGGTCACACCAGGATGATTCTCGGAACTCGAAATAACAATCTGTCTGTGTTTATCAAAATGGTGGCGGATTAGATATCTCATAAGCCCATAACTCGACCATTTATAAAGCTAGAGAAGAAATGTAATGTCTTTTGGATTTAAACGAAAGCTGATGAAATTCCTTACAAAAGGAAAAAAATAATTAAAATTGGAGCAGTATTAACTGAGATATATCGTAACGAACTTCTTTGACTAATTCTCCGGTGCGGCTGGTCATCGTGGCTCTAGACCTCCAGACTTATCTATTGGGCTTTTGACTTCCTCGCATCTCTCTACTGTATCCTTCCTTGGATTATTTCTGCACTTCCTTAGTCTTTCCCTTTTTTTTCCTACTGAAGTGCACATCCAATATTTGCTCTGTATCATTTTACCCTCTGATTACATGTCCTAACCATCATAGCCTCCTTGCATTGACACAGTTTTTCTTAACACTCCCAGTTGGGCACTCTCATGGAGATCATCTAGGGACAAACTTCAAATTTCTTTTTCTTTAGTTCTTACCGCTTAATTTCTATAACTTGGAAAGACCAGATATTTTTGAAATATTACTACTTGAAAATAATAAACCATTGTGCAATAGTTTGCAGCGTTTTTTTAAATAAATAAACGTTTCAAATTTTTAAAAATGTATTTATTTATAACTATAAGTGTTTTGAACATCTTTTCACTTAATAACAAGTAAAATATAACTATAGTGAAGTTAATTCCGATTAGATATTAATGAGTTATATTAATTAACAATAATATTAATTGCATTAGTGTACTTTGAACTGACAATAAAAAATAAATTACCAGTTCAACCATGTTGTTTTCACCGAACGGTGCCAATTTCTCCGATAATATTGAAACATTATTCTGCTGAGAAAAATGATTTAGGATAATATTTCCCCATGTTTGATACAGGAGTCCTATAGTGAGTCCTGAATGGCCTATCCTGAAACGAATGAGCTTTTCAGTGTTGGCATATTGTTTTCAATATATACCTATGTAATCGACCAAGAAAAACAATTTGATTCCCTTTCAAAATTTGAGGTTTTACGTTTCAAGAATCCAAATATCACATGAAAATAAATCCGGCCGTCCTCTGTCTGCGGCTTTCCTTCGAGACTACTTGTAATGCTATGCTGTGCTGATTCCAAAAAACTTTACATTTTTCCTGTATTCTCATAAATAGCCGAGTCATGGGCGGATGAGATATCGAATTGGCAGCCGTTTTGAAACGAAATGGAAGAAGGTAATTAATTCTGAGGAACATTCTGGAGTGGGCTGTGACTTGGGTGCCAAATCTCAGAAAAATCGAAGAAAAACCGCTAACGGCATACTCGTAATTCGATATTTCCAATTATGGTCCAATTTAGGGCCATTATTGGAGGCCAAAGCCTCCACGATATGAGCAATGATAATGGAGTGAGATGTATTAGTCTGGCAGCGGCTGCTGGTCAGCAATACGATATTCCCGCACAAGGACAAAGCAAGTACACCTGGGCAAGTCCTAAAGGCGCTAAAAGCCTAATTGACCACATGCTGATAGATAGAAGACATCACATCTCCATCCAAGGCTTAAGAAGCTATAGTGGATCTGACTGTGAATTGGACCACATTCTGATTATTATCAAACACTGCCAGAGGCTGAAGTGGAAAGAAGGAAGTATGAAATATGTTCTTGCTTTCCAGAAAAGAACAGGTTTTAATTTTCCGTCTCAGAACTGGTCATAATCGGCTCAACTCTCATCTCCACAAAAAATTTAAAATTGGCCCAACTCCTTTGTGTGAATGTGGAAGAGGCGAACAGACTACAGAGCATATTCTACAGTCATGCATAATCATGGAGGAGCAACGGAGGCAGAGGTGGCCTCAACCTACTGACTTGGTGACCAAGCTGTACGGCGACCTGGAGGATCTCAGGAGTACCGCCGACTTTATTCTGTCATACCCTGACTTGGCCATTTGAATGGGAAGATCGAAGAAGAAGAAGAAGTATGTTTTTTGAAAAACCCTGAAATAAAAACTAAATCCTAATTGAGATGAAGATTAAATTCGAACATCTTGGCTTAGAGGGTCTCACGGTTGATCAACACTGGGGGGAGGGCATTAGTGACCGGGATAAAAGAAACAGCTAAGGAGGTATTATAGGTAATAGGTATTCAAAAGAAACGAAAAGTCAAGAAGTGGTTCACAGAAGCATATGAAAACGTGGTGGAGGAAAGGAGAAAAATTAAAGTTCTCTGCCTAGCCAATGTCAAACAAGATAATAAGAACAGCAAAAAGAAAATTCCTTAAAGAAATAATGCAAAATATTGAGGACAACTGGCAGGAAGAAAATATATGCGAATTATCAGGAAGGAAAGGGTAGGTAATAAAGCGAGAAACATACAAATGCGAGAAAAAAATTGGAAACCGACTGCATTAAAAAAAAAGATTTTATGCATCTGGAAAGAACTTTGTCTCTCAACTAAGAGAATATTGGAGGCTTAGCACTCCTTTTGGTTGCCTACAAGATAATACTCAATATCCTGCTAAGCCGGATGTATCTCTACTATGAAAATGTAGTAGGCGACGACTCAGCAAGGTTCAGAATAGGAAGGTGTACGCTAGATCAGATCTTTATCCTAAAAAAAATCCTAAGATCTTTATATACAAATCCTCGAAATAGTAGAACAGGATAGTAGAAGTAGAACAGGATGTACACGCCTTATTTTTCGATTTCAAAGCATATGATTTGGTGGACAAAAACTGTCTACGGAAGATCATGATAATGAGCTGGGTATTACCGGGAAATAGGAGACAAACGATCCTTATAGCAGAGTCCTGATACACGTAGATGTGTCCTGAAACTTTTGAAGTTAGAACAGGTCTGAGGCAGGAAGATGGACTCTGACCAATGCTGTTTATTTAGCCCTTGAGAAGGTGATTAGAACAACATCACGCAAAAATGAAGGGGGGTACGTCGGAATGAAACATATAATCCTAGCGTATGCGGATGACAAAGCAGATCTTGTAGGTAATGAAGAGAATACTGAGAGATTCGCTAAGAATCTGATAAGAGAAGCAGACAAATCAGCTCACATAAAACAATAAATATAGAATAAACAATAGATAAAACAAAATACATGATAGCCGAAAAATCTACCCTAAAAATAGTATCTGCTTAGATGGCAGATCATTCCCGAAGCTTCCAACTCCGCAATATCTTCAGTAAATTACTAAATAATAAAGATAGACCAGCGCATAACAAGTGCAAACAGAACTTTCTCATCTCTTCCAAGAGTACTGAAATCCCGAAAAGTCTCTAGAAATCAAAAATTAAGGGTGTACAATACCCTGATAAAGCCAATTCTGATTTAAGGCTGCGAGACCTGGGCTCTAACCGGCACCCTAGAAAGCAGAATCCAGAGATTTGAAAGGAAAGTCCTTTCACGATAAGGGGTACATAATATAAACTCATGGAGGAGAAGAATTATAAGGAAATGCTTTCAGAAACTGGTCAGTCCATATCTCATAAAATGAAGGTAAGGAGGTTAAGATGGGGAGGGCATGTAGCTCGATCTAATCCAAGGCGCCTCTTCACAACAATGAATGCCACAATAGTAGGCAAGAGACCACGTGGGGACCAAAAGCCAAGCCGCAAACTGGAAAGTTGTAGCTCAAGAGCAATTTTTGTAATTTATGAGTAAACTTTGTGGGACGCAACTGTGTCTTCTGAAATTTCCTATGAGCTCATATTCAATACCCTATCTCCAGTGCCTCTTCAGTGCACATAATTATGGAATTTTCAATGTGATGAGTTATATTTTATGACGGATTCTTGTAGGAAGTAGGAAATCAAATTCTAAACCTATGTTATACCGCAGAAAATATCGATCGGTTAGGCGCTTATCGCAACAAATCATATTTTTTTCGGACAAAATTTCATTTTCCTCCAAAAGAAAGCCTTTTATCGAAAATACCTCCACAATAAACGTAGCAGCTAATTAAATTAACCATAAAATTAATTCATATACAGCGCCCTTAACTGAGTATTAAGTATTAACTGAGGTAATTTACTGTTTGAACATAAGCCCAAATCTTCATTTTAAATATATCTATAATTGAATAATAGATATATGCAATTAGATGTGAGCATAAAAATAAGATATATTATGTGGAAAATATTTATATGTTGCTATTTTTTTTTGTTGTTCTAATCGATGATTGCATGCTCCCCTATCAGGCGTAAGATGGAATTTACGAAATAAGGAATCCAGTGAGGCCACTAAGCAATTCATTCTTAAATGCTTCATTTCAATTCATACTAAAATATTGATGTTCCAAATATCGATATTACGATATCGAATATCGACGAAAAATGTCAATATTTTGATAATATAGATATCTATATCCCATCCCTACTTCCCAACTGCTTTCCTCAGCTGTGGCGGTGCGTTTACTTGGCACCCATTTTTTTAAAAAAAGGATGTAAAAATGTCTGCTGGATGCTTCAAAAAGGCCATTGTTTCGTGTGACGGTTATTTCTCTATTTTCGAGAAATGACGTATAGGTACTTATACAAATGTAGGTTCATGTAAAGTGAATTTCAAAGGAATAATTAATTTTGTGCACATATTTTTCATTTTGGACCTCTGTGCCTTCCATCAGTTCTTCTTTAACATCAGATTTCGTGAAAATCAGTTTTGGAAGGGTTAGAAGGATATTATTGTGAAAAAAATCGAGAATTAAAAAAACAAAACATTAGAGTTTAATTTTCCACGAACCCGTTTAGAATCGAGATTTTTTTTGCCACAATTGAGATGTAGAATCTGCTCTTCAAGTTTCTATATATAATTGTTTATATATATTATTGTTATTATATATGTTGTTTTATAAATAAAGGTAAAACAAAAGTTTTACCATTTGTCTAAATATAATTTATATGTGAAAATTGCTTTTCTTCAGCCATAAATCTTTAATGACATTTGTCTACATATTTAATTTATGGTTTAGTATACGGATGCATGTAGGCATCGATTTTTAGATTCTCTATATATTGCCGTTATGTAAAGTTAAGATAGTGATATAAATTATCACAATTTTCTTGTACTAATATCCCTTAAATGAGGCAGATTATAATAGTTGCCAATCACAAGTTCATTATAAAAAATTAAACAATTAATGCTCCACATATATTGAAACGTGAGTTTGATCTCTGAATAGGGATTTAGATAAGTGTCTTTAGATTATGGATTATCTAATGGGAAGAAACGAATACTTACTATTTATTCCTAATCCATTAATATCATAATAATTTTACAACGATATAAACCAGATTTATTTTTTAGTTCATTCCACGTCATTTTGATTGTAAAAACTATTAAAATGTGTATGCTTTCAGATGATCATTTCTCATTTGTATTATTTTATTATATAATATTTAACATTTTTTTTTATAATTAGAATAACTTTAAAGTTAAGTTTTTTTTTATCATTAGTTGTAAATACTCTCATTATTATTTGGTAACTCTCTAATGTGTAATGTAATACTACATTACTCCCTTTCACTATTGCGACAAAAATAATAATGTGCGATCATGATTCTTTTCAGAAAAGTTGACATTGAATAAGCACTGATATATGGTGTAATATTTTTGACTAATGGACGTGATCACCTTCCAATTAAAATATAATTATAATATTATAATGTTATCATTATTAAAATATATCTAAGTATTAGATTCTACTTAATGATTTGTTAATTATTGTTTTGTTTTATTATTATTAACATGATATCTTTCTCTTACAAGAAAAAAATGTACGACTGTTTTCAAGTTCAGATGTTATATAGCATTTCCACGTGGATTGTAACTTTTTCCAAATCAATTGTCACCTTTTCCATTTCAATCGTAACTTTTTCCATTTCATATGTTACCTTTTCCATTTCAATTGTAACCCATTCCAAATCAATTGTCATCTTTTGCACTTTTGCAATTCAATTGTCAACCTTTTCCATTTCAAATGTAACTTTTTCCATTTCAATTGTAACCCAACCGGACATGAATTAATTCAATATTATTTATTTTATTATTGAAAAATAATTATTTTAATTACATTAATTACTTTGAAATAATTTCGGCATATTCTTTCGACAGTTCTTTCGTTTATTAGATAATTGATATTAAGTGCTAATTTCAAGTAGGTAGTTTAAATTTTTGAAATGAAATTGTTGTTTATTTATTTTTAAATACTTATTATGTTTTATTTATTTAGTGAGGAGAGGGTGGATTTCATCGATTTGGTGATCGTTCATTAGGTTTTCGAAGTTGTAAATGTCAAATTTACTATCGAAATTTTATTCGGCCACGAGTATTTCTACTTACTTATTAGTTTCAAAATTCTTAGTATAGGCATTGTTTACTAAGTTTTCTATGATATAGCGATCGCTAATAAGCTTTTAGAGAGTTCTGATTCCATATTTTTAATTCGATTTTTGATCGCGCATGCATATTTTGCATATCCGTTACTGTTGAAGTTTTTTATGATAAAGTTATCGTTCATAAGGTTTTCAAGGATTCTCATTCCATATTTTTAATTGGATTTTTAATCGCGCACGCGCATTTTGCATTTCCCTTACTTTTAGAGTTGTTTTTTTTTATGATAAAGGTATCGTTTATAAGGTTTTAGAGGGTTCTGATTCCATATTTTTAATTGGATTTTTGATCGCGCATGCGTATTTTGCATTTACGTTACTGTTGAAGTTTCTTATGATATAGGGATCGTTCATAAAGTTTTCGAAGGTTCTGATTCCGTTATTTTAATTGAATTTTTTATTGAGCAAGCGCATTTCGAATCACAATTACATTTGACATTTCTTTGATACGGATATCGATTATTAGGTTTTCGAGGGTTCTAATTCGATTTTGTTAATGTGAATTGTGATTGCACCTGCGCTCTTCCATATTCTGATACTATTGAAATTTTCAGTGTTGCACAAATCGTTAATTAGGTTTTCGCAGATTCTGATTCCTTTTGTCAAATTCTATTTTTATTGAGCATGTGCATTTCAAATACAATTATATTTGACTTTTTTTTAGTATATCGTCCTACAAAATCTAATAAACAATAATTTTACCTAAAAAAGATTAATGGTAACGGTTATCCGAAATGAGGATGTTCGATGAAATATCCAGTTCAAAAAATAAACCAGAACCTTTGAAAATCTAATAAACGGCCCTTATAAATGAAGAAAAGTTCAAGAACAGTTAATCGCAATGTGATAGATAGATAGATAGATTATTTTATTGTACAAAGCAATACATTAATCTTGGCATTGGCCTGTGGAGTTTTACATTAAATAATATTTATGATAATAAAACATTATAATAATTAATATATATATATATATATATATATATATATATATATATATATATATATATACACACACAATTTCGCTTTCAAAAAATATTTGTGAAAGAAAAAACAGATCAATATACGCATACTTCAATCATAAAAAAAGGCAGTATATAAATATACACATGCATACAATAGAATAAATTTTATGAATAATATTAAAATAATAAATAATATCTATACGTTAGAGTTTATCACTGTATCCACGTATCATCACTTAAAATTAAACATCACAACAAGGTGAGGCCTCATCAAGAAGTATCGAGCCGGCTAAATTGTAGAAGATTGGAAGTTATTGAAGACTGATGTGAGGAACAGAAATACTTACTTGATTTTATTTATACTATTATAATTTAAGATGTTTTCTAGTGAAGAAAGTTCATCGTTTTCAGATATATACTCCTTTAAGAATTGTTCTCTGAATGAATCACAAGAGGAACAGTGCAAAAGAAAATGCTTCAGGGTGTCTTCGATAGATTTCTGGCAAAGTTTGCATGGTTCATAGAGCTTGAAGATCAGGCGCTTATTTTGCAGAGGAATCTGCAAGTATGCAGTTCCTGCGACTCTCAACTGGCTTATGGCTCTATGTTTTTGGATATTTAAACTGTGTAACAGATATTCTTCTGGTTGAGGATATGTGAAGTTGCAAATGCTTCTATAAACGGGATTGTGGGTTGAGGTCATTGCCCGGTTTATATCAGTAGAGAACACATTATTTTTCACTCTTTCAATAATTGTGGTTTTATTTGCTATTAATTTGTTTTCGTTTGACAAATCTGCAAAAAACTCCAGTGCATTGTTCCTGGATGCTATTCTCTTAACTTGTGATACCCAATTTGATCTGAGGTCTTGTTTTCTGTTATCCAAGGTTAAAAGTCTGTTAAAGCATTGCCGTGGTAATCTATCCCCAGGTAATGAAAGGATTTTTATGCAGAAATTAAGAAGTTTCTTAAAGATTATTACAGAAAGTGGGAGGCGACCTGTTTCTAGGCGTACTAAATAGTTGGGCTTAGTTTTAGGCCAGAAATATACGGATTTCAAAAACTTGGTTTGAACGGTTTCGACAACGTCCAAATAATTTAAGCTCCAGGTCTCGGCCGCGTAGAGGAGAGTTGAAGAGACAATAGCGTCGAAGAGGGCTAGTTTTGTTTGCCAGGTGTCACTTTTGCCCTGTCGTAGGATATCTTTTAATTTTGCACTTGCTACTGTTGACCGTTGAACGAAGCGTTCTGCCGTTTGGGAAAACTTTGCTGATGATAGAAAAGGAACTCCAAGGATCTACCTTGGAGTATACATCATACATCTGTATGATTTGGTATATTCTAACTTCACGTTATTCCAGTAGAGTGGTTTCAGTTTTTTACTTCTTGGTGACTTGTGTAACGCTATGATTTTTGACTTTTCCGGGTTCAGAGTTAAAGAATTTTGCATACAGTATAATTCTAATATTCCAAGTTTTTTATGTGCACTGTGCCAAGATTCGCTGAGTAGGACTATATCATCAGCAAATAAGAGCATCGATGCTTCGCGTTCGCTGCTAACAGGGACACCAGTTGCTCCTCTGTTCCAAAAAAAGTTTACAATGTCTGATATAAACAAAACAAAAAGAACAGGACTAAGACTTTCCCCCTGTAAAAGCCCTAACGTGACATCTATATCCTCAGAATAGTTACCGTTGATACTAATTTGCACTGTGGCTTTGTCGTACAATTTTTTCACCATTCTAATTATTTTTCCACTAATGCCTATTGAAAACAACTTTTACCACAGAAGGTTCCGATTTATAGAGTCAAATGCCTTTCTAAAGTCCACGAACACAGCGTAAACGTAACTTCCCTTTGCCTGCAGATTAATATTTATTAATGACATGAGTGTGAATATTTGTTCCACACAGCCTCTATCTTCTCTAAACCCTGCTTGTTCCTCAGGGATTAAATTTTCACGTTCTGCCCAATGCTGGATTCTGTTCGCTAAGATAAGGGTAAAAA
The DNA here is from genome assembly GCA_948150685.1 of Rhaphigaster nebulosa. Classification (NCBI taxonomy): domain Eukaryota; kingdom Metazoa; phylum Arthropoda; class Insecta; order Hemiptera; family Pentatomidae; genus Rhaphigaster; species Rhaphigaster nebulosa. Next base: position 99,117,761 of record OX411306.1, on the reverse strand, counting down.
GTTTGGTGATGTTGTTTATCAGGGAGATTCCCCTATAATTACCTGGATCCTTTTTATCTCCTTTCTTATAGATCTGCTTTAGCTCAGATCTAGACCATGCGAGTGGGAGGTTTTCCGAATCCATGACATTGTTATAAAGATTTAACAAATAGTGTTCCCACTGTGGTGTCATGTTTTTAAATACTTCATATGTCAATTTATCAGGTCCAGGAGATTTGTTTCGTTTGCTGCGGTTAATACAGTACTGAAAATGTTCCTCAGTTGAAAATGATCGGTCTAGAAATGGATGTGTAACGGAAAAGAATAGAGAGTCAATTGAAGTTTTCTCTACATATAATGAGCTATAATATTGTGTCCAAGTGTCAAATCTATTTCGTTTGTGATAAATGTATCTGGTCTCAGAGATTTGACAGTTTTCCAAAATTCGGAGCTATTTTTAACGTCTTTTAGTTTATTTATGATTGTGGTTCTGTATTCTTCTTTCTTTTGTTATATTAATTTCCTGTAATTATTTCTAGTGGAAAGATATTCTTCCACAATACGCTGAGCGAAATTTCGTTTTAGCAATTCTCGGTATTTCTTCCTTACTTTTGTTTTCAGATGTTTGCACTCCAAATCATACCATTTAGTTTTGTATCTTTTGTACTGACACCCATACACCATTAAACCTGCCTCAACTAAGGATTCAGTCATTGCAGCTGTGAAATTTACATACAAATGGTTAGTATTATCTGAATTAAAATATATTTGTTGCGATAAGGTTAGGTTATTTTGAAAGATATTGATCCTATCTGGTTCCCACTTTGTGTACTTTGCTACTTTCTGAGGTTGGTTTTGGCTGCTATATTTGATTTTTAGTGTACTGTGATCTATATTATTTAGGAGAATAGTGCAGGCCAGATGATCGGTTAGTTCTGAAAATGCGGATACCTTCATGTCTTGGACTATTGGGAGGCATTTTTCACTAACCCATATCAGGTCTATTGTGCTCTTACATCTTGTGGAAATATGTGTGAACTTTCCTGGTCTATCGGATAGACATCGGCCGTTACATAAATAGAAACCAAGAGCTTCCATTACTTCCACAATAAGTTTACCGCGTCTATTTATGTTCTCATGTTTCACTATTCCCCTGGGGAAGAGATTGGTGCCTTCAAGTATATTATGATCGATATTGTTTAAGCTGCCCACATATCCATTGAAATCTCCGCATAAGATTATGTAATTATCAGAGAAATCAATCAAAATATTAGACATTGTATAATTAAATATCGCTATGTTACAGTTGCATGTTACATGTTGCAGTTAATCGCAATGTGCAAGCATCAAAAATAGGATTGTTAATTCGAAAATATGATGATTGATAACTTCATAAACGATACTTGTACCAAAGAGATGTCAACATTAATAGTAATTTGAAATGCGTACGCTCGATAAGAAGCTTCTAAAACCTAACTAACGATAAACTATAAATAATATTTATAAATGATAAACTATATCATAAAAATCTTCAACAGTAACGGAAAAGCGAAATGCACATGCGCGAACCACAATCCAATTCAAGAAATAAAATCAGAATCCTCGATAACCTAATAAACGATACCTTTATCACAAAAAACCTCCAACAGTAACGGAAAGGAAAAATACGCATGCGCGATTAATAATCCAATTAAAAATATGGAATCAAAATCCTCGAAAACCTAATGTACGATACCTTTATCATAAAAAACTCCAAAAGCGAGTGAACGATACCTATATCGAAGAATTCTGATAACTAATAATTAAGTGGAAATACTCATGGCCGAATAAAATTTCGATAGTAAATTTGACCTTAACAACTTCGAAAACCTAATGAACGATCACCGAATCGATAAAATCCACCCTCCCCCCACTTAATAAATAAAGAATAATAAATATTTAAAAATAAACAAACGACAATTTTATTTCAAAAATTTAAATTATCTACTTGAAATTAGCACTTAATATCAATTATCTAATAAACGAAAGAAATGTCGAAAGAATATGCCGAAATTATTTCAAAGTCATTAATGTAATTAAAATAATTATTTTTCGATAATAAAATAAATAATATTTAATTAATTCATGTCCGGTCGGGTTACAATTGAAATGGAAAAAGTTACATTTGAAATGGAAAGGGTTACAATTGAATTGGAAAAGGTGACAATTGATTTGGAAAGGGTTACAATTGAAATGGAAAAGGTAGCATTTGAAATGGAAAAAGTTACAATTGAAATGGAAAAGGTGACAATTGATTTGGAAAAGGTTACAATTGACGTGGAAATGCTATAGATTATATCCCACAATAAATCCAAGTAAGTTACTTAGGCGCGGAAGTGGAACATTAATTAACGAAAATATTAGTTATTTTGACGATTTTTAAATACAAAGATAAGAAATACAAACAACACTAATTACCGTTAAGACAAAGACATGTCCGTTGAACAGTTGTCTCTACTGTCTTTCGTGACTTTTTTTTTTTAAAGTACATAGATTTCCTAAGTCAGCTTGATAATATATTTATCATTTTTAGTAAATTTAATGTGAAAAAAAACCAAGCAGGAGTCACATCTGACCACAACCAAAGATAGAGAACTTGCAATAGTCAAGCAAGAACTCAGGTGCGATTCTGTATCAACTAAGCCAACGTATTAGCCGACTGATGAAGACAGACATAATTACATAACAATAAAATAAAGTATGGAAGTAAGCATTGAGCATACACCGATTATCATCATCTTCAGAGAAAGCATTATTTAAAAATGTCCAATCCAACTCTGAAATATAAGATGACCGACTGAAATAGCTTTAGGGTTGATTTAGCGAAAACTTCTTATCGGAATTCTTCCTTTTCATCTAAAGAACAAATCGATTATAAAGTTAATACACTTGCTACAGATATCAAATATATAGTATTGAAAAATACACCTATTACAAAGTAGAAACTCAATAGTAATAGCTAAGCACAGGAAATCGATATACTTATTCGATAAAAAAGATAAGCAAGGAAAATATTACAAAAGACTCGTATGCCAACAGCAAAGATTAAATGGAGTAGGCTTCAAAAGACAATCAAAGAAATAAAAAATGAAACGTTAAACCAGAAAAAATTAACAAAGAAAATCTCAAGTCTTCGTTCATTACCTTACAAACATATAAGCGAAGTGGGATTTCTCGTGGAAACTCCATAATATTCGTTTATAACATTAAAATTCCGCCAGTCATCCAGAATATTTAAAAAGTACGCAGTACAAAAAGTTGGCAAAAGTGTGAAACCACGCAACAGACAAATCCAAACTTCTCAAAGAGAGACAAAAAACGGCTTAAAAATTAAATTCTTATCATATCGAGATTTTTTTTTTAAATAGTCTGTACTAGCAAGTGATATATACTAATGAGTAGAAAAAAATAACAATTAATAGTAGTATATATCATTAAAATCATTTTAAATCAAACAATTTCAGACTTATGTGGTTTCGCATTTTTGCTAGCATTATGATCATTACTTATATATAGTTTGTCTTATTAGATATCACGTCAAACGGTAAACGTCTGACTTATGTACATCAATAAAGACTACCCATATATACGTTCAATAAGCAGACTGCATTTATGATCAGTCCCTTTTGTAGTAATAATACTCTTGGGGAATAGCAATTGTTAATGTTTTTTTCAGTTTAATGTAGTTATATTATATGTTCAATTTCGCTTTAGTATAATCTTAGATATTTAGAAAAAATAGTGTGCTTATCGCAAGCATTTTATAGTGATTTATATTTATGGTTTTGAGTTATTTGAGTTAAAGGTGTAAGTGAATTTCAATCAATCTTCCTTATTGTAACTGATTACAAATACATTTTTAGTGGCGCAGGTAAGCATAAAATATATAACAAAAATTAACTCACATTTTAGGGGTATACAAAAATAAATAATAATGATAAATAATAAATAAAAATAAAAATTAAACGTTTCCATATCAATTTATAATTTCCTGAAAGAAAAATTAATATTCATTAAGATGGCTCCCATCGAAATGACAAATTGTATAGATGAGCTTGGATTATGTACTGGACTGCACACGCGAACAGCTGAGTGATGCAATCAATATGGAAGTAGATTAACTATCCTCTAACTTAACAGTCTACCAAATTGCATTAGCCAGGATGTATGGACAGGCTAATTACTTTGAAACTACAACATTGTCCGTGGCCAGTTATAAGATTAACTTCGCTTAATATATATAAACATGTATGTAGATCGTTTACCAGTGTTCGGCCGTACTGTGTATTTGTACTGTTTGAGTAATTGACAATAGCCTTATAATTTGGAGCTCAAACTACCATTGCCTTATTTACACAGCATCATAATTAGTTTGAGTATAATAAATTTATTCCACGCTGTTGGCTTTTAGTAACTGTCACTATCACAATATTAAAACTGTCAATATCACTAGATAAAGCATTGGTAATCGACAGTTTCGACATTTTAAGCGGGAAAAACCCACTTAACTAATATCTTATTCTCCTGCTGCAGACTTGTTGATCTAACAAATGGGAAGGAAAACCAGTATTTTACACTCAATTTTAACACTTAAAACAAGTAATAAAAATGTTTAATTGGATTGGAAAACCAATCGCGTTTGTAACCTTTATTACCGAAACATATGATTTTTAATTTTAACATAATTGTTTATTTGTTAATTAAGACCTTCATGTAAAGTATCCTTTTGGGCTTGTGGGGGCCCCACCATTTAGTGATTATTTTAGTTTGTTTTTATTTTTAATGTTAAATTATACTATAATAATTAAATTTAGTGCTACATTAAAATTGTTTGTTTTTATAATAATAATTATCATTTAATTAAACAATGTTGTAATATTAATTTAGTTGGTATCAATGAATACTGCTAGAACCTACCCAAGTAATGTTATGGTTGTTGTGTTGTGTTAACTGTACAGGTTCTATTTAATAAAAGTTTTGTTTTATTGTAGTGAGTTAAATGTGTGAACTATTTTATTTTAAATTAACCTTAATACCACTACAATTGGTGACCCTTGACTGTACAAGTGATTCCAGTAAGTAATTATGCCAGACGAACATAAAACGAGTGAATCTTTGAAGAACATTGATAAAGTTAGTGTTAAACTACCACCGTTTTGGAAGGACAAACCTGAAATATGGTTTTGTCAGGCCGAAGCCCAATTCGATCTTGGCGGAATCACCAAAGAAGGTACGAAATTTAATTATCTAATTGCTCAATTGGACCTTAAAATAGTTGAAAACATATACGACCTTGTCTCAGCCACGGAAGAAAACAAATATACTGTTGCCAAGGGAAGACTTTTAAGTATCTTTCGAGAAAGTGAGAAACGAAAAATAAAAAAAGTTGTTAGTGAACTAGAAATTGGAGATCAGAAACCAAGTCAGTTACTTCGTAAAATGAAAGGATTAGCAGGTGACGATTTTTCTGATAAAATTTTGAAAACATTGTGGCTGGACAAACTCCCAACTGAAATAAAAAGTATTTTGACCATTTCCGATGGGGATTTGGAAAAATTAGCAGATATCGGTGATAAAATATGGGATATCAAACCTTCGCGTGATATTAATGTTGTCAATTCTAGAGGATCTACATTTGACACAACGCTGGAGGAACTGAATAAAAGAATATCTGCACTTGAGTCTAGATTTTCCCGGAGTTTATGTAGGGGTAAATCATCAGATCGTTCTCGTAGTAGCAGTCAAAATAAACGTTATAATCCAAAAGGAAGGTACTGTTTTGGCCACTTTCGTTATGGAAAGAAATGTTTACCTTCCAAGTGCACACCTGAATGCAAATGGAATTCGGAGAAGGGAAACTCCTCACAGCAGACACAGGACTGACCGACTGTTCTGCTGTAAATATTCCAGGTCATCAGCATCGTTTATTCTTACGAGATAAAAATACAGGTATTCGTTTTCTAGTTGATAGTGGTGCAGATGTCTCCATTATACCAGTTAATGAATTTAAAGCAAATCAAGATACGGGAATTAAATTATTTGCTGCCAACAACACTGAAATCCCGACATTTGGAACCAAAGTTCTTCAAATTGACCTTGGACTCAGACGACAGATGGAGTGGAATTTCTTTTTAGTTAAAACCAATAAAGGTATTTTGGGAGCTGATTTTTTACACAATTTTGGTTTATTGATTGACCTGAAAAACAAAAAATTAATTGATAACGGTACAAAACTCACTGTTACAGGAGAAGTAGTTGCAATTGAGGAGATGGAATCGTTGAGCTCTTTCAAAGCCACTTGCCAATTCTCACAACAGTTAGCTAATTTTCCAGATTTAACCAAACCGTTTTCATTGAAGGTAAATGCCATTCATGAGGTGAGACACCACATTGTCACTAGTGATGGACCGCCGGTTTTTAGCAAGCCTAGAAGGTTGGATCCAGAAAAGTTGCTAGTGGCTAAACAAGAATTTCAGAGTATGCTTAACAATGGAATTATTCGAGCTTCGAGTTCGCAATGGGCAAGCCCTCTACACTTGGTGTCGAAGAAAAATGGCCAATGGCGAGTGTGTGGAGACTATAGAAGATTAAATGACAGAACACTACCCGATAGGTACCCCATTCCGAGGATAGAGGATGTAAGTCATATTCTTCTAAAAAAAAACATTTTTTCGAAGTTAGACCTTTGCCAGGCTTATTATCAAATACCTATTAATGAAGAGGATAAACAAAAAACAGCCCTTATTACACCTTTTGGGTTATTTGAATTTAATGTTATGCCATTCGGACTGCGCAATGCGCCTAGTACGTTCCAACGTTTTATTAATGAGGTTTTGAGAGGACTGGATTTTTGTTTCCCATATTTGGATGATATACTCATTGCTTCTGCAAGTGCTGAAGAACATAGTCATCATTTATCACAAGTCTTTCAACGACTCAACCACTATGGTCTCCGAATTAACATTAGCAAGTCAGAGTTTGGTGTAGAACATATAATTTTTCTTGGTTATCTTATTTCTTCAAATGGTACAAAACCTGATCCCGACAGAGTGAATGCCATTGTTAATCATAACTTACCAGTAACTATAAAACATTTGAGGTCTTACTTAGGAATGCTGAACTTTTATCGCAGGCATCTACATCATGCTGCAGGTAATTTAGCTAATCTTACTAATTTCCTTAAGGGTGCGAAGAAAAATGATACAACTAAGATTGAATGGACACCAGAAACGATTAATGATTTTGAACAGAGCAAACAAGCTTTAAGTAATGCAGCTCTATTAACATATCCAAATCCTGATTGTGAACTATCACTTTTTGTAGATGCATCCGATTTAGCAGCTGGAGCTGCTCTACAACAATTGGAAAACAATTCATGGAAACCTATTGGCTTTTTCTCCAAAAAGTTTTCTGAAACACAGTGCAAATATTCCACTTATGATAGAGAATTAACAGCTATCTACATGTCTATCAAGTATTTTAAATATTTGTTGGAGGGAAGATTATTTGTAATCTACACAGATCATAAACCACTAACTTATGCCTTCAAACAAAAGAACGACAAAGCATCCCCTCGTCAACTGCGACAATTGCAATATATTTCCCAGTTCACAACTACCTTAATTCATGTATCAGGCAAAAACAATACGGTAGCAGATTACATGTCTCGGCTAGAGGAATGCTCTGCAATCGATTACACCCAAATAGCAGAAGCACAAACACATGATGAAGAACTGAAACAGCTCCGTTCTTCTGCAAATACTGGTTTGATTTTCAAATCATACCCACTTCAAAACGGAAGCCAATTATGGTGTGATGTTTCAACGAAGGAAATTAGACCATATATTCCAAAAGATTTCCGTTATAATATTTTCAAACATTATCATAGCATGTCGCATCCTGGAATCAGAGCTACGGTTAAGCTGATATGTACTAAAACAGTTTGGACCAACATGAAAAATAATTTGCGCTCATGGACAAAGGCATGTATTGCCTGCCAAAAAAGCAAAATCTCCAGACATGTGAAGACACCACTACAGGAATACCGGATTGCAGATGAGAGATTTGCCACTGTTCATATAGATCTAATTGGACCCCTGCCGCCATGTGAAGAATACACCCATTGTTTAACGTGTATCGACCGTTTTACTGGATGGACTGAAGTTATTCCTTTAAAAGAGACGTCAGCCGAAAATGTTGCACAAAATTTCTATCAACATTGGATCTGTCGGTTTGGAACACCCGCCACCATAATCAGTGATCAAGGCAAACAATTTAAATGTGAATTATTTAAGTCATTAACATCAATCTGTGGAACAAAACTCAACCATACAACTGCTTATCACCCGCAGTCCAATGGGAAGATCGAACGTTTTCACAGAGTATTAAAATCAGCGATCAAAGCACATGGAAAACCCCAGTGGACTCAACTGTTACCAACTATTCTTCTAGGTCTCAGGACCTGCTTGAATGAGGATGCCTCAGCGACAGTAGCAGAAATGGTATATGGAGTGCCTTTGAGACTTCCAGGCGATTTCTTTGAGACACCCAAACCTAGTGCGGATGTGCCGACGTTTGTCAGTATGCTACGCCAACAGATAGACCGTCTGCGCCCGAGACCAGTGACACACAAAAACAGAACTACTACATTTATCCATAAAGACTTGTCAAGCGCCACACACGTCTTTGTTAGAGTGGATCGTGTTAGAGCAAGCTTGGAAAAGCCATACGTAGGCCCGTTTCTTGTCACTCGACGAGCAACTAAATATTACACCTTACAAATTAAGGGTAAAGAAGTAAATGTGTCACTTGATCGGTTAAAACCAGCCCATCTATTATGTGATGATAGTGATGCACCATGGGAACAACCTATTAACCCAGCTACGGAGGTATCAGAAGATCCTGTACTGCCTGAAGCAGTGTCAAAGAAGACGCGTTCGGGAAGATCAGTGCGTTTTCCCTCGCGATTCCGAACGTAACAAAGTTACTGGGGGGAGAGTGATGTGGGGGCCCCACCATTTAGTGATTATTTTAGTTTGTTTTTATTTTTAATGTTAAATTATACTATAATAATTAAATTTAGTGCTACATTAAAATTGTTTGTTTTTATAATAATAATTATCATTTAATTAAACAATGTTGTAATATTAATTTAGTTGGTATCAATGAATACTGCTAGAACCTATCCAAGTAATGTTATGGTTGTTGTGTTGTGTTAACTGTACAGGTTCTATTTAATAAAAGTTTTGTTTTATTGTAGTGAGTTAAATGTGTGAACTATTTTATTTTAAATTAACCTTAATACCACTACAGGCTCACCAATTTTAACCAAAATCTATTAAATACATTCATATCGATATAAAAGCCCTATTTACCGAATTTGAGATATTTTACATTATATTTTAATATAATTTTTGATGAAAGTCTAATATGACCTTCAAGTAAAGTAGCTCTTCCGGTTTTCCAATTTAGACCGAAATCTAGTATGTTATTTAAATCAATATATATGTTATAAATACTAAATTTGAGAAGTTTTTCCTAGTATTTTAATATAATTTTTGATGAAAATCAATTATGATCTCCAAGAAAGTACCACTTCCGGTGATCAAGCTGTAACCAAAAAGGAAGATTCACAACTAGATTTTAGATTAATCCTGAATACAAAATTTCAGCTTTATACGGCTAACCATTTTTGAGTTATGCGAGATACGAACGTACGAACGTACGTACGTACAGACGCCACTACGAAACTAGTCAAAATGGATGGTCAAAATGGATATTTCCGTTGAAATCTGAAAACCGAAAATTTTCGCGATTACAATAGGTACTTCCTTTACTTCGTACAAGGAAGTAAAAAAGGCCTTGTTACATTTTAAGCTAGAACTAACGATAACGAATCTTCAGAGCTTCAAAGCTATAAAATTGTTTGTATTTCAAGAAACAACCTGCTGAAAGTGGGTTTCTTTTTTCTAGAAATATTTTTTTTGTCAAAACAGTTTCGAACAAAAGTTTTTCAGTTAAATTTAACCTACAAAAAAGACCATATTACGATAACCGCCATATGCAGTGTCAAATCTGTGAAATATTTGTTATTAAAACACTAAATAAACTTATTAAAATGAAATAACTAATAGAAGAAAACTAAGTATGAGCGGAAACACAAACCAACAGTCTTTTGTCTTCCTATGCAAAGTTCTTGCTCCTTTCAAAATTTGTTATTCTTTTCTTGTTTTATTTATTATATTGATAAATTGTTAATTTATATTAGTTGCACTTATTAATTACTTTCAAAAAGGAATTAGTTGCCAGTTATGTTGGCAAAGTATTAATCAATATCCTATGTATTGAGCACACGGACATGAAAATACGTTCATTTATTTATTGCATTTACCTGTATTGCTGCAGTCAATGACGCTCTCCCTTGAGAATGGAGACGCTATCCTGACATCACGGGAAGGAGATTCCATCAAGTATGCGGATGTCAACTGATTATTTAGAATGCACTTTCTCGGGATAGCTTGTATTCAATGAGGTGGCGGGGAAAAGGCTAAATATTAACCTTGACAAATTAGTGAGCTCTTGCTTGCTCAAGCTAGAGCTAAAACTCGACGTTGTCTATCACATTAGTACTTGTTCTCGGGACTTACTTACCCTCTCCAGACCGCGCCCCTTACAGAAATACGTCCTACCGGTATTAGGAGGCATAGAAATAAATATCCGCAGGAGTATAAAGGCCATCATCGGATTACCTGCTAAAACCCTACGGCGATGATATACGCACCAAGGAGAAATCGAGGATTGCGACTGATCCGTTGTCATTGGCAGACTCCATTACAGCGTTGGTCCATTGCTCAGCGACTGTGGAATGTACCGGATGTCCTGTTCCAGTCCACATTTGATTATACAGCGGAAACAGCTAAATTTTCTAAAAGACTGGATGTAGATAAGGGCCACCGAAGTGTGATAGTTCTACGATAATCGCTGCGAGAAAACGCTTTTGAGGAATGGGCTAATTGCAGGACTCGGGATAGCTTAGGTGACGCCGAGAACCTCTCGGCCATCACGTCCACAGAAATACTTAGTTTAGTAATATTGGGCCATAACTTAAGAGATTTTAACGATAAAAACTTTATCATGAATTATTTCCGAATCGGGTCACTTTTTACTGCAAAGACACTACTGGACTATCATGAGTTTGAGGAAAATATTTCAGGATTAAAATATTTTATTCCTAAAATAAACGATTAGATTTTCAAGAAAAACTCGCAGACATCATTATATAATCGATAGATTCAATTCGGATACACCTAGAACGTCAAGAATGAATATGATAGTGTCGAGGATAATTCTCTTTACGTGGCTGCGATTGAGTAAACAACTATTATATACATGTCAATAAAATCTTTCGATTATTATTTATAAATTTGTTGTTTACATATGTGCTGAGGTCGGCGGTTAAAATTTGAATTGTAATTGAAAGACAAATTACATAAATCATTCCAAAAACGGAGAAAGGCGTAGCAAAAAACGTAAGAGTAATAAATAACACGGGGTTAGTAGAGATAATATATCATTTCTACTGAAATAAGTTTTCGGAAGATCATTATAGTTATGTTATGTCATTATGTTACCGGTCAATCATGAATGGAGAAATGCAGGAGGCCGGACTTCAGACCGGACAACAAGGAATTCTTCGAGCGCCTACGCTGACGTTACCTAATGACGTTCCGCCTCAACCGACATCCACGCTGGCGCAGGCACACGCAAATCTTGCCGCGGCAGAAGCTAATGCCATAGAGCGGCTAAAATTGAAGAGAGCAAATGCCCAGGATATCAAGTACACGATAGGCGAGCTAGATAAGTTCAGTGGGGAAGTTGGAGAACTGAACCACTTTCTGAAAGGAGGTGACCGGATCATATCCCTAATTGACTCAATGGCCGCGGAAGATTTGATTGAGGCTAGAGGAGTTGCGGCATTGAGAGCGGGTTTGGTGTATCGAGTGAAAAGGAGTGTGCTGAACCTGATTCAGGCAGATGAGGACACGCCGTGGGACACTGTAAAGGCTCGGCTCAAGAAGGCGTTTGGAGGGGGTCGGTGGGCCCCGGAAGAGGACATGCTGCATATGTTTAGAGAAATGCGGAAGCCTCACCAGAGAAGCGGCCAATATGCGGGTATACTATTGGCACGATTTAATAAAATCAATGAGAAGCTAAGAGAGACCATGAGTGCGGAGCAGGCGGAGGCAAGGATGGCATTCTTGGCCACCATCCTGAAGATGCAATTGGCTCGCGATACAGGAAGGAAAGACGGCCTGCCCCAAGAAAAGAACTTTCTGGAATGTGCACAAGACATGGTGGATGCCAGCGCCGGGGACGAAGAGGCGAAGTATAGCGGAGAAATAGATTGGCATCCCTATTGAGCCATTTTTCGAATAACTACGAGGACTTTCCAGAACATTTTCAAAGCCTATCTCAAGAACGTAATTTAAAATTTAAAAAATTCAAAGCGGGAAGGTTAGATTCGAACGGAATGATGGAACGTTTTTTCGCAAACAATCTTAATTGGTTAAAAATTGTTACAAAAAACAAAACAAATAAGAGAACAAGAAATAAATGCCAAGTTTTCAAGAAATGAAAGAAAGCTCGTGAATACAATCTTTGTCAGTCTAGTGATGGTAATGTCGCAAAAAAAAGTGAATACCCTTATGGAAGAAGTTGATAAAATTGCTGAAGAACCTGCAAAACGTAACAGTAACGACGACTTTAATAAAGAAAAAGCATTAGCATTACCTATCGATACGAAACTTTGAAAATTTCGAAGTAAACAATATTTTTACGAAGTAAGCTATCAGTTCCATTTAACCATGCTGGATGAGAAGACACAACATAATATATTGGGTACTCCTTCGTACATACCGATTTGGTACACAAAACATTGACACATGGTGCTTATTTTTTTGAAAACAGCATCTCTACCAATTGGAATGTCTGAGGAAGCTCAAGTGTCTCGAAATAAAGATTTAAAAGATTTTAAAAGATTATGTGAATGTAATAGCAGGAAATGTTTAAGGGAATACGGAAACGAAGATATTGTAAATAATTGAGATATTCGTATCATTAGATCCAGTTATTTTGAGAATCAGAACTGAACATGATAAACGTTCATTTCAACCATCGAAAAAGAACCAAAAAACCTCCTGTATGTTCCAAGAGTGGAAGAAGCTATGGAGGCAGATGAGTACCTATGTACACAGATTTCAGGTATCGTTTGAATAGTATCACATATGATGCTTAGATATATCAAATCGCAAAAAATGAAAAATTAAACAAATACTAAATTAAAGGTTTACTTAAATTATAAATTATAAAAAAAAAAAAAAAAAATCGTGTTAAGGGGCAACATTTTTCTTATTTTTAATATTAATTCCATCTTATCTCACATTCTAGTTTATCATTTTAACAGTAGCTATCATATTACGTAATTTCATATATCAAATAAAAAAATACCCTACAAAAACATATTTGTAGCTATATCTCGCTTGAGGACAGAACTTTATTATGATTTTTCTACTGGAAACCTTAATTTAAACATTAAACTATTTTTTTATGACAATTTTTTTTTTTGGTCTAATCCCTGAAAAAATTTCTATAGCGAATTACGCGTTACGCTTCGTCAAAACCGTAAACATTGATGCATAGTTTTAAAATGTTCATCGTAAAATCTAGAAACAAAACTAAAATTTTAAGCACACTTTGCATTTCAATATGCTATGTATATATAGAGATATGTAAAAAAAATTATAATTTTAACGACAATTTTTGAAAAATCACCAAGTTGTGATATAAAACTCTATATTTTCTTAAACATATCTAATATCAATTAAAAACAAAGGGAAATACAGAAAATATTGATATATACCAGATTTATTAGTAAGCAAATTTTTTTCTTAAAGAACCAAAAAGATTTTTAGATTATTATCAAATAAAAATTAGCTAAAAATTTGGTAATAAACAAATAAAGTGAATTTTCTTGGGAGCAATATGGCATTGAGGTGGTTGATCTATCATAAGTAGAACAACCAGGGCGGAGTTTTGTCCCGAAAAAATGCGTTTTGAACCACTGTGCGCCGGGAGAAACTAAGGAAAAATATCGCGTAGTAATAGATTTTCGGCAATTAAATAGTAATACCGTTGATGAGGCGTACCCAATCCCGAGATTCGATGAAATTATAGTTAAATTATGAGTGGGGCGACCGTGTTAAGCACATTAGATTTAAAAGCCGGATATCATCAAATCAGACTTCACCCGCGAGATCAGGCTAAGACCGCATTTACATTCGAGCGAGGACATTTTGAATTTACGCGGATGCCATTCGGGCTAAAGAATGCTCCCCTCACATTTCAGCGCTTAATGGATGAATTCCTTAGGGGTATCGACGCGGGGATCTGCCAAATTTATATGGACGACCTGCTTGTTTTCAGTAAATCCGAGGACGAGCATGTTCATCATTTGCGACAGGTGTTCGCGAGGGTTCGCGAATTAGGGATACGGTTATCACCAGATAATTCGGTTTTGGAAAAGGGCGAAATAAATTTTTTAGGCCATACCATATCGAAGGAAGGGGTTCGACCGGATGCTGCTAGAGTCGAGGCGATTACTAAGATGGCCATTCCCCGCGATATCAAAGGAATCCGCTGGCTTTTGAGGGCTCTTAATTACTATAGCGGTTCGCCCCTGATATGGCGCAGTATTTGGTGCCCATTAATAGCTGGCTCGTCTGATCGTTACGTCCAATATGGAGGACCATATTCGGCGCATTTCCCGATTTCACCAAGTAGTTCACGGTTACTACCGATGCCAGCGAATATGCATTAGGTGCGGTGTTGTCTCAGGAGAGCGTGGGTAGGGATTGCCCGGTTGCATACGCCAGTAGAAGATTGATCGGCGCGGAGGCGCGATACATGGCCGGTCGCGGATAAATGTCATTTCATCGCCGCCGGGAGTCCGAGTCGATAGGCTCTGTCAGGCTTTGGAGGATGCTTCTTCTCCAGGGCGCACGCATCATTTATATGTGGGCAATGCTATGATTTGGTAAAAGGTGAAGCAGGTGTGGAAAACGGAGCAAATCCTGGATCGCGTCTTTGTTCGCTGTAGGATACTGGTGGAAACGGTTAGGGAAGCAGACCGCCAAGTCGAATTGACCACAGCATATCACCAAGGCAAAATCAATCATCGGGGAGTCAGTGAGACCATACAGGCCTTGAAATATTTTTGGGTGGGCATGAAACAGACGATACAGAATGTTTTTGGGTCTTTTGGGCGAGGTTTGCATGACTACTAAGTATGACCGCCACCCACCTCTGGCAGTACAGGAGGAGACACCTACAGAGGATAAACCGCTACGCGATTTGCAGGTTGACACATTTACATGGAGAGTGTTTCAGTGGATGACGATCATTGACGTGATTAGGAAAATCGCCATGGCTCATCCTATTCAGGCGAAAGCGGCAGTAAAAGCGATTTTGGAGGCCTTGCACACGTGGTTCATGTTTTATGGGGTACCGGACCGTATCACATCGGATAGAGGGAGGGAGTTTGACTTTACGGCGGACATCGACGAAATGAAAACCTTCAAAATCATGTGGCATTTTAACACGCCGGGTCATCCGAAGAGTCAGGGAGTGATTGAGCGCTTACACAGCACTCTCAGTGATCATCTTGGGTCTATCGGGTCGATAAGGGATTGGAACCGGACATAGCGATGCGGAAAGCGGTAGTGGCGTATAATCACTCTATCCATTAGGTCACTGGATATTCACCATTTGAGGTTTTGTTTGGGTTGCGCGGACCCGAAAGGGACTATGCGGGGACGGCGGGGGACTCGCCGGAGGAACGCGGCATCATTACGAACCAGATACAAGTCCGAGGGTTATGAAAAAAAGTGCGAACCAGGATAGCGCGGGAATATGTGAACATAAGGAACCGTCTGGGGGAAATCAAAATCGGGTCGATCGTATATCGCCGCATTGGGATATATCGCAAAAGGTAGGTAGAGAACTGAGAAAACTGGCGTCTTGCCTGACAAAGTACAGAGATACATAGACTCCAGGATGCTGTGATTTCGACATTCTGAGCAGTGTTGCCAGATCAGTTTTGTATTTTTCCCCTAAAACTCACTAAATCCACCAACTTTAACCCTAAACTTGTCTAAATTTTCCCTTAAATCCACCAACTTTAACCCTAAACTTATCTAAATTTCCTCTAAATCCACCAACCGACCCTAAATGTTTAATTCTTATTTTTCTAATATTGAATAATTAATAGATGGCCTTAAGGTCTTCGTCATGACTAAATAAACGAGATAAAAAAATAAGAATAAAACAATGATAAATGCAGTGAATGACATTCATTTCACCTTAACCAGAGATGCTTTGTAATTGGTCAACCTGGGTGTCATGAGAATGCACGAATCATTGATGCGATCCTCAAAAATGCAAGGAACAAATAGGAAGATGCAGCAGTCACGTTCTTGGATGTGACTGGGGCATTTGACAACATTGTCCATGTTCATGTTTTGAAGTCAAGGGAAGCCAAGGGAATTTCGAACGATCTTAGGAAAGCAATAGAAGGCTTGGTGTGTAACAACTCCGTAAGAATTAATCTCGGGGATCAACGAAAACAACCCAATCCATGTTTCGAGGAGTGTACTACAGGGTGGGCCATTTTCGCCGGCACTCTTTAATCTAAGTATTGATTCCCTACATACAGAGCAATGCGATCCAAAGGTCATTCTTGTGCGACCTTTGGATCGCATTGCTAGGTCGCACAAGAATATAGCAACAAACTATCACGGAACCACGATCCTGTTATACTAACTGGTTTCACGGATGATCTTTTTATTTTATTTTTATTTTATTTTATTTTTATTTTATTTTATTTTCCACCCTACCCTGCCTAGAAGGCAATACGGGTGTTTGCAGTAGTGGGATGTTATGCATTTCTGCTTAACAACACACTGCTGCAAGTAAAACAGATTACAGTAGTAATAACTAAAACAGAGTAGCTGTGCACACAGCCTGCTCTTCGGTACTTCAGTTTGGCCACCATCATCTTCTTCCCATCCTGGGTCTTCTGTCCGGCGGCTTCTCTGGCAAGGTCCTGTCTCTCCTTCCCAAGGAAAATTGTGTTGGAACCACTATCGCCTTCCAACCACACACAAAATTCTTGAAATGAGGATAATTCATTTCCGTCATCAGCTGAGGGAACTCGCTCTCCGTCAGAACATAGAGCCCTGTCTCCCTCAGTAGTTTGGCCCTCAGTGCCTCATAGGCAGTGCATGCTGTGATGATATGTTCGGCGGTTTCCGGTACACTACAACTGGGGTATAGGGGATCGATGTCTATACCATGTTTAAAGAGCTTCGCTCTGAAACTCCCATGCCCCGTGAGAATCTGTGAGACCCAGTAGTCCGGGAGGACCCATGTCGTTTCCAGTCGCGATCCGACGGTGGGAAAGAACTTCCTCAAGGTAGCCCCTTTAATGGTAGTCACCCACCGCCGGTTCCATTCTTCTACTGTATACTCCCGAAGGATTCTCTTCCAACTGCTAGGGCCTGCATTGATCCTCACCCGGAGATCCGCCGGTAGATCCGTTGGGTCTTCCCTCCTTATCTTGTGCCGGAAGTAATCTTCTCGCAACAGGAGGTCAAGAGGTATTCCTCCTGCTAGGACCTGCACCGCCTCATGAGACACCGTCCTATATGACCTGGTTACTCGAAGCAAAGCTATCCGCTGGATGGTCGCCAACCTATTCTTTTGTCTGTGCGAGAGGCTCTGATTCCAGGCTGGAGACGCGTACCTCAGGATACCCACTATAACTCCTTTATAAATGGTCATCGTTGCTGGGTATCTGAGGCCCCAAAAAGCGCCACCAATACGACTGAGTCCATTAAGGGCTATGGTCACCCTACTTCTCAAATAGTCCAAGTGAGGCGTCACATTGAAGTTTCTACCAATCCTTACTCCAAGATAGGTAACTACCTCACCCGGGCGAATTCTTGATCCTTGGATGACCTTAGTTATAGGGTGAGCCCTATCAGTCGTACCTCTTAAGAGGATGGCCTGAGTCTTGGAACTCGCCATCTTCAACTTCTTTCGCTCGCACCATTCTCCTATCAGGCTGGCGCACCGTTCAGCTTCATCTTTCAATCTGGCCCTGCTATTCGAGGCAACAACAACAGCCAGGTCATCGACATAAGCAGTAGCGGGGAACCGCTCCTCCTCTAGCACTTCCAGCAACTCGTCGAAGACCAATTTCCACAGAGCAGGACCAAGGACAGAGCCCTGCGGACATCCCCTCTCCACAGTGTCTTCTACTTCGTAGAAGCTACCACGAATCGTTATTGTTCTGTCCTGGAGGTAACTTCTGACCAGACCATACAAGTTGCTGGGAGCCTCATACTTGTGCAGCTGCTGGAGCACGCTCGGCCACCAAACGCTATCAAAGGCGGAGGTTATGTCAAACAAGAGGAGCATAACATACTTCTCTACCCTCTCCTGGACATCACGGCGCACTCTCAGCAATGCATCTGCGGTTCCCCTACCTTTGCAAGATCCGTATTGCCGTGCATGGCTCGCTCGTGAGAAGACTGGCCGTAGACTTGCAAACATCAGGTTCTCCAAAACCTTGCTCATGACGGGGAGGAGACATATAGGCCTATAAGACTTGGCTAATTGCTTATCCTTGTCTCCTCCTTTGTAAAGGAGCCTGACGTCAGCAAGTTTCCAGCATCTTGGAAAGTATTCCCTGTCCAGGCAATCATTGAACACGGACAACAACCTTCCTTCAACATAGGGGATACTATTTTTGAAGATTGCCGCGTCAATGGTGTCTAAACCAGGGGCACGACCAGTCTTTTGCTTGTCCACGGCGGTACGGAGATCCCATATGTCCCATGGTGGGCACAAGTCCGTACCAGGTGGGCATACCGTAGTGCGTCTCACAAATGCTTCCTCTTCATTATCTTGGGAAGGATCGTCCCTAGGGTAAGTCTCTGCTATAAACATCTTCGCCGATTCTTCAAGAGTTTTTGCCTGGGTACCATTACGCTTCAACGCTGCAATAACTTGCAGAGAAGTCAGCTTACCAAGAGCCACTCTGTATGGGATACCCCAAGGGTTTTTGGATGACTCCTCAACAATGAACTCATCCCAAGACTTCCGCTTTCGTGAGCGCACCTCGTTTCGATATGCTCTGGCTTTAGACCTGTACTCTGCACGAAGTGTAGTGCGCCTCTCATCACAACTACACCTTTGGTACAACCGCCGGGCCTTGTAGAGCTCTCTCTTCATTGTGGTTAAGGCCGGAGTCCACCATGGGACAGGTCGAGCTTTCGCCTTCCGGTGCTGGAGGGATTCCTCAGCGGCGTCACGGATGATGTCTGTGATCCTGGACACCCGGTAATCCAGGTCGTCAGTGAGGTCCGTCTCCGCCGCATCCCACTCATCGTCGACCAGTTTCTCTTCCAGCGTTGATCGGAAAGCACCCCAATCACCTCTTCGAGTTCTGTAACCCTTGTCAATGCCGTGGAAACTCTTTAGATTTTCTACCATGCCAAAAACTATCGCATGGTGGTCAGAACTCGTATCAGATCGAATGGTCCAATCGCAAAGGCGGTTAGTCAGAGATGGTGAGGCCATTGTAACGTCTATCCAACTCTGCCCCCTTGCACTAGAGAACGTGGGGGTAGTAGAAGGATCATTGAGGACTATGAGGTGGTTCCTTGCAATGAACTCACCAAGTTTAGCGCCCCTTCTATCCGTTCGACTAGATCCCCATACCGTGTTCCAGGAGTTGGTATCTGAGCATATGATCACATTTCTAGTGCGAACCGTGATCATTTCCATGGTGGATATGCCTTCCTCAATATCGCTTCCATCAGGCAAGTACGATGAAACAAGCGTGAAAGCTACATTGCCCCACCTGACATGACATGCGACACAATCCGCTGTGGAATGCTGCCTCAGATCCATCACGTCGAGGTTCGGGCTATTAACCACAATAGCAGCCCTGGGCCTCCTCTCTCTACTGCTCGAAGCTATAATCCTCGATGTGAGGCCAAACCCCGTGACCAAGTTCCCACGGCAGCTCGGTTCCCGTATGGCCACAATATCATAGCGTTGGGAGAGAGCACGGAGCTCATCTGCTACAACGTGCCGTCGGCCCATGTTGAGTTGGAGAATGGTGATCTTACTCATAATGCGTTTTATTCGCTACTTCTTGGGACCACTTTATGTGCACAGGGCACTCCCGACTTCCCGCCTTATGCTTCCTTTGGTGGGAAGGAGCATTTGCTCGCTCACAATTTACACAGGAAGGGCCAATTAAATCTCGTTTTCTGGGACAATCCTTCAGGACATGGCCGCTAGCTCCACACCAAATGCAGACTAGAGAATCTGCCGGGCATGTGGCTTTTGTATGCCCGTAGCCTTGACACTTTGTGCATCGGGGGCGTCCAAGTAGTCTCTGAAGGTCATCAACCACCATCCGTTATCTAATGTTCCCATTTCTAGCAACAGGAATCGGACCATTGGATGCACTTGGATGCATGATCAAGCGGTTACCGATTACAGTGTTGAAGCAGGTGAGAGAGCAATGAACTGTCGAAAATTTCTTGGTGAATTGGGATTATCTATAAACCTTCTAAAAAGTTCTGGGGTCATATAGTATTTAAAAGAGGAAAGTTGATAAAGTCAAAATTTTGTCAGAATACAGGGGAGGAATTACAAACTATTAAAGAAGGCGACACCATCAAATACCCCGAGTGTTGGTTTTCGGGTGAATTGGAATTTGATGATGACTCGGTAAATCGCTCTATATGAAAACTTGTTAATTCGAGTCTTCTCAAGTCAGACCAGAATATCAACATGATTAATAGGTATGTTATTCCCTCCATAGTATATCCACTACAAACAGGGCCATTGACCAAATTGCCCCCATCTCTATTGGAAGCTATCGATGTCATACTTTGCAGAGATGTTAAGGCTATGATAGGGTTACCAGCCAACTCTTGCTCGGCTATGATGTAGGCGCCATGGGGGTCTGGGTCTTTTATGATGTAAATGAGAAGCACCTCTTCAACTTTGGTCAATTTCCCGAAAATTGGCCAATGTGATGGACGCCCTATTCCAAACAATTTTCAATTTTAGAGATGAGGTTCAAGAGTGCACTGATCTGTTGGGGATTGATGGAAACAGTATGGACGCAGCATTAACCGTGAGAAAGGTCAGGCAATCCCTAAGAGAAACATCTTTCGAGAAGTGGAGCCAATGCAAGTGGCAAGGGACACCGATTCAAGTACGACCGGAAGACTCTTACAGGATCAGAATGGACAAACGCACTTAAACTGAATATAAACTATGCTCCTCTCCGTGGAGTTCCAGGAGCCGAAGACCAGGCTAATTCTAAGGCTTTGGTTCGGAAATATTCCGCTTGCAACAGATGTTTTCTAAGAGAAGTTCTGTGATATTGAAAAGAATCAGTTCCAGACAATGACAGAAACCATTATTCTGGATTCATCTGGAATTATACACCATCATTTGCATTAGGCGTTGACATTATTTTTTCGTGTGATCCATTTTCTTTTCTTTCAATTTCATTTGCACTGTTTTTCCATGGATCGATCTCCCTTCTCTTCGGTTTTGATCTCCCTTGTCTACCCGATTGATCTGGTATGCTGTATGGTTTGGCAACTCAACACAGTTGAGCAGCACTCGAAACAAAATTTTTGTCAATATTTAATATATTGTACAAATATTTACTTCGTAAATTTTAATATCATTCACTGTAAATATCATTGTTTTATTTTTATTTTTTATTAGCTCCGATGAAGACATGCAATGTGGGTCGAAACGTCGGTTTCTCATAAATAGTTTTTTACTCTTTGTGATCCATTCTTTTTGATCGCCTCCAGGACCACCTCATTTCCTTCATATTTTTCTATTAGTGTAACCAAAATTATTCCCTTGTATAAGATAAGAATCAATAATTAAAAAGAATTTTAGTTTATTTTATTTTATTAATAGGTAAAATTACTGATTACAAGCAAGCAAGCACAAAGCAAGATACAACAGAGATGAACGGTAATTATAGCAAAAAAAAAGGATCCAAAATTATTAGTTCAAAATTGTCCCCATTAGGCTTCATCATATTATTAATGGAATATTGTAATATCACAATAGTTAGCATATCTAATATGATGTAGTTTTATAATAAACTAGTTTAAACAATAAGTCAAAGTAATAATTACGAATAAACTAAAAACAAATTAAAATTGAATATAATTAAATATAATCCAAAAGTTTTGGTTAAAATTATCTCCTTACAGGTTTATTATGCTAATTAAAATATGTTTGATATTGGGAATATAGTATGAGCTAGGAATTCAATTTGATAATAATTAAATTGAGAAAAAGTTAAAACAGTAAATGCAAAGTTAATAATGCAACAAAAAAATTAAAAAATAAAATTATCAAAATAAAAGATAAATTTACAAAATCCGTAAATTCGATGTATTTTTATTAACTTGTGTGAAATAGAGAAGTTAACAAATTTAAATACATTCACAAGCTAAAAGCTTCTTATAACAATTGTTACTAAAATCCTAACATTCAAACCAATCGTTTCTTATCATTCTTATTTATAGTTTCTAATCAGCTAAAAATTGTGGACATTTAAGAGATGATTGAAAAAAAAGACCCTCTCCTAAAATAATACCCTAAAAAATCCTAGAAATTTTCTTACCCTAAAAAAAAAACTCTGGAACTTTACTAATCCTAAAAAAAACCCAGAGGATGAAAAAATCCTAAATCTAGGAGAAAAAATCCCCAATCTGGCAAAAACTGTTTTTTTTTTTCTAATTCCTCAAACAAAAAAGAACATTAATAAAACAAATAATTATAAATCTTACTGTACTTTACCTTTTTCTGCCTGTTGGTACTGGAAGATCTGCTGACTATTAACAAATTTAAATGAAACTTCCCGATCGGGGATCTTCTCATTATTTAGAGGTGAAGGTACTCTTCTTGTAGTTTAATAAAAAATAAACCTATTACTAAAAAATATGTACATGATTAATATCTACAAGGTTATATTTACAAGGAGAGGTATGAGAGAGCGGAGATGGGGTGGGACATGGGATTAGGTAGAAAGGCAAACACTGTTTTATTTTTTCTAATCTCTCAAACAAAAATCGGATTAATGAAACAAATAATTATAAAAATTATAAAACTTACTGTACTTTACCTTTTTCTATCTGTTGGTACTGGAAGGTCTGCAGACTATTTATAAATTTAAATGAAACATTAAAGGATATTCTCATTATTTAGAGGTGAGGGTCCTCTTTTTGTTGTGGCAAAATCTTCTTTTTTTTTCTAATCCGTCAAAAAAAAAGAGGGTTAATAAAACAAATAATTAAAAAATCATAAAATTTATTGTTTAACCTTTTTCTACCGGTTGGTGCTTGAAGGTCTGTTGACTATTTGCAATTGAAATGATCTTTCCCGCTCAGGGAATCTTCTCATTATTTAAAGGTGAGGTTCCTCTTCGGTCTCTACTACTTACCGATGGGCCAATGAGTGATCTTTGCACTGAGAAGTTTAACAATTCGATATTTTTTCTTCCTGGATCGGAGTTTCTTTCGGTCTAATGTTTATTGGTATAATAGCAACACATATCACACTTTATATAAAAATCATTAAATATAAATTAAAACATTAAATATATCAAAATAAAAAAAAAATTAAATTAAAAAAAAATAAGGCAATCAGTAACGAATATATTTTCCAGCAGAGGAACAGCTCAACTCGCGGTCACCAGGTTACGCCACCGCTGCAGTCAGTCATTCAATCAATGGCCTCCATTATTAATTGTCGGGCCCTGTGACATCGCTCTATTAACAGCTGTTTATTATTTATTTTTTTTTTTTAAATGACGGTAGGATCTTTTTTTTTATGATATTACTTATTATTCGATAATGAAATAATATAAGAGCCTCTTTGAAGATATGAGTATGAACAGTATTTAATAATAAAAAGATATAACAATATATATATATATATATATATATATATATATATATATATAAAGTTAAGAGCCAGAGCTGGGTAATAACAGAGCTTAATCCCTCTCATGAGTGTAAACAACTCCTACACCTTATATAAAGAGGATTACTTTCTAAATAAAGTCAGTTGTAACCGATATCTCTCTGTTAGCTTTTATTAAAACCTTTTATTTTTTTTTATTTTTAGTGTCTAAAACACGTTAATTGATGCCGAAACCCGGGACCGGCCGGTATAAAACAGAACCAGATTGAATTTTTTTTTTGCTTAGTTTTTTTTTTTTGCTTTTTGCTTGCGCATTGTGCGAATACGGAACAATAATGACGGACGACGTTGGTAATATCATTGTAAGACCCGCTACACTGAATCTGTCAGCAGATAATGGGAATAACGCTTTGGCCTGGATAAAGGACGGGCCATCTGGTAGCCCAATGTCCACGCTCCAGATGTTATGAGTGCGGGACGGAGGGGCATTTTGCAAGGCAATGTCCATACGTCTATCGCAGAAAAGAGGGCTATCAAGGAGAGCCGATGGAAGTGAACGCTTAGGAGGTACGAAAAAGAAGGTACTCGTCCAGGCGAGGTGGAACTCCCAGGGACACATCCAGTATATCGGGATCTTCAGAGACGGAGGAGGGACCAGGAAGCAGTGGCGGTGAGGGCAGCTTGAGCAGCGGCTGGAACCGACAACGCAAGGTAGCGCAGCATCGCGGACAGCGGCAGACGACAATGGTGAGAAGGAAGCAGACGACTGTATGAGGCGGGTGCTCGCAGAGAGGCGACCGAGCTTGCGTCATCAACAATGTAGCAGGTGAGTTAAAGAATTGGTTGCCTATTATTAAAACAAACAGTGAAGTGAAGTGCCTCTTAAACACAGGGAGCTCGAGCAACCTGCTGTCAAAAATAGCGGCGGAGATTTTGTGTGGCAAAGGGGAGGCACTTCAGATCCGGAAATGCAAGTGTAGGCTAGTAACCTTAGATGTGCCATGTAAGGTGATGGGTGAGGCGGACATGGGATTGAGCGAGTGGGGGAAAACGGGAGCACGATTACAAGTTCATGTGGTAGAAAGCATGCCCAGGGAATATCAGGCTATAGTTGGGTGCGAGGTGAGGGTAGGCGCTAAGGTGGAAAATAAACAGGACAGGTGGTATGTCAAAATAGGAGGCAGGTCATACACGTGTCACCGTGCCGTTAGAGGCTCTCGGGTGGGGGCCTTGAATAGGGTGGTAGAGTGGAGAAAACTACTGCTAAAAGAATTTCGGGACATCTTTTATAAGGAAGGGGAGATATTAGGTGTCACGGGAAAGACAGTACACGAAATTCCGTTAAAACAAGAAAGAATTACGTACGTGAAGGAAAAACGGTATCCCCAAGCGCTGAGGCAACACATCCGGGAAGAGTTGGAGGAGTTGAAGCGGCAGGGAATCATAATCAATAGTTCGTCCCCGTTTAATAGTCCCTTGTGGGCAGTAAACAAGAAGAGTACGACAGGGCAGGAGAAATATAGAGTAGTTGTGGACTTCCGTCAGTTAAATGAAAATACGAAAGACGAAGCTTATCCGATTCCCAGGTTCGAGGACATAATAGACAGGCTTAGCGGGGCTACAATATTCAGCACATTAGACTTAAAGGCGGGGTATCACCAGATCAAAATTCATCTTAGAGATCAGGCGAAAACGGCCTTCACGTTTGAACGGGGGCACTATGAGCTCACGAGAATGCCCTTTGGACTGAAGAACGCGCCCCTCACATTCCAAAGATTAATGGATGAGTTCCTCAGGGGTATCGACGAAGCGATCTGCCAGGTCTACATGGATGAGCTGTTAGTATTCAGCAAATCGGAGGAGGAACACGAGCAATACCTGAGACAGGTATTCGCGAGAGTAAGGGAATTCGGTTTGAAACTGTCTCCAGAGAAGTCGGTTTTGGGGTTGGCCGAAATAAATTTTTTAGGTCACACAGTATCGCGAAAAGGGGTTAAGCCGGATAGGTCCAAAGTGGAGGCGATCACCAGGATGGCAATATCCCGGGATTTAAAAGGTATAAGGAGATTTCTGGGGGCCCTGAACTATTACCGGCGGTTTGCACCGGACATGGCGCGTTACTTGGTGCCTATAAATAATCTACTGAAAAAGGGAGCGCGGTTGGTCGTCACACCTAGCATGGAGGACAACCTGAAGAAATGCATGGAACACCTAAAGGAGGAACCTATTCTAGCATTCCCAGACTTCAATAAGCAGTTTACAGTGACCTCAGATGCAAGCGAGTATGCCTTGGGTGCAGTGTTATCCCAGGAGAATGACCTGGGGAACGGCCCTTAGCGTATGCGAGCAGAAGACTGTCGGATGCCGAAGCAAGATATAGCGCGCTCGAGAGGGAATTGTTGGGTATCGTTTGGGCAATCGACCATTTCCGGCAATACCTATTCGGAAGAAGATTTAGGGTCCAGACTGATCACAGGCCGCTACAGTGGGCTGGACAGTTGAAAGAGTCGTCGGCTCGAGTCGCGCGATGGAAAGAGAGGTTAAGACAGTATTCTATGGATGTCGTATATAAACCCGGCAAAGAGAATGTGGTCGCCGACTGGTTGTCGCGGGCGCTGATGGTGAATGCCATAGAAGAGGACGTAGCTGGATCATCAAGAGACATCCGACAATTTCTACAGGATTGGTCACCAGAAGGCGAAGGAGAGCAGGCTACGACGGAGGCAGAGAGGGAAGAGACGGTTCATCTCCCAGAGACAGTTCTAAGGATGAGAGACCACAGGATATAGAGGAAATTGACGAGATCGTTAATGAAAAACCGTGCCAGGTAATCTGGAAGATACCTGGCACGGTACGGGATCTCGAAGATCCCGGTACTTCTCGACAACCTGGCTCGGTGTCCTTCTACTGCGGTGCAGTACACGATCACGTGCTCTGTAGTTTCAGGGACTCCACAGGTGGGGCACCGAGGGTCTATGTCCTTTCCGTGTTCCTGTTGTTTCCCTCGGAAACCTCCATGCCCTGTCAGCATCTGCGAGACCCAGTAATCAGGGAGGACCCATGTCGCCTTCAGCCTTTCTTGGACGGTGAGGAAGAACTTCCTTAAGGTAGCTCCCTTCTGACTCCCTATCCACCGTCCATTCCACTCTTCGATAATGTCCTCCCTCAATATCCTCTTCCATTCATTAGAGGTCTCGCGAACTCTGTCCCGGAGTCCCCCCGGTAGCGCGTCAAGCCCCTGCCTCTTCACATCGTACTTTATCCTGTCCTCCTTGAGGACGAGGTCCAGGGGTATCGCTCCAGCTAGCACCTGCACCGCCTCATGCGACACCGTTCTATAGGCCTTAGTGACCCTAAGCAGAGCCAGTCTCTGAATTGTGGCCAATCTCCTTCTCTGCAGCTGCGTGAGGTGTTGGCTCCACGCTGGGGATGCGTATCTCAGGATACCAATGACCACGCCTTTGTAAATGGTCATCGTGGCGGGATACCTGATGCCCCAGAACGCACCCCCAATCCTGTATAAGCCATTGATAGACCGGGTCACCCTATCCTTCAGGTAGTCTAGGTGAGGGGTGACGTCGAATCTTCTCCTCATCTTCACTCCTAAGTAGGTCACCTCCTCACCCATCCTCACTCTCTGGCCATCTATGTCCAGTATGTCCAGGGTGAGCCCTGTCTGTAGAGCCTCTTACGAGCATGGTCTGGGTCTTGGATGCGGCCATGCTCAGCTTCCTCCTCACGCACCATTCCGACACGAGACTGGCGCACCTCTCTGCCTGTGTCATCAATCTGGCTCTGCTGTTCTCGGCCACTATGACCGCCAGGTCGTCGACGTAGGCCGTGGCAAGGAACCCTCTCTCCTCTAATTCCCCCAGCAGCTGGTCGAAGACAAGCTTCCACAGGACCGGACCCAGGACAGAACCCTGCGGACAACCTCTTTCAATCCTTCGCTCTACCTCGTAGTAGCTACCTCTGATCTTAACGCTCCTGTTACTGAGGTAACTACTAACGAGCGAGTACAAATTGCTGGGGGTGTCGATCTCCTGCAGCCGTTGGAGTACGTAGGGCCACCACACACTGTCGAAGGCGGAGGATATGTCGAAGAGCACCAACATGACATATTTCTCCGCCCTCTCCTCCACGTCCCTACGCACTCTCAGCAGCGCAACTGTGGTTCCCTTCCCACGGGTCGAGCCGAATTGCCGTGGATTACTAGCTGCACTGAGGATCGGGCGAAGACGCGTTACGATCAGATGCTCCAGGACTTTGCTGACGACAGGGAGGTGGCATATCGGCCTGTACGCCTTAGGCGATTCTTTGTCTCTCCCTCCTCCCTTGTAGAGCAGTCTCAAGTCTGCGATCCTCCACTTGCTTGGAAAGTACCCCCTCTCCAAACAATCATTGAAAATCCGGAGGAGCTCCTCCTCCACGTACGGGGCACTATTCCTGAGGACCGCAGCGTCTACTCCGTCCAGACCTGGAGCTCTTCCGATCCTCTGCTTCTCCACGGCAAGACGAATGTCCCATATATCCCATGGTGGGCATAGGTCGGTACCAGGCGGGTATTCCGTGGTACGTCTCACCATGGCGTCCACTTCGCTGTCCTGGGACGGGTCGTCCCTGGGGTACGTAAAATCTATGTACATCGTAGCCGCATCCTCCAGGGTGGTTGCCAGGGTTGCCTCCACCTACTCTGAGGGAAGCCACCATCGTGAGGGGCTTCACCTTGCCCATCGCCACCCTGTACGGTATTCCCCAGGGGTTCTTTTCCGTTTCTTCGACAATAAATTCGTCCCAGGATCTCTTCTTCTGGTGACGCACGCCGTTTCGGTACACCCTATACCTACGCTTGGTTTCTTCGCGGAGTGCAGATCTCCTCTCGTCGTCTCTGCACTCCTGGTACCTACGCCTGGCCCTATAATATTCCCTCTTCAGTTGGGTTAGGGCCGGCGCCCACCATGGGACCGGACGTCCTCTCGCTCTTCGGCGTCGGAGGGATATACTCGCCGCTTCTGTGATGGCGCCCGTCAGCATTGCCACCCTGTGGTCAATCTCTGACTCCTCCTCTATCGGCACCATCTCCTCCCACTCTCTATCCGCGAGCACACCCTCCAGTTCCCTGGAGAAGGCCCTCCAGTCCGCCGATCGGGTCACAAAGCCCTTGTCCACTTCTAGGGCGTTCCCACCTTCCTCCTGCACCACACTGAAGGCGATGACCCGGTGGTCGGAGCTCGTGTCGGACCGTAGGGTCCAGTCCGCAATGCGCCGCGCCATGGTAGCCGTGGCGAGTGTTACGTCGATCTAACTCTGGCCCCTCGCTCCAACAAATGTGGGGCCAGAAGGCTCGTTGATGACCACGAGTTGACACCTCGCCAGGCTCTCTTCTACGGCTCTTCCTCTGGCATCTGTGCGCACTGAACCCCAGGCCGTGCTCCACGAGTTGGTGTCGGAACAGACTATCACGTTTCTATACCTTTGCGCGACAGCCTCCACGGCAGTTATACTATCCTCGGCGTTAGCTGGTCTCGGCGGCATGTACGTGGACACGAGGGCGAACGTGATGCCGCCCCATCTTACATAACATGCCGCCTGATCTGCCGTGGTGAAATTTTTCAGTTCCATCACGTCGAGGGCAGGATTGACAATCACTATTGCCGCTCTGGGCCTCCTCCCTCCACTGCTCAGAGCGACCACCCTCGACGCTACACCAAATCCGGCGACCACGTTTTTCTGACACCATGGCTCCTGGATCGCCATGATGTCAACGTTCCGGGCGAGAGTACGTAACTCATCCGCGACAATTCGTCTTCGGCCCATGTTGACCTGCAGGATCTGCAGCCTACGCATACCGTGTCCGCTTCGCCAGCCCCTCCATCATCTCCAGGTGTATCGGGCACTCCCTGCTGCCCGCACAATGCTGGAGATCCTTCCCCTCTCTGCCCTTCGCCTTGCAGTTTCTGCAGCAAGGGGCGGCTCCTCTGGCCCTCACTTGCCTTGTGCCCGGTATCTGTGCACCATCTGCACGCAGTCTCCTTGCTGCAGGACTTCGCCGGGTGGCCATAGTCTTGGCACTTTAGGCAGAGCGGGGGGTCGAGGTAGTCTCTCATAGAGAGGCTCCACCATCCTCCGCTGACGTCATTCTCAGACAGCTCCATTAACGCTAGTCTGATGGATGGGTGGGTCTCCATCACCCAACTCTTCGTGAGTCCACTTCTCACTGGGGTGGAGAAGCAGGGTCTCATCCACCCCCTCCTCTCTTTCTCCTCACACTTTACCTGTGGGATCTTCCCCCACAGGTATCTCTCCAGCGTCTCTTCTTCCCAGTGTTTGGGGACCCTTCTGACCTCGTCTTGGCAAGGCTCACCCCTCAGTCCCTTTTCCGCCATTTTGCCCCAGCTTAAAATCTTCCTGGCCTGGTCGGCCCCTTCCATCCTTACCAGGACCGCACCAGACCTTGTTACTTTTTCTATTTTGGCCTTTGCCCCAATGGCCTCAAGGTCCTCCTTGGATGGGAGTTGTTCAAAAATCTTACTGGGGGACCAGTTACCGTCGGTCCCCTTCCCCTTCACCGTGATGTAGGTGATTATCTCTGCCTGGGGTTTCGGGACCGACTTAAGAGCCACTTTCGCCAGCACGTCCGCAAAAGTCTTCTTTCGAGGTGCCTTTTGCTTCTTCTTCTCCTCCTCGGCTCTACCCCTGGGTCTCGGCCTTTTTTTCTTCCTTGCCTCTATCCACAGCCCCTCCTCTTCGTCTTCGGTCGTTTCCGTGACCAAGGTCACGCGTTTGACCGTTTCACGTTCTCCTGTCTGGGCCCTAGGAGCCTGTGCCACTTGATTCCTAGATGGACCCGCCACGCCTCCAGGGTCCTTTCCTTTCCCCTTCCTCTCTTCTGCCCGGGTCTGAGCTGTATGCTTCAATATCTGGGTCTCCTCTTTTGACAACTTTAGGGTGTCGATCATCTTGTCAACCCTATGCACAGTTGGGGAGACCCACTTCTTCATCTCCTCGTCGTACCTAGCTCCGACGGCATCGCTAATCGAGTTGGCCACCATCGGGGCAATGACCGACGAGACCTTCAGGGCTACAACCTCATGGAGGTAATCTGTGGCTAGGGCCTCTCTAACCACGTGGTTAACCAATTGTGGTACCCCTCTCCACTTTTCTTCCAGGGTCACGATCAGGTCTCTCATCTCCGAGACCTCTCATTCCTGCTGCTCAAGGCTGCACTTTGATCTTTTGCGGAGGTACTCTCTGATGCCCTCCGCTGTTTTATAGGCCTTCGACGAAGGCTCATCCTCCTCTTCCTCTCGCGATGGAGTGGTCTCCTTCCTGGCCCTTTTGGACCTCCTTAGGTTCAGAGGGGTGAACTTTGGACCCAGGTTTTCCTCGGCCCCCGTCTCCTCGTCCGTGTCCTTGTAGGATTCTACGTCCGTCGACGTGCAAATTCTGACCGCGCCAGCATAGGTACTAGTAAATTTTCCCGCCGCCATTTTGCATTTGGGCTCCACATTAGCGGCCATTTTCACCACCCTTTGGGGTTTTGGTGACTCCTCTTCATGGTCAATAGAAGAAACTTCCAGATTTTTCGGTCCCTCGACTGGAGTTCCGGAATCCCCCATTTGCGTAATAAATTACGTAAATTGGGGTTTTTTAAAAAAGTTTTTTAATTTGCACTTTTCGTGCGCGAATTTAACTTCACCGCACTACTAATGTCTAATAACAAATTTCGGTCAAATGACCTCCTGTCCAGCACTCACTCTAAGTCAAAAATAAATAAAAACGGAAACACTAAAATAAAAATAACACCGGATAAAAAAAAAAAATTATTATAATTTTTTTTTTTTACCCACCTGTCCTCTGGGCGTCCCGATTCGCCACTTAGTGTCCCTCGGAACTCACCCACACGCGCTCACTAGCGCCAGCACACCGATAATGACGGACAACTAAAAAACACACCTTACCTCACCGGTGCCTGGGAGCAGACTGGGTCTTGCCTCGACCCTACCTTAACCACCACGTGGTCCCCCCTCGACCTAACCTTAACTATTAGGCCACGCCCCTTTTTGGTCACGTGACCCTTATGCCCCGCCCCTTTTTAGTCACTTGATCCAGTCATGTGACCCGCGGCACCTACTGGTCTATGCTCCGCCCGCATATTTTAGTCACGTGATCCAGTCACGTGACCCGCGGCACCTCTTGACCTATGCTCCGCTAGACAAGATTTACCCCCTCCACCCATTGAAGGGTCAGGTACCCACCTTATAGAGCATGAGTGTGCCCGACCTCCATTTTGGTTTTTTATACACCGCCATTTTGTTTTCTACTGTTTGAGAGACTTGAGGTTTTGTTGAAGGATCAGGTACCCGCCTTATAGAGCATGAGTGTACCCGACCGCCATTTTGTTTTTCTTATGCCGCCATTTTGTTTCTCTTCTGTTTGAGAGACTTGAGGTTTTGTTGAAGGATTAGGTACCCACCTTATTGGGCATGAGTGTACCCGGCCGCCATTTTGTTTTTCTTACACCACCATTTTGTTTTTCTACCGTTTGAGAGACTTGAGGTTTTGCTGAAGGGTTAGGTTACCCACCTTATAGTCTGTAACCTTCCCAACGGTTATATAATCATAACCTAAACGATGAAGGGTCAGGTATCCACTTTATAGTATGTAACCTCTCTTGCGGTTATAGAATCAAAACCTATACAACGAAGGGTCAGTTACCCACTTTATAGTCTGTAACCTCCCCAACGGTTATATAATCATAACCTATACGATGAAGGGTCAGGTACCCACTTTATAGTATGTAACCACCCAACGGTTATATAATCATAACCTATACGATGAAGGGTCAGGCACCCTCTTTATACTCTGTAACCTTCTCAAAGGTTACATAACCTTTACATTGTTTTCATGTTTGTGCAACCTTCTCAATGTTTGCATAACCTTTACAATATGTAACTGTATCAACATGTAAACAGGTTGCATCTTGTATAGACAAGTTGGATTATGTCCAGGTGAAATACAAATATGGACCTTGAACTGTTTATCTCTAAAACATAAATAAATGGTAGGGCTTCCTAATATTTGAATAGCTTTTGGACTTTGAACTGGTAATCCTTAAAACACAAATAAATAGTAGGGCCCCATATTCCTACAACAGCTTTTGGACTTTGAGCTCTTAATACTCTATCTTTACTTATCTCGCTGAAACATAAACAAAACAACTTTTCAATGTACTACGTATTTTTAATATCTGATAGTATAAATAATGGTCTTAAAAGGATTAACTTTTAATCCCTAAAATATATCGACGAATCGAATCGACTGTGTCACGCTGGACAATTGATATAATATAATATAATCAACAAACCTGGCTCGTAATTGCACTCGAATCAGTCCTCGCCATGTTTTCGAGTCCTTTCTGCTACTCTCGGATGTCCTCGGAGCCGTACGAGACTGTTCGCTCTCATCGAGGTAGTGGGTGACACTCGCTCTTCTTCGTGTGTACTCGGATCCCACTATGATCTCCCCTAACTCTATTTATCAACTGTTTATAACACTAACACAATTCCTAAAATATATCGACGAATCGAAACGACTGTATCACGCTGGCCAAAGAGGTTATACCTTTACACAGCTTTGAAATATTTTCAAAATACACGAGTCGATATTAATAACAACGAACACGATGCAGTAAATTTTAATTGATGAATATAAATTAATCATTAATTCATACTTGAACTTTAAACAACTTTTCAATTTTATGGAGTTACAAATTTACAATACACTCTTAATACGAATATAAAATTTATAATCCAATTTATCACTTTTGCAGGGGAAGTACTGCAGTATATCGATGATTATTAAAACTATCAACACAACTGCATGCGAATCTGCTGACCTCTATTGTCTGTTTTAAGAGCTATTATTAAGCTTTCATGTCACACGAGAGGGTGTAGATCGGTATGTTCAAGGTATGGCTTGAGGTAGTGATGGAGGGTAACGGATGATCAGGAATGTGGTATAGGATGATTTAGGGATGTTCCGACATGGTTTGAGATGGTTAGCGATGGTATGGGATGGTCAGAGATGGTTTGAGATGGTTAAGAGTGGTTTGGGGTGGTCAGACATGGCTGGAGATTATTTTAAACCATCTCCAACCATGTCTGACCACCCCAAACCACTCTTAACCATCTCAAACCATCTCTGACCATCCCATACCATCGCTAACCATCTCAAACCATGTCGGAACATCCCTAAATCATCCTATACCACATTCCTGATCATCCGTTACCCTCCATCACTACCTCAAGCCATACCTTGAACATACCGATCTACACCCTCTCGTGTGACATGAAAGCTTAATAATAGCTCTTAAAACAGACAATAGAGGTCAGCAGATTCGCATGCAGTTGTGTTGATAGTTTTAATAATCATCGATATACTGCAGTACTTCCCCTGCAAAAGTGATAAATTGGATTAAAAATTTTATATTCGTATTAAGAGTGTAGTATTTAGAGGAGCTCAACTACTAAGGTCATCCATCCATGATTAATATTATGACAGTAGAATTTATCCAGGGCATGACTCTTGGATTATAGTCACATGTAATGTCCGCAGCTCGTATAACTTTTCAGAAAGTGACTAATGCCTTCTGTTAAATTTCTGTCTTTTCGGGGTAATATTTAATATTATGAGTTTATTCGAGTCGATTACCAAAAGATATTGGAGTCTTAAAGCAAGATGGAGTGGTTAAAATTGATTGAACTGATTGTTGATTTATTGATAAACAAACTTCGATGAGGGAACAAGGTACTAGTAGAGGTGCCTCACAGACGAACTTATGGTATTTTTGGAGGAAACTGTGTTCAGAATCTAACTACCACGATTTTGTTCATATTAGTCACTATTAATATTATCTGTCGTTTGATGATGGTAAACATTCTAATATTTACAGTCACCCACACAAAACAAGACATTTTGGTCCGGAGACGATATAGAAATATCTAATAAATAGTTATCATTTCATGAAAGATATCAAACAATTTGAATTATGAAATGAGGACGGATCTAATGCCTTCCGTTAAATTTATGTTTTTTCGAGGAAATATTTAACATTTTGGATTGATTGGAGTTGATAACCAAAAGATATTGGAGTCTTAATGAGGTCCAGCTTCCGCCTCTTAATAAAAAAATAAATATCAATCTAATAAAAACAAATAAAATCTAGTATGTGATTGCTGTGTTTACGAATAAACACACCTCGGCAAGGCGAAAGTAACTGGGAAAAAATGTCTCATAGACGAGACCTGATGCTATTCTTCGTAGAAAGTGTGATCAGCATTGTGCTCGAACTACCTCATTTTCCCTCTATCGGCTACTCATTTTAAAATCCTAGGGTGCTATGAAACATCTCTTAACAATGGTTCTCATCCTGGTGAAGTCCATAAATGTTCTGTCCAACAGAAAGTTAGTGTGCAAAAGCAAGATGGACTCGTCAAAATTGATTGAACTGATTGTTGATTAATCGATAAACAAACTTCGATGAGGAAACAAGTACTGATAGTGGTGCCTCATAGGCGAACTTTTGGTATTTTTGGGAAAAAGTGTGGTCATAATTGTGCTATAACTACCACGATTGTGCTCATATGAGTTAATTTTAGTATTATCTATAATCCGATCATGCTAAACATTCTAATATTGACAGTCACCTGCACAAAACAAGACATTTTGACCCGGAGACGATATAGAAATATCTAATAAATAGTTATTATTTCATGAAAGAAATGAAAATAATTTGAATTATGAAGCGAGTATGGAGAAGGGTTAATATGAATATTTCTAAATTATCAGTATATTTCTGGAAGAATCCTGAATAAAGATTTGAATCTCTTAAACAGCAGAAAATATTTGATCAGTCAACGTTTCGCCAATTCGGTCATTATTAGAAGTGAAAAAAACAAACAACATAATATCATACAAATGGGGACGAAATATAGCACATCTTACATCAGCATTCTCAAATAATATCAACTACAGATAATACATCATCTCAAAACAGTATTATATACAAATATTTGCTAATAAAATTTTTTTTTATTTCTAAAATCATTAAAAATTGACTAAAATCAATAAAGTAACGGGCAAAATAAATTATAAAAACAAAAAAATAATATCTAAAATTGGTTAAAATATACTAAAAATATAAAGCTATGTTAAAAATTAGAGATCGAAGTCTATGCAGTAAAAGACCTACTCAAAGGATATTATCAATAATGTAAAAGAAAATGATGGATTCGGTCAAACATTAAGCATGGTATTATTGTCGAATTGTATTTTACCGCTAGAAGTTGATGAGAAATAACTAAAAATCAATAAAAACCGCTAAAATTACTAAAAACCACTAAAATTATGGGACTTCAAGTTATGAATAATGTAAATATTTGGAATTTTAAAGCGGGAAAGTGTGATCAGAATTGTGCTCCAACTGCGACGATTATGCTCATATTAGTTACTGTTAATATTATCTATCATCCGATGATGGCAAACATTCTAATATTCAAAATTATCTTAAATTCTAATTCTAAATTATCAGTATATTTCTGGAAGAATCCTGAATAAAGTTTTGAGTCTCTTAAACAGCAGTAAATATCTGATCAGTCAACGTTTCGCTAATTCGGGCATCATTAGGATTGAAAAAAACAACAACAATATAATATCATACAAATGGGGACCAAATATAGCACATCTTACATCAACATTCTCAAATAATATCAACTCTAGATAATAAATCATCTCAAAACAGATTTATATACAAATATTTGCTAATAAAATGTTTTATTTTATTTCTAAAATCATTAAAATTGACTAAAATCAATAAAGTAACATGTAAAATCAATTATAAAAACAAAAAATAATATCGAAAATTGGTTAAAATATACTAAAAAATATAAAGCTATGTTAAAAATTAGAGGTAAAAGACCAGTAAAGCAGTAAAAGACCTACTCAAAAAATATTATCAATGAATTGAAAGAAAATGATGGATTCGGTTAAACATTAAGCATAATATTATTGCCGGAGTGTATCTTGCCATTAGAAGCTGATAAGAAATGACTAAAATCAATAAAAACCGCTAAAATTACTAAAAACCACTAAAATTATGGGACTTCAAGTTATGAAAAATGTCAATATTTATAGTTGATCAAGGGGTACGCAGACGAGAGACCTCTACGTGCTGAGTAAAATGAATGGTTGGAACCGTAGGAGACCAGGTCCAGGTGAGAAGAGGAGATTTTTTCAAATTTTTTCTAGTGATTCTGGATGATCATATGAGGTCGGAGGAGTTCGGTTATTCTCGAATCGGGAGCATCCTAAGGCAGATTAGGGAGATCGAGGTGGGGACCCGAGGAAAAACGAGGACGAACGAGCGTCACCGAGGACAATGATCGGGGCCCGGCCGCTCTGCTCCGAGGGTATCCGAGAGTAGCCGAAAGGAGCCGATGATATCGCGAGGTCTGATACGAGTGCAATTAGGAACCAGGGTAGTTAATTATAATTAAATCAAGTTCAGAAAAGGGGAAAAACAATTTAGGAAAGGCAAAAAATCAGTTGAGAAGACTATATTTACATAAAATTTAAATATTGGGAAGGTTAAAGAAAACGTAAACAAATAGGTGGGTAACGTAAACATTGGGAAGGTTGTATAAATCATAGACATTGAGAACATTATGTAAACTAGCCAGGAAAATCCCCTACTGGAGTAAGGTGCTGCGCCCTAGCGGACAGAAAATGTATAAACATTGAGGAGGTTATAGAAAATTTAAAAAAGAAATAGATAGGTAAAGGTAAAAATTTGGAAAAATTGCATAAAATGTAAACATTGAGAACTGAAAAAGGTACAAAACTTTAGCTAATAATAATGACGTCATCTATCCAGATATTATGAAATGATCAAAAGGCTCTTTATCATTGTTTGTAAATGATAAAAAAACTTTAAGGATTTAATATTTAATTCTTTTACGGCGTTTTAATAGTTTATACTATGAGAAAATAAAAATACACATAAGATTAAAAAGTTGTTTTGTTTATGTTTCAGCGAGATGAGTAATGATAGAGGATTAATAGTTCAAAGTCCATTGTTTACTTTTAAAGGAAGGATTAAGAGATAGAGCATTGTTGCGAAAGCTAAATTTGTTTACTTTTTAGCGGAAGTCCTAAATCATTCTTTATACTTTGGTATTAACAGCTCAAGGACCAAAAGCTGTTACAGGATTAAGAATTAGTATTAATTAATGATTAATTAATATTCATTAATTAAAATTTACTGCATCGTATTCGAAGTTGTCAATGCCAACTCGTGTACTTTGAAAACATTTCAAAGCTATGAAAAGGTGCAACCTCTTTGGCCAGCGTGATACAGTCCTTTCGAATTTGTCGATATATTTCTAAATTTGTAAGTCCATTGATTATACAATTAGAGATTAAAAATACATAGAAGATTAAAAAGTTGTTTTGTATACGTATTAAAGTTGAACATGAATTAATGATTAATTAATATTCATCAATTAAAATTTACTTCATCGTGTTCGTAGTTATTAATAGCGACTCGTGTACTTTGAAAATATTTCAAAGCTATGAAAAGGTATAATCTCTTTGACTAGCGTGATACCGTCGTTTCGATTTATCGATATATTTGTAAATTTGTAAGTCCATAAAATTGAAAAGTTGTTTAAAGTTCAAGTATGAATTAATGATTAATTTATATTCATCAATTAAAATTTACTGCATCGTGTTCGTTGTTATTAATATCGACTCGTGTATTTTGAAAATATTTCAAAGCTGTGTAAAGGTATAACCTCATTGGCCAGCGTGATACAGTCGTTTCGATTCGTCGATATATTTTAGGAATTGTGTTAGTGTTATAAACAGTTGATAAATAGAGTTAGGGGAGATCATAGTGGGATCCGAGTACACACGAAGAAGAGCGAGTGTCACCCACTACCTCGATGAGAGCGAACAGTCTCGTACGGCTCCGAGGACATCCGAGAGTAGCAGAAAGGACTCGAAAACATGGCGAGGACTGATTCGAGTGCAATTACGAGCCAGGTTTGTTGATTATATTATATTATATCAATTGTCCAGCGTGACACAGTCGATTCGATTCGTCGATATATTTTAGGGATTAAAAGTTAATCCTTTTAAGACCATTATTTATACTATCAGATATTAAAAATACGTAGTACATTGAAAAGTTGTTTTGTTTATGTTTCAGCGAGATAAGTAAAGATAGAGTATTAAGAGCTCAAAGTCCAAAAGCTGTTGTAGGAATATGGGGCCCTACTATTTATTTGTGTTTTAAGGATTACCAGTTCAAAGTCCAAAAGCTATTCAAATATTAGGAAGCCCTACCATTTATTTATGTTTTAGAGATAAACAGTTCAAGGTCCATATTTGTATTTCACCTGGACATAATCCAACTTGTCTATACAAGATGCAACCTGTTTACATGTTGATACAGTTACATATTGTAAAGGTTATGCAAACATTGAGAAGGTTGCACAAACATGAAAACAATGTAAAGGTTATGTAACCTTTGAGAAGGTTACAGAGTATAAAGAGGGTGCCTGACCCTTCATCGTATAGGTTATGATTATATAACCGTTGGGTGGTTACATACTATAAAGTGGGTATCTGACCCTTCATCGTATAGGTTATGATTATATAACCGTTGGGGAGGTTACAGACTATAAAGTGGGTAACTGACCCTTCGTTGTATAGGTTTTGATTCTATAACCGCAAGAGAGGTTACATACTATAAAATGGATACCTGACCCTTCATCGTTTAGGTTATGATTATATAACCGTTGGGAAGGTTACAGACTATAAGGTGGGTAACCTAACCCTTCAGCAAAACCTCAAGTCTCTCAAACGGTAGAAAAACAAAATGGTGGTGTAAGAAAAACAAAATGGCGGCCGGGTACACTCATGCCCAATAAGGTGGGTACCTAACCCTTCAACAAAACCTCAAGTCTCTCAAACAGAAGAAAAAACAAAATGGCGGCATAAGAAAAACAAAATGGCGGTCGGGTACACTCATGCTCTATAAGGTGGGTACCTGATCCTTCAACAAAACCTCAAGTCTCTCAAACAGTAGAAAACAAAATGGCGGTGTATAAAAAACCAAAATGGAGGTCGGGCACACTCATGCTCTATAAGGTGGGTACCTGACACTTCAATGGGTGGAGATGGTTTAAAATAATCTCCAGCCATGTCTGACCACCCCAAACCACTCTTAACCATCTCAAACCATCTCTGACCATCCCATACCATCGCTAACCATCTCAAACCATGTCGGAACATCCCTAAATCATCCTATACCACATTCCTGATCATCCGTTACCCTCCATCACTACCTCAAGCCATACCTTGAACATACCGATCTACACCCTCTCGTGTGACATGAAAGCTTAATAATAGCTCTTAAAACAGACAATAGAGGTCAGCAGATTCGCATGCAGTTGTGTTGATAGTTTTAATAATCATCGATATACTGCAGTACTTCCCCTGCAAAAGTGATAAATTGGATTATAAATTTTATATTCGTATTAAGAGTGTATTGTAAATTTGTAACTCCATAAAATTGAAAAGTTGTTTAAAGTTCGAGTATGAATTAATGATTAATTTATATTCATCAATTAAAATTTACTGCATCGTGTTCGTTGTTATTAATATCGACTCGTGTATTTTGAAAATATTTCAAAGCTGTGTAAAGGTATAACCTCTTTGGCCAGCGTGATACAGTCGTTTCGATTCGTCGATATATTTTAGGAATTGTGTTAGTGTTATAAACAGTTGATAAATAGAGTTAGGGGAGATCGTAGTGGGATCCGAGTACACACGAAGAAGAGCGAGTGTCACCCACTACCTCGATGAGAGCGAACAGTCTCGTACGGCTCCGAGGACATCCGAGAGTAGCAGAAAGGACTCGAAAACATGGCGAGGACTGATTCGAATGCAATTACGAGCCAGGTTTGTTGATTATATTATATTATATCAATTGTCCAGCGTGACACAGTCGATTCGATTCGTCGATATATTTTAGGGATTAAAAGTTAATCCTTTTAAGACCATTATTTATACTATCAGATATTAAAAATACGTAGTACATTGAAAAGTTGTTTTGTTTATGTTTCAGCGAGATAAGTAAAGATAGAGTATTAAGAGCTCAAAGTCCAAAAGCTGTTGTAGGAATATGGGGCCCTACTATTTATTTGTGTTTTAAGGATTACCAGTTCAAAGTCCAAAAGCTATTCAAATATTAGGAAG
Source organism: Rhaphigaster nebulosa (assembly GCA_948150685.1). NCBI lineage: Eukaryota > Metazoa > Arthropoda > Insecta > Hemiptera > Pentatomidae > Rhaphigaster > Rhaphigaster nebulosa. The sequence goes on along the minus strand of OX411306.1, from coordinate 99,076,319 downwards.
CCCTACCATTTATTTATGTTTTAGAGATAAACAGTTCAAGGTCCATATTTGTATTTCACCTGGACATAATCCAACTTGTCTATACAAGATGCAACCTGTTTACATGTTGATACAGTTACATATTGTAAAGGTTATGCAAACATTGAGAAGGTTGCACAAACATGAAAACAATGTAAAGGTTATGTAACCTTTGAGAAGGTTACAGAGTATAAAGAGGGTGCCTGACCCTTCATCGTATAGGTTATGATTATATAACCGTTGGGGAGGTTACATACTATAAAGTGGGTACCTGACCCTTCATCGTATAGGTTATGATTATATAACCGTTGGGGAGGTTACAGACTATAAAGTGGGTAACTGACCCTTCGTTGTATAGGTTTTGATTCTATAACCGCAAGAGAGGTTACATACTATAAAGTGGATACCTGACCCTTCATCGTTTAGGTTATGATTATATAACCGTTGGGAAGGTTACAGACTATAAGGTGGGTAACCTAACCCTTCAACAAAACCTCAAGTCTCTCAAACAGTAGAAAACAAAATGGCGGTGTATAAAAAACCAAAATGGAGGTCGGGCACACTCATGCTCTATAAGGTGGGTACCTGACACTTCAATGGGTGGAGGGGGTAAATCTTGTCTAGCGGAGCATAGGTCAAGAGGTGCCGCGGGTCACGTGACTGGATCACGTGACTAAAATATACGGGCGGAGCGTTGGCCAGGAGGTTCCGCGGGTCACGTGACTGGATCACGTGACTAAAAAGTGGCGGGGCATAAGGGTCACGTGACCAAAAAGGGGCGTGGCCTAATAGTTAAGGTTAGGTCGAGGGGGGACCACGTGGTGGTTAAGGTAGGGTCGAGGCAAGACCACATGGCAGTTAAGGTTAGGTCGAGGCAAAAATTCAAATTCAAATTTCCCGCCATAGGTCACGTGACCAAATGCTGGCTTCTGATTGGCTGCTCAAAAAAGTGTCCCAGCTCGCCTGTTTTCCCTCTACTTGGGTATACTTGCTATTGAGTACTCGCGTTACGGGAGTTCACGCGTGAATGTTATCTCGTCACAACCAGGGGAACGATTAGATCTCGTCTGTAAAGCACTGAAAGACGCGTCTAAACCGGGTAAGACACACCACATATATGTGGGTAACGCCACCATCTGGGATAAAATCAAACAGGTGTGGAAGACGGATCAAATCCCAGATCGAGTCTTCATTCGATGTAGGGTAATGGTCGAAACCATCAGAGACGTCGAACGACAGAAGGAATTAACCGGGGCGTACCACAAGGGGAAGACCAACCACCGAGGGGTCAGTGAAACGCTACAAGCACTCAAAAGACGGTATTATTGGTCAGGGATGCGGCGGACCATTCAGGAAGTCATCGGAGCATGCGAGGTCTGCATGACTACAAAGTATGATCGCCACCCACCGCAAGCAGTACAAGAAGAGACGCCAACAAGTACATTACCACACCGGGATCTTCAAGTGGACAAGTTCACTTGGAGGAGATTCACGTGGATGATGGCTATAGACGTGTTCAGTAAATTGGCGATTGCTCATCTCATCCAAAGCAAAGCGGCGGAATCGGTGCTACTAGCCTTACAGACGTGGTTCATGCTTTACGGAGTACCCGACCGTATAACATCCGATAAAGGGAGGGATTTCGATAACGTGATCCTGAGCGAGGAAATGCGGAAATTAGAACAGGTGGCACTTTAACACTCGGGGACACCCGAAGAGTAGGGGAGGTGTAGAACGGTTGCATAGCACACTAAGTGACCACCTCAGAGTGGAAACAGGGATGGACCGATATAGCGATGCGGAAGGCGATTGCGGCATACAATCATTCAATCCACTCAGTTACGGGATTGCGCCGTTCGAAATACTATTTGGGGTTCGAGGCCCCAGTAGGGATTGTGAGGCGACGATAGGGGACATTACGAACGGCCGAGAAATCATGGCAAACCACGTCCGATTGCGGGAGTCGTGGGAAAAAACGCGGAAAAGAATAATAAAGGAGAAACGAACCAGGGTAGGTAAGGAAAACGCAAAGGTACGGGATCGCGGAGAAGTAAAGATCGGGTCAGTAGTATACCGGTGGATTGGATCTAACAGGGGAAAAGAACCGCGGAGATACAAGGGGCCATTCCGCGTCGTCGTAATACGCGAACATAACGTGGTAACGATCGAAAGTATTGGGGACCCTAAGAGGCGGCGAACAGTCCACATCGATCAACTAAAGTTTCCTTTGGGGTCTGGAGTGCCTTTGCCTATGCAACCGGAGGAAATATTGTAAACGAGAGTGTATTTTTTTGTTGTTGTTTGTATTATATTTTTTATTTAAATTGTATTTCTTAGTTTTATGTTATTTACAGTCTAGTGCTTATTATTGTGCAACAGTGGTCGTGGTTTAGTTGTGTTTTCTGTTTGAATACTTCAATTGTTTTTTATAGAGGGAAATTGTATGTATTAGTTTATGGATTTGGTTGTTTCTAGGAGCTGTAACGTTGTACAGGGATAAACGCTGTGCATTGCTCAGACTGGTCACTCCTTTAAGGTTCCAGAAGTGTCTGGAAACTGGAGGGGGGAGTTAAGAGCCAGAGCTGGGTAATAACAGAGCTTAATCCCTCTCATGAGTGTAAACAATTCCTAGACCTTATATAAAGAGGATTACTTTCTAAATAAAGTCAGTTGTAACCGATCTCTCTCTGTGTGCTTTTATTAAAACCTTTTCTTTTTTTTTATTTTTAGTGTCTCAAACACGTTAATTTATATATATATATATATATAATATATATATATATATATATATATATATGAGGATTATCAGCATAAATGAGATTGATGATATTGGATATGAATATAAACATTTGATTCGGCGTATTTATGCATAAAGGTCTGTACTATATAGAACTGTAATCCATCAGACTATAATATTAATCTATTAAAGCTGAACGTGATAAGATATCGATATAAAAGTAATGTTCATGTGCCCTTCCAGTGAGTAAAGATGATTTTTTGGGTGTTTCTTTTATGTTTCTTGAGCCAGGTATTTGGTCAGGATGAAGTAATAGTTGATGGTGCCGTTGACGATCTCATAAAAACTATAAACGGAAAGATTAGTTATGGACGGTTAGATACATTGAAGATTGGTGATGTTATATGGAATTTTTCGTTTTATAGGTCTACGATTTTTGGATCCCTAAAATGTAAAAATGGTTTGATTAAATCTCTAGGATCACTGAGGAAGCCTGGTAAGGCCATCGTCACTAAACAATATAACACCACCATCCTCACTATACCTTTGGAATTTAGTGATCTGGAGTGCCATTACAGTAACTGTTACTATAATTTACTTCACTTACTTCATTTGCATGGTAAGCTCACTACTAGACCTCTTTCCAATTCGCTTCAGATCCAAGCAGTTGTAACAAGGGATAGTGGAAGCTGTCAAGCTCGTATAAACAGCATAATGTTCTTAAATGTTGGCAAGCTGGGCCTCACATTGTCTGGTCGCATAGGAAAAATGTTGGAAGATCACGTTATTCAGACAGCGTTAGCTGATGAATACCTGAATAAATCTATAGGTCGTCTGATTGTTGAAAAACTTGAGATCATTATAAAACTTGTCATTTCAAAGGAATTCTTATGTAACATTATCCATTGATTATCCAAATGTTCATGACCACTGAAGCATGATATATGTATAAATTAACATAGCATGTAAAATATAAATCCTATTGAAATATGTTGTTTTATTTTTTCCAAATCATTACTAGTTTAACCCTGTAGTTGGCGGCTGATTGCTTGACACACGTTTAGGCGCGTGGGGTACAAATTATCCCCATAAAATAAAAATGTTTTTAACTTTCTTTTCTCCTCATCGTGACAAATTATTTGTTCCTCAAGTACAGAAGAATACAAAGAATGTGAAATAGTCCTTAACATTTCCAAGTCAATTGTAGCCTTTTCCAAATCAATTGTCACCTTTTCCACTTCGATTATGACCTTTTTCATTTTAATTGTAATCCTTTCCAAATCAAATGTCACCTTTTCCAATTCAATTGTAACCTTGTCCATTTCAATTGTAACTTTATCCATTTCAATTCTAACCCAACCGGACATGAATCAATTCTATTTTATTATTGAAAAATAATTATTTTAATTACAATATAACTTTTGAAATCATTTTGGCTTATGCTGACATTTTTTTCGTTTATTAGATAATTGATATTAGCACTAATTTCAAGGTGTTTAAATTTTTTAAATAAAATTGTTGTTTATTTATTTTTAAATAGTTATTATTATTTAAATATTTGGAGGAGGGAGGATGGATTTCATCGATTTGGTGATGATTCATTAGATTTTCAAGGGCACTATTTTCGAATTTACTTTCGGATTTTAGGCTGTGCAGGCGCATTTAGATTTTTCGTTTCTGTTGAAGTTTTCTGTGATAAAGGGATCGTATACTAGCTTTTCGAGAGTTCTGATTCCATTTTTTTTTAATTTGATTTTATATCGCGCATGCGCATTTCGCTTTTCCGTTACTGCTGAAGTATTTTTATGGAGCATGAGCGCATGCTCCATAAAAAATAAAGAAAACCTAATAAACGATCCCTATATCATAGAAAAATTTAACAGTAACGGAAAAGCAAAATGGACATGAGCGATCTAAAATCCAATACAAGAAATGAAATCAGAACCCTCGAAAACCTAATAAAAGATCCCTTTAACATACTTCAATAGCAATGGAAAATATAAATGCGCATGCGCGAACGAAATTTCAAACCTAGTTAACGATACCTATACCGATGAATTTTTAAAACTAATAATTTAGTAAAAATGCTCGAAAACCTAATGAACTATCACCGAATCGATTAAATCTATCCCTCCCTCTTCCCCTCTCCAAATAAATAAGAAATAATAAATATTTAAAAATAAATAAACAACAATATACTTAAAAATAATTAACTACTAGAAATCAGCACTTAATACCAATTATGTAGTGAACGAAAAAAATATCGGAAGAAGAAGGCAAAGTAATTTCAAAAGTCATTATTTTAACCATATAATTATTTTTCAATAATAAAATAGAATTAATTCATGTGCTGTTGGGTTAAAATGAAAATGGAAAAGGTGACAATTGATTTGGAAAGGGTTACAATTGAAATGAAAAAGGTTACAATTAAAATGGAAAAAGTTACAATTGAAATGGAAAAGGTGACAATTGATTTGGAAAGGGTTACAATTGAAATGAAAAAGGTTACAATTAAAATGGAAAAAGTTACAATTGAAATGGAAAAGGTGACAATTGATTTGGAAAAGATCACAATTGACTTGGAAATGCTATATTAAAATTTATACGCCGTTAATGGCCCGCTTAGGTAGTTGCGGAGAGATATAAAATAAATAAACAAAAACAAAAAAAAAAAAACGCTGCAAATTATTACACAATGGTTTATTATTTTCACTTAGTAATATTTCAAAAATTTCTATTCTGCCCAAGTAAAAAAAAATTAAGCAGTAGGCACCAAAGGGAAAGAAATTTGAAGCTTTTCACAAGATGATCGACGTGAGAGTGCTGAACTGGAAGTGTTAATTTAAAAAACTCTGTCAATGCAAGTAGGCTGTGATGTAAATAATCCAAGGATGAATAAAACAGAGAGATACGAGGAAGTCAGAAGTCCAATAGATAAGTCAGGAAGCCGGATGACTAGCCAGGTGAATCAGTCTCAGAAGTTCCAAACGCAATATCTCAGCTAATAATGGACCGATTTAAACGATTTTTATTTTTTTTTTGTAGGGAATTTCATTAGCTTTCGTTTAAATACAATAGTTAAAGCAACAAACAAATTTTGCGGACGGATTTTTTTTTTTATTCGATATTTGGATTCTACGTATCTTGAAACGTAAAACCTCAAATTTTGAGGGGGGTTACAAAAATTTTTTCCTTGGTCGATTCCAAAGGTCTATTATTGAAAATAATAAACCAAAAGCATTTACAGATAGAGATTTTTTTATTTTTCGTTTTTTTTTCTTTTTTCTTATTTTAATGCCTTATTTCGATTCCAAAACACCTTACATTTCTCCTCTATGTTCATAAATAGCCGAGTTATGGGTATATAAGATCTTTAATCGGCAATTATTATAGATTTTGTGTTTTTTATTTTTATTTTAATGCCTTGTAATGCTGATTCCAAAACACCTTACATTTCCTCTCTATCTTTATAAATGGACAAGTTATGGCCTTATGAGATCTTTAATCGGTAATTATACAGATTTTGTATGTATGTATATATATACATATATATATATATATATATATATATATATATATATATATATATATATATATATACTTTTATTTATTTATTTTTCTTTTTAACGCCTTGTTATGCTGATTCTAAAACACCTTACGTTTCCTCTCTATCTTTATAAATGGCCGAATTATGGGCTTATGAGCTCTCTAATCGGCCGCCATTTTGAAACAAACAGACGGATGGTCATGTCGAGTTCCAGGATCATCTCGGGGTGACCTACCTGTGACATTGGTACCGAATCTCAAGACAATCGGTCCATTAGTCTCGGAGAAAAGCCGCGGACGGCTTACGGCGGACGGACGGATTTTTTTTTATTCGATATTTGAATTCTACGTATCTTGAAATGTAAATCTCAAATTTTGATGGGGGGTTACAAAAATTTTTTCCTTGGTTGATTCCAAAGGTCTATTATTGAAAATAATAAACCAATATACATTTTTTTATCAATATTAATTTTCATTAAAGCAGTTGACAATTGATATTCGACTTATCTTTTAATTCCTTTTTCTTCTTCAAGTACTTTCTGCCAGTTTAGCCAGACATTTGCTTCAGTACTACATCTAAGGTAGGTATTTGACATTAATAAAAAGAAATAACAAAATAAATGATATGTATGGCATTGAAATATAGTTTGAGCTGAAAGAAATACAACCATTAATTACCAAATGACTAATTATTGGATTAATTTTTTTTTTCACGAAACGGCCTTTTAAGACCACGCGAATATCATAACTTTTGCCTTCTCATTTTCGCTTTACTTTTCTCTCAGTATCTTCTCATTATTTCTGCGTGCCTTTGCTTTCTTTCTTTCGACCACGCAGTATTTTTTTCCATATTGTTCCATATCCAGACAATTTTGGTCAGTTATTTCCATTTTTTTTTTGTTTCCTCTCTCATTTGCTTCACATATCCTCCTACGCTCTTGTATTCCCGGATTCTATCAAAAACTATATAGATTAAATTTAATATAGAACATTTTAAAATTGATGAAAAATCATAATGACAAAGTTATTTTTTTTTTATTTGAATATTATTCAATAATATAAAATTATATAAATTATTCAACTTGTTAAACAAAAATTGCATTTTGAAGAAAAATAAGAAGTATTTCTAAAATATTCATATAAATTGTGAGTATATACTTACCTGTGAAAAAAGACGAATTACAGATTCAGCGTAAGAGTGGCTTTACATTAGCGTGTTATGCCATAATAGAAAACAAGCATGGTCTGGACAGGCCGGCTAGTCAGCAATCGCCGAGGGCCCCTGGCACGAGGTCCCAAAAGTAACTAATTCAGAATTATTATTACTCAGGAATTTTTTTGACAGCATTACTTAATAATTAGTTGCACTAGAATCGTTTTACTTTTAAAGGCGTACAATCCCATTTTCCTGGATAGCCAGGCTCGACATTCCATGGCGACATTCTTACTGCGTGCTCGGCTTTATCAGGTACACCACAGATGGAGTACATGGGATTGATATTCTTCCGAAGCTTCTCCCGGAACCTCCATAGCCTGTCAGAATCGGGGTGGACCCACTTTGCCGCTAGTCTGGAGAAGCCGTTAGGAAAAATTCTTTTTAGGGTTGCGTCCTTTTCACTTGTGATCTGTTCTACACATCCAGAGAGTCCATCCTGAACACCTTCTTCCACCTCCAAGGTTCTTTATCTTTATTCTCAGCAGCAGTACTTCCGGAAGTGCTTCAATCCCTCGCCAATTAACATCGAATATGATGGCGTTTTTTCATAGGATGAGGTCCAAAGGCATCTCTCCAACCAATACATAGGCGGTGTATGTGCGACACGGTTCTGTATCCTTGGAGACCCTCAGTAGTGCCAGTCCCTGGATGGTCGCCAGCATCTTCTTCTGCGTTTGTGCGAGATATCAATTCCAGGCAGGTGATGCATACCTCAGGATGCCCAGCACGACTACTTTTTGATGGTTCTAGTAGCCTGGTACTTCAGACGTCAAAACGCACCATCTATTTTCGACAGCCTATTCTGGGAGCAGGTCAACCTATCTCAGAGATATTCAAAGCATGGGATAACGTGGAACTTCTTGAATTTCACCCCAAGGTTATACACCTCGTCACCGAAGCAGACCAGTTTAGCTCCGACGTTCAGGCTGATAGGGCTCACCCTGTTGAGCCTCTCAGCAATATTGCCGGGTCCTGGCAGTGGCCATGCTTATCGGTTCCCTCTCACACCGCTCCACTACCTAAATGGTACACCTTTTGGCATCCGCGATCAGCATGGCTCTAATGTTCGCGGACATTATAGACGCTAGGTCATCGATGTAAGCCGTCCTCAGAAATTTCTTCGCGTCCAGTTCTCCCAACACTGATCAAGTTGTCACAGGAAAAGAACAGGAAATCAGTTGCCACAGGACCGGCCCAAAGGCGGAGCCCTGCGGAGAGCATCTCTCAACTTCATAGAAGGAAACGCGCACTTTGAACCTCCTATCACTGAGATAACTACTAACAAGGGAAAGCAGATAGCTGAGAGAGCACAGCAGTAATAGTCACCCTGTAGACGCATCGGTAAAAAAGAAAATGAAAATCTATAGTTTACAAAAATTCCAAAAGTAATGATAACCCTAATTCATGAAAAAAAAATATGAATTAGTTTATTAGCTCATAAACACGATTGTTGAGCCACTGATCCATTTTTTCAAGTTCTACTTTAATTGAATAGTTGTAGAAAAAAATGTTTTCTCTCTCATTTCTTTCACTCCCATTTATCAATAATAAACCACTTGTTATTGATTACTATTTTCTCTAGTGTGAACCAAGTTCAGATACAATATAAAAATGTATTTTAAAATACAATAGAAAAGCTCAACATTTGATAAAAATGTCTTTGCTCATATATTTTTGAAGTACCGAAGTAGCGGAAAGTGTGGTTTCCAGATACATAATTGTCAATAATTTTCAGGCAGAGAGCTCCCTTTTGGTAAGGGAGTATTTTAGTCTCTACCCGAGGGCCCCCGTGGGTCCCGTAGGAGCCAGATCGGGTCTGACAGGAAACAAGTTCGCCAATAGGAATTTGTTGTCTAATAATACGAAACAAACATTTACACTTGCTCCAACGAATAGCGAAACATTCTTCCTTTTAGTTTAGATCTTTTCGAATTATTAAATATTAAAACTAATTATTATAATTATAATTATTTTCTTTAGCATTAATTATAATTGTGACCTGCCGTCCATAATTCGCTTAGCGACTGCTGGTTGGCGAACGGAAGACAACAAGCTTCTTCCTCTTGGAGTACCGAGTCTGGAACCGCACTAGGTATGCTTCGCGTCGAAATCGCCACCAGCTTTAAAACAGGATCCTAAACTGGAAAAGTAGTTTTGGAAAATTTCAGGCGTAATGAATAATCGTGGAGGACCGTATACTGCAAAAATAGTTATTTTTTTTCGTTAACATTGAAGAATCGCAATTGGCTTCTGCGGTGTAGCGTATGATCATATGAACATGTATGGTGGTACAGGATAATGCATAAGCCTGGAGCGTACTATAACCTCATCTCCGCCATGGCTGCTTCTGTTATCAGGATGGTCTGTTCGATATATTGATAGTCTCGAATAAAAAGTCGAGAGCGGATGATTAAATTGAGTCTCTGTAATGAGGGCTATATCATTATGTCTGTCATGTAAGAGTACGCCTAATCCGTTTTTGTGTTGTAATTGTCCATTTGTATTCCAAAGTAATATTGAGATGTTGTCTGTTGTAAAATTAAAATTTTTAATAACCATATTTAGAGCATAGAGACTGTGCAAGTTGTTTAATATTGCTTATCATCGATACAAGGGGCTGGAATAAGGTCTTCAACTCTGAAACGCAATTACTGAAATGTATAGGCATATCTAAACTATACGGTACCTGGAATGAATGTTCCTGTACCCTCATGCCTGAATTACTTTCTTCTGGTGATCTGGTCTGTGAAGTCTGGGCAGTCCAGCCAGCCGTATTGAGGAGCTCGTTGAGAAAATCCTGATTTAGGTCCCGTCTAGTGCTGGAAAGGCTCGTTGGTCACCTGGCTTTGGAACTGTAAGAGGTTGATAATCCTGAGGTTGACGGGGTTGAGCTGTGATATTTCTTAGTTCTTGACAGATTTTGCAACCTTTGCAGATTTTGCATACCTCACCGGGTGAGGGTCTTGACAGTTGGCGCATTGGTGTATCACGTGTCTTTCTACACTCATCTGAAATTTGGCTCTCTCCTCACTTGATACACCGATAAGGATGACGGCAATAGGTCTTGGTGTGGTCAAGTGCTTGACATCGAGTGCACTGCACTACAGCTCATTTATGTTGAGTTTCTTCAAATTCTACCCGACAATGAAATATGTTTTTAATATTATATATAGCTTCAGAATATGTTTCTGGCTCAATATCGACAAAGATCATCGAAAGTGGTGACTTTTAATTTGATAAAACGCTGGCTATATTCCTCACTTTAAGGCCTTTGGAATCCAAATCTAGAGTTATACAATCTTTTGTCGTTCATAAATTCGCTCATAAATCAGGAACCCTCTGAACGATTCAAACCAAATTTGGGGCATTGGTCTGCCATCGTTTATCTATTGAACAAATCTAGAAGGCAAGTTTACTCAATAATTTAAAAAAAAAATTTAATTTATTTGACCAAAAATCAATAATTTTCTGATGTTTATATTTTTCCTTAATCTTATTAAAACCATGTCAGTATCTTTTTCCAAACTCGAGATATAAAATACAGCAGTTTCTGCTTCTTTAAATGTCGAATTTTTTGCAATGCAGAATCACCCAAAAAAGTTTAATAAAAATCGGCGACGGACACCGTGACCGACATCGTGACCTCTTCTTGTCAGTCCTGCAAGCTGGCAACTGCAAAGCATCCTATTCCGTCTGACTAGGCACCTCGGCCAATCCTTTTTGTAGAGCCTCGGAAACGCCGGAGTCATGTAAGATTTCAAGCCTCTTAAGGTTGACCCTGCCATATTCAGAGGCTCCCAAAGAAGAGAAGCCCAACCAGCCAAACTCCTATGTAAATATAGTTATATCGACGGTGTTGAGGTAAAACGACATAACACCCAATTTTAAAAAAGTTGGATTTTTGCATCATCCAACTCTGAAAGACCACATCTATAAACGGGTAAAATGTTGTAACACACAGACAATGTTGTTTCGTCGTTTTACCTTAAGAATGTATTGTGATATCTTATTTTAAACTGCATAGCTGTGTTGAGTGCATTCGGAATTCTTACGTCTTCTGAATCAGGTAAGTTGAAATAAGCCTAGGGGCAATGCCTAAACAGAGAGAGAATTAGCGAAGAAACTACATTCGTGGCGTCAGTATAGGATAAAGCCAACTGACGAAGAATGATGGAGGAGGACCATACAGTACTAGTAGTTAGACGATTGATAAACTAAAAGACATTCAGGCTACCTAAATTTTAGAAAAATTTATTTCGACTAAATTTAAAAAAAAAAATTCCGACGAGTACAGCTGGAGTCCCTAGTCATGAGACAGACTACCGTATAACTCGTACAAGATTTCCTCATTCATAATTCTTATAAAGTGTTATCCGTCCATCTTTTTTAGCTGTTTTTCAGCTGAAAACATTTAACCGATTTTGACGAAACTTGTTTACGTTGTTATATAGAGCCGTTACATGGTTTCAAGCAATATCAATCTGCTATCCGCCGCCTTAAAACAAATGGAGGAGGATCAAAATCATAAATGTTTGACTGCTTTTTTTGACCAATTTAAATCAAACTACATATTGCTATTGCTGTTTAGAGCCGTAAAATGGTTTTTAGCAACATTAAACTGCTATCCCCAATCTTGATACACAATGACGGACTCAAATTTGGTTAAATGTTTATTTTATTATTAAATGTTTATTAAATATTAAAAATCAGATCACTAAACCCAACATATCAATTAAGGACATGTCGTCAAATTATAACAACATTATTAAGGCCCTTTTTTTAAAAAAGGCTTTTTATTGTCTTTTTTTTTGTCTTTAATTTTCACGCCTCGTTTTTACGCCACTATCTCTTATTTCAATGAAATTTATTTCCTTTTACACCTTGAGTTTGTACCACCATTAAAAAGTTTCATACCCCTAAAAGTAGCTCCAAAAACTATAAACTAGGTTGTCACACCAACTTCACGCTGGAGTACCACTTAGTCCGATTTCAATGAAATTAATATAATTTTAAACGCCGAGTTTTGGTCTTTGGGCGACACCAATAAAAAGATTTGTGCCTTTACGCGAATTGAGATACGCGTGATCAAAAGTAGAACTCCACTTTCTCTGATTTCGACGAAATTGGTGTCATTATAAACGTCGACTTTTGTGCCTTTTTGTGCCACTAATAAAAAGTTTTGTGACTCCAGGAAAAAGTTTTGTGCCTCTGCGCCAATGGAGGTACGAGCGTTCAAAAAGTACACTCCAAATTTAAGTTGGATTGTCCACTCTGTCTGAATTCATTGAAATTGATGAATTCATTTTAAACGTCGAGTTTTGTGCTTTTTTGTGCCAACAATAAAAGGTTTTGAGCCCCAACAGGTAGCTCTAAAAATTAACAACAAAGTTGTCACTCCATCTACACGCTGGACATATTAATTTAAATAAGAGAACTCGTTGAAATAGGAGAAAGTGGCAACTTAAAGTAACTTAAAGTGGCAACAAAGTGGTGTCATTTTAAACTTTAAGTTTTGTTTTGGGCCACTAATAAAAAGCTGTGTGCCCATACCCCATAAGGTACGCGTGTTCAAAACTTTGTCCGATTTCAAGTCTTTTCAAGTCTCAACGTTGACTTCTTTCTTATAATTTCTTACGAAGTTCCTATTGTCATTTAATATAATAAACGTTGACTTTTGTAACTTTATGTGGCCTTACAGATGGTATACAAACACAGACAAATTATATTTTTTGGCACTACTATTTCAGGCTGCTGCCACTTTCTCCGCTTTCGATGAAATCGGTATCATTTTAAAGATTGATTTTTGTGCACTTTTGTATGATAAATAAAAAGTTTTGTAATAAGTAATAAAAGTGGTGGAAAATTCACCAATTTCGCCGAAATCAGAGAAAGTTAATAGGTTTATTCAAATACAATTTTTTTTTTTTAGAGATAAGAATAAATAAAAGCGTTTTGTAATTTGAGAGAGAGGAAGAGAGATGTCCGGACCTCTCCTATGGCTACGCCACAGCGCTGGAGAAAGCTACAATCAAAAGTAATAAGAATCATTTACGATATTGCCATATCGATGATATATCTGAAAAATGTTGTTAGTACTAATTTGATCACCACAGCACTACGAGTTGAAAATTGTCTTATCAACGTTACATATTTGTTGGAAATTAGTGTTATAATAACATAAAAGTATACAAACAAAACTTATTAAGAGACTTAATAAATAAAAAATAACAGGATGGGACCAAATTTTAAATATGCTTCTACTCCGTGAGATGACCATCGATGTATAGTTAAGCGGAAAATTGATCAAATCTCTGGACAATATTGATAAAATCCATTATTTCAAATTACCTTCAAATGGATCAATGAATCATTACTGGAGGAGGGATACATATAATACCGCTATAATGAACAGATAGAATAATATGATAATAATAACTAAAATGACTCCAGATGACAAGAAAATTGCAGTTTGAAACAAAATTGATCTTGACAGGAATACATTTTTGCATTGGACCAGAATTACTCTAAAAACTAAATCTTTCTATAACATTAGAAAGGCCAAAAACAAAAAATTAGAATCAGAGGCCTACGTAGAATTTTTTTCGGAGGAAGATTGAAATATTTGTTTATCTTTTTCTCTTCTGGGGGAGGGAAAGGGGGAGGAAGAGATGATTTAATGAGAATCTGACAAATAATTATTAGCTAATGAACTAATTCATAATTTTATGCCTGAATTGGGCGTATCATTACTCTTGGAACAAAGCTTATAGATTTTCATTTATTTTCTTAACCATACGTCAGCAGAGTGATTGTTACTGCTGTGATCCCTAAGCTATCTGTGCTCTCTCGTTAGTAGCCATCTTAGTGATAGCATGTTGAAGGTGCTTGTTTGCTTCTGTGAGGTTGAGAGGGGCTGCCCGCAGGTCTCCGTCCCCTGACCTGTGGCAACTGGTGTTTGATCAGTTGTTGGGGGAAGTGGAGAACGGAGGGGTTTCTGGGGATGGTCGACGACCTACCGGTTATAGTGTCCGCGAGCAGAAGAGTCAGCCTAATCGGAGATGTGGAGAGGTGTGCCAGCAATGTAGCGGGCGGTGTGTTGTGAAAGGTCATGTGGAGGGAAATAAAAAAGTAATTACTGCTGTGCTAACATTAAATATTAACTGACGTTTTAACAACCGCATTAAATTAGTTTTGCACAAGTGAGCTTCCTGGAAAAAGTAAAATGACTCTAGTGCTGACTATTTAATACGTAGTGTAGTCAAAACAATTTCTGAGTAATAAAAAATATAAAAATAAATATAGTGTGGCTAAAATGGCTGGAATAGCTTGAAGAAGAAAAAGGAATTCAAAGATAAGTCGAAGATCAATAGTCAACTGCAAATAAATAATTTGTCAAATATAAAGGAATGTACAGAAAGTATAATAATCTATTGATAATTATATAATTTTTTGTATTAATTTATAGTTTTCATTTAAGTAGTGGACTACTTTACATGCGCCGCACGCGCCTACAATATGTGATTAGGTTAAACTATGAGTGATTTGGAAAAAATAAAACAACATATTTCAAAAGGATTTATATTTTATACGGTATTTTAATTAATATATGTATATATATGGTCATGAACGTTTGGATAGTTAATGGATATTTTTACATAACAATTCGTTTGAAAAGACAAGTGGTGTAATAATCTGAAGTTTTTCAACAATCCGGCGAGCAATAGATCCAGTCAGTTTTTGTTGAGCGGTCTTTCTAGCGAAATGTTCTAACATTGTTCCTATGCGACGAGACAATGAGAGCTCCAATTTGCCAATATTTGAGAACTTTATGCTGGATATTAGAGCTTGACAGCTTCCACTATCCCTTGTTACGACTGCTTGGATCTGAAGAGAATTGGAATGAAATATACCTTTGAGCTTTCCTACCGTCGGAAAAATGTGAAGTACAGTATATCGGCAGTTCATGTAATGGAACTGCAGAT
This sequence comes from Rhaphigaster nebulosa, assembly GCA_948150685.1. NCBI lineage: Eukaryota > Metazoa > Arthropoda > Insecta > Hemiptera > Pentatomidae > Rhaphigaster > Rhaphigaster nebulosa. The sequence continues at coordinate 99,060,820 of OX411306.1, read as the reverse complement.
TACTAAATTCCAAAGGTATTGTGAGGACGGTGGTATTATATTGTTTAGTGACTTTGATCATACCAGATTTCCTCAGTGATTCTAGTGATGTAACTAAACCATTTTGGCATCCGATGGTTGTATAAGCAATACGTCCATGAAACGTATAGCGCCATTTAAAATCATCAATCTTCAATGTGTTTAACTGCGCATCAATAATCTTTTGGTGTAAAGTTTTTAAGAGATCGTCGACGACATCATTAGTTATCAGCCGATCCTGACCAAATACCTGGCTCAGGAAACACAAAAGAAACACCAAAAATATCATCTTTACTCACCCGAAGGGCCCATGAACATTACTTTTATATCGATATCTTATCACGTAAAGCTTCTACAGATTAATATTATGGTCTGATGGATTACAGTTCTCTACTATACAGACCTATATGCATAAATACGTCCAACCAAATGGCAATTTAGGCTTATAATCCTCATACTTATCAAATGCGTTGTAGGTAACGGTGTGTGTGTGTGTCCTTCCTTTTTTTATTATTAATATAATATATAATATAATATAGTATTATATTATAGAATTATATAATATAGTATTATTATAATAAAAAATACTATTATACCTTCTAAAAGTCCTTATTTTATTTTATTATCGAATAATATGTTATGTCATACCCTTCTTTTTAATTATATACTGTAATTTAAAAATTATCATAATACGCTAAACAGCTGTGAGGCTAATGCAGCGTTGTCGCAGCTGGGCCTCACGTCTCCAGTTCTTCACTTGGACAGCAGCCATTGAAAAGTTAAGAAACAATAAGGCACCAGGCTTTGATAAACTGGCCGCCGAATGATTCAAGAAAGGAGGATCGGCTATTCAAACCATTGCATAATATTCTTCTCGAGATCTGGGCAGAGGAAATTATTCCGACAGCATGGAAAAAGACGCTTTTATGTCCTATTCACAAGAAGAGAGACCTTCTTGTGTGTAATAATTATTGGGGAATCTCTCTCCTGAGAGATATCTGCCACGCGCAGATAAAATATTCTCAAATATATTATATCAAGGATTATTATCTTACGTTGAGAGAGTCTTCGGAAATTACCAGTGTGGCTTCCGTAAAGGTAAGTCTACAACAGATCAGATATTCACCTTACTAACAACTTCAGAGCGAGGAAGTGAATACCAGATCCAAACAAACCACCTATTCGTTGGTTTTAGGTCTGCTTACGGTAGTATCCAACGTGAGCCTCTGTATGAGGCGATGAAAGACCTTTACATCCCTATTAAGCTTATCTGCCTGGTAAAACTGACGATGAGCAATGTTGAGTGTTTGTTCATGGAGATCTATCAGATAGATTTACCTCTGATGATGGTGTTCGACAAATTTCCTTACCTATCTAACGATTCAAACCAGCGGAAAGATTTTTAATCGCATGGTACAAATTGTGGACTATGCCGACGACCTCGATATTATTGGGAGATCAAAAGATGCAGTGGATGAAGCCTTCCTTGCCCTCGAGAATACTGCTAAGAAGCTAGGCCTTGCGTTTAACAACCAGAAAACCAAATAAATGATTGCTGGTCAAACCAGAGGTCCTTAACAAGATTTTGTCAAGATTGGTCCTCACTCATTTAACGAGTTGATCAGTTTGTGTAACAGGGGTCACTGGTTAATGCTGACAATGTCGTTTCGGCTGAGATAAAGAGGTGAATTGCATCAGCCAATGGATGCTATTTTAGACTACGTCGGCATCTGGAAAGTAGTTCTCTATAAAAACTAAGCGTTACAAGACACTCATCAGGCCATTACTTACCTCTAGGTCAGAAACATGGGCCTTCTCAAAGTCTGATGAAAGGGGATTTGAGAGAAAAATCCTAAGACGCATTTAAGGCCCAGTAAAAATTAGATCAGCATGGAGAGGGCGGATAAACAGAGATTATTCCATGCTTAATGAGCCAGATGTGGCAAGCGTTGTAAGGCTCAGCATACTTCGATGGGTAGGCCATGTCGCTAGGATGGGGCCTCACGAGAACTCAGAAAAACTTCTGGATGTTGACCTGCATGGTACAAAACCAAGAGGACGCCCAATGCTTCGATGGATGGATGGTGTAAGAGAGGACTCAAGAATCCTGCTCGGAGTTCGGAATTGGAGGATGGTGCTTAAGGAAGACAGGACCCAGTAACGGGTTGTCGCGCTGATAGAAGAAGAAGAATTATTTATTTATTTGAATGTTTATTCTTCTGTTTCATTTAACTAAAAAAATTCTTATTTTTAAAACATATTTCTCTGTGTACAGAGAAACATGTTAATTGTACTACCAATAATTGGGCTTTCCTGATTGAAGTTGTATAACTGAATTTCCTATTGGACAAATATCCTTCCCAAACAAACTTCTGGTGATTTTCAAACCTATGCGTTAACTTCGGACAATACCGAAGCTTTTAGTGCTTTGTGTGTCACAACCATATTTATATAACAATTTTTGTGTTGCCTTCTTCTTGACTACTCTTTAAAGAATCCAAAGACTTCAGTCACAGAGCTTTCAGAATTTTACTTGTGATAAGGGGCTCTATGGAGTTGAAGCAGCACAGTACTTACAAAATATCCTACACTAGTAACATATGAAAAAGCTGTAGTAAAATACTCGTACTAAAGATGAATTAACCTTTCGAACACTATTCTATGCTTGGCCAAGACATCAGCATTGAATGTGCTGTTTCGTGGTGTTCTAAAGTCTCTGGGATACACAGCCAAGAAGAAGCCAAAAAGCCAAAAAAATAGCTCAATATTCCCTTAACGCAAATGATAGAGGTACAGTTACACAGTATATAGTGTTTGCTAACGACACCGGCATTTTAATTTAGCTAGATTGGCACTACCCAAAAGTTCCGAAAGACACATTCTATGTCCCATCTTCAGGGAAGGCTATATCAGTATAAATAACCAGCATTACCCGGGTTTCACGCATTAGCAGTTTGTGATATCACCGAAAGTCATTTACTTCAGCGTGTGAATAAGAAATTATTGCTTTGAAGAACCTTGGTAACAGTGAATAAGTATCTGATGATATTTAGAATCAGTTGGCAGCATTTATTTGCCGTGTTTATCAAGTAAACACTTGAAGAACCTTGCTTACAGAATTACGGTGATCAATGTTCACCACCAAGCAAGCCGATTTTTAATCCTCTTATTAAATCATCATATAAATCGAATTTGTTAAAAAATATTTTTTATAATTAAACTATGTAATTTGGAGCATATTTTCTTGTAATGAGAATAAACTAATTTTTTCACGTAGAATTTCGAAGTTTTTTCAGTTTAAACCCGATTGTATCTTGATTAAAACCTAATCTTTGATGACATCACCACAGAAATACGCCTAGTTAATGAAGGAGTCAACCTGAAAATTAATTAACTACATAATTTTTTAGATAGAATACCACCACTCGCTCCTTCCCTTCATTATCTTTGCAAAGGGGATCCTCTTATGCACCCTTTTCTCCCGAAGTGATCATTTTATTTTTTTTAGCCTAAAACTGAACACTATCCAAAATATTATTTATTTGCAATGCATCCAAAGAATATTTCTTGTAGCATGTAATACCATTTCAACGATATAACAAAACTCAAAATCGTTTTCCTAGCGACCGAGATATGGCTAATGGTTTATATTGCTATGATGGTCATCTTGGATGAAGTCACCACCGACATACCCAAAACCTGTGAGGGTGTCCTCAAGAAAATTAATTAACTACGTAATTTTTTTTATAAAATGACATCACTGAAATAAATAAAATGAAAATAAAATGACACAGGCACCTTATCTTCATTAATTTTTCCAATAATGCCTCGACCAGGATCAGCAGTCGAGGATATGCCGCTTCAACCACCTCAAGAACTATGGTTTCCTATCCCAGTTAAGTATCATTCAATACCCAAATTTCAAACCTAGGTAACACGCTATATCGGCAAGTATTCGGTTTCAGCAGTTTTATTTTATATCCACTACTCCTCGAAACCAGTTCTCACAGAGTCGCATGAATTCCTTTGCCAATAATAAATCATACTATTGGAATGTCCAAAGCAGCTTTACTCATAAAGTTGTCTCTTATGCAGAGGATCACATCCATCGTGTTTTAGATATCTCTTTATCAAAACCAAATAATTTTACCTTAGGTGTTTCTCAAGGTGCAGTGCTCTCTTTTGTTGTCAAGGCAGCTGGGTCCATCCAAGGTTATAATTTAAATAAGCCCACCCCAACCGAATATGCACGGGAGCCCTTTGGTGGGGAGACAGGATTCAATAAGGAGAAGGCAAATAATTATTAGCTGATAAACTAATTCATAATTTTATGCCTGAATTGGGCATATCATTACTCTTGGAACAAAGCCTATAGATTTTCATTTATTTTCTTTACAATACGTCAGCAGAGTGATTGTTACTGCTGTGCTCCCTAAGCTATCTGTGCTCTCTCGTTAGTAGCCATCTCAGTGATAGCATGTTGAAGGTGCTTGATTGCTTCTGTGAGGTTGAGAGGGGCTGCCCGCAGGTCTCCGTCCTCTGGCCGGCCCTGTGGCAACTGGTGTTTGATCAGTTGTTGGGGGAAGTGGAGAACAGAGGGATTTCTGGGGATGGTCAACGACCAACCGGTTATAGTGTCCGCGAGCAGAAGAGTCAGCCTAATCGGAGATGTGGAGAGGTGTGCCAGCAATGTAGCGGGCGTTGTGTTGTGAAAGGTCATGTGGAGGGAATTAAAAAAGTAATTACTGCTGTGCTAACAGTAAATATTAACTGACGTTTTAACAACCGCATTAAATTAGTTTTGCACAAGTGAGCTTCCTGGAAAAAGTAAAATGACTCTAGTGCAATTATTTAATACGTAGTGTAGTCAAAACAATTCCTGAGTAATAAAAAATATAAAAATAAATATAGTCTGGTTAAAATGGCTGGAATAGCTTGAACAAAAAAAGGAATTAATAGATAAGTCGAATATCAATAGTGAACTGCTTAAATGAAAATTATAAATTGATAAAAGAAAATTTAAGTATTAATAGATTATTTCACTTTCCATTAATTCTTTTATATTTGTCAACAAATAATTGTAATGTAATGATTTGGAAAAAAGAGATTTAATTTTTTTTTTTTTTTTTGGGTGCACATGTACCACACGCGCCTATTAACGTGTTAAACTATAAGTTATTTGAAATAAATAAAACAATATATTTCAATAGGATTTATATTTTATATGATATTTTAATTTATATTTACATACATATATCATGCTTCAGTGGTCATGAATGTTTGGATAGTTAATGGATATTTTTACATAAGAATTCGTTTGAAAGGACAAGTGGTATAATCATCTTAAGTCTTTCAACAATCTGCTGATCAATATATCCAGTCAGTTCTTCAGCTGACGTTCTAGCGTCACTTTCAAACATTCTTCCAAAGCGACCAGACAATGTGAGATCCATCTTGCCAATATTTAAGAACTTTATGCTGGATATTAGAGCTTGACAGCTTCCACTATCCCTTGTTACGACTGCTTGGATCTGAAGAGAATTGGAATTATATTTAGCTTTCAGGTTTCCGGGCTTATGAATAAAGTGAATTAAACTAAACCGACAATGCCTGTAATGGTACTGCAGATCACTAAATTCCAAAGGTATAGTGAGGATGGTGGTGTTATATAGTTTAGTGAGGCTAACCATACCTGACTTCCTCAGTGATCCTAGAGATTTAACCAAACCATTTTTGCATTTGATGGATCCATAAGCCAGCGATGGTGGATAGGTATAGTACCATTTTATATCACGAATCTTTAATGTGTCTAACTGTTCGGCACTAATCTTTTCGTGTAAAGTTTTAAAGAGATCGTCGACGACATCATCAGTTATCAGCCGATCCTGACCAAATACCTGACTCAAGAAACACAAAATAAACACCAAAAACATCATCTTTACTCACACAAAGGGCCCAGGAACATTACTTTTATATCGGATATCTTATCATGTACAGCTTTATTAGATTAATGTTATGGACTGATGGATTACAGTTCTCTACTGTGCTGAACTACTTGCTTAAATACGTCCAATAAACTGGCAATTTTCATAATTAAGATGATGCGTTGTAGGCATTATATATATATATATATATATATATATATATATATATATATATATATATATATATATATAAAACTTTAAAAGGGCCCTTACTTTTTTATTATTAATATAATATATAATTATAATATAGTATTGCATTATATTATAGAATTATATTATATAGTATTATTGTAATACAATATATTATAATACCTTCTACAAGTCCTTATTTTATTTTATTATCGAATAATATGTAATGTCATACCCTTCCTTTTAATTATACACTGTAATTTAAAAAATTATTATAACATCCTAAACAGCAATGAGACAAATAGAGCGATGTCGCAGTTGGGCCTCACGTCTCCAGTTCTTCACTTGGACAGCAGCGGTGACGTAACCTGGTGTCCCTAAGGTGAGCGGTTCCTCTGCTAGAAAATATATTCATTACTGATTGCCTTTACTTGTAAATAATTAATTTCTTTATTTGCATTTAATATATTTTCATATACATTATGATATGTATTGCTATTAAACCAAAAACATTGGATGGGAAGATGCTCTGATATAGCCAGAATAATTTATAGTTATTAAAATCTCCAGTGAAACGATTACCCTGAGTGACATGAGTAAGTAGTACATCTGAGACGTGCCTCTGACTGTCGAAATCACAGCATCCTGGATTCTAGGGAACTCTGTACTTTGTCATATTAGATGCCAGTGCTATCATTTCTCTTTATACATTTTATCTACTTTTCCTTGTGGAGTTCGGTCTGATCACCAGCTTTTATTATATCTCTCTTTTACCTGTAGAGTTCGGTCTGATCACCAGGTTTGATTCTATCTCTCTTTTACCTGTGGAGTTCGGTCTGATCGCCACACCCATCCTACCGCCTTTTCCCTGTGGAGTTCAGTCTGATCACCAGCTATTATTCTATCTCTCTTTTACCTGTGGAGTTCGGTCTGATCGCCATTCCCATCCTACCGCCTTTTCCCTGTGGAGTTCGGTCTGATCATCAGCTTTTATTCTATCTCTCTTTTACCTGTGGAGTTCGGTCTGATCATCAGCTTTTATTCTATCTCTCTTTTACCTGTGGAGTTCGGTCTGATCGCCAGCTTTTATTCTATCTCTCTTATACCTGTGGAGTTCGGTCTGATCGCCACTCCCATCCTACCGCCTTTTCCCTGTGGAGTTGAGTCTGATCACCAGCTTTTATTCTATCTCTCTTTTACCTGTGGAGTTCGGTCTGATCACCAGCTTTTATTCTATCTCTCTTTTACCTGTGGAGTTCGGTCTGATCGCCACTCCCATCCTACCGCCTTTTCCCTGTGGAGTTGAGTCTGATCACCAGCTTTTATTCTATCTCTCTTTTACCTGTGGAGTTCGGTCTGATCGCCAGCTTTTATTCTATCTCTCTTTTACCAGTGGAGTTCGGTCTGATCGCCAGCTTTTATTCTATCTCTCTTTTACCTGTGGAGTTCGGTCTGATCGCCAGCTTTTATTCTATCTCTCTTTTACCTGTGGAGTTCGGTCTGATCGCCAGCTTTTATTATATCTCTCTTTTACCTGTAGAGTTCGGTCTGATCACCAGGTTTGATTCTATATCTCTTTTACCTGTGGAGTTCAGTCTGATCGCCACCCCCATCCTACCGCCTTTTCCCTGTGGAGTTCAGTCTGATCACCAGCTATTATTCTATCTCCCTTTTACCTGTGGAGTTCGGTCTGATCGCCATTCCCATCCTACCGCCTTTTCCCTGTGGAGTTCGGTCTGATCATCAGCTTTTATTCTATCTCTCTTTTACCTGTGGAGTTCGGTCTGATCGCCAGCTTTTATTCTATCTCTCTTTTACCTGTGGAGTTCGGTCTGATCGCCATTCCCATCCTACCGCCTTTTCCCAGTGGAGTTGAGTCTGATCACCAGCTTTTATTCTATCTCTCTTTTACCTGTGGAGTTCGGTCTGATCACCAGCTTTTATTCTATCTCTCTTTTACCTGTGGAGTTCGGTCTGATCGCCACTCCCATCCTACCGCCTTTTCCCTGTGGAGTTAAGTCTGATCACCAGCTTTTATTCTATCTCTCTTTTACCTGTGGAGTTCGGTCTGATCACCAGCTTTTATTCTATCTCTCTTTTACCTGTGGAGTTCGGTCTGATCGCCAGCTTTTATTCTATCTCTCTTTTACCTGTGGAGTTCGGTCTGATCGCCAGCTTTTATTCTATCTCTCTTTTACCTGTGGAGTTCGGTCTGATCGCCAGCTTTTATTCTATCTCTCTTTTACCTGTGGAGTTCGGTCTGATCGCCATTCCCATCCTACCGCCTTTTCTCTGTGGAGTTGAGTCTGATCACCAGCTATTATTCTATCTCTCTTTTACCTGTGGAGTTCGGTCTCATCACCAGCTTTTATTCTATCTCTCTTTTACCTGTGGAGGTCGGTCTGATCGCCACTACCATCCTACCGCCTTTTCCCTGTGGAGTTGAGTCTGATCACCAGCTTTTATTCTATCTCTCTTTTTCCTGTGGAGTTGAGTCTGATCACCAGCTTTTATTCTATCTCTCTTTTACCTGTGGAAATCGGTCTGATCACCAGCTTTTATTCTATCTCTCTTTTACCTGTGGAGTTCGGTCTGATCGCCACTCCCATCCTACCGCCTTTTCCCTGTGGAGTTGAGTCTGATCACCAGCTTTTATTCTATCTCTCTTTTACCTGTGGAGTTCGGTCTGATCACCAGCTTTTATTCTATCTCTCTTTTACCTGTGGAGTTCGGTCTGATCGCCACTCCCATCCTACCGCCTTTTCCCTGTGGAGTTGAGTCTCATCACCAGCTTTTATTCTATCTCTCTTTTACCTGTGGAGTTCGGTCTGATCACCAGCTTTTATTCTATCTCTCTTTTACCTGTGGAGTTCGGTCTGATCGCCACTCCCATCCTACCGCCGTTTCCCTGTGGAGTTGAGTCTGATCACCAGCTTTTATTCAATCTCTCTTTTACCTGTGGAGTTCGGTCTGATCACCAGCTTTTATTCTATCTCTCTTTTACCTGTGGAGTTCGGTCTGATCGCCACTCCCATCCTACCGCCTATTCCCTGTGGAGTTGAGTCTGATCACCAGCTTTTATTCTATCTCTCTTTTACCTGTGGAGTTCGGTCTGATCGCCACTCCCATCCTACCGCCTATTCCCTGTGGAGTTGAGTCTGATCACCAGCTTTTATTCTATCTCTCTTTTACCTGTGAAGTTCGGTCTGATCACCAGCTTTTATTCTATCTCTCTTTTACCTGTGGAGTTCGGTCTGATCACCAGCTTTTATTCTATCTCTCTTTTACCTGTGGAGTTCGGTCAGATAACCAGCTTTTATTCTATCTCTCTTTTACCTGTGGAGTTCGGTCTGATCGCCACTCCCATCCTACCGCCTTTTCCCTGTGGAGTTGAGTCTGATCACCAGCTTTTATTCTATCTCTCTTTTACCTGTGGAGTTCGGTCTGATCACCAGCTTTTATTCTATCTCTCTTTTACCTGTGGAGTTCGGTCTGATCGCCACTCCCATCCTACCGCCTTTTCCCTGTGGAGTTGAGTCTGATCACCAGCTTTTATTCTATCTCTCTTTTACCTGTGGAGTTCGGTCTGATCGCCAGCTTTTATTCTATCTCTCTTTTACCTGTGGAGTTCGGTCTGATCGCCAGCTTTTATTCTATCTCTCTTTTACCTGTGGAGTTCGGTCTAATCGCCAGCTTTTATTCTATCTCTCTTTTACCTGTGGAGTTCGGTCTGATCGCCAGCTTTTATTATATCTCTCTTTTATCTGTAGAGTTCGGTCTGATCACCAGGTTTGATTCTATATCTCTTTTACCTGTGGAGTTCGGTCTGATCGCCACCCCCATCCTACCGCCTTTTCCCTGTGGAGTTCAGTCTGATCACCAGCTATTATTCTATCTCCCTTTTACCTGTGGAGTTCGGTCTGATCGCCATTCCCATCCTACCGCCTTTTCCCTGTGGAGTTCGGTCTGATCATCAGCTTTTATTCTATCTCTCTTTTACCTGTGGAGTTCGGTCTGATCGCCAGCTTTTATTCTATCTCTCTTTTACCTGTGGAGTTCGGTCTGATCGCCATTCCCATCCTACCGCCTTTTCCCAGTGGAGTTGAGTCTGATCACCAGCTTTTATTCTATCTCTCTTTTACCTGTGGAGTTTGGTCTGATCACCAGCTTTTATTCTATCTCTCTTTTACCTGTGGAGTTCGGTCTGATCGCCAGCTTTTATTCTATCTCTCTTTTACCTGTGGAGTTCGGTCTGATCGCCAGCTTTTATTCTATCTCTCTTTTACCTGTGGAGTTCGGTCTGATCGCCATTCCCATCCTACCGCCTTTTCTCTGTGGAGTTGAATCTGATCACCAGCTATTATTCTATCTCTCTTTTACCCGTGGAGTTCGGTCTCATCACCAGCTTTTATTCTATCTCTCTTTTACCTGTGGAGGTCGGTCTGATCGCCACTCCCATCCTACCGCCTTTTCCCTGTGGAGTTGAGTCTGATCACCAGCTTTTATTCTATCTCTCTTTTTCCTGTGGAGTTGAGTCTGATCACCAGCTTTTATTCTATCTCTCTTTTACCTGTGGAAATCGGTCTGATCACCAGCTTTTATTCTATCTCTCTTTTACCTGTGGAGTTCGGTCTGATCGCCACTCCCATCCTACCGCCTTTTCCCTGTGGAGTTGAGTCTGATCACCAGCTTTTATTCTATCTCTCTTTTACCTGTGGAGTTCGGTCTGATCACCAGCTTTTATTCTATCTCTCTTTTACCTGTGGAGTTCGGTCTGATCGCCACTCCCATCCTACCGCCTTTTCCCTGTGGAGTTGAGTCTGATCACCAGCTTTTATTCTATCTCTCTTTTACCTGTGGAGTTCGGTCTGATCGCCACTCCCATCCTACCGCCTATTCCCTGTGGAGTTGAGTCTGATCACCAGCTTTTATTCTATCTCTCTTTTACCTGTGAAGTTCGGTCTGATCACCAGCTTTTATTCTATCTCTCTTTTACCTGTGGAGTTCGGTCTGATCACCAGCTTTTATTCTATCTCTCTTTTACCTGTGGAGTTCGGTCTGATAACCAGCTTTTATTCTATCTCTCTTTTACCTGTGGAGTTCGGTCTGATCGCCACTCCCATCCTACCGCCTTTTCCCTGTGGAGTTGAGTCTGATCACCAGCTTTTATTCTATCTCTCTTTTACCTGTGGAGTTCGGTCTGATCACCAGCTTTTATTCTATCTCTCTTTTACCTGTGGAGGTCGGTCTGATCGCCACTCCCATCCTACCGCCTTTTCCCTGTGGAGTTGAGTCTGATCACCAGCTTTTATTCTATCTCTCTTTTTCCTGTGGAGTTGAGTCTGATCACCAGCTTTTATTCTATCTCTCTTTTACCTGTGGAAATCGGTCTGATCACCAGCTTTTATTCTATCTCTCTTTTACCTGTGGAGTTCGGTCTGATCGCCACTCCCATCCTACCGCCTTTTCCCTGTGGAGTTGAGTCTGATCACCAGCTTTTATTCTATCTCTCTTTTACCTGTGGAGTTCGGTCTGATCACCAGCTTTTATTCTATCTCTCTTTTACCTGTGGAGTTCGGTCTGATCGCCACTCCCATCCTACCGCCTTTTCCCTGTGGAGTTGAGTCTCATCACCAGCTTTTATTCTATCTCTCTTTTACCTGTGGAGTTCGGTCTGATCACCAGCTTTTATTCTATCTCTCTTTTACCTGTGGAGTTCGGTCTGATCGCCACTCCCATCCTACCGCCGTTTCCCTGTGGAGTTGAGTCTGATCACCAGCTTTTATTCAATCTCTCTTTTACCTGTGGAGTTCGGTCTGATCACCAGCTTTTATTCTATCTCTCTTTTACCTGTGGAGTTCGGTCTGATCGCCACTCCCATCCTACCGCCTATTCCCTGTGGAGTTGAGTCTGATCACCAGCTTTTATTCTATCTCTCTTTTACCTGTGGAGTTCGGTCTGATCGCCACTCCCATCCTACCGCCTATTCCCTGTGGAGTTGAGTCTGATCACCAGCTTTTATTCTATCTCTCTTTTACCTGTGAAGTTCGGTCTGATCACCAGCTTTTATTCTATCTCTCTTTTACCTGTGGAGTTCGGTCTGATCACCAGCTTTTATTCTATCTCTCTTTTACCTGTGGAGTTCGGTCAGATAACCAGCTTTTATTCTATCTCTCTTTTACCTGTGGAGTTCGGTCTGATCGCCACTCCCATCCTACCGCCTTTTCCCTGCGGAGTTGAGTCTGATCACCAGCTTTTATTCTATCTCTCTTTTACCTGTGGAGTTCGGTCTGATCACCAGCTTTTATTCTATCTCTCTTTTACCTGTGGAGTTCGGTCTGATCGCCACTCCCATCCTACCGCCTTTTCCCTGTGGAGTTGAGTCTGATCACCAGCTTTTATTCTATCTCTCTTTTACCTGTGGAGTTCGGTCTGATCGCCAGCTTTTATTCTATCTCTCTTTTACCTGTGGAGTTCGGTCTGATCGCCAGCTTTTATTCTATCTCTCTTTTACCTGTGGAGTTCGGTCTAATCGCCAGCTTTTATTCTATCTCTCTTTTACCTGTGGAGTTCGGTCTGATCGCCAGCTTTTATTATATCTCTCTTTTATCTGTAGAGTTCGGTCTGATCACCAGGTTTGATTCTATATCTCTTTTACCTGTGGAGTTCGGTCTGATCGCCACCCCCATCCTACCGCCTTTTCCCTGTGGAGTTCAGTCTGATCACCAGCTATTATTCTATCTCCCTTTTACCTGTGGAGTTCGGTCTGATCGCCATTCCCATCCTACCGCCTTTTCCCTGTGGAGTTCGGTCTGATCATCAGCTTTTATTCTATCTCTCTTTTACCTGTGGAGTTCGGTCTGATCGCCAGCTTTTATTCTATCTCTCTTTTACCTGTGGAGTTCGGTCTGATCGCCATTCCCATCCTACCGCCTTTTCCCAGTGGAGTTGAGTCTGATCACCAGCTTTTATTCTATCTCTCTTTTACCTGTGGAGTTTGGTCTGATCACCAGCTTTTATTCTATCTCTCTTTTACCTGTGGAGTTCGGTCTGATCGCCAGCTTTTATTCTATCTCTCTTTTACCTGTGGAGTTCGGTCTGATCGCCAGCTTTTATTCTATCTCTCTTTTACCTGTGGAGTTCGGTCTGATCGCCATTCCCATCCTACCGCCTTTTCTCTGTGGAGTTGAATCTGATCACCAGCTATTATTCTATCTCTCTTTTACCCGTGGAGTTCGGTCTCATCACCAGCTTTTATTCTATCTCTCTTTTACCTGTGGAGGTCGGTCTGATCGCCACTCCCATCCTACCGCCTTTTCCCTGTGGAGTTGAGTCTGATCACCAGCTTTTATTCTATCTCTCTTTTTCCTGTGGAGTTGAGTCTGATCACCAGCTTTTATTCTATCTCTCTTTTACCTGTGGAAATCGGTCTGATCACCAGCTTTTATTCTATCTCTCTTTTACCTGTGGAGTTCGGTCTGATCGCCACTCCCATCCTACCGCCTTTTCCCTGTGGAGTTGAGTCTGATCACCAGCTTTTATTCTATCTCTCTTTTACCTGTGGAGTTCGGTCTGATCACCAGCTTTTATTCTATCTCTCTTTTACCTGTGGAGTTCGGTCTGATCGCCACTCCCATCCTACCGCCTTTTCCCTGTGGAGTTGAGTCTGATCACCAGCTTTTATTCTATCTCTCTTTTACCTGTGGAGTTCGGTCTGATCGCCACTCCCATCCTACCGCCTATTCCCTGTGGAGTTGAGTCTGATCACCAGCTTTTATTCTATCTCTCTTTTACCTGTGAAGTTCGGTCTGATCACCAGCTTTTATTCTATCTCTCTTTTACCTGTGGAGTTCGGTCTGATCACCAGCTTTTATTCTATCTCTCTTTTACCTGTGGAGTTCGGTCTGATAACCAGCTTTTATTCTATCTCTCTTTTACCTGTGGAGTTCGGTCTGATCGCCACTCCCATCCTACCGCCTTTTCCCTGTGGAGTTGAGTCTGATCACCAGCTTTTATTCTATCTCTCTTTTACCTGTGGAGTTCGGTCTGATCACCAGCTTTTATTCTATCTCTCTTTTACCTGTGGAGTTCGGTCTGATCGCCACTCCCATCCTACCGCCTTTTCCCTGTGGAGTTGAGTCTGATCACCAGCTTTTATTCTATCTCTCTTTTACCTGTGGAGTTCGGTCTGATCGCCAGCTTTTATTCTATCTCTCTTTTACCTGTGGAGTTCGGTCTGATCGCCAGCTTTTATTCTATCTCTCTTTTACCTGTGGAGTTCGGTCTAATCGCCAGCTTTTATTCTATCTCTCTTTTACCTGTGGAGTTCGGTCTGATCGCCAGCTTTTATTATATCTCTCTTTTATCTGTAGAGTTCGGTCTGATCACCAGGTTTGATTCTATATCTCTTTTACCTGTGGAGTTCGGTCTGATCGCCACCCCCATCCTACCGCCTTTTCCCTGTGGAGTTCAGTCTGATCACCAGCTATTATTCTATCTCCCTTTTACCTGTGGAGTTCGGTCTGATCGCCATTCCCATCCTACCGCCTTTTCCCTGTGGAGTTCGGTCTGATCATCAGCTTTTATTCTATCTCTCTTTTACCTGTGGAGTTCGGTCTGATCGCCAGCTTTTATTCTATCTCTCTTTTACCTGTGGAGTTCGGTCTGATCGCCATTCCCATCCTACCGCCTTTTCCCAGTGGAGTTGAGTCTGATCACCAGCTTTTATTCTATCTCTCTTTTACCTGTGGAGTTTGGTCTGATCACCAGCTTTTATTCTATCTCTCTTTTACCTGTGGAGTTCGGTCTGATCGCCAGCTTTTATTCTATCTCTCTTTTACCTGTGGAGTTCGGTCTGATCGCCAGCTTTTATTCTATCTCTCTTTTACCTGTGGAGTTCGGTCTGATCGCCATTCCCATCCTACCGCCTTTTCTCTGTGGAGTTGAATCTGATCACCAGCTATTATTCTATCTCTCTTTTACCCGTGGAGTTCGGTCTCATCACCAGCTTTTATTCTATCTCTCTTTTACCTGTGGAGGTCGGTCTGATCGCCACTCCCATCCTACCGCCTTTTCCCTGTGGAGTTGAGTCTGATCACCAGCTTTTATTCTATCTCTCTTTTTCCTGTGGAGTTGAGTCTGATCACCAGCTTTTATTCTATCTCTCTTTTACCTGTGGAAATCGGTCTGATCACCAGCTTTTATTCTATCTCTCTTTTACCTGTGGAGTTCGGTCTGATCGCCACTCCCATCCTACCGCCTTTTCCCTGTGGAGTTGAGTCTGATCACCAGCTTTTATTCTATCTCTCTTTTACCTGTGGAGTTCGGTCTGATCACCAGCTTTTATTCTATCTCTCTTTTACCTGTGGAGTTCGGTCTGATCACCAGCTTTTATTCTATCTCTCTTTTACCTGTGGAGTTCGGTCAGATAACCAGCTTTTATTCTATCTCTCTTTTACCTGTGGAGTTCGGTCTGATCGCCACTCCCATCCTACCGCCTTTTCCCTGTGGAGTTGAGTCTGATCACCAGCTTTTATTCTATCTCTCTTTTACCTGTGGAGTTCGGTCTGATCACCAGCTTTTATTCTATCTCTCTTTTACCTGTGGAGTTCGGTCTGATCGCCACTCCCATCCTACCGCCTTTTCCCTGTGGAGTTGAGTCTGATCACCAGCTTTTATTCTATCTCTCTTTTACCTGTGGAGTTCGGTCTGATCGCCAGCTTTTATTCTATCTCTCTTTTACCTGTGGAGTTCGGTCTGATCGCCAGCTTTTATTCTATCTCTCTTTTACCTGTGGAGTTCGGTCTAATCGCCAGCTTTTATTCTATCTCTCTTTTACCTGTGGAGTTCGGTCTGATCGCCAGCTTTTATTATATCTCTCTTTTATCTGTAGAGTTCGGTCTGATCACCAGGTTTGATTCTATATCTCTTTTACCTGTGGAGTTCGGTCTGATCGCCACCCCCATCCTACCGCCTTTTCCCTGTGGAGTTCAGTCTGATCACCAGCTATTATTCTATCTCCCTTTTACCTGTGGAGTTCGGTCTGATCGCCATTCCCATCCTACCGCCTTTTCCCTGTGGAGTTCGGTCTGATCATCAGCTTTTATTCTATCTCTCTTTTACCTGTGGAGTTCGGTCTGATCGCCAGCTTTTATTCTATCTCTCTTTTACCTGTGGAGTTCGGTCTGATCGCCATTCCCATCCTACCGCCTTTTCCCAGTGGAGTTGAGTCTGATCACCAGCTTTTATTCTATCTCTCTTTTACCTGTGGAGTTTGGTCTGATCACCAGCTTTTATTCTATCTCTCTTTTACCTGTGGAGTTCGGTCTGATCGCCAGCTTTTATTCTATCTCTCTTTTACCTGTGGAGTTCGGTCTGATCGCCAGCTTTTATTCTATCTCTCTTTTACCTGTGGAGTTCGGTCTGATCGCCATTCCCATCCTACCGCCTTTTCTCTGTGGAGTTGAATCTGATCACCAGCTATTATTCTATCTCTCTTTTACCCGTGGAGTTCGGTCTCATCACCAGCTTTTATTCTATCTCTCTTTTACCTGTGGAGGTCGGTCTGATCGCCACTCCCATCCTACCGCCTTTTCCCTGTGGAGTTGAGTCTGATCACCAGCTTTTATTCTATCTCTCTTTTACCTGTGGAGTTCGGTCTGATCGCCAGCTTTTATTCTATCTCTCTTTTACCTGTGGAGTTCGGTCTGATCGCCAGCTTTTATTCTATCTCTCTTTTACCTGTGGAGTTCGGTCTAATCGCCAGCTTTTATTCTATCTCTCTTTTACCTGTGGAGTTCGGTCTGATCGCCAGCTTTTATTATATCTCTCTTTTATCTGTAGAGTTCGGTCTGATCACCAGGTTTGATTCTATATCTCTTTTACCTGTGGAGTTCGGTCTGATCGCCACCCCCATCCTACCGCCTTTTCCCTGTGGAGTTCAGTCTGATCACCAGCTATTATTCTATCTCCCTTTTACCTGTGGAGTTCGGTCTGATCGCCATTCCCATCCTACCGCCTTTTCCCTGTGGAGTTCGGTCTGATCATCAGCTTTTATTCTATCTCTCTTTTACCTGTGGAGTTCGGTCTGATCGCCAGCTTTTATTCTATCTCTCTTTTACCTGTGGAGTTCGGTCTGATCGCCATTCCCATCCTACCGCCTTTTCCCAGTGGAGTTGAGTCTGATCACCAGCTTTTATTCTATCTCTCTTTTACCTGTGGAGTTTGGTCTGATCACCAGCTTTTATTCTATCTCTCTTTTACCTGTGGAGTTCGGTCTGATCGCCAGCTTTTATTCTATCTCTCTTTTACCTGTGGAGTTCGGTCTGATCGCCAGCTTTTATTCTATCTCTCTTTTACCTGTGGAGTTCGGTCTGATCGCCATTCCCATCCTACCGCCTTTTCTCTGTGGAGTTGAATCTGATCACCAGCTATTATTCTATCTCTCTTTTACCCGTGGAGTTCGGTCTCATCACCAGCTTTTATTCTATCTCTCTTTTACCTGTGGAGGTCGGTCTGATCGCCACTCCCATCCTACCGCCTTTTCCCTGTGGAGTTGAGTCTGATCACCAGCTTTTATTCTATCTCTCTTTTTCCTGTGGAGTTGAGTCTGATCACCAGCTTTTATTCTATCTCTCTTTTACCTGTGGAAATCGGTCTGATCACCAGCTTTTATTCTATCTCTCTTTTACCTGTGGAGTTCGGTCTGATCGCCACTCCCATCCTACCGCCTTTTCCCTGTGGAGTTGAGTCTGATCACCAGCTTTTATTCTATCTCTCTTTTACCTGTGGAGTTCGGTCTGATCACCAGCTTTTATTCTATCTCTCTTTTACCTGTGGAGTTCGGTCTGATCACCAGCTTTTATTCTATCTCTCTTTTACCTGTGGAGTTCGGTCAGATAACCAGCTTTTATTCTATCTCTCTTTTACCTGTGGAGTTCGGTCTGATCGCCACTCCCATCCTACCGCCTTTTCCCTGTGGAGTTGAGTCTGATCACCAGCTTTTATTCTATCTCTCTTTTACCTGTGGAGTTCGGTCTGATCACCAGCTTTTATTCTATCTCTCTTTTACCTGTGGAGTTCGGTCTGATCGCCACTCCCATCCTACCGCCTTTTCCCTGTGGAGTTGAGTCTGATCACCAGCTTTTATTCTATCTCTCTTTTACCTGTGGAGTTCGGTCTGATCGCCAGCTTTTATTCTATCTCTCTTTTACCTGTGGAGTTCGGTCTGATCGCCAGCTTTTATTCTATCTCTCTTTTACCTGTGGAGTTCGGTCTAATCGCCAGCTTTTATTCTATCTCTCTTTTACCTGTGGAGTTCGGTCTGATCGCCAGCTTTTATTATATCTCTCTTTTATCTGTAGAGTTCGGTCTGATCACCAGGTTTGATTCTATATCTCTTTTACCTGTGGAGTTCGGTCTGATCGCCACCCCCATCCTACCGCCTTTTCCCTGTGGAGTTCAGTCTGATCACCAGCTATTATTCTATCTCCCTTTTACCTGTGGAGTTCGGTCTGATCGCCATTCCCATCCTACCGCCTTTTCCCTGTGGAGTTCGGTCTGATCATCAGCTTTTATTCTATCTCTCTTTTACCTGTGGAGTTCGGTCTGATCGCCAGCTTTTATTCTATCTCTCTTTTACCTGTGGAGTTCGGTCTGATCGCCATTCCCATCCTACCGCCTTTTCCCAGTGGAGTTGAGTCTGATCACCAGCTTTTATTCTATCTCTCTTTTACCTGTGGAGTTTGGTCTGATCACCAGCTTTTATTCTATCTCTCTTTTACCTGTGGAGTTCGGTCTGATCGCCAGCTTTTATTCTATCTCTCTTTTACCTGTGGAGTTCGGTCTGATCGCCAGCTTTTATTCTATCTCTCTTTTACCTGTGGAGTTCGGTCTGATCGCCATTCCCATCCTACCGCCTTTTCTCTGTGGAGTTGAATCTGATCACCAGCTATTATTCTATCTCTCTTTTACCCGTGGAGTTCGGTCTCATCACCAGCTTTTATTCTATCTCTCTTTTACCTGTGGAGGTCGGTCTGATCGCCACTCCCATCCTACCGCCTTTTCCCTGTGGAGTTGAGTCTGATCACCAGCTTTTATTCTATCTCTCTTTTTCCTGTGGAGTTGAGTCTGATCACCAGCTTTTATTCTATCTCTCTTTTACCTGTGGAAATCGGTCTGATCACCAGCTTTTATTCTATCTCTCTTTTACCTGTGGAGTTCGGTCTGATCGCCACTCCCATCCTACCGCCTTTTCCCTGTGGAGTTGAGTCTGATCACCAGCTTTTATTCTATCTCTCTTTTACCTGTGGAGTTCGGTCTGATCACCAGCTTTTATTCTATCTCTCTTTTACCTGTGGAGTTCGGTCTGATCGCCACTCCCATCCTACCGCCTTTTCCCTGTGGAGTTGAGTCTGATCACCAGCTTTTATTCAATCTCTCTTTTACCTGTGGAGTTCGGTCTGATCACCAGCTTTTATTCTATCTCTCTTTTACCTGTGGAGTTCGGTCTGATCGCCACTCCCATCCTACCGCCTATTCCCTGTGGAGTTGAGTCTGATCACCAGCTTTTATTCTATCTCTCTTTTACCTGTGGAGTTCGGTCTGATCGCCACTCCCATCCTACCGCCTATTCCCTGTGGAGTTGAGTCTGATCACCAGCTTTTATTCTATCTCTCTTTTACCTGTGAAGTTCGGTCTGATCACCAGCTTTTATTCTATCTCTCTTTTACCTGTGGAGTTCGGTCTGATCACCAGCTTTTATTCTATCTCTCTTTTACCTGTGGAGTTCGGTCTGATAACCAGCTTTTATTCTATCTCTCTTTTACCTGTGGAGTTCGGTCTGATCGCCACTCCCATCCTACCGCCTTTTCCCTGTGGAGTTGAGTCTGATCACCAGCTTTTATTCTATCTCTCTTTTACCTGTGGAGTTCGGTCTGATCACCAGCTTTTATTCTATCTCTCTTTTACCTGTGGAGTTCGGTCTGATCGCCACTCCCATCCTACCGCCTTTTCCCTGTGGAGTTGAGTCTGATCACCAGCTTTTATTCTATCTCTCTTTTACCTGTGGAGTTCGGTCTGATCGCCAGCTTTTATTCTATCTCTCTTTTACCTGTGGAGTTCGGTCTGATCGCCAGCTTTTATTCTATCTCTCTTTTACCTGTGGAGTTCGGTCTAATCGCCAGCTTTTATTCTATCTCTCTTTTACCTGTGGAGTTCGGTCTGATCGCCAGCTTTTATTATATCTCTCTTTTACCTGTAGAGTTCGGTCTGATCACCAGGTTTGATTCTATATCTCTTTTACCTGTGGAGTTCGGTCTGATCGCCACCCCCATCCTACCGCCTTTTCCCTGTGGAGTTCAGTCTGATCACCAGCTATTATTCTATCTCCCTTTTACCTGTGGAGTTCGGTCTGATCGCCATTCCCATCCTACCGCCTTTTCCCTGTGGAGTTCGGTCTGATCATCAGCTTTTATTCTATCTCTCTTTTACCTGTGGAGTTCGGTCTGATCGCCAGCTTTTATTCTATCTCTCTTTTACCTGTGGAGTTCGGTCTGATCGCCATTCCCATCCTACCGCCTTTTCCCAGTGGAGTTGAGTCTGATCACCAGCATTTATTCTATCTCTCTTTTACCTGTGGAGTTTGGTCTGATCACCAGCTTTTATTCTATCTCTCTTTTACCTGTGGAGTTCGGTCTGATCGCCAGCTTTTATTCTATCTCTCTTTTACCTGTGGAGTTCGGTCTGATCGCCAGCTTTTATTCTATCTCTCTTTTACCTGTGGAGTTCGGTCTGATCGCCATTCCCATCCTACCGCCTTTTCTCTGTGGAGTTGAATCTGATCACCAGCTATTATTCTATCTCTCTTTTACCCGTGGAGTTCGGTCTCATCACCAGCTTTTATTCTATCTCTCTTTTACCTGTGGAGGTCGGTCTGATCGCCACTCCCATCCTACCGCCTTTTCCCTGTGGAGTTGAGTCTGATCACCAGCTTTTATTCTATCTCTCTTTTTCCTGTGGAGTTGAGTCTGATCACCAGCTTTTATTCTATCTCTCTTTTACCTGTGGAAATCGGTCTGATCACCAGCTTTTATTCTATCTCTCTTTTACCTGTGGAGTTCGGTCTGATCGCCACTCCCATCCTACCGCCTTTTCCCTGTGGAGTTGAGTCTGATCACCAGCTTTTATTCTATCTCTCTTTTACCTGTGGAGTTCGGTCTGATCACCAGCTTTTATTCTATCTCTCTTTTACCTGTGGAGTTCGGTCTGATCGCCACTCCCATCCTACCGCCTTTTCCCTGTGGAGTTGAGTCTCATCACCAGCTTTTATTCTATCTCTCTTTTACCTGTGGAGTTCGGTCTGATCACCAGCTTTTATTCTATCTCTCTTTTACCTGTGGAGTTCGGTCTGATCGCCACTCCCATCCTACCGCCTTTTCCCTGTGGAGTTGAGTCTGATCACCAGCTTTTATTCAATCTCTCTTTTACCTGTGGAGTTCGGTCTGATCACCAGCTTTTATTCTATCTCTCTTTTACCTGTGGAGTTCGGTCTGATCGCCACTCCCATCCTACCGCCTATTCCCTGTGGAGTATAGTCTGATCACCAGCTTTTATTCTATCTCTCTTTTACCTGTGAAGTTCGGTCTGATCACCAGCTTTTATTCTATCTCTCTTTTACCTGTGGAGTTCGGTCTGATCACCAGCTTTTATTCTATCTCTCTTTTACCTGTGGAGTTCGGTCTGATCGCCACTCCCATCCTACCGCCTATTCCCTGTGGAGTTGAGTCTGATCACCAGCTTTTATTCTATCTCTCTTTTACCTGTGGAGTTCGGTCTGATCGCCACTCCCATCCTACCGCCTATTCCCTGTGGAGTTGAGTCTGATCACCAGCTTTTATTCTATCTCTCTTTTACCTGTGAAGTTCGGTCTGATCACCAGCTTTTATTCTATCTCTCTTTTACCTGTGGAGTTCGGTCTGATCACCAGCTTTTATTCTATCTCTCTTTTACCTGTGGAGTTCGGTCTGATAACCAGCTTTTATTCTATCTCTCTTTTACCTGTGGAGTTCGGTCTGATCGCCACTCCCATCCTACCGCCTTTTCCCTGTGGAGTTGAGTCTGATCACCAGCTTTTATTCTATCTCTCTTTTACCTGTGGAGTTCGGTCTGATCACCAGCTTTTATTCTATCTCTCTTTTACCTGTGGAGTTCGGTCTGATCGCCACTCCCATCCTACCGCCTTTTCCCTGTGGAGTTGAGTCTGATCACCAGCTTTTATTCTATCTCTCTTTTACCTGTGGAGTTCGGTCTGATCGCCAGCTTTTATTCTATCTCTCTTTTACCTGTGGAGTTCGGTCTGATCGCCAGCTTTTATTCTATCTCTCTTTTACCTGTGGAGTTCGGTCTAATCGCCAGCTTTTATTCTATCTCTCTTTTACCTGTGGAGTTCGGTCTGATCGCCAGCTTTTATTATATCTCTCTTTTACCTGTAGAGTTCGGTCTGATCACCAGGTTTGATTCTATATCTCTTTTACCTGTGGAGTTCGGTCTGATCGCCACCCCCATCCTACCGCCTTTTCCCTGTGGAGTTCAGTCTGATCACCAGCTATTATTCTATCTCCCTTTTACCTGTGGAGTTCGGTCTGATCGCCATTCCCATCCTACCGCCTTTTCCCTGTGGAGTTCGGTCTGATCATCAGCTTTTATTCTATCTCTCTTTTACCTGTGGAGTTCGGTCTGATCGCCAGCTTTTATTCTATCTCTCTTTTACCTGTGGAGTTCGGTCTGATCGCCATTCCCATCCTACCGCCTTTTCCCAGTGGAGTTGAGTCTGATCACCAGCTTTGATTCTATCTCTCTTTTACCTGTGGAGTTTGGTCTGATCACCAGCTTTTATTCTATCTCTCTTTTACCTGTGGAGTTCGGTCTGATCGCCAGCTTTTATTCTATCTCTCTTTTACCTGTGGAGTTCGGTCTGATCGCCAGCTTTTATTCTATCTCTCTTTTACCTGTGGAGGTCGGTCTGATCGCCACTCCCATCCTACCGCCTTTTCCCTGTGGAGTTGAGTCTGATCACCAGCTTTTATTCTATCTCTCTTTTTCCTGTGGAGTTGAGTCTGATCACCAGCTTTTATTCTATCTCTCTTTTACCTGTGGAAATCGGTCTGATCACCAGCTTTTATTCTATCTCTCTTTTACCTGTGGAGTTCGGTCTGATCGCCACTCCCATCCTACCGCCTTTTCCCTGTGGAGTTGAGTCTGATCACCAGCTTTTATTCTATCTCTCTTTTACCTGTGGAGTTCGGTCTGATCACCAGCTTTTATTCTATCTCTCTTTTACCTGTGGAGTTCGGTCTGATCGCCACTCCCATCCTACCGCCTTTTCCCTGTGGAGTTGAGTCTCATCACCAGCTTTTATTCTATCTCTCTTTTACCTGTGGAGTTCGGTCTGATCACCAGCTTTTATTCTATCTCTCTTTTACCTGTGGAGTTCGGTCTGATCGCCACTCCCATCCTACCGCCTTTTCCCTGTGGAGTTGAGTCTGATCACCAGCTTTTATTCAATCTCTCTTTTACCTGTGGAGTTCGGTCTGATCACCAGCTTTTATTCTATCTCTCTTTTACCTGTGGAGTTCGGTCTGATCGCCACTCCCATCCTACCGCCTATTCCCTGTGGAGTATAGTCTGATCACCAGCTTTTATTCTATCTCTCTTTTACCTGTGAAGTTCGGTCTGATCACCAGCTTTTATTCTATCTCTCTTTTACCTGTGGAGTTCGGTCTGATCACCAGCTTTTATTCTATCTCTCTTTTACCTGTGGAGTTCGGTCTGATAACCAGCTTTTATTCTATCTCTCTTTTACCTGTGGAGTTCGGTCTGATCGCCACTCCCATCCTACCGCCTTTTCCCTGTGGAGTTGAGTCTGATCACCAGCTTTTATTCTATCTCTCTTTTACCTGTGGAGTTCGGTCTGATCACCAGCTTTTATTCTATCTCTCTTTTACCTGTGGAGTTCGGTCTGATCGCCACTCCCATCCTACCGCCTTTTCCCTGTGGAGTTGAGTCTGATCACCAGCTTTTATTCTATCTCTCTTTTACCTGTGGAGTTCGGTCTGATCGCCAGCTTTTATTCTATCTCTCTTTTACCTGTGGAGTTCGGTCTGATCGCCAGCTTTTATTATATCTCTCTTTTACCTGTAGAGTTCGGTCTGATCACCAGGTTTGATTCTATATCTCTTTTACCTGTGGAGTTCGGTCTGATCGCCACCCCCATCCTACCGCCTTTTCCCTGTGGAGTTCAGTCTGATCACCAGCTATTATTCTATCTCCCTTTTACCTGTGGAGTTCGGTCTGATCGCCACTCCCATCCTACCGCCTTTTCCCTGTGGAGTTGAGTCTGATCGCCAGCTTTTATTCTATCTCTCTTTTACCTGTGGAGTTCGGTCTGATCGCCAGCTTTTATTATATCTCTCTTTTACCTGTAGAGTTCGGTCTGATCACCAGGTTTGATTCTATATCTCTTTTACCTGTGGAGTTCGGTCTGATCGCCACCCCCATCCTACCGCCTTTTCCCTGTGGAGTTCAGTCTGATCACCAGCTATTATTCTATCTCCCTTTTACCTGTGGAGTTCGGTCTGATCGCCATTCCCATCCTACCGCCTTTTCCCTGTGGAGTTCGGTCTGATCATCAGCTTTTATTCTATCTCTCTTTTACCTGTGGAGTTCGGTCTGATCGCCAGCTTTTATTCTATCTCTCTTTTACCTGTGGAGTTCGGTCTGATCGCCATTCCCATCCTACCGCCTTTTCCCAGTGGAGTTGAGTCTGATCACCAGCTTTTATTCTATCTCTCTTTTACCTGTGGAGTTCGGTCTGATCACCAGCTTTTATTCTATCTCTCTTTTACCTGTGGAGTTCGGTCTGATCGCCAGCTTTTATTCTATCTCTCTTTTACCTTTGGAGTTCGGTCTGATCGCCAGCTTTTATTCTATCTCTCTTTTACCTGTGGAGTTCGGTCTGATCGCCATTCCCATCCTACCGCCTTTTCTCTGTGGAGTTGAATCTGATCACCAGCTATTATTCTATCTCTCTTTTACCCGTGGAGTTCGGTCTCATCACCAGCTTTTATTCTATCTCTCTTTTACCTGTGGAGGTCGGTCTGATCGCCACTCCCATCCTACCGCCTTTTCCCTGTGGAGTTGAGTCTGATCACCAGCTTTTATTCTATCTCTCTTTTTCCTGTGGAGTTGAGTCTGATCACCAGCTTTTATTCTATCTCTCTTTTACCTGTGGAAATCGGTCTGATCACCAGCTTTTATTCTATCTCTCTTTTACCTGTGGAGTTCGGTCTGATCGCCACTCCCATCCTACCGCCTTTTCCCTGTGGAGTTGAGTCTGATCACCAGCTTTTATTCTATCTCTCTTTTACCTGTGGAGTTCGGTCTGATCACCAGCTTTTATTCTATCTCTCTTTTACCTGTGGAGTTCGGTCTGATCGCCACTCCCATCCTACCGCCTTTTCCCTGTGGAGTTGAGTCTCATCACCAGCTTTTATTCTATCTCTCTTTTACCTGTGGAGTTCGGTCTGATCACCAGCTTTTATTCTATCTCTCTTTTACCTGTGGAGTTCGGTCTGATCGCCACTCCCATCCTACCGCCTTTTCCCTGTGGAGTTGAGTCTGATCACCAGCTTTTATTCAATCTCTCTTTTACCTGTGGAGTTCGGTCTGATCACCAGCTTTTATTCTATCTCTCTTTTACCTGTGGAGTTCGGTCTGATCGCCACTCCCATCCTACCGCCTATTCCCTGTGGAGTTGAGTCTGATCACCAGCTTTTATTCTATCTCTCTTTTACCTGTGAAGTTCGGTCTGATCACCAGCTTTTATTCTATCTCTCTTTTACCTGTGGAGTTCGGTCTGATCACCAGCTTTTATTCTATCTCTCTTTTACCTGTGGAGTTCGGTCTGATAACCAGCTTTTATTCTATCTCTCTTTTACCTGTGGAGTTCGGTCTGATCGCCACTCCCATCCTACCGCCTTTTCCCAGTGGAGTTGAGTCTGATCACCAGCTTTTATTCTATCTCTCTTTTACCTGTGGAGTTCGGTCTGATCGCCACTCCCATCCTACCGCCTTTTCCCTGTGGAGTTGAGTCTGATCACCAGCTTTTATTCTATCTCTCTTATACCTGTGGAGTTCGGTCTGATCACCAGCTTTTATTCTGTCTCTCTTTTACCTGGAGTTCGGTCTGATCACCAGCTTTTGTTCTATCTCTCTTTTACCTGTGGAGTTCGGTCTGATCGCCACTCCATCCTACCGCCTTTTCCCTGTGGAGTTGAGTCTGATCATCAGCTTTTATTCTATCTCTCTTTTACCTGTAGAGTTCGGTCTGATCACCAGGTTTGATTCTATATCTCTTTTACCTGTGGAGTTCGGTCTGATCGCCACCCCCATCCTACCGCCTTTTCCCTGTGGAGTTCAGTCTGATCACCAGCTTTTATTCTATCTCTATTTTACCTGTGGAGTTAGGTCTGATCGCCACTCGCATCCTACCGCCTTTTCCCTGTGGAATTGAGTCTGATCACCAGCTTTTATTCTATCTCTCTTTTACCTGTGGAGTTCGGTCTAATCACCAGCTTTTATTCTATCTCTCTTTTACCTGTGGAGTTCGGTCTGATCGCCACTCCATCCTACCGCCTTTTCCCTGTGGAGTTGAGTCTGATCATCAGCTTTTATTCTATCTCTCTTTTACCTGTGGAGTTCGGTCTGATCACCAGCTTTTATTCTATCTCTCTTTTACCTGTGGAGTATGGTCTGATCGCCACTCCCATCCTACCGCCTTTTCCCTGTGGAGTTGAGTCTGATCACCAGCTTTTATTCTATCTCTATTTTACCTGTGGAGTTAGGTCTGATCGCCACTCGCATCCTACCGCCTTTTCCCTGTGGAGTTGAGTCTGATCACCAGCTTTTATTCTATCTCTCTTTTACCTGTGGAGTTCGGTCTGATCGCCACTCCCATCCTACCGCCTTTTCCCTGTGGAGTTGAGTCTGATCACCAGCTTTTATTCTATCTCTCTTTTACCTGTGGAGTTCGGTCTGATCGCCACTCCCATCCTACCGCCTTTTCCCTGTGGAGTTGAGTCTGATCACCAGCTTTTATTCTATCTCTCTTTTACCTGTGGAGTTCGGTCTGATCGCCAGCTTTTATTCTATCTCTCTTTTACCTGTGGAGTTCGGTCTGATCACCAGCTTTTATTCTATCTCTCTTTTACCTGTGGAGTTCGGTCTGATCGCCAGCTTTTATTCTATATCTCTTTTACCTGTGGAGTTCGGTCTGATCGCCAGCTTTTATTCTATATCTCTTTTACCTGTGGAGTTCGGTCTGATCGCCAGCTTTTATTCTATATCACTTTTACCTGTGGAGTTCGGTCTGATCGCCACTCCCATCCTACCGCCTTTTCCCTGTGGAGTTCAGTCTGATCACTAGCTTTTATTCTATCTCACTTTTCCCTGTGGAGTTCGGTCTGATCACCAGCTTTTATTCTATATCTCTTTTACCTGTGGAGTTCGGTCTGATCGCCAGCTTTTATTCTATCTCTCTTTTACCTGTGGAGTTCGGTCTGATCGCCAGCTTATATTCTATATCTCTTTTACCTGTGGAGTTCGGTCTGATCGCCAGCTTTTATTCTATATCTCTTTTACCTGTGGAGTTCGGTCTGATCGCAAGCTTTTATTCTATATCACTTTTACCTGTGGAGTTCGGTCTGATCGCCAGCATTTATTCTATATCTCTTTTACCTGTGGAGTTCGGTCTGATCGCCACTCCCATCCTACCGCCTTTTCCCTGTGGAGTTGAGTCTGATCACCAGCTTTTATTCTATCTCTCTTTTACCTGTGGAGTTCGGTCTGATCGCCTCTCCCATCCTACCGCCTTTTCCCTGTGGAGTTGAGTCTGATCACCAGCTTTTATTCTATCTCTCTTTTACCTGTGGAGTTCGGTCTGATCGCCACTCCCATCCTACCGCCTTTTCCCTGTGGAGTTGAGTCTGATCACCAGCTTTTATTCTATCTCTCTTTTACCTGTGGAGTTCGGTCTGATCGCCAGCTTTTATTCTATCTCTCTTTTACCTGTGGAGTTCGGTCTGATCACCAGCTTTTATTCTATCTCTCTTTTACCTGTGGAGTTCGGTCTGATCGCCAGCTTTTATTCTATATCTCTTTTACCTGTGGAGTTCGGTCTGATCGCCAGCTTTTATTCTATATCTCTTTTACCTGTGGAGTTCGGTCTGATCGCCAGCTTTTATTCTATATCACTTTTACCTGTGGAGTTCGGTCTGATCGCCACTCCCATCCTACCGCCTTTTCCCTGTGGAGTTCAGTCTGATCGCCAGCTTTTATTCTATCTCACTTTTCCCTGTGGAGTTCGGTCTGATCACCAGCTTTTATTCTATATCTCTTTTACCTGTGGAGTTCGGTCTGATCGCCAGCTTTTATTCTATCTCTCTTTTACCTGTGGAGTTCGGTCTGATCGCCAGCTTATATTCTATATCTCTTTTACCTGTGGAGTTCGGTCTGATCGCCAGCTTTTATTCTATATCTCTTTTACCTGTGGAGTTCGGTCTGATCGCAAGCTTTTATTCTATATCACTTTTACCTGTGGAGTTCGGTCTGATCGCCAGCATTTATTCTATATCTCTTTTACCTGTGGAGTTCGGTCTGATCGCCACTCCCATCCTACCGCCTTTTCCCTGTGGAGTTGAGTCTGATCACCAGCTTTTATTCTATCTCTCTTAGACCTGTGGAGTTCGGTCTGATCGCCACTCCCATCCTACCGCCTTTTCCCTGTGGAGTTCAGTCTGATCACCAGCTTTTATTACATCTCTAATTTACCTGTGGAGTTCGGTCTGATCGCCAGCTTTTATTCTATCTCTCTTTTACCTGTGGAGTTCGGTCTGATCGCCAGCTTTTATTCTATCCCTCTTTTACCTGTGGAGTTCAGTCTGATCGCCAGCTTTTATTCTATCTCTCTTTTACCTGTGGAGTTCGGTCTGATCGCCAGCTTTTATTCTATCTCTCTTTTACCTGTGGAGTTCGGTCTGATCGCCACTCCCATCCTACCGCCTTTTCCCTGTGGAGTTGAGTCTGATCGCCAGCTTTTATTCTATCTCTCTTTTACCTGTGGAGTTCGGTCTGATCGCCAGCTTTTATTCTATCTCTCTTTTACCTGTGGAGTTCGGTCTGATCGCCAGCTTTTATTCTATCTCTCTTTTACCTGTGGAGTTCAGTCTGATCGCCACTCCCATCCTACCGCCTTTTCCCTGTGGAGTTGAGTCTGATCGCCAGCTTTTATTCTATATCTCTTTTACCTGTGGAGTTCGGTCTGATCGCCAGCTTTTATTCTATCTCTCTTTTACCTGTGGAGTTCGGTCTGATCGCCAGCTTATATTCTATATCTCTTTTACCTGTGGAGTTCGGTCTGATCGCCAGCTTTTATTCTATATCTCTTTTACCTGTGGAGTTCGGTCTGATCGCAAGCTTTTATTCTATATCACTTTTACCTGTGGAGTTCGGTCTGATCGCCAGCATTTATTCTATATCTCTTTTACCTGTGGAGTTCGGTCTGATCGCCACTCCCATCCTACCGCCTTTTCCCTGTGGAGTTGAGTCTGATCACCAGCTTTTATTCTATCTCTCTTAGACCTGTGGAGTTCGGTCTGATCGCCACTCCCATCCTACCGCCTTTTCCCTGTGGAGTTCAGTCTGATCACCAGCTTTTATTACATCTCTAATTTACCTGTGGAGTTCGGTCTGATCGCCAGCTTTTATTCTATCTCTCTTTTACCTGTGGAGTTCGGTCTGATCGCCAGCTTTTATTCTATCCCTCTTTTACCTGTGGAGTTCAGTCTGATTGCCAGCTTTTATTCTATCTCTCTTTTACCTGTGGAGTTCGGTCTGATCGCCAGCTTTTATTCTATCTCTCTTTTACCTGTGGAGTTCGGTCTGATCGCCACTCCCATCCTACCGCCTTTTCCCTGTGGAGTTGAGTCTGATCGCCAGCTTTTATTCTATCTCTCTTTTACCTGTGGAGTTCGGTCTGATCGCCAGCTTTTATTCTATCTCTCTTTTACCTGTGGAGTTCGGTCTGATCGCCAGCTTTTATTCTATCTCTCTTTTACCTGTGGAGTTCAGTCTGATCGCCACTCCCATCCTACCGCCTTTTCCCTGTGGAGTTGAGTCTGATCGCCAGCTTTTATTCTATCTCTCTTTTACCTGTGGAGTTCGGTCTGATCGCCAGCTTTTATTCTATCTCTCTTTTACCTGTGGAGTTCGGTCTGATCACCAGCTTTTATTCTATCTCTCTTTTACCTGTGGAGTTCGGTCTGATCACCAGCTTTTATTCTATCTCTCTTTTACCTGTGGAGTTCGGTCTGATCGCCACTCCATCCTACCGCCTTTTCCCTGTGGAGTTGAGTCTGATCATCAGCTTTTATTCTATCTCTCTTTTACCTGTGGAGTTCGGTCTGATCACCAGCTTTTATTCTATCTCTCTTTTACCTGTGGAGTTCGGTCTGATCGCCACTCCCATCCTACCGCCTTTTCCCTGTTTAGTTGAGTCTGATCGCCAGCTTTTATTCTATCCCTCTTTTACCTGTGGAGTTCGGTCTGATCGCCAGCTTTTATTCTATCTCTCTTTTACCTGTGGAGTTCGGTCTGATCGCCAGCTTTTATTCTATCTCTCTTTTACCTGTGGAGTTCGGTCTGATCGCCACTCCCATCCTACCGCCTTTTCCCTGTGGAGTTGAGTCTGATCGCCAGCTTTTATTCTATCTCTCTTTTACCTGTGGAGTTCGGTCTGATCGCCAGCTTTTGTTCTATCTCTCTTTTGCCTCTGGAGTTCGGTCTGATCGCCAGCTTTTATTCTATCTCTCTTTTGCCTGTGGAGTTCGGTCTGATCGCCAGCTTTTATTCTATCTCTCTTTTACCTGTGGAGTTCGGTCTGATCGCCACTCCCATCCTACCGCCTTTTCCCTGTGGAGTTGAGTCTGATCGCCAGCTTTTATTCTATCTCTCTTTTACCTGTGAAGTTCGGTCTGATCGCTAGCTTTTATTCTATCTCTCTTTTACCTGTGGAGTTCGGTCTGATCACCAGCTTTTATTCTATCTCTCTTTTACCTGTGGAGTTCGGTCTGATCACCAGCTTTTATTCTATCTCTCTTTTACCTGTGGAGTTCGGTCTGATCGCCACTCCATCCTACCGCCTTTTCCCTGTGGAGTTGAGTCTGATCATCAGCTTTTATTCTATCTCTCTTTTACCTGTGGAGTTCGGTCTGATCACCAGCTTTTATTCTATCTCTCTTTTACCTGTGGAGTTCGGTCTGATCGCCACTCCCATCCTACCGCCTTTTCCCTGTTTAGTTGAGTCTGATCACCAGCTTTTATTCTATCTCTCTTTTACCTGTGGAGTTCGGTCTGATCGCCAGCTTTTATTCTATCTCTCTTTTACCTGTGGAGTTCGGTCTGATCGCCACTCCCATCCTACCGCCTTTTCCCTGTGGAGTTGAGTCTGATCACCAGCTTTAATTCTATCTCTCTTAGACCTGTTGAGTTCGGTCTGATCGCCACTCCCATCCTACCGCCTTTTCCCTGTGGAGTTCAGTCTGATCACCAGCTTTTATTACATCTCTAATTTACCTGTGGAGTTCGGTCTGATCGCCAGCTTTTATTCTATCTCTCTTTTACCTGTGGAGTTCGGTCTGATCGCCAGCTTTTATTCTATCCCTCTTTTACCTGTGGAGTTCAGTCTGATCGCCAGCTTTTATTCTATCTCTCTTTTACCTGTGGAGTTCGGTCTGATCGCCAGCTTTTATTCTATCTCTCTTTTACCTGTGGAGTTCGGTCTGATCGCCACTCCCATCCTACCGCCTTTTCCCTGTGGAGTTGAGTCTGATCGCCAGCTTTTATTCTATCTCTCTTTTACCTGTGGAGTTCGGTCTGATCGCCAGCTTTTATTCTATCTCTCTTTTGCCTGTGGAGTTCGGTCTCATCGCCAGCTTTTATTCTATCTCTCTTTTGCCTGTGGAGTTCGGTCTGATCGCCAGCTTTTATTCTTTCTCTCTTTTACCTGTGGAGTTCGGTCTGATCGCCACTCCCATCCTACCGCCTTTTCCCTGTGGAGTTGAGTCTGATCGCCAGCTTTTATTCTATCTCTCTTTTACCTGTGGAGTTCGGTCTGATCGCCAGCTTTTATTCTATCTCTCTTTTACCTGTGGAGTTCGGTCTGATCACCAGCTTTTATTCTATCTCTCTTTTACCTGTGGAGTTCGGTCTGATCACCAGCTTTTATTCTATCTCTCTTTTACCTGTGGAGTTCGGTCTGATCGCCACTCCATCCTACCGCCTTTTCCCTGTGGAGTTGAGTCTGATCATCAGCTTTTATTCTATCTCTCTTTTACCTGTGGAGTTCGGTCTGATCACCAGCTTTTATTCTATCTCTCTTTTACCTGTGGAGTTCGGTCTGATCGCCACTCCCATCCTACCGCCTTTTCCCTGTTTAGTTGAGTCTGATCACCAGCTTTTATTCTATCTCTCTTTTACCTGTGGAGTTCGGTCTGATCGCCACTCCCATCCTACCGCCTTTTCCCTGTGGAGTTGAGTCTGATCACCAGCTTTTATTCTATCTCTATTAGACCTGTGGAGTTCGGTCTGATCGCCACTCCCATCCTACCGCCTTTTCCCTGTGGAGTTCGGTCTGATCTTCAGCTTTTATTCTATATCTCTTTTACCTGTGGAGTTCGGTCTGATCGCCAGCTTTTATTCTATCTCTCTTTTACCTGTGGAGTTCGGTCTGATCGCCAGCTTATATTCTATATCTCTTTTACCTGTGGAGTTCGGTCTGATCGCCAGCTTTTAATCTATCTCTCTTTTACCTGTGGAGTTCGGTCTGATCGCCAGCTTTTATTCTATATCTCTTTTACCTGTGGAGTTCGGTCTGATCGCAAGCTTTTATTCTATATCACTTTTACCTGTGGAGTTCGGTCTGATCGCCAGCTTTTATTCTATATCTCTTTTACCTGTGGAGTTCGGTCTGATCGCCAGCTTTTATTCTATCTCTCTTTTACCTGTGGAGTTCGGTCTGATCGCCACCCCCATCCTACCGCCTTTTCCCTGTGGAGTTCAGTCTGATCACCAGCTATTATTCTATCTCCCTTTTACCTGTGGAGTTCGGTCTGATCGCCATTCCCATCCTACCGCCTTTTCCCTGTGGAGTTCGGTCTGATCATCAGCTTTTATTCTATCTCTCTTTTACCTGTGGAGTTCGGTCTGATCGCCAGCTTTTATTCTATCTCTCTTTTACCTGTGGAGTTCGGTCTGATCGCCATTCCCATCCTACCGCCTTTTCCCAGTGGAGTTGAGTCTGATCACCAGCTTTTATTCTATCTCTCTTTTACCTGTGGAGTTCGGTCTGATCACCAGCTTTTATTCTATCTCTCTTTTACCTGTGGAGTTCGGTCTGATCGCCAGCTTTTATTCTATCTCTCTTTTACCTGTGGAGTTCGGTCTGATCGCCATTCCCATCCTACCGCCTTTTCTCTGTGGAGTTGAATCTGATCACCAGCTATTATTCTATCTCTCTTTTACCCGTGGAGTTCGGTCTCATCACCAGCTTTTATTCTATCTCTCTTTTACCTGTGGAGGTCGGTCTGATCGCCACTCCCATCCTACCGCCTTTTCCCTGTGGAGTTGAGTCTGATCACCAGCTTTTATTCTATCTCTCTTTTACCTGTGGAGTTCGGTCTGATCACCAGCTTTTATTCTATCTCTCTTTTACCTGTGGAGTTCGGTCTGATAACCAGCTTTTATTCTATCTCTCTTTTACCTGTGGAGTTCGGTCTGATCGCCACTCCCATCCTACCGCCTTTTCCCAGTGGAGTTGAGTCTGATCACCAGCTTTTATTCTATCTCTCTTTTACCTGTGGAGTTCGGTCTGATCGCCACTCCCATCCTACCGCCTTTTCCCTGTGGAGTTGAGTCTGATCACCAGCTTTTATTCTATCTCTCTTATACCTGTGGAGTTCGGTCTGATCACCAGCTTTTATTCTGTCTCTCTTTTACCTGGAGTTCGGTCTGATCACCAGCTTTTATTCTATCTCTCTTTTACCTGTGGAGTTCGGTCTGATCGCCACTCCATCCTACCGCCTTTTCCCTGTGGAGTTGAGTCTGATCATCAGCTTTTATTCTATCTCTCTTTTACCTGTGGAGTTCGGTCTGATCACCAGCTTTTATTCTATCTCTCTTTTACCTGTGGAGTTCGGTCTGATCGCCACTCCCATCCTACCGCCTTTTCCCTGTGGAGTTGAGTCTGATCACCAGCTATTATTCTATCTCTATTTTACCTGTGGAGTTAGGTCTGATCGCCACTCGCATCCTACCGCCTTTTCCCTGTGGAGTTGAGTCTGATCACCAGCTTTTATTCTATCTCTCTTTTACCTGTGGAGTTCGGTCTAATCACCAGCTTTTATTCTATCTCTCTTTTACCTGTGGAGTTCGGTCTGATCGCCACTCCATCCTACCGCCTTTTCCCTGTGGAGTTGAGTCTGATCATCAGCTTTTATTCTATCTCTCTTTTACCTGTGGAGTTCGGTCTGATCACCAGCTTTTATTCTATCTCTCTTTTACCTGTGGAGTATGGTCTGATCGCCACTCCCATCCTACCGCCTTTTCCCTGTGGAGTTGAGTCTGATCACCAGCTTTTATTCTATCTCTATTTTACCTGTGGAGTTAGGTCTGATCGCCACTCGCATCCTACCGCCTTTTCCCTGTGGAGTTGAGTCTGATCACCAGCTTTTATTCTATCTCTCTTTTACCTGTGGAGTTCGGTCTGATCGCCACTCCCATCCTACCGCCTTTTCCCTGTGGAGTTGAGTCTGATCACCAGCTTTTATTCTATCTCTCTTTTACCTGTGGAGTTCGGTCTGATCGCCACTCCCATCCTACCGCCTTTTCCCTGTGGAGTTGAGTCTGATCACCAGCTTTTATTCTATCTCTCTTTTACCTGTGGAGTTCGGTCTGATCGCCAGCTTTTATTCTATCTCTCTTTTACCTGTGGAGTTCGGTCTGATCACCAGCTTTTATTCTATCTCTCTTTTACCTGTGGAGTTCGGTCTGATCGCCAGCTTTTATTCTATATCTCTTTTACCTGTGGAGTTCGGTCTGATCGCCAGCTTTTATTCTATATCTCTTTTACCTGTGGAGTTCGGTCTGATCGCCAGCTTTTATTCTATATCACTTTTACCTGTGGAGTTCGGTCTGATCGCCACTCCCATCCTACCGCCTTTTCCCTGTGGAGTTCAGTCTGATCGCCAGCTTTTATTCTATCTCACTTTTCCCTGTGGAGTTCGGTCTGATCACCAGCTTTTATTCTATATCTCTTTTACCTGTGGAGTTCGGTCTGATCGCCAGCTTTTATTCTATCTCTTTTTTACCTGTGGAGTTCGGTCTGATCGCCAGCTTATATTCTATATCTCTTTTACCTGTGGAGTTCGGTCTGATCGCCAGCTTTTATTCTATATCTCTTTTACCTGTGGAGTTCGGTCTGATCGCAAGCTTTTATTCTATATCACTTTTACCTGTGGAGTTCGGTCTGATCGCCAGCATTTATTCTATATCTCTTTTACCTGTGGAGTTCGGTCTGATCGCCACTCCCATCCTACCGCCTTTTCCCTGTGGAGTTGAGTCTGATCACCAGCTTTTATTCTATCTCTCTTAGACCTGTGGAGTTCGGTCTGATCGCCACTCCGATCCTACCGCCTTTTCCCTGTGGAGTTCAGTCTGATCACCAGCTTTTATTACATCTCTAATTTACCTGTGGAGTTCGGTCTGATCGCCAGCTTTTATTCTATCTCTCTTTTACCTGTGGAGTTCGGTCTGATCGCCAGCTTTTATTCTATCCCTCTTTTACCTGTGGAGTTCAGTCTGATCGCCAGCTTTTATTCTATCTCTCTTTTACCTGTGGAGTTCGGTCTGATCGCCAGCTTTTATTCTATCTCTCATTTACCTGTGGAGTTCGGTCTGATCGCCACTCCCATCCTACCGCCTTTTCCCTGTGGAGTTGAGTCTGATCGCCAGCTTTTATTCTATCTCTCTTTTACCTGTGGAGTTCGGTCTGATCGCCAGCTTTTATTCTATCTCTCTTTTACCTGTGGAGTTCGGTCTGATCGCCAGCTTTTATTCTATCTCTCTTTTACCTGTGGAGTTCAGTCTGATCGCCACTCCCATCCTACCGCCTTTTCCCTGTGGAGTTGAGTCTGATCGCCAGCTTTTATTCTATCTCTCTTTTACCTGTGGAGTTCGTTCTGATCGCCAGCTTTTATTCTATCTCTCTTTTACCTGTGGAGTTCGGTCTGATCACCAGCTTTTATTCTATCTCTCTTTTACCTGTGGAGTTCGGTCTGATCACCAGCTTTTATTCTATCTCTCTTTATCCTGTGGAGTTCGGTCTGATCGCCACTCCATCCTACCGCCTTTTCCCTGTGGAGTTGAGTCTGATCATCAGCTTTTATTCTATCTCTCTTTTACCTGTGGAGTTCGGTCTGATCACCAGCTTTTATTCTATCTCTCTTTTACCTGTGGAGTTCGGTCTGATCGCCACTCCCATCCTACCGCCTTTTCCCTGTTTAGTTGAGTCTGATCGCCAGCTTTTATTCTATCCCTCTTTTACCTGTGGAGTTCGGTCTGATCGCCAGCTTTTATTCTATCTCTCTTTTACCTGTGGAGTTCGGTCTGATCGCCAGCTTTTATTCTATCTCTCTTTTACCTGTGGAGTTCGGTCTGATCGCCACTCCCATCCTACCGCCTTTTCCCTGTGGAGTTGAGTCTGATCGCCAGCTTTTATTCTATCTCTCTTTTACCTGTGGAGTTCGGTCTGATCGCCAGCTTTTATTCTATCTCTCTTTTGCCTGTGGAGTTCGGTCTGATCGCCAGCTTTTATTCTATCTCTCTTTTGCCTGTGGAGTTCGGTCTGATCGCCAGCTTTTATTCTATCTCTCTTTTACCTGTGGAGTTCGGTCTGATCGCCACTCCCATCCTACCGCCTTTTCCCTGTGGAGTTGAGTCTGATCGCCAGCTTTTATTCTATCTCTCTTTTACCTGTGAAGTTCGGTCTGATCGCCAGCTTTTATTCTATCTCTCTTTTACCTGTGGAGTTCGGTCTGATCACCAGCTTTTATTCTATCTCTCTTTTACCTGTGGAGTTCGGTCTGATCACCAGCTTTTATTCTATCTCTCTTTTACCTGTGGAGTTCGGTCTGATCGCCACTCCATCCTACCGCCTTTTCCCTGTGGAGTTGAGTCTGATCATCAGCTTTTATTCTATCTCTCTTTTACCTGTGGAGTTCGGTCTGATCACCAGCTTTTATTCTATCTCTCTTTTACCTGTGGAGTTCGGTCTGATCGCCACTCCCATCCTACCGCCTTTTCCCTGTTTAGTTGAGTCTGATCACCAGCTTTTATTCTATCTCTCTTTTACCTGTGGAGTTCGGTCTGATCGCCAGCTTTTATTCTATATCTCTTTTACCTGTGGAGTTCGGTCTGATCGCCAGCTTTTATTCTATCTC
The DNA here is from genome assembly GCA_948150685.1 of Rhaphigaster nebulosa. NCBI lineage: Eukaryota > Metazoa > Arthropoda > Insecta > Hemiptera > Pentatomidae > Rhaphigaster > Rhaphigaster nebulosa. Next base: position 99,023,082 of record OX411306.1, on the reverse strand, counting down.
TCTTTTACCTGTGGAGTTCGGTCTGATCGCCACTCCCATCCTACCGCCTTTTCCCTGTGGAGTTGAGTCTGATCACCAGCTTTAATTCTATCTCTCTTAGACCTGTTGAGTTCGGTCTGATCGCCACTCCCATCCTACCGCCTTTTCCCTGTGGAGTTCAGTCTGATCACCAGCTTTTATTACATCTCTAATTTACCTGTGGAGTTCGGTCTGATCGCCAGCTTTTATTCTATCTCTCTTTTACCTGTGGAGTTCGGTCTGATCGCCAGCTTTTATTCTATCCCTCTTTTACCTGTGGAGTTCAGTCTGATCGCCAGCTTTTATTCTATCTCTCTTTTACCTGTGGAGTTCGGTCTGATCGCCAGCTTTTATTCTATCTCTCTTTTACCTGTGGAGTTCGGTCTGATCGCCACTCCCATCCTACCGCCTTTTCCCTGTGGAGTTGAGTCTGATCGCCAGCTTTTATTCTATCTCTCTTTTACCTGTGGAGTTCGGTCTGATCGCCAGCTTTTATTCTATCTCTCTTTTGCCTGTGGAGTTCGGTCTGATCGCCAGCTTTTATTCTATCTCTCTTTTGCCTGTGGAGTTCGGTCTGATCGCCAGCTTTTATTCTATCTCTCTTTTACCTGTGGAGTTCGGTCTGATCGCCACTCCCATCCTACCGCCTTTTCCCTGTGGAGTTGAGTCTGATCGCCAGCTTTTATTCTATCTCTCTTTTACCTGTGGAGTTCGGTCTGATCGCCAGCTTTTATTCTATCTCTCTTTTACCTGTGGAGTTCGGTCTGATCACCAGCTTTTATTCTATCTCTCTTTTACATGTGGAGTTCGGTCTGATCACCAGCTTTTATTCTATCTCTCTTTTACCTGTGGAGTTCGGTCTGATCGCCACTCCATCCTACCGCCTTTTCCCTGTGGAGTTGAGTCTGATCATCAGCTTTTATTCTATCTCTCTTTTACCTGTGGAGTTCGGTCTGATCACCAGCTTTTATTCTATCTCTCTTTTACCTGTGGAGTTCGGTCTGATCGCCACTCCCATCCTACCGCCTTTTCCCTGTTTAGTTGAGTCTGATCACCAGCTTTTATTCTATCTCTCTTTTACCTGTGGAGTTCGGTCTGATCGCCACTCCCATCCTACCGCCTTTTCCCTGTGGAGTTGAGTCTGATCACCAGCTTTTATTCTATCTCTATTAGACCTGTGGAGTTCGGTCTGATCGCCACTCCCATCCTACCGCCTTTTCCCTGTGGAGTTCGGTCTGATCTTCAGCTTTTATTCTATATCTCTTTTACCTGTGGAGTTCGGTCTGATCGCCAGCTTTTATTCTATCTCTCTTTTACCTGTGGAGTTCGGTCTGATCGCCAGCTTATATTCTATATCTCTTTTACCTGTGGAGTTCGGTCTGATCGCCAGCTTTTATTCTATCTCTCTTTTACCTGTGGAGTTCGGTCTGATCGCCAGCTTTTATTCTATATCTCTTTTACCTGTGGAGTTCGGTCTGATCGCAAGCTTTTATTCTATATCACTTTTACCTGTGGAGTTCGGTCTGATCGCCAGCTTTTATTCTATATCTCTTTTACCTGTGGAGTTCGGTCTGATCGCCAGCTTTTATTCTATCTCTCTTTTACCTGTGGAGTTCGGTCTGATCGCCACTCCCATCCTACCGCCTTTTCCCTGTGGAGTTGAGTCTGATCACCAGCTTTAATTCTATCTCTCTTAGACCTGTTGAGTTCGGTCTGATCGCCACTCCCATCCTACCGCCTTTTCCCTGTGGAGTTCAGTCTGATCACCAGCTTTAATTACATCTCTAATTTACCTGTGGAGTTCGGTCTGATCGCCAGCTTTTATTCTATCTCTCTTTTACCTGTGGAGTTCGGTCTGATCGCCAGCTTTTATTCTATCCCTCTTTTACCTGTGGAGTTCAGTCTGATCGCCAGCTTTTATTCTATCTCTCTTTTACCTGTGGAGTTCGGTCTGATCGCCAGCTTTTATTCTATCTCTCTTTTACCTGTGGAGTTCGGTCTGATCGCCACTCCCATCCTACCGCCTTTTCCCTGTGGAGTTGAGTCTGATCGCCAGCTTTTATTCTATCTCTCTTTTACCTGTGGAGTTCGGTCTGATCGCCAGCTTTTATTCTATCTCTCTTTTGCTTGTGGAGTTCGGTCTGATCGCCAGCTTTTATTCTATCTCTCTTTTACCTGTGGAGTTCGGTCTGATCGCCACTCCTATCCTACCGCCTTTTCCCTGTGGAGTTGAGTCTGATCGCCAGCTTTTATTCTATCCCTCTTTCACCTGTGGAGTTCGGTCTGATCGCCAGCTTTTATTCTATCTCTCTTTTACCTGTGGAGTTCGGTCTGATCGCCAGCTTTTATTCTATCTCTCTTTTGCCTGTGGAGTTCGGTCTGATCGCCAGCTTTTATTCTATCTCTCTTTTGCCTGTGGAGTTCGGTCTGATCGCCAGCTTTTATTCTATCTCTCTTTTACCTGTGGAGTTCGGTCTGATCGCCACTCCCATCCTACCGCCTTTTCCCTGTGGAGTTGAGTCTGATCGCCAGCTTTTATTCTATCTCTCTTTTACCTGTGAAGTTCGGTCTGATCGCCAGCTTTTATTCTATCTCTCTTTTACCTGTGGAGTTCGGTCTGATCACCAGCTTTTATTCTATCTCTCTTTTACCTGTGGAGTTCGGTCTGATCACCAGCTTTTATTCTATCTCTCTTTTACCTGTGGAGTTCGGTCTGATCGCCACTCCATCCTACCGCCTTTTCCCTGTGGAGTTGAGTCTGATCATCAGCTTTTATTCTATCTCTCTTTTACCTGTGGAGTTCGGTCTGATCACCAGCTTTTATTCTATCTCTCTTTTACCTGAGGAGTTCGGTCTGATCGCCACTCCCATCCTACCGCCTTTTCCCTGTTTAGTTGAGTCTGATCACCAGCTTTTATTCTATCTCTCTTTTACCTGTGGAGTTCGGTCTGATCGCCAGCTTTTATTCTATATCTCTTTTACCTGTGGAGTTCGGTCTGATCGCCAGCTTTTATTCTATCTCTCTTTTACCTGTGGAGTTCGGTCTGATCGCCACTCCCATCCTACCGCCTTTTCCCTGTGGAGTTGAGTCTGATCACCAGCTTTAATTCTATCTCTCTTAGACCTGTTGAGTTCGGTCTGATCGCCACTCCCATCCTACCGCCTTTTCCCTGTGGAGTTCAGTCTGATCACCAGCTTTTATTACATCTCTAATTTACCTGTGGAGTTCGGTCTGATCGCCAGCTTTTATTCTATCTCTCTTTTACCTGTGGAGTTCGGTCTGATCGCCAGCTTTTATTCTATCCCTCTTTTACCTGTGGAGTTCAGTCTGATCGCCAGCTTTTATTCTATCTCTCTTTTACCTGTGGAGTTCGGTCTGATCGCCAGCTTTTATTCTATCTCTCTTTTACCTGTGGAGTTCGGTCTGATCGCCACTCCCATCCTACCGCCTTTTCCCTGTGGAGTTGAGTCTGATCGCCAGCTTTTATTCTATCTCTCTTTTACCTGTGGAGTTCGGTCTGATCGCCAGCTTTTATTCTATCTCTCTTTTGCCTGTGGAGTTCGGTCTGATCGCCAGCTTTTATTCTATCTCTCTTTTACCTGTGGAGTTCGGTCTGATCGCCACTCCCATCCTACCGCCTTTTCCCTGTGGAGTTGAGTCTGATCGCCAGCTTTTATTCTATCTCTCTTTTACCTGTGGAGTTCGGTCTGATCGCCAGCTTTTATTCTATCTCTCTTTTACCTGTGGAGTTCGGTCTGATCACCAGCTTTTATTCTATCTCTCTTTTACCTGTGGAGTTCGGTCTGATCACCAGCTTTTATTCTATCTCTCTTTTACCTGTGGAGTTCGGTCTGATCGCCACTCCATCCTACCGCCTTTTCCCTGTGGAGTTGAGTCTGATCATCAGCTTTTATTCTATCTCTCTTTTACCTGTGGAGTTCGGTCTGATCACCAGCTTTTATTCTATCTCTCTTTTACCTGTGGAGTTCGGTCTGATCGCCACTCCCATCCTACCGCCTTTTCCCTGTTTAGTTGAGTCTGATCACCAGCTTTTATTCTATCTCTCTTTTACCTGTGGAGTTCGGTCTGATCGCCACTCCCATCCTACCGCCTTTTCCCTGTGGAGTTGAGTCTGATCACCAGCTTTTATTCTATCTCTATTAGACCTGTGGAGTTCGGTCTGATCGCCACTCCCATCCTACCGCCTTTTCCCTGTGGAGTTCGGTCTGATCTTCAGCTTTTATTCTATATCTCTTTTACCTGTGGAGTTCGGTCTGATCGCCAGCTTTTATTCTATCTCTCTTTTACCTGTGGAGTTCGGTCTGATCGCCAGCTTATATTCTATATCTCTTTTACCTGTGGAGTTCGGTCTGATCGCCAGCTTTTATTCTATCTCTCTTTTACCTGTGGAGTTCGGTCTGATCGCCAGCTTTTATTCTATATCTCTTTTACCTGTGGAGTTCGGTCTGATCGCAAGCTTTTATTCTATATCACTTTTACCTGTGGAGTTCGGTCTGATCGCCAGCTTTTATTCTATATCTCTTTTACCTGTGGAGTTCGGTCTGATCGCCAGCTTTTATTCTATCTCTCTTTTACCTGTGGAGTTCGGTCTGATCGCCACTCCCATCCTACCGCCTTTTCCCTGTGGAGTTGAGTCTGATCACCAGCTTTAATTCTATCTCTCTTAGACCTGTTGAGTTCGGTCTGATCGCCACTCCCATCCTACCGCCTTTTCCCTGTGGAGTTCAGTCTGATCACCAGCTTTAATTACATCTCTAATTTACCTGTGGAGTTCGGTCTGATCGCCAGCTTTTATTCTATCTCTCTTTTACCTGTGGAGTTCGGTCTGATCGCCAGCTTTTATTCTATCCCTCTTTTACCTGTGGAGTTCAGTCTGATCGCCAGCTTTTATTCTATCTCTCTTTTACCTGTGGAGTTCGGTCTGATCGCCAGCTTTTATTCTATCTCTCTTTTACCTGTGGAGTTCGGTCTGATCGCCACTCCCATCCTACCGCCTTTTCCCTGTGGAGTTGAGTCTGATCGCCAGCTTTTATTCTATCTCTCTTTTACCTGTGGAGTTCGGTCTGATCGCCAGCTTTTATTCTATCTCTCTTTTGCTTGTGGAGTTCGGTCTGATCGCCAGCTTTTATTCTATCTCTCTTTTACCTGTGGAGTTCGGTCTGATCGCCACTCCTATCCTACCGCCTTTTCCCTGTGGAGTTGAGTCTGATCGCCAGCTTTTATTCTATCCCTCTTTCACCTGTGGAGTTCGGTCTGATCGCCAGCTTTTATTCTATCTCTCTTTTACCTGTGGAGTTCGGTCTGATTGCCAGCTTTTATTCTATCTCTCTTTTGCCTGTGGAGTTCGGTCTGATCGCCAGCTTTTATTCTATCTCTCTTTTGCCTGTGGAGTTCGGTCTGATCGCCAGCTTTTATTCTATCTCTCTTTTACCTGTGGAGTTCGGTCTGATCGCCACTCCCATCCTACCGCCTTTTCCCTGTGGAGTTGAGTCTGATCGCCAGCTTTTATTCTATCTCTCTTTTACCTGTGAAGTTCGGTCTGATCGCCAGCTTTTATTCTATCTCTCTTTTACCTGTGGAGTTCGGTCTGATCACCAGCTTTTATTCTATCTCTCTTTTACCTGTGGAGTTCGGTCTGATCACCAGCTTTTATTCTATCTCTCTTTTACCTGTGGAGTTCGGTCTGATCGCCACTCCATCCTACCGCCTTTTCCCTGTGGAGTTGAGTCTGATCATCAGCTTTTATTCTATCTCTCTTTTACCTGTGGAGTTCGGTCTGATCACCAGCTTTTATTCTATCTCTCTTTTACCTGAGGAGTTCGGTCTGATCGCCACTCCCATCCTACCGCCTTTTCCCTGTTTAGTTGAGTCTGATCACCAGCTTTTATTCTATCTCTCTTTTACCTGTGGAGTTCGGTCTGATCGCCAGCTTTTATTCTATATCTCTTTTACCTGTGGAGTTCGGTCTGATCGCCAGCTTTTATTCTATCTCTCTTTTACCTGTGGAGTTCGGTCTGATCGCCACTCCCATCCTACCGCCTTTTCCCTGTGGAGTTGAGTCTGATCACCAGCTTTAATTCTATCTCTCTTAGACCTGTTGAGTTCGGTCTGATCGCCACTCCCATCCTACCGCCTTTTCCCTGTGGAGTTCAGTCTGATCACCAGCTTTTATTACATCTCTAATTTACCTGTGGAGTTCGGTCTGATCGCCAGCTTTTATTCTATCTCTCTTTTACCTGTGGAGTTCGGTCTGATCGCCAGCTTTTATTCTATCCCTCTTTTACCTGTGGAGTTCAGTCTGATCGCCAGCTTTTATTCTATCTCTCTTTTACCTGTGGAGTTCGGTCTGATCGCCAGCTTTTATTCTATCTCTCTTTTACCTGTGGAGTTCGGTCTGATCGCCACTCCCATCCTACCGCCTTTTCCCTGTGGAGTTGAGTCTGATCGCCAGCTTTTATTCTATCTCTCTTTTACCTGTGGAGTTCGGTCTGATCGCCAGCTTTTATTCTATCTCTCTTTTGCCTGTGGAGTTCGGTCTGATCGCCAGCTTTTATTCTATCTCTCTTTTGCCTGTGGAGTTCGGTCTGATCGCCAGCTTTTATTCTATCTCTCTTTTACCTGTGGAGTTCGGTCTGATCGCCACTCCCATCCTACCGCCTTTTCCCTGTGGAGTTGAGTCTGATCGCCAGCTTTTATTCTATCTCTCTTTTACCTGTGGAGTTCGGTCTGATCGCCAGCTTTTATTCTATCTCTCTTTTACCTGTGGAGTTCGGTCTGATCACCAGCTTTTATTCTATCTCTCTTTTACCTGTGGAGTTCGGTCTGATCACCAGCTTTTATTCTATCTCTCTTTTACCTGTGGAGTTCGGTCTGATCGCCACTCCATCCTACCGCCTTTTCCCTGTGGAGTTGAGTCTGATCATCAGCTTTTATTCTATCTCTCTTTTACCTGTGGAGTTCGGTCTGATCACCAGCTTTTATTCTATCTCTCTTTTACCTGTGGAGTTCGGTCTGATCGCCACTCCCATCCTACCGCCTTTTCCCTGTTTAGTTGAGTCTGATCACCAGCTTTTATTCTATCTCTCTTTTACCTGTGGAGTTCGGTCTGATCGCCACTCCCATCCTACCGCCTTTTCCCTGTGGAGTTGAGTCTGATCACCAGCTTTTATTCTATCTCTATTAGACCTGTGGAGTTCGGTCTGATCGCCACTCCCATCCTACCGCCTTTTCCCTGTGGAGTTCGGTCTGATCTTCAGCTTTTATTCTATATCTCTTTTACCTGTGGAGTTCGGTCTGATCGCCAGCTTTTATTCTATCTCTCTTTTACCTGTGGAGTTCGGTCTGATCGCCAGCTTATATTCTATATCTCTTTTACCTGTGGAGTTCGGTCTGATCGCCAGCTTTTATTCTATCTCTCTTTTACCTGTGGAGTTCGGTCTGATCGCCAGCTTTTATTCTATATCTCTTTTACCTGTGGAGTTCGGTCTGATCGCAAGCTTTTATTCTATATCACTTTTACCTGTGGAGTTCGGTCTGATCGCCAGCTTTTATTCTATATCTCTTTTACCTGTGGAGTTCGGTCTGATCGCCAGCTTTTATTCTATCTCTCTTTTACCTGTGGAGTTCGGTCTGATCGCCACTCCCATCCTACCGCCTTTTCCCTGTGGAGTTGAGTCTGATCACCAGCTTTAATTCTATCTCTCTTAGACCTGTTGAGTTCGGTCTGATCGCCACTCCCATCCTACCGCCTTTTCCCTGTGGAGTTCAGTCTGATCACCAGCTTTTATTACATCTCTAATTTACCTGTGGAGTTCGGTCTGATCGCCAGCTTTTATTCTATCTCTCTTTTACCTGTGGAGTTCGGTCTGATCGCCAGCTTTTATTCTATCCCTCTTTTACCTGTGGAGTTCAGTCTGATCGCCAGCTTTTATTCTATCTCTCTTTTACCTGTGGAGTTCGGTCTGATCGCCAGCTTTTATTCTATCTCTCGTTTACCTGTGGAGTTCGGTCTGATCGCCACTCCCATCCTACCGCCTTTTCCCTGTGGAGTTGAGTCTGATCGCCAGCTTTTATTCTATCTCTCTTTTACCTGTGGAGTTCGGTCTGATCGCCAGCTTTTATTCTATCTCTCTTTTGCTTGTGGAGTTCGGTCTGATCGCCAGCTTTTATTCTATCTCTCTTTTACCTGTGGAGTTCGGTCTGATCGCCACTCCCATCCTACCGCCTTTTCCCTGTGGAGTTGAGTCTGATCGCCAGCTTTTATTCTATCCCTCTTTCACCTGTGGAGTTCGGTCTGATCGCCAGCTTTTATTCTATCTCTCTTTTACCTGTGGAGTTCGGTCTGATCGCCAGCTTTTATTCTCTCTCTCTTTTACCTGTGGAGTTCGGTCTGATCGCCAGCTTTATTTCTATCTCTCTTTTACCTGTGGAGTTCGGTCTGATCGCCAGCTTTTATTCTATCTCTCTTTTACCTGTGGAGTTCGGTCTGATCGCCAGCTTTTATTCTATCTCTCTTTTACCTGTGGAGTTCGGTCTGATCGCCACTCCCATCCTACCGCCTTTTCCCTGTGGAGTTGAGTCTGATCGCCAGCTTTTATTCTATCTCTCTTTTACCTGTGAAGTTCGGTCTGATCGCCAGCTTTTATTCTATCTCTCTTTTACCTGTGGAGTTCGGTCTGATCACCAGCTTTTATTCTATCTCTCTTTTACCTGTGGAGTTCGGTCTGATCACCAGCTTTTATTCTATCTCTCTTTTACCTGTGGAGTTCGGTCTGATCGCCACTCCATCCTACCGCCTTTTCCCTGTGGAGTTGAGTCTGATCATCAGCTTTTATTCTATCTCTCTTTTACCTGTGGAGTTCGGTCTGATCACCAGCTTTTATTCTATCTCTCTTTTACCTGTGGAGTTCGGTCTGATCGCCACTCCCATCCTACCGCCTTTTCCCTGTTTAGTTGAGTCTGATCACCAGCTTTTATTCTATCTCTCTTTTACCTGTGGAGTTCGGTCTGATCGGCAGCTTTTATTCTATATCTCTTTTACCTGTGGAGTTCGGTCTGATCGCCAGCTTTTATTCTATCTCTCTTTTACCTGTGGAGTTCGGTCTGATCGCCACTCCCATCCTACCGCCTTTTCCCTGTGGAGTTGAGTCTGATCACCAGCTTTAATTCTATCTCTCTTAGACCTGTTGAGTTCGGTCTGATCGCCACTCCCATCCTACCGCCTTTTCCCTGTGGAGTTCAGTCTGATCACCAGCTTTTATTACATCTCTAATTTACCTGTGGAGTTCGGTCTGATCGCCAGCTTTTATTCTATCTCTCTTTTACCTGTGGAGTTCGGTCTGATCGCCAGCTTTTATTCTATCCCTCTTTTACCTGTGGAGTTCAGTCTGATCGCCAGCTTTTATTCTATCTCTCTTTTACCTGTGGAGTTCGGTCTGATCGCCAGCTTTTATTCTATCTCTCTTTTACCTGTGGAGTTCGGTCTGATCGCCACTCCCATTCTACCGCCTTTTCCCTGTGGAGTTGAGTCTGATCGCCAGCTTTTATTCTATCTCTCTTTTACCTGTGGAGTTCGGTCTGATCGCCAGCTTTTATTCTATCTCTCTTTTGCCTGTGGAGTTCGGTCTGATCGCCAGCTTTTATTCTATCTCTCTTTTGCCTGTGGAGTTCGGTCTGATCGCCAGCTTTTATTCTATCTCTCTTTTACCTGTGGAGTTCGGTCTGATCGCCACTCCCATCCTACCGCCTTTTCCCTGTGGAGTTGAGTCTGATCGCCAGCTTTTATTCTATCTCTCTTTTACCTGTGGAGTTCGGTCTGATCGCCAGCTTTTATTCTATCTCTCTTTTACCTGTGGAGTTCGGTCTGATCACCAGCTTTTATTCTATCTCTCTTTTACCTGTGGAGTTCGGTCTGATCACCAGCTTTTATTCTATCTCTCTTTTACCTGTGGAGTTCGGTCTGATCGCCACTCCATCCTACCGCCTTTTCCCTGTGGAGTTGAGTCTGATCATCAGCTTTTATTCTATCTCTCTTTTACCTGTGGAGTTCGGTCTGATCACCAGCTTTTATTCTATCTCTCTTTTACCTGTGGAGTTCGGTCTGATCGCCACTCCCATCCTACCGCCTTTTCCCTGTTTAGTTGAGTCTGATCACCAGCTTTTATTCTATCTCTCTTTTACCTGTGGAGTTCGGTCTGATCGCCACTCCCATCCTACCGCCTTTTCCCTGTGGAGTTGAGTCTGATCACCAGCTTTTATTCTATCTCTATTAGACCTGTGGAGTTCGGTCTGATCGCCACTCCCATCCTACCGCCTTTTCCCTGTGGAGTTCGGTCTGATCTTCAGCTTTTATTCTATATCTCTTTTACCTGTGGAGTTCGGTCTGATCGCCAGCTTTTATTCTATCTCTCTTTTACCTGTGGAGTTCGGTCTGATCGCCAGCTTATATTCTATATCTCTTTTACCTGTGGAGTTCGGTCCGATCGCCAGCTTTTATTCTATCTCTCTTTTACCTGTGGAGTTCGGTCTGATCGCCAGCTTTTATTCTATATCTCTTTTACTTGTGGAGTTCGGTCTGATCGCAAGCTTTTATTCTATATCACTTTTACCTGTGGAGTTCGGTCTGATCGCCAGCTTTTATTCTATATCTCTTTTACCTGTGGAGTTCGGTCTGATCGCCAGCTTTTATTCTATCTCTCTTTTACCTGTGGAGTTCGGTCTGATCGCCACTCCCATCCTACCGCCTTTTCCCTGTGGAGTTGAGTCTGATCACCAGCTTTAATTCTATCTCTCTTAGACCTGTTGAGTTCGGTCTGATCGCCACTCCCATCCTACCGCCTTTTCCCTGTGGAGTTCAGTCTGATCACCAGCTTTTATTACATCTCTAATTTACCTGTGGAGTTCGGTCTGATCGCCAGCTTTTATTCTATCTCTCTTTTACCTGTGGAGTTCGGTCTGATCGCCAGCTTTTATTCTATCCCTCTTTTACCTGTGGAGTTCAGTCTGATCGCCAGCTTTTATTCTATCTCTCTTTTACCTGTGGAGTTCGGTCTGATCGCCAGCTTTTATTCTATCTCTCTTTTACCTGTGGAGTTCGGTCTGATCGCCACTCCCATCCTACCGCCTTTTCCCTGTGGAGTTGAGTCTGATCGCCAGCTTTTATTCTATCTCTCTTTTACCTGTGGAGTTCGGTCTGATCGCCAGCTTTTATTCTATCTCTCTTTTGCTTGTGGAGTTCGGTCTGATCGCCAGCTTTTATTCTATCTCTCTTTTACCTGTGGAGTTCGGTCTGATCGCCACTCCCATCCTACCGCCTTTTCCCTGTGGAGTTGAGTCTGATCGCCAGCTTTTATTCTATCCCTCTTTCACCTGTGGAGTTCGGTCTGATCGCCAGCTTTTATTCTATCTCTCTTTTACCTGTGGAGTTCGGTCTGATCGCCAGCTTTTATTCTCTCTCTCTTTTACCTGTGGAGTTCGGTCTGATCGCCAGCTTTATTTCTATCTCTCTTTTACCTGTGGAGTTCGGTCTGATCGCCAGCTTTTATTCTATCTCTCTTTTACCTGTGGAGTTCGGTCTGATCGCCAGCTTTTATTCTATCTCTCTTTTACCTGTGGAGTTCGGTCTGATCGCCAGCTTTAATTCAATCTCTCTTTTACCTGTGGAGTTCGGTCTGATCGCCACTCCATCCTACCGCCTTTTCCCTGTGGAGTTGAGTCTGATCATCAGCTTTTATTCTATCTCTCTTTTACCTGTGGAGTTCGGTCTGATCACCAGCTTTTATTCTATCTCTCTTTTACCTGTGGAGTTCGGTCTGATCGCCACTCCCATCCTACCGCCTTTTCCCTGTTTAGTTGAGTCTGATCACCAGCTTTTATTCTATCTCTCTTTTACCTGTGGAGTTCGGTCTGATCGCCAGCTTTTATTCTATATCTCTTTTACCTGTGGAGTTCGGTCTGATCGCCAGCTTTTATTCTATCTCTCTTTTACCTGTGGAGTTCGGTCTGATCGCCACTCCCATCCTACCGCCTTTTCCCTGTGGAGTTGAGTCTGATCACCAGCTTTAATTCTATCTCTCTTAGACCTGTTGAGTTCGGGCTGATCGCCACTCCCATCCTACCGCCTTTTCCCTGTGGAGTTCAGTCTGATCACCAGCTTTTATTACATCTCTAATTTACCTGTGGAGTTCGGTCTGATCGCCAGCTTTTATTCTATCACTCTTTTACCTGTGGAGTTCGGTCTGATCGCCAGCTTTTATTCTATCCCTCTTTTACCTGTGGAGTTCAGTCTGATCGCCAGCTTTTATTCTATCTCTCTTTTACCTGTGGAGTTCGGTCTGATCGCCAGCTTTTATTCTATCTCTCTTTTACCTGTGGAGTTCGGTCTGATCGCCACTCCCATCCTACCGCCTTTTCCCTGTGGAGTTGAGTCTGATCGCCAGCTTTTATTCTATCTCTCTTTTACCTGTGGAGTTCGGTCTGATCGCCAGCTTTTATTCTATCTCTCTTTTGCCTGTGGAGTTCGGTCTGATCGCCAGCTTTTATTCTATCTCTCTTTTGCCTGTGGAGTTCGGTCTGATCGCCAGCTTTTATTCTATCTCTCTTTTACCTGTGGAGTTCGGTCTGATCGCCACTCCCATCCTACCGCCTTTTCCCTGTTGAGTTGAGTCTGATCGCCAGCTTTTATTCTATCTCTCTTTTACCTGTGGAGTTCGGTCTGATCGCCAGCTTTTATTCTATCTCTCTTTTACCTGTGGAGTTCGGTCTGATCACCAGCTTTTATTCTATCTCTCTTTTACCTGTGGAGTTCGGTCTGATCACCAGCTTTTATTCTATCTCTCTTTTACCTGTGGAGTTCGGTCTGATCGCCACTCCATCCTACCGCCTTTTCCCTGTGGAGTTGAGTCTGATCATCAGCTTTTATTCTATCTCTCTTTTACCTGTGGAGTTCGGTCTGATCACCAGCTTTTATTCTATCTCTCTTTTACCTGTGGAGTTCGGTCTGATCGCCACTCCCATCCTACCGCCTTTTCCCTGTTTAGTTGAGTCTGATCACCAGCTTTTATTCTATCTCTCTTTTACCTGTGGAGTTCGGTCTGATCGCCACTCCCATCCTACCGCCTTTTCCCTGTGGAGTTGAGTCTGATCACCAGCTTTTATTCTATCTCTATTAGACCTGTGGAGTTCGGTCTGATCGCCACTCCCATCCTACCGCCTTTTCCCTGTGGTGTTCGGTCTGATCTTCAGCTTTTATTCTATATCTCTTTTACCTGTGGAGTTCGGTCTGATCGCCAGCTTTTATTCTATCTCTCTTTTACCTGTGGAGTTCGGTCTGATCGCCAGCTTATATTCTATATCTCTTTTACCTGTGGAGTTCGGTCTGATCGCCAGCTTTTATTCTATCTCTCTTTTACCTGTGGAGTTCGGTCTGATCGCCAGCTTTTATTCTATATCTCTTTTACCTGTGGAGTTCGGTCTGATCGCAAGCTTTTATTCTATATCACTTTTACCTGTGGAGTTCGGTCTGATCGCCAGCTTTTATTCTATATCTCTTTTACCTGTGGAGTTCGGTCTGATCGCCAGCTTTTATTCTATCTCTCTTTTACCTGTGGAGTTCGGTCTGATCGCCACTCCCATCCTACCGCCTTTTCCCTGTGGAGTTGAGTCTGATCACCAGCTTTAATTCTATCTCTCTTAGACCTGTTGAGTTCGGTCTGATCGCCACTCCCATCCTACCGCCTTTTCCCTGTGGAGTTCAGTCTGATCACCAGCTTTTATTACATCTCTAATTTACCTGTGGAGTTCGGTCTGATCGCCAGCTTTTATTCTATCTCTCTTTTACCTGTGGAGTTCGGTCTGATCGCCAGCTTTTATTCTATCCCTCTTTTACCTGTGGAGTTCAGTCTGATCGCCAGCTTTTATTCTATCTCTCTTTTACCTGTGGAGTTCGGTCTGATCGCCAGCTTTTATTCTATCTCTCTTTTACCTGTGGAGTTCGGTCTGATCGCCACTCCCATCCTACCGCCTTTTCCCTTTGGAGTTGAGTCTGATCGCCAGCTTTTATTCTATCTCTCTTTTACCTGTGGAGTTCGGTCTGATCGCCAGCTTTTATTCTATATCTCTTTTACCTGTGGAGTTCGGTCTGATCGCCAGCTTTTATTCTATCTCTCTTTTACCTGTGGAGTTCGGTCTGATCGCCACTCCCATCCTACCGCCTTTTCCCTGTGGAGTTGAGTCTGATCACCAGCTTTAATTCTATCTCTCTTAGACCTGTTGAGTTCGGTCTGATCGCCACTCCCATCCTACCGCCTTTTCCCTGTGGAGTTCAGTCTGATCACCAGCTTTTATTACATCTCTAATTTACCTGTGGAGTTCGGTCTGATCGCCAGCTTTTATTCTATCTCTCTTTTACCTGTGGAGTTCGGTCTGATCGCCAGCTTTTATTCTATCCCTCTTTTACCTGTGGAGTTCAGTCTGATCGCCAGCTTTTATTCTATCTCTCTTTTACCTGTGGAGTTCGGTCTGATCGCCAGCTTTTATTCTATCTCTCTTTTACCTGTGGAGTTCGGTCTGATCGCCACTCCCATCCTACCGCCTTTTCCCTGTGGAGTTGAGTCTGATCGCCAGCTTTTATTCTATCTCTCTTTTACCTGTGGAGTTCGGTCTGATCGCCAGCTTTTATTCTATCTCTCTTTTGCTTGTGGAGTTCGGTCTGATCGCCAGCTTTTATTCTATCTCTCTTTTACCTGTGGAGTTCGGTCTGATCGCCACTCCCATCCTACCGCCTTTTCCCTGTGGAGTTGAGTCTGATCGCCAGCTTTTATTCTATCCCTCTTTCACCTGTGGAGTTCGGTCTGATCGCCAGCTTTTATTCTATCTCTCTTTTACCTGTGGAGTTCGGTCTGATCGCCAGCTTTTATTCTCTCTCTCTTTTACCTGTGGAGTTCGGTCTGATCGCCAGCTTTATTTCTATCTCTCTTTTACCTGTGGAGTTCGGTCTGATCGCCAGCTTTTATTCTATCTCTCTTTTACCTGTGGAGTTCGGTCTGATCGCCAGCTTTTATTCTATCTCTCTTTTACCTGTGGAGTTCGGTCTGATCGCCAGCTTTAATTCAATCTCTCTTTTACCTGTGGAGTTCGGTCTGATCGCCACTCCATCCTACCGCCTTTTCCCTGTGGAGTTGAGTCTGATCATCAGCTTTTATTCTATCTCTCTTTTACCTGTGGAGTTCGGTCTGATCACCAGCTTTTATTCTATCTCTCTTTTACCTGTGGAGTTCGGTCTGATCGCCACTCCCATCCTACCGCCTTTTCCCTGTTTAGTTGAGTCTGATCACCAGCTTTTATTCTATCTCTCTTTTACCTGTGGAGTTCGGTCTGATCGCCAGCTTTTATTCTATATCTCTTTTACCTGTGGAGTTCGGTCTGATCGCCAGCTTTTATTCTATCTCTCTTTTACCTGTGGAGTTCGGTCTGATCGCCACTCCCATCCTACCGCCTTTTCCCTGTGGAGTTGAGTCTGATCACCAGCTTTAATTCTATCTCTTTTAGACCTGTTGAGTTCGGGCTGATCGCCACTCCCATCCTACCGCCTTTTCCCTGTGGAGTTCAGTCTGATCACCAGCTTTTATTACATCTCTAATTTACCTGTGGAGTTCGGTCTGATCGCCAGCTTTTATTCTATCACTCTTTTACCTGTGGAGTTCGGTCTGATCGCCAGCTTTTATTCTATCCCTCTTTTACCTGTGGAGTTCAGTCTGATCGCCAGCTTTTATTCTATCTCTCTTTTACCTGTGGAGTTCGGTCTGATCGCCAGCTTTTATTCTATCTCTCTTTTACCTGTGGAGTTCGGTCTGATCGCCACTCCCATCCTACCGCCTTTTCCCTGTGGAGTTGAGTCTGATCGCCAGCTTTTATTCTATCTCTCTTTTACCTGTGGAGTTCGGTCTGATCGCCAGCTTTTATTCTATCTCTCTTTTGCCTGTGGAGTTCGGTCTGATCGCCAGCTTTTATTCTATCTCTCTTTTGCCTGTGGAGTTCGGTCTGATCGCCAGCTTTTATTCTATCTCTCTTTTACCTGTGGAGTTCGGTCTGATCGCCACTCCCATCCTACCGCCTTTTCCCTGTTGAGTTGAGTCTGATCGCCAGCTTTTATTCTATCTCTCTTTTACCTGTGGAGTTCGGTCTGATCGCCAGCTTTTATTCTATCTCTCTTTTACCTGTGGAGTTCGGTCTGATCACCAGCTTTTATTCTATCTCTCTTTTACCTGTGGAGTTCGGTCTGATCACCAGCTTTTATTCTATCTCTCTTTTACCTGTGGAGTTCGGTCTGATCGCCACTCCATCCTACCGCCTTTTCCCTGTGGAGTTGAGTCTGATCATCAGCTTTTATTCTATCTCTCTTTTACCTGTGGAGTTCGGTCTGATCACCAGCTTTTATTCTATCTCTCTTTTACCTGTGGAGTTCGGTCTGATCGCCACTCCCATCCTACCGCCTTTTCCCTGTTTAGTTGAGTCTGATCACCAGCTTTTATTCTATCTCTCTTTTACCTGTGGAGTTCGGTCTGATCGCCACTCCCATCCTACCGCCTTTTCCCTGTGGAGTTGAGTCTGATCACCAGCTTTTATTCTATCTCTATTAGACCTGTGGAGTTCGGTCTGATCGCCACTCCCATCCTACCGCCTTTTCCCTGTGGAGTTCGGTCTGATCTTCAGCTTTTATTCTATATCTCTTTTACCTGTGGAGTTCGGTCTGATCGCCAGCTTTTATTCTATCTCTCTTTTACCTGTGGAGTTCGGTCTGATCGCCAGCTTATATTCTATATCTCTTTTACCTGTGGAGTTCGGTCTGATCGCCAGCTTTTATTCTATCTCTCTTTTACCTGTGGAGTTCGGTCTGATCGCCAGCTTTTATTCTATATCTCTTTTACCTGTGGAGTTCGGTCTGATCGCAAGCTTTTATTCTATATCACTTTTACCTGTGGAGTTCGGTCTGATCGCCAGCTTTTATTCTATATCTCTTTTACCTGTGGAGTTCGGTCTGATCGCCAGCTTTTATTCTATCTCTCTTTTACCTGTGGAGTTCGGTCTGATCGCCACTCCCATCCTACCGCCTTTTCCCTGTGGAGTTGAGTCTGATCACCAGCTTTAATTCTATCTCTCTTAGACCTGTTGAGTTCGGTCTGATCGCCACTCCCATCCTACCGCCTTTTCCCTGTGGAGTTCAGTCTGATCACCAGCTTTTATTACATCTCTAATTTACCTGTGGAGTTCGGTCTGATCGCCAGCTTTTATTCTATCTCTCTTTTACCTGTGGAGTTCGGTCTGATCGCCAGCTTTTATTCTATCCCTCTTTTACCTGTGGAGTTCAGTCTGATCGCCAGCTTTTATTCTATCTCTCTTTTACCTGTGGAGTTCGGTCTGATCGCCAGCTTTTATTCTATCTCTCTTTTACCTGTGGAGTTCGGTCTGATCGCCACTCCCATCCTACCGCCTTTTCCCTGTGGAGTTGAGTCTGATCGCCAGCTTTTATTCTATCTCTCTTTTACCTGTGGAGTTCGGTCTGATCGCCAGCTTTTATTCTATCTCTCTTTTGCCTGTGGAGTTCGGTCTGATCGCCAGCTTTTTTTCTATCTCTCTTTTACCTGTGGAGTTCGGTCTGATCGCCACTCCCATCCTACCGCCTTTTCCCTGTGGAGTTGAGTCTGATCGCCAGCTTTTATTCTATCCCTCTTTCACCTGTGGAGTTCGGTCTGATCGCCAGCTTTTATTCTATCTCTCTTTTACCTGTGGAGTTCGGTCTGATCGCCAGCTTTTATTCTCTCTCTCTTTTACCTGTGGAGTTCGGTCTGATCGCCAGCTTTTATTCTATCTCTCTTTTACCTGTGGAGTTCGGTCTGATCGCCAGCTTTTATTCTATCTCTCTTTTACCTGTGGAGTTCGGTCTGATCGCCAGCTTTAATTCAATCTCTCTTTTACCTGTGGAGTTCGGTCTGATCGCCAGCTTTTATTCTATCTCTCTTTTATCTGTGGAGTTCGGTCTGATCGCCAGCTTTTATTCTATCTCTCTTTTACCTGTGGAGTTCGGTCTGATCGCCAGCTTTTATTCTATCTCTCTTTTACCTGTGGAGTTCGGTCTGATCGCCAGCTTTTATTCTATCTCTCTTATACCTGTGGAGTTCGGTCTGATCGCCAGCTTTTATTCTATCTCTCTTTTACCTATGGAGTTCGGTCTGATCGCCACTCCCATCCTACCGCCTATTCCCAGTGGAGTTGAGTCTGATCACCAGCTTTTATTCTATCTCTCTTTTACCTGTGGAGTTCGGTCTGATCGCCACTCCCATCCTACCGCCTTTTCCCTGTGGAGTTGAGTCTGATCACCAGCTTTTATTCTATCTCTCTTTTACCTGTGGAGTTCGGTCTGATCACCAGCTTTTATTCTATCTCTCTTTTACCTGTGGAGTTCGGTCTGATCACCAGCTTTTATTCTATCTCTCTTTTACCTGTGGAGTTCGGTCTGATCGCCACTCCATCCTACCGCCTTTTCCCTGTGGAGTTGAGTCTGATCATCAGCTTTTATTCTATCTCTCTTTTACCTGTGGAGTTCGGTCTGATCACCAGCTTTTATTCTATCTCTCTTTTACCTGTGGAGTTCGGTCTGATCGCCACTCCCATCTTACCGCCTTTTCCCTGTTTAGTTGAGTCTGATCACCAGCTTTTATTCTATCTCTATTTTACCTGTGGAGTTAGGTCTGATCGCCACTCCCATCCTACCACCTTTTCCCTGTGGAGTTGAATCTGATCACCAGCTTTTATTCTATCTCTCTTTTCCCTGTGGAGTTGAGTCTGATCATCAGCTTTTATTCTATCTCTCTTTTACCTGTGGAGTTCGGTCTGATCAGCAGCTTTTATTCTATCTCTCTTTTACCTGTGGAGTTCGGTCTGATCGCCACTCCCATCCTACCGCCTTTTCCCTGTGGAGTTGAGTCTGATCACCAGCTTTTATTCTATCTCTCTTTTCCCTGTGGAGTTGAGTCTGATCATCAGCTTTTATTCTATCTCTCTTTTACCTGTGGAGTTCGGTCTGATCAGCAGCTTTTATTCTATCTCTCTTTTACCTGTGGAGTTCGGTCTGATCGCCAGCTTTTATTCTATATCTCTTTTACCTGTGGAGTTCGGTCTGATCGCCACTCCCATCCTACCGCCTTTTCTCTGTGGAGTTGAGTCTGATCACCAGCTTTTATTCTATCTCTCTTTTACCTGTGGAGTTCGGTCTGATCACCAGCTTTTATTCTATCTCTCTTTTACCTGTGGAGTTCGGTCTGATCGCCACTCCCATCCTACCGCCTTTTCCCTGTGGAGTTGAGTCTGATCACCAGCTTTTATTCTATCTCTCTTTTACCTGTGGAGTTCGGTCTGATCGCCAGCTTTTATTCTATCTCTCTTTTACCAGTGGAGTTCGGTCTGATCGCCAGCTTTTATTCTATCTCTCTTTTACCTGTGGAGTTCGGTCTGATCGCCAGCTTTTATTCTATCTCTCTTTTACCTGTGGAGTTCGGTCTGATCGCCAGCTTTTATTATATCTCTCTTTTACCTGTAGAGTTCGGTCTGATCACCAGGTTTGATTCTATATCTCTTTTTCCTGTGGAGTTCAGTCTGATCGCCACCCCCATCCTACCGCCTTTTCCCTGTGGAGTTCAGTCTGATCACCAGCTATTATTCTATCTCCCTTTTACCTGTGGAGTTCGGTCTGATCGCCATTCCCATCCTACCGCCTTTTCCCTGTGGAGTTCGGTCTGATCATCAGCTTTTATTCTATCTCTCTTTTACCTGTGGAGTTCGGTCTGATCGCCAGCTTTTATTCTATCTCTCTTTTACCTGTGGAGTTCGGTCTGATCGCCATTCCCATCCTACCGCCTTTTCCCAGTGGAGCTGAGTCTGATCACCAGCTTTTATTCTATCTCTCTTTTACCTGTGGAGTTCGGTCTGATCACCAGCTTTTATTCTATCTCTCTTTTACCTGTGGAGTTCGGTCTGATCGCCACTCCCATCCTACCGCCTTTTCCCTGTGGAGTTAAGTCTGATCACCAGCTTTTATTCTATCTCTCTTTTACCTGTGGAGTTCGGTCTGATCACCAGCTTTTATTCTATCTCTCTTTTACCTGTGGAGTTCGGTCTGATCGCCAGCTTTTATTCTATCTCTCTTTTACCTGTGGAGTTCGGTCTGATCGCCAGCTTTTATTCTATCTCTCTTTTACCTGTGGAGTTCGGTCTGATCGCCAGCTTTTATTCTATCTCTCTTTTACCTGTGGAGTTCGGTCTGATCGCCATTCCCATCCTACCGCCTTTTCTCTGTGGAGTTGAGTCTGATCACCAGCTATTATTCTATCTCTCTTTTACCTGTGGAGTTCGGTCTCATCACCAGCTTTTATTCTATCTCTCTTTTACCTGTGGAGGTCGGTCTGATCGCCACTCCCATCCTACCGCCTTTTCCCTGTGGAGTTGAGACTGATCACCAGCTTTTATTCTATCTCTCTTTTTCCTGTGGAGTTGAGTCTGATCACCAGCTTTTATTCTATCTCTCTTTTACCTGTGGAAATCGGTCTGATCACCAGCTTTTATTCTATCTCTCTTTTACCTGTGGAGTTCGGTCTGATCGCCACTCCCATCCTACCGCCTTTTCCCTGTGGAGTTGAGTCTGATCACCAGCTTTTATTCTATCTCTCTTTTACCTGTGGAGTTCGGTCTGATCACCAGCTTTTATTCTATCTCTCTTTTACCTGTGGAGTTCGGTCTGATCGCCACTCCCATCCTACCGCCTTTTCCCTGTGGAGTTGAGTCTCATCACCAGCTTTTATTCTATCTCTCTTTTACCTGTGGAGTTCGGTCTGATCACCAGCTTTTATTCAATCTCTCTTTTACCTGTGGAGTTCGGTCTGATCACCAGCTTTTATTCTATCTCTCTTTTACCTGTGGAGTTCGGTCTGATCGCCACTCCCATCCTACCGCCTGTTCCCTGTGGAGTTGAGTCTGCTCACCAGCTTTTATTCTATCTCTTTTTTACCTGTGGAGTTCGGTCTGATCGCCACTCCCATCCTACCGCCTATTCCCTGTGGAGTTGAGTCTGATCACCAGCTTTTATTCTATCTCTCTTTTACCTGTGAAGTTCGGTCTGATCACCAGCTTTTATTCTATCTCTCTTTTACCTGTGGAGTTCGGTCTGATCACCAGCTTTTATTCTATCTCTCTTTTACCTGTGGAGTTCGGTCTGATAACCAGCTTTTATTCTATCTCTCTTTTACCTGTGGAGTTCGGTCTGATCGCCACTCCCATCCTACCGCCTTTTCCCTGTGGAGTTGAGTCTGATCACCAGCTTTTATTCTATCTCTCTTTTACCTGTGGAGTTCGGTCTGATCACCAGCTTTTATTCTATCTCTCTTTTACCTGTGGAGTTCGGTCTGATCGCCACTCCCATCCTACCGCCTTTTCCCTGTGGAGTTGAGTCTGATCACCAGCTTTTATTCTATCTCTCTTTTACCTGTGGAGTTCGGTCTGATCGCCAGCTTTTATTCTATCTCTCTTTTACCTGTGGAGTTCGGTCTGATCGCCAGCTTTTATTCTATCTCTCTTTTACCTGTGGAGTTCGGTCTAATCGCCAGCTTTTATTCTATCTCTCTTTTACCTGTGGAGTTCGGTCTGATCGCCAGCTTTTATTATATCTCTCTTTTACCTGTAGAGTTCGGTCTGATCACCAGGTTTGATTCTATATCTCTTTTACCTGTGGAGTTCGGTCTGATCGCCACCCCCATCCTACCGCCTTTTCCCTGTGGAGTTCAGTCTGATCACCAGCTATTATTCTATCTCCCTTTTACCTGTGGAGTTCGGTCTGATCGCCATTCCCATCCTACCGCCTTTTCCCTGTGGAGTTCGGTCTGATCATCAGCTTTTATTCTATCTCTCTTTTACCTGTGGAGTTCGGTCTGATCGCCAGCTTTTATTCTATCTCTCTTTTACCTGTGGAGTTCGGTCTGATCGCCATTCCCATCCTACCGCCTTTTCCCAGTGGAGTTGAGTCTGATCACCAGCTTTTATTCTATCTCTCTTTTACCTGTGGAGTTCGGTCTGATCACCAGCTTTTATTCTATCTCTCTTTTACCTGTGGAGTTCGGTCTGATCGCCA
The DNA here is from genome assembly GCA_948150685.1 of Rhaphigaster nebulosa. Classification (NCBI taxonomy): domain Eukaryota; kingdom Metazoa; phylum Arthropoda; class Insecta; order Hemiptera; family Pentatomidae; genus Rhaphigaster; species Rhaphigaster nebulosa. The sequence goes on along the minus strand of OX411306.1, from coordinate 99,000,868 downwards.
GCTTTTATTCTATCTCTCTTTTACCTGTGGAGTTCGGTCTGATCGCCATCTTTTATTCTATCTCTCTTTTACCTGTGGAGTTCGGTCTGATCGCCATTCCCATCCTACCGCCTTTTCTCTGTGGAGTTGAATCTGATCACCAGCTATTATTCTATCTCTCTTTTACCCGTGGAGTTCGGTCTCATCACCAGCTTTTATTCTATCTCTCTTTTACCTGTGGAGGTCGGTCTGATCGCCACTCCCATCCTACCGCCTTTTCCCTGTGGAGTTGAGTCTGATCACCAGCTTTTATTCTATCTCTCTTTTTCCTGTGGAGTTGAGTCTGATCACCAGCTTTTATTCTATCTCTCTTTTACCTGTGGAAATCGGTCTGATCACCAGCTTTTATTCTATCTCTCTTTTACCTGTGGAGTTCGGTCTGATCGCCACTCCCATCCTACCGCCTTTTCCCTGTAGAGTTGAGTCTGATCACCAGCTTTTATTCTATCTCTCTTTTACCTGTGGAGTTCGGTCTGATCACCAGCTTTTATTCTATCTCTCTTTTACCTGTGGAGTTCGGTCTGATCGCCAGCTTTTATTCTATCTCTCTTTTACCTGTGGAGTTCGGTCTGATCGCCAGCTTTTATTCTATCTCTCTTTTACCTGTGGAGTTCGGTCTGATCGCCAGCTTTTATTCTATCTCTCTTTTACCTGTGGAGTTCGGTCTGATCGCCATTCCCATCCTACCGCCTTTTCTCTGTGGAGTTGAGTCTGATCACCAGCTATTATTCTATCTCTCTTTTACCTGTGGAGTTCGGTCTCATCACCAGCTTTTATTCTATCTCTCTTTTACCTGTGGAGGTCGGTCTGATCGCCACTCCCATCCTACCGCCTTTTCCCTGTGGAGTTGAGACTGATCACCAGCTTTTATTCTATCTCTCTTTTTCCTGTGGAGTTGAGTCTGATCACCAGCTTTTATTCTATCTCTCTTTTACCTGTGGAAATCGGTCTGATCACCAGCTTTTATTCTATCTCTCTTTTACCTGTGGAGTTCGGTCTGATCGCCACTCCCATCCTACCGCCTTTTCCCTGTGGAGTTGAGTCTGATCACCAGCTTTTATTCTATCTCTCTTTTACCTGTGGAGTTCGGTCTGATCACCAGCTTTTATTCTATCTCTCTTTTACCTGTGGAGTTCGGTCTGATCGCCACTCCCATCCTACCGCCTTTTCCCTGTGGAGTTGAGTCTCATCACCAGCTTTTATTCTATCTCTCTTTTACCTGTGGAGTTCGGTCTGATCACCAGCTTTTATTCTATCTCTCTTTTACCTGTGGAGTTCGGTCTGATCGCCACTCCCATCCTACCGCCTTTTCCCTGTGGAGTTGAGTCTGATCACCAGCTTTTATTCAATCTCTCTTTTACCTGTGGAGTTCGGTCTGATCACCAGCTTTTATTCTATCTCTCTTTTACCTGTGGAGTTCGGTCTGATCGCCACTCCCATCCTACCGCCTGTTCCCTGTGGAGTTGAGTCTGCTCACCAGCTTTTATTCTATCTCTTTTTTACCTGTGGAGTTCGGTCTGATCGCCACTCCCATCCTACCGCCTATTCCCTGTGGAGTTGAGTCTGATCACCAGCTTTTATTCTATCTCTCTTTTACCTGTGAAGTTCGGTCTGATCACCAGCTTTTATTCTATCTCTCTTTTACCTGTGGAGTTCGGTCTGATCACCAGCTTTTATTCTATCTCTCTTTTACCTGTGGAGTTCGGTCTAATCGCCAGCTTTTATTCTATCTCTCTTTTACCTGTGGAGTTCGGTCTGATCGCCAGCTTTTATTATATCTCTCTTTTACCTGTAGAGTTCGGTCTGATCACCAGGTTTGATTCTATATCTCTTTTACCTGTGGAGTTCGGTCTGATCGCCACCCCCATCCTACCGCCTTTTCCCTGTGGAGTTCAGTCTGATCACCAGCTATTATTCTATCTCCCTTTTACCTGTGGAGTTCGGTCTGATCGCCATTCCCATCCTACCGCCTTTTCCCTGTGGAGTTCGGTCTGATCATCAGCTTTTATTCTATCTCTCTTTTACCTGTGGAGTTCGGTCTGATCGCCAGCTTTTATTCTATCTCTCTTTTACCTGTGGAGTTCGGTCTGATCGCCATTCCCATCCTACCGCCTTTTCCCAGTGGAGTTGAGTCTGATCACCAGCTTTTATTCTATCTCTCTTTTACCTGTGGAGTTCGGTCTGATCACCAGCTTTTATTCTATCTCTCTTTTACCTGTGGAGTTCGGTCTGATCGCCAGCTTTTATTCTATCTCTCTTTTACCTGTGGAGTTCGGTCTGATCGCCATCTTTTATTCTATCTCTCTTTTACCTGTGGAGTTCGGTCTGATCGCCATTCCCATCCTACCGCCTTTTCTCTGTGGAGTTGAATCTGATCACCAGCTATTATTCTATCTCTCTTTTACCCGTGGAGTTCGGTCTCATCACCAGCTTTTATTCTATCTCTCTTTTACCTGTGGAGGTCGGTCTGATCGCCACTCCCATCCTACCGCCTTTTCCCTGTGGAGTTGAGTCTGATCACCAGCTTTTATTCTATCTCTCTTTTTCCTGTGGAGTTGAGTCTGATCACCAGCTTTTATTCTATCTCTCTTTTACCTGTGGAAATCGGTCTGATCACCAGCTTTTATTCTATCTCTCTTTTACCTGTGGAGTTCGGTCTGATCGCCACTCCCATCCTACCGCCTTTTCCCTGTAGAGTTGAGTCTGATCACCAGCTTTTATTCTATCTCTCTTTTACCTGTGGAGTTCGGTCTGATCACCAGCTTTTATTCTATCTCTCTTTTACCTGTGGAGTTCGGTCTGATCGCCACTCCCATCCTACCGCCTTTTCCCTGTGGAGTTGAGTCTCATCACCAGCTTTTATTCTATCTCTCTTTTACCTGTGGAGTTCGGTCTGATCACCAGCTTTTATTCTATCTCTCTTTTACCTGTGGAGTTCGGTCTGATCGCCACTCCCATCCTACCGCCTTTTCCCTGTGGAGTTGAGTCTGATCACCAGCTTTTATTCAATCTCTCTTTTACCTGTGGAGTTCGGTCTGATCACCAGCTTTTATTCTATCTCTCTTTTACCTGTGGAGTTCGGTCTGATCGCCACTCCCATCCTACCGCCTATTCCCTGTGGAGTTGAGTCTGATCACCAGCTTTTATTCTATCTCTCTTTTACCTGTGAAGTTCGGTCTGATCACCAGCTTTTATTCTATCTCTCTTTTACCTGTGGAGTTCGGTCTGATCACCAGCTTTTATTCTATCTCTCTTTTACCTGTGGAGTTCGGTCTGATCGCCAGCTTTTATTCTATCTCTCTTTTACCTGTGGAGTTCGGTCTGATCGCCAGCTTTTATTCTCTCTCTCTTTTACCTGTGGAGTTCGGTCTGATCGCCAGCTTTATTTCTATCTCTCTTTTACCTGTGGAGTTCGGTCTGATCGCCAGCTTTTATTCTATCTCTCTTTTACCTGTGGAGTTCGGTCTGATCGCCAGCTTTTATTCTATCTCTCTTTTACCTGTGGAGTTCGGTCTGATCGCCAGCTTTAATTCAATCTCTCTTTTACCTGTGGAGTTCGGTCTGATCGCCAGCTTTTATTCTATCTCTCTTTTATCTGTGGAGTTCGGTCTGATCGCCAGCTTTTATTCTATCTCTCTTTTTCCTGTGGAGTTCGGTCTGATCGCCAGCTTTTATTCTATCTCTCTTTTACCTGTGGAGTTCGGTCTGATCGCCAGCTTTTATTCTATCTTTCTTATACCTGTGGAGTTCGGTCTGATCGCCAGCTTTTATTCTATCTCTCTTTTACCTATGGAGTTCGGTCTGATCGCCACTCCCATCCTACCGCCTTTTCCCAGTGGAGTTGAGTCTGATCACCAGCTTTTATTCTATCTCTCTTTTACCTGTGGAGTTCGGTCTGATCGCCACTCCCATCCTACCGCCTTTTCCCTGTGGAGTTGAGTCTGATCACCAGCTTTTATTCTATCTCTCTTTTACCTGTGGAGTTCGGTCTGATCACCAGCTTTTATTCTATCTCTCTTTTACCTGTGGAGTTCGGTCTGATCACCAGCTTTTATTCTATCTCTCTTTTACCTGTGGAGTTCGGTCTGATCGCCACTCCATCCTACCGCCTTTTCCCTGTGGAGTTGAGTCTGATCATCAGCTTTTATTCTATCTCTCTTTTACCTGTGGAGTTCGGTCTGATCACCAGCTTTTATTCTATCTCTCTTTTACCTGTGGAGTTCGGTCTGATCGCCACTCCCATCTTACCGCCTTTTCCCTGTTTAGTTGAGTCTGATCACCAGCTTTTATTCTATCTCTATTTTACCTGTGGAGTTAGGTCTGATCGCCACTCCCATCCTACCACCTTTTCCCTGTGGAGTTGAGTCTGATCACCAGCTTTTATTCTATCTCTCTTTTCCCTGTGGAGTTGAGTCTGATCATCAGCTTTTATTCTATCTCTCTTTTACCTGTGGAGTTCGGTCTGATCACCAGCTTTTATTCTATCTCTCTTTTACCTGTGGAGTTCGGTCTGATCGCCACTCCCATCCTACCGCCTTTTCCCTGTGGAGTTGAGTCTCATCACCAGCTTTTATTCTATCTCTCTTTTACCTGTGGAGTTCGGTCTGATCACCAGCTTTTATTCTATCTCTCTTTTACCTGTGGAGTTCGGTCTGATCGCCACTCCCATCCTACCGCCGTTTCCCTGTGGAGTTGAGTCTGATCACCAGCTTTTATTCAATCTCTCTTTTACCTGTGGAGTTCGGTCTGATCACCAGCTTTTATTCTATCTCTCTTTTACCTGTGGAGTTCGGTCTGATCGCCACTCCCATCCTACCGCCTATTCCCTGTGGAGTTGAGTCTGATCACCAGCTTTTATTCTATCTCTCTTTTACCTGTGGAGTTCGGTCTGATCGCCACTCCCATCCTACCGCCTATTCCCTGTGGAGTTGAGTCTGATCACCAGCTTTTATTCTATCTCTCTTTTACCTGTGAAGTTCGGTCTGATCACCAGCTTTTATTCTATCTCTCTTTTACCTGTGGAGTTCGGTCTGATCACCAGCTTTTATTCTATCTCTCTTTTACCTGTGGAGTTCGGTCAGATAACCAGCTTTTATTCTATCTCTCTTTTACCTGTGGAGTTCGGTCTGATCGCCACTCCCATCCTACCGCCTTTTCCCTGTGGAGTTGAGTCTGATCACCAGCTTTTATTCTATCTCTCTTTTACCTGTGGAGTTCGGTCTGATCACCAGCTTTTATTCTATCTCTCTTTTACCTGTGGAGTTCGGTCTGATCGCCACTCCCATCCTACCGCCTTTTCCCTGTGGAGTTGAGTCTGATCAGCAGCTTTTATTCTATCTCTCTTTTACCTGTGGAGTTCGGTCTGATCGCCACTCCCATCCTACCGCCTTTTCCCTGTGGAGTTGAGTCTGATCACCAGCTTTTATTCTATCTCTCTTTTCCCTGTGGAGTTGAGTCTGATCATCAGCTTTTATTCTATCTCTCTTTTACCTGTGGAGTTCGGTCTGATCAGCAGCTTTTATTCTATCTCTCTTTTACCTGTGGAGTTCGGTCTGATCGCCAGCTTTTATTCTATATCTCTTTTACCTGTGGAGTTCGGTCTGATCGCCACTCCCATCCTACCGCCTTTTCTCTGTGGAGTTGAGTCTGATCACCAGCTTTTATTCTATCTCTCTTTTACCTGTGGAGTTCGGTCTGATCACCAGCTTTTATTCTATCTCTCTTTTACCTGTGGAGTTCGGTCTGATCGCCACTCCCATCCTACCGCCTTTTCCCTGTGGAGTTGAGTCTGATCACCAGCTTTTATTCTATCTCTCTTTTACCTGTGGAGTTCGGTCTGATCGCCAGCTTTTATTTTATCTCTCTTTTACCAGTGGAGTTCGGTCTGATCGCCAGCTTTTATTCTATCTCTCTTTTACCTGTGGAGTTCGGTCTGATCGCCAGCTTTTATTCTATCTCTCTTTTACCTGTGGAGTTCGGTCTGATCGCCAGCTTTTATTATATCTCTCTTTTACCTGTAGAGTTCGGTCTGATCACCAGGTTTGATTCTATATCTCTTTTTCCTGTGGAGTTCAGTCTGATCGCCACCCCCATCCTACCGCCTTTTCCCTGTGGAGTTCAGTCTGATCACCAGCTATTATTCTATCTCCCTTTTACCTGTGGAGTTCGGTCTGATCGCCATTCCCATCCTACCGCCTTTTCCCTGTGGAGTTCGGTCTGATCATCAGCTTTTATTCTATCTCTCTTTTACCTGTGGAGTTCGGTCTGATCGCCAGCTTTTATTCTATCTCTCTTTTACCTGTGGAGTTCGGTCTGATCGCCATTCCCATCCTACCGCCTTTTCCCAGTGGAGCTGAGTCTGATCACCAGCTTTTATTCTATCTCTCTTTTACCTGTGGAGTTCGGTCTGATCACCAGCTTTTATTCTATCTCTCTTTTACCTGTGGAGTTCGGTCTGATCGCCACTCCCATCCTACCGCCTTTTCCCTGTGGAGTTAAGTCTGATCACCAGCTTTTATTCTATCTCTCTTTTACCTGTGGAGTTCGGTCTGATCACCAGCTTTTATTCTATCTCTCTTTTACCTGTGGAGTTCGGTCTGATCGCCAGCTTTTATTCTATCTCTCTTTTACCTGTGGAGTTCGGTCTGATCGCCAGCTTTTATTCTATCTCTCTTTTACCTGTGGAGTTCGGTCTGATCGCCAGCTTTTATTCTATCTCTCTTTTACCTGTGGAGTTCGGTCTGATCGCCATTCCCATCCTACCGCCTTTTCTCTGTGGAGTTGAGTCTGATCACCAGCTATTATTCTATCTCTCTTTTACCTGTGGAGTTCGGTCTCATCACCAGCTTTTATTCTATCTCTCTTTTACCTGTGGAGGTCGGTCTGATCGCCACTCCCATCCTACCGCCTTTTCCCTGTGGAGTTGAGTCTGATCACCAGCTTTTATTCTATCTCTCTTTTTCCTGTGGAGTTGAGTCTGATCACCAGCTTTTATTCTATCTCTCTTTTACCTGTGGAAATCGGTCTGATCACCAGCTTTTATTCTATCTCTCTTTTACCTGTGGAGTTCGGTCTGATCGCCACTCCCATCCTACCGCCTTTTCCCTGTGGAGTTGAGTCTGATCACCAGCTTTTATTCTATCTCTCTTTTACCTGTGGAGTTCGGTCTGATCACCAGCTTTTATTCTATCTCTCTTTTACCTGTGGAGTTCGGTCTGATCGCCACTCCCATCCTACCGCCTTTTCCCTGTGGAGTTGAGTCTCATCACCAGCTTTTATTCTATCTCTCTTTTACCTGTGGAGTTCGGTCTGATCACCAGCTTTTATTCTATCTCTCTTTTACCTGTGAAGTTCGGTCTGATCGCCACTCCCATCCTACCGCCTTTTCCCTGTGGAGTTGAGTCTGATCACCAGCTTTTATTCAATCTCTCTTTTACCTGTGGAGTTCGGTCTGATCACCAGCTTTTATTCTATCTCTCTTTTACCTGTGGAGTTCGGTCTGATCGCCACTCCCATCCTACCGCCTGTTCCCTGTGGAGTTGAGTCTGCTCACCAGCTTTTATTCTATCTCTTTTTTACCTGTGGAGTTCGGTCTGATCGCCACTCCCATCCTACCGCCTATTCCCTGTGGAGTTGAGTCTGATCACCAGCTTTTATTCTATCTCTCTTTTACCTGTGAAGTTCGGTCTGATCACCAGCTTTTATTCTATCTCTCTTTTACCTGTGGAGTTCGGTCTGATCACCAGCTTTTATTCTATCTCTCTTTTACCTGTGGAGTTCGGTCTGATAACCAGCTTTTATTCTATCTCTCTTTTACCTGTGGAGTTCGGTCTGATCGCCACTCCCATCCTACCGCCTTTTCCCTGTGGAGTTGAGTCTGATCACCAGCTTTTATTCTATCTCTCTTTTACCTGTGGAGTTCGGTCTGATCACCAGCTTTTATTCTATCTCTCTTTTACCTGTGGAGTTCGGTCTGATCGCCACTCCCATCCTACCGCCTTTTCCCTGTGGAGTTGAGTCTGATCACCAGCTTTTATTCTATCTCTCTTTTACCTGTGGAGTTCGGTCTGATCGCCAGCTTTTATTCTATCTCTCTTTTACCTGTGGAGTTCGGTCTGATCGCCAGCTTTTATTCTATCTCTCTTTTACCTGTGGAGTTCGGTCTAATCGCCAGCTTTTATTCTATCTCTCTTTTACCTGTGGAGTTCGGTCTGATCGCCACTCCATCCTACCGCCTTTTCCCTGTGGAGTTGAGTCTGATCATCAGCTTTTATTCTATCTCTCTTTTACCTGTGGAGTTCGGTCTGATCACCAGCTTTTATTCTATCTCTCTTTTACCTGTGGAGTTCGGTCTGATCGCCACTCCCATCCTACCGCCTTTTCCCTGTGGAGTTGAGTCTGATCACCAGCTTTTATTCTATCTCTATTTTACCTGTGGAGTTAGGTCTGATCGCCACTCGCATCCTACCGCCTTTTCCCTGTGGAGTTGAGTCTGATCACCAGCTTTTATTCTATCTCTCTTTTACCTGTGGAGTTCGGTCTAATCACCAGCTTTTATTCTATCTCTCTTTTACCTGTGGAGTTCGGTCTGATCGCCACTCCATCCTACCGCCTTTTCCCTGTGGAGTTGAGTCTGATCATCAGCTTTTATTCTATCTCTCTTTTACCTGTGGAGTTCGGTCTGATCACCAGCTTTTATTCTATCTCTCTTTTACCTGTGGAGTATGGTCTGATCGCCACTCCCATCCTACCGCCTTTTCTCTGTGGAGTTGAGTCTGATCACCAGCTTTTATTCTATCTCTATTTTACCTGTGGAGTTAGGTCTGATCGCCACTCGCATCCTACCGCCTTTTCCCTGTGGAGTTGAGTCTGATCACCAGCTTTTATTCTATCTCTCTTTTACCTGTGGAGTTCGGTCTGATCGCCACTCCCATCCTACCGCCTTTTCCCTGTGGAGTTGAGTCTGATCACCAGCTTTTATTCTATCTCTCTTTTACCTGTGGAGTTCGGTCTGATCGCCACTCCCATCCTACCGCCTTTTCCCTGTGGAGTTGAGTCTGATCACCAGCTTTTATTCTATCTCTCTTTTACCTGTGGAGTTCGGTCTGATCGCCAGCTTTTATTCTATCTCTCTTTTACCTGTGGAGTTCGGTCTGATCACCAGCTTTTATTCTATCTCTCTTTTACCTGTGGAGTTCGGTCTGATCGCCAGCTTTTATTCTATATCTCTTTTACCTGTGGAGTTCGGTCTGATCGCCAGCTTTTATTCTATATCTCTTTTACCTGTGGAGTTCGGTCTGATCGCCAGCTTTTATTCTATATCTCTTTTACCTGTGGAGTTCGGTCTGATCGCCACTCCCATCCTACCGCCTTTTCCCTGTGGAGTTGAGTCTGATCACCAGCTTTTATTCTATCTCTCTTTTACCTGTGGAGTTCGGTCTGATCGCCAGCTTTTATTCTATCTCACTTTTCCCTGTGGAGTTCGGTCTGATCACCAGCTTTTATTCTATCTCTCTTTTACCTGTGGAGTTCGGTCTGATCGCCAGCTTTTATTCTATCTCTCTTTTACCTGTGGAGTTCGGTCTGATCGCCAGCTTATATTCTATATCTCTTTTACCTGTGGAGTTCGGTCTGATCGCCAGCTTTTATTCTATATCTCTTTTACCTGTGGAGTTCGGTCTGATCGCAAGCTTTTATTCTATATCACTTTTACCTGTGGAGTTCGGTCTGATCGCCAGCATTTATTCTATATCTCTTTTACCTGTGGAGTTCGGTCTGATCGCCACTCCCATCCTACCGCCTTTTCCCTGTGGAGTTGAGTCTGATCACCAGCTTTTATTCTATCTCTCTTAGACCTGTGGAGTTCGGTCTGATCGCCACTCCCATCCTACCGCCTTTTCCCTGTGGAGTTCAGTCTGATCACCAGCTTTTATTACATCTCTAATTTACCTGTGGAGTTCGGTCTGATCGCCAGCTTTTATTCTATCTCTCTTTTACCTGTGGAGTTCGGTCTGATCGCCAGCTTTTATTCTATCTCTCTTTTACCTGTGGAGTTCGGTCTGATCGCCACTCCATCCTACCGCCTTTTCCCTGTGGAGTTGAGTCTGATCATCAGCTTTTATTCTATCTCTCTTTTACCTGTGGAGTTCGGTCTGATCACCAGCTTTTATTCTATCTCTCTTTTACCTGTGGAGTTCGGTCTGATCGCCACTCCCATCCTACCGCCTTTTCCCTGTGGAGTTGAGTCTGATCACCAGCTTTTATTCTATCTCTATTTTACCTGTGGAGTTAGGTCTGATCGCCACTCGCATCCTACCGCCATTTCCCTGTGGAGTTGAGTCTGATCACCAGCTTTTATTCTATCTCTCTTTTACCTGTGGAGTTCGGTCTAATCACCAGCTTTTATTCTATCTCTCTTTTACCTGTGGAGTTCGGTCTGATCGCCACTCCATCCTACCGCCTTTTCCCTGTGGAGTTGAGTCTGATCATCAGCTTTTATTCTATCTCTCTTTTACCTGTGGAGTTCGGTCTGATCACCAGCTTTTATTCTATCTCTCTTTTACCTGTGGAGTATGGTCTGATCGCCACTCCCATCCTACCGCCTTTTCCCTGTGGAGTTGAGTCTGATCACCAGCTTTTATTCTATCTCTATTTTACCTGTGGAGTTAGGTCTGATCGCCACTCGCATCCTACCGCCTTTTCCCTGTGGAGTTGAGTCTGATCACCAGCTTTTATTCTATCTCTCTTTTACCTGTGGAGTTCGGTCTGATCGCCACTCCCATCCTACCGCCTTTTCCCTGTGGAGTTGAGTCTGATCACCAGCTTTTATTCTATCTCTCTTTTACCTGTGGAGTTCGGTCTGATCGCCACTCCCATCCTACCGCCTTTTCCCTGTGGAGTTGAGTCTGATCACCAGCTTTTATTCTATCTCTCTTTTACCTGTGGAGTTCGGTCTGATCGCCAGCTTTTATTCTATCTCTCTTTTACCTGTGGAGTTCGGTCTGATCACCAGCTTTTATTCTATCTCTCTTTTACCTGTGGAGTTCGGTCTGATCGCCAGCTTTTATTCTATATCTCTTTTACATGTGGAGTTCGGTCTGATCGCCAGCTTTTATTCTATATCTCTTTTACCTGTGGAGTTCGGTCTGATCGCCAGCTTTTATTCTATATCTCTTTTACCTGTGGAGTTCGGTCTGATCGCCACTCCCATCCTACCGCCTTTTCCCTGTGGAGTTCAGTCTGATCGCCAGCTTTTATTCTATCTCACTTTTCCCTGTGGAGTTCGGTCTGATCACCAGCTTTTATTCTATATCTCTTTTACCTGTGGAGTTCGGTCTGATCGCCAGCTTTTATTCTATCTCTCTTTTACCTGTGGAGTTCGGTCTGATCGCCAGCTTATATTCTATATCTCTTTTACCTGTGGAGTTCGGTCTGATCGCCAGCTTTTATTCTATATCTCTTTTACCTGTGGAGTTCGGTCTGATCGCAAGCTTTTATTCTATATCACTTTTACCTGTGGAGTTCGGTCTGATCGCCAGCATTTATTCTATATCTCTTTTACCTGTGGAGTGCGGTCTGATCGCCACTCCCATCCTACCGCCTTTTCCCTGTGGAGTTGAGTCTGATCACCAGCTTTTATTCTATCTCTCTTAGACCTGTGGAGTTCGGTCTGATCGCCACTCCCATCCTACCGCCTTTTCCCTGTGGAGTTCAGTCTGATCACCAGCTTTTATTACATCTCTAATTTACCTGTGGAGTTCGGTCTGATCGCCAGCTTTTATTCTATCTCTCTTTTACCTGTGGAGTTCGGTCTGATCGCCAGCTTTTATTCTATCCCTCTTTTACCTGTGGAGTTCAGTCTGATCGCCAGCTTTTATTCTATCTCTCTTTTACCTGTGGAGTTCGGTCTGATCGCCAGCTTTTATTCTATCTCTCTTTTACCTGTGGAGTTCGGTCTGATCGCCACTCCCATCCTACCGCCTTTTCCCTGTGGAGTTGAGTCTGATCGCCAGCTTTTATTCTATCTCTCTTTTACCTGTGGAGTTCGGTCTGATCGCCAGCTTTTATTCTATCTCTCTTTTACCTGTCGAGTTCGGTCTGATCGCCAGCTTTTATTCTATCTCTCTTTTACCTGTGGAGTTCGGTCTGATCGCCACTCCCATCCTACCGCCTTTTCCCTGTGGAGTTGAGTCTGATCGCCAGCTTTTATTCTATCTCTCTTTTACCTGTGGAGTTCGGTCTGATCGCCAGCTTTTATTCTATCTCTCTTTTACCTGTGGAGTTCGGTCTGATCGCCAGCTTTTATTCTCTCTCTCTTTTACCTTTGGAGTTCGGTCTGATCGCCAGCTTTATTTCTATCTCTCTTTTACCTGTGGAGTTCGGTCTGATCGCCAGCTTTTATTCTATCTCTCTTTTACCTGTGGAGTTCGGTCTGATCGCCAGCTTTTATTCTATCTCTCTTTTACCTGTGGAGTTCGGTCTGATCGCCAGCTTTTATTCAATCTCTCTTTTACCTTTGGAGTTCGGTCTGATCGCCAGCTTTTATTCTATCTCTCTTTTACCTGTGGAGTTCGGTCTGATCGCCAGCTTTTATTCTATCTCTCTTTTACCTGTGGAGTTCGGTCTGATCGCCATTCCCATCCTACCGCCTTTTCCCAGTGGAGTTGAGTCTGATCACCAGCTTTTATTCTATCTCTCTTTTACCTGTGGAGTTCGGTCTGATCACCAGCTTTTATTCAATCTCTCTTTTACCTGTGGAGTTCGGTCTGATCGCCAGCTTTTATTCTATCTCTCTTTTACCTGTGGAGTTCGGTCTGATCGCCAGCTTTTATTCTATCTCTCTTTTACCTGTGGAGTTCGGTCTGATCGCCATTCCCATCCTACCGCCTTTTCTCTGTGGAGTTGAATCTGATCACCAGCTATTATTCTATCTCTCTTTTTTTCCCGTGGAGTTCGGTCTCATCACCAGCTTTTATTCTATCTCTCTTTTACCTGTGGAGGTCGGTCTGATCGCCACTCCCATCCTACCGCCTTTTCCCTGTGGAGTTGAGTCTGATCACCAGCTTTTATTCTATCTCTCTTTTACCTGTGGAAATCGGTCTGATCACCAGCTTTTATTCTATCTCTCTTTTACCTGTGGAGTTCGGTCTGATCGCCACTCCCATCCTACCGCCTTTTCCCTGTGGAGTTGAGTCTGATCACCAGCTTTTATTCTATCTCTCTTTTACCTGTGGAGTTCGGTCTGATCACCACTCCCATCCTACCGCCTTTTCCCTGTGGAGTTGAGTCTCATCACCAGCTTTTATTCTATCTCTCTTTTACCTGTGGAGTTCGGTCTGATCACCAGCTTTTATTCTATCTCTCTTTTACCTGTGGAGTTCGGTCTGATCGCCACTCCCATCCTACCGCCTTTTCCCTGTGGAGTTGAGTCTGATCACCAGCTTTTATTCAATCTCTCTTTTACCTGTGGAGTTCGGTCTGATCACCAGCTTTTATTCTATCTCTCTTTTACCTGTGGAGTTCGGTCTGATCGCCACTCCCATCCTACCGCCTATTCCCTGTGGAGTTGAGTCTGATCACCAGCTTTTATTCTATCTCTCTTTTACCTGTGAAGTTCGGTCTGATCACCAGCTTTTATTCTATCTCTCTTTTACCTGTGGAGTTCGGTCTGATCACCAGCTTTTATTCTATCTCTCGTTTACCTGTGGAGTTTTGTCTGATAACCAGCTTTTATTCTATCTCTCTTTTACCTGTGGAGTTCGGTCTGATCGCCACTCCCATCCTACCGCCTTTTCCCAGTGGAGTTGAGTCTGATCACCAGCTTTTATTCTATCTCTCTTTTACCTGTGGAGTTCGGTCTGATCGCCACTCCCATCCTACCGCCTTTTCCCTGTGGAGTTGAGTCTGATCACCAGCTTTTATTCTATCTCTCTTTTACCTGTGGAGTTCGGTCTGATCACCAGCTTTTATTCTATCTCTCTTTTACCTGTGGAGTTCGGTCTGATCGCCACTCCATCCTACCGCCTTTTCCCTGTGGAGTTGAGTCTGATCATCAGCTTTTATTCTATCTCTCTTTTACCTGTGGAGTTCGGTCTGATCACCAGCTTTTATTCTATCTCTCTTTTACCTGTGGAGTTCGGTCTGATCGCCACTCCCATCCTACCGCCTTTTCCCTGTGGAGTTGAGTCTGATCACCAGCTTTTATTCTATCTCTATTTTACCTGTGGAGTTAGGTCTGATCGCCACTCGCATCCTACCGCCTTTTCCCTGTGGAGTTAGTCTGATCACCAGCTTTTATTCTATCTCTCTTTTACCTGTGGAGTTCGGTCTAATCACCAGCTTTTATTCTATCTCTCTTTTACCTGTGGAGTTCGGTCTGATCGCCACTCCATCCTACCGCCTTTTCCCTGTGGAGTTGAGTCTGATCATCAGCTTTTATTCTATCTCTCTTTTACCTGTGGAGTTCGGTCTGATCGCCAGCTTTTATTCTATATCTCTTTTACCTGTGGAGTTCGGTCTGATCGCAAGCTTTTATTCTATATCACTTTTACCTGTGGAGTTCGGTCTGATCGCCAGCTTTTATTCTATATCTCTTTTACCTGTGGAGTTCGGTCTGATCGCCAGCTTTTATTCTATCTCTCTTTTACCTGTGGAGTTCGGTCTGATCGCCACTCCCATCCTACCGCCTTTTCCCTGTGGAGTTGAGTCTGATCACCAGCTTTAATTCTATCTCTCTTAGACCTGTTGAGTTCGGTCTGATCGCCACTCCCATCCTACCGCCTTTTCCCTGTGGAGTTCAGTCTGATCACCAGCTTTTATTACATCTCTAATTTACCTGTGGAGTTCGGTCTGATCGCCAGCTTTTATTCTATCTCTCTTTTACCTGTGGAGTTCGGTCTGATCGCCAGCTTTTATTCTATCTCTCTTTTACCTGTGGAGTTCGGTCTGATCACCAGCTTTTATTCTATCTCTCTTTTACCTGTGGAGTTCGGTCTGATCGCCACTCCCATCCTACCGCCTTTTCCCTGTGGAGTTGAGTCTGATCACCAGCTTTTATTCTATCTCTATTTTACCTGTGGAGTTAGGTCTGATCGCCACTCGCATCCTACCGCCTTTTCCCTGTGGAGTTAGTCTGATCACCAGCTTTTATTCTATCTCTCTTTTACCTGTGGAGTTCGGTCTAATCACCAGCTTTTATTCTATCTCTCTTTTACCTGTGGAGTTCGGTCTGATCGCCACTCCATCCTACCGCCTTTTCCCTGTGGAGTTGAGTCTGATCATCAGCTTTTATTCTATCTCTCTTTTACCTGTGGAGTTCGGTCTGATCGCCAGCTTTTATTCTATATCTCTTTTACCTGTGGAGTTCGGTCTGATCGCAAGCTTTTATTCTATATCACTTTTACCTGTGGAGTTCGGTCTGATCGCCAGCTTTTATTCTATATCTCTTTTACCTGTGGAGTTCGGTCTGATCGCCAGCTTTTATTCTATCTCTCTTTTACCTGTGGAGTTCGGTCTGATCGCCACTCCCATCCTACCGCCTTTTCCCTGTGGAGTTGAGTCTGATCACCAGCTTTAATTCTATCTCTCTTAGACCTGTTGAGTTCGGTCTGATCGCCACTCCCATCCTACCGCCTTTTCCCTGTGGAGTTCAGTCTGATCACCAGCTTTTATTACATCTCTAATTTACCTGTGGAGTTCGGTCTGATCGCCAGCTTTTATTCTATCTCTCTTTTACCTGTGGAGTTCGGTCTGATCGCCAGCTTTTATTCTATCCCTCTTTTACCTGTGGAGTTCAGTCTGATCGCCAGCTTTTATTCTATCTCTCTTTTACCTGTGGAGTTCGGTCTGATCGCCAGCTTTTATTCTATCTCTCTTTTACCTGTGGAGTTCGGTCTGATCGCCACTCCCATCCTACCGCCTTTTCCCTGTGGAGTTGAGTCTGATCGCCAGCTTTTATTCTATCTCTCTTTTACCTGTGGAGTTCGGTCTGATCGCCAGCTTTTATTCTATCTCTCTTTTGCTTGTGGAGTTCGGTCTGATCGCCAGCTTTTATTCTATCTCTCTTTTACCTGTGGAGTTCGGTCTGATCGCCACTCCCATCCTACCGCCTTTTCCCTGTGGAGTTGAGTCTGATCGCCAGCTTTTATTCTATCCCTCTTTCACCTGTGGAGTTCGGTCTGATCGCCAGCTTTTATTCTATCTCTCTTTTACCTGTGGAGTTCGGTCTGATCGCCAGCTTTTATTCTCTCTCTCTTTTACCTGTGGAGTTCGGTCTGATCGCCAGCTTTATTTCTATCTCTCTTTTACCTGTGGAGTTCGGTCTGATCGCCAGCTTTTATTCTATCTCTCTTTTACCTGTGGAGTTCGGTCTGATCGCCAGCTTTTATTCTATCTCTCTTTTACCTGTGGAGTTCGGTCTGATCGCCAGCTTTAATTCAATCTCTCTTTTACCTGTGGAGTTCGGTCTGATCGCCACTCCATCCTACCGCCTTTTCCCTGTGGAGTTGAGTCTGATCATCAGCTTTTATTCTATCTCTCTTTTACCTGTGGAGTTCGGTCTGATCACCAGCTTTTATTCTATCTCTCTTTTACCTGTGGAGTTCGGTCTGATCGCCACTCCCATCCTACCGCCTTTTCCCTGTTTAGTTGAGTCTGATCACCAGCTTTTATTCTATCTCTCTTTTACCTGTGGAGTTCGGTCTGATCGCCAGCTTTTATTCTATATCTCTTTTACCTGTGGAGTTCGGTCTGATCGCCAGCTTTTATTCTATCTCTCTTTTACCTGTGGAGTTCGGTCTGATCGCCACTCCCATCCTACCGCCTTTTCCCTGTGGAGTTGAGTCTGATCACCAGCTTTAATTCTATCTCTCTTAGACCTGTTGAGTTCGGTCTGATCGCCACTCCCATCCTACCGCCTTTTCCCTGTGGAGTTCAGTCTGATCACCAGCTTTTATTACATCTCTAATTTACCTGTGGAGTTCGGTCTGATCGCCAGCTTTTATTCTATCTCTCTTTTACCTGTGGAGTTCGGTCTGATCGCCAGCTTTTATTCTATCCCTCTTTTACCTGTGGAGTTCAGTCTGATCGCCAGCTTTTATTCTATCTCTCTTTTACCTGTGGAGTTCGGTCTGATCGCCAGCTTTTATTCTATCTCTCTTTTACCTGTGGAGTTCGGTCTGATCGCCACTCCCATCCTACCGCCTTTTCCCTGTGGAGTTGAGTCTGATCGCCAGCTTTTATTCTATCTCTCTTTTACCTGTGGAGTTCGGTCTGATCGCCAGCTTTTATTCTATCTCTCTTTTGCCTGTGGAGTTCGGTCTGATCGCCAGCTTTTATTCTATCTCTCTTTTGCCTGTGGAGTTCGGTCTGATCGCCAGCTTTTATTCTATCTCTCTTTTACCTGTGGAGTTCGGTCTGATCGCCACTCCCATCCTACCGCCTTTTCCCTGTGGAGTTGAGTCTGATCGCCAGCTTTTATTCTATCTCTCTTTTACCTGTGGAGTTCGGTCTGATCGCCAGCTTTTATTCTATCTCTCTTTTACCTGTGGAGTTCGGTCTGATCACCAGCTTTTATTCTATCTCTCTTTTACCTGTGGAGTTCGGTCTGATCACCAGCTTTTATTCTATCTCTCTTTTACCTGTGGAGTTCGGTCTGATCGCCACTCCATCCTACCGCCTTTTCCCTGTGGAGTTGAGTCTGATCATCAGCTTTTATTCTATCTCTCTTTTACCTGTGGAGTTCGGTCTGATCACCAGCTTTTATTCTATCTCTCTTTTACCTGTGGAGTTCGGTCTGATCGCCAGCTTTTATTCTATATCTCTTTTACCTGTGGAGTTCGGTCTGATCGCCAGCTTTTATTCTATCTCTCTTTTACCTGTGGAGTTCGGTCTGATCGCCACTCCCATCCTACCGCCTTTTCCCTGTGGAGTTGAGTCTGATCACCAGCTTTAATTCTATCTCTCTTAGACCTGTTGAGTTCGGTCTGATCGCCACTCCCATCCTACCGCCTTTTCCCTGTGGAGTTCAGTCTGATCACCAGCTTTTATTACATCTCTAATTTACCTGTGGAGTTCGGTCTGATCGCCAGCTTTTATTCTATCTCTCTTTTACCTGTGGAGTTCGGTCTGATCGCCAGCTTTTATTCTATCCCTCTTTTACCTGTGGAGTTCAGTCTGATCGCCAGCTTTTATTCTATCTCTCTTTTACCTGTGGAGTTCGGTCTGATCGCCAGCTTTTATTCTATCTCTCTTTTACCTGTGGAGTTCGGTCTGATCGCCACTCCCATCCTACCGCCTTTTCCCTGTGGAGTTGAGTCTGATCGCCAGCTTTTATTCTATCTCTCTTTTACCTGTGGAGTTCGGTCTGATCGCCAGCTTTTATTCTATCTCTCTTTTGCCTGTGGAGTTCGGTCTGATCGCCAGCTTTTATTCTATCTCTCTTTTACCTGTGGAGTTCGGTCTGATCGCCACTCCCATCCTACCGCCTTTTCCCTGTGGAGTTGAGTCTGATCGCCAGCTTTTATTCTATCCCTCTTTCACCTGTGGAGTTCGGTCTGATCGCCAGCTTTTATTCTATCTCTCTTTTACCTGTGGAGTTCGGTCTGATCGCCAGCTTTTATTCTCTCTCTCTTTTACCTGTGGAGTTCGGTCTGATCGCCAGCTTTATTTCTATCTCTCTTTTACCTGTGGAGTTCGGTCTGATCGCCAGCTTTTATTCTATCTCTCTTTTACCTGTGGAGTTCGGTCTGATCGCCAGCTTTTATTCTATCTCTCTTTTACCTGTGGAGTTCGGTCTGATCGCCAGCTTTAATTCAATCTCTCTTTTACCTGTGGAGTTCGGTCTGATCGCCAGCTTTTATTCTATCTCTCTTTTATCTGTGGAGTTCGGTCTGATCGCCAGCTTTTATTCTATCTCCCTTTTACCTGTGGAGTTCGGTCTGATCGCCAGCTTTTATTCTATCTCTCTTTTACCTGTGGAGTTCGGTCTGATCGCCAGCTTTTATTCTATCTTTCTTATACCTGTGGAGTTCGGTCTGATCGCCAGCTTTTATTCTATCTCTCTTTTACCTATGGAGTTCGGTCTGATCGCCACTCCCATCCTACCGCCTTTTCCCAGTGGAGTTGAGTCTGATCACCAGCTTTTATTCTATCTCTCTTTTACCTGTGGAGTTCGGTCTGATCGCCACTCCCATCCTACCGCCTTTTCCCTGTGGAGTTGAGTCTGATCACCAGCTTTTATTCTATCTCTCTTTTACCTGTGGAGTTCGGTCTGATCACCAGCTTTTATTCTATCTCTCTTTTACCTGTGGAGTTCGGTCTGATCACCAGCTTTTATTCTATCTCTCTTTTACCTGTGGAGTTCGGTCTGATCGCCACTCCATCCTACCGCCTTTTCCCTGTGGAGTTGAGTCTGATCATCAGCTTTTATTCTATCTCTCTTTTACCTGTGGAGTTCGGTCTGATCACCAGCTTTTATTCTATCTCTCTTTTACCTGTGGAGTTCGGTCTGATCGCCACTCCCATCTTACCGCCTTTTCCCTGTTTAGTTGAGTCTGATCACCAGCTTTTATTCTATCTCTATTTTACCTGTGGAGTTAGGTCTGATCGCCACTCCCATCCTACCACCTTTTCCCTGTGGAGTTGAGTCTGATCACCAGCTTTTATTCTATCTCTCTTTTCCCTGTGGAGTTGAGTCTGATCATCAGCTTTTATTCTATCTCTCTTTTACCTGTGGAGTTCGGTCTGATCAGCAGCTTTTATTCTATCTCTCTTTTACCTGTGGAGTTCGGTCTGATCGCCACTCCCATCCTACCGCCTTTTCCCTGTGGAGTTGAGTCTGATCACCAGCTTTTATTCTATCTCTCTTTTCCCTGTGGAGTTGAGTCTGATCATCAGCTTTTATTCTATCTCTCTTTTACCTGTGGAGTTCGGTCTGATCAGCAGCTTTTATTCTATCTCTCTTTTACCTGTGGAGTTCGGTCTGATCACCAGCTTTTATTCTATCTCTCTTTTACCTGTGGAGTTCGGTCTGATCACCAGCTTTTATTCTATCTCTCTTTTACCTGTGGAGTTCGGTCTGATCGCCACTCCCATCCTACCGCCTTTTCCCTGTGGAGTTGAGTCTGATCACCAGCTTTTATTCTATCTCTCTTTTACCTGTGGAGTTCGGTCTGATCGCCAGCTTTTATTCTATCTCTCTTTTACCAGTGGAGTTCGGTCTGATCGCCAGCTTTTATTCTATCTCTCTTTTACCTGTGGAGTTCGGTCTGATCGCCAGCTTTTATTCTATCTCTCTTTTACCTGTGGAGTTCGGTCTGATCGCCAGCTTTTATTATATCTCTCTTTTACCTGTAGAGTTCGGTCTGATCACCAGGTTTGATTCTATATCTCTTTTACCTGTGGAGTTCAGTCTGATCGCCACCCCCATCCTACCGCCTTTTCCCTGTGGAGTTCAGTCTGATCACCAGCTATTATTCTATCTCCCTTTTACCTGTGGAGTTCGGTCTGATCGCCATTCCCATCCTACCGCCTTTTCCCTGTGGAGTTCGGTCTGATCATCAGCTTTTATTCTATCTCTCTTTTACCTGTGGAGTTCGGTCTGATCGCCAGCTTTTATTCTATCTCTCTTTTACCTGTGGAGTTCGGTCTGATCGCCATTCCCATCCTACCGCCTTTTCCCAGTGGAGCTGAGTCTGATCACCAGCTTTTATTCTATCCCTCTTTTACCTGTGGAGTTCGGTCTGATCACCAGCTTTTATTCTATCTCTCTTTTACCTGTGGAGTTCGGTCTGATCGCCACTCCCATCCTACCGCCTTTTCCCTGTGTAGTTAAGTCTGATCACCAGCTTTTATTCTATCTCTCTTTTACCTGTGGAGTTCGGTCTGATCACCAGCTTTTATTCTATCTCTCTTTTACCTGTGGAGTTCGGTCTGATCGCCAGCTTTTATTCTATCTCTCTTTTACCTGTGGAGTTCGGTCTGATCGCCAGCTTTTATTCTATCTCTCTTTTACCTGTGGAGTTCGGTCTGATCGCCAGCTTTTATTCTATCTCTCTTTTACCTGTGGAGTTCGGTCTGATCGCCATTCCCATCCTACCGCCTTTTCTCTGTGGAGTTGAGTCTGATCACCAGCTATTATTCTATCTCTCTTTTACCTGTGGAGTTCGGTCTCATCACCAGCTTTTATTCTATCTCTCTTTTACCTGTGGAGGTCGGTCTGATCGCCACTCCCATCCTACCGCCTTTTCCCTGTGGAGTTGAGTCTGATCACCAGCTTTTATTCTATCTCTCTTTTTCCTGTGGAGTTGAGTCTGATCACCAGCTTTTATTCTATCTCTCTTTTACCTGTGGAAATCGGTCTGATCACCAGCTTTTATTCTATCTCTCTTTTACCTGTGGAGTTCGGTCTGATCGCCACTCCCATCCTACCGCCTTTTCCCTGTGGAGTTGAGTCTGATCACCAGCTTTTATTCTATCTCTCTTTTACCTGTGGAGTTCGGTCTGATCACCAGCTTTTATTCTATCTCTCTTTTACCTGTGGAGTTCGGTCTGATTGCCACTCCCATCCTACCGCCTTTTCCCTGTGGAGTTGAGTCTCATCACCAGCTTTTATTCTATCTCTCTTTTACCTGTGGAGTTCGGTCTGATCACCAGCTTTTATTCTATCTCTCTTTTACCTGTGGAGTTCGGTCTGATCGCCACTCCCATCCTACCGCCTGTTCCCTGTGGAGTTGAGTCTGCTCACCAGCTTTTATTCTATCTCTTTTTTACCTGTGGAGTTCGGTCTGATCGCCACTCCCATCCTACCGCCTATTCCCTGTGGAGTTGAGTCTGATCACCAGCTTTTATTCTATCTCTCTTTTACCTGTGAAGTTCGGTCTGATCACCAGCTTTTATTCTATCTCTCTTTTACCTGTGGAGTTCGGTCTGATCACCAGCTTTTATTCTATCTCTCTTTTACCTGTGGAGTTCGGTCTGATAACCAGCTTTTATTCTATCTCTCCTTTACCTGTGGAGTTCGGTCTGATCGCCACTCCCATCCTACCGCCTTTTCCCTGTGGAGTTGAGTCTGATCACCAGCTTTTATTCTATCTCTCTTTTACCTGTGGAGTTCGGTCTGATCACCAGCTTTTATTCTATCTCTCTTTTACCTGTGGAGTTCGGTCTGATCGCCACTCCCATCCTACCGCCTTTTCCCTGTGGAGTTGAGTCTGATCACCAGCTTTTATTCTATCTCTCTTTTACCTGTGGAGTTCGGTCTGATCGCCAGCTTTTATTCTATCTCTCTTTTACCTGTGGAGTTCGGTCTGATCGCCAGCTTTTATTCTATCTCTCTTTTACCTGTGGAGTTCGGTCTAATCGCCAGCTTTTATTCTATCTCTCTTTTACCTGTGGAGTTCGGTCTGATCGCCAGCTTTTATTATATCTCTCTTTTACCTGTAGAGTTCGGTCTGATCACCAGGTTTGATTCTATATCTCTTTTACCTGTGGAGTTCGGTCTGATCGCCACCCCCATCCTACCGCCTTTTCCCTGTGGAGTTGAGTCTGATCGCCAGCTTTTATTCTATCTCTCTTTTACCTGTGGAGTTCGGTCTGATCGCCAGCTTTTATTCTATCTCTCTTTTACCTGTCGAGTTCGGTCTGATCGCCAGCTTTTATTCTATCTCTCTTTTACCTGTGGAGTTCGGTCTGATCGCCACTCCCATCCTACCGCCTTTTCCCTGTGGAGTTGAGTCTGATCGCCAGCTTTTATTCTATCTCTCTTTTACCTGTGGAGTTCGGTCTCATCACCAGCTTTTATTCTATCTCTCTTTTACCTGTGGAGGTCGGTCTGATCGCCACTCCCATCCTACCGCCTTTTCCCTGTGGAGTTGAGTCTGATCACCAGCTTTTATTCTATCTCTCTTTTTCCTGTGGAGTTGAGTCTGATCACCAGCTTTTATTCTATCTCTCTTTTACCTGTGGAAATCGGTCTGATCACCAGCTTTTATTCTATCTCTCTTTTACCTGTGGAGTTCGGTCTGATCGCCACTCCCATCCTACCGCCTTTTCCCTGTGGAGTTGAGTCTGATCACCAGCTTTTATTCTATCTCTCTTTTACCTGTGGAGTTCGGTCTGATCACCAGCTTTTATTCTATCTCTCTTTTACCTGTGGAGTTCGGTCTGATCGCCACTCCCATCCTACCGCCTTTTCCCTGTGGAGTTGAGTCTCATCACCAGCTTTTATTCTATCTCTCTTTTACCTGTGGAGTTCGGTCTGATCACCAGCTTTTATTCTATCTCTCTTTTACCTGTGGAGTTCGGTCTGATCGCCACTCCCATCCTACCGCCTGTTCCCTGTGGAGTTGAGTCTGCTCACCAGCTTTTATTCTATCTCTTTTTTACCTGTGGAGTTCGGTCTGATCGCCACTCCCATCCTACCGCCTATTCCCTGTGGAGTTGAGTCTGATCACCAGCTTTTATTCTATCTCTCTTTTACCTGTGAAGTTCGGTCTGATCACCAGCTTTTATTCTATCTCTCTTTTACCTGTGGAGTTCGGTCTGATCACCAGCTTTTATTCTATCTCTCTTTTACCTGTGGAGTTCGGTCTGATAACCAGCTTTTATTCTATCTCTCCTTTACCTGTGGAGTTCGGTCTGATCGCCACTCCCATCCTACCGCCTTTTCCCTCTGGAGTTGAGTCTGATCACCAGCTTTTATTCTATCTCTCTTTTACCTGTGGAGTTCGGTCTGATCACCAGCTTTTATTCTATCTCTCTTTTACCTGTGGAGTTCGGTCTGATCGCCACTCCCATCCTACCGCCTTTTCCCTGTGGAGTTGAGTCTGATCACCAGCTTTTATTCTATCTCTCTTTTACCTGTGGAGTTCGGTCTGATCGCCAGCTTTTATTCTATCTCTCTTTTACCTGTGGAGTTCGGTCTGATCGCCAGCTTTTATTCTATCTCTCTTTTACCTGTGGAGTTCGGTCTAATCGCCAGCTTTTATTCTATCTCTCTTTTACCTGTGGAGTTCGGTCTGATCGCCAGCTTTTATTATATCTCTCTTTTACCTGTAGAGTTCGGTCTGATCACCAGGTTTGATTCTATATCTCTTTTACCTGTGGAGTTCGGTCTGATCGCCACCCCCATCCTACCGCCTTTTCCCTGTGGAGTTCAGTCTGATCACCAGCTATTATTCTATCTCCCTTTTACCTGTGGAGTTCGGTCTGATCGCCATTCCCATCCTACCGCCTTTTCCCTGTGGAGTTCGGTCTGATCATCAGCTTTTATTCTATCTCTCTTTTACCTGTGGAGTTCGGTCTGATCGCCAGCTTTTATTCTATCTCTCTTTTACCTGTGGAGTTCGGTCTGATCGCCATTCCCATCCTACCGCCTTTTCCCAGTGGAGTTGAGTCTGATCACCAGCTTTTATTCTATCTCTCTTTTACCTGTGGAGTTCGGTCTGATCACCAGCTTTTATTCTATCTCTCTTTTACCTGTGGAGTTCGGTCTGATCGCCAGCTTTTATTCTATCTCTCTTTTACCTGTGGAGTTCGGTCTGATCGCCATCTTTTATTCTATCTCTCTTTTACCTGTGGAGTTCGGTCTGATCGCCATTCCCATCCTACCGCCTTTTCTCTGTGGAGTTGAATCTGATCACCAGCTATTATTCTATCTCTCTTTTACCCGTGGAGTTCGGTCTCATCACCAGCTTTTATTCTATCTCTCTTTTACCTGTGGAGGTCGGTCTGATCGCCACTCCCATCCTACCGCCTTTTCCCTGTGGAGTTGAGTCTGATCACCAGCTTTTATTCTATCTCTCTTTTTCCTGTGGAGTTGAGTCTGATCACCAGCTTTTATTCTATCTCTCTTTTACCTGTGGAAATCGGTCTGATCACCAGCTTTTATTCTATCTCTCTTTTACCTGTGGAGTTCGGTCTGATCACCAGCTTTTATTCTATCTCTCTTTTACCTGTGGAGTTCGGTCTGATCGCCACTCCCATCCTACCGCCTTTTCCCTGTGGAGTTGAGTCTCATCACCAGCTTTTATTCTATCTCTCTTTTACCTGTGGAGTTCGGTCTGATCACCAGCTTTTATTCTATCTCTCTTTTACCTGTGGAGTTCGGTCTGATCGCCACTCCCATCCTACCGCCTTTTCCCTGTGGAGTTGAGTCTGATCACCAGCTTTTATTCAATCTCTCTTTTACCTGTGGAGTTCGGTCTGATCACCAGCTTTTATTCTATCTCTCTTTTACCTGTGGAGTTCGGTCTGATCGCCAGTTTTTATTCTATCTCTCTTTTACCTGTGGAGTTCGGTCTGATCGCCAGCTTATATTCTATATCTCTTTTACCTGTGGAGTTCGGTCTGATCGCCAGCTTTTATTCTATATCTCTTTTACCTGTGGAGTTCGGTCTGATCGCAAGCTTTTATTCTATATCACTTTTACCTGTGGAGTTCGGTCTGATCGCCACTCCCATCCTACCGCCTTTTCCCTGTGGAGTTGAGTCTGATCACCAGCTTTTATTCTATCTCTCTTAGACCTGTGGAGTTCGGTCTGATCGCCACTCCCATCCTACCGCCTTTTCCCTGTGGAGTTCGGTCTGATCACCAGCTTTTATTCTATCTCTCTTTTACCTGTGGAGTTCGGTCTGATCGCCACTCCCATCCTACCGCCTTTTCCCTGTGGAGTTGAGTCTGATCACCAGCTTTTATTCTATCTCTATTTTACCTGTGGAGTTAGGTCTGATCGCCACTCGCATCCTACCGCCTTTTCCCTGTGGAGTTGAGTCTGATCACCAGCTTTTATTCTATCTCTCTTTTACCTGTGGAGTTCGGTCTAATCACCAGCTTTTATTCTATCTCTCTTTTACCTGTGGAGTTCGGTCTGATCGCCACTCCATCCTACCGCCTTTTCCCTGTGGAGTTGAGTCTGATCATCAGCTTTTATTCTATCTCTCTTTTACCTGTGGAGTTCGGTCTGATCACCAGCTTTTATTCTATCTCTCTTTTACCTGTGGAGTATGGTCTGATCGCCACTCCCATCCTACCGCCTTTTCCCTGTGGAGTTGAGTCTGATCACCAGCTTTTATTCTATCTCTATTTTACCTGTGGAGTTAGGTCTGATCGCCACTCGCATCCTACCGCCTTTTCCCTGTGGAGTTGAGTCTGATCACCAGCTTTTATTCTATCTCTCTTTTACCTGTGGAGTTCGGTCTGATCGCCACTCCCATCCTACCGCCTTTTCCCTGTGGAGTTGAGTCTGATCACCAGCTTTTATTCTATCTCTCTTTTACCTGTGGAGTTCGGTCTGATCGCCACTCCCATCCTACCGCCTTTTCCCTGTGGAGTTGAGTCTGATCACCAGCTTTTATTCTATCTCTCTTTTACCTGTGGAGTTTGGTCTGATCGCCAGCTTTTATTCTATCTCTCTTTTACCTGTGGAGTTCGGTCTGATCACCAGCTTTTATTCTATCTCTCTTTTACCTGTGGAGTTCGGTCTGATCGCCAGCTTTTATTCTATATCTCTTTTACCTGTGGAGTTCGGTCTGATCGCCAGCTTTTATTCTATATCTCTTTTACCTGTGGAGTTCGGTCTGATCGCCAGCTTTTATTCTATATCTCTTTTACCTGTGGAGTTCGGTCTGATCGCCACTCCCATCCTACCGCCTTTTCCCTGTGGAGTTCAGTCTGATCGCCAGCTTTTATTCTATCTCACTTTTCCCTGTGGAGTTCGGTCTGATCACCAGCTTTTATTCTATATCTCTTTTACCTGTGGAGTTCGGTCTGATCGCCAGCTTTTATTCTATCTCTCTTTTACCTGTGGAGTTCGGTCTGATCGCCAGCTTATATTCTATATCTCTTTTACCTGTGGAGTTCGGTCTGATCGCCAGCTTTTATTCTATATCTCTTTTACCTGTGGAGTTCGGTCTGATCGCAAGCTTTTATTCTATATCACTTTTACCTGTGGAGTTCGGTCTGATCGCCAGCATTTATTCTATATCTCTTTTACCTGTGGAGTTCGGTCTGATCGCCACTCCCATCCTACCGCCTTTTCCCTGTGGAGTTGAGTCTGATCACCAGCTTTTATTCTATCTCTCTTAGACCTGTGGAGTTCGGTCTGATCGCCACTCCCATCCTACCGCCTTTTCCCTGTGGAGTTCAGTCTGATCACCAGCTTTTATTACATCTCTAATTTACCTGTGGAGTTCGGTCTGATCGCCAGCTTTTATTCTATCTCTCTTTTACCTGTGGAGTTCGGTCTGATCGCCAGCTTTTATTCTATCCCTCTTTTACCTGTGGAGTTCAGTCTGATCGCCAGCTTTTATTCTATCTCTCTTTTACCTGTGGAGTTCGGTCTGATCGCCAGCTTTTATTCTATCTCTCTTTTACCTGTGGAGTTCGGTCTGATCGCCACTCCCATCCTACCGCCTTTTCCCTGTGGAGTTGAGTCTGATCGCCAGCTTTTATTCTATCTCTCTTTTACCTGTGGAGTTCGGTCTGATCGCCAGCTTTTATTCTATCTCTCTTTTACCTGTCGAGTTCGGTCTGATCGCCAGCTTTTATTCTATCTCTCTTTTACCTGTGGAGTTCGGTCTGATCGCCACTCCCATCCTACCGCCTTTTCCCTGTGGAGTTGAGTCTGATCGCCAGCTTTTATTCTATCTCTCTTTTACCTGTGGAGTTCGGTCTGATCGCCAGCTTTTATTCTATCTCTCTTTTACCTGTGGAGTTCGGTCTGATCGCCAGCTTTTATTCTCTCTCTCTTTTACCTGTGGAGTTCGGTCTGATCGCCAGCTTTATTTCTATCTCTCTTTTACCTGTGGAGTTCGGTCTGATCGCCAGCTTTTATTCTATCTCTCTTTTACCTGTGGAGTTCGGTCTGATCGCCAGCTTTTATTCTATCTCTCTTTTACCTGTGGAGTTCGGTCTGATCGCCAGCTTTTATTCAATCTCTCTTTTACCTTTGGAGTTCGGTCTGATCGCCAGCTTTTATTCTATCTCTCTTTTACCTGTGGAGTTCGGTCTGATCGCCAGCTTTTATTCTATCTCTCTTTTACCTGTGGAGTTCGGTCTGATCGCCATTCCCGTCCTACCGCCTTTTCCCAGTGGAGTTGAGTCTGATCACCAGCTTTTATTCTATCTCTCTTTTACCTGTGGAGTTCGGTCTGATCACCAGCTTTTATTCTATCTCTCTTTTACCTGTGGAGTTCGGTCTGATCGCCAGCTTTTATTCTATCTCTCTTTTACCTGTGGAGTTCGGTCTGATCGCCAGCTTTTATTCTATCTCTCTTTTACCTGTGGAGTTCGGTCTGATCGCCATTCCCATCCTACCGCCTTTTCTCTGTGGAGTTGAATCTGATCACCAGCTATTATTCTATCTCTCTTTTTTTCCCGTGGAGTTCGGTCTCATCACCAGCTTTTATTCTATCTCTCTTTTACCTGTGGAGGTCGGTCTGATCGCCACTCCCATCCTACCGCCTTTTCCCTGTGGAGTTGAGTCTGATCACCAGCTTTTATTCTATCTCTCTTTTTCCTGTGGAGTTGAGTCTGATCACCAGCTTTTATTCTATCTCTCTTTTACCCGTGGAAATCGGTCTGATCACCAGCTTTTATTCTATCTCTCTTTTACCTGTGGAGTTCGGTCTGATCGCCACTCCCATCCTACCGCCTTTTCCCTGTGGAGTTGAGTCTGATCACCAGCTTTTATTCTATCTCTCTTTTACCTGTGGAGTTCGGTCTGATCACCAGCTTTTATTCTATCTCTCTTTTACCTGTGGAGTTCGGTCTGATCGCCACTCCCATCCTACCGCCTTTTCCCTGTGGAGTTGAGTCTCATCACCAGCTTTTATTCTATCTCTCTTTTACCTGTGGAGTTCGGTCTGATCACCAGCTTTTATTCTATCTCTCTTTTACCTGTGGAGTTCGGTCTGATCGCCACTCCCATCCTACCGCCTTTTCCCTGTGGAGTTGAGTCTGATCACCAGCTTTTATTCAATCTCTCTTTTACCTGTGGAGTTCGGTCTGATCACCAGCTTTTATTCTATCTCTCTTTTACCTGTGGAGTTCGGTCTGATCGCCACTCCCATCCTACCGCCTATTCCCTGTGGAGTTGAGTCTGATCACCAGCTTTTATTCTATCTCTCTTTTACCTGTGAAGTTCGGTCTGATCACCAGCTTTTATTCTATCTCTCTTTTACCTGTGGAGTTCGGTCTGATCACCAGCTTTTATTCTATCTCTCTTTTACCTGTGGAGTTTTGTCTGATAACCAGCTTTTATTCTATCTCTCTTTTACCTGTGGAGTTCGGTCTGATCGCCACTCCCATCCTACCGCCTTTTCCCAGTGGAGTTGAGTCTGATCACCAGCTTTTATTCTATCTCTCTTTTACCTGTGGAGTTCGGTCTGATCGCCACTCCCATCCTACCGCCTTTTCCCTGTGGAGTTGAGTCTGATCACCAGCTTTTATTCTATCTCTCTTTTACCTGTGGAGTTCGGTCTGATCACCAGCTTTTATTCTATCTCTCTTTTACCTGTGGAGTTCGGTCTGATCGCCACTCCATCCTACCGCCTTTTCCCTGTGGAGTTGAGTCTGATCATCAGCTTTTATTCTATCTCTCTTTTACCTGTGGAGTTCGGTCTGATCACCAGCTTTTATTCTATCTCTCTTTTACCTGTGGAGTTCGGTCTGATCGCCACTCCCATCCTACCGCCTTTTCCCTGTGGAGTTGAGTCTGATCACCAGCTTTTATTCTATCTCTATTTTACCTGTGGAGTTAGGTCTGATCGC
This sequence comes from Rhaphigaster nebulosa, assembly GCA_948150685.1. Taxonomy (NCBI): domain Eukaryota; kingdom Metazoa; phylum Arthropoda; class Insecta; order Hemiptera; family Pentatomidae; genus Rhaphigaster; species Rhaphigaster nebulosa. Next base: position 98,971,063 of record OX411306.1, on the reverse strand, counting down.
CACTCGCATCCTACCGCCTTTTCCCTGTGGAGTTAGTCTGATCACCAGCTTTTATTCTATCTCTCTTTTACCTGTGGAGTTCGGTCTAATCACCAGCTTTTATTCTATCTCTCTTTTACCTGTGGAGTTCGGTCTGATCGCCACTCCATCCTACCGCCTTTTCCCTGTGGAGTTGAGTCTGATCATCAGCTTTTATTCTATCTCTCTTTTACCTGTGGAGTTCGGTCTGATCACCAGCTTTTATTCTATCTCTCTTTTACCTGTGGAGTATGGTCTGATCGCCACTCCCATCCTACCGCCTTTTCCCTGTGGAGTTGAGTCTGATCACCAGCTTTTATTCTATCTCTATTTTACCTGTGGAGTTAGGTCTGATCGCCACTCGCATCCTACCGCCTTTTCCCTGTGGAGTTGAGTCTGATCACCAGCTTTTATTCTATCTCTCTTTTACCTGTGGAGTTCGGTCTGATCGCCACTCCCATCCTACCGCCTTTTCCCTGTGGAGTTGAGTCTGATCACCAGCTTTTATTCTATCTCTCTTTTACCTGTGGTGTTCGGTCTGATCGCCACTCCCATCCTACCGCCTTTTCCCTGTGGAGTTGAGTCTGATCACCAGCTTTTATTCTATCTCTCTTTTACCTGTGGAGTTCGGTCTGATCGCCAGCTTTTATTCTATCTCTCTTTTACCTGTGGAGTTCGGTCTGATCACCAGCTTTTATTCTATCTCTCTTTTACCTGTGGAGTTCGGTCTGATCGCCAGCTTTTATTCTATATCTCTTTTACCTGTGGAGTTCGGTCTGATCGCCAGCTTTTATTCTATATCTCTTTTACCTGTGGAGTTCGGTCTGATCGCCACTCCCATCCTACCGCCTTTTCCCTGTGGAGTTCAGTCTGATCGCCAGCTTTCATTCTATCTCACTTTTCCCTGTGGAGTTCGGTCTGATCACCAGCTTTTATTCTATATCTCTTTTACCTGTGGAGTTCGGTCTGATCGCCAGCTTTTATTCTATCTCTCTTTTACCTGTGGAGTTCGGTCTGATCGCCAGCTTATATTCTATATCTCTTTTACCTGTGGAGTTCGGTCTGATCGCCAGCTTTTATTCTATATCTCTTTTACCTGTGGAGTGCGGTCTGATCGCAAGCTTTTATTCTATATCACTTTTACCTGTGGAGTTCGGTCTGATCGCCAGCATTTATTCTATATCTCTTTTACCTGTGGAGTTCGGTCTGATCGCCACTCCCATCCTACCGCCTTTTCCCTGTGGAGTTCAGTCTGATCACCAGCTTTTATTCTATCTCTCTTAGACCTGTGGAGTTCGGTCTGATCGCCACTCCCATCCTACCGCCTTTTCCCTGTGGAGTTCAGTCTGATCACCAGCTTTTATTACATCTCTAATTTACCTGTGGAGTTCGGTCTGATCGCCAGCTTTTATTCTATCTCTCTTTTACCTGTGGAGTTCGGTCTGATCGCCAGCTTTTATTCTATCCCTCTTTTACCTGTGGAGTTCAGTCTGATCGCCAGCTTTTATTCTATCTCTCTTTTACCTGTGGAGTTCGGTCTGATCGCCAGCTTTTATTCTATCTCTCTCTTACATGTGGAGTTCGGTCTGATCGCCAGCTTTTATTCTATCTCTCTTTTACCTGTGGAGTTCGGTCTGATCGCCAGCTTTTATTCTATCTCTCTTTTACCTGTGGAGTTCGGTCTGATCGCCAGCTTTTATTCTATCTCTCTTTTACCTGTGGAGTTCGGACTGATCGCCACTCCCATACTACCGCCTTTTCCCAGTGGAGTTGAGTCTGATCACCAGCTTTTATTCTAGCTCTCTTTTACCTGTGGAGTTCGGTCTGATCACCAGCTTTTATTCTATCTCTCTTTTACCTGTGGAGTTCGGTCTGATCGCCACTCCCATCCTACCGCCTTTTCCCTGTGGAGTTGAGTCTGATCGCCAGCTTTTATTCTATCTCTCTTTTACCTGTGGAGTTCGGTCTGATCGCCAGCTTTTATTCTATCTCTCTTTTACCTGTGGAGTTCGGTCTGATCGCCAGCTTTTATTCTATCTCTCTTTTACTTGTGGAGTTCGGTCTGATCGCCACTCCCATCCTACCGCCTTTTCCCTGTGGAGTTGAGTCTGATCGCCAGCTTTTATTCTATCTCTCTTTTACCTGTGGAGTTCGGTCTGATCGCCAGCTTTTATTCTATCTCTCTTTTACCTGTGGAGTTCGGTCTGATCGCCAGCTTTTATTCTCTCTCTCTTTTACCTGTGGAGTTCGGTCTGATCGCCAGCTTTATTTCTATCTCTCTTTTACCTGTGGAGTTCGGTCTGATCGCCAGCTTTTATTCTATCTCTCTTTTACCTGTGGAGTTCGGTCTGATCGCCAGCTTTTATTCTATCTCTCTTTTACCTGTGGAGTTCGGTCTGATCGCCAGCTTTTATTCAATCTCTCTTTTACCTTTGGAGTTCGGTCTGATCGCCAGCTTTTATTCTATCTCTCTTTTACCTGTGGAGTTCGGTCTGATCGCCAGCTTTTATTCTATCTCTCTTTTACCTGTGGAGTTCGGTCTGATCGCCAGCTTTTATTCTATCTCTCTTTTACCTGTGGAGTTCGGTCTGATCGCCAGCTTTTATTCTATCTCTCTTTTACCTGTGGAGTTCGGACTGATCGCCACTCCCATACTACCGCCTTTTCCCAGTGGAGTTGAGTCTGATCACCAGCTTTTATTCTAGCTCTCTTTTACCTGTGGAGTTCGGTCTGATCACCAGCTTTTATTCTATCTCTCTTTTACCTGTGGAGTTCGGTCTGATCACCAGCTTTTATTCTATCTCTCTTTTACCTGTGGAGTTCGGTCTGATCGCCACTCCATCCTACCGCCTTTTCCCTGTGGAGTTGAGTCTGATCATCAGCTTTTATTCTATCTCTCTTTTACCTGTGGAGTTCGGTCTGATCACCAGCTTTTATTCTATCTCTCTTTTACCTGTGGAGTTCGGTCTGATCGCCACTCCCATCCTACCGCCTTTTCCCTGTTTAGTTGAGTCTGATCACCAGCTTTTATTCTATCTCTCTTTTACCTGTGGAGTTCGGTCTGATCGCCACTCCCATCCTACCGCCTTTTCCCTGTGGAGTTGAGTCTGATCACCAGCTTTTATTCTATCTCTATTAGACCTGTGGAGTTCGGTCTGATCGCCACTCCCATCCTACCGCCTTTTCCCTGTGGAGTTCGGTCTGATCTTCAGCTTTTATTCTATATCTCTTTTACCTGTGGAGTTCGGTCTGATCGCCAGCTTTTATTCTATCTCTCTTTTACCTGTGGAGTTCGGTCTGATCGCCAGCTTATATTCTATCTCTCTTTTACCTGTGGAGTTCGGTCTGATCGCCAGCTTTTATTCTATCTCTCTTTTACCTGTGGAGTTCGGTCTGATCGCCAGCTTTTATTCTATATCTCTTTTACCTGTGGAGTTCGGTCTGATCGCCAGCTTTTATTCTATCTCTCTTTTACCTGTGGAGTTCGGTCTGATCGCCAGCTTATATTCTATCTCTCTTTTACCTGTGGAGTTCGGTCTGATCGCCAGCTTTTATTCTATCTCTCTTTTACCTGTGGAGTTCGGTCTGATCGCCAGCTTTTATTCTATATCTCTTTTACCTGTGGAGTTCGGTCTGATCGCAAGCTTTTATTCTATATCACTTTTACCTGTGGAGTTCGGTCTGATCGCCAGCTTTTATTCTATATCTCTTTTACCTGTGGAGTTCGGTCTGATCGCCAGCTTTTATTCTATCTCTCTTTTACCTGTGGAGTTCGGTCTGATCGCCACTCCCATCCTACCGCCTTTTCCCTGTGGAGTTGAGTCTGATCACCAGCTTTAATTCTATCTCTCTTAGACCTGTTGAGTTCGGTCTGATCGCCACTCCCATCCTACCGCCTTTTCCCTGTGGAGTTCAGTCTGATCACCAGCTTTTATTACATCTCTAATTTACCTGTGGAGTTCGGTCTGATCGCCAGCTTTTATTCTATCTCTCTTTTACCTGTGGAGTTCGGTCTGATCGCCAGCTTTTATTCTATCCCTCTTTTACCTGTGGAGTTGAGTCTGATCGCCAGCTTTTATTCTATCTCTCTTTTACCTGTGGAGTTCGGTCTGATCGCCAGCTTTTATTCTATCTCTCTTTTACCTGTGGAGTTCGGTCTGATCGCCACTCCCATCCTACCGCCTTTTCCCTGTGGAGTTGAGTCTGATCGCCAGCTTTTATTCTATCTCTCTTTTACCTGTGGAGTTCGGTCTGATCGCCAGCTTTTATTCTATCTCTCTTTTGCCTGTGGAGTTCGGTCTGATCGCCAGCTTTTATTCTATCTCTCTTTTACCTGTGGAGTTCGGTCTGATCGCCACTCCCATCCTACCGCCTTTTCCCTGTGGAGTTGAGTCTGATCGCCAGCTTTTATTCTATCTCTCTTTTACCTGTGGAGTTCGGTCTGATCGCCAGCTTTTATTCTATCTCTCTTTTACCTGTGGAGTTCGGTCTGATCGCCAGCTTTTATTCTCTCTCTCTTTTACCTGTGGAGTTCGGTCTGATCGCCAGCTTTATTTCTATCTCTCTTTTACCTGTGGAGTTCGGTCTGATCGCCAGCTTTTATTCTATCTCTCTTTTACCTGTGGAGTTCGGTCTGATCGCCAGCTTTTATTCTATCTCTCTTTTACCTGTGGAGTTCGGTCTGATCGCCAGCTTTAATTCAATCTCTCTTTTACCTGTGGAGTTCGGTCTGATCGCCAGCTTTTATTCTATCTCTCTTTTATCTGTGGAGTTCGGTCTGATCGCCAGCTTTTATTCTATCTCTCTTTTACCTGTGGAGTTCGGTCTGATCGCCAGCTTTTATTCTATCTCTCTTTTACCTGTGGAGTTCGGTCTGATCGCCAGCTTTTATTCTATTTCTCTTATACCTGTGGAGTTCGGTCTGATCGCCAGCTTTTATTCTATCTCTCTTTTACCTATGGAGTTCGGTCTGATCGCCACTCCCATCCTACCGCCTTTTCCCAGTGGAGTTGAGTCTGATCACCAGCTTTTATTCTATCTCTCTTTTACCTGTGGAGTTCGGTCTGATCGCCACTCCCATCCTACCGCCTTTTCCCTGTGGAGTTGAGTCTGATCACCAGCTTTTATTCTATCTCTCTTTTACCTGTGGAGTTCGGTCTGATCGCCACTCCATCCTACCGCCTTTTCCCTGTGGAGTTCGGTCTGATCGCCAGCTTTTATTCTATCTCACTTTTACCTGTGGAGTTCGGTCTGATCGCCAGCTTTTATTCTATCTCACTTTTACCTGTGGAGTTCGGTCTGATCGCCACTCCATCCTACCGCCTTTTCCCTGTGGAGTTCGGTCTGATCGCCAGCTTTTATTCTATCTCACTTTTACCTGTGGAGTTCGGTCTGATCGCCAGCTTTTATTCTATCTCTCTTATACCTGTGGAGTTCGGTCTGATCGCCAGCTTTTATTCTATCTCTCTTTTACCTGTGGAGTTCGGTCTGATCGCCACTCCCATCCTACCGCCTTTTCCCAGTGGAGTTGAGTCTGATCACCAGCTTTTATTCTATCTCTCTTTTACCTGTGGAGTTCGGTCTGATCGCCACTCCCATCCTACCGCCTTTTCCCTGTGGAGTTGAGTCTGATCACCAGCTTTTATTCTATCTCTCTTTTACCTGTGGAGTTCGGTCTGATCACCAGCTTTTATTCTATCTCTCTTTTACCTGTGGAGTTCGGTCTGATCGCCGCTCCCATCCTACCGCCTTTTCCCTGTTTAGTTGAGTCTGATCACCAGCTTTTATTCTATCTCTATTTTACCTGTGGAGTTAGGTCTGATCGCCACTCCCATCCTACCGCCTTTTCCCTGTGGAGTTGAGTCTGATCACCAGCTTTTATTCTATCTCTCTTTTACCTGTGGAGTTCGGTCTGATCGCCACTCCCATCCTACCGCCTTTTCCCTGTGGAGTTGAGTCTGATCACCAGATTTATTCTATCTCTCTTTTACTTGTGGAGTTCGGTCTGATCGCCACTCCCATCCTACCGCCTTTTCCCTGTGGAGTTGAGTCTGATCACCAGCTTTTATTCTATCTCTCTTTTCCCTGTGGAGTTGAGTCTGATCATCAGCTTTTATTCTATCTCTCTTTTACCTGTGGAGTTCGGTCTGATCAGCAGCTTTTATTCTATCTCTCTTTTACCTGTGGAGTTCGGTCTGATCGCCAGCTTTTATTCTATATCTCTTTTACCTGTGGAGTTCGGTCTGATCGCCAGCTTTTATTCTATCTCTCTTTTACCTGTGGAGTTCGGTCTGATCGCCACTCCCATCCTACCGCCTTTTCCCTGTGGAGTTGAGTCTGATCGCCAGCTTTTATTCTATCTCTCTTTTACCTGTGGAGTTCGGTCTGATCGCCAGCTTTTATTCTATCTCTCTTTTACCTGTGGAGTTCAGTCTGATCGCCAGCTTTTATTCTATCTCTATTTTACCTGTGGAGTTCGGTCTGATCGCCACTCCATCCTACCGCCTTTTCCCTGTGGAGTTGAGTCTGATCATCAGCTTTTATTCTATCTCTCTTTTACCTGTGGAGTTCGGTCTGATCACCAGCTTTTATTCTATCTATCTTTTACCTGTGGAGTTCGGTCTGATCGCCAGCTTTTATTCTATATCTCTTTTACCTGTGGAGTTCGGTCTGATCGCCAGCTTTTATTCTATCTCTCTTTTACCTGTGGAGTTCGGTCTGATCGCCACTCCCATCCTACCGCCTTTTCCCTGTGGAGTTGAGTCTGATCGCCAGCTTTTATTCTATCTCTCTTTTACCTGTGGAGTTCGGTCTGATCGCCAGCTTTTATTCTATCTCTCTTTTATCTGTGGAGTTCGGTCTGATCGCCAGCTATTATTCTATCTCTCTTTTACCTGTGGAGTTCGGTCTGATCGCCAGCTTTTATTCTATCTCTCTTTTACCTGTGGAGTTCGGTCTGATCGCCAGCTTTTATTCTATCTCTCTTATACCTGTGGAGTTCGGTCTGATCGCCAGCTTTTATTCTATCTCTCTTTTACCTATGGAGTTCGGTCTGATCGCCACTCCCATCCTACCGCCTTTTCCCAGTGGAGTCTAGTCTGATCACCAGCTTTTATTCTATCTCTCTTTTACCTGTGGAGTTCGGTCTGATCGCCACTCCCATCCTACAGCCTTTTCCCTGTGGAGTTGAGTCTGATCACCAGCTTTTATTCTATCTCTCTTTTACCTGTGGAGTTCGGTCTGATCACCAGCTTTTATTCTATCTCTCTTTTACCTGTGGAGTTCGGTCTGATCACCAGCTTTTATTCTATCTCTCTTTTACCTGTGGAGTTCGGTCTGATCGCCACTCCATCCTACCGCCTTTTCCCTGTGGAGTTGAGTCTGATCATCAGCTTTTATTCTATCTCTCTTTTACCTGTGGAGTTCGGTCTGATCACCAGCTTTTATTCTATCTCTCTTTTACCTGTGGAGTTCGGTCTGATCGCCACTCCCATCCTACCGCCTTTTCCCTGTTTAGTTGAGTCTGATCACCAGCTTTTATTCTATCTCTATTTTACCTGTGGAGTTAGGTCTGATCGCCACTCCCATCCTACCACCTTTTCCCTGTGGAGTTGAGTCTGATCACCAGCTTTTATTCTATCTCTCTTTTACCTGTGGAGTTCGGTCTGATCGCCACTCCCATCCTACCGCCTTTTCCCTGTGGAGTTGAGTCTGATCACCAGCTTTTATTCTATCTCTCTTTTACCTGTGGAGTTCGGTCTGATCGCCACTCCCATCCTACCGCCTTTTCCCTGTGGAGTTGAGTCTGATCACCAGCTTTTATTCTATCTCTCTTTTCCCTGTGGAGTTGAGTCTGATCATCAGCTTTTATTCTATCTCTCTTTAACCTGTGGAGTTCGGTCTGATCAGCAGCTTTTATTCTATCTCTCTTTTACCTGTGGAGTTCGGTCTGATCGCCAGCTTTTATTCTATATCTCTTTTACCTGTGGAGTTCGGTCTGATCGCCAGCTTTTATTCTATCTCTCTTTTACCTGTGGAGTTCGGTCTGATCGCCAGCTTTTATTCTATCTCTCTTTTACCTGTGGAGTTCAGTCTGATCGCCAGCTTTTATTCTCTCTCTCTTTTACCTGTGGAGTTCGGTCTGATCGCCAGCTTTATTTCTATCTCTCTTTTACCTGTGGAGTTCGGTCTGATCGCCAGCTTTTATTCTATCTCTCTTTTACCTGTGGAGTTCGGTCTGATCGCCAGCTTTTATCCTATCTCTCTTTTACCTGTGGAATTCGGTCTGATCGCCAGCTTTTATTCTATCTCTCTTATACCTGTGGAGTTCGGTCTGATCGCCAGCTTTTATTCTATCTCTCTTTTACCTGTGGAGTTCGGTCTGATCGCCACTCCCATCCTACCGCCTTTTCCCAGTGGAGTTGAGTCTGATCACCAGCTTTTATTCTATCTCTCTTTTACCTGTGGAGTTCGGTCTGATCGCCACTCCCATCCTACCGCATTTCCCTGTGGAGTTGAGTCTGATCACCAGCTTTTATTCTATCTCTCTTTTACCTGTGGAGTTAAGTCTGATCACCAGCTTTTATTCTATCTCTCTTTTACCTGTGGAGTTCGGTCTGATCACCAGCTTTTATTCTATCTCTCTTTTACCTGTGGAGTTCGGTCTGATCGCCAGCTTTTATTCTATCTCTCTTTTACCTGTGGAGTTCGGTCTGATCGCCAGCTTTTATTCTATCTCTCTTATACCTGTGGAGTTCGGTCTGATCGCCAGCTTTTATTCTATCTCTCTTTTACCTGTGGAGTTCGGTCTGTTCGCCACTCCCATCCTACCGCCTTTTCCCTGTGGAGTTGAGTCTGATCACCAGCTTTTATTCTATCTCTCTTTTACCTGTGGAGTTCGGTCTGATCACCAGCTTTTATTCTATCTCTCTTTTACCTGTGGAGTTCGGTCTGATCACCAGCTTTTATTCTATCTCTCTTTTACCTGTGGAGTTCGGTCTGATCGCCACTCCATCCTACCGCCTTTTCCCTGTGGAGTTGAGTCTGATCATCAGCTTTTATTCTATCTCTCTTTTACCTGTGGAGTTCGGTCTGATCACCAGCTTTTATTCTATCTCTCTTTTACCTGTGGAGTTCGGTCTGATCGCCACTCCCATCCTACCGCCTTTTCCCTGTGGAGTTGAGTCTGATCACCAGCTTTTATTCTATCTCTCTTTTCCCTGTGGAGTTGAGTCTGATCATCAGCTTTTATTCTATCTCTCTTTAACCTGTGGAGTTCGGTCTGATCAGCAGCTTTTATTCTATCTCTCTTTTACCTGTGGAGTTCGGTCTGATCGCCAGCTTTTATTCTATATCTCTTTTACCTGTGGAGTTCGGTCTGATCGCCAGCTTTTATTCTATCTCTCTTTTACCTGTGGAGTTCGGTCTGATCGCCACTCCCATCCTACCGCCTTTTCCCTGTGGAGTTGAGTCTGATCGCCAGCTTTTATTCTATCTCTCTTTTACCTGTGGAGTTCGGTCTGATCGCCAGCTTTTATTCTATCTCTCTTTTACCTGTGGAGTTCAGTCTGATCGCCAGCTTTTATTCTCTCTCTCTTTTACCTGTGGAGTTCGGTCTGATCGCCAGCTTTATTTCTATCTCTCTTTTACCTGTGGAGTTCGGTCTGATCTCCAGCTTTTATTCTATCTCTCTTTTACCTGTGGAGTTCGGTCTGATCGCCAGCTTTTATTCTATCTCTCTTTTACCTGTGGAGTTCGGTCTGATCGCCAGCTTTTATTCAATCTCTCTTTTACCTGTGGAGTTCGGTCTGATCGCCAGCTTTTATTCTATCTCTCTTTTACCTGTGGAGTTCGGTCTGATCGCCAGCTTTTATTCTATCTCTCTTTTACCTGTGGAGTTCGGTCTGATCGCCAGCTTTTATCCTATCTCTCTTTTACCTGTGGAATTCGGTCTGATCGCCAGCTTTTATTCTATCTCTCTTATACCTGTGGAGTTCGGTCTGATCGCCAGCTTTTATTCTATCTCTCTTTTACCTGTGGAGTTCGGTCTGATCGCCACTCCCATCCTACCGCCTTTTCCCAGTGGAGTTGAGTCTGATCACCAGCTTTTATTCTATCTCTCTTTTACCTGTGGAGTTCGGTCTGATCGCCACTCCCATCCTACCGCATTTCCCTGTGGAGTTGAGTCTGATCACCAGCTTTTATTCTATCTCTCTTTTACCTGTGGAGTTAAGTCTGATCACCAGCTTTTATTCTATCTCTCTTTTACCTGTGGAGTTCGGTCTGATCACCAGCTTTTATTCTATCTCTCTTTTACCTGTGGAGTTCGGTCTGATCGCCAGCTTTTATTCTATCTCTCTTTTACCTGTGGAGTTCGGTCTGATCGCCAGCTTTTATTCTATCTCTCTTATACCTGTGGAGTTCGGTCTGATCGCCAGCTTTTATTCTATCTCTCTTTTACATGTGGAGTTCGGTCTGTTCGCCACTCCCATCCTACCGCCTTTTCCCTGTGGAGTTGAGTCTGATCACCAGCTTTTATTCTATCTCTCTTTTACCTGTGGAGTTCGGTCTGATCACCAGCTTTTATTCTATCTCTCTTTTACCTGTGGAGTTCGGTCTGATCACCAGCTTTTATTCTATCTCTCTTTTACCTGTGGAGTTCGGTCTGATCGCCACTCCATCCTACCGCCTTTTCCCTGTGGAGTTGAGTCTGATCATCAGCTTTTATTCTATCTCTCTTTTACCTGTGGAGTTCGGTCTGATCACCAGCTTTTATTCTATCTCTCTTTTACCTGTGGAGTTCGGTCTGATCGCCACTCCCATCCTACCGCCTTTTCCCTGTTTAGTTGAGTCTGATCACCAGCTTTTATTCTATCTCTATTTTACCTGTGGAGTTAGGTCTGATCGCCACTCCCATCCTACCGCCTTTTCCCTGTGGAGTTGAGTCTGATCACCAGCTTTTATTCTATCTCTCTTTTACCTGTGGAGTTCGATCTGATCGCCACTCCCATCCTACCGCCTTTTCCCTGTGGAGTTGAGTCTGATCACCAGATTTATTCTATCTCTCTTTTACCTGTGGAGTTCGGTCTGATCGCCACTCCCATCCTACCGCCTTTTCCCTGTGGAGTTGAGTCTGATCACCAGCTTTTATTCTATCTCTCTTTTACCTGTGGAGTTCGGTCTGATCGCCAGCTTTTATTCTATCTCTCTTTTACCTGTGGAGTTCGGTCTGATCGCCAGCTTTTATTCTCTCTCTCTTTTACCTGTGGAGTTCGGTCTGATCGCCAGCTTTATTTCTATCTCTCTTTTACCTGTGGAGTTCGGTCTGATCTCCAGCTTTTATTCTATCTCTCTTTTACCTGTGGAGTTCGGTCTGATCGCCAGCTTTTATTCTATCTCTCTTTTACCTGTGGAGTTCGGTCTGATCGCCAGCTTTTATTCAATCTCTCTTTTACCTGTGGAGTTCGGTCTGATCGCCAGCTTTTATTCTATCTCTCTTTTACCTGTGGAGTTCGGTCTGATCGCCAGCTTTTATTCTATCTCTCTTTTACCTGTGGAGTTCGGTCTGATCGCCAGCTTTTATTCTATCTCTCTTTTACCTGTGGAATTCGGTCTGATCGCCAGCATTTATTCTATCTCTCTTATACCTGTGGAGTTCGGTCTGATCGCCAGCTTTTATTCTATCTCTCTTTTACCTGTGGAGTTCGGTCTGATCGCCACTCCCATCCTACCGCCTTTTCCCTGTGGAGTTGAGTCTGATCGCCAGCTTTTATTCTATCTCTCTTTTACCTGTGGAGTTCGGTCTGATCGCCAGCTTTTATTCTATCTCTCTTTTACCTGTGGAGTTCAGTCTGATCGCCAGCTTTTATTCTATCTCTATTTTACCTGTGGAGTTCGGTCTGATCGCCACTCCATCCTACCGCCTTTTCCCTGTGGAGTTGAGTCTGATCATCAGCTTTTATTCTATCTCTCTTTTACCTGTGGAGTTCGGTCTGATCACCAGCTTTTATTCTATCTATCTTTTACCTGTGGAGTTCGGTCTGATCGCCAGCTTTTATTCTATATCTCTTTTACCTGTGGAGTTCGGTCTGATCGCCAGCTTTTATTCTATCTCTCTTTTACCTGTGGAGTTCGGTCTGATCGCCAGCTTTTATTCTATCTCACTTTTACCTGTGGAGTTCGGTCTGATCGCCAGCTTTTATTCTATCTCTCTTTTACCTGTGGAGTTCGGTCTGATCACCAGCTTTTATTCTATCTCTCTTTTACCTGTGGAGTTCGGTCTGATCACCAGCTTTTATTCTATCTCTCTTTTACCTGTGGAGTTCGGTCTGATCGCCACTCCATCCTACCGCCTTTTCCCTGTGGAGTTGAGTCTGATCATCAGCTTTTATTCTATCTCTCTTTTACCTGTGGAGTTCGGTCTGATCACCAGCTTTTATTCTATCTCTCTTTTACCTGTGGAGTTCGGTCTGATCGCCACTCCCATCCTACCGCCTTTTCCCTGTGGAGTTGAGTCTGATCACCAGCTTTTATTCTATCTCTCTTTTCCCTGTGGAGTTGAGTCTGATCATCAGCTTTTATTCTATCTCTCTTTAACCTGTGGAGTTCGGTCTGATCAGCAGCTTTTATTCTATCTCTCTTTTACCTGTGGAGTTCGGTCTGATCGCCAGCTTTTATTCTATATCTCTTTTACCTGTGGAGTTCGGTCTGATCGCCAGCTTTTATTCTATCTCTCTTTTACCTGTGGAGTTCGGTCTGATCGCCACTCCCATCCTACCGCCTTTTCCCTGTGGAGTTGAGTCTGATCGCCAGCTTTTATTCTATCTCTCTTTTACCTGTGGAGTTCGGTCTGATCGCCAGCTTTTATTCTATCTCTCTTTTACCTGTGGAGTTCAGTCTGATCGCCAGCTTTTATTCTCTCTCTCTTTTACCTGTGGAGTTCGGTCTGATCGCCAGCTTTATTTCTATCTCTCTTTTACCTGTGGAGTTCGGTCTGATCTCCAGCTTTTATTCTATCTCTCTTTTACCTGTGGAGTTCGGTCTGATCGCCAGCTTTTATTCTATCTCTCTTTTACCTGTGGAGTTCGGTCTGATCGCCAGCTTTTATTCAATCTCTCTTTTACCTGTGGAGTTCGGTCTGATCGCCAGCTTTTATTCTATCTCTCTTTTACCTGTGGAGTTCGGTCTGATCGCCAGCTTTTATTCTATCTCTCTTTTACCTGTGGAGTTCGGTCTGATCGCCAGCTTTTATCCTATCTCTCTTTTACCTGTGGAATTCGGTCTGATCGCCAGCTTTTATTCTATCTCTCTTATACCTGTGGAGTTCGGTCTGATCGCCAGCTTTTATTCTATCTCTCTTTTACCTGTGGAGTTCGGTCTGATCGCCACTCCCATCCTACCGCCTTTTCCCAGTGGAGTTGAGTCTGATCACCAGCTTTTATTCTATCTCTCTTTTACCTGTGGAGTTCGGTCTGATCGCCACTCCCATCCTACCGCATTTCCCTGTGGAGTTGAGTCTGATCACCAGCTTTTATTCTATCTCTCTTTTACCTGTGGAGTTAAGTCTGATCACCAGCTTTTATTCTATCTCTCTTTTACCTGTGGAGTTCGGTCTGATCACCAGCTTTTATTCTATCTCTCTTTTACCTGTGGAGTTCGGTCTGATCGCCAGCTTTTATTCTATCTCTCTTTTACCTGTGGAGTTCGGTCTGATCGCCAGCTTTTATTCTATCTCTCTTATACCTGTGGAGTTCGGTCTGATCGCCAGCTTTTATTCTATCTCTCTTTTACCTGTGGAGTTCGGTCTGTTCGCCACTCCCATCCTACCGCCTTTTCCCTGTGGAGTTGAGTCTGATCACCAGCTTTTATTCTATCTCTCTTTTACCTGTGGAGTTCGGTCTGATCACCAGCTTTTATTCTATCTCTCTTTTACCTGTGGAGTTCGGTCTGATCACCAGCTTTTATTCTATCTCTCTTTTACCTGTGGAGTTCGGTCTGATCGCCACTCCATCCTACCGCCTTTTCCCTGTGGAGTTGAGTCTGATCATCAGCTTTTATTCTATCTCTCTTTTACCTGTGGAGTTCGGTCTGATCACCAGCTTTTATTCTATCTCTCTTTTACCTGTGGAGTTCGGTCTGATCGCCACTCCCATCCTACCGCCTTTTCCCTGTTTAGTTGAGTCTGATCACCAGCTTTTATTCTATCTCTATTTTACCTGTGGAGTTAGGTCTGATCGCCACTCCCATCCTACCGCCTTTTCCCTGTGGAGTTGAGTCTGATCACCAGCTTTTATTCTATCTCTCTTTTACCTGTGGAGTTCGATCTGATCGCCACTCCCATCCTACCGCCTTTTCCCTGTGGAGTTGAGTCTGATCACCAGATTTATTCTATCTCTCTTTTACCTGTGGAGTTCGGTCTGATCGCCACTCCCATCCTACCGCCTTTTCCCTGTGGAGTTGAGTCTGATCACCAGCTTTTATTCTATCTCTCTTTTACCTGTGGAGTTCGGTCTGATCGCCAGCTTTTATTCTATCTCTCTTTTACCTGTGGAGTTCGGTCTGATCGCCAGCTTTTATTCTCTCTCTCTTTTACCTGTGGAGTTCGGTCTGATCGCCAGCTTTATTTCTATCTCTCTTTTACCTGTGGAGTTCGGTCTGATCTCCAGCTTTTATTCTATCTCTCTTTTACCTGTGGAGTTCGGTCTGATCGCCAGCTTTTATTCTATCTCTCTTTTACCTGTGGAGTTCGGTCTGATCGCCAGCTTTTATTCAATCTCTCTTTTACCTGTGGAGTTCGGTCTGATCGCCAGCTTTTATTCTATCTCTCTTTTACCTGTGGAGTTCGGTCTGATCGCCAGCTTTTATTCTATCTCTCTTTTACCTGTGGAGTTCGGTCTGATCGCCAGCTTTTATTCTATCTCTCTTTTACCTGTGGAATTCGGTCTGATCGCCAGCATTTATTCTATCTCTCTTATACCTGTGGAGTTCGGTCTGATCGCCAGCTTTTATTCTATCTCTCTTTTACCTGTGGAGTTCGGTCTGATCGCCACTCCCATCCTACCGCCTTTTCCCTGTGGAGTTGAGTCTGATCGCCAGCTTTTATTCTATCTCTCTTTTACCTGTGGAGTTCGGTCTGATCGCCAGCTTTTATTCTATCTCTCTTTTACCTGTGGAGTTCAGTCTGATCGCCAGCTTTTATTCTATCTCTATTTTACCTGTGGAGTTCGGTCTGATCGCCACTCCATCCTACCGCCTTTTCCCTGTGGAGTTGAGTCTGATCATCAGCTTTTATTCTATCTCTCTTTTACCTGTGGAGTTCGGTCTGATCACCAGCTTTTATTCTATCTATCTTTTACCTGTGGAGTTCGGTCTGATCGCCAGCTTTTATTCTATATCTCTTTTACCTGTGGAGTTCGGTCTGATCGCCAGCTTTTATTCTATCTCTCTTTTACCTGTGGAGTTCGGTCTGATCGCCAGCTTTTATTCTATCTCACTTTTACCTGTGGAGTTCGGTCTGATCGCCAGCTTTTATTCTATCTCTCTTATACCTGTGGAGTTCGGTCTGATCGCCAGCTTTTATTCTATCACTCTTTTACCTGTGGAGTTCGGTCTGATCGCCACTCCCATCCTACCGCCTTTTCCCAGTGGAGTTGAGTCTGATCACCAGCTTTTATTCTATCTCTCTTTTACCTGTGGAGTTCGGTCTGATCGCCACTCCCATCCTACCGCCTTTTCCCTGTGGAGTTGAGTCTGATCACCAGCTTTTATTCAATCTCTCTTTTACCTGTGGAGTTCGGTCTGATCACCAGCTTTTATTCTATCTCTCTTTTACCTGTGGAGTTCGGTCTGATCACCAGCTTTTATTCTATCTCTCTTTTACCTGTGGAGTTCGGTCTGATCGCCAATCCATCCTACCGCCTTTTCCCTGTGGAGTTGAGTCTGATCATCAGTTTTTATTCTATCTCTCTTTTACCTGTGGAGTTCGGTCTGATCACCAGCTTTTATTCTATCTCTCTTTTACCTGTGGAGTTCGGTCTGATCGCCGCTCCCATCCTTCCGCCTTTTCCCTGTTTAGTTGAGTCTGATCACCAGCTTTTATTCTATCTCTATTTTACCTGTGGAGTTAGGTCTGATCGCCACTCCCATCCTACCGCCTTTTCCCTGTGGAGTTGAGTCTGATCACCAGCTTTTATTCTATCTCTCTTTTACCTGTGGAGTTCGGTCTGATCGCCACTCCCATCCTACCGCCTTTTCCCTGTGGAGTTGAGTCTGATCACCAGATTTATTCTATCTCTCTTTTACTTGTGGAGTTCGGTCTGATCGCCACTCCCATCCTACCGCCTTTTCCCTGTGGAGTTGAGTCTGATCACCAGCTTTTATTCTATCTCTCTTTTCCCTGTGGAGTTGAGTCTGATCATCAGCTTTTATTCTATCTCTCTTTTACCTGTGGAGTTCGGTCTGATCAGCAGCTTTTATTCTATCTCTCTTTTACCTGTGGAGTTCGGTCTGATCGCCAGCTTTTATTCTATATCTCTTTTACCTGTGGAGTTCGGTCTGATCGCCAGCTTTTATTCTATCTCTCTTTTACCTGTGGAGTTCGGTCTGATCGCCACTCCCATCCTACCGCCTTTTCCCTGTGGAGTTGAGTCTGATCGCCAGCTTTTATTCTATCTCTCTTTTACCTGTGGAGTTCGGTCTGATCGCCAGCTTTTATTCTATCTCTCTTTTACCTGTGGAGTTCAGTCTGATCGCCAGCTTTTATTCTATCTCTATTTTACCTGTGGAGTTCGGTCTGATCGCCACTCCATCCTACCGCCTTTTCCCTGTGGAGTTGAGTCTGATCATCAGCTTTTATTCTATCTCTCTTTTACCTGTGGAGTTCGGTCTGATCACCAGCTTTTATTCTATCTATCTTTTACCTGTGGAGTTCGGTCTGATCGCCAGCTTTTATTCTATATCTCTTTTACCTGTGGAGTTCGGTCTGATCGCCAGCTTTTATTCTATCTCTCTTTTACCTGTGGAGTTCGGTCTGATCGCCACTCCCATCCTACCGCCTTTTCCCTGTGGAGTTGAGTCTGATCGCCTGCTTTTATTCTATCTCTCTTTTACCTGTGGAGTTCGGTCTGATCGCCAGCTTTTATTCTATCTCTCTTTTACCTGTGGAGTTCGGTCTGATCGCCAGCTTTAATTCAATCTCTCTTTTACCTGTGGAGTTCGGTCTGATCGCCAGCTTTTATTCTATCTCTCTTTTATCTGTGGAGTTCGGTCTGATCGCCAGCTATTATTCTATCTCTCTTTTACCTGTGGAGTTCGGTCTGATCGCCAGCTTTTATTCTATCTCTCTTTTACCTGTGGAGTTCGGTCTGATCGCCAGCTTTTATTCTATCTCTCTTATACCTGTGGAGTTCGGTCTGATCGCCAGCTTTTATTCTATCTCTCTTTTACCTATGGAGTTCGGTCTGATCGCCACTCCCATCCTACCGCCTTTTCCCAGTGGAGTCTAGTCTGATCACCAGCTTTTATTCTATCTCTCTTTTACCTGTGGAGTTCGGTCTGATCGCCACTCCCATCCTACCGCCTTTTCCCTGTGGAGTTGAGTCTGATCACCAGCTTTTATTCTATCTCTCTTTTACCTGTGGAGTTCGGTCTGATCACCAGCTTTTATTCTATCTCTCTTTTACCTGTGGAGTTCGGTCTGATCACCAGCTTTTATTCTATCTCTCTTTTACCTGTGGAGTTCGGTCTGATCGCCACTCCATCCTACCGCCTTTTCCCTGTGGAGTTGAGTCTGATCATCAGCTTTTATTCTATCTCTCTTTTACCTGTGGAGTTCGGTCTGATCACCAGCTTTAATTCTATCTCTCTTTTACCTGTGGAGTTCGGTCTGATCGCCACTCCCATCCTACCGCCTTTTCCCTGTTTAGTTGAGTCTGATCACCAGCTTTTATTCTATCTCTATTTTACCTGTGGAGTTAGGTCTGATCGCCACTCCCATCCTACCGCCTTTTCCCTGTGGAGTTGAGTCTGATCACCAGCTTTTATTCTATCTCTCTTTTACCTGTGGAGTTCGGTCTGATCGCCACTCCCATCCTACCGCCTTTTCCCTGTGGAGTTGAGTCTGATCACCAGCTTTTATTCTATCTCTCTTTTCCCTGTGGAGTTGAGTCTGATCATCAGCTTTTATTCTATCTCTCTTTTACCTGTGGAGTTCGGTCTGATCAGCAGCTTTTATTCTATCTCTCTTTTACCTGTGGAGTTCGGTCTGATCGCCAGCTTTTATTCTATATCTCTTTTACCTGTGGAGTTCGGTCTGATCGCCAGCTTTTATTCTATCTCTCTTTTACCTGTGGAGTTCGGTCTGATCGCCACTCCCATCCTACCGCCTTTTCCCTGTGGAGTTGAGTCTGATCGCCAGCTTTTATTCTATCTCTCTTTTACCTGTGGAGTTCGGTCTGATCGCCAGCTTTTATTCTATCTCTCTTTTACCTGTGGAGTTCAGTCTGATCGCCAGCTTTTATTCTCTCTCTCTTTTACCTGTGGAGTTCGGTCTGATCGCCAGCTTTATTTCTATCTCTCTTTTACCTGTGGAGTTCGGTCTGATCTCCAGCTTTTATTCTATCTCTCTTTTACCTGTGGAGTTCGGTCTGATCGCCAGCTTTTATTCTATCTCTCTTTTACCTGTGGAGTTCGGTCTGATCGCCAGCTTTTATTCAATCTCTCTTTTACCTGTGGAGTTCGGTCTGATCGCCAGCTTTTATTCTATCTCTCTTTTACCTGTGGAGTTCGGTCTGATCGCCAGCTTTTATTCTATCTCTCTTTTACCTGTGGAGTTCGGTCTGATCGCCAGCTTTTATCCTATCTCTCTTTTACCTGTGGAATTCGGTCTGATCGCCAGCTTTTATTCTATCTCTCTTATACCTGTGGAGTTCGGTCTGATCGCCAGCTTTTATTCTATCTCTCTTTTACCTGTGGAGTTCGGTCTGATCGCCACTCCCATCCTACCGCCTTTTCCCAGTGGAGTTGAGTCTGATCACCAGCTTTTATTCTATCTCTCTTTTACCTGTGGAGTTCGGTCTGATCGCCACTCCCATCCTACCGCCTTTTCCCTGTGGAGTTGAGTCTGATCACCAGCTTTTATTCTATCTCTCTTTTACCTGTGGAGTTAAGTCTGATCACCAGCTTTTATTCTATCTCTCTTTTACCTGTGGAGTTCGGTCTGATCACCAGCTTTTATTCTATCTCTCTTTTACCTGTGGAGTTCGGTCTGATCGCCAGCTTTTATTCTATCTCTCTTTTACCTGTGGAGTTCGGTCTGATCGCCAGCTTTTATTCTATCTCTCTTATACCTGTGGAGTTCGGTCTGATCGCCAGCTTTTATTCTATCTCTCTTTTACCTGTGGAGTTCGGTCTGTTCGCCACTCCCATCCTACCGCCTTTTCCCTGTGGAGTTGAGTCTGATCACCAGCTTTTATTCTATCTCTCTTTTACCTGTGGAGTTCGGTCTGATCACCAGCTTTTATTCTATCTCTCTTTTACCTGTGGAGTTCGGTCTGATCACCAGCTTTTATTCTATCTCTCTTTTACCTGTGGAGTTCGGTCTGATCGCCACTCCATCCTACCGCCTTTTCCCTGTGGAGTTGAGTCTGATCATCAGCTTTTATTCTATCTCTCTTTTACCTGTGGAGTTCGGTCTGATCACCAGCTTTTATTCTATCTCTCTTTTACCTGTGGAGTTCGGTCTGATCGCCACTCCCATCCTACCGCCTTTTCCCTGTTTAGTTGAGTCTGATCACCAGCTTTTATTCTATCTCTATTTTACCTGTGGAGTTAGGTCTGATCGCCACTCCCATCCTACCGCCTTTTCCCTGTGGAGTTGAGTCTGATCACCAGCTTTTATTCTATCTCTCTTTTACCTGTGGAGTTCGATCTGATCGCCACTCCCATCCTACCGCCTTTTCCCTGTGGAGTTGAGTCTGATCACCAGATTTATTCTATCTCTCTTTTACCTGTGGAGTTCGGTCTGATCGCCACTCCCATCCTACCGCCTTTTCCCTGTGGAGTTGAGTCTGATCACCAGCTTTTATTCTATCTCTCTTTTACCTGTGGAGTTCGGTCTGATCGCCAGCTTTTATTCTATCTCTCTTTTACCTGTGGAGTTCGGTCTGATCGCCAGCTTTTATTCTCTCTCTCTTTTACCTGTGGAGTTCGGTCTGATCGCCAGCTTTATTTCTATCTCTCTTTTACCTGTGGAGTTCGGTCTGATCTCCAGCTTTTATTCTATCTCTCTTTTACCTGTGGAGTTCGGTCTGATCGCCAGCTTTTATTCTATCTCTCTTTTACCTGTGGAGTTCGGTCTGATCGCCAGCTTTTATTCAATCTCTCTTTTACCTGTGGAGTTCGGTCTGATCGCCAGCTTTTATTCTATCTCTCTTTTACCTGTGGAGTTCGGTCTGATCGCCAGCTTTTATTCTATCTCTCTTTTACCTGTGGAGTTCGGTCTGATCGCCAGCTTTTATTCTATCTCTCTTTTACCTGTGGAATTCGGTCTGATCGCCAGCTTTTATTCTATCTCTCTTATACCTGTGGAGTTCGGTCTGATCGCCAGCTTTTATTCTATCTCTCTTTTACCTGTGGAGTTCGGTCTGATCGCCACTCCCATCCTACCGCCTTTTCCCAGTGGAGTTGAGTCTGATCACCAGCTTTTATTCTATCTCTCTTTTACCTGTGGAGTTCGGTCTGATCGCCACTCCCATCCAACCGCCTTTTCCCTGTGGAGTTGAGTCTGATCACCAGCTTTTATTCTATCTCTCTTTTACCTGTGGAGTTAAGTCTGATCACCAGCTTTTATTCTATCTCTCTTTTACCTGTGGAGTTCGGTCTGATCACCAGCTTTTATTCTATCTCTCTTTTACCTGTGGAGTTCGGTCTGATCGCCAGCTTTTATTCTATCTCTCTTTTACCTGTGGAGTTCGGTCTGATCGCCAGCTTTTATTCTATCTCTCTTATACCTGTGGAGTTCGGTCTGATCGCCAGCTTTTATTCTATCTCTCTTTTACCTGTGGAGTTCGGTCTGATCGCCACTCCCATCCTACCGCCTTTTCCCTGTGGAGTTGAGTCTGATCACCAGCTTTTATTCTATCTCTCTTTTACCTGTGGAGTTCGGTCTGATCACCAGCTTTTATTCTATCTCTCTTTTACCTGTGGAGTTCGGTCTGATCACCAGCTTTTATTCTATCTCTCTTTTACCTGTGGAGTTCGGTCTGATCGCCAGCTTTTATTCAATCTCTCTTTTACCTGTGGAGTTCGGTCTGATCGCCAGCTTTTATTCTATCTCTCTTTTACCTGTGGAGTTCGGTCTGATCGCCAGCTTTTATTCTATCTCTCTTATACCTGTGGAGTTCGGTCTGATCGCCAGCTTTTATTCTATCTCTCTTTTACCTGTGGAGTTCGGTCTGATCGCCACTCCCATCCTACCGCCTTTTCCCTGTGGAGTTGAGTCTGATCACCAGCTTTTATTCTATCTCTCTTTTACCTGTGGAGTTCGGTCTGATCACCAGCTTTTATTCTATCTCTCTTTTACCTGTGGAGTTCGGTCTGATCACCAGCTTTTATTCTATCTCTCTTTTACCTGTGGAGTTCGGTCTGATCGCCAGCTTTTATTCAATCTCTCTTTTACCTGTGGAGTTCGGTCTGATCGCCAGCTTTTATTCTATCTCTCTTTTACCTGTGGAGTTCGGTCTGATCGCCAGCTTTTATTCTATCTCTCTTATACCTGTGGAGTTCGGTCTGATCGCCAGCTTTTATTCTATCTCTCTTTTACCTGTGGAGTTCGGTCTGTTCGCCACTCCCATCCTACCGCCTTTTCCCTGTGGAGTTGAGTCTGATCACCAGCTTTTATTCTATCTCTCTTTTACCTGTGGAGTTCGGTCTGATCACCAGCTTTTATTCTATCTCTCTTTTACCTGTGGAGTTCGGTCTGATCACCAGCTTTTATTCTATCTCTCTTTTACCTGTGGAGTTCGGTCTGATCGCCACTCCATCCTACCGCCTTTTCCCTGTGGAGTTGAGTCTGATCATCAGCTTTTATTCTATCTCTCTTTTACCTGTGGAGTTCGGTCTGATCACCAGCTTTTATTCTATCTCTCTTTTACCTGTGGAGTTCGGTCTGATCGCCACTCCCATCCTACCGCCTTTTCCCTGTTTAGTTGAGTCTGATCACCAGCTTTTATTCTATCTCTATTTTACCTGTGGAGTTAGGTCTGATCGCCACTCCCATCCTACCGCCTTTTCCCTGTGGAGTTGAGTCTGATCACCAGCTTTTATTCTATCTCTCTTTTACCTGTGGAGTTCGATCTGATCGCCACTCCCATCCTACCGCCTTTTCCCTGTGGAGTTGAGTCTGATCACCAGATTTATTCTATCTCTCTTTTACCTGTGGAGTTCGGTCTGATCGCCACTCCCATCCTACCGCCTTTTCCCTGTGGAGTTGAGTCTGATCACCAGCTTTTATTCTATCTCTCTTTTACCTGTGGAGTTCGGTCTGATCGCCAGCTTTTATTCTATCTCTCTTTTACCTGTGGAGTTCGGTCTGATCGCCAGCTTTTATTCTCTCTCTCTTTTACCTGTGGAGTTCGGTCTGATCGCCAGCTTTATTTCTATCTCTCTTTTACCTGTGGAGTTCGGTCTGATCTCCAGCTTTTATTCTATCTCTCTTTTACCTGTGGAGTTCGGTCTGATCGCCAGCTTTTATTCTATCTCTCTTTTACCTGTGGAGTTCGGTCTGATCGCCAGCTTTTATTCAATCTCTCTTTTACCTGTGGAGTTCGGTCTGATCGCCAGCTTTTATTCTATCTCTCTTTTACCTGTGGAGTTCGGTCTGATCGCCAGCTTTTATTCTATCTCTCTTTTACCTGTGGAGTTCGGTCTGATCGCCAGCTTTTATTCTATCTCTCTTTTACCTGTGGAATTCGGTCTGATCGCCAGCTTTTATTCTATCTCTCTTATACCTGTGGAGTTCGGTCTGATCGCCAGCTTTTATTCTATCTCTCTTTTACCTGTGGAGTTCGGTCTGATCGCCACTCCCATCCTACCGCCTTTTCCCAGTGGAGTTGAGTCTGATCACCAGCTTTTATTCTATCTCTCTTTTACCTGTGGAGTTCGGTCTGATCGCCACTCCCATCCAACCGCCTTTTCCCTGTGGAGTTGAGTCTGATCACCAGCTTTTATTCTATCTCTCTTTTACCTGTGGAGTTAAGTCTGATCACCAGCTTTTATTCTATCTCTCTTTTACCTGTGGAGTTCGGTCTGATCACCAGCTTTTATTCTATCTCTCTTTTACCTGTGGAGTTCGGTCTGATCGCCAGCTTTTATTCTATCTCTCTTTTACCTGTGGAGTTCGGTCTGATCGCCAGCTTTTATTCTATCTCTCTTATACCTGTGGAGTTCGGTCTGATCGCCAGCTTTTATTCTATCTCTCTTTTACCTGTGGAGTTCGGTCTGATCGCCACTCCCATCCTACCGCCTTTTCCCTGTGGAGTTGAGTCTGATCACCAGCTTTTATTCTATCTCTCTTTTACCTGTGGAGTTCGGTCTGATCACCAGCTTTTATTCTATCTCTCTTTTACCTGTGGAGTTCGGTCTGATCACCAGCTTTTATTCTATCTCTCTTTTACCTGTGGAGTTCGGTCTGATCGCCAGCTTTTATTCAATCTCTCTTTTACCTGTGGAGTTCGGTCTGATCGCCAGCTTTTATTCTATCTCTCTTTTACCTGTGGAGTTCGGTCTGATCGCCAGCTTTTATTCTATCTCTCTTTTACCTGTGGAGTTCGGTCTGATCGCCAGCTTTTATTCTATCTCTCTTTTACCTGTGGAATTCGGTCTGATCGCCAGCTTTTATTCTATCTCTCTTTTACCTGTGGAGTTCGGTCTGATCGCCACTCCCATCCTACCGCCTTTTCCCAGTGGAGTTGAGTCTGATCACCAGCTTTTATTCTATCTCTCTTTTACCTGTGGAGTTCGGTCTGATCGCCACTCCCATCCTACCGCCTTTTCCCTGTGGAGTTGAGTCTGATCACCAGCTTTTATTCTATCTCTCTTTTACCTGTGGAGTTAAGTCTGATCACCAGCTTTTATTCTATCTCTCTTTTACCTGTGGAGTTCGGTCTGATCACCAGCTTTTATTCTATCTCTCTTTTACCTGTGGAGTTCGGTCTGATCGCCAGCTTTTATTCTATCTCTCTTTTACCTGTGGAGTTCGGTCTGATCGCCAGCTTTTATTCTATCTCTCTTATACCTGTGGAGTTCGGTCTGATCGCCAGCTTTTATTCTATCTCTCTTTTACCTGTGGAGTTCGGTCTGATCGCCACTCCCATCCTACCGCCTTTTCCCTGTGGAGTTGAGTCTGATCACCAGCTTTTATTCTATCTCTCTTTTACCTGTGGAGTTCGGTCTGATCACCAGCTTTTATTCTATCTCTCTTTTACCTGTGGAGTTCGGTCTGATCACCAGCTTTTATTCTATCTCTCTTTTACCTGTGGAGTTCGGTCTGATCGCCACTCCATCCTACCGCCTTTTCCCTGTGGAGTTGAGTCTGATCATCAGCTTTTATTCTATCTCTCTTTTACCTGTGGAGTTCGGTCTGATCGCCACTCCCATCCTACCGCCTTTTCCCTGTTTAGTTGAGTCTGATCACCAGCTTTTATTCTATCTCTATTTTACCTGTGGAGTTAGGTCTGATCGCCACTCCCATCCTACCGCCTTTTCCCTGTGGAGTTGAGTCTGATCACCAGCTTTTATTCTATCTCTCTTTTACCTGTGGAGTTCGGTCTGATCGCCACTCCCATCCTACCGCCTTTTCCCTGTGGAGTTGAGTCTGATCACCAGCTTTTATTCTATCTCTCTTTTCCCTGTGGAGTTGAGTCTGATCATCAGCTTTTATTCTATCTCTCTTTAACCTGTGGAGTTCGGTCTGATCAGCAGCTTTTATTCTATCTCTCTTTTACCTGTGGAGTTCGGTCTGATCGCCAGCTTTAATTCTATATCTCTTTTACCTGTGGAGTTCGGTCTGATCGCCAGCTTTTATTCTATCTCTCTTTTACCTGTGGAGTTCGGTCTGATCGCCACTCCCATCCTACCGCCTTTTCCCTGTGGAGTTGAGTCTGATCGCCAGCTTTTATTCTATCTCTCTTTTACCTGTGGAGTTCGGTCTGATCGCCAGCTTTTATTCTATCTCTCTTTTACCTGTGGAGTTCAGTCTGATCGCCAGCTTTTATTCTATCTCTCTTTTACCTGTGGAGTTCGGTCTGATCGCCACTCCATCCTACCGCCTTTTCCCTGTGGAGTTGAGTCTGATCATCAGCTTTTATTCTATCTCTCTTTTACCTGTGGAGTTCGGTCTGATCACCAGCTTTTATTCTTTCTCTCTTTTACCTGTGGAGTTCGGTCTGATCGCCACTCCCATCATACCGCCTTTTCCCTGTTTAGTTGAGTCTGATCACCAGCTTTTATTCTATCTCTATTTTACCTGTGGAGTTAGGTCTGATCGCCACTCCCATCCTACCGCCATTTCCCTGTGGAGTTGAGTCTGATCACCAGCTTTTATTCTATCTCTCTTTTACCTGTGGAGTTCGGTCTGATCGCCAGCTTTTATTCTATCTCTCTTTTACCTGTGGAGTTCGGTCTGATCGCCAGCTTTTATTCTATCTCTCTTATACCTGTGGAGTTCGGTTTGATCGCCAGCTTTTATTCTATCTCTCTTTTACCTGTGGAGTTCGGTCTGATCGCCACTCCCATCCTACCGCCTTTTCCCAGTGGAGTTGAGTCTGATCACCAGCTTTTATTATATCTCTCTTTTACCTGTGGAGTTCGGTCTGATCGCCAGCTTTTATTCTATCTCTCTTTTACCTGTGGAGTTCGGTCTGATCGCCACTCCCATCCTACCGCCTTTTCCCTGTGGAGTTGAGTCTGATCGCCAGCTTTTATTCTATCTCTCTTTTACCTGTGGAGTTCGGTCTGATCGCCAGCTTTTATTCTATCTCTCTTTTACCTGTGGAGTTCAGTCTGATCGCCAGCTTTTATTCTATCTCTCTTTTACCTGTGGAGTTCGGTCTGATCGCCACTCCATCCTACCGCCTTTTCCCTGTGGAGTTGAGTCTGATCATCAGCTTTTATTCTATCTCTCTTTTACCTGTGGAGTTCGGTCTGATCGCCAGCTTTTATTCTATCTCTCTTTTACCTGTGGAGTTCGGTCTGATCGCCAGCTTTTATTCTATCTCTCTTTTACCTGTGGAGTTCGGTCTGATCGCCAGCTTTTATTCTATCTCTCTTATACCTGTGGAGTTCGGTCTGATCGCCAGCTTTTATTCTATCTCTCTTTTACCTGTGGAGTTCGGTCTGATCGCCACCCCCATCCTACCGCCTTTTCCCAGTGGAGTTGAGTCTGATCACCAGCTTTTATTCTATCTCTCTTTTACCTGTGGAGTTCGGTCTGATCACCAGCTTTTATTCTATCTCTCTTTTACCTGTGGAGTTCGGTCTGATCGCCAGCTTTTATTCTATATCTCTTTTACCTGTGGAGTTCGGTCTGATCGCCAGCTTTTATTCTATCTCTCTTTTACCTGTGGAGTTCGGTCTGATCGTCAGCTTTATTTCTATCTCTCTTTTACCTGTGGAGTTCGGTCTGATCGCCAGCTTTTATTCTATCTCTCTTTTACCTGTGGAGTTCGGTCTGATCGCCAGCTTTTATTCTATCTCTCTTTTACCTGTGGAGTTCGGTCTGATCGCCAGCTTTTATTCAATCTCTCTTTTACCTGTGGAGTTCGGTCTGATCGCCACTCCCATCCTACCGCCTTTTCCCTGTGGAGTTGAGTCTGATCACCAGCTTTTATTCTATCTCTCTTTTACCTGTGGAGTTCGGTCTGATCGCCACTCCCATCCTACCGCCTTTTCCCTGTGGAGTTGAGTCTGATCACCAGCTTTTATTCTATCTCTCTTTTCCCTGTGGAGTAGAGTCTGATCATCAGCTTTTATTCTCTCTCTCTTTTACCTGTGGAGTTCGGTCTGATCACCAGCTTTTATTCTATCTCTCTTTTACCTGTGGAGTTCGGTCTGATCGCCAGCTTTTATTCTATATCTCTTTTACTTGTGGAGTTCGGTCTGATCGCCAGCTTTTATTCTATATCTCTTTTACCTGTGGAGTTCGGTCTGATCGCCTACTTTTATTCTATATCTCTTTTACCTGTGGAGTTCGGTCTGATCGCCACTCCCATCCTACCGCCTTTTCCCTGTGGAGTTCAGTCTGATCGCCAGCTTTTATTCTATCTCACTTTTCCCTGTGGAGTTCGGTCTGATCACCAGCTTTTATTCTATATTTCTTTTACCTGTGGAGTTCGGTCTGATCGCCAGCTTTTATTCTATCTCTCTTTTACCTGTGGAGTTCGGTCTGATCGCCAGCTTATATTCTATATCTGTTTTACCTGTGGAGTTCGGTCTGATCGCCAGCTTTTATTCTATCTCTCTTTTACCTGTGGAGTTCGGTCTGATCGCCAGCTTTTATTCTATATCTCTTTTACCTGTGGAGTTCGGTCTGATCGCCAGCTTTTATTCTATATCACTTTTACCTGTGGAGTTCGGTCTGATCGCCAGCTTTTATTCTATATCTCTTTTACCTGTGGAGTTCGGTCTGATCGCCAGCTTTTATTCTATCTCTCTTAGACCTGTGGAGTTCGGTCTGATCGCCACTCCCATCCTACCGCCTTTTCCCTGTGGAGTTCAGTCTGATCACCAGCTTTTATTCTATCTCTCTTTTACCTGTGGAGTTCGGTCTGATCGCCAGCTTTTATTCTATCTCTCTTTTACCTGTGGAGTTCGGTCTGATCGCCAGCTTTTATTCTATCCCTCTTTTACCTGTGGAGTTCGGTCTGATCGCCAGCTTTTATTCTATCTCTCTTTTACCTGTGGAGTTCGGTCTGATCGCCAGCTTTTATTCTATCTCTCTTTTCCCTGTGGAGTTGAGTCTGATCACCAGCTTTTATTCTATCTCTCTTTTACCTGTGGAGTTAAGTCTGATCACCAGCTTTTATTCTATCTCTCTTTTACCTGTGGAGTTCGGTCTGATCACCAGCTTTTATTCTATCTCTCTTTTACCTGTGGAGTTCGGTCTGATCGCCAGCTTTTATTCTATCTCTCTTTTACCTGTGGAGTTCGGTCTGATCGCCAGCTTTTATTCTATCTCTCTTATACCTGTGGAGTTCGGTCTGATCGCCAGCTTTTATTCTATCTCTCTTTTACCTGTGGAGTTCGGTCTGATCGCCAGCTTTTATTCTATCTCTCTTATACCTGTGGAGTTCGGTCTGATCGCCAGCTTTTATTCTATCTCTCTTTTACCTGTGGAGTTCGGTCTGATCGCCACTCCCATCCTACCGCCTTTTCCCTGTGGAGTTGAGTCTGATCACCAGCTTTATTCTATCTCTCTTTTACCTGTGGAGTTCGGTCTGATCACCAGCTTTTATTCTATCTCTCTTTTACCTGTGGAGTTCGGTCTGATCACCAGCTTTTATTCTATCTCTCTTTTACCTGTGGAGTTCGGTCTGATCGCCACTCCATCCTACCGCCTTTTCCCTGTGGAGTTGAGTCTGATCATCAGCTTTTATTCTATCTCTCTTTTACCTGTGGAGTTCGGTCTGATCACCAGCTTTTATTCTATCTCTCTTTTACCTGTGGAGTTCGGTCTGATCGCCACTCCCATCCTACCGCCTTTTCCCTGTTTAGTTGAGTCTGATCACCAGCTTTTATTCTATCTCTATTTTACCTGTGGAGTTAGGTCTGATCGCCACTCCCATCCTACCGCCTTTTCCCTGTGGAGTTGAGTCTGATCACCAGCTTTTATTCTATCTCTCTTTTACCTGTGGAGTTCGATCTGATCGCCACTCCCATCCTACCGCCTTTTCCCTGTGGAGTTGAGTCTGATCACCAGATTTATTCTATCTCTCTTTTACCTGTGGAGTTCGGTCTGATCGCCACTCCCATCCTACCGCCTTTTCCCTGTGGAGTTGAGTCTGATCACCAGCTTTTATTCTATCTCTCTTTTCCCTGTGGAGTTGAGTCTGATCATCAGCTTTTATTCTATCTCTCTTTAACCTGTGGAGTTCGGTCTGATCAGCAGCTTTTATTCTATCTCTCTTTTACCTGTGGAGTTCGGTCTGATCGCCAGCTTTTATTCTATATCTCTTTTACCTGTGGAGTTCGGTCTGATCGCCAGCTTTTATTCTATCTCTCTTTTACCTGTGGAGTTCGGTCTGATCGCCACTCCCATCCTACCGCCTTTTCCCTGTGGAGTTGAGTCTGATCACCAGCTTTTATTCTATCTCTCGTTTACCTGTGAAATTCGGTCTGATCACCAGCTTTTATTCTATCTCTCTTTTACCTGTGGAGTTCGGTCTGATCACCAGCTTTTATTCTATCTCTCTTTTACCTGTGGAGTTCGGTCTGATCGCCACTCCATCCTACCGCCTTTTCCCTGTGGAGTTGAGTCTGATCATCAGCTTTTATTCTATCTCTCTTTTACCTGTGGAGTTCGGTCTGATCACCAGCTTTTATTCTATCTCTCTTTTACCTGTGGAGTTCGGTCTGATCGCCACTCCCATCCTACCGCCTTTTCCCTGTTTAGTTGAGTCTGATCACCAGCTTTTATTCTATCTCTCTTTTACCTATGGAGTTCGGTCTGATCGCCACTCCCATCCTACCGCCTTTTCCCTTTGGAGTTCGGTCTGATCACCAGCTTTTATTCTATATCTCTTTTACCTGTGGAGTTCGGTCTGATCGCCAGCTTTTATTCTATCTCTCTTTTACCTGTGGAGTTCGGTCTGATCGCCAGCTTATATTCTATATCTCTTTTACCTGTGGAGTTCGGTCTGATCGCCAGCTTTTATTCTATCTCTCTTTTACCTGTGGAGTTCGGTCTGATCGCCAGCTTTTATTCTATATCTCTTTTACCTGTGGAGTTCGGTCTGATCGCCAGCTTTTATTCTATCCCTCTTTTACCTGTGGAGTTCAGTCTGATCGCCAGCTTTTATTCTATCTCTCTTTTACCTGTGGAGTTCGGTCTGATCGCCAGCTTTTATTCTTTCTCTCTTTTACCTGTGGAGTTCGGTCTGATCGCCACTCCCATCCTACCGCCTTTTCCCAGTGGAGTTGAGTCTGATCACCAGCTTTTATTCTATCTCTCTTTTACCTGTGGAGTTCGGTCTGATCGCCACTCCCATCCTACCGCCTTTTCCCTGTGGAGTTGAGTCTGATCACCAGCTTTTATTCTATCTCTCGTTTACCTGTGAAGTTCGGTCTGATCACCAGCTTTTATTCTATCTCTCTTTTACCTGTGGAGTTCGGTCTGATCACCAGCTTTTATTCTATCTCTCTTTTACCTGTGGAGTTCGGTCTGATCGCCACTCCATCCTACCGCCTTTTCCCTGTGGAGTTGAGTCTGATCATCAGCTTTTATTCTATCTCTCTTTTACCTGTGGAGTTCGGTCTGATCACCAGCTTTTATTCTATCTCTCTTTTACCTGTGGAGTTCGGTCTGATCGCCACTCCCATCCTACCGCCTTTTCCCTGTTTAGTTGAGTCTGATCACCAGCTTTTATTCTATCTCTCTTTTACCTATGGAGTTCGGTCTGATCGCCACTCCCATCCTACCGCCTTTTCCCTTTGGAGTTCGGTCTGATCACCAGCTTTTATTCTATATCTCTTTTACCTGTGGAGTTCGGTCTGATCGCCAGCTTTTATTCTATCTCTCTTTTACCTGTGGAGTTCGGTCTGATCGCCAGCTTATATTCTATATCTCTTTTACCTGTGGAGTTCGGTCTGATCGCCAGCTTTTATTCTATCTCTCTTTTACCTGTGGAGTTCGGTCTGATCGCCAGCTTTTATTCTATATCTCTTTTACCTGTGGAGTTCGGTCTGATCGCCAGCTTTTATTCTATCTCTCGTTTACCTGTGGAGTTCGGTCTGATCAGCAGCTTTTATTCTATCTCTCTTTTACCTGTGGAGTTCGGTCTGATCGCCAGCTTTTATTCTATATCTCTTTTACCTGTGGAGTTCGGTCTGATCGCCAGCTTTTATTCTATCTCTCGTTTACCTGTGGAGTTCGGTCTGATCGCCACTCCCATCCTACCGCCTTTTCCCTGTGGAGTTGAGTCTGATCGCCAGCTTTTATTCTATCTCTCTTTTACCTGTGGAGTTCGGTCTGATCGCCAGCTTTTATTCTATCTCTCTTTTACCTGTGGAGTTCGGTCTGATCGCCAGCTTTTATTCTCTCTCTCTTATACCTGTGGAGTTCGGTCTGATCGCCAGCTTTATTTCTATCTCTCTTTTACCTGTGGAGTTCGGTCTGATCGCCAGCTTTTATTCTATCTCTCTTTTACCTGTGGAGTTCGGTCTGATCGCCAGCTTTTATTCTATCTCTCTTTTACCTGTGGAGTTCGGTCTGATCGCCAGCTTTTATTCAATCTCTCTTTTACCTGTGGAGTTCGGTCTGATCGCCAGCTTTAATTCTATCTCTCTTTTACCTGTGGAGTACGGTCTGATCGCCAGCTTTTATTCTATCTCTCTTTTACCTGTGGAGTTCGGTCTGATCGCCAGCTTTTATTCTATCTCTCTTTTACCTGTGGAGTTCGGTCTGATCGCCAGCTTTTATTCTATCTCTCTTATACCTGTGGAGTTCGGTCTGATCGCCAGCTTTTATTCTATCTCTCTTTTACCTGTGGAGTTCGGTCTGATCGCCACTCCCATCCTACCGCCTTTTCTCTGTGGAGTTGAGTCTGATCACCAGCTTTTATTCTATCTCTCTTTTACCTGTGGAGTTCGGTCTGATCACCAGCTTTTATTCTATCTCTCTTTTACCTGTGGAGTTCGGTCTGATCACCAGCTTTTATTCTATCTCTCTTTTACCTGTGGAGTTCGGTCTGATCGCCACTCCATCCTACCGCCTTTTCCCTGTGGAGTTGAGTCTGATCATCAGCTTTTATTCTATCTCTCTTTTACCTGTGGAGTTCGGTCTGATCACCAGCTTTTATTCTATCTCTCTTTTACCTGTGGAGTTCGGTCTGATCGCCACTCCCATCCTACCGCCTTTTCCCTGTTTAGTTGAGTCTGATCACCAGCTTTTATTCTATCTCTATTTTACCTGTGGAGTTAGGTCTGATCGCAACTCCCATCCTACCGCCTTTTCCCTGTGGAGTTGAGTCTGATCACCAGCTTTTATTCTATCTCTCTTTTACCTGTGGAGTTCGGTCTGATCGCCACTCCCATCCTACCGCCTTTTCCCTGTGGAGTTGAGTCTGATCACCAGCTTTTATTCTATCTCTCTTTTACCTGTGGAGTTCGGTCTGACCGCCACTCCCATCCTACCGCCTTTTCCCTGTGGAGTTGAGTCTGATCACCAGCTTTTATTCTATCTCTCTTTTCCCTGTGGAGTTGAGTCTGATCATCAGCTTTTATTCTATCTCTCTTTTACCTGTGGAGTTCGGTCTGATCAGCAGCTTTTATTCTATCTCTCTTTTACCTGTGGAGTTCGGTTTGATCGCCAGCTTTTATTCTATATCTCTTTTACCTGTGGAGTTCGGTCTGATCGCCAGCTTTTATTCTATATCTCTTTTACCTGTGGAGTTCGGTCTGATCGCCAGCTTTTATTCTATATCTCTTTTACCTGTGGAGTTCGGTCTGATCGCCACTCCCATCCTACCGCCTATTCCCTGTGGAGTTCAGTCTGATCGCCAGCTTTTATTCTATCTCTCTTTTCCCTGTGGAGTTCGGTCTGATCACCAGCTATTATTCTATCTCTCTTTTACCTGTGGAGTTCGGTCTGATCGCCACTCCCATCCTACCGCCTTTTCCCTGTGGAGTTCAGTCTGATCGCCAGCTTTTATTCTATCTCACTTTTCCCTGTGGAGTTCGGTCTGATCACCAGCTTTTATTCTATATTTCTTTTACCTGTAGAGTTCGGTCTGATCGCCAGCTTATATTCTATATCTCTTTTACCTGTGGAGTTCGGTCTGATCGCCAGCTTTTATTCTATCTCTCTTTCACCTGTGGAGTTCGGTCTGATCGCCAGCTTTTATTCTATCTCTCTTTTACCTGTGGAGTTCGGTCTGATCACCAGCTTTTATTCTATCTCTCTTTTCCCTGTGGAGTTGAGTCTGATCATCAGCTTTTATTCTATCTCTCTTTTACCTGTGGAGTTCGGTCTGATCAGCAGCTTTTATTCTATCTCTCTTTTACCTGTGGAGTTCGGATAGATCGCCAGCTTTTATTCTATATCTCTTTTACCTGTGGAGTTCGGTCTGATCGCCAGCTTTTATTCTATATCTCTTTTACCTGTGTAGTTCGGTCTGATCGCCAGCTTTTATTCTATATCTCTTTTACCTGTGGAGTTCGGTCTGATCGCCACTCCCATCCTACCGCCTATTCCCTGTGGAGTTCAGTCTGATCGCCAGCTTTTATTCTATCTCTCTTTTCCCTGTGGAGTTCGGTCTGATCACCAGCTTTTATTCTATCTCTCTTTTACCTGTGGAGTTCGGTCTGATCGCCACTCCCATCCTACCGCCTTTTCCCTGTGGAGTTCAGTCTGATCGCCAGCTTTTATTCTATCTCACTTTTCCCTGTGGAGTTGAGTCTGATCATCAGCTTTTATTCTATCTCTCTTTTACCTGTGGAGTTCGGTCTGATCAGCAGCTTTTATTCTATCTCTCTTTTACCTGTGGAGTTCGGTTTGATCGCCAGCTTTTATTCTATATCTCTTTTACCTGTGGAGTTCGGTCTGATCGCCAGCTTTTATTCTATATCTCTTTTACCTGTGGAGTTCGGTCTGATCGCCAGCTTTTATTCTATATCTCTTTTACCTGTGGAGTTCGGTCTGATCGCCACTCCCATCCTACCGCCTATTCCCTGTGGAGTTCAGTCTGATCGCCAGCTTTTATTCTATCTCTCTTTTCCCTGTGGAGTTCGGTCTGATCACCAGCTATTATTCTATCTCTCTTTTACCTGTGGAGTTCGGTCTGATCGCCACTCCCATCCTACCGCCTTTTCCCTGTGGAGTTCAGTCTGATCGCCAGCTTTTATTCTATCTCACTTTTCCCTGTGGAGTTCGGTCTGATCACCAGCTTTTATTCTATATTTCTTTTACCTGTAGAGTTCGGTCTGATCGCCAGCTTATATTCTATATCTCTTTTACCTGTGGAGTTCGGTCTGATCGCCAGCTTTTATTCTATCTCTCTTTCACCTGTGGAGTTCGGTCTGATCGCCAGCTTTTATTCTATCTCTCTTTTACCTGTGGAGTTCGGTCTGATCACCAGCTTTTATTCTATCTCTCTTTTCCCTGTGGAGTTGAGTCTGATCATCAGCTTTTATTCTATCTCTCTTTTACCTGTGGAGTTCGGTCTGATCAGCAGCTTTTATTCTATCTCTCTTTTACCTGTGGAGTTCGGATAGATCGCCAGCTTTTATTCTATATCTCTTTTACCTGTGGAGTTCGGTCTGATCGCCAGCTTTTATTCTATATCTCTTTTACCTGTGTAGTTCGGTCTGATCGCCAGCTTTTATTCTATATCTCTTTTACCTGTGGAGTTCGGTCTGATCGCCACTCCCATCCTACCGCCTATTCCCTGTGGAGTTCAGTCTGATCGCCAGCTTTTATTCTATCTCTCTTTTCCCTGTGGAGTTCGGTCTGATCACCAGCTTTTATTCTATCTCTCTTTTACCTGTGGAGTTCGGTCTGATCGCCACTCCCATCCTACCGCCTTTTCCCTGTGGAGTTCAGTCTGATCGCCAGCTTTTATTCTATCTCACTTTTCCCTGTGGAGTTCGGTCTGATCACCAGCTTTTATTCTATATTTCTTTTACCTGTAGAGTTCGGTCTGATCGCCAGCTTATATTCTATATCTCTTTTACCTGTGGAGTTCGGTCTGATCGCCAGCTTTTATTCTATCTCTCTTTTACCTGTGGAGTTCGGTCTGATCGCCAGCTTTTATTCTATCTCTCTTTTACCTGTGGAGTTCGGTCTGATCGCCAGCTTTTATTCTATATCTCTTTTACCTGTGGAGTTCGGTCTGATCGCCAGCTTTTATTCTATATCACTTTTACCTGTGGAGTTCGGTCTGATCGCCAGCTTTTATTCTATATCTCTTTTACCTGTGGAGTTCGGTCTGATCACCAGCTTTTATTCTATCTCTCTTTTACCTGTGGAGTTCGGTCTGATCGCCACTCCCATCCTACCGCCTTTTCCCTGTGGAGTTGAGTCTGATCACCAGCTTTTATTCTATCTCTCTTAGACCTGTGGAGTTCGGTCTGATCGCCACTCCCATCCTACCGCCTTTTCCCTGTGGAGTTCAGTCTGATCACCAGCTTTTATTCTATCTCTCTTTTACCTGTGGAGTTCGGTCTGATCGCCAGCTTTTATTCTATCTCTCTTTTACCTGTGGAGTTCGGTCTGATCGCCAGCTTTTATTCTATCCCTCTTTTACCTGTGGAGTTCGGTCTGATCGCCAGCTTTTATTCTATCTCTCTTTTACCTGTGGAGTTCGGTCTGATCGCCGGCTTTTATTCTATCTCTCTTTTACCTGTGGAGTTCGGTCTGATCGCCACTCCCATCCTACCGCCTTTTCCCTGTGGAGTTCAGTCTGATCGCCACTCCCATCCTACTGCCTTTTCCCTGTGGAGTTCAGTCTGATCACCAGCTTTTATTCTATCTATCTTTTACCTGTGGAGTTCGGTCTGATCGCCAGCTTTTATTCTATCTCTCTTTTACCTGTGGAGTTCGGTCTGATCGCCAGCTTTTATTCTATCTCACTTTTCCTTGTGGAGTACGGTCTGATCACCAGCTTTTATTCTATATCTCTTTTACCTGTGGAGTTCGGTCTTATCGCCAGCTTTTATTCTATCTCTCTTTTACCTGTGGAGTTCGGTCTGATCGCACGCTTATATTCTATATCTCTTTTACCTGTGGAGTTCGGTCTGATCGCCAGCTTTTATTCTATCTCTCTTTTCCCTGTGGAGTTCGGTCTGATTGCCAGCTTTTATTCTATATCTCTTTTACCTGTGGAGTTCGGTCTGATCGCCAGCTTTTATTCTATATCACTTTTACCTGTGGAGTTCGGTCTGATCGCCAGCTTTTATTCTATATCTCTTTTACCTGTGGAGTTCGGTCTGATCGCCAGCTTTTATTCTATCTCTCTTTTACCTGTGGAGTTCGGTCTGATCGCCACTCCCAACCTACCGCCTTTTCCCTGTGGAGTTGAGTCTGATCACCAGCTTTTATTCTATCTCTCTTAGACCTGTGGAGTTCGGTCTGATCGCCACTCCCATCCTACCGCCTTTTCCCTGTGGAGTTCAGTCTGATCACCAGCTTTTATTACATCTCTAATTTACCTGTGGAGTTCGGTCTGATCGCCAGCTTTTATTCTATCTCTCTTTTACCTGTGGAGTTCGGTCTGATCGCCAGCTTTTATTCTATCCCTCTTTTACCTGTGGAGTTCAGTCTGATCGCCACTCCATCCTACCGCCTTTTCCCTGTGGAGTTGAGTCTGATCATCAGCTTTTATTCTATATCTCTTTTACCTGTGGAGTTCGGTCTGATCGCCAGCTTTTATTCTATATCTCTTTTACCTGTGGAGTTCGGTCTGATCGCCAGCTTTTATTCTATATCTCTTTTACCTGTGGAGTTCGGTCTGATCGACACTCCCATCCTACCGCCTATTCCCTGTGGAGTTCAGTCTGATCGCCAGCTTTTATTCTATCTCTCTTTTCCCTGTGGAGTTCGGTCTGATCACCAGCTTTTATTCTATCTCTCTTTTCCCTGTGGAGTTCAGTCTGATCGCCAGCTTTTATTCTATCTCACTTTTCCCTGTGGAGTTCGGTCTGATCACCAGCTTTTATTCTATATTTCTTTTACCGGTGGAGTTCGGTCTGATCGCCAGCTTTTATTCTATCTCTCTTTTACCTGTAGAGTTCGGTCTGATCGCCAGCTTATATTCTATATCTCTTTTACCTGTGGAGTTCGGTCTGATCGCCAGCTTTTATTCTATCTCTCTTTTACCAGTGGAGTTCGGTCTGATCGCCAGCTTTTATTCTATCTCTCTTTAACCTGTGGAGTTCGGTCTGATCGCCAGCTTTTATTATATCTCTCTTTTACCTGTGGAGTTCGGTCTGATCGCCAGCTTTTATTCTATCTCTCTTATACCTGTGGAGTTCGGTCTGATCGCCAGCTTTTATTCTATCTCTCTTTTACCTGTGGAGTTCGGTCTGATCGCCACTCCCATCCTACCGCCTTTTCCCAGTGGAGTTGAGTCTGATCACCAGCTTTTATTCTATCTCTCTTTTACCTGTGGAGTTCGGTCTGATCGCCACTCCCATCCTACCGCCTTTTCCCTGTGGAGTTGAGTCTGATCACCAGCTTTTATTCTATCTCTCTTTTACCTGTGGAGTTCGGTCTGATCGCCAGCTTTTATTCTATCTCTGTTTTACCTGTGAAGTTCGGTCTGATCGCCAGCTTTTATTCTCTCTCTCTTTTACCTGTGGAGTTGAGTCTGATCACCAGCTTTTATTCTATCTCTCTTTTACCTGTGGAGTTCGGTCTGATCGCCAGCTTCAATTCTATCTCTCTTTTACCTGTGGAGTTCGGTCTGATCGCCAGCTTTTATTCTATCTCTCTTTTACCTGTGGAGTTCGGTCTGATCGCCAGCTTTTATTGTATATCTCTTTTACCTGTGGAGTTCGGTCTGATCGCCAGCTTTTATTCTATCTCTCTTTTACCTGTGGAGTTCGGTCTGATCGCCAGCTTTTATTCTATCTCTCTTTCACCTGTGGAGTTCGGTCTGATCGCCAGCTTTTATTCAATCTCTCTTTTACCTGTGGAGTTCGGTCAGATCGCCAGCTTTTATTCTATCTCACTTTTACCTGTGGAGTTCGGTCTGATCGCCAGCTTTTATTCTATCTCTCTTTTACCTGTGGAGTTCGGTCTGATCGCCAGCTTTTATTCTATCTCTCTTTTACCTGTGGAGTTCGGTCTGATCGCCAGCTTTTATTCTATCTCTCTTTTACCTGTGGAGTTCGGTCTGATCGCCAGCTTTTATTCTATCTATCTTTTACCTTTGGAGTTCGGTCTGATCGCCAGCTTTTATTCTATCTCTCTTATACCTGTGGAGTTCGGTCTGATCGCCAGCTTTTATTCTATCTCTCTTTTACCTGTGGAGTTCGGTCTGATCGCCACTCCCATCCTACCGCCTTTTCCCAGTGGAGTTGAGTCTGATCACCAGCTTTTATTCTATCTCTCTTTTACCTGTGGAGTTCGGTCTGATCGCCACTCCCATCCTACCGCCTTTTCCCTGTGGAGTTGAGTCTGATCACCAGCTTTTATTCTATCTCTCTTTTACCTGTGGAGTTCGGTCTGATCACCAGCTTTTATTCTATCTCTCTTTTACCTGTGGAGTTCGGTCTGATCACCAGCTTTTATTCTATCTCTCTTTTACCTGTGGAGTTCGGTCTGATCGCCACTCCATCCTACCGCCTTTTCCCTGTGGAGTTGAGTCTGATCATCAGCTTTTATTCTATCTCTCTTTTACCTGTGGAGTTCGGTCTGATCACCAGCTTTTATTCTATCTCTCTTAGACCTGTGGAGTTCGGTCTGATCGCCACTCCCATCCTACCGCCTTTTCCCTGTGGAGTTGAGTCTGATCACCAGCTTTTATTCTATTTCTCTTTTACCTGTGGAGTTCGGTCTGATCGCCACTCCCATCCTACCGCCTTTTCCCTGTGGAGTTGAGTCTGATCACCAGCTTTTATTCTATCTCTCTTTTACCTGTGGAGTTCGGTCTGATCGCCAGCTTTTATTCTATCTCTCTTTTACCTGTGGAGTTCGGTCTGATCGCCAGCTTTTATTCTCTCTCTCTTTTACCTGTGGAGTTCGGTCTGATCGCTAGCTTTATTTCTATCTCTCTTTTACCTGTGGAGTTCGGTCTGATCGCCACTCCCATCCTACCGCCTTTTCCCTGTGGAGTTGAGTCTGATCACCAGCTTTTATTCTATCTCTCTTTTACCTGTGGAGTTCGGTCTGATCACCAGCTTTTATTCTATCTCTCTTTTACCTGTGGAGTTCGGTCTGATCGCCACTCCCATCCTACCGCCTTTTCCCTGTGGAGTTCAGTCTGATCGCCAGCTTTTATTCTATCTCACTTTTCCCTGTGGAGTTCGGTCTGATCACCAGCTTTTATTCTATATTTCTTTTACCGGTGGAGTTCGGTCTGATCGCCAGCTTTTATTCTATCTCTCTTTTACCTGTAGAGTTCGGTCTGATCGCCAGCTTATATTCTATATCTCTTTTACCTGTGGAGTTCGGTCTGATCGCCAGCTTTTATTCTATCTCTCTTTTACCTGTGGAGTTCGGTCTGATCGCCAGCTTTTATTCTATCTCTCTTTTACCTGTGGAGTTCGGTCTGATCGCCAGCTTTTATTATATCTCTCTTTTACCTGTGGAGTTCGGTCTGATCGCCAGCTTTTATTCTATCTCTCTTATACCTGTGGAGTTCGGTCTGATCGCCAGCTTTTATTCTATCTCTCTTTTACCTGTGGAGTTCGGTCTGATCGCCACTCCCATCCTACCGCCTTTTCCCAGTGGAGTTGAGTCTGATCACCAGCTTTTATTCTATCTCTCTTTTACCTGTGGAGTTCGGTCTGATCGCCACTCCCATCCTACCGCCTTTTCCCTGTGGAGTTGAGTCTGATCACCAGCTTTTATTCTATCTCTCTTTTACCTGTGGAGTTCGGTCTGATCGCCAGCTTTTATTCTATCTCTGGTTTACCTGTGGAGTTCGGTCTGATCGCCAGCTTTTATTCTCTCTCTCTTTTACCTGTGGAGTTCGGTCTGATCGCCAGCTTTATTTCTATCTCTCTTTTACCTGTGGAGTTCGGTCTGATCGCCACTCCCATCCTACCGCCTTTTCCCTGTGGAGTTGAGTCTGATCACCAGCTTTTATTCTATCTCTCTTTTACCTGTGGAGTTCGGTCTGATCGCCAGCTTCAATTCTATCTCTCTTTTACCTGTGGAGTTCGGTCTGATCGCCAGCTTTTATTCTATCTCTCTTTTACCTGTGGAGTTCGGTCTGATCGCCAGCTTTTATTCTATCTCTCTTTTACCTGTGGAGTTCGGTCTGATCGCCAGCTTTTATTCTATCTCTCTTTCACCTGTGGAGTTCGGTCTGATCGCCAGCTTTTATTCAATCTCTCTTTTACCTGTGGAGTTCGGTCAGATCGCCAGCTTTTATTCTATCTCACTTTTACCTGTGGAGTTCGGTCTGATCGCCAGCTTTTATTCTATCTCTCTTTTACCTGTGGAGTTCGGTCTGATCGCCAGCTTTTATTCTATCTATCTTTTACCTTTGGAGTTCGGTCTGATCGCCAGCTTTTATTCTATCTCTCTTATACCTGTGGAGTTCGGTCTGATCGCCAGCTTTTATTCTATCTCTCATTTACCTGTGGAGTTCGGTCTGATCGCCACTCCCATCCTACCGCCTTTTCCCAGTGGAGTTGAGTCTGATCACCAGCTTTTATTCTATCTCTCTTTTACCTGTGGAGTTCGGTCTGATCGCCACTCCCATCCTACCGCCTTTTCCCTGTGGAGTTGAGTCTGATCACCAGCTTTTATTCTATCTCTCTTTTACCTGTGGACTTCGGTCTGATCACCAGCTTTTATTCTATCTCTCTTTTACCTGTGGAGTTCGGTCTGATCACCAGCTTTTATTCTATCTCTCTTTTACCTGTGGAGTTCGGTCTGATCGCCACTCCATCCTACCGCCTTTTCCCTGTGGAGTTGAGTCTGATCATCAGCTTTTATTCTATCTCTCTTTTACCTGTGGAGTTCGGTCTGATCACCAGCTTTTATTCTATCTCTCTTTTACCTGTGGAGTTCGGTCTGATCACCAGCTTTTATTCTATCTCTCTTTTACCTGTGGAGTTCGGTCTGATCGCCACTCCATCCTACCGCCTTTTCCCTGTGGAGTTGAGTCTGATCATCAGCTTTTATTCTATCTCTCTTTTACCTGTGGAGTTCGGTCTGATCACCAGCTTTTATTCTATCTCTCTTTTACCTGTGGAGTTCGGTCTGATCGCCACTCCCATCCTACCGCCTTTTCCCTGTTTAGTTGAGTCTGATCACCAGCTTTTATTCTATCTCTATTTTACCTGTGGAGTTAGGTCTGATCGCAACTCCCATCCTACCGCCTTTTCCCTGTGGAGTTGAGTCTGATCACCAGCTTTTATTCTATCTCTCTTTTACCTGTGGAGTTCGGTCTGATCGCCACTCCCATCCTACCGCCTTTTCCCTGTGGAGTTGAGTCTGATCACCAGCTTTTATTCTATCTCTCTTTTACCTGTGGAGTTCGGTCTGACCGCCACTCCCATCCTACCGCCTTTTCCCTGTGGAGTTGAGTCTGATCACCAGCTTTTATTCTATCTCTCTTTTCCCTGTGGAGTTGAGTCTGATCATCAGCTTTTATTCTATCTCTCTTTTACCTGTGGAGTTCGGTCTGATCAGCAGCTTTTATTCTATCTCTCTTTTACCTGTGGAGTTCGGTTTGATCGCCAGCTTTTATTCTATATCTCTTTTACCTGTGGAGTTCGGTCTGATCGCCAGCTTTTATTCTATATCTCTTTTACCTGTGGAGTTCGGTCTGATCGCCAGCTTTTATTCTATATCTCTTTTACCTGTGGAGTTCGGTCTGATCGCCACTCCCATCCTACCGCCTATTCCCTGTGGAGTTCAGTCTGATCGCCAGCTTTTATTCTATCTCTCTTTTCCCTGTGGAGTTCGGTCTGATCACCAGCTATTATTCTATCTCTCTTTTACCTGTGGAGTTCGGTCTGATCGCCACTCCCATCCTACCGCCTTTTCCCTGTGGAGTTCAGTCTGATCGCCAGCTTTTATTCTATCTCACTTTTCCCTGTGGAGTTCGGTCTGATCACCAGCTTTTATTCTATATTTCTTTTACCTGTAGAGTTCGGTCTGATCGCCAGCTTATATTCTATATCTCTTTTACCTGTGGAGTTCGGTCTGATCGCCAGCTTTTATTCTATCTCTCTTTCACCTGTGGAGTTCGGTCTGATCGCCAGCTTTTATTCTATCTCTCTTTTACCTGTGGAGTTCGGTCTGATCACCAGCTTTTATTCTATCTCTCTTTTCCCTGTGGAGTTGAGTCTGATCATCAGCTTTTATTCTATCTCTCTTTTACCTGTGGAGTTCGGTCTGATCAGCAGCTTTTATTCTATCTCTCTTTTACCTGTGGAGTTCGGATAGATCGCCAGCTTTTATTCTATATCTCTTTTACCTGTGGAGTTCGGTCTGATCGCCAGCTTTTATTCTATATCTCTTTTACCTGTGGAGTTCGGTCTGATCGCCAGCTTTTATTCTATATCTCTTTTACCTGTGGAGTTCGGTCTGATCGCCACTCCCATCCTACCGCCTATTCCCTGTGGAGTTCAGTCTGATCGCCAGCTTTTATTCTATCTCTCTTTTCCCTGTGGAGTTCGGTCTGATCACCAGCTTTTATTCTATCTCTCTTTTACCTGTGGAGTTCGGTCTGATCGCCACTCCCATCCTACCGCCTTTTCCCTGTGGAGTTCAGTCTGATCGCCAGCTTTTATTCTATCTCACTTTTCCCTGTGGAGTTCGGTCTGATCACCAGCTTTTATTCTATATTTCTTTTACCTGTAGAGTTCGGTCTGATCGCCAGCTTATATTCTATATCTCTTTTACCTGTGGAGTTCGGTCTGATCGCCAGCTTTTATTCTATCTCTCTTTTACCTGTGGAGTTCGGTCTGATCGCCAGCTTTTATTCTATCTCTCTTTTACCTGTGGAGTTCGGTCTGATCGCCAGCTTTTATTCTATATCTCTTTTACCTGTGGAGTTCGGTCTGATCGCCAGCTTTTATTCTATATCACTTTTACCTGTGGAGTTCGGTCTGATCGCCAGCTTTTATTCTATATCTCTTTTACCTGTGGAGTTCGGTCTGATCACCAGCTTTTATTCTATCTCTCTTTTACCTGTGGAGTTCGGTCTGATCGCCACTCCCATCCTACCGCCTTTTCCCTGTGGAGTTGAGTCTGATCACCAGCTTTTATTCTATCTCTCTTAGACCTGTGGAGTTCGGTCTGATCGCCACTCCCATCCTAC
Source organism: Rhaphigaster nebulosa (assembly GCA_948150685.1). Taxonomy (NCBI): domain Eukaryota; kingdom Metazoa; phylum Arthropoda; class Insecta; order Hemiptera; family Pentatomidae; genus Rhaphigaster; species Rhaphigaster nebulosa. The sequence goes on along the minus strand of OX411306.1, from coordinate 98,927,837 downwards.
CGCCTTTTCCCTGTGGAGTTCAGTCTGATCACCAGCTTTTATTCTATCTCTCTTTTACCTGTGGAGTTCGGTCTGATCGCCAGCTTTTATTCTATCTCTCTTTTACCTGTGGAGTTCGGTCTGATCGCCAGCTTTTATTCTATCCCTCTTTTACCTGTGGAGTTCGGTCTGATCGCCAGCTTTTATTCTATCTCTCTTTTACCTGTGGAGTTCGGTCTGATCGCCGGCTTTTATTCTATCTCTCTTTTACCTGTGGAGTTCGGTCTGATCGCCACTCCCATCCTACCGCCTTTTCCCTGTGGAGTTCAGTCTGATCGCCACTCCCATCCTACTGCCTTTTCCCTGTGGAGTTCAGTCTGATCACCAGCTTTTATTCTATCTATCTTTTACCTGTGGAGTTCGGTCTGATCGCCAGCTTTTATTCTATCTCTCTTTTACCTGTGGAGTTCGGTCTGATCGCCAGCTTTTATTCTATCTCACTTTTCCTTGTGGAGTACGGTCTGATCACCAGCTTTTATTCTATATCTCTTTTACCTGTGGAGTTCGGTCTTATCGCCAGCTTTTATTCTATCTCTCTTTTACCTGTGGAGTTCGGTCTGATCGCCAGCTTATATTCTATATCTCTTTTACCTGTGGAGTTCGGTCTGATCGCCAGCTTTTATTCTATCTCTCTTTTCCCTGTGGAGTTCGGTCTGATCGCCAGCTTTTATTCTATATCTCTTTTACCTGTGGAGTTCGGTCTGATCGCCAGCTTTTATTCTATATCACTTTTACCTGTGGAGTTCGGTCTGATCGCCAGCTTTTATTCTATATCTCTTTTACCTGTGGAGTTCGGTCTGATCGCCAGCTTTTATTCTATCTCTCTTTTACCTGTGGAGTTCGGTCTGATCGCCACTCCCAACCTACCGCCTTTTCCCTGTGGAGTTGAGTCTGATCACCAGCTTTTATTCTATCTCTCTTAGACCTGTGGAGTTCGGTCTGATCGCCACTCCCATCCTACTGCCTTTTCCCTGTGGAGTTCAGTCTGATCACCAGCTTTTATTACATCTCTAATTTACCTGTGGAGTTCGGTCTGATCGCCAGCTTTTATTCTATCTCTCTTTTACCTGTGGAGTTCGGTCTGATCGCCAGCTTTTATTCTATCCCTCTTTTACCTGTGGAGTTCAGTCTGATCGCCAGCTTTTATTCTATCTCTCTTTTACCTGTGGAGTTCGGTCTGATCGCCAGCTTTTATTCTATCTCTCTTTTACCTGTGGAGTTCGGTCTGATCGCCACTCCCATCCTACCGCCTTATCCCTGTGGAGTTGAGTCTGATCGCCAGCTTTTATTCTATCTCTCTTTTACCTGTGGAGTTCGGTCTGATCGCCAGCTTTTATTCTATCTCTCTTTTACCTGTGGAGTTCTGTCTGATCGCCACTCCCATCCTACCGCCTTATCCCTGTGGAGTTGAGTCTGATCGCCAGCTTTTATTCTATCTCTCTTTTACCTGTGGAGTTCGGTCTGATCGCCAGCTTTTATTCTATCTCTCTTTTACCTGTGGAGTTCGGTCTGATCGCCAGCTTTTATTCTATCTCTCTTTTACCTGTGGAGTTCGGTCTGATCGCCACTCCCATCCTACCGCCTTTTCCCTGTGGAGTTGAGTCTGATCGCCAGCTTTTATTCTATCTCTCTTTTACCTGTGGAGTTCGGTCTGATCGCCAGGTTTATTTCTATCTCTCTTTTACCTGTGGAGTTCGGTCTGATCGCCAGCTTTTATTCTATCTCTCTTTTACCTGTGGAGTTCGGTCTGATCGCCAGCTTTTATTCTATCTCTCTTTTCCCTGTGGAGTTGAGTCTGATCATCAGCTTTTATTCTATCTCTCTTTTACCTGTGGAGTTCGGTCTGATCAGCAGCTTTTATTCTATCTCTCTTTTACCTGTGGAGTTCGGTCTGATCGCCAGCTTTTATTCTATATCTCTTTTACCTGTGGAGTTCGGTCTGATCGCCAGCTTTTATTCTATATCTCTTTTACCTGTGGAGTTCGGTCTGATCGACACTCCCATCCTACCGCCTATTCCCTGTGGAGTTCAGTCTGATCGCCAGCTTTTATTCTATCTCTCTTTTCCCTGTGGAGTTCGGTCTGATCACCAGCTTTTATTCTATCTCTCTTTTACCTGTGGAGTTCGGTCTGATCGCCACTCCCATCCTACCGCCTTTTCCCTGTGGAGTTCAGTCTGATCGCCAGCTTTTATTCTATCTCACTTTTCCCTGTGGAGTTCGGTCTGATCACCAGCTTTTATTCTATATTTCTTTTACCGGTGGAGTTCGGTCTGATCGCCAGCTTTTATTCTATCTCTCTTTTACCTGTAGAGTTCGGTCTGATCGCCAGCTTATATTCTATATCTCTTTTACCTGTGGAGTTCGGTCTGATCGCCAGCTTTTATTCTATCTCTCTTTTACCAGTGGAGTTCGGTCTGATCGCCAGCTTTTATTCTATCTCTCTTTTACCTGTGGAGTTCGGTCTGATCGCCAGCTTTTATTATATCTCTCTTTTACCTGTGGAGTTCGGTCTGATCGCCAGCTTTTATTCTATCTCTCTTATACCTGTGGAGTTCGGTCTGATCGCCAGCTTTTATTCTATCTCTCTTTTACCTGTGGAGTTCGGTCTGATCGCCACTCCCATCCTACCGCCTTTTCCCAGTGGAGTTGAGTCTGATCACCAGCTTTTATTCTATCTCTCTTTTACCTGTGGAGTTCGGTCTGATCGCCACTCCCATCCTACCGCCTTTTCCCTGTGGAGTTGAGTCTGATCACCAGCTTTTATTCTATCTCTCTTTTACCTGTGGAGTTCGGTCTGATCGCCAGCTTTTATTCTATCTCTGTTTTACCTGTGAAGTTCGGTCTGATCGCCAGCTTTTATTCTCTCTCTCTTTTACCTGTGGAGTTGAGTCTGATCACCAGCTTTTATTCTATCTCTCTTTTACCTGTGGAGTTCGGTCTGATCGCCAGCTTCAATTCTATCTCTCTTTTACCTGTGGAGTTCGGTCTGATCGCCAGCTTTTATTCTATCTCTCTTTTACCTGTGGAGTTCGGTCTGATCGCCAGCTTTTATTGTATATCTCTTTTACCTGTGGAGTTCGGTCTGATCGCCAGCTTTTATTCTATCTCTCTTTTACCTGTGGAGTTCGGTCTGATCGCCAGCTTTTATTCTATCTCTCTTTCACCTGTGGAGTTCGGTCTGATCGCCAGCTTTTATTCAATCTCTCTTTTACCTGTGGAGTTCGGTCAGATCGCCAGCTTTTATTCTATCTCACTTTTACCTGTGGAGTTCGGTCTGATCGCCAGCTTTTATTCTATCTCTCTTTTACCTGTGGAGTTCGGTCTGATCGCCAGCTTTTATTCTATCTCTCTTTTACCTGTGGAGTTCGGTCTGATCGCCAGCTTTTATTCTATCTCTCTTTTACCTGTGGAGTTCGGTCTGATCGCCAGCTTTTATTCTATCTATCTTTTACCTTTGGAGTTCGGTCTGATCGCCAGCTTTTATTCTATCTCTCTTATACCTGTGGAGTTCGGTCTGATCGCCAGCTTTTATTCTATCTCTCTTTTACCTGTGGAGTTCGGTCTGATCGCCACTCCCATCCTACCGCCTTTTCCCAGTGGAGTTGAGTCTGATCACCAGCTTTTATTCTATCTCTCTTTTACCTGTGGAGTTCGGTCTGATCGCCACTCCCATCCTACCGCCTTTTCCCTGTGGAGTTGAGTCTGATCACCAGCTTTTATTCTATCTCTCTTTTACCTGTGGAGTTCGGTCTGATCACCAGCTTTTATTCTATCTCTCTTTTACCTGTGGAGTTCGGTCTGATCACCAGCTTTTATTCTATCTCTCTTTTACCTGTGGAGTTCGGTTTGATCGCCAGCTTTTATTCTATATCTCTTTTACCTGTGGAGTTCGGTCTGATCGCCAGCTTTTATTCTATATCTCTTTTACCTGTGGAGTTCGGTCTGATCGCCAGCTTTTATTCTATATCTCTTTTACCTGTGGAGTTCGGTCTGATCGCCACTCCCATCCTACCGCCTATTCCCTGTGGAGTTCAGTCTGATCGCCAGCTTTTATTCTATCTCTCTTTTACCTGTGGAGTTCGGTCTGATCACCAGCTTTTATTCTATCTCTCTTAGACCTGTGGAGTTCGGTCTGATCGCCACTCCCATCCTACCGCCTTTTCCCTGTGGAGTTCGGTCTGATCGCCAGCTTTTATTCTATCTCTCTTTTACCTGTGGAGTTCGGTCTGATCGCCAGCTTTTATTCTCTCTCTCTTTTACCTGTGGAGTTCGGTCTGATCGCTAGCTTTATTTCTATCTCTCTTTTACCTGTGGAGTTCGGTCTGATCGCCACTCCCATCCTACCGCCTTTTCCCTGTGGAGTTGAGTCTGATCACCAGCTTTTATTCTATCTCTCTTTTACCTGTGGAGTTCGGTCTGATCACCAGCTTTTATTCTATCTCTCTTTTACCTGTGGAGTTCGGTCTGATCGCCACTCCCATCCTACCGCCTTTTCCCTGTGGAGTTCAGTCTGATCGCCAGCTTTTATTCTATCTCACTTTTCCCTGTGGAGTTCGGTCTGATCACCAGCTTTTATTCTATATTTCTTTTACCGGTGGAGTTCGGTCTGATCGCCAGCTTTTATTCTATCTCTCTTTTACCTGTAGAGTTCGGTCTGATCGCCAGCTTATATTCTATATCTCTTTTACCTGTGGAGTTCGGTCTGATCGCCAGCTTTTATTCTATCTCTCTTTTACCTGTGGAGTTCGGTCTGATCGCCAGCTTTTATTCTATCTCTCTTTTACCTGTGGAGTTCGGTCTGATCGCCAGCTTTTATTATATCTCTCTTTTACCTGTGGAGTTCGGTCTGATCGCCAGCTTTTATTCTATCTCTCTTATACCTGTGGAGTTCGGTCTGATCGCCAGCTTTTATTCTATCTCTCTTTTACCTGTGGAGTTCGGTCTGATCGCCACTCCCATCCTACCGCCTTTTCCCAGTGGAGTTGAGTCTGATCACCAGCTTTTATTCTATCTCTCTTTTACCTGTGGAGTTCGGTCTGATCGCCACTCCCATCCTACCGCCTTTTCCCTGTGGAGTTGAGTCTGATCACCAGCTTTTATTCTATCTCTCTTTTACCTGTGGAGTTCGGTCTGATCGCCAGCTTTTATTCTATCTCTGGTTTACCTGTGGAGTTCGGTCTGATCGCCAGCTTTTATTCTCTCTCTCTTTTACCTGTGGAGTTCGGTCTGATCGCCAGCTTTATTTCTATCTCTCTTTTACCTGTGGAGTTCGGTCTGATCGCCACTCCCATCCTACCGCCTTTTCCCTGTGGAGTTGAGTCTAATCACCAGCTTTTATTCTATCTCTCTTTTACCTGTGGAGTTCGGTCTGATCGCCAGCTTCAATTCTATCTCTCTTTTACCTGTGGAGTTCGGTCTGATCGCCAGCTTTTATTCTATCTCTCTTTTACCTGTGGAGTTCGGTCTGATCGCCAGCTTTTATTCTATCTCTCTTTTACCTGTGGAGTTCGGTCTGATCGCCAGCTTTTATTCTATCTCTCTTTCACCTGTGGAGTTCGGTCTGATCGCCAGCTTTTATTCAATCTCTCTTTTACCTGTGGAGTTCGGTCAGATCGCCAGCTTTTATTCTATCTCACTTTTACCTGTGGAGTTCGGTCTGATCGCCAGCTTTTATTCTATCTCTCTTTTACCCGTGGAGTTCGGTCTGATCGCCAGCTTTTATTCTATCTATCTTTTACCTTTGGAGTTCGGTCTGATCGCCAGCTTTTATTCTATCTCTCTTATACCTGTGGAGTTCGGTCTGATCGCCAGCTTTTATTCTATCTCTCTTTTACCTGTGGAGTTCGGTCTGATCGCCAGCTTTTATTCAATCTCTCTTTTACCTGTGGAGTTCGGTCTGATCGCCAGCTTTTATTCTATCTCTCTTTTACCTGTGGAGTTCGGTCTGATCGCCAGCTTTTATTCTATCTCTCTTTTACCTGTGGAGTTCGGTCTGATCGCCAGCTTTTATTCTATCTATCTTTTACCTTTGGAGTTCGGTCTGATCGCCAGCTTTTATTCTATCTCTCTTATACCTGTGGAGTTCGGTCTGATCGCCAGCTTTTATTCTATCTCTCTTTTACCTGTGGAGTTCGGTCTGATCGCCACTCCCATCCTACCGCCTTTTCCCAGTGGAGTTGAGTCTGATCACCAGCTTTTATTCTGTCTCTCTTTTACCTGTGGAGTTCGGTCTGATCGCCACTCCCATCCTACCGCCTTTTCCCTGTGGAGTTGAGTCTGATCACCAGCTTTTATTCTATCTCTCTTTTACATGTGGATTTCGGTCTGATTACCAGCTTTTATTCTATCTCTCTTTTACCTTTGGAGTTCGGTCTGATCACCAGCTTTTATTCTATCTCTCTTTTACCTGTGGAGTTCGGTCTGATCGCCACTCCATCCTACCGCCTTTTCCCTGTGGAGTTGAGTCTGATCATCAGCTTTTATTCTATCTCTCTTTTACCTGTGGAGTTCGGTCTGATCACCAGCTTTTATTCTATCTCTCTTTTACCTGTGGAGTTCGGTCTGATCGCCAGCTTTTATTCTATCTCTCTTTTACCTGTGGAGTTCGGTCTGATCGCCAGCTTTTATTCTATCTCTCTTTTACCTGTGGAGTTCGGTCTGATCGCCAGCTTTTATTCTATCTATCTTTTACCTTTGGAGTTCGGTCTGATCGCCAGCTTTTATTCTATCTCTCTTATACCTGTGGAGTTCGGTCTGATCGCCAGCTTTTATTCTATCTCTCTTTTACCTGTGGAGTTCGGTCTGATCGCCACTCCCATCCTACCGCCTTTTCCCAGTGGAGTTGAGTCTGATCACCAGCTTTTATTCTATCTCTCTTTTACCTGTGGAGTTCGGTCTGATGGCCACTCCCATCCTACCGCCTTTTCCCTGTGGAGTTGAGTCTGATCACCAGCTTTTATTCTATCTCTCTTTTACCTGTGGACTTCGGTCTGATCACCAGCTTTTATTCTATCTCTCTTTTACCTGTGGAGTTCGGTCTGATCACCAGCTTTTATTCTATCTCTCTTTTACCTGTGGAGTTCGGTCTGATCGCCACTCCATCCTACCGCCTTTTCCCTGTGGAGTTGAGTCTGATCATCAGCTTTTATTCTATCTCTCTTTTACCTGTGGAGTTCGGTCTGATCACCAGCTTTTATTCTATCTCTCTTAGACCTGTGGAGTTCGGTCTGATCGCCACTCCCATCCTACCGCCTTTTCCCTGTGGAGTTGAGTCTGATCACCAGCTTTTATTCTATTTCTCTTTTACCTGTGGAGTTCGGTCTGATCGCCACTCCCATCCTACCGCCTTTTCCCTGTGGAGTTGAGTCTGATCACCAGCTTTTATTCTATCTCTCTTTTACCTGTGGAGTTCGGTCTGATCGCCAGCTTTTATTCTATCTCTCTTTTACCTGTGGAGTTCGGTCTGATCGCCAGCTTTTATTCTCTCTCTCTTTTACCTGTGGAGTTCGGTCTGATCGCCAGCTTTATTTCTATCTCTCTTTTACCTGTGGAGTTCGGTCTGATCGCCACTCCCATCCTACCGCCTTTTCCCTGTGGAGTTGAGTCTGATCACCAGCTTTTATTCTATCTCTCTTTTACCTGTGGAGTTCGGTCTGATCGCCAGCTTCAATTCTATCTCTCTTTTACCTGTGGAGTTCGGTCTGATCGCCAGCTTTTATTCTATCTCTCTTTTACCTGTGGAGTTCGGTCTGATCGCCAGCTTATATTCTATATCTCTTTTACCTGTGGAGTTCGGTCTGATCGCCAGCTTTTATTCTATCTCTCTTTTACCTGTGGAGTTCGGTCTGATCGCCAGCTTTTATTCTATCTCTCTTTCACCTGTGGAGTTCGGTCTGATCGCCAGCTTTTATTCAATCTCTCTTTTACCTGTGGAGTTCGGTCTGATCGCCAGCTTTTATTCTATCTCACTTTTACCTGTGGAGTTCGGTCTGATCGCCAGCTTTTATTCTATCTCTCTTTTACCTGTGGAGTTCGGTCTGATCGCCAGCTTTTATTCTATCTATCTTTTACCTTTGGAGTTCGGTCTGATCGCCAGCTTTTATTCTATCTCTCTTATACCTGTGGAGTTCGGTCTGATCGCCAGCTTTTATTCTATCTCTCATTTACCTGTGGAGTTCGGTCTGATCGCCACTCCCATCCTACCGCCTTTTCCCAGTGGAGTTGAGTCTGATCACCAGCTTTTATTCTATCTCTCTTTTACCTGTGGAGTTCGGTCTGATCGCCACTCCCATCCTACCGCCTTTTCCCTGTGGAGTTGAGTCTGATCACCAGCTTTTATTCTATCTCTCTTTTACCTGTGGACTTCGGTCTGATCACCAGCTTTTATTCTATCTCTCTTTTACCTGTGGAGTTCGGTCTGATCACCAGCTTTTATTCTATCTCTCTTTTACCTGTGGAGTTCGGTCTGATCGCCACTCCATCCTACCGCCTTTTCCCTGTGGAGTTGAGTCTGATCATCAGCTTTTATTCTATCTCTCTTTTACCTGTGGAGTTCGGTCTGATCACCAGCTTTTATTCTATCTCTCTTAGACCTGTGGAGTTCGGTCTGATCGCCACTCCCATCCTACCGCCTTTTCCCTGTGGAGTTGAGTCTGATCACCAGCTTTTATTCTATCTCTCTTTTACCTGTGGAGTTCGGTCTGATCGCCAGCTTTTATTCTATCTATCTTTTACCTTTGGAGTTCGGTCTGATCGCCAGCTTTTATTCTATCTCTCTTATACCTGTGGAGTTCGGTCTGATCGCCAGCTTTTATTCTATCTCTCTTTTACCTGTGGAGTTCGGTCTGATCGCCACTCCCATCCTACCGCCTTTTCCCAGTGGAGTTGAGTCTGATCACCAGCTTTTATTCTATCTCTCTTTTACCTGTGGAGTTCGGTCTGATCGCCACTCCCATCCTACCGCCTTTTCCCTGTGGAGTTGAGTCTGATCACCAGCTTTTATTCTATCTCTCTTTTACCTGTGGACTTCGGTCTGATCACCAGCTTTTATTCTATCTCTCTTTTACCTGTGGAGTTCGGTCTGATCACCAGCTTTTATTCTATCTCTCTTTTACCTGTGGAGTTCGGTCTGATCACCAGCTTTTATTCTATCTCTCTTTTACCTGTGGAGTTCGGTCTGATCGCCACTCCATCCTACCGCCTTTTCCCTGTGGAGTTGAGTCTGATCATCAGCTTTTATTCTATCTCTCTTTTACCTGTGGAGTTCGGTCTGATCACCAGCTTTTATTCTATCTCTCTTAGACCTGTGGAGTTCGGTCTGATCGCCACTCCCATCCTACCGCCTTTTCCCTGTGGAGTTGAGTCTGATCACCAGCTTTTATTCTATTTCTCTTTTACCTGTGGAGTTCGGTCTGATCGCCACTCCCATCCTACCGCCTTTTCCCTGTGGAGTTGAGTCTGATCACCAGCTTTTATTCTATCTCTCTTTTACCTGTGGAGTTCGGTCTGATCGCCAGCTTTTATTCTATCTCTCTTTTACCTGTGGAGTTCGGTCTGATCGCCAGCTTTTATTCTCTCTCTCTTTTACCTGTGGAGTTCGGTCTGATCGCCAGCTTTATTTCTATCTCTCTTTTACCTGTGGAGTTCGGTCTGATCGCCACTCCCATCCTACCGCCTTTTCCCTGTGGAGTTGAGTCTGATCACCAGCTTTTATTCTATCTCTCTTTTACCTGTGGAGTTCGGTCTGATCGCCAGCTTCAATTCTATCTCTCTTTTACCTGTGGAGTTCGGTCTGATCGCCAGCTTTTATTCTATCTCTCTTTTACCTGTGGAGTTCGGTCTGATCGCCAGCTTATATTCTATATCTCTTTTACCTGTGGAGTTCGGTCTGATCGCCAGCTTTTATTCTATCTCTCTTTTACCTGTGGAGTTCGGTCTGATCGCCAGCTTTTATTCTATCTCTCTTTCACCTGTGGAGTTCGGTCTGATCGCCAGCTTTTATTCAATCTCTCTTTTACCTGTGGAGTTCGGTCTGATCGCCAGCTTTTATTCTATCTCACTTTTACCTGTGGAGTTCGGTCTGATCGCCAGCTTTTATTCTATCTCTCTTTTACCTGTGGAGTTCGGTCTGATCGCCAGCTTTTATTCTATCTATCTTTTACCTTTGGAGTTCGGTCTGATCGCCAGCTTTTATTCTATCTCTCTTATACCTGTGGAGTTCGGTCTGATCGCCAGCTTTTATTCTATCTCTCATTTACCTGTGGAGTTCGGTCTGATCGCCACTCCCATCCTACCGCCTTTTCCCAGTGGAGTTGAGTCTGATCACCAGCTTTTATTCTATCTCTCTTTTACCTGTGGAGTTCGGTCTGATCGCCACTCCCATCCTACCGCCTTTTCCCTGTGGAGTTGAGTCTGATCACCAGCTTTTATTCTATCTCTCTTTTACCTGTGGACTTCGGTCTGATCACCAGCTTTTATTCTATCTCTCTTTTACCTGTGGAGTTCGGTCTGATCACCAGCTTTTATTCTATCTCTCTTTTACCTGTGGAGTTCGGTCTGATCGCCACTCCATCCTACCGCCTTTTCCCTGTGGAGTTGAGTCTGATCATCAGCTTTTATTCTATCTCTCTTTTACCTGTGGAGTTCGGTCTGATCACCAGCTTTTATTCTATCTCTCTTAGACCTGTGGAGTTCGGTCTGATCGCCACTCCCATCCTACCGCCTTTTCCCTGTGGAGTTGAGTCTGATCACCAGCTTTTATTCTATCTCTCTTTTACCTGTGGAGTTCGGTCTGATCGCCACTCCCATCCTACCGCCTTTTCCCTGTGGAGTTGAGTCTGATCACCAGCTTTTATTCTATCTCTCTTTTACCTGTGGAGTTCGGTCTGATCACCAGCTTTTATTCTATCTCTCTTTTACCTGTGGAGTTCGGTCTGATCGCCAGCTTTTATTCTATCTCTCTTTTACCTGTGGAGTTCGGTCTGATCGCCAGCTTTTATTCTATCTCTCTTTTACCTGTGGAGTTCGGTCTGATTGCCAGCCTTTATTCTATCTCTCTTTTACCTGTGGAGTTCGGTCTGATCGCCAGCTTTTATTCTATCTCTCTTTTCCCTGTGGAGTTGAGTCTGATCACCAGCTTTTATTCTATCTCTCTTTTACCTGTGGAGTTCGGTCTGATCGCCAGCTTTTATTCTATCTCTCTTTTACCTGTGGAGTTCGGTCTGATCGCCAGCTTTTATTCTATCTCTCTTTTACCTGTGGAGTTCGGTCTGATCGCCAGCTTTTATTCTATCTCTCTTTTACCTGTGGAGTTCGGTCTGATCGCCACTCCCATCCTACCGCCTTTTCCCTGTGGAGTTGAGTCTGATCGCCAGCTTTTATTCTATCTCTCTTTTACCTGTGGAGTTCGGTCTGATCGCCAGCTTTTATTCTATCTCTCTTTTACCTGTGGAGTTCGGTCTGATCGCCAGCTTTTATTCTATCTCTCTTTTACCTGTGGAGTTCGGTCTGATCGCCAGCTTTTATTCTATCTCTCTTTTACCTGTGGAGTTCGGTCTGATCGCCAGCTTTTATTCTATCTCTCTTTTACCTGTGGAGTTCGGTCTGATCGCCAGCTTATATTCTATATCTCTTTTACCTGTGGAGTTCGGTCTGATCGCAAGCTTTTATTCTATCTCTCTTTTACCTGTGGAGTTCGGTCTGATCGCCAGCTTTTATTCTATATCTCTTTTACCTGTGGAGTTCGGTCGGATCGCCAGCTTTTATTCTATATCACTTTTACCTGTGGAGTTCGGTCTGATCGCCAGCTTTTATTCTATATCTCTTTTACCTGTGGAGTTCGGTCTGATCGCCAGCTTTTATTCTATCTCTCTTTTACCTGTGGAGTTCGGTCTGATCGCCACTCCCATCCTACCGCCTTTTCCCTGTGGAGTTGAGTCTGATCACCAGCTTTTATTCTATCTCTCTTAGACCTGTAGAGTTCGGTCTGATCGCCACTCCCATCCTACCGCCTTTTCCCTGTGGAGTTCAGTCTGATCACCAGCTTTTATTCTATCTCTCTTTTACCTGTGGAGTTCGGTCTGATCGCCAGCTTTTATTCTATCTCTCTTTTACCTGTGGAGTTCGGTCTGATCGCCAGCTTTTATTCTATCTCTCTTTTACCTGTGGACTTCGGTCTGATCACCAGCTTTTATTCTATCTCTCTTTTACCTGTGGAGTTCGGTCTGATCACCAGCTTTTATTCTATCTCTCTTTTACCTGTGGAGTTCGGTCTGATCGCCACTCCATCCTACCGCCTTTTCCCTGTGGAGTTGAGTCTGATCATCAGCTTTTATTCTATCTCTCTTTTACCTGTGGAGTTCGGTCTGATCACCAGCTTTTATTCTATCTCTCTTTTACCTGTGGAGTTCGGTCTGATCGCCACTCCCATCCTACCGCCTTTTCCCTGTGGAGTTGAGTCTGATCACCAGCTTTTATTCTATCTCTATTTTACCTGTGGAGTTAGGTCTGATCGCCACTCCCATCCTACCGCCTTTTCCCTGTGGAGTTGAGTCTGATCACCAGCTTTTATTCTATCTCTCTTTTACCTGTGGAGTTCGGTCTGATCGCCACTCCCATCCTACCGCCTTTTCCCTGTGGAGTTGAGTCTGATCACCAGCTTTTATTCTATCTCTCTTTTACCTGTGGAGTTCGGTCTGATCGCCACTCCCATCCTACCGCCTTTTCCCTGTGGAGTTGAGTCTGATCACCAGCTTTTATTCTATCTCTCTTTTCCCTGTGGAGTTGAGTCTGATCATCAGCTTTTATTCTATCTCTCTTTTACCTGTGGAGTTCGGTCTGATCACCAGCTTTTATTCTATCTCTCTTTTACCTGTGGAGTTCGGTCTGATCGCCAGCTTTTATTCTATATCTCTTTTACCTGTGGAGTTCGGTCTGATCGCCAGCTTTTATTCTATATCTCTTTTACCTGTGGAGTTCGGTCTGATCGCCAGCTTTTATTCTATATCTCTTTTACCTGTGGAGTTCGGTCTGATCGCCACTCCCATCCTACCGCCTTTTCCCTGTGGAGTTCAGTCTGATAGCCAGCTTTTATTCTATCTCTCTTTTCCCTCTGGAGTTCGGTCTGATCACCAGCTTTTATTCTATCTCTCTTTTACCTGTGGAGTTCGGTCTGATCGCCACTCCCATCCTACCGCCTTTTCCCTGTGGTGTTCAGTCTGATCGCCAGCTTTTATTCTATCTCACTTTTCCCTGTGGAGTTCGGTCTGATCACCAGCTTTTATTCTCAATCTCTTTTACCTGTGGAGTTCGGTCTGATCGCCAGCTTTTATTCTATCTCTCTTTTACCTGTGGAGTTCGGTCTGATCGCCAGCTTATATTCTGTATCTCTTTTACCTGTGGAGTTCGGTCTGATCGCCAGCTTTTATTCTGTCTCTCTTTTACCTGTGGAGTTCGGTCTGATCGCCAGCTTTTATTCTATATCTCTTTTACCTGTGGAGTTCGGTCTGATCGCCAGCTTTTATTCTATCTCTCTTTTACCTGTGGAGTTCAGTCTGATCACCAGCTTTTATTCTATCTCTCTTTTACCTGTGGAGTTCGGTCTGATCGCCAGCTTTTATTCTATCTCTCTTTTACCTGTGGAGTTCGGTCTGATCGCCAGCTTTTATTCTATCCCTCTTTTACCTGTGGAGTTCGGTCTGATCGCCAGCTTTTATTCTATCTCTCTTTTACCTGTGGAGTTCGGTCTGATCGCCAGCTTTTATTCTATCTCTCTTTTACCTGTGGAGTTCGGTCTGATCGCCAGCTTTTATTCTATCTCTCTTTTACCTGTGGAGTTCGGTCTGATCGCCAGCTTTTATTCTATCTCTCTTTTACCTGTGGAGTTCGGTCTGATCGCCACTCCCATCCTACCGCCTTTTCCCTGTGGAGTTGAGTCTGATTGCCAGCTTTTATTCTATCTCTCTTTTACCTGTGGAGTTCGGTCTGATCGCCAGCTTTTATTCTATCTCTCTTTTACCTGTGGAGTTCGGTCTGATCGCCAGCTTTTATTCTCTCTCTCTTTTACCTGTGGAGTTCGGTCTGATCGCCAGCTTTATTTCTATCTCTCTTTTACCTGTGGAGTTCGGTCTGATCGCCACTCCCATCCTACCGCCTTTTCCCTGTGGAGTTGAGTCTGATCGCCAGCTTTTATTCTATCTCTCTTTTACCTGTGGAGTTCGGTCTGATCGCCAGCTTTTATTCTATCTCTCTTTTACCTGTGGAGTTCGGTCTGATCGCCAGCTTTTATTCTATCTCTCTTTTACCTGTGGAGTTCGGTCTGATCGCCAGCTTTTATTCTATCTCTCTTTTACCTGTGGAGTTCGGTCTGATCGCCAGCTTTTATTCTATCTCTCTTTTACCTGTGGAGTTCGGTCTGATCGCCAGCTTATATTCTATATCTCTTTTACCTGTGGAGTTCGGTCTGATCGCCAGCTTTTATTCTATCTCTCTTTTACCTGTGGAGTTCGGTCTGATCGCCAGCTTTTATTCTATATCTCTTTTACCTGTGGAGTTCGGTCGGATCGCCAGCTTTTATTCTATATCACTTTTACCTGTGGAGTTCGGTCTGATCGCCAGCTTTTATTCTATATCTCTTTTACCTGTGGAGTTCGGTCTGATCGCCAGCTTTTATTCTATCTCTCTTTTACCTGTGGAGTTCGGTCTGATCGCCACTCCCATCCTACCGCCTTTTCCCTGTGGAGTTGAGTCTGATCACCAGCTTTTATTCTATCTCTCTTAGACCTGTAGAGTTCGGTCTGATCGCCACTCCCATCCTACCGCCTTTTCCCTGTGGAGTTCAGTCTGATCACCAGCTTTTATTCTATCTCTCTTTTACCTGTGGAGTTCGGTCTGATCGCCAGCTTTTATTCTATCTCTCTTTTACCTGTGGAGTTCGGTCTGATCGCCAGCTTTTATTCTATCTCTCTTTTACCTGTGGACTTCGGTCTGATCACCAGCTTTTATTCTATCTCTCTTTTACCTGTGGAGTTCGGTCTGATCACCAGCTTTTATTCTATCTCTCTTTTACCTGTGGAGTTCGGTCTGATCGCCACTCCATCCTACCGCCTTTTCCCTGTGGAGTTGAGTCTGATCATCAGCTTTTATTCTATCTCTCTTTTACCTGTGGAGTTCGGTCTGATCACCAGCTTTTATTCTATCTCTCTTTTACCTGTGGAGTTCGGTCTGATCGCCACTCCCATCCTACCGCCTTTTCCCTGTGGAGTTGAGTCTGATCACCAGCTTTTATTCTATCTCTATTTTACCTGTGGAGTTAGGTCTGATCGCCACTCCCATCCTACCGCCTTTTCCCTGTGGAGTTGAGTCTGATCACCAGCTTTTATTCTATCTCTCTTTTACCTGTGGAGTTCGGTCTGATCGCCACTCCCATCCTACCGCCTTTTCCCTGTGGAGTTGAGTCTGATCACCAGCTTTTATTCTATCTCTCTTTTACCTGTGGAGTTCGGTCTGATCGCCACTCCCATCCTACCGCCTTTTCCCTGTGGAGTTGAGTCTGATCACCAGCTTTTATTCTATCTCTCTTTTCCCTGTGGAGTTGAGTCTGATCATCAGCTTTTATTCTATCTCTCTTTTACCTGTGGAGTTCGGTCTGATCACCAGCTTTTATTCTATCTCTCTTTTACCTGTGGAGTTCGGTCTGATCGCCAGCTTTTATTCTATATCTCTTTTACCTGTGGAGTTCGGTCTGATCGCCAGCTTTTATTCTATATCTCTTTTACCTGTGGAGTTCGGTCTGATCGCCAGCTTTTATTCTATATCTCTTTTACCTGTGGAGTTCGGTCTGATCGCCACTCCCATCCTACCGCCTTTTCCCTGTGGAGTTCAGTCTGATAGCCAGCTTTTATTCTATCTCTCTTTTCCCTCTGGAGTTCGGTCTGATCACCAGCTTTTATTCTATCTCTCTTTTACCTGTGGAGTTCGGTCTGATCGCCACTCCCATCCTACCGCCTTTTCCCTGTGGTGTTCAGTCTGATCGCCAGCTTTTATTCTATCTCACTTTTCCCTGTGGAGTTCGGTCTGATCACCAGCTTTTATTCTCAATCTCTTTTACCTGTGGAGTTCGGTCTGATCGCCAGCTTTTATTCTATCTCTCTTTTACCTGTGGAGTTCGGTCTGATCGCCAGCTTATATTCTGTATCTCTTTTACCTGTGGAGTTCGGTCTGATCGCCAGCTTTTATTCTGTCTCTCTTTTACCTGTGGAGTTCGGTCTGATCGCCAGCTTTTATTCTATATCTCTTTTACCTGTGGAGTTCGGTCTGATCGCCAGCTTTTATTCTATCTCTCTTTTACCTGTGGAGTTCAGTCTGATCACCAGCTTTTATTCTATCTCTCTTTTACCTGTGGAGTTCGGTCTGATCGCCAGCTTTTATTCTATCTCTCTTTTACCTGTGGAGTTCGGTCTGATCGCCAGCTTTTATTCTATCCCTCTTTTACCTGTGGAGTTCGGTCTGATCGCCAGCTTTTATTCTATCTCTCTTTTACCTGTGGAGTTCGGTCTGATCGCCAGCTTTTATTCTATCTCTCTTTTACCTGTGGAGTTCGGTCTGATCGCCAGCTTTTATTCTATCTCTCTTTTACCTGTGGAGTTCGGTCTGATCGCCAGCTTTTATTCTATCTCTCTTTTACCTGTGGAGTTCGGTCTGATCGCCACTCCCATCCTACCGCCTTTTCCCTGTGGAGTTGAGTCTGATTGCCAGCTTTTATTCTATCTCTCTTTTACCTGTGGAGTTCGGTCTGATCGCCAGCTTTTATTCTATCTCTCTTTTACCTGTGGAGTTCGGTCTGATCGCCAGCTTTTATTCTCTCTCTCTTTTACCTGTGGAGTTCGGTCTGATCGCCAGCTTTATTTCTATCTCTCTTTTACCTGTGGAGTTCGGTCTGATCGCCACTCCCATCCTACCGCCTTTTCCCTGTGGAGTTGAGTCTGATCACCAGCTTTTATTCTATCTCTCTTTTACCTGTGGAGTTCGGTCTGATCGCCAGCTTTTATTCTATCTCTCTTTTACCTGTGGAGTTCGATCTGATCTCCAGCTTTTATTCTATCTCTCTTTTACCTGTGGAGTTCGGTCTGATCGCCAGCTTTTATTCTATCTCTCTTTTACCTGTGGAGTTCGGTCTGATCGCCAGCTTTTATTCTATCTCTCTTTTACCTGTGGAGTTCGGTCTGATCGCCAGCTTTTATTCTATCTCTCTTTTACCCGTGGAGTTCGGTCTGATCGCCAGCTTTTATTCTATCTCTCTTATACCTGTGGAGTTCGGTCTGATCGCCAGCTTTTATTCTATCTCTCTTTTACCTGTGGAGTTCGGTCTGATCGCCACTCCCATCCTACCGCCTTTTCGCTGTGGAGTTGAGTCTGATCGCCAGCTTTTATTCTATCTCTCTTTTACCTGTGGAGTTCGGTCTGATCGCCAGCTTTTATTCTATCTCTCTTTTACCTGTGGAGTTCGGTCTGATCGCCAGCTTTTATTCTATCTCTCTTTTACCTGTGGAGTTCGGTCTGATCGCCAGCTTTTATTCTATCTCTCTTTTACCTTTGGAGTTCGGTCTGATCGCCACTCCCATCCTACCGACTTCTCCCTGTGGAGTTGAGTCTGATCGCCAGCTTTTATTCTATCTCTCTTTTACCTGTGGAGTTCGGTCTGATAGCCAGCTTTTATTCTCTCTCTCTTTTACCTGTGGAGTTCGGTCTGATCGCCAGCTTTATTTCTATCTCTCTTTTACCTGTGGAGTTCGGTCTGATCGCCATTCCCATCCTACCGCCTTTTCCCTGTGGAGTTAAGTCTGATCACCAGCTTTTATTCTATCTCTCTTTTACCTGTGGAGTTCGGTCTGATCGCCAGCTTTTATTCTATCTCTCTTTTACCTGTGGAGTTCGGTCTGATCGCCAGCTTTTATTCTATCTCTCTTTTACCTGTGGAGTTCGGTCTGATCGCCAGCTTTTATTCTATCTCTCTTTTACCTGTGGAGTTCGGTCTGATCTCCAGCTTTTATTCTATCTCTCTTTTACCTGTGGAGTTCGGTCTGATCGCCAGCTTTTATTCTATCTCTCTTTTACCTGTGGAGTTCGGTCTGATCGCCAGCTTTTATTCAATCTCTCATTTACATGTGGAGTTCGGTCTGATCGCCAGCTTTTATTCTATCTCTCTTTTACCTGTGGAGTTCGGTCTGATCGCCAGCTTTTATTCTATCTCTCTTTTACCTGTGGAGTTCGGTCTGATCGCCAGCTTTTATTCTATCTCTCTTTTACCCGTGGAGTTCGGTCTGATCGCCAGCTTTATTCTATCTCTCTTATACCTGTGGAGTTCGGTCTGATCGCCAGCTTTTATTCTATCTCTCATTTACCTGTGGAGTTCGGTCTGATCGCCACTCCCATCCTACCGCCTTTTCCCTGTGGAGTTGAGTCTGATCGCCAGCTTTTATTCTATCTCTCTTTTACCTGTGGAGTTCGGTCTGATCGCCAGCTTTTATTCTATCTCTCTTTTACCTGTGGAGTTCGGTCTGATCGCCAGCTTTTATTCTATCTCTCTTTTACCTGTGGAGTTCGGTCTGATCGCCAGCTTTTATTCTATCTCTCTTTTACCTGTGGAGTTCGGTCTGATCGCCAGCTTTTATTCTATCTCTCTTTTACCTGTGGAGTTCGGTCTGATCGCCAGCTTTTATTCTATCTCTCTTTTACCTGTGGAGTTCGGTCTGATCCCCAGCTTTTATTCTATCTCTCTTTTACCTGTGGAGTTCGGTCTGATCGCCAGCTTTTATTCTATCTCTCTTTTACCTGTGGAGTTCGGTCTGATCGCCAGCTTTTATTCTATCTCTCTTTTACCTGTGGAGTTCGGTCTGATCGCCAGCTTTTATTCTATCTCTCTTTTACCTGTGGAGTTCGGTCTGATCGCCAGCTTTTATTCTATCTCTCTTTTACCTGTGGAGTTCGGTCTGATCGCCACTCCCATCCTACCGACTTTTCCCTGTGGAGTTGAGTCTGATCGCCAGCTTTTATTCTATCTCTCTTTTACCTGTGGAGTTCGGTCTGATCGCCAGCTTTTATTCTCTCTCTCTTTTACCTGTGGAGTTCGGTCTGATCGCCAGCTTTATTTCTATCTCTCTTTTACCTGTGGAGTTCGGTCTGATCGCCACTCCCATCCTACCGCCTTTTCCCTGTGGAGTTAAGTCTGATCACCAGCTTTTATTCTATCTCTCTTTTACCTGTGGAGTTCGGTCTGATCGCCAGCTTTTATTCTATCTCTCTTTTACCTGTGGAGTTCGATCTGATCTCCAGCTTTTATTCTATCTCTCTTTTACCTGTGGAGTTCGGTCTGATCGCCAGCTTTTATTCTATCTCTCTTTTACCTGTGGAGTTCGGTCTGATCGCCAGCTTTTATTCTATCTCTCTTTTACCTGTGGAGTTCGGTCTGATCGCCAGCTTTTATTCTATCTCTCTTTTACCCGTGGAGTTCGGTCTGATCGCCAGCTTTTATTCTATCTCTCTTATACCTGTGGAGTTCGGTCTGATCGCCAGCTTTTATTCTATCTCTCTTTTACCTGTGGAGTTCGGTCTGATCGCCACTCCCATCCTACCGCCTTTTCGCTGTGGAGTTGAGTCTGATCGCCAGCTTTTATTCTATCTCTCTTTTACCTGTGGAGTTCGGTCTGATCGCCAGCTTTTATTCTATCTCTCTTTTACCTGTGGAGTTCGGTCTGATCGCCAGCTTTTATTCTATCTCTCTTTTACCTGTGGAGTTCGGTCTGATCGCCAGCTTTTATTCTATCTCTCTTTTACCTGTGGAGTTCGGTCTGATCGCCACTCCCATCCTACCGACTTCTCCCTGTGGAGTTGAGTCTGATCGCCAGCTTTTATTCTATCTCTCTTTTACCTGTGGAGTTCGGTCTGATAGCCAGCTTTTATTCTCTCTCTCTTTTACCTGTGGAGTTCGGTCTGATCGCCAGCTTTATTTCTATCTCTCTTTTACCTGTGGAGTTCGGTCTGATCGCCATTCCCATCCTACCGCCTTTTCCCTGTGGAGTTAAGTCTGATCACCAGCTTTTATTCTATCTCTCTTTTACCTGTGGAGTTCGGTCTGATCGCCAGCTTTTATTCTATCTCTCTTTTACCTGTGGAGTTCGGTCTGATCGCCAGCTTTTATTCTATCTCTCTTTTACCTGTGGAGTTCGGTCTGATCGCCAGCTTTTATTCTATCTCTCTTTTACCTGTGGAGTTCGGTCTGATCTCCAGCTTTTATTCTATCTCTCTTTTACCTGTGGAGTTCGGTCTGATCGCCAGCTTTTATTCTATCTCTCTTTTACCTGTGGAGTTCGGTCTGATCGCCAGCTTTTATTCAATCTCTCATTTACATGTGGAGTTCGGTCTGATCGCCAGCTTTTATTCTATCTCTCTTTTACCTGTGGAGTTCGGTCTGATCGCCAGCTTTTATTCTATCTCTCTTTTACCTGTGGAGTTCGGTCTGATCGCCAGCTTTTATTCTATCTCTCATTTACCTGTGGAGTTCGGTCTGATCGCCACTCCCATCCTACCGCCTTTTCCCTGTGGAGTTGAGTCTGATCGCCAGCTTTTATTCTATCTCTCTTTTACCTGTGGAGTTCGGTCTGATCGCCAGCTTTTATTCTATCTCTCTTTTACCTGTGGAGTTCGGTCTGATCGCCAGCTTTTATTCTATCTCTCTTTTACCTGTGGAGTTCGGTCTGATCGCCAGCTTTTATTCTATCTCTCTTTTACCTGTGGAGTTCGGTCTGATCGCCAGCTTTTATTCTATCTCTCTTTTACCTGTGGAGTTCGGTCTGATCGCCAGCTTTTATTCTATCTCTCTTTTACCTGTGGAGTTCGGTCTGATCCCCAGCTTTTATTCTATCTCTCTTTTACCTGTGGAGTTCGGTCTGATCGCCAGCTTTTATTCTATCTCTCTTTTACCTGTGGAGTTCGGTCTGATCGCCAGCTTTTATTCTATCTCTCATTTACCTGTGGAGTTCGGTCTGATCGCCAGCTTTTATTCTATCTCTCTTTTACCTGTGGAGTTCGGTCTGATCGCCAGCTTTTATTCTATCTCTCTTTTACCTGTGGAGTTCGGTCTGATCGCCACTCCCATCCTACCGACTTTTCCCTGTGGAGTTGAGTCTGATCGCCAGCTTTTATTCTATCTATCTTTTACCTGTGGAGTTCGGTCTGATCGCCAGCTTTTATTCTCTCTCTCTTTTACCTGTGGAGTTCGGTCTGATCGCCAGCTTTATTTCTATCTCTCTTTTACCTGTGGAGTTCGGTCTGATCGCCACTCCCATCCTACCGCCTTTTCCCTGTGGAGTTAAGTCTGATCACCAGCTTTTATTCTATCTCTCTTTTACCTGTGGAGTTCGGTCTGATCGCCAGCTTTTATTCTATCTCTCTTTTACCTGTGGAGTTCGGTCTGATCGCCAGCTTTTATTCTATCTCTCTTTTACCTGTGGAGTTCGGTCTGATCTCCAGCTTTTATTCTATCTCTCTTTTACCTGTGGAGTTCGGTCTGATCGCCAGCTTTTATTCTATCTCTCTTTTACCTGTGGAGTTCGGTCTGATCGCCAGCTTTTATTCAATCTCTCATTTACATGTGGAGTTCGGTCTGATCGCCAGCTTTTATTCTATCTCTCTTTTACCTGTGGAGTTCGGTCTGATCGCCAGCTTTTATTCTATCTCTCTTTTACCTGTGGAGTTCGGTCTGATCGCCAGCTTTTATTCTATCTCTCTTTTACCCGTGGAGTTCGGTCTGATCGCCAGCTTTTATTCTATCTCTCTTATACCTGTGGAGTTCGGTCTGATCGCCAGCTTTTATTCTATCTCTCATTTACCTGTGGAGTTCGGTCTGATCGCCACTCCCATCCTACCGCCTTTTCCCTGTGGAGTTGAGTCTGATCGCCAGCTTTTATTCTATCTCTCTTTTACCTGTGGAGTTCGGTCTGATCGCCAGCTTTTATTCTATCTCTCTTTTACCTGTGGAATTCGGTCTGATCGCCAGCTTTTATTCTATCTCTCTTTTACCTGTGGAGTTCGGTCTGATCGCCAGCTTTTATTCTATCTCTCTTTTACCTGTGGAGTTCGGTCTGATCGCCAGCTTTTATTCTATCTCTCTTTTACCTGTGGAGTTCGGTCTGATCGCCAGCTTTTATTCTATCTCTCTTTTACCTGTGGAGTTCGGTCTGATCCCCAGCTTTTATTCTATCTCTCTTTTACCTGTGGAGTTCGGTCTGATCGTCAGCTTTTATTCTATCTCTCTTTTACCTGTGGAGTTCGGTCTGATCGCCAGCTTTTATTCTATCTCTCTTTTACCTGTGGAGTTCGGTCTGATCGCCAGCTTTTATTCTATCTCTCTTTTACCTGTGGAGTTCGGGCTGATCGCCAGCTTTTATTCTATCTCTCTTTTACCTGTGGAGTTCGGTCTGATCGCCACTCCCATCCTACCGCCTTTTCCCTGTGGAGTTGAGTCTGATCACCAGCTTTTATTCTATCTCTCTTAGACCTGTGGAGTTCGGTCTGATCGCCACTCCCATCCTACCGCCTTTTCCCTGTGGAGTTCAGTCTGATCACCAGCTTTTATTCTATCTCTCTTTTACCTGTGGAGTTCGGTCTGATCGCCAGCTTTTATTCTATCTCTCTTTTACCTGTGGAGTTCGGTCTGATCGCCAGCTATTATTCTATCCCTCTTTTACCTGTGGAGTTCGGGCTGATCGCCAGCTTTTATTCTATCTCTCTTTTACCTGTGGAGTTCGGTCTGATCGCCACTCCCATCCTACCGCCTTTTCCCTGTGGAGTTGAGTCTGATCGCCAGCTTTTATTCTATCTCTCTTTTACCTGTGGAGTTCGGTCTGATCGCCAGCTATTATTCTATCCCTCTTTTACCTGTGGAGTTCGGTCTGATCGCCAGCTTTTATTCTATCTCTCTTTTACCTGTGGAGTTCGGTCTGATCGCCAGCTTTTATTCAATCTCTCATTTACATGTGGAGTTCGGTCTGATCGCCAGCTTTTATTCTATCTCTCTTTTACCTGTGGAGTTCGGTCTGATCGCCAGCTTTTATTCTATCTCTCTTTTACCTGTGGAGTTCGGTCTGATCGCCAGCTTTTATTCTATCTCTCTTTTACCCGTGGAGTTCGGTCTGATCGCCAGCTTTATTCTATCTCTCTTATACCTGTGGAGTTCGGTCTGATCGCCAGCTTTTATTCTATCTCTCATTTACCTGTGGAGTTCGGTCTGATCGCCACTCCCATCCTACCGCCTTTTCCCTGTGGAGTTGAGTCTGATCGCCAGCTTTTATTCTATCTCTCTTTTACCTGTGGAGTTCGGTCTGATCGCCAGCTTTTATTCTATCTCTCTTTTACCTGTGGAGTTCGGTCTGATCGCCAGCTTTTATTCTATCTCTCTTTTACCTGTGGAGTTCGGTCTGATCGCCAGCTTTTATTCTATCTCTCTTTTACCTGTGGAGTTCGGTCTGATCGCCAGCTTTTATTCTATCTCTCTTTTACCTGTGGAGTTCGGTCTGATCGCCAGCTTTTATTCTATCTCTCTTTTACCTGTGGAGTTCGGTCTGATCCCCAGCTTTTATTCTATCTCTCTTTTACCTGTGGAGTTCGGTCTGATCGCCAGCTTTTATTCTATCTCTCTTTTACCTGTGGAGTTCGGTCTGATCGCCAGCTTTTATTCTATCTCTCTTTTACCTGTGGAGTTCGGTCTGATCGCCAGCTTTTATTCTATCTCTCTTTTACCTGTGGAGTTCGGTCTGATCGCCAGCTTTTATTCTATCTCTCTTTTACCTGTGGAGTTCGGTCTGATCGCCACTCCCATCCTACCGACTTTTCCCTGTGGAGTTGAGTCTGATCGCCAGCTTTTATTCTATCTCTCTTTTACCTGTGGAGTTCGGTCTGATCGCCAGCTTTTATTCTCTCTCTCTTTTACCTGTGGAGTTCGGTCTGATCGCCAGCTTTATTTCTATCTCTCTTTTACCTGTGGAGTTCGGTCTGATCGCCACTCCCATCCTACCGCCTTTTCCCTGTGGAGTTAAGTCTGATCACCAGCTTTTATTCTATCTCTCTTTTACCTGTGGAGTTCGGTCTGATCGCCAGCTTTTATTCTATCTCTCTTTTACCTGTGGAGTTCGATCTGATCTCCAGCTTTTATTCTATCTCTCTTTTACCTGTGGAGTTCGGTCTGATCGCCAGCTTTTATTCTATCTCTCTTTTACCTGTGGAGTTCGGTCTGATCGCCAGCTTTTATTCTATCTCTCTTTTACCTGTGGAGTTCGGTCTGATCGCCAGCTTTTATTCTATCTCTCTTTTACCCGTGGAGTTCGGTCTGATCGCCAGCTTTTATTCTATCTCTCTTATACCTGTGGAGTTCGGTCTGATCGCCAGCTTTTATTCTATCTCTCTTTTACCTGTGGAGTTCGGTCTGATCGCCACTCCCATCCTACCGCCTTTTCGCTGTGGAGTTGAGTCTGATCGCCAGCTTTTATTCTATCTCTCTTTTACCTGTGGAGTTCGGTCTGATCGCCAGCTTTTATTCTATCTCTCTTTTACCTGTGGAGTTCGGTCTGATCGCCAGCTTTTATTCTATCTCTCTTTTACCTGTGGAGTTCGGTCTGATCGCCAGCTTTTATTCTATCTCTCTTTTACCTGTGGAGTTCGGTCTGATCGCCACTCCCATCCTACCGACTTCTCCCTGTGGAGTTGAGTCTGATCGCCAGCTTTTATTCTATCTCTCTTTTACCTGTGGAGTTCGGTCTGATAGCCAGCTTTTATTCTCTCTCTCTTTTACCTGTGGAGTTCGGTCTGATCGCCAGCTTTATTTCTATCTCTCTTTTACCTGTGGAGTTCGGTCTGATCGCCATTCCCATCCTACCGCCTTTTCCCTGTGGAGTTAAGTCTGATCACCAGCTTTTATTCTATCTCTCTTTTACCTGTGGAGTTCGGTCTGATCGCCAGCTTTTATTCTATCTCTCTTTTACCTGTGGAGTTCGGTCTGATCGCCAGCTTTTATTCTATCTCTCTTTTACCTGTGGAGTTCGGTCTGATCGCCAGCTTTTATTCTATCTCTCTTTTACCTGTGGAGTTCGGTCTGATCTCCAGCTTTTATTCTATCTCTCTTTTACCTGTGGAGTTCGGTCTGATCGCCAGCTTTTATTCTATCTCTCTTTTACCTGTGGAGTTCGGTCTGATCGCCAGCTTTTATTCAATCTCTCATTTACATGTGGAGTTCGGTCTGATCGCCAGCTTTTATTCTATCTCTCTTTTACCTGTGGAGTTCGGTCTGATCGCCAGCTTTTATTCTATCTCTCTTTTACCTGTGGAGTTCGGTCTGATCGCCAGCTTTTATTCTATCTCTCATTTACCTGTGGAGTTCGGTCTGATCGCCACTCCCATCCTACCGCCTTTTCCCTGTGGAGTTGAGTCTGATCGCCAGCTTTTATTCTATCTCTCTTTTACCTGTGGAGTTCGGTCTGATCGCCAGCTTTTATTCTATCTCTCTTTTACCTGTGGAGTTCGGTCTGATCGCCAGCTTTTATTCTATCTCTCTTTTACCTGTGGAGTTCGGTCTGATCGCCAGCTTTTATTCTATCTCTCTTTTACCTGTGGAGTTCGGTCTGATCGCCAGCTTTTATTCTATCTCTCTTTTACCTGTGGAGTTCGGTCTGATCGCCAGCTTTTATTCTATCTCTCTTTTACCTGTGGAGTTCGGTCTGATCCCCAGCTTTTATTCTATCTCTCTTTTACCTGTGGAGTTCGGTCTGATCGCCAGCTTTTATTCTATCTCTCTTTTACCTGTGGAGTTCGGTCTGATCGCCAGCTTTTATTCTATCTCTCATTTACCTGTGGAGTTCGGTCTGATCGCCAGCTTTTATTCTATCTCTCTTTTACCTGTGGAGTTCGGTCTGATCGCCAGCTTTTATTCTATCTCTCTTTTACCTGTGGAGTTCGGTCTGATCGCCACTCCCATCCTACCGACTTTTCCCTGTGGAGTTGAGTCTGATCGCCAGCTTTTATTCTATCTATCTTTTACCTGTGGAGTTCGGTCTGATCGCCAGCTTTTATTCTCTCTCTCTTTTACCTGTGGAGTTCGGTCTGATCGCCAGCTTTATTTCTATCTCTCTTTTACCTGTGGAGTTCGGTCTGATCGCCACTCCCATCCTACCGCCTTTTCCCTGTGGAGTTAAGTCTGATCACCAGCTTTTATTCTATCTCTCTTTTACCTGTGGAGTTCGGTCTGATCGCCAGCTTTTATTCTATCTCTCTTTTACCTGTGGAGTTCGGTCTGATCGCCAGCTTTTATTCTATCTCTCTTTTACCTGTGGAGTTCGGTCTGATCTCCAGCTTTTATTCTATCTCTCTTTTACCTGTGGAGTTCGGTCTGATCGCCAGCTTTTATTCTATCTCTCTTTTACCTGTGGAGTTCGGTCTGATCGCCAGCTTTTATTCAATCTCTCATTTACATGTGGAGTTCGGTCTGATCGCCAGCTTTTATTCTATCTCTCTTTTACCTGTGGAGTTCGGTCTGATCGCCAGCTTTTATTCTATCTCTCTTTTACCTGTGGAGTTCGGTCTGATCGCCAGCTTTTATTCTATCTCTCTTTTACCCGTGGAGTTCGGTCTGATCGCCAGCTTTTATTCTATCTCTCTTATACCTGTGGAGTTCGGTCTGATCGCCAGCTTTTATTCTATCTCTCATTTACCTGTGGAGTTCGGTCTGATCGCCACTCCCATCCTACCGCCTTTTCCCTGTGGAGTTGAGTCTGATCGCCAGCTTTTATTCTATCTCTCTTTTACCTGTGGAGTTCGGTCTGATCGCCAGCTTTTATTCTATCTCTCTTTTACCTGTGGAATTCGGTCTGATCGCCAGCTTTTATTCTATCTCTCTTTTACCTGTGGAGTTCGGTCTGATCGCCAGCTTTTATTCTATCTCTCTTTTACCTGTGGAGTTCGGTCTGATCGCCAGCTTTTATTCTATCTCTCTTTTACCTGTGGAGTTCGGTCTGATCGCCAGCTTTTATTCTATCTCTCTTTTACCTGTGGAGTTCGGTCTGATCCCCAGCTTTTATTCTATCTCTCTTTTACCTGTGGAGTTCGGTCTGATCGTCAGCTTTTATTCTATCTCTCTTTTACCTGTGGAGTTCGGTCTGATCGCCAGCTTTTATTCTATCTCTCTTTTACCTGTGGAGTTCGGTCTGATCGCCAGCTTTTATTCTATCTCTCTTTTACCTGTGGAGTTCGGGCTGATCGCCAGCTTTTATTCTATCTCTCTTTTACCTGTGGAGTTCGGTCTGATCGCCACTCCCATCCTACCGCCTTTTCCCTGTGGAGTTGAGTCTGATCACCAGCTTTTATTCTATCTCTCTTAGACCTGTGGAGTTCGGTCTGATCGCCACTCCCATCCTACCGCCTTTTCCCTGTGGAGTTCAGTCTGATCACCAGCTTTTATTCTATCTCTCTTTTACCTGTGGAGTTCGGTCTGATCGCCAGCTTTTATTCTATCTCTCTTTTACCTGTGGAGTTCGGTCTGATCGCCAGCTATTATTCTATCCCTCTTTTACCTGTGGAGTTCGGTCTGATCGCCAGCTTTTATTCTATCTCTCTTTTACCTGTGGAGTTCGGTCTGATCGCCACTCCCATCCTACCGACTTTTCCCTGTGGAGTTGAGTCTGATCGCCAGCTTTTATTCTATCTCTCTTTTACCTGTGGAGTTCGGTCTGATCGCCAGCTTTTATTCTCTCTCTCTTTTACCTGTGGAGGTCGGTCTGATCGCCAGCTTTATTTCTATCTCTCTTTTACCTGTGGAGTTCGGTCTGATCGCCACTCCCATCCTACCGCCTTTTCCCTGTGGAGTTAAGTCTGATCACCAGCTTTTATTCTATCTCTCTTTTACCTGTGGAGTTCGGTCTGATCGCCAGCTTTTATTCTATCTCTCTTTTACCTGTGGAGTTCGGTCTGATCGCCAGCTTTTATTCTATCTCTCTTTTACCTGTGGAGTTCGGTCTGATCGCCAGCTTTTATTCTATCTCTCTTTTACCTGTGGAGTTCGGTCTGATCTCCAGCTTTTATTCTATCTCTCTTTTACCTGTGGAGTTCGGTCTGATCGCCAGCTTTTATTCTATCTCTCTTTTACCTGTGGAGTTCGGTCTGATCGCCAGCTTTTATTCAATCTCTCATTTACATGTGGAGTTCGGTCTGATCGCCAGCTTTTATTCTATCTCTCTTTTACCTGTGGAGTTCGGTCTGATCGCCAGCTTTTATTCTATCTCTCTTTTACCTGTGGAGTTCGGTCTGATCGCCAGCTTTTATTCTATCTCTCTTTTACCCGTGGAGTTCGGTCTGATCGCCAGCTTTTATTCTATCTCTCTTATACCTGTGGAGTTCGGTCTGATCGCCAGCTTTTATTCTATCTCTCATTTACCTGTGGAGTTCGGTCTGATCGCCACTCCCATCCTACCGCCTTTTCCCTGTGGAGTTGAGTCTGATCGCCAGCTTTTATTCTATCTCTCTTTTACCTGTGGAGTTCGGTCTGATCGCCAGCTTTTATTCTATCTCTCTTTTACCTGTGGAGTTCGGTCTGATCGCCAGCTTTTATTCTATCTCTCTTTTACCTGTGGAGTTCGGTCTGATCGCCAGCTTTTATTCTATCTCTCTTTTACCTGTGGAGTTCGGTCTGATCGCCAGCTTTTATTCTATCTCTCTTTTACCTGTGGAGTTCGGTCTGATCGCCAGCTTTTATTCTATCTCTCTTTTACCTGTGGAGTTCGGTCTGATCCCCAGCTTTTATTCTATCTCTCTTTTACCTGTGGAGTTCGGTCTGATCGCCAGCTTTTATTCTATCTCTCTTTTACCTGTGGAGTTCGGTCTGATCGCCAGCTTTTATTCTATCTCTCTTTTACCTGTGGAGTTCGGTCTGATCGCCAGCTTTTATTCTCTCTCTCTTTTACCTGTGGAGTTCGGTCTGATCGCCAGCTTTATTTCTATCTCTCTTTTACCTGTGGAGTTCGGTCTGATCGCCACTCCCATCCTACCGCCTTTTCCCTGTGGAGTTAAGTCTGATCACCAGCTTTTATTCTATCTCTCTTTTACCTGTGGAGTTGAGTCTGATCGCCAGCTTTTATTCTATCTCTCTTTTACCTGTGGAGTTCGGTCTGATCGCCAGCTTTTATTCTCTCTCTCTTTTACCTGTGGAGGTCGGTCTGATCGCCAGCTTTATTTCTATCTCTCTTTTACCTGTGGAGTTCGGTCTGATCGCCACTCCCATCCTACCGCCTTTTCCCTGTGGAGTTAAGTCTGATCACCAGCTTTTATTCTATCTCTCTTTTACCTGTGGAGTTCGGTCTGATCGCCAGCTTTTATTCTATCTCTCTTTTACCTGTGGAGTTCGGTCTGATCGCCAGCTTTTATTCTATCTCTCTTTTACCTGTGGAGTTCGGTCTGATCGCCAGCTTTTATTCTATCTCTCTTTTACCTGTGGAGTTCGGTCTGATCTCCAGCTTTTATTCTATCTCTCTTTTACCTGTGGAGTTCGGTCTGATCGCCAGCTTTTATTCTATCTCTCTTTTACCTGTGGAGTTCGGTCTGATCGCCAGCTTTTATTCTATCTCTCTTTTACCTGTGGAGTTCGGTCTGATCGCCAGCTTTTATTCTATCTCTCTTTTACCCGTGGAGTTCGGTCTGATCGCCAGCTTTTATTCTATCTCTCTTATACCTGTGGAGTTCGGTCTGATCGCCAGCTTTTATTCTATCTCTCATTTACCTGTGGAGTTCGGTCTGATCGCCACTCCCATCCTACCGCCTTTTCCCTGTGGAGTTGAGTCTGATCGCCAGCTTTTATTCTATCTCTCTTTTACCTGTGGAGTTCGGTCTGATCGCCAGCTTTTATTCTATCTCTCTTTTACCTGTGGAGTTCGGTCTGATCGCCAGCTTTTATTCTATCTCTCTTTTACCTGTGGAGTTCGGTCTGATCGCCAGCTTTTATTCTATCTCTCTTTTACCTGTGGAGTTCGGTCTGATCGCCAGCTTTTATTCTATCTCTCTTTTACCTGTGGAGTTCGGTCTGATCGCCAGCTTTTATTCTATCTCTCTTTTACCTGTGGAGTTCGGTCTGATCCCCAGCTTTTATTCTATCTCTCTTTTACCTGTGGAGTTCGGTCTGATCGCCAGCTTTTATTCTATCTCTCTTTTACCTGTGGAGTTCGGTCTGATCGCCAGCTTTTATTCTATCTCTCTTTTACCTGTGGAGTTCGGTCTGATCGCCAGCTTTTATTCTATCTCTCTTTTACCTGTGGAGTTCGGTCTGATCGCCAGCTTTTATTCTATCTCTCTTTTACCTGTGGAGTTCGGTCTGATCGCCACTCCCATCCTACCGACTTTTCCCTGTGGAGTTGAGTCTGATCGCCAGCTTTTATTCTATCTCTCTTTTACCTGTGGAGTTCGGTCTGATCGCCAGCTTTTATTCTCTCTCTCTTTTACCTGTGGAGTTCGGTCTGATCGCCAGCTTTATTTCTATCTCTCTTTTACCTGTGGAGTTCGGTCTGATCGCCACTCCCATCCTACCGCCTTTTCCCTGTGGAGTTAAGTCTGATCACCAGCTTTTATTCTATCTCTCTTTTACCTGTGGAGTTGAGTCTGATCGCCAGCTTTTATTCTATCTCTCTTTTACCTGTGGAGTTCGGTCTGATCGCCAGCTTTTATTCTCTCTCTCTTTTACCTGTGGAGGTCGGTCTGATCGCCAGCTTTATTTCTATCTCTCTTTTACCTGTGGAGTTCGGTCTGATCGCCACTCCCATCCTACCGCCTTTTCCCTGTGGAGTTAAGTCTGATCACCAGCTTTTATTCTATCTCTCTTTTACCTGTGGAGTTCGGTCTGATCGCCAGCTTTTATTCTATCTCTCTTTTACCTGTGGAGTTCGGTCTGATCGCCAGCTTTTATTCTATCTCTCTTTTACCTGTGGAGTTCGGTCTGATCGCCAGCTTTTATTCTATCTCTCTTTTACCTGTGGAGTTCGGTCTGATCTCCAGCTTTTATTCTATCTCTCTTTTACCTGTGGAGTTCGGTCTGATCGCCAGCTTTTATTCTATCTCTCTTTTACCTGTGGAGTTCGGTCTGATCGCCAGCTTTTATTCAATCTCTCATTTACATGTGGAGTTCGGTCTGATCGCCAGCTTTTATTCTATCTCTCTTTTACCTGTGGAGTTCGGTCTGATCGCCAGCTTTTATTCTATCTCTCTTTTACCTGTGGAGTTCGGTCTGATCGCCAGCTTTTATTCTATCTCTCTTTTACCCGTGGAGTTCGGTCTGATCGCCAGCTTTTATTCTATCTCTCTTATACCTGTGGAGTTCGGTCTGATCGCCAGCTTTTATTCTATCTCTCATTTACCTGTGGAGTTCGGTCTGATCGCCACTCCCATCCTACCGCCTTTTCCCTGTGGAGTTGAGTCTGATCGCCAGCTTTTATTCTATCTCTCTTTTACCTGTGGAGTTCGGTCTGATCGCCAGCTTTTATTCTATCTCTCTTTTACCTGTGGAGTTCGGTCTGATCGCCAGCTTTTATTCTATCTCTCTTTTACCTGTGGAGTTCGGTCTGATCGCCAGCTTTTATTCTATCTCTCTTTTACCTGTGGAGTTCGGTCTGATCGCCAGCTTTTATTCTATCTCTCTTTTACCTGTGGAGTTCGGTCTGATCGCCAGCTTTTATTCTATCTCTCTTTTACCTGTGGAGTTCGGTCTGATCCCCAGCTTTTATTCTATCTCTCTTTTACCTGTGGAGTTCGGTCTGATCGCCAGCTTTTATTCTATCTCTCTTTTACCTGTGGAGTTCGGTCTGATCGCCAGCTTTTATTCTATCTCTCTTTTACCTGTGGAGTTCGGTCTGATCGCCAGCTTTTATTCTATCTCTCTTTTACCTGTGGAGTTCGGTCTGATCGCCAGCATTTATTCTATCTCTCTTTTACCTGTGGAGTTCGGTCTGATCGCCACTCCCATCCTACCGACTTTTCCCTGTGGAGTTGAGTCTGATCGCCAGCTTTTATTCTATCTCTCTTTTACCTGTGGAGTTCGGTCTGATCGCCAGCTTTTATTCTCTCTCTCTTTTACCTGTGGAGTTCGGTCTGATCGCCAGCTTTATTTCTATCTCTCTTTTACCTGTGGAGTTCGGTCTGATCGCCACTCCCATCCTACCGCCTTTTCCCTGTGGAGTTAAGTCTGATCACCAGCTTTTATTCTATCTCTCTTTTACCTGTGGAGTTCGGTCTGATCGCCAGCTTTTATTCTATCTCTCTTTTACCTGTGGAGTTCGGTCTGATCGCCAGCTTTTATTCTATCTCTCTTTTACCTGTGGAGTTCGGTCTGATCTCCAGCTTTTATTCTATCTCTCTTTTACCTGTGGAGTTCGGTCTGATCGCCAGCTTTTATTCTATCTCTCTTTTACCTGTGGAGTTCGGTCTGATCGCCAGCTTTTATTCAATCTCTCATTTACATGTGGAGTTCGGTCTGATCGCCAGCTTTTATTCTATCTCTCTTTTACCTGTGGAGTTCGGTCTGATCGCCAGCTTTTATTCTATCTCTCTTTTACCTGTGGAGTTCGGTCTGATCGCCAGCTTTTATTCTATCTCTCTTTTACCCGTGGAGTTCGGTCTGATCGCCAGCTTTTATTCTATCTCTCTTATACCTGTGGAGTTCGGTCTGATCGCCAGCTTTTATTCTATCTCTCATTTACCTGTGGAGTTCGGTCTGATCGCCACTCCCATCCTACCGCCTTTTCCCTGTGGAGTTGAGTCTGATCGCCAGCTTTTATTCTATCTCTCTTTTACCTGTGGAGTTCGGTCTGATCGCCAGCTTTATTTCTATCTCTCTTTTACCTGTGGAGTTCGGTCTGATCGCCACTCCCATCCTACCGCCTTTTCCCTGTGGAGTTAAGTCTGATCACCAGCTTTTATTCTATCTCTCTTTTACCTGTGGAGTTGAGTCTGATCGCCAGCTTTTATTCTATCTCTCTTTTACCTGTGGAGTTCGGTCTGATCGCCAGCTTTTATTCTCTCTCTCTTTTACCTGTGGAGGTCGGTCTGATCGCCAGCTTTATTTCTATCTCTCTTTTACCTGTGGAGTTCGGTCTGATCGCCACTCCCATCCTACCGCCTTTTCCCTGTGGA
The DNA here is from genome assembly GCA_948150685.1 of Rhaphigaster nebulosa. Classification (NCBI taxonomy): domain Eukaryota; kingdom Metazoa; phylum Arthropoda; class Insecta; order Hemiptera; family Pentatomidae; genus Rhaphigaster; species Rhaphigaster nebulosa. The sequence goes on along the minus strand of OX411306.1, from coordinate 98,894,593 downwards.
GTTAAGTCTGATCACCAGCTTTTATTCTATCTCTCTTTTACCTGTGGAGTTCGGTCTGATCGCCAGCTTTTATTCTATGTCTCTTTTACCTGTGGAGTTCGGTCTGATCGCCAGCTTTTATTCTATCTCTCTTTTACCTGTGGAGTTCGGTCTGATCGCCAGCTTTTATTCTATCTCTCTTTTACCTGTGGAGTTCGGTCTGATCTCCAGCTTTTATTCTATCTCTCTTTTACCTGTGGAGTTCGGTCTGATCGCCAGCTTTTATTCTATCTCTCTTTTACCTGTGGAGTTCGGTCTGATCGCCAGCTTTTATTCAATCTCTCATTTACATGTGGAGTTCGGTCTGATCGCCAGCTTTTATTCTATCTCTCTTTTACCTGTGGAGTTCGGTCTGATCGCCAGCTTTTATTCTATCTCTCTTTTACCTGTGGAGTTCGGTCTGATCGCCAGCTTTTATTCTATCTCTCTTTTACCCGTGGAGTTCGGTCTGATCGCCAGCTTTTATTCTATCTCTCTTATACCTGTGGAGTTCGGTCTGATCGCCAGCTTTTATTCTATCTCTCATTTACCTGTGGAGTTCGGTCTGATCGCCACTCCCATCCTACCGCCTTTTCCCTGTGGAGTTGAGTCTGATCGCCAGCTTTTATTCTATCTCTCTTTTACCTGTGGAGTTCGGTCTGATCGCCAGCTTTTATTCTATCTCTCTTTTACCTGTGGAGTTCGGTCTGATCGCCAGCTTTTATTCTATCTCTCTTTTACCTGTGGAGTTCGGTCTGATCGCCAGCTTTTATTCTATCTCTCTTTTACCTGTGGAGTTCGGTCTGATCCCCAGCTTTTATTCTATCTCTCTTTTACCTGTGGAGTTCGGTCTGATCGCCAGCTTTTATTCTATCTCTCTTTTACCTGTGGAGTTCGGTCTGATCCCCAGCTTTTATTCTATCTCTCTTTTACCTGTGGAGTTCGGTCTGATCGCCAGCTTTTATTCTATCTCTCTTTTACCTGTGGAGTTCGGTCTGATCGCCAGCTTTTATTCTATCTCTCTTTTACCTGTGGAGTTCGGTCTGATCGCCAGCTTTTATTCTATCTCTCTTTTACCTGTGGAGTTCGGTCTGATCGCCAGCATTTATTCTATCTCTCTTTTACCTGTGGAGTTCGGTCTGATCGCCACTCCCATCCTACCGACTTTTCCCTGTGGAGTTGAGTCTGATCGCCAGCTTTTATTCTATCTCTCTTTTACCTGTGGAGTTCGGTCTGATCGCCAGCTTTTATTCTCTCTCTCTTTTACCTGTGGAGTTCGGTCTGATCGCCAGCTTTATTTCTATCTCTCTTTTACCTGTGGAGTTCGGTCTGATCGCCACTCCCATCCTACCGCCTTTTCCCTGTGGAGTTAAGTCTGATCACCAGCTTTTATTCTATCTCTCTTTTACCTGTGGAGTTCGGTCTGATCGCCAGCTTTTATTCTATCTCTCTTTTACCTGTGGAGTTCGGTCTGATCGCCAGCTTTTATTCTATCTCTCTTTTACCTGTGGAGTTCGGTCTGATCTCCAGCTTTTATTCTATCTCTCTTTTACCTGTGGAGTTCGGTCTGATCGCCAGCTTTTATTCTATCTCTCTTTTACCTGTGGAGTTCGGTCTGATCGCCAGCTTTTATTCAATCTCTCATTTACATGTGGAGTTCGGTCTGATCGCCAGCTTTTATTCTATCTCTCTTTTACCTGTGGAGTTCGGTCTGATCGCCAGCTTTTATTCTATCTCTCTTTTACCTGTGGAGTTCGGTCTGATCGCCAGCTTTTATTCTATCTCTCTTTTACCCGTGGAGTTCGGTCTGATCGCCAGCTTTTATTCTATCTCTCTTATACCTGTGGAGTTCGGTCTGATCGCCAGCTTTTATTCTATCTCTCATTTACCTGTGGAGTTCGGTCTGATCGCCACTCCCATCCTACCGCCTTTTCCCTGTGGAGTTGAGTCTGATCGCCAGCTTTTATTCTATCTCTCTTTTACCTGTGGAGTTCGGTCTGATCGCCAGCTATTATTCTATCCCTCTTTTACCTGTGGAGTTCGGTCTGATCGCCAGCTTTTATTCTATCTCTCTTTTACCTGTGGAGTTCGGTCTGATCGCCACTCCCATCCTACCGCCTTTTCCCTGTGGAGTTGAGTCTGATCGCCAGCTTTTATTCTATCTCTCTTTTACCTGTGGAGTTCGGTCTGATCGCCAACTTTTATTCTATCTCTCTTTTACCTGTGGAGTTTGGTCTGATCGCCAGCTTCTATTCTATCTCTCTTTTACCTGTGGAGTTCGGTCTGATCGCCACTCCCATCCTACCGCCTTTTCCCTGTGGAGTTGAGTCTGATCGCCAGCTTTTATTCTATCTCTCGTTTACCTGTGGAGTTCGGTCTGATCGCCAGCTTTTATTCTATCTCTCTTTTACCCGTGGAGTTCGGTCTGATCGCCAGCTTTATTTCTATCTCTCTTTTACCTGTGGAGTTCGGTCTGATCGCCACTCCCATCCTATCGCCTTTTCCCTGTGGAGTTGAGTCTGATCACCAGCTTTTATTCTATCCCTCATTTACCTGTGGAGTTCGGTCTGATCGCCAGCTTTTATTCTATCTCTCTTTTACCTGTGGAGTTCAGTCTGATCGCCAGCTTTTATTCTATCTCTCTTTTACCTGTGTAGTTCGGTCTGATCGCCAGCTTTTATTCTATCTCTCTTTTACCTGTGGAGTTCGGTCTGATCGCCAGCTTTTATTCTATCTCTCTTTTACCTGTGGAGTTCGGTCTGATCGCCAGCTTTTATTCTATCTCTCTTTTACCTGTGGAGTTCGGTCTGATCGCCAGCTTTTATTCTATCTCTCTTTTACCTGTGGAGTTCGGTCTGATCGCCAGCTTTTATTCTATCTCTCTTTTACCTGTGGAGTTCGGTCTGATCGCCAGCTTTTATTCTATCTCTCTTTAACCTGTGGAGTTCGGTCTGATCGCCAGCTTTTATTCTATCTCTCTTTTACCTGTGGAGTTCGGTCTGATCGCCACTCCCATTCTACCGCCTTTTCCCTGTGGAGTTGAGTCTGATCACCAGCTTTTATTCTATCTCTCTTAGACCTGTGGAGTTCGGTCTGATCGCCACTCCCATCCTACCGCCTTTTCCCTGTGGAGTTCAGTCTGATCACCAGCTTTTATTCTATCTCTCTTTTACCTGTGGAGTTCGGTCTGATCGCCAGCTTTTATTCTATCTCTCTTTTACCTGTGGAGTTCGGTCTGATCGCCAGCTTTTATTCTATCCCTCTTTTACCTGTGGAGTTCGGTCTGATCGCCAGCTTTTATTCTATCTCTCTTTTACCTGTGGAGTTCGGTCTGATCGCCAGCTTTTATTCTATCTCTCTTTTACCTGTGGAGTTCGGTCTGATCGCCAGCTTTTATTCTATCTCTCTTTTACCTGTGGAGTTCGGTCTGATCGCTACACCCATCCTACCGCCGTTTCCCTGTGGAGTTGAGTCTGATCACCAGCTTTTATTCTATCTCTCTTTTACCTGTGGAGTTCGGTCTGATCGCCAGCTTTTATTCTATCTCTCTTTTACCTGTGGAGTTCGGTCTGATCGCCAGCTTTTATTCTATCTCTCTTTTACCTGTGGAGTTCGGTCTGATCGCCAGCATTTATTCTATCTCTCTTTTACCTGTGGAGTTCGGTCTGATCGCCACTCCCATCCTACCGCCTTTTCCCTGTGGAGTTGAGTCTGATCGCCAGCTTTTATTCTATCTCTCTTTTACCTGTGGAGTTCGGTCTGATCGCCAGCTTTTATTCTATCTCTCTTTTACCTGTGGAGTTCGGTCTGATCGCCAGCTTTTATTCTATCTCTCTTTTACCTGTGGAGTTCGGTCTGATCGCCAGCTTTTATTCTATCTCTCTTTTACCTGTGGAGTTCGGTCTGATCGCCACTCCCATCCTACCGCCTTTTCCCTGTGGAGTTGAGTCTGATCACCAGCTTTTATTCTATCTCTCTTTTACCTGTGGAGTTCGGTCTGATCGCCAGCTTTTATTCTATCTCTCTTTTACCTGTGGAGTTCGGTCTGATCGCCAGCTTTTATTCTATCTCTCTTTTACCTGTGGAGTTCGGTCTGATCGCCAGCTTTTATTCTATCTCTCTTTTACCTGTGGAGTTCGGTCTGATCGCCAGCTTTTATTCTATCTCTCTTTTACCTGTGGAGTTCGGTCTGATCGCCAGCTTTTACTCTATCTCTCTTTTACCTGTGGAGTTCGGTCTGATCATCAGCTTTTATTCTATCTCTCTTTTACCTGTGGAGTTCGGACTGATCGCCAGCTTTTTTTCTATCTCTCTTTTACCTGTGGAGTTCGGTCTGATCGCCAGGTTTTATTCTATCTCTCTTTTACCTGTGGAGTTCGGTCTGATCGCCAGCTTTTATTCTATCTCTCTTTTACCTGTGGAGTTCGGTCTGATCGCCACTCCCATCCTACCGCCTTTTCCCTTTGGAGTTCAGTCTGATCACCAGATTTTAATCTATCTCTCTTTTACCTGTGGAGTTCGGTCTGATCCCCAGCTTTTATTCTATCTCTCTTTTACCTGTGGAGTTCGGTCTGATCGCCAGCTTTTATTCTATCTCTCTTTTACCTGTGGAGTTCGGTCTGATCGCCACTCCCATCCTACCGCCTTTTCCCTGTGGAGTTCAGTCTGATCACCAGCTTTTATTCTATCTCTCTTTTACCTGTGGAGTTCGGTCTGATCGCCAGCTTTTATTCTATCTCTCTTTTACCTGTGGAGTTCGGTCTGATCGCCAGCTTTTATTCTATCTCTCTTTTACCTGTGGAGTTCGGTCTGATCGCCAGCTTTTATTCTATCTCTCTTTTACCTGTGGAGTTCGGTCTGATCACCAGCTATTATTCTATCTCTCTTTTACCTGTGGAGTTCGGTCTGATCGCCACACCCATCCTACCGCCGTTTCCCTGTGGAGTTGAGTCTGATCACCAGCTTTTATTCTATCTCTCTTTTACCTGTGGAGTTCGGTCTGATCGCCAGCTTTTATTCTATCTCTCTTTTACCTGTGGAGTTCGGTCTGATCGCCAGCTTTTATTCTATCTCTCTTTTACCTGTGGAGTTCGGTCTGATCGCCAGCTTTTATTCTATCTCTCTTTTACCTGTGGAGTTCGGTCTGATCGCCACTCCCATCCTACCGCCTTTTCCCTGTGGAGTTGAGTCTGATCGCCAGCTTTTATTCTATCTCTCTTTTACCTGTGGAGTTCGGTCTGATCGCCAGCTTTTATTCTATCTCTCTTTTACCTGTGGAGTTCGGTCTGATCGCCAGCTTTTATTCTATCTCTCTTTTACCTGTGGAATTCGGTCTGATCGCCACTCCCATCCTACCGCCTTTTCCCTGTGGAGTTGAGTCTGATCACCAGCTTTTATTCTATCTCTCTTTTACCTGTGGAGTTCGGTCTGATCATCAGCTTTTATTCTATCTCTCTTTTACCTGTGGAGTTCGGTCTGATCGCCAGCTTTTATTCTATCTCTCTTTTACCTGTGGAGTTCGGTCTGATCGCCAGCTTTTATTCTATCTCTCTTTTACCTGTGGAGTTCGGTCTGATCGCTACATCCATCCTACCGCCGTTTCCCTGTGGAGTTGAGTCTGATCACCAGCTTTTATTCTATCTCTCTTTTACCTGTGGAGTTCGGTCTGATCGCCAGCTTTTATTCTATCTCTCTTTTACCTGTGGAGTTCGGTCTGATCGCCAGCTTTTATTCTATCTCTCTTTTACCTGTGGAGTTCGGTCTGATCGCCACTCCCATCCTACCGCCTTTTCCCTGTGGAGTTGAGTCTGATCGCCAGCTTTTATTCTATCTCTCTTTTACCTGTGGAGTTCGGTCTGATCGCCAGCTTTTACTCTATCTCTCTTTTACCTGTGAAGTTCGGTCTGATCGCCAGCTTTTATTCTATCTCTCTTTTACCTGTGGAGTTCGGTCTGATCGCCAGCTTTTATTCTATCTCTCTTTTACCTGTGGAGTTCGGTCTGATCGCCACTCCCATCCTACCGCCTTTTCCCTGTGGAGTTGAGTCTGATCACCAGCTTTTATTCTATCTCTCTTTTACCTGTGGAGTTCGGTCTGATCGCCAGCTTTTATTCTATCTCTCTTTTACCTGTGGAGTTCGGTCTGATCGCCAGCTTTTATTCTATCTCTCTTTTACCTGTGGAGTTCGGTCTGATCGCCAGCTTTTATTCTATCTCTCTTTTACCTGTGGAGTTCGGTCTGATCGCCAGCTTTTATTCTATCTCTCTTTTACCTGTGGAGTTCGGTCTGATCGCCAGCTTTTATTCTATCTCTCTTTTACCTGTGGAGTTCGGTCTGATCGCCAGCTTTTATTCTATCTCTCTTTTACCTGTGGAGTTCGGTCTGATCGCTAGCTTTTATTCTATCTCTCTTTTACCTGTGGATTTCGGTCTGATCATCAGCTTTTATTCTATCTCTCTTTTACCTGTGGAGTTCGGACTGATCGCCAGCTTTTTTTCTATCTCTCTTTTACCTGTGGAGTTCGGTCTGATCGCCAGCTTTTATTCTATCTCTCTTTTACCTGTGGAGTTCGGTCTGATCGCCAGCATTTATTCTATCTCTCTTTTACCTGTGGAGTTCGGTCTGATCGCCACTCCCATCCTACCGCCTTTTCCCTTTGGAGTTCAGTCTGATCACCAGCTTTTAATCTATCTCTCTTTTACCTGTGGAGTTCGGTCTGATCATCAGCTTTTATTCTATCTCTCTTTTACCTGTGGAGTTCGGTCTGATCGCCAGCTTTTATTCTATCTCTCTTTTACTTGTGGATTTCGGTCTGATCGCCACTCCCATCCTACCGCCTTTTCCCTGTGGAGTTCAGTCTGATCACCAGCTTTTATTCTATCTCTCTTTTACCTGTGGAGTTCGGTCTGATCGCCAGCTTTTATTCTATCTCTCTTTTACCTGTGGAGTTCGGTCTGATCGCCAGCTTTTATTCTATCTCTCTTTTACCTGTGGAGTTCGGTCTGATCGCCAGCTTTTATTCTATCTCTCTTTTACCTGTGGAGTTCGGTCTGATCACCAGCTTTTATTCTATCTCTCTTTTACCTGTGGAGTTCGGTCTGATCGCCACACCCATCCTACCGCCGTTTCCCTGTGGAGTTGAGTCTGATCACCAGCTTTTATTCTATCTCTCTTTTACCTGTGGAGTTCGGTCTGATCGCCAGCTTTTATTCTATCTCTCTTTTACCTGTGGAGTTCGGTCTGATCGCCAGCTTTTATTCTATCTCTCTTTTACCTGTGGAGTTCGGTCTGATCGCCAGCTTTTATTCTATCTCTCTTTTACCTGTGGAGTTCGGTCTGATCGCCAGCTTTTATTCTATCTCTCTTTTACCTGTGGAGTTCGGTCTGATCGCCACTCTCATCCTACCGCCTTTTCCCTGTGGAGTTGAGTCTGATCGCCAGCTTTTATTCTATCTCTCTTTTACCTGTGGAGTTCGGTCTGATCGCCAGCTTTTATTCTATCTCTCTTTTACCTGTGGAGTTCGGTCTGATCGCCAGCTTTTATTCTATCTCTCTTTTACCTGTGGAATTCGGTCTGATCGCCACTCCCATCCTACCGCCTTTTCCCTGTGGAGTTGAGTCTGATCACCAGCTTTTATTCTATCTCTCTTTTACCTGTGGAGTTCGGTCTGATCATCAGCTTTTATTCTATCTCTCTTTTACCTGTGGAGTTCGGTCTGATCGCCAGCTTTTATTCTATCTCTCTTTTACCTGTGGAGTTCGGTCTGATCGCCACTCCCATCCTACCGCCTTTTCCCTGTGGAGTTCAGTCTGATCACCAGCTTTTATTCTATCTCTCTTTTACCTGTGGAGTTCGGTCTGATCGCCAGCTTTTATTCTATCTCTCTTTTACCTGTGGAGTTCGGTCTGATCGCCAGCTTTTATTCTATCTCTCTTTTACCTGTGGAGTTCGGTCTGATTGCCAGCTTTTATTCTATCTCTCTTTTACCTGTGGAGTTCGGTCTGATCGCCAGCTTTTATTCTATCTCTCTTTTACCTGTGGAGTTCGGTCTGATCGCCAGCTTTTATTCTATCTCTCTTTTACCTGTGGAGTTCGGTCTGATCGCCACACCCATCCTACCGCCGTTTCCCTGTGGAGTTGAGTCTGATCACCAGCTTTTATTCTATCTCTCTTTTACCTGTGGAGTTCGGTCTGATCGCCAGCTTTTATTCTATCTCTCCTTTACCTGTGGAGTTCGGTCTGATCGCCAGCTTTTATTCTATCTCTCTTTTACCTGTGGAGTTCGGTCTGATCGCCAGCTTTTATTCTATCTCTCTTTTACCTGTGGAGTTCGGTCTGATCGCCAGCTTTTATTCTATCTCTCTTTTACCTGTGGAGTTCGGTCTGATCGCCACTCCCATCCTACCGCCTTTTCCCTGTGGAGTTGAGTCTGATCGCCAGCTTTAATTCTATCTCTCTTTTACCTGTGGAGTTCGGTCTGATCGCCAGCTTTTATTCAATCTCTCTTTTACCTGTGGAGTTCGGTCTGATCGCCAGCTTTTATTCTATCTCTCTTTTACCTGTGGAGTTCGGTCTGATCGCCAGCTTTTATTCTATCTCTCTTTTACCTGTGGAGTTTGGTCTGATCGCCACTCCCATCCTACCGCCTTTTCCCTGTGGAGTTGAGTCTGATCACCAGCTTTTATTCTATCTCTCTTTTACCTGTGGAGTTCGGTCTGATCATCAGCTTTTATTCTATCTCTCTTTTACCTGTGGAGTTCGGTCTGATCGCCAGCTTTTATTCTATCTCTCTTTTACCTGTGGAGTTCGGTCTGATCGCCACTCCCATCCTACCGCCTTTTCCCTGTGGAGTTCAGTCTGATCACCAGCTTTTATTCTATCTCTCTTTTACCTGTGGAGTTCGGTCTGATCGCCAGCTTTTATTCTATCTCTCTTTTACCTGTGGAGTTCGGTCTGATCGCCAGCTTTTATTCTATCTCTCTTTTACCTGTGGAGTTCGGTCTGATCGCCAGCTTTTATTCTATCTCTCTTTTACCTGTGGAGTTCGGTCTGATCGCCAGCTTTTATTCTATCTCTCTATTACCTATAGAGTTCGGTCTGATCGCCACTCCCATCCTACCGCCTTTTCCCTGTGGAGTTCAGTCTGATCACCAGCTTTTATTCTATCTCTCTTTTACCTGTGGAGTTCGGTCTGATCGCCAGCTTTTATTCTATCTCTCTTTTACCTGTGGAGTTCGGTCTGATCGCCAGCTTTTATTCTATCTCTCTTTTACCTGTGGAGTTCGGTCTGATCGTTAGCTTTTATTCTATCTCTCTTTTACCTGTGGAGTTCGGTCTGATCGCCAGGTTTTATTGTATCTCTCTTTTACCTGTGGAGTTCGGTCTGATCGCCAGCTTTTATTCTATCTCTCTTTTACCTGTGGAGTCCGGTCTGATCGCCAGCTTTTATTCTATCTCTCTTTTACCTGTGGAGTTCGGTCTGATCGCCAGCTTTTATTCTATCTCTCTTTTACCTGTGGAGTTCGGTCTGATCGCCAGCTTTTATTCTATCTCTCTTTTACCTGTGGAGTTCGGTCTGATCGCCAGCTTTTATTCTATCTCTCTTTTACCTGTGGAGTTCGGTCTGATCGCCAGCTTTTATTCTATCTCTCTTTTACCTGTGGAGTTCGGTCTGATCGCCACTCCCATCCTACCGCCTTTTCCCTGTGGAGTTCAGTCTGATCACCAGCTTTTATTCTATCTCTCTTATACCTGTGGAGTTCGGTCTGATCGCCAGCTTTTATTCTATCTCTCTTTTACCTGTGGAGTTCGGTCTGATCGCCAGCTTTTATTCTATCTCTCTTTTACCTGTAGAGTTCGGTCTGATCGCCAGCTTTTATTCTATCTCTCTTTTACCTGTGGAGTTCGGTCTGATCATCAGCTTTTATTCTATCTCTCTTTTACCTGTGGAGTTCGGTCTGATCGCCACTCCCATCCTACCGCCTTTTCCCTGTGGAGTTGAGTCTGATCACCAGCTTTTATTCTATCTCTCTTTTACCTGTGGAGTTCGGTCTGATCGCCAGCTTTTATTCTATCTCTCTTTTACCTATGGAGTTCGGTCTGATCGCCAGCTTTTATTCTATCTCTCTTTTACCTGTGGAGTTCGGTCTGATCGCCAGCTTTTATTCTATCTCTCTTTTACCTGTGGAGTTCGGTCTGATCGCCAGCTTTTATTCTATCTCTCTTTTACCTGTGGAGTTCGGTCTGATCGCCAGCTTTTATTCTATCTCTCTTTTACCTGTGGAGTTCGGTCTGATCGCCAGCTTTTATTCTATCTCTCTTTTACCTGTGGAGTTCGGTCTGATCGCTAGCTTTTATTCTATCTCTCTTTTACCTGTGGATTTCGGTCTGATCATCAGCTTTTATTCTATCTCTCTTTTACCTGTGGAGTTCGGACTGATCGCCAGCTTTTTTTCTATCTCTCTTTTACCTGTGGAGTTCGGTCTGATCGCCAGCTTTTATTCTATCTCTCTTTTACCTGTGGAGTTCGGTCTGATCGCCAGCATTTATTCTATCTCTCTTTTACCTGTGGAGTTCGGTCTGATCGCCACTCCCATCCTACCGCCTTTTCCCTTTGGAGTTCAGTCTGATCACCAGCTTTTAATCTATCTCTCTTTTACCTGTGGAGTTCGGTCTGATCATCAGCTTTTATTCTATCTCTCTTTTACCTGTGGAGTTCGGTCTGATCGCCAGCTTTTATTCTATCTCTCTTTTACTTGTGGATTTCGGTCTGATCGCCACTCCCATCCTACCGCCTTTTCCCTGTGGAGTTCAGTCTGATCACCAGCTTTTATTCTATCTCTCTTTTACCTGTGGAGTTCGGTCTGATCGCCAGCTTTTATTCTATCTCTCTTTTACCTGTGGAGTTCGGTCTGATCGCCAGCTTTTATTCTATCTCTCTTTTACCTGTGGAGTTCGGTCTGATCGCCAGCTTTTATTCTATCTCTCTTTTACCTGTGGAGTTCGGTCTGATCACCAGCTTTTATTCTATCTCTCATTTACCTGTGGAGTTCGGTCTGATCGCCACACCCATCCTACCGCCGTTTCCCTGTGGAGTTGAGTCTGATCACCAGCTTTTATTCTATCTCTCTTTTACCTGTGGAGTTCGGTCTGATCGCCAGCTTTTATTCTATCTCTCTTTTACCTGTGGAGTTCGGTCTGATCGCCAGCTTTTATTCTATCTCTCTTTTACCTGTGGAGTTCGGTCTGATCGCCAGCTTTTATTCTATCTCTCTTTTACCTGTGGAGTTCGGTCTGATCGCCAGCTTTTATTCTATCTCTCTTTTACCTGTGGAGTTCGGTCTGATCGCCACTCTCATCCTACCGCCTTTTCCCTGTGGAGTTGAGTCTGATCGCCAGCTTTTATTCTATCTCTCTTTTACCTGTGGAGTTCGGTCTGATCGCCAGCTTTTATTCTATCTCTCTTTTACCTGTGGAGTTCGGTCTGATCGCCAGCTTTTATTCTATCTCTCTTTTACCTGTGGAATTCGGTCTGATCGCCACTCCCATCCTACCGCCTTTTCCCTGTGGAGTTGAGTCTGATCACCAGCTTTTATTCTATCTCTCTTTTACCTGTGGAGTTCGGTCTGATCATCAGCTTTTATTCTATCTCTCTTTTACCTGTGGAGTTCGGTCTGATCGCCAGCTTTTATTCTATCTCTCTTTTACCTGTGGAGTTCGGTCTGATCGCCACTCCCATCCTACCGCCTTTTCCCTGTGGAGTTCAGTCTGATCACCAGCTTTTATTCTATCTCTCTTTTACCTGTGGAGTTCGGTCTGATCGCCAGCTTTTATTCTATCTCTCTTTTACCTGTGGAGTTCGGTCTGATTGCCAGCTTTTATTCTATCTCTCTTTTACCTGTGGAGTTCGGTCTGATTGCCAGCTTTTATTCTATCTCTCTTTTACCTGTGGAGTTCGGTCTGATCGCCAGCTTTTATTCTATCTCTCTTTTACCTGTGGAGTTCGGTCTGATCGCCAGCTTTTATTCTATCTCTCTTTTACCTGTGGAGTTCGGTCTGATCGCCACACCCATCCTACCGCCGTTTCCCTGTGGAGTTGAGTCTGATCACCAGCTTTTATTCTATCTCTCTTTTACCTGTGGAGTTCGGTCTGATCGCCAGCTTTTATTCTATCTCTCCTTTACCTGTGGAGTTCGGTCTGATCGCCAGCTTTTATTCTATCTCTCTTTTACCTGTGGAGTTCGGTCTGATCGCCAGCTTTTATTCTATCTCTCTTTTACCTGTGGAGTTCGGTCTGATCGCCAGCTTTTATTCTATCTCTCTTTTACCTGTGGAGTTCGGTCTGATCGCCACTCCCATCCTACCGCCTTTTCCCTGTGGAGTTGAGTCTGATCGCCAGCTTTAATTCTATCTCTCTTTTACCTGTGGAGTTCGGTCTGATCGCCAGCTTTTATTCAATCTCTCTTTTACCTGTGGAGTTCGGTCTGATCGCCAGCTTTTATTCTATCTCTCTTTTACCTGTGGAGTTCGGTCTGATCGCCAGCTTTTATTCTATCTCTCTTTTACCTGTGGAGTTTGGTCTGATCGCCACTCCCATCCTACCGCCTTTTCCCTGTGGAGTTGAGTCTGATCACCAGCTTTTATTCTATCTCTCTTTTACCTGTGGAGTTCGGTCTGATCATCAGCTTTTATTCTATCTCTCTTTTACCTGTGGAGTTCGGTCTGATCGCCAGCTTTTATTCTATCTCTCTTTTACCTGTGGAGTTCGGTCTGATCGCCACTCCCATCCTACCGCCTTTTCCCTGTGGAGTTCAGTCTGATCACCAGCTTTTATTCTATCTCTCTTTTACCTGTGGAGTTCGGTCTGATCGCCAGCTTTTATTCTATCTCTCTTTTACCTGTGGAGTTCGGTCTGATCGCCAGCTTTTATTCTATCTCTCTTTTACCTGTGGAGTTCGGTCTGATCGCCAGCTTTTATTCTATCTCTCTTTTACCTGTGGAGTTCGGTCTGATCGCCAGCTTTTATTCTATCTCTCTATTACCTATAGAGTTCGGTCTGATCGCCACTCCCATCCTACCGCCTTTTCCCTGTGGAGTTCAGTCTGATCACCAGCTTTTATTCTATCTCTCTTTTACCTGTGGAGTTCGGTCTGATCGCCAGCTTTTATTCTATCTCTCTTTTACCTGTGGAGTTCGGTCTGATCGCCAGCTTTTATTCTATCTCTCTTTTACCTGTGGAGTTCGGTCTGATCGTTAGCTTTTATTCTATCTCTCTTTTACCTGTGGAGTTCGGTCTGATCGCCAGCTTTTATTGTATCTCTCTTTTACCTGTGGAGTTCGGTCTGATCGCCAGCTTTTATTCTATCTCTCTTTTACCTGTGGAGTCCGGTCTGATCGCCAGCTTTTATTCTATCTCTCTTTTACCTGTGGAGTTCGGTCTGATCGCCAGCTTTTATTCTATCTCTCTTTTACCTGTGGAGTTCGGTCTGATCGCCAGCTTTTATTCTATCTCTCTTTTACCTGTGGAGTTCGGTCTGATCGCCAGCTTTTATTCTATCTCTCTTTTACCTGTGGAGTTCGGTCTGATCGCCAGCTTTTATTCTATCTCTCTTTTACCTGTGGAGTTCGGTCTGATCGCCACTCCCATCCTACCGCCTTTTCCCTGTGGAGTTCAGTCTGATCACCAGCTTTTATTCTATCTCTCTTATACCTGTGGAGTTCGGTCTGATCGCCAGCTTTTATTCTATCTCTCTTTTACCTGTGGAGTTCGGTCTGATCGCCAGCTTTTATTCTATCTCTCTTTTACCTGTAGAGTTCGGTCTGATCGCCAGCTTTTATTCTATCTCTCTTTTACCTGTGGAGTTCGGTCTGATCATCAGCTTTTATTCTATCTCTCTTTTACCTGTGGAGTTCGGTCTGATCGCCAGCTTTTATTCTATCTCTCTATTACCTGTAGAGTTCGGTCTGATCGCCACTCCCATCCTACCGCCTTTTCCCTGTGGAGTTCAGTCTGATCACCAGCTTTTATTCTATCTCTCTTTTACCTGTGGAGTTCGGTCTGATCGCCAGCTTTTATTCTATCTCTCTTTTACCTGTGGAGTTCGGTCTGATCGCCAGCTTTTATTCTATCTCTCTTTTACCTGTGGAGTTCGGTCTGATCGCCAGCTTTTATTCTATCTCTCTTTTATCTGTGGAGTTCGGTCTGATCGCCACACCCATCCTACCGCCGTTTCCCTGTGGAGTTGAGTCTGATCACCAGCTTTTATTCTATCTCTCTTTTACCTGTGGAGTTCGGTCTGATCGCCAGCTTTTATTCTATCTCTCTTTTATCTGTGGAGTTCGGTCTGATCGCCACACCCATCCTACCGCCGTTTCCCTGTGGAGTTGAGTCTGATCACCAGCTTTTATTCTATCTCTCTTTTACCTGTGGAGTTCGGTCTGATCGCCAGCTTTTATTCTATCTCTCCTTTACCTGTGGAGTTCGGTCTGATCGCCAGCTTTTATTCTATCTCTCTTTTACCTGTGGAGTTCGGTCTGATCGCCAGCTTTTATTCTATCTCTCTTTTACCTGTGGAGTTCGGTCTGATCGCCAGCTTTTATTCTATCTCTCTTTTACCTGTGGAGTTCGGTCTGATCGCCACTCCCATCCTACCGCCTTTTCCCTGTGGAGTTGAGTCTGATCGCCAGCTTTAATTCTATCTCTCTTTTACCTGTGGAGTTCGGTCTGATCGCCAGCTTTTATTCAATCTCTCTTTTACCTGTGGAGTTCGGTCTGATCGCCAGCTTTTATTCTATCTCTCTTTTACCTGTGGAGTTCGGTCTGATCGCCAGCTTTTATTCTATCTCTCTTTTACCTGTGGAGTTTGGTCTGATCGCCACTCCCATCCTACCGCCTTTTCCCTGTGGAGTTGAGTCTGATCACCAGCTTTTATTCTATCTCTCTTTTACCTGTGGAGTTCGGTCTGATCATCAGCTTTTATTCTATCTCTCTTTTACCTGTGGAGTTCGGTCTGATCGCCAGCTTTTATTCTATCTCTCTTTTACCTGTGGAGTTCGGTCTGATCGCCACTCCCATCCTACCGCCTTTTCCCTGTGGAGTTCAGTCTGATCACCAGCTTTTATTCTATCTCTCTTTTACCTGTGGAGTTCGGTCTGATCGCCAGCTTTTATTCTATCTCTCTTTTACCTGTGGAGTTCGGTCTGATCGCCAGCTTTTATTCTATCTCTCTTTTACCTGTGGAGTTCGGTCTGATCGCCAGCTTTTATTCTATCTCTCTTTTACCTGTGGAGTTCGGTCTGATCGCCAGCTTTTATTCTATCTCTCTTTTACCTGTGGAGTTCGGTCTGATCGCCACACCCATCCTACCGCCGTTTCCCTGTGGAGTTGAGTCTGATCACCAGCTTTTATTCTATCTCTCTTTTACCTGTGGAGTTCGGTCTGATCGCCAGCTTTTATTCTATCTCTCTTTTACCTGTGGAGTTCGGTCTGATCGCCAGCTTTTATTCTATCTCTCTTTTACCTGTGGAGTTCGGTCTGATCGCCAGCTTTTATTCTATCTCTCTTTTACCTGTGGAGTTCGGTCTGATCGCCAGCTTTTATTCTATCTCTCTTTTACCTGTGGAGTTCGGTCTGATCGCCACTCCCATCCTACCGCCTTTTCCCTTTGGAGTTCAGTCTGATCACCAGATTTTATTTATCTCTCTTTTACCTGTGGAGTTCGGTCTGATCATCAGCTTTTATTCTATCTCTCTTTTACCTGTGGAGTTCGGTCTGATCGCCAGCATTTATTCTATCTCTCTATTACCTATAGAGTTCGGTCTGATCGCCACTCCCATCCTACCGCCTTTTCCCTGTGGAGTTCAGTCTGATCACCAGCTTTTATTCTATCTCTCTTTTACCTGTGGAGTTCGGTCTGATCGCCAGCTTTTATTCTATCTCTCTTTTACCTGTGGAGTTCGGTCTGATCGCCAGCTTTTATTCTATCTCTCTTTTACCTGTGGAGTTCGGTCTGATCGTTAGCTTTTATTCTATCTCTCTTTTACCTGTGGAGTTCGGTCTGATCGCCAGCTTTTATTGTATCTCTCTTTTACCTGTGGAGTTCGGTCTGATCGCCAGCTTTTATTCTATCTCTCTTTTACCTGTGGAGTCCGGTCTGATCGCCAGCTTTTATTCTATCTCTCTTTTACCTGTGGAGTTCGGTCTGATCGCCAGCTTTTATTCTATCTCTCTTTTACCTGTGGAGTTCGGTCTGATCGCCAGCTTTTATTCTATCTCTCTTTTACCTGTGGAGTTCGGTCTGATCGCCAGCTTTTATTCTATCTCTCTTTTACCTGTGGAGTTCGGTCTGATCGCCAGCTTTTATTCTATCTCTCTTTTACCTGTGGAGTTCGGTCTGATCGCCACTCCCATCCTACCGCCTTTTCCCTGTGGAGTTCAGTCTGATCACCAGCTTTTATTCTATCTCTCTTATACCTGTGGAGTTCGGTCTGATCGCCAGCTTTTATTCTATCTCTCTTTTACCTGTGGAGTTCGGTCTGATCGCCAGCTTTTATTCTATCTCTCTTTTACCTGTAGAGTTCGGTCTGATCGCCAGCTTTTATTCTATCTCTCTTTTACCTGTGGAGTTCGGTCTGATCATCAGCTTTTATTCTATCTCTCTTTTACCTGTGGAGTTCGGTCTGATCGCCAGCTTTTATTCTATCTCTCTATTACCTGTAGAGTTCGGTCTGATCGCCACTCCCATCCTACCGCCTTTTCCCTGTGGAGTTCAGTCTGATCACCAGCTTTTATTCTATCTCTCTTTTACCTGTGGAGTTCGGTCTGATCGCCAGCTTTTATTCTATCTCTCTTTTACCTGTGGAGTTCGGTCTGATCGCCAGCTTTTATTCTATCTCTCTTTTACCTGTGGAGTTCGGTCTGATCGCCAGCTTTTATTCTATCTCTCTTTTATCTGTGGAGTTCGGTCTGATCGCCACACCCATCCTACCGCCGTTTCCCTGTGGAGTTGAGTCTGATCACCAGCTTTTTTTCTATCTCTCTTTTACCTGTGGAGTTCGGTCTGATCGCCAGCTTTTATTCTATCTCTCCTTTACCTGTGGAGTTCGGTCTGATCGCCAGCTTTTATTCTATCTCTCTTTTACCTGTGGAGTTCGGTCTGATCGCCAGCTTTTATTCTATCTCTCTTTTACCTGTGGAGTTCGGTCTGATCGCCAGCTTTTATTCTATCTCTCTTTTACCTGTGGAGTTCGGTCTGATCGCCAGCTTTTATTCTATCTCTCTTTTACCTGTGGAGTTCGGTCTGATCGCCAGCTTTTATTCTATCTCTCTTTTACCTGTGGAGTTCGGTCTGATCGCCAGCTTTTATTCTATCTCTCTTTTACCTGTGGAGTTCGGTCTGATCGCCACTCCTATCCTACCGCCTTTTCCCTGTGGAGTTGAGTCTGATCGCCAGCTTTTATTCTATCTCTCTTTTACCTGTGGAGTTCGGTCTGATCGCCAGCTTTTATTCTATCTCTCTTTTACCTGTGGAGTTCGGTCTGATCGCCAGCTTTTATTCTATCTCTCTTTTACCTGTGGAATTCGGTCTGATCGCCACTCCCATCCTACCGCCTTTTCCCTGTGGAGTTGAGTCTGATCACCAGCTTTTATTCTATCTCTCGTTTACCTGTGGAGTTCGGTCTGATCGCCAGCTTTTATTCTATCTCTCTTTTACCTGTGGAGTTCGGTCTGATCGCCAGCTTTTATTCTATCTCTCTTTTACCTGTGGAGTTCGGTCTGATCGCCAGCTTTTATTCTATCTCTCTTTTACCTGTGGAGTTCGGTCTGATTGCCAGCTTTTATTCTATCTCTCTTTTACCTGTGGAGTTCGGTCTGATCGCCAGCTTTTATTCTATCTCTCTTTTACCTGTGGAGTTCGGTCTGATCGCCAGCTTTTATTCTATCTCTCTTTTACCTGTGGAGTTCGGTCTGATCGCCACACCCATCCTACCGCCGTTTCCCTGTGGAGTTGAGTCTGATCACCAGCTTTTATTCTATCTCTCTTTTACCTGTGGAGTTCGGTCTGATCGCCAGCTTTTATTCTATCTCTCCTTTACCTGTGGAGTTCGGTCTGATCGCCAGCTTTTATTCTATCTCTCTTTTACCTGTGGAGTTCGGTCTGATCGCCAGCTTTTATTCTATCTCTCTTTTACCTGTGGAGTTCGGTCTGATCGCCAGCTTTTATTCTATCTCTCTTTTACCTGTGGAGTTCGGTCTGATCGCCAGCTTTTATTCTATCTCTCTTTTACCTGTGGAGTTCGGTCTGATCGCCAGCTTTTATTCTATCTCTCTTTTACCTGTGGAGTTCGGTCTGATCGCCACTCCCATCCTACCGCCTTTTCCCTGTGGAGTTGAGTCTGATCGCCAGCTTTAATTCTATCTCTCTTTTACCTGTGGAGTTCGGTCTGATCGCCAGCTTTTATTCAATCTCTCTTTTACCTGTGGAGTTCGGTCTGATCGCCAGCTTTTATTCTATCTCTCTTTTACCTGTGGAGTTCGGTCTGATCGCCAGCTTTTATTCTATCTCTCTTTTACCTGTGGAGTTCGGTCTGATCGCCAGCTTTTATTCTATCTCTCTTTTACCTGTGGAGTTCGGTCTGATCGCCACTCCCATCCTACCGCCTTTTCCCTGTGGAGTTGAGTCTGATCGCCAGCTTTAATTCTATCTCTCTTTTACCTGTGGAGTTCGGTCTGATCGCCAGCTTTTATTCAATCTCTCTTTTACCTGTGGAGTTCGGTCTGATCGCCAGCTTTTATTCTATCTCTCTTTTACCTGTGGAGTTCGGTCTGATCGCCAGCTTTTATTCTATCTCTCTTTTACCTGTGGAGTTCGGTCTGATCGCCAGCTTTTATTCTATCTCTCTTTTACCTGTGGAGTTCGGTCTGATCGCCAGCTTTTATTCTATCTCTCTTTTACCTGTGGAGTTCGGTCTGATCGCCAGCTTTTATTCTATCTCTCTTTTACCTGTGGAGTTCGGTCTGATCGCCAGCTTTTATTCTATCTCTCTTTTACCTGTGGAGTTCGGTCTGATCGCCAGCTTTTATTCTATCTCTCTTTTACCTGTGGAGTTCGGTCTGATCGCCAGCTTTTATTCTATCTCTCTTTTACCTGTGGAGTTCGGTCTGATCGCTAGCTTTTATTCTATCTCTCTTTTACCTGTGGATTTCGGTCTGATCATCAGCTTTTATTCTATCTCTCTTTTACCTGTGGAGTTCGGACTGATCGCCAGCTTTTTTTCTATCTCTCTTTTACCTGTGGAGTTCGGTCTGATCGCCAGCTTTTATTCTATCTCTCTTTTACCTGTGGAGTTCGGTCTGATCGCCAGCATTTATTCTATCTCTCTTTTACCTGTGGAGTTCGGTCTGATCGCCACTCCCATCCTACCGCCTTTTCCCTTTGGAGTTCAGTCTGATCACCAGCTTTTAATCTATCTCTCTTTTACCTGTGGAGTTCGGTCTGATCGCCAGCTTTTATTCTATCTCTCTTTTACCTGTGGAGTTCGGTCTGATCGCCAGCTTTTATTCTATCTCTCTTTTACCTGTGGAGTTCGGTCTGATCGCCAGCTTTTATTCTATCTCTCTTTTACCTGTGGAGTTCGGTCTGATCGCCAGCTTTTATTCTATCTCTCTTTTACCTGTGGAGTTCGGTCTGATCGCCAGCTTTTATTCTATCTCTCTTTTACCTGTGGAGTTCGGTCTGATCGCCAGCTTTTATTCTATCTCTCTTTTACCTGTGGAGTTCGGTCTGATCGCCAGCTTTTATTCTATCTCTCTTTTACCTGTGGAGTTCGGTCTGATCGCCAGCTTTTATTCTATCTCTCTTTTACCTGTGGAGTTCGGTCTGATCGCCACTCCCATCCTACCGCCTTTTCCCTGTGGAGTTGAGTCTGATCGCCAGCTTTAATTCTATCTCTCTTTTACCTGTGGAGTTCGGTCTGATCGCCAGCTTTTATTCTATCTCTCTTTTACCTGTGGAGTTCGGTCTGATCGCCAGCTTTTATTCTATCTCTCTTTTACCTGTGGAGTTCGGTCTGATCGCCAGCTTTTATTCTATCTCTCTTTTACCTGTGGAGTTCGGTCTGATCGCCAGCTTTTATTCTATCTCTCTTTTACCTGTGGAGTTCGGTCTGATCGCCACTCTCATCCTACCGCCTTTTCCCTGTGGAGTTGAGTCTGATCGCCAGCTTTTATTCTATCTCTCTTTTACCTGTGGAGTTCGGTCTGATCGCCAGCTTTTATTCTATCTCTCTTTTACCTGTGGAGTTCGGTCTGATCGCCAGCTTTTATTCTATCTCTCTTTTACCTGTGGAGTTCGGTCTGATCGCCAGCTTTTATTCTATCTCTCTTTTACATGTGGAGTTCGGTCTGATCGCCAGCTTTTATTCTATCTCTCTTATACCTGTGGAGTTCGGTCTGATCGCCAGCTTTTATTCTATCTCTCTTTTACCTGTGGAGTTCGGTCTGATCGCCAGCTTTTATTCTATCTCTCTTTTACCTGTGGAGTTCGGTCTGATCGCCAGCTTTTATTCTATCTCTCTTTTACCTGTGGAGTTCGGTCTGATCGCCACTCCCATCCTACCGCCTTTTCCCTTTGGAGTTCAGTCTGATCACCAGATTTTATTTATCTCTCTTTTACCTGTGGAGTTCGGTCTGATCATCAGCTTTTATTCTATCTCTCTTTTACCTGTGGAGTTCGGTCTGATCGCCAGCATTTATTCTATCTCTCTATTACCTGTAGAGTTCGGTCTGATCGCCACTCCCATCCTACCGCCTTTTCCCTGTGGAGTTCAGTCTGATCACCAGCTTTTATTCTATCTCTCTTTTACCTGTGGAGTTCGGTCTGATCGCCAGCTTTTATTCTATCTCTCTTTTACCTGTGGAGTTCGGTCTGATCGCCAGCTTTTATTCTATCTCTCTTTTACCTGTGGAGTTCGGTCTGATCGTTAGCTTTTATTCTATCTCTCTTTTACCTGTGGAGTTCGGTCTGATCGCCAGCTTTTATTGTATCTCTCTTTTACCTGTGGAGTTCGGTCTGATCGCCAGCTTTTATTCTATCTCTCTTTTACCTGTGGAGTCCGGTCTGATCGCCAGCTTTTATTCTATCTCTCTTTTACCTGTGGAGTTCGGTCTGATCGCCAGCTTTTATTCTATCTCTCTTTTACCTGTGGAGTTCGGTCTGATCGCCAGCTTTTATTCTATCTCTCTTTTACCTGTGGAGTTCGGTCTGATCGCCAGCTTTTATTCTATCTCTCTTTTACCTGTGGAGTTCGGTCTGATCGCCAGCTTTTATTCTATCTCTCTTTTACCTGTGGAGTTCGGTCTGATCGCCACTCCCATCCTACCGCCTTTTCCCTGTGGAGTTCAGTCTGATCACCAGCTTTTATTCTATCTCTCTTATACCTGTGGAGTTCGGTCTGATCGCCAGCTTTTATTCTATCTCTCTTTTACCTGTGGAGTTCGGTCTGATCGCCAGCTT
The DNA here is from genome assembly GCA_948150685.1 of Rhaphigaster nebulosa. Classification (NCBI taxonomy): domain Eukaryota; kingdom Metazoa; phylum Arthropoda; class Insecta; order Hemiptera; family Pentatomidae; genus Rhaphigaster; species Rhaphigaster nebulosa. The sequence continues at coordinate 98,873,062 of OX411306.1, read as the reverse complement.
TTATTCTATCTCTCTTTTACCTGTAGAGTTCGGTCTGATCGCCAGCTTTTATTCTATCTCTCTTTTACCTGTGGAGTTCGGTCTGATCATCAGCTTTTATTCTATCTCTCTTTTACCTGTGGAGTTCGGTCTGATCGCCAGCTTTTATTCTATCTCTCTATTACCTGTAGAGTTCGGTCTGATCGCCACTCCCATCCTACCGCCTTTTCCCTGTGGAGTTCAGTCTGATCACCAGCTTTTATTCTATCTCTCTTTTACCTGTGGAGTTCGGTCTGATCGCCAGCTTTTATTCTATCTCTCTTTTACCTGTGGAGTTCGGTCTGATCGCCAGCTTTTATTCTATCTCTCTTTTACCTGTGGAGTTCGGTCTGATCGCCAGCTTTTATTCTATCTCTCTTTTACCTGTGGAGTTCGGTCTGATCGCCACACCCATCCTACCGCCGTTTCCCTGTGGAGTTGAGTCTGATCACCAGCTTTTTTTCTATCTCTCTTTTACCTGTTGAGTTCGGTCTGATCGCCAGCTTTTATTCTATCTCTCCTTTACCTGTGGAGTTCGGTCTGATCGCCAGCTTTTATTCTATCTCTCTTTTACCTGTGGAGTTCGGTCTGATCGCCAGCTTTTATTCTATCTCTCTTTTACCTGTGGAGTTCGGTCTGATCGCCAGCTTTTATTCTATCTCTCTTTTACCTGTGGAGTTCGGTCTGATCGCCACTCCCATCCTACCGCCTTTTCCCTGTGGAGTTGAGTCTGATCGCCAGCTTTTATTCTATCTCTCTTTTACCTGTGGAGTTCGGTCTGATCGCCAGCTTTTATTCTATCTCACTTTTACCTGTGGAGTTCGGTCTGATCGCCAGCTTTTATTCTATCTCTCTTTTACCTGTGGAGTTCGGTCTGATCGCCACACCCATCCTACCGCCGTTTCCCTGTGGAGTTGAGTCTGATCACCAGCTTTTATTCTATCTCTCTTTTACCTGTGGAGTTCGGTCTGATCGCCAGCTTTTATTCTATCTCTCTTTTACCTGTGGAGTTCGGTCTGATCGCCAGCTTTTATTCTATCTCTCTTTTACCTCTGGAGTTCGGTCTGATCGCAAGCTTTTATTCTATCTCTCTTTTACCTGTGGAGTTCGGTCTGATCGCCAGCTTTTATTCTATCTCTCTTTTACCTGTGGAGTTTGGTCTGATCGCCACTCCCATTCTACCGCCTTTTCCCTGTGGAGTTCAGTCTGATCACCAGCTTTTATTCTATCTCTCTTTTACCTGTGGAGTTCGGTCTGATCGCCAGCTTTTATTCTATCTCTCTTTTACCTGTGGAGTTCGGTCTGATCGCCAGCTTTTATTCTATTTCTCTTTTACCTGTGGAGTTCGGTCTGATCCCCATCTTTTATTCTATCTCTCTTTTACCTGTGGAGTTCGGTCTGATCGCCAGCTTTTATTCTATCTCTCTTTTACCTGTGGAGTTCGGTCTGATCTCCAGCTTTTATTCTATCTCTCTTTTACCTGTGGAGTTCGGTCTGATCGCCAGCTTTTATTCTATCTCTCTTTTACCTGTGGAGTTCGGTCTGATCGCCAGCTTTTATTCTATCTCTCTTTTACCTGTGGAGTTCGGTCTGATCGCCACTCCCATCCTACCGCCTTTTCCCTTTGGAGTTCAGTCTGATCACCAGCTTTTATTCTATCTCTCTTTTACCTGTGGAGTTCGGTCTGATCGCCAGCTTTTATTCTATCTCTCTTTTACCTGTGGAGTTCGGTCTGATCGCCAGCTTTTATTCTATCTCTCTCTTACCTGTGGAGTTCGGTCTGATCGCCAGCTTTTATTCTATCTCTCTTTTACCTGTGGAGTTCGGTCTGATCGCCAGCTTTTATTCTATCTCTCTTTTACCTGTGGAGTTCGGTCTGATCGCCAGCTTTTATTCTATCTCTCTTTTACCTGTAGAGTTCGGTCTGATCGCCAGCTTTTATTCTATCTCTCTTTTACCTGTGGAGTTCGGTCTGATCGCCACTCCCATCCTACCGCCTTTTCCCTTTGGAGTTCAGTCTGATCACCAGATTTTATTTATCTCTCTTTTACCTGTGGAGTTCGGTCTGATCATCAGCTTTTATTCTATCTCTCTTTTACCTGTGGAGTTCGGTCTGATCGCCAGCATTTATTCTATCTCTCTATTACCTGTAGAGTTCGGTCTGATCGCCACTCCCATCCTACCGCCTTTTCCCTGTGGAGTTCAGTCTGATCACCAGCTTTTATTCTATCTCTCTTTTACCTGTGGAGTTCGGTCTGATCGCCAGCTTTTATTCTATCTCTCTTTTACCTGTGGAGTTCGGTCTGATCGCCAGCTTTTATTCTATCTCTCTTTTACCTGTGGAGTTCGGTCTGATCGTTAGCTTTTATTCTATCTCTCTTTTACCTGTGGAGTTCGGTCTGATCGCCAGCTTTTATTGTATCTCTCTTTTACCTGTGGAGTTCGGTCTGATCGCCAGCTTTTATTCTATCTCTCTTTTACCTGTGGAGTTCGGTCTGATCGCCAGCTTTTATTCTATCTCTCTTTTACCTGTGGAGTTCGGTCTGATCGCCAGCTTTTATTCTATCTCTCTTTTACCTGTGGAGTTCGGTCTGATCGCCAGCTTTTATTCTATCTCTCTTTTACCTGTGGAGTTCGGTCTGATCGCCAGCTTTTATTCTATCTCTCTTTTACCTGTGGAGTACGGTCTGATCGCCACTCCCATCCTACCGCCTTTTCCCTGTGGAGTTCAGTCTGATCACCAGCTTTTATTCAATCTCTCTTATACCTGTGGAGTTCGGTCTGATCGCCAGCTTTTATTCTATCTCTCTTTTACCTGTGGAGTTCGGTCTGATCGCCAGCTTTTATTCTATCTCTCTTTTACCTGTAGAGTTCGGTCTGATCGCCAGCTTTTATTCTATCTCTCTTTTACCTGTGGAGTTCGGTCTGATCATCAGCTTTTATTCTATCTCTCTTTTACCTGTGGAGTTCGGTCTGATCGCCAGCTTTTATTCTATCTCTCTATTACCTGTAGAGTTCGGTCTGATCGCCACTCCCATCCTACCGCCTTTTCCCTGTGGAGTTCAGTCTGATCACCAGCTTTTATTCTATCTCTCTTTTACCTGTGGAGTTCGGTCTGATCGCCAGCTTTTATTATATCTCTCTTTTACCTGTGGAGTTCGGTCTGATGGCCAGCTTTTATTCTATCTCTCTTTTACCTGTGGAGTTCGGTCTGATCGCCAGCTTTTATTCTATCTCTCTTTTACCTGTGGAGTTCGGTCTGATCGTCAGCTTTTATTCTATCTCTCTTTTACCTGTGGAGTTCGGTCTGATCGCCAGCTTTTATTCTATCTCTCTTTTACCTGTAGAGTTCGGTCTGATCGCCACTCCCATCCTACCGCCTTCTCCCTTTGGAGTTCAGTCTGATCACCAGCTTTTATTCTATCTCTCTTTTACCTGTGGAGTTCGGTCTGATCGCCACTCCCATCCTACCGCCTTTTCCCTGTGGAGTTCAGTCTGATCACCAGCTTTTATTCTATCTCTCTTTTACCTGTGGAGTTCGGTCTGATCGCCACTCCCATCCTACCGCCATTTCCCTGTGGAGTTCAGTCTGATCACCAGCTTTTATTCTATCTCTCTTTTACCTGTGGAGTTCGGTCTGATCGCCACTCCCATCCTACCGCCTTTTCCCTGTGGAGTTCAGTCTGATCACCAGCTTTTATTCTATCTCTCTTTTACCTGTGGAGTACGGTCTGATCATCAGCTTTTATTCTATCTCTCTTTTACCTGTGGAGTTCGGTCTGATCGTCACTCCCATCCTACCGCCTTTTCCCTGTGGAGTTCAGTCTGATCACCAGCTTTTATTCTATATCTCTTTTACCTGTAGAGTTCGGTCTGATCGTCACTCCCATCCTACCGCCTTTTCCCTGTGGAGTTCAGTCTGATCACCAGCTTTTATTCTATCTCTCTTTTACCTGTGGAGTTCGGTCTGATCGCCACTCCCATCCTACCGCCTTTTCCCTTTGGAGTTCAGTCTGATCACCAGCTTTTATTCTATCTCTCTCTTTTACCTGTGGAGTTCGGTCTGATCACCAGCTTTTATTCTATCTCTCTTTTACCTGTGGAGTTCGGTCTGATCACCAGCTTTTATTCTATCTCTCTTTTACCTGTGGAGTTCGGTCTGATCGCCACTCCCATCCTACCGCCTTTTCCCTGTGGAGTTCAGTCTGATCACCAGCTTTTATTCTATCTCTCTTTTACCTGTGGAGTTCGGTCTGATCGCCAGCTTTTATTCTATCTCTCTTTTACCTGTGGAGTTCGGTCTGATCACCAGCTTTTATTCTATCTCTCTTCTACCTGTGGAGTTCGGTCTGATCACCAGCTTTTATTCTATCTCTCTTTTACCTGTGGAGTTCGGTCTGATCACCAGCTTTTATTCTATCTCTCTTTTACCTGTGAAGTTCGGTCTGATCGCCACTCCCATCCTACCGCCTTTTCCCTGTGGAGTTCAGTCTGATCACCAGCTTTTATTCTATCTCTCTTTTACCTGTGGAGTTCGGTCTGATCGCCACTCCCATCCTACCGCCTTTTCCCTGTGGAGTTCAGTCTGATCACCAGCTTTTATTCTATCTCTCTTTTACCTGTGGAGTTCAGTCTGATCACCAGCTTTTATTCTATCTCTCTTTTACCTGTGGTGTTCGGTCTGATCGCCACTCCCATCCTACCGCCTTTTCCCTGTGGAGTTCAGTCTGATCACCAGCTTTTATTCTATCTCTCTTTTACCTGAGGAGTTCGGTCTGATCGCCAGCTTTTATTCTATCTCTCTTTTACCTGTGGAGTTTTGTCTGATCGCCACTCCCATCCTACCGCCTTTTCCCTGTGGAGTTGAGTCTGATCACCAGCTTTTTTTCTATCTCTCTTTTACCTGTGGAGTTCGGTCTGATCGCCACTCCCATCCTACCGCCTTTTCCCTGTGGAGTTCAGTCTGATCACAAGCTTTTATTCTATCTCTCTTTTACCTGTGGAGTTCGGTCTGATCACCAGCCTTTATTCTATCTCTCTTTTATCTGTGGAGTTCGGTCTGATCGCCAGCTTTTATTCTATCTCTCTTTTACCTGTGGAGTTCGGTCTGATCGCCACTCCCATCCTACCGCCTTTTCCCTGTGGAGTTGAGTCTGATCACCAGCTTTTATTCTATCTCTCTTTTACCTGTGGAGTTCGGTCTGATCGCCAGCTTTTATTCTATCTCTCTTTTACCTGTGGAGTTCGGTCTGATCATCAGCTTTTATTCTATCTCTCTTTTACCTGTGGAGTTCGGTCTGATCCCCAGCTTTTATTCTATCTCTCTTTTACCTGTAGAGTTCGGTCTGATCGCCACTCCCATCCTACCGCCTTTTCCCTGTGGAGTTGAGTCTGATCGCCAGCTTTTATTCTATCTCTCTTTTACCTGTGGAGTTCAGTCTGATCACCAGCTTTTATTCTATCTCTCTTTTACCGGTGGAGTTCGGTCTGATCGTCAGCTTTTATTCTATCTCTCTTTTACCTGTGGAGTTCGGTCTGATCGCCAACTTTTATTCTATCTCTCTTTTACCTGTGGAGTTCGGTCTGATCGCCACTCCCATCCTACCGCCTTTTCCCTGTGGAGTTGAGTCTGATCGCCAGCTTTTATTCTATCTCTCTTTTACCTGTGGAGTTCAGTCTGATCACCAGCTTTTATTCTATCTCTCTTTTACCTGTGGAGTTCGGTCTGATCGCCAGCTTTTATTCTATCTCTCTTTTACCTGTGGAGTTCGGTCTGATCGCCAGCTTTTATTCTATCTCTCTTTTACCTGTGGAGTTCGGTCTGATCGCCAGCTTTTATTCTATCTCTCTTTCACCTGTGGAGTTCGGTCTGATCGCCAGCTTTTATTCTATCTCTCTTTTACCTGTGGAGTTCGGTCTGATCGCCAGCTTTTATTGTATCTCTCTTTTACCTGTGTAGTTCGGTCTGATCGCCAGCTTTTATTCTATCTCTCTTTTACCTGTGGAGTCCGGTCTGATCGCCAGCTTTTATTCTATCTCTCTTTTACCTGTGGAGTTCGGTCTGATCGCCAGCTTTTATTCTATCTCTCTTTTACCTGTGGAGTTCGGTCTGATCGCCAGCTTTTATTCTATCTCTCTTTTACCTGTGGAGTTTGGTCTGATCGCCACTCCCATCCTACCGCCTTTTCCCTGTGGAGTTCAGTCTGATCACCAGCTTTTATTCTATCTCTCTTATACCTGTGGAGTTCGGTCTGATCGCCAGCTTTTATTCTATCTCTCTTTTACCTGTGGAGTTCGGTCTGATCGCCAGCTTATATTCTATCTCACTTTTACCTGTGGAGTTCGGTCTGATCGCCAGCTTTTATTCTATCTCTCTTTTACCTGTGGAGTTCGGTCTGATCATCAGCTTTTATTCTATCTCTCTTTTACCTGTGGAGTTCAGTCTGATCGCCAGCTTTTATTCGATCTCTCTATTACCTGTAGAGTTCGGTCTGATCACCAGCTTTTATTCTATCTCTCTTTTACCTGTGGAGTTCAGTCTGATCGCCACTCCCATCCTACCGCCTTTTCCCTGTGGAGTTCAGTCTGATCACCAGCTTTTTTTCTATCTCTCTTTTACCTGTGGAGTTCGGTCTGATCGCCACTCCCATCCTACCGCCTTTTCTCTGTGGAGTTCAGTCTGATCACCAGCTTTTATTCTATCTCTCTTTTACCTGTGGAGTTCGGTCTGATCGCCACTCCCATCCTACCGCCTTTTCCCTGTGGAGTTGAGTCTGATCGCCAGCTTTTATTCTATCTCTCTTTTACCTGTGGAGTTCAGTCTGATCACCAGCTTTTATTCTATCTCTCTTTTACCTGTGGAGTTCGGTCTGATCGCCAGCTTTTATTCTATCTCTCTTTTACCTGTGGAGTTCGGTCTGATCACCAGCTTTTATTCTATCTCTCTTTTACCTGTGAAGTTCGGTCTGATCGCCACTCCCATCCTACCGCCTTTTCCCTGTGGAGTTCAGTCTGATCACCAGCTTTTATTCTATCTCTCTTTTACCTGTGGAGTTCGGTCTGATCGCCACTCCCATCCTACCGCCTTTTCCCTGTGGAGTTCAGTCTGATCACCAGCTTTTATTCTATCTCTCTTTTACCTGTGGAGTTCAGTCTGATCACCAGCTTTTATTCTATCTCTCTTTTACCTGTGGTGTTCGGTCTGATCGCCACTCCCATCCTACCGCCTTTTCCCTGTGGAGTTCAGTCTGATCACCAGCTTTTATTCTATCTCTCTTTTACCTGAGGAGTTCGGTCTGATCGCCAGCTTTTATTCTATCTCTCTTTTACCTGTGGAGTTTTGTCTGATCGCCACTCCCATCCTACCGCCTTTTCCCTGTGGAGTTGAGTCTGATCACCAGCTTTTTTTCTATCTCTCTTTTACCTGTGGAGTTCGGTCTGATCGCCACTCCCATCCTACCGCCTTTTCCCTGTGGAGTTCAGTCTGATCACAAGCTTTTATTCTATCTCTCTTTTACCTGTGGAGTTCGGTCTGATCACCAGCCTTTATTCTATCTCTCTTTTATCTGTGGAGTTCGGTCTGATCGCCAGCTTTTATTCTATCTCTCTTTTACCTGTGGAGTTCGGTCTGATCGCCACTCCCATCCTACCGCCTTTTCCCTGTGGAGTTGAGTCTGATCACCAGCTTTTATTCTATCTCTCTTTTACCTGTGGAGTTCGGTCTGATCGCCAGCTTTTATTCTATCTCTCTTTTACCTGTGGAGTTCGGTCTGATCATCAGCTTTTATTCTATCTCTCTTTTACCTGTGGAGTTCGGTCTGATCCCCAGCTTTTATTCTATCTCTCTTTTACCTGTAGAGTTCGGTCTGATCGCCACTCCCATCCTACCGCCTTTTCCCTGTGGAGTTGAGTCTGATCGCCAGCTTTTATTCTATCTCTCTTTTACCTGTGGAGTTCAGTCTGATCACCAGCTTTTATTCTATCTCTCTTTTACCGGTGGAGTTCGGTCTGATCGTCAGCTTTTATTCTATCTCTCTTTTACCTGTGGAGTTCGGTCTGATCGCCAACTTTTATTCTATCTCTCTTTTACCTGTGGAGTTCGGTCTGATCGCCACTCCCATCCTACCGCCTTTTCCCTGTGGAGTTGAGTCTGATCGCCAGCTTTTATTCTATCTCTCTTTTACCTGTGGAGTTCAGTCTGATCACCAGCTTTTATTCTATCTCTCTTTTACCTGTGGAGTTCGGTCTGATCGCCAGCTTTTATTCTATCTCTCTTTTACCTGTGGAGTTCGGTCTGATCGCCAGCTTTTATTCTATCTCTCTTTTACCTGTGGAGTTCGGTCTGATCGCCAGCTTTTATTCTATCTCTCTTTCACCTGTGGAGTTCGGTCTGATCGCCAGCTTTTATTCTATCTCTCTTTTACCTGTGGAGTTCGGTCTGATCGCCAGCTTTTATTGTATCTCTCTTTTACCTGTGTAGTTCGGTCTGATCGCCAGCTTTTATTCTATCTCTCTTTTACCTGTGGAGTCCGGTCTGATCGCCAGCTTTTATTCTATCTCTCTTTTACCTGTGGAGTTCGGTCTGATCGCCAGCTTTTATTCTATCTCTCTTTTACCTGTGGAGTTCGGTCTGATCGCCAGCTTTTATTCTATCTCTCTTTTACCTGTGGAGTTTGGTCTGATCGCCACTCCCATCCTACCGCCTTTTCCCTGTGGAGTTCAGTCTGATCACCAGCTTTTATTCTATCTCTCTTATACCTGTGGAGTTCGGTCTGATCGCCAGCTTTTATTCTATCTCTCTTTTACCTGTGGAGTTCGGTCTGATCGCCAGCTTATATTCTATCTCACTTTTACCTGTGGAGTTCGGTCTGATCGCCAGCTTTTATTCTATCTCTCTTTTACCTGTGGAGTTCGGTCTGATCATCAGCTTTTATTCTATCTCTCTTTTACCTGTGGAGTTCAGTCTGATCGCCAGCTTTTATTCGATCTCTCTATTACCTGTAGAGTTCGGTCTGATCACCAGCTTTTATTCTATCTCTCTTTTACCTGTGGAGTTCAGTCTGATCGCCACTCCCATCCTACCGCCTTTTCCCTGTGGAGTTCAGTCTGATCACCAGCTTTTTTTCTATCTCTCTTTTACCTGTGGAGTTCGGTCTGATCGCCACTCCCATCCTACCGCCTTTTCTCTGTGGAGTTCAGTCTGATCACCAGCTTTTATTCTATCTCTCTTTTACCTGTGGAGTTGAGTCTGATCGCCAGCTTTTATTCTATCTCTCTTTTACCTGTGGAGTTCAGTCTGATCACCAGCTTTTATTCTATCTCTCTTTTACCTGTGGAGTTCGGTCTGATCGCCAGCTTTTATTCTATCTCTCTTTTACCTGTGGAGTTCGGTCTGATCGCCACTCCCATCCTACCGCCTTTTCCCTGTGGAGTTCAGTCTGATCACCAGCTTTTATTCTATCTCTCTTTTACCTGTGGAGTTCGGTCTGATCGCCACTCCCATCCTACCGCCTTTTCCCTTTGGAGTTCAGTCTGATCACCAGCTTTTATCCTATCTCTCTTTTACCTGTGGAGTTCGGTCTGATCGCCAGCTTTTATTCTATCTCTCTTTTACCTGTGGAGTTCGGTCTGATCGCCACTCCCATCCTACCGCCTTTTCCCTGTGGAGTTCAGTCTGATCACCAGCTTTTATTCTATCTCTCTTTTACCTGAGGAGTTCGGTCTGATCGCCAGCTTTTATTCTATCTCTCTTTTACCTGTGGAGTTTTGTCTGATCGCCACTCCCATCCTACCGCCTTTTCCCTGTGGAGTTGAGTCTGATCACCAGCTTTTTTTCTATCTCTCTTTTACCTGTGGAGTTCGGTCTGATCGCCACTCCCATCCTACCGCCTTTTCCCTGTGGAGTTCAGTCTGATCACCAGCTTTTATTCTATCTCTCTTTTACCTGTGGAGTTCGGTCTGATCGCCAGCTTTTATTCTATCTCTCTTTTACCTGTGGAGTTCGGTCTGATCACCAGCTTTTATTCTATCTCTCTTCTACCTGTGGAGTTCGGTCTGATCACCAGCTTTTATTCTATCTCTCTTTTACCTGTGGAGTTCGGTCTGATCACCAGCTTTTATTCTATCTCTCTTTTACCTGTGAAGTTCGGTCTGATCGCCACTCCCATCCTACCGCCTTTTCCCTGTGGAGTTCAGTCTGATCACCAGCTTTTATTCTATCTCTCTTTTACCTGTGGAGTTCGGTCTGATCGCCACTCCCATCCTACCGCCTTTTCCCTGTGGAGTTCAGTCTGATCACCAGCTTTTATTCTATCTCTCTTTTACCTGTGGAGTTCAGTCTGATCACCAGCTTTTATTCTATCTCTCTTTTACCTGTGGTGTTCGGTCTGATCGCCACTCCCATCCTACCGCCTTTTCCCTGTGGAGTTCAGTCTGATCACCAGCTTTTATTCTATCTCTCTTTTACCTGAGGAGTTCGGTCTGATCGCCAGCTTTTATTCTATCTCTCTTTTACCTGTGGAGTTTTGTCTGATCGCCACTCCCATCCTACCGCCTTTTCCCTGTGGAGTTGAGTCTGATCACCAGCTTTTTTTCTATCTCTCTTTTACCTGTGGAGTTCGGTCTGATCGCCACTCCCATCCTACCGCCTTTTCCCTGTGGAGTTCAGTCTGATCACAAGCTTTTATTCTATCTCTCTTTTACCTGTGGAGTTCGGTCTGATCACCAGCCTTTATTCTATCTCTCTTTTATCTGTGGAGTTCGGTCTGATCGCCAGCTTTTATTCTATCTCTCTTTTACCTGTGGAGTTCGGTCTGATCGCCACTCCCATCCTACCGCCTTTTCCCTGTGGAGTTGAGTCTGATCACCAGCTTTTATTCTATCTCTCTTTTACCTGTGGAGTTCGGTCTGATCGCCAGCTTTTATTCTATCTCTCTTTTACCTGTGGAGTTCGGTCTGATCATCAGCTTTTATTCTATCTCTCTTTTACCTGTGGAGTTCGGTCTGATCCCCAGCTTTTATTCTATCTCTCTTTTACCTGTAGAGTTCGGTCTGATCGCCACTCCCATCCTACCGCCTTTTCCCTGTGGAGTTGAGTCTGATCGCCAGCTTTTATTCTATCTCTCTTTTACCTGTGGAGTTCAGTCTGATCACCAGCTTTTATTCTATCTCTCTTTTACCGGTGGAGTTCGGTCTGATCGTCAGCTTTTATTCTATCTCTCTTTTACCTGTGGAGTTCGGTCTGATCGCCAACTTTTATTCTATCTCTCTTTTACCTGTGGAGTTCGGTCTGATCGCCACTCCCATCCTACCGCCTTTTCCCTGTGGAGTTGAGTCTGATCGCCAGCTTTTATTCTATCTCTCTTTTACCTGTGGAGTTCAGTCTGATCACCAGCTTTTATTCTATCTCTCTTTTACCTGTGGAGTTCGGTCTGATCGCCAGCTTTTATTCTATCTCTCTTTTACCTGTGGAGTTCGGTCTGATCGCCAGCTTTTATTCTATCTCTCTTTTACCTGTGGAGTTCGGTCTGATCGCCAGCTTTTATTCTATCTCTCTTTCACCTGTGGAGTTCGGTCTGATCGCCAGCTTTTATTCTATCTCTCTTTTACCTGTGGAGTTCGGTCTGATCGCCAGCTTTTATTGTATCTCTCTTTTACCTGTGTAGTTCGGTCTGATCGCCAGCTTTTATTCTATCTCTCTTTTACCTGTGGAGTCCGGTCTGATCGCCAGCTTTTATTCTATCTCTCTTTTACCTGTGGAGTTCGGTCTGATCGCCAGCTTTTATTCTATCTCTCTTTTACCTGTGGAGTTCGGTCTGATCGCCAGCTTTTATTCTATCTCTCTTTTACCTGTGGAGTTTGGTCTGATCGCCACTCCCATCCTACCGCCTTTTCCCTGTGGAGTTCAGTCTGATCACCAGCTTTTATTCTATCTCTCTTATACCTGTGGAGTTCGGTCTGATCGCCAGCTTTTATTCTATCTCTCTTTTACCTGTGGAGTTCGGTCTGATCGCCAGCTTATATTCTATCTCACTTTTACCTGTGGAGTTCGGTCTGATCGCCAGCTTTTATTCTATCTCTCTTTTACCTGTGGAGTTCGGTCTGATCATCAGCTTTTATTCTATCTCTCTTTTACCTGTGGAGTTCAGTCTGATCGCCAGCTTTTATTCGATCTCTCTATTACCTGTAGAGTTCGGTCTGATCACCAGCTTTTATTCTATCTCTCTTTTACCTGTGGAGTTCAGTCTGATCGCCACTCCCATCCTACCGCCTTTTCCCTGTGGAGTTCAGTCTGATCACCAGCTTTTTTTCTATCTCTCTTTTACCTGTGGAGTTCGGTCTGATCGCCACTCCCATCCTACCGCCTTTTCTCTGTGGAGTTCAGTCTGATCACCAGCTTTTATTCTATCTCTCTTTTACCTGTGGAGTTCGGTCTGATCGCCACTCCCATCCTACCGCCTTTTCCCTGTGGAGTTGAGTCTGATCGCCAGCTTTTATTCTATCTCTCTTTTACCTGTGGAGTTCAGTCTGATCACCAGCTTTTATTCTATCTCTCTTTTACCTGTGGAGTTCGGTCTGATCGCCAGCTTTTATTCTATCTCTCTTTTACCTGTGGAGTTCGGTCTGATCACCAGCTTTTATTCTATCTCTCTTTTACCTGTGAAGTTCGGTCTGATCGCCACTCCCATCCTACCGCCTTTTCCCTGTGGAGTTCAGTCTGATCACCAGCTTTTATTCTATCTCTCTTTTACCTGTGGAGTTCGGTCTGATCGCCACTCCCATCCTACCGCCTTTTCCCTGTGGAGTTCAGTCTGATCACCAGCTTTTATTCTATCTCTCTTTTACCTGTGGAGTTCAGTCTGATCACCAGCTTTTATTCTATCTCTCTTTTACCTGTGGTGTTCGGTCTGATCGCCACTCCCATCCTACCGCCTTTTCCCTGTGGAGTTCAGTCTGATCACCAGCTTTTATTCTATCTCTCTTTTACCTGAGGAGTTCGGTCTGATCGCCAGCTTTTATTCTATCTCTCTTTTACCTGTGGAGTTTTGTCTGATCGCCACTCCCATCCTACCGCCTTTTCCCTGTGGAGTTGAGTCTGATCACCAGCTTTTTTTCTATCTCTCTTTTACCTGTGGAGTTCGGTCTGATCGCCACTCCCATCCTACCGCCTTTTCCCTGTGGAGTTCAGTCTGATCACAAGCTTTTATTCTATCTCTCTTTTACCTGTGGAGTTCGGTCTGATCACCAGCCTTTATTCTATCTCTCTTTTATCTGTGGAGTTCGGTCTGATCGCCAGCTTTTATTCTATCTCTCTTTTACCTGTGGAGTTCGGTCTGATCGCCACTCCCATCCTACCGCCTTTTCCCTGTGGAGTTGAGTCTGATCACCAGCTTTTATTCTATCTCTCTTTTACCTGTGGAGTTCGGTCTGATCGCCAGCTTTTATTCTATCTCTCTTTTACCTGTGGAGTTCGGTCTGATCATCAGCTTTTATTCTATCTCTCTTTTACCTGTGGAGTTCGGTCTGATCCCCAGCTTTTATTCTATCTCTCTTTTACCTGTAGAGTTCGGTCTGATCGCCACTCCCATCCTACCGCCTTTTCCCTGTGGAGTTGAGTCTGATCGCCAGCTTTTATTCTATCTCTCTTTTACCTGTGGAGTTCAGTCTGATCACCAGCTTTTATTCTATCTCTCTTTTACCGGTGGAGTTCGGTCTGATCGTCAGCTTTTATTCTATCTCTCTTTTACCTGTGGAGTTCGGTCTGATCGCCAACTTTTATTCTATCTCTCTTTTACCTGTGGAGTTCGGTCTGATCGCCACTCCCATCCTACCGCCTTTTCCCTGTGGAGTTGAGTCTGATCGCCAGCTTTTATTCTATCTCTCTTTTACCTGTGGAGTTCAGTCTGATCACCAGCTTTTATTCTATCTCTCTTTTACCTGTGGAGTTCGGTCTGATCGCCAGCTTTTATTCTATCTCTCTTTTACCTGTGGAGTTCGGTCTGATCGCCAGCTTTTATTCTATCTCTCTTTCACCTGTGGAGTTCGGTCTGATCGCCAGCTTTTATTCTATCTCTCTTTTACCTGTGGAGTTCGGTCTGATCGCCAGCTTTTATTGTATCTCTCTTTTACCTGTGTAGTTCGGTCTGATCGCCAGCTTTTATTCTATCTCTCTTTTACCTGTGGAGTCCGGTCTGATCGCCAGCTTTTATTCTATCTCTCTTTTACCTGTGGAGTTCGGTCTGATCGCCAGCTTTTATTCTATCTCTCTTTTACCTGTGGAGTTCGGTCTGATCGCCAGCTTTTATTCTATCTCTCTTTTACCTGTGGAGTTTGGTCTGATCGCCACTCCCATCCTACCGCCTTTTCCCTGTGGAGTTCAGTCTGATCACCAGCTTTTATTCTATCTCTCTTATACCTGTGGAGTTCGGTCTGATCGCCAGCTTTTATTCTATCTCTCTTTTACCTGTGGAGTTCGGTCTGATCGCCAGCTTATATTCTATCTCACTTTTACCTGTGGAGTTCGGTCTGATCGCCAGCTTTTATTCTATCTCTCTTTTACCTGTGGAGTTCGGTCTGATCATCAGCTTTTATTCTATCTCTCTTTTACCTGTGGAGTTCAGTCTGATCGCCAGCTTTTATTCGATCTCTCTATTACCTGTAGAGTTCGGTCTGATCACCAGCTTTTATTCTATCTCTCTTTTACCTGTGGAGTTCAGTCTGATCGCCACTCCCATCCTACCGCCTTTTCCCTGTGGAGTTCAGTCTGATCACCAGCTTTTTTTCTATCTCTCTTTTACCTGTGGAGTTCGGTCTGATCGCCACTCCCATCCTACCGCCTTTTCTCTGTGGAGTTCAGTCTGATCACCAGCTTTTATTCTATCTCTCTTTTACCTGTGGAGTTCGGTCTGATCGCCACTCCCATCCTACCGCCTTTTCCCTGTGGAGTTGAGTCTGATCGCCAGCTTTTATTCTATCTCTCTTTTACCTGTGGAGTTCAGTCTGATCACCAGCTTTTATTCTATCTCTCTTTTACCTGTGGAGTTCGGTCTGATCGCCAGCTTTTATTCTATCTCTCTTTTACCTGTGGAGTTCGGTCTGATCGCCACTCCCATCCTACCGCCTTTTCCCTGTGGAGTTCAGTCTGATCACCAGCTTTTATTCTATCTCTCTTTTACCTGTGGAGTTCGGTCTGATCGCCACTCCCATCCTACCGCCTTTTCCCTTTGGAGTTCAGTCTGATCACCAGCTTTTATCCTATCTCTCTTTTACCTGTGGAGTTCGGTCTGATCGCCAGCTTTTATTCTATCTCTCTTTTACCTGTGGAGTTCGGTCTGATCGCCACTCCCATCCTACCGCCTTTTCCCTGTGGAGTTCAGTCTGATCACCAGCTTTTATTCTATCTCTCTTTTACCTGAGGAGTTCGGTCTGATCGCCAGCTTTTATTCTATCTCTCTTTTACCTGTGGAGTTTTGTCTGATCGCCACTCCCATCCTACCGCCTTTTCCCTGTGGAGTTGAGTCTGATCACCAGCTTTTTTTCTATCTCTCTTTTACCTGTGGAGTTCGGTCTGATCGCCACTCCCATCCTACCGCCTTTTCCCTGTGGAGTTCAGTCTGATCACAAGCTTTTATTCTATCTCTCTTTTACCTGTGGAGTTCGGTCTGATCACCAGCCTTTATTCTATCTCTCTTTTATCTGTGGAGTTCGGTCTGATCGCCAGCTTTTATTCTATCTCTCTTTTACCTGTGGAGTTCGGTCTGATCGCCACTCCCATCCTACCGCCTTTTCCCTGTGGAGTTGAGTCTGATCACCAGCTTTTATTCTATCTCTCTTTTACCTGTGGAGTTCGGTCTGATCGCCAGCTTTTATTCTATCTCTCTTTTACCTGTGGAGTTCGGTCTGATCATCAGCTTTTATTCTATCTCTCTTTTACCTGTGGAGTTCGGTCTGATCCCCAGCTTTTATTCTATCTCTCTTTTACCTGTAGAGTTCGGTCTGATCGCCACTCCCATCCTACCGCCTTTTCCCTGTGGAGTTGAGTCTGATCGCCAGCTTTTATTCTATCTCTCTTTTACCTGTGGAGTTCAGTCTGATCACCAGCTTTTATTCTATCTCTCTTTTACCGGTGGAGTTCGGTCTGATCGCCAGCTTTTATTCTATCTCTCTTTTACCTGTGGAGTTCGGTCTGATCGCCAGCTTTTATTCTATCTCTCTTTTACCTGTGGAGTTCGGTCTGATCGCCACTCCCATCCTACCGCCTTTTCCCTGTGGAGTTGAGTCTGATCGCCAGCTTTTATTCTATCTCTCTTTTACCTGTGGAGTTCAGTCTGATCACCAGCTTTTATTCTATCTCTCTTTTACCTGTGGAGTTCGGTCTGATCGCCAGCTTTTATTCTATCTCTCTTTTACCTGTGGAGTTCGGTCTGATCGCCAGCTTTTATTCTATCTCTCTTTTACCTGTGGAGTTCGGTCTGATCGCCAGCTTTTATTCTATCTCTCTTTCACCTGTGGAGTTCGGTCTGATCGCCAGCTTTTATTCTATCTCTCTTTTACCTGTGGAGTTCGGTCTGATCGCCAGCTTTTATTGTATCTCTCTTTTACCTGTGTAGTTCGGTCTGATCGCCAGCTTTTATTCTATCTCTCTTTTACCTGTGGAGTCCGGTCTGATCGCCAGCTTTTATTCTATCTCTCTTTTACCTGTGGAGTTCGGTCTGATCGCCAGCTTTTATTCTATCTCTCTTTTACCTGTGGAGTTCGGTCTGATCGCCAGCTTTTATTCTATCTCTCTTTTACCTGTGGAGTTTGGTCTGATCGCCACTCCCATCCTACCGCCTTTTCCCTGTGGAGTTCAGTCTGATCACCAGCTTTTATTCTATCTCTCTTATACCTATGGAGTTCGGTCTGATCGCCAGCTTTTATTCTATCTCTCTTTTACCTGTGGAGTTCGGTCTGATCGCCAGCTTATATTCTATCTCACTTTTACCTGTGGAGTTCGGTCTGATCGCCAGCTTTTATTCTATCTCTCTTTTACCTGTGGAGTTCGGTCTGATCATCAGCTTTTATTCTATCTCTCTTTTACCTGTGGAGTTCAGTCAGATCGCCAGCTTTTATTCGATCTCTCTATTACCTGTAGAGTTCGGTCTGATCACCAGCTTTTATTCTATCTCTCTTTTACCTGTGGAGTTCAGTCTGATCGCCACTCCCATCCTACCGCCTTTTCCCTGTGGAGTTCAGTCTGATCACCAGCTTTTTTTCTATCTCTCTTTTACCTGTGGAGTTCGGTCTGATCGCCACTCCCATCCTACCGCCTTTTCTCTGTGGAGTTCAGTCTGATCACCAGCTTTTATTCTATCTCTCTTTTACCTGTGGAGTTCGGTCTGATCGCCACTCCCATCCTACCGCCTTTTCCCTGTGGAGTTGAGTCTGATCGCCAGCTTTTATTCTATCTCTCTTTTACCTGTGGAGTTCAGTCTGATCACCAGCTTTTATTCTATCTCTCTTTTACCTGTGGAGTTCGGTCTGATCGCCAGCTTTTATTCTATCTCTCTTTTACCTGTGGAGTTCGGTCTGATCGCCACTCCCATCCTACCGCCTTTTCCCTGTGGAGTTCAGTCTGATCACCAGCTTTTATTCTATCTCTCTTTTACCTGTGGAGTTCGGTCTGATCGCCACTCCCATCCTACCGCCTTTTCCCTGTGGAGTTGAGTCTGATCACCAGCTTTTTTTCTATCTCTCTTTTACCTGTGGAGTTCGGTCTGATCGCCACTCCCATCCTACCGCCTTTTCCCTGTGGAGTTCAGTCTGATCACAAGCTTTTATTCTATCTCTCTTTTACCTGTGGAGTTCGGTCTGATCACCAGCCTTTATTCTATCTCTCTTTTATCTGTGGAGTTCGGTCTGATCGCCAGCTTTTATTCTATCTCACTTTTACCTGTGGAGTTCGGTCTGATCGCCAGCTTTTATTCTATCTCTCTTTTACCTGTGGAGTTCGGTCTGATCGCCAGCTTTTATTCTATCTCACTTTTACCTGTGGAGTTCGGTCTGATCGCCAGCTTTTATTCTATCTCTCTTTTACCTGTGGAGTTCGGTCTGATCGCCACTCCCATCCTACCGCCTTTTCCCTGTGGAGTTGAGTCTGATCGCCAGCTTTTATTCTATCTCTCTTTTACCTGTGGAGTTCAGTCTGATCACCAGCTTTTATTCTATCTCTCTTTTATCTGTGGAGTTCGGTCTGATCGCCAGCTTTTATTCTATCTCACATTTACCTGTGGAGTTCGGTCTGATCGCCAGCTTTTATTCTATCTCTCTTTTACCTGTGGAGTTCGGTCTGATCGCCAGCTTTTATTCTATCTCACTTTTACCTGTGGAGTTCGGTCTGATCACCAGCTTTTATTCTATCTCTCTTTTACCTGTGGAGTTCGGTCTGATCACCAGCCTTTATTCTATCTCTCTTTTATCTGTGGAGTTCGGTCTGATCGCCAGCTTTTATTCTATCTCACTTTTACCTGTGGAGTTCGGTCTGATCGCCACTCCCATCCTACCGCCTTTTCCCTGTGGAGTTCAGTCTGATCACAAGCTTTTATTCTATCTCTCTTTTACCTGTGGAGTTCGGTCTGATCACCAGCCTTTATTCTATCTCTCTTTTATCTGTGGAGTTCGGTCTGATCGCCAGCTTTTATTCTATCTCACTTTTACCTGTGGAGTTCGGTCTGATCGCCAGCTTTTATTCTATCTCTCTTTTACCTGTGGAGTTCGGTCTGATCGCCAGCTTTTATTCTATCTCACTTTTACCTGTGGAGTTCGGTCTGATCACCAGCTTTTATTCTATCTCTCTTTTACCTGTGGAGTTCGGTCTGATCGCCACTCCCATCCTACCGCCTTTTCCCTGTGGAGTTGAGTCTGATCGCCAGCTTTTATTCTATCTCTCTTTTACCTGTGGAGTTCAGTCTGATCACCAGCTTTTATTCTATCTCTCTTTTATCTGTGGAGTTCGGTCTGATCGCCAGCTTTTATTCTATCTCTCTTTTACCTGTGGAGTTCAGTCTGATCACCAGCTTTTATTCTATCTCTCTTTTATCTGTGGAGTTCGGTCTGATCGCCAGCTTTTATTCTATCTCTCTTTTACCTGTGGAGTTCAGTCTGATCACCAGCTTTTATTCTATCTCTCTTTTATCTGTGGAGTTCGGTCTGATCGCCAGCTTTTATTCTATCTCTCTTTTACCTGTGGAGTTCAGTCTGATCACCAGCTTTTATTCTATCTCTCTTTTATCTGTGGAGTTCGGTCTGATCGCCAGCTTTTATTCTATCTCTCTTTTACCTGTGGAGTTCAGTCTGATCACCAGCTTTTATTCTATCTCTCTTTTATCTGTGGAGTTCGGTCTGATCGCCAGCTTTTATTCTATCTCTCTTTTACCTGTGGAGTTCGGTCTGATTGCCAGCTTTTATTCTATCTCTCTTTTACCTGTGGAGTCCGGTCTGATCGCCAGCTTTTATTCTATCTCTCTTTTACCTGTGGAGTTCGGTCTGATCGCCACTCCCATCCTACCGCCTTTTCCCTGTGGAGTTGAGTCTGATCGCCAGCTTTTATTCTATCTCTCTTTTACCTGTGGAGTTCAGTCTGATCACCAGCTTTTATTCTATCTCTCTTTTATCTGTGGAGTTCGGTCTGATCGCCAGCTTTTATTCTATCTCACTTTTACCTGTGGAGTTCAGTCTGATCGCCAGCTTTTATTCTATCTCTCTTTTACCTGTGGAGTTCGGTCTGATCGCCAGCTTTTATTCTATCTCACTTTTACCTGTGGAATTCGGTCTGATCACCAGCTTTTATTCTATCTCTCTTTTACCTGTGGAGTTCGGTCTGATCACCAGCCTTTATTCTATCTCTCTTTTATCTGTGGAGTTCGGTCTGATCGCCAGCTTTTATTCTATCTCACTTTTACCTGTGGAGTTCGGTCTGATCGCCACTCCCATCCTACCGCCTTTTCCCTGTGGAGTTCAGTCTGATCACAAGCTTTTATTCTATCTCTCTTTTACCTGTGGAGTTCGGTCTGATCACCAGCCTTTATTCTATCTCTCTTTTATCTGTGGAGTTCGGTCTGATCGCCAGCTTTTATTCTATCTCACTTTTACCTGTGGAGTTCGGTCTGATCGCCAGCTTTTATTCTATCTCTCTTTTACCTGTGGAGTTCGGTCTGATCGCCAGCTTTTATTCTATCTCACTTTTACCTGTGGAGTTCGGTCTGATCACCAGCTTTTATTCTATCTCTCTTTTACCTGTGGAGTTCGGTCTGATCGCCACTCCCATCCTACCGCCTTTTCCCTGTGGAGTTGAGTCTGATCGCCAGCTTTTATTCTATCTCTCTTTTACCTGTGGAGTTCAGTCTGATCACCAGCTTTTATTCTATCTCTCTTTTACCTGTGGAGTTCGGTCTGATCGCCAGCTTTTATTCTATCTCTCTTTTACCTGTGGAGTTCGGTCTGATCGCCACTCCCATCCTACCGCCTTTTCCCTGTGGAGTTCAGTCTGATCACCAGCTTTTATTCTATCTCTCTTTTACCTGTGGAGTTCGGTCTGATCGCCACTCCCATCCTACCGCCTTTTCCCTGTGGAGTTGAGTCTGATCACCAGCTTTTTTTCTATCTCTCTTTTACCTGTGGAGTTCGGTCTGATCGCCACTCCCATCCTACCGCCTTTTCCCTGTGGAGTTCAGTCTGATCACAAGCTTTTATTCTATCTCTCTTTTACCTGTGGAGTTCGGTCTGATCACCAGCCTTTATTCTATCTCTCTTTTATCTGTGGAGTTCAGTCTGATCACCAGCTTTTATTCTATCTCTCTTATACCTGTGGAGTTCGGTCTGATCGCCAGCTTTTATTCTATCTCTCTTTTACCTGTGGAGTTCGGTCTGATCGCCAGCTTTTATTCTATCTCACTTTTACCTGTGGAGTTCGGTCTGATCGCCAGCTTTTATTCTATCTCTCTTTTACCTGTGGAGTTCGGTCTTATCATCAGCTTTTATTCTATCTCTCTTTTACCTGTGGAGTTCGGTCTGATCGCCAGCTTTTTTTCTATCTCTCTATTACCTGTAGAGTTCGGTCTGATCACCAGCTTTTATTCTATCTCTCTTTTACCTGTAAAGTTCAGTCTGATCGCCACTCCCATCCTACCGCCTTTTCCCTGTGGAGTTCAGTCTGATCACCAGCTTTTTTTCTATCTCTCTTTTACCTGTGGAGTTCGGTCTTATCGCCACTCCCATCCTACCGCCTTTTCTAAGTGGAGTTCAGTCTGATCACCAGCTTTTATTCTATCTCTCTTTTACCTGTGGAGTTCGGTCTGATCGCCACTCCCATCCTACCGCCTTTTCCCTGTGGAGTTGAGTCTGATCGCCAGCTTTTATTCTATCTCTCTTTTACCTGTGGAGTTCAGTCTGATCACCAGCTTTTATTCTATCTCTCTTTTACCTGTGGAGTTCGGTCTGATCGCCAGCTTTTATTCTATCTCTCTTTTACCTGTGGAGTTCGGTCTGATCGCCACTCCCATCCTACCGCCTTTTCCCTATGGAGTTCAGTCTGATCACCAGCTTTTATTCTATCTCTCTTTTACCTGTGGAGTTCGGTCTGATCGCCACTCCCATCCTACCGCCTTTTCCCTGTGGAGTTCAGTCTGATCACCAGCTTTTATTCTATCTCTCTTTTACCTGTGGAGTTCGGTCTGATCGCCACTCCCATCCTACCGCCTTTTCCCTGTGGAGTTCAGTCTGATCACCAGCTTTTATTCTATCTCTCTTTTACTTGTGGAGTTCGGTCTGATCGCCACTCCTATCCTACCGCCTTTTCCCTGTGGAGTTCAGTCTGATCACCAGCTTTTATTCTATCTCTCTTTTACCTGTGGAGTTCGGTCTGATCGCCACTCCCATCCTACCGCCTTTTCCCTGTGGAGTTCAGTCTGATCACCAGCTTTTATTCTATCTCTCTTTTACCTGTAGAGTTCGGTCTGATCGCCACTCCCATCCTACCGCCTTTTCCCTGTGGAGTTCAGTCTGATCACCAGCTTTTATTCTATCTCTCTTTTACCTGTGGAGTTCGGTCTGATCACCAGCTTTTATTCTATCTCTCTTTTATCTGTGGAGTTCGGTCTGATCGCCAGCTTTTATTCTATCTCTCTTTTACCTGTGGAGTTCGGTCTGATCGCCACTCCCATCCTACCGCCTTTTCCCTGTGGAGTTGAGTCTGATCACCAATTTTTATTCTATCTCTCTTTTACCTGTGGAGTTCGGTCTGATCGCCAGCTTTTATTCTATCTCTCTTTTACCTGTGGAGTTCGGTCTGATCACCAGCTTTTATTCTATCTCTCTTTTACCTGTGGAGTTCGGTCTGATGGCCAGCTTTTATTCTATCTCTCTTTTACCTGTAGAGTTCGGTCTGATCGCCACTCCCATCCTACCGCCTTTTCCCTGTGGAGTTGAGTCTGATCGCCAGCTTTTATTCTATCTCTCTTTTACCTGTGGAGTTCAGTCTGATCACCAGCTTTTATTCTATCTCTCTTTTACCGGTGGAGTTCGGTCTGATCGCCAGCTTTTATTCTATCTCTCTTTTACCTGTGGAGTTCGGTCTGATCGCCAGCTTTTATTCTATCTCACTTTTACCTGTGGAGTTCGGTCTGATCATCAGCTTTTATTCTATCTCTCTTTTACCTGTGGAGTTCGGTCTGATCGCCAGCTTTTTTTCTATCTCTCTATTACCTGTAGAGTTCGGTCTGATCACCAGCTTTTATTCTATCTCTCTTTTACCTGTAAAGTTCAGTCTGATCGCCACTCCCATCCTACCGCCTTTTCCCTGTGGAGTTCAGTCTGATCACCAGCTTTTTTTCTATCTCTCTTTTACCTGTGGAGTTCGGTCTTATCGCCACTCCCATCCTACCGCCTTTTCTCTGTGGAGTTCAGTCTGATCACCAGCTTTTATTCTATCTCTCTTTTACCTGTGGAGTTCGGTCTGATCGCCACTCCCATCCTACCGCCTTTTCCCTGTGGAGTTGAGTCTGATCGCCAGCTTTTATTCTATCCCTCTTTTACCTGTGGAGTTCAGTCTGATCACCAGCTTTTATTCTATCTCTCTTTTACCTGTGGAGTTCGGTCTGATCGCCAGCTTTTATTCTATCTCTCTTTTACCTGTGGAGTTCGGTCTGATCGCCACTCCCATCCTACCGCCTTTTCCCTATGGAGTTCAGTCTGATCACCAGCTTTTATTCTATCTCTCTTTTACCTGTGGAGTTCGGTCTGATCGCCACTCCCATCCTACCGCCTTTTCCCTGTGGAGTTCAGTCTGATCACCAGCTTTTATTCTATCTCTCTTTTACCTGTGGAGTTCGGTCTGATCGCCACTCCCATCCTACCGCCTTTTCCCTGTGGAGTTCAGTCTGATCACCAGCATTTATTCTATCTCTCTTTTACCTGTGGAGTTCGGTCTGATCGCCACTCCCATCCTACCGCCTTTTCCCTGTGGAGTTCAGTCTGATCACCAGCTTTTATTCTATCTCTCTTTTACCTGTGGAGTTCGGTCTGATCGCCACTCCCATCCTACCGCCTTTTCCCTGTGGAGTTCAGTCTGATCACCAGCTTTTATTCTATCTCTCTTTTACCTGTAGAGTTCGGTCTGATCGCCACTCCCATCCTACCGCCTTTTCCCTGTGGAGTTCAGTCTGATCACCAGCTTTTATTCTATCTCTCTTTTACCTGTGGAGTTCGGTCTGATCACCAGCTTTTATTCTATCTCTCTTTTATCTGTGGAGTTCGGTCTGATCGCCAGCTTTTATTCTATCTCTCTTTTACCTGTGGAGTTCGGTCTGATCGCCACTCCCATCCTACCGCCTTTTCCCTGTGGAGTTGAGTCTGATCACCAATTTTTATTCTATCTCTCTTTTACCTGTGGAGTTCGGTCTGATCGCCAGATTTATTCTATCTCTCTTTTACCTGTGGAGTTCGGTCTGATCATCAGCTTTTATTCTATCTCTCTTTTACCTGTGGAGTTCGGTCTGATGGCCAGCTTTTATTCTATCTCTCTTTTACCTGTAGAGTTCGGTCTGATCGCCACTCCCATCCTACCGCCTTTTCCCTGTGGAGTTGAGTCTGATCGCCAGCTTTTATTCTATCTCTCTTTTACCTGTGGAGTTCAGTCTGATCACCAGCTTTTATTCTATCTCTCTTTTACCGGTGGAGTTCGGTCTGATCGCCAGCTTTTATTCTATCTCTCTTTTACCTGTGGAGTTCGGTCTGATCGCCACTCCCATCCTACCGCCTTTTCCCTGTGGAGTTGAGTCTGATCGCCAGCTTTTATTCTATCTCTCTTTTACCTGTGGAGTTCGGTCTGATCGCCAGCTTTTATTCTATCTCTCTTTTACCTGTGGAGTTCGGTCTGATCGCCAGCTTTTATTCTATCTCTCTTTTACCTGTGGAGTTCGGTCTGATCGCCAGCTTTTATTGTATCTCTCTTTTACCTGTGGAGTTCGGTCTGATCGCCAGCTTTTATTGTATCTCTCTTTTACCTGTGGAGTTCGGTCTGATCGCCAGCTTTTATTCTATCTCTCTTTTACCTGTGGAGTCCGGTCTGATCGCCAGCTTTTATTCTATCTCTCTTTTACCTGTGGAGTTCGGTCTGATCGCCAGCTTTTATTCTATCTCTCTTTTACCTGTGGAGTTCGGTCTGATCACCAGCTTTTATTCTATCTCTCTTTTACCTATGCTGTTCGGTCTGATCGCCAGCTTTTATTCTATCTCTCTTTTACCTGTGGAGTTCGGTCTGATCGCCAGCTTTTATTCTATCTCTCTTTTACCTGTGGAGTTCGGTCTGATCGCCAGCTTTTATTCTATCTCTCTTTTACCTGTGGAGTTCGGTCTGATCGCCACTCCCATCCTACCGCCTTTTCCCTGTGGAGTTCAGTCTGATTACCAGCTTTTATTCTATCTCTCTTATACCTGTGGAGTTCGGTCTGATCGCCAGCTTTTATTCTATCTCTCTTTTACCTGTGGAGTTCGGTCTGATCGCCAGCTTTTATTCTATCTCACTTTTACCTGTGGAGTTCGGTCTGATCGCCAGCTTTTATTCTATCTCTCTTTTACCTGTGGAGTTCGGTCTGATCATCAGCTTTTATTCTATCTCTCTTTTACCTGTGGAGTTCGGTCTGATCGCCAGCTTTTATTCTATCTCTCTATTACCTGTAGAGTTCGGTCTGATCACCAGCTTTTATTCTATCTCTCTTTTACCTGTGGAGTTCAGTCTGATCGCCACTCCCATCCTACCGCCTTTTCCCTGTGGAGTTCAGTCTGATCACCAGCTTTTTTTCTATCTCTCTTTTACCTGTGGAGTTCGGTCTGATCGCCACTCCCATCCTACCCCCTTTTCTCTGTGGAGTTCAGTCTGATCACCAGCTTTTATTCTATCTCTCTTTTACCTGTGGAGTTCGGTCTGATCGCCACTCCCATCCTACCGCCTTTTCCCTGTGGAGTTGAGTCTGATCGCCAGCTTTTATTCTATCTCTCTTTTACCTGTGGAGTTCAGTCTGATCGCCACTCCCATCCTACCGCCTTTTCCCTGTGGAGTTCAGTCTGATCACCAGCTTTTATTCTATCTCTCTTTTACCTGTGGAGTTCGGTCTGATCGCCACTCCCATCCTACCGCCTTTTCCCTGTGGAGTTCAGTCTGATCACCAGCTTTTATTCTATCTCTCTTTTACCTGTAGAGTTCGGTCTGATCGCCACTCCCATCCTACCGCCTTTTCCCTGTGGAGTTCAGTCTGATCACCAGCTTTTATTCTATCTCTCTTTTACCTGTGGAGTTCGGTCTGATCACCAGCTTTTATTCTATCTCTCTTTTATCTGTGGTGTTCGGTCTGATCGCCAGCTTTTATTCTATCTCTCTTTTACCTGTGGAGTTCGGTCTGATCGCCACTCCCATCCTACCGCCTTTTCCCTGTGGAGTTGAGTCTGATCACCAATTTTTATTCTATCTCTCTTTTACCTGTGGAGTTCGGTCTGATCGCCAGATTCATTCTATCTCTCTTTTACCTGTGGAGTTCGGTCTGATCATCAGCTTTTATTCTATCTCTCTTTTACCTGTGGAGTTCGGTCTGATGGCCAGCTTTTATTCTATCTCTCTTTTACCTGTAGAGTTCGGTCTGATCGCCACTCCCATCCTACCGCCTTTTCCCTGTGGAGTTGAGTCTGATCGCCAGCTTTTATTCTATCTCTCTTTTACCTGTGGAGTTCAGTCTGATCACCAGCTTTTATTCTATCTCTCTTTTACCGGTGGAGTTCGGTCTGATCGCCAGCTTTTATTCTATCTCTCTTTTACCTGTGGAGTTCGGTCTGATCGCCACTCCCATCCTACCGCCTTTTCCCTGTGGAGTTGAGTCTGATCGCCAGCTTTTATTCTATCTCTCTTTTACCTGTGGAGTTCGGTCTGATCGCCAGCTTTTATTCTATCTCTCTTTTACCTGTGGAGTTCGGTCTGATCGCCAGCTTTTATTCTATCTCTCTTTTACCTGTGGAGTTCGGTCTGATCGCCAGCTTTTATTGTATCTCTCTTTTACCTGTGGAGTTCGGTCTGATCGCCAGCTTTTATTGTATCTCTCTTTTACCTGTGGAGTTCGGTCTGATCGCCAGCTTTTATTCTATCTCTCTTTTACCTGTGGAGTCCGGTCTGATCGCCAGCTTTTATTCTATCTCTCTTTTACCTGTGGAGTTCGGTCTGATCGCCAGCTTTTATTCTATCTCTCTTTTACCTGTGGAGTTCGGTCTGATCACCAGCTTTTATTCTATCTCTCTTTTACCTATGCTGTTCGGTCTGATCGCCAGCTTTTATTCTATCTCTCTTTTACCTGTGGAGTTCGGTCTGATCGCCAGCTTTTATTCTATCTCTCTTTTACCTGTGGAGTTCGGTCTGATCGCCAGCTTTTATTCTATCTCTCTTTTACCTGTGGAGTTCGGTCTGATCGCCACTCCCATCCTACCGCCTTTTCCCTGTGGAGTTCAGTCTGATTACCAGCTTTTATTCTATCTCTCTTATACCTGTGGAGTTCGGTCTGATCGCCAGCTTTTATTCTATCTCTCTTTTACCTGTGGAGTTCGGTCTGATCGCCAGCTTTTATTCTATCTCACTTTTACCTGTGGAGTTCGGTCTGATCGCCAGCTTTTATTCTATCTCTCTTTTACCTGTGGAGTTCGGTCTGATCATCAGCTTTTATTCTATCTCTCTTTTACCTGTGGAGTTCGGTCTGATCGCCAGCTTTTATTCTATCTCTCTATTACCTGTAGAGTTCGGTCTGATCACCAGCTTTTATTCTATCTCTCTTTTACCTGTGGAGTTCAGTCTGATCGCCACTCCCATCCTACCGCCTTTTCCCTGTGGAGTTCAGTCTGATCACCAGCTTTTTTTCTATCTCTCTTTTACCTGTGGAGTTCGGTCTGATCGCCACTCCCATCCTACCCCCTTTTCTCTGTGGAGTTCAGTCTGATCACCAGCTTTTATTCTATCTCTCTTTTACCTGTGGAGTTCGGTCTGATCGCCACTCCCATCCTACCGCCTTTTCCCTGTGGAGTTGAGTCTGATCGCCAGCTTTTATTCTATCTCTCTTTTACCTGTGGAGTTCAGTCTGATCACCAGCTTTTATTCTATCTCTCTTTTACCTGTGGAGTTCGGTCTGATCGCCAGCTTTTATTCTATCTCTCTTTTACCTGTGGAGTTCGGTCTGATCGCCACTCCCATCCTACCGCCTTTTCCCTGTGGAGTTCAGTCTCATCACCAGCATTTATTCTATCTCTCTTTTACCTGTGGAGTTCGGTCTGATCGCCACTCCCATCCTACCGCCTTTTCCCTGTGGAGTTCAGTCTGATCACCAGCTTTTATTCTATCTCTCTTTTACCTGTGGAGTTCGGTCTGATCGCCACTCCCATCCTACCGCCTTTTCCCTGTGGAGTTTAGTCTGATCACCAGCTTTTATTCTATTTCTCTTTTACCTGTGGAGTTCGGTCTGATCGCCACTCCCATCCTACCGCCTTTTCCCTGTGGAGTTCAGTCTGATCACCAGCTTTTATTCTATCTCTCTTTTACCTGTGGAGTTCGGTCTGATCACCAGCTTTTATTCTATCTCTCTTTTATCTGTGGAGTTCGGTCTGATCGCCAGCTTTTATTCTATCTCTCTTTTACCTGTGGAGTTCGGTCTGATCGCCACTCCCATCCTACCGCCTTTTCCCTGCGGAGTTGAGTCTGATCACCAGCTTTAATTCTATCTCTCTTTTACCTGTGGAGTTCGGTCTGATCGCCAGCTTTTATTCTATCTCTCTTTTACCTGTGGAGTCCGGTCTGATCGCCAGCTTTTATTCTATCTCTCTTTTACCTGAGGAGTTCGGTCTGATCGCCAGCTTTTATTCTATCTCTCTTTTACCTGTGGAGTTCGGTCTGATCGCCAGCTTTCATTCTATCTCTCTTTTCCCTGTGGAGTTCAGTCTGATCACCAGCTTTTATTCTATCTCTCTTTTACCTGTGGAGTTCGGTCTGATCGCCACTCCCATCCTACCGCCTTTTCCCTGTGGAGTTCAGTCTGATCACCAGCTTTTATTCTATCTCTCTTTTACCTGTGGAGTTCGGTCTGATCGCCACTCCCATCCTACCGCCTTTTCCCTTTGGAGTTCAGTCTGATCACCACCTTTTATTCTGATCGCCACTCCCATCCTACCGCCTTTTCCCTTTGGAGTTCAGTCTGATCACCAGCTTTTATTCTATCTCTCTTTTACCTGTGGAGTTCGGTCTGATCACCGGCTTTTATTCTATCTCTCTTTTATCTGTGGAGTTCGGTCTGATCGCCAGCTTTTATTCTATCTCTCTTTTACCTGTGGAGTTCGGTCTGATCGCCACTCCCATCCTACCGCCTTTTCCCTGCGGAGTTGAGTCTGATCACCAGCTTTTATTCTATCTCTCTTTTACCTGTGGAGTTCGGTCTGATCGCCAGCTTTTATTCTATCTCTCTTTTACCTGTGGAGTTCGGTCTGATTGCCAGCTTTTATTCTATCTCTCTTTTACCTGTGGAGTCCGGTCTGATCGCCAGCTTTTATTCTATCTCTCTTTTACCTGTGGAGTTCGGTCTGATCGCCACTCCCATCCTACCGCCTTTTCCCTGTGGAGTTCAGTCTGATCACCAGCTTTTATTCTATCTCTCTTTTACCTGTGGAGTTCGGTCTGATCACCAGCTTTTATTCTATCTCTCTTTTATCTGTGGAGTTCGGTCTGATCGCCAGCTTTTATTCTATCTCTCTTTTACCTGTGGAGTTCGGTCTGATCGCCACTCCCATCCTACCGCCTTTTCCCTGTGGAGTTGAGTCTGATCACCAATTTTTATTCTATCTCTCTTTTACCTGTGGAGTTCGGTCTGATCGCCAGCTTTTATTCTATCTCTCTTTTACCTGTGGAGTTCGGTCTGATCATCAGCTTTTATTCTATCTCTCTTTTACCTGTGGAGTTCGGTCTGATGGCCAGCTTTTATTCTATCTTTCTTTTACCTGTAGAGTTCGGTCTGATCGCCACTCCCATCCTACCGCCTTTTCCCTGTGGAGTTGAGTCTGATCGCCAGCTTTTATTCTATCTCTCTTTTACCTGTGGAGTTCAGTCTGATCACCAGCTTTTATTCTATCTCTCTTTTACCGGTGGAGTTCGGTCTGATCGCCAGCTTTTATTCTATCTCTCTTTTACCTGTGGAGTTCGGTCTGATCGCCACTCCCATCCTACCGCCTTTTCCCTGTGGAGTTGAGTCTGATCGCCAGCTTTTATTCTATCTCTCTTTTACCTGTGGAGTTCAGTCTGATCACCAGCTTTTATTCTATCTCTCTTTTACCTGTGGAGTTCGGTCTGATCGCCAGCTTTTATTCTATCTCTCTTTTACCTGTGGAGTTCGGTCTGATCGCCAGCTTTTATTCTATCTCTCTTTTACCTGTGGAGTTCGGTCTGATCGCCAGCTTTTATTGTATCTCTCTTTTACCTGTGGAGTTCGGTCTGATCGCCAGCTTTTATTGTATCTCTCTTTTACCTGTGGAGTTCGGTCTGATCGCCAGCTTTTATTCTATCTCTCTTTTACCTGTGGAGTCCGGTCTGATCGCCAGCTTTTATTCTATCTCTCTTTTACCTGTGGAGTTCGGTCTGATCGCCAGCTTTTATTCTATCTCTCTTTTACCTGTGGAGTTCGGTCTGATCACCAGCTTTTATTCTATCTCTCTTTTACCTATGCTGTTCGGTCTGATCGCCAGCTTTTATTCTATCTCTCTTTTACCTGTGGAGTTCGGTCTGATCGCCAGCTTTTATTCTATCTCTCTTTTACCTGTGGAGTTCGGTCTGATCGCCAGCTTTTATTCTATCTCTCTTTTACCTGTGGAGTTCGGTCTGATCGCCACTCCCATCCTACCGCCTTTTCCCTGTGGAGTTCAGTCTGATTACCAGCTTTTATTCTATCTCTCTTATACCTGTGGAGTTCGGTCTGATCGCCAGCTTTTATTCTATCTCTCTTTTACCTGTGGAGTTCGGTCTGATCGCCAGCTTTTATTCTATCTCACTTTTACCTGTGGAGTTCGGTCTGATCGCCAGCTTTTATTCTATCTCTCTTTTACCTGTGGAGTTCGGTCTGATCATCAGCTTTTATTCTATCTCTCTTTTACCTGTGGAGTTCGGTCTGATCGCCAGCTTTTATTCTATCTCTCTATTACCTGTAGAGTTCGGTCTGATCACCAGCTTTTATTCTATCTCTCTTTTACCTGTGGAGTTCAGTCTGATCGCCACTCCCATCCTACCGCCTTTTCCCTGTGGAGTTCAGTCTGATCACCAGCTTTTTTTCTATCTCTCTTTTACCTGTGGAGTTCGGTCTGATCGCCACTCCCATCCTACCCCCTTTTCTCTGTGGAGTTCAGTCTGATCACCAGCTTTTATTCTATCTCTCTTTTACCTGTGGAGTTCGGTCTGATCGCCACTCCCATCCTACCGCCTTTTCCCTGTGGAGTTGAGTCTGATCGCCAGCTTTTATTCTATCTCTCTTTTACCTGTGGAGTTCAGTCTGATCACCAGCTTTTATTCTATCTCTCTTTTACCTGTGGAGTTCGGTCTGATCGCCAGCTTTTATTCTATCTCTCTTTTACCTGTGGAGTTCGGTCTGATCGCCACTCCCATCCTACCGCCTTTTCCCTGTGGAGTTCAGTCTCATCACCAGCATTTATTCTATCTCTCTTTTACCTGTGGAGTTCGGTCTGATCGCCACTCCCATCCTACCGCCTTTTCCCTGTGGAGTTCAGTCTGATCACCAGCTTTTATTCTATCTCTCTTTTACCTGTGGAGTTCGGTCTGATCGCCACTCCCATCCTACCGCCTTTTCCCTGTGGAGTTCAGTCTGATCACCAGCTTTTATTCTATTTCTCTTTTACCTGTGGAGTTCGGTCTGATCGCCACTCCCATCCTACCGCCTTTTCCCTGTGGAGTTCAGTCTGATCACCAGCTTTTATTCTATCTCTCTTTTACCTGTGGAGTTCGGTCTGATCACCAGCTTTTATTCTATCTCTCTTTTATCTGTGGAGTTCGGTCTGATCGCCAGCTTTTATTCTATCTCTCTTTTACCTGTGGAGTTCGGTCTGATCGCCACTCCCATCCTACCGCCTTTTCCCTGCGGAGTTGAGTCTGATCACCAGCTTTAATTCTATCTCTCTTTTACCTGAGGAGTTCGGTCTGATCGCCAGCTTTTATTCTATCTCTCTTTTACCTGTGGAGTCCGGTCTGATCGCCAGCTTTTATTCTATCTCTCTTTTACCTGTGGAGTTCGGTCTGATCGCCAGCTTTTATTCTATCTCTCTTTTACCTGTGGAGTTCGGTCTGATCGCCAGCTTTTATTCTATCTCTCTTTTCCCTGTGGAGTTCAGTCTGATCACCAGCTTTTATTCTATCTCTCTTTTACCTGTGGAGTTCGGTCTGATCGCCACTCCCATCCTACCGCCTTTTCCCTGTGGAGTTCAGTCTGATCACCAGCTTTTATTCTATCTCTCTTTTACCTGTGGAGTTCGGTCTGATCGCCACTCCCATCCTACCGCCTTTTCCCTTTGGAGTTCAGTCTGATCACCAGCTTTTATTCTGATCGCCACTCCCATCCTACCGCCTTTTCCCTTTGGAGTTCAGTCTGATCACCAGCTTTTATTCTATCTCTCTTTTACCTGTGGAGTTCGGTCTGATCACCGGCTTTTATTCTATCTCTCTTTTATCTGTGGAGTTCGGTCTGATCGCCAGCTTTTATTCTATCTCTCTTTTACCTGTGGAGTTCGGTCTGATCGCCACTCCCATCCTACCGCCTTTTCCCTGCGGAGTTGAGTCTGATCACCAGCTTTTATTCTATCTCTCTTTTACCTGTGGAGTTCGGTCTGATCGCCAGCTTTTATTCTATCTCTCTTTTACCTGTGGAGTTCGGTCTGATCGCCAGCTTTTATTCTATCTCTCTTTTACCTGTGGAGTCCGGTCTGATCGCCAGCTTTTATTCTATCTCTCTTTTACCTGTGGAGTTCGGTCTGATCGCCAGCTTTTATTCTATCTCTCTTTTACCTGTGGAGTTCGGTCTGATCGCCAGCTTTTATTCTATCTCTCTTTTACCTGTGGAGTTCGGTCTGATCGCCAGCTTTTATTCTATCTCTCTTTTACCTGTGGAGTTCGGTCTGATCGTCTGCTTTTATTCTATCTCTCTTTTACCTGTGGAGTTCGGTCTGATCGCCAGCTTTTATTCTATCTCTCTTTTACCTGGGGAGTTCGGTCTGATCGCCAGCTTTTATTCTATCTCTCTTTTACCTGTGGTGTTCGGTCTGATCGCCACTCCCATCCTACCGCCTTTTCCCTGTGGAGTTCAGTCTGATCACCAGCTTTTATTCTATCTCTCTTTTACCTGAGGAGTTCGGTCTGATCGCCAGCTTTTATTCTATCTCTCTTTTACCTGTGGAGTTTTGTCTGATCGCCACTCCCAACCTACCGCCTTTTCCCTGTGGAGTTGAGTCTGATCACCAGCTTTTTTTCTATCTCTCTTTTACCTGTGGAGTTCGGTCTGATCGCCACTCCCATCCTACCGCCTTTTCCCTGTGGAGTTCAGTCTGATCACCAGCTTTTATTCTATCTCTCTTTTACCTGTGGAGTTCGGTCTGATCACCAGCTTTTATTCTATCTCTCTTTTATCTGTGGAGTTCGGTCTGATCGCCAGCTTTTATTCTATCTCTCTTTTACCTGTGGAGTTCGGTCTGATCGCCACTCCCATCCTACCGCCTTTTCCCTGTGGAGTTGAGTCTGATCACCAGCTTTTATTCTATCTCTCTTTTACCTGTGGAGTTCGGTCTAATCGCCAGCTTTTATTCTATCTCTCTTTTACCTGTGGAGTTCGGTCTGATCATCAGCTTTTATTCTATCTCTCTTTTACCTGTGGAGTTCGGTCTGATCGCCAGCTTTTATTCTATCTCTCTTTTACCTGTAGAGTTCGGTCTGATCGCCACTCCCATCCTACCGCCTTTTCCCTGTGGAGTTGAGTCTGATCGCCAGCTTTTATTCTATCTCTCTTTTACCTGTGGAGTTCAGTCTGATCACCAGCTTTTATTCTATCTCTCTTTTACCGGTGGAGTTCGGTCTGATCGCCAGCTTTTATTCTATCTCTCTTTTACCTGTGGAGTTCGGTCTGATCGCCACTCCCATCCTAACGCCTTTTCCCTGTGGAGTTGAGTCTGATCGCCAGCTTTTATTCTATCTCTCTTTTACCTGTGGAGTTCAGTCTGATCACCAGCTTTTATTCTATCTCTCTTTTACCTGTGGAGTTCGGTCTGATCGCCAGCTTTTATTCTATCTCTCTTTTACCTGTGGAGTTCGGTCTGATCTCCAGCTTTTATTCTATCTCTCTTTTACCTGTGGGGTTCGGTCTGATCGCCAGCTTTTATTGTATCTCTCTTTTACCTGTGGAGTTCGGTCTGATCGCCAGCTTTTATTCAATCTCTCATTTACCTGTGGAGTCCAGTCTGATCGCCAGCTTTTATTCTATCTCTCTTTTACCTGTGGAGTTCGGTCTGATCGCCAGCTTTTATTCTATCTCTCTTTTACCTGTGGAGTTCGGTCTGATCGCCAGCTTTTATTCTATCTCTCTTTTACCTGTGGAGTTCGGTCTGATCGCCAGCTTTTATTCTATCTCTCTTTTACCTGTGGAGTTCGGTCTGATCGCCAGCTTTTATTCTATCTCTCTTTTACCTGTGGAGTTCGGTCTGATCGCCACTCCCATCCTACCGCCTTTTCCCTGTGGAGTTCAGTCTGATCACCAGCTTTTATTCTATCTCTCTTATACCTGTGGAGTTCGGTCTGATCGCCAGCTTTTATTCTATCTCTCTTTTACCTGTGGAGTCCGGTCTGATCGCCAGCTTTTATTCTATCTCACTTTTACCTGTGGAGTTCGGTCTGATCGCCAGCTTTTATTCTATCTCTCTTTTACCTGTGGAGTTCGGTCTGATCATCAGCTTTTATTCTATCTCTCTTTTACCTGTGGAGTTCGGTCTGATCGCCAGCTTTTTTTCTATCTCTCTATTACCTGTAGAGTTCGGTCTGATCACCAGCTTTTATTCCATCTCTCTTTTACCTGTGGAGTTCAGTCTGATCGCCACTCCCATCCTACCGCCTTTTCCCTGTGGAGTTCAGTCTGATCACCAGCTTTTTTTCTATCTCTCTTTTACCTGTGGAGTTCGGTCTTATCGCCACTCCCATCCTACCGCCTTTTCTCTGTGGAGTTCAGTCTGATCACCAGCTTTTATTCTATCTCTCTTTTACCGGTGGAGTTCGGTCTGATCGCCAGCTTTTATTCTATCTCTCTTTTACCTGTGGAGTTCGGTCTGATCGCCACTCCCATCCTAACGCCTTTTCCCTGTGGAGTTGAGTCTGATCGCCAGCTTTTATTCTATCTCTCTTTTACCAGTGGAGTTCAGTCTGATCACCAGCTTTTATTCTATCTCTCTATTACCTGTGGAGTTCGGTCTGATCGCCAGCTTTTATTCTATCTCTCTTTTACCTGTGGAGTTCGGTCTGATCGCCAGCTTTTATTCTATCTCTCTTTTTCCTGTGGAGTTCGGTCTGATCGCCAGCTTTTATTGTATCTCTCTTTTACCTGTGGAGTTCGGTCTGATCGTCAGCTTTTATTCTATCTCTCATTTACCTGTGGAGTCCAGTCTGATCACCAGCTTTTATTCTATCTCTCTTTTATCTGTGGAGTTGAGTCTGATCGCCAGCTTTTATTCTATCTCTCTTTTACCTGTGGAGTTCAGTCTGATCACCAGCTTTTATTCTATCTCTCTTTTACCTGTGGAGTTCGGTCTGATCGCCAGCTTTTATTCTATCTCTCTTTTACCTGTGGAGTTCGGTCTGATCGCCAGCTTTTATTCTATCTCTCTTTTACCTGTGGAGTTCGGTCTGATCGCCAGCTTTTATTGTATCTCTCTTTTACCTGTGGAGTTCGGTCTGATCGCCAGCTTTTATTGTATCTCTCTTTTACCTGTGGAGTTCGGTCTGATCGCCAGCTTTTATTCTATCTCTCTTTTACCTGTGGAGTCCGGTCTGATCGCCAGCTTTTATTCTATCTCTCTTTTACCTGTGGAGTTCGGTCTGATCGCCAGCTTTTATTCTATCTCTCTTTTACCTGTGGAGTTCGGTCTGATCACCAGCTTTTATTCTATCTCTCTTTTACCTATGGAGTTCGGTCTGATCGCCAGCTTTTATTCTGTCTCTCTTTTACCTTTGGAGTTCAGTCTGATTACCAGCTTTTATTCTATCTCTCTTATACCTGTGGAGTTCGGTCTGATCGCCAGCTTTTATTCTATCTCTCTTTTACCTGTGGAGTTCGGTCTGATCGCCAGCTTTTATTCTATCTCACTTTTACCTGTGGAGTTCGGTCTGATCGCCAGCTTTTATTCTATCTCTCTTTTACCTGTGGAGTTCGGTCTGATCGCCAGCTTTTATTCTATCTCTCTATTACCTGTAGAGTTCGGTCTGATCACCAGCTTTTATTCTATCTCTCTTTTACCTGTGGAGTTCGGTCTGATCGCCACTCCCATCCTACCGCCTTTTCCCTGTGGAGTTCAGTCTGATCACCAGCTTTTATTCTATCTCTCTTTTACCTGTGGAGTTCGGTCTGATCGCCACTCCCATCCTACCGCCTTTTCCCTGTGGAGTTCGGTCTGATCGCCAGCTTTTATTCTATCTCTCTTTTACCTGTGGAGTTCGGTCTGATCGCCAGCTTTTATTCTATCTCTCTTTTACCTGTGGAGTTCGGTCTGATCGCCAGCTTTTATTCTATCTCTCTTTTACCTGTGGAGTTCGGTCTGATCGCCTGCTTTTATTCTATCTCTCTTTTACCTGTGGAGTTCGGTCTGATCGCCAGCTTTTATTCTATCTCTCTTTTACCTGTGGAGTTCGGTCTGATCGCCAGCTTTTATTCTATCTCTCTTTTACCTGTGGTGTTCGGTCTGATCGCCACTCCCATCCTACCGCCTTTTCCCTGTGGAGGTCAGTCTGATCACCAGCTTTTATTCTATCTCTCTTTTACCTGAGGAGTTCGGTCTGATCGCCAGCTTTTATTCTATCTCTCTTTTACCTGTGGAGTTCGGTCTGATCGCCACTCCCATCCTACCGCCTTTTCCCTGTGGAGTTCAGTCTGATCACCAGCTTTTATTCTATCTCTCTTTTACCTGTGGAGTTCGGTCTGATCACCAGCTTTTATTCTATCTCTCTTTTATCTGCGGAGTTCGGTCTGATCGCCAGCTTTTATTCTATCTCTCTTTTACCTGTGGAGTTCGGTCTGATCGCCACTCCCATCCTACCGCCTTTTCCCTGTGGAGTTGAGTCTGATCACCAGCTTTTATTCTATCTCTCTTTTACCTGTGGAGTTCGGTCTGATCGCCAGCTTTTATTCTATCTCTCTTTTACTTGTGGAGTTCGGTCTGATCATCAGCTTTTATTCTATCTCTCTTTTACCTGTGGAGTTCGGTCTGATCGCCAGCTTTTATTCTATCTCTCTTTTACCTGTAGACTTCGGTCTGATCGCCACTCCCATCCTACCGCCTTTTCCCTGTGGAGTTGAGTCTGATCGCCAGCTTTTATTCTATCTCTCTTTTACCTGTGGAGTTCAGTCTGATCACCAGCTTTTATTCTATCTCTCTTTTACCGCTGGAGTTCGGTCTGATCGCCAGCTTTTATTCTATCTCTCTTTTACCTGTGGAGTTCGGTCTGATCGCCACTCCCATCCTAACGCCTTTTCCCTGTGGAGTTGAGTCTGATCGCCAGCTTTTATTCTATCTCTCTTTTACCTGTGGAGTTCAGTCTGATCACCAGCTTTTATTCTATCTCTCTTTTACCTGTGGAGTTCGGTCTGATCGCCAGCTTTTATTCTATCTCTCTTTTACCTGTGGAGTTCGGTCTGATCTCCAGCTTTTATTCTATCTCTCTTTTACCTGTGGAGTTCGGTCTGATCGCCAGCTTTTATTGTATCTCTCTTTTACCTGTGGAGTTCGGTCTGATCGCCAGCTATTATTCAATCTCTCATTTACCTGTGGAGTCCAGTCTGATCGCCAGCTTTTATTCTATCTCTCTTTTACCTGTGGAGTTCGGTCTGATCGCCAGCTTTTATTCTATCTCTCTTTTACCTGTGGAGTTCGGTCTGATCGCCAGCTTTTATTCTATCTCTCTTTTACCTGTGGAGTTCGGTCTGATCGCCAGCTTTTATTCTATCTCTCTTTTACCTGTGGAGTTCGGTCTGATCGCCAGCTTTTATTCTATCTCTCTCTTACCTGTGGAGTTCGGTCTGATCGCCACTCCCATCCTACCGCCTTTTCCCTGTGGAGTTCAGTCTGATCACCAGCTTTTATTCTATCTCTCTTATACCTGTGGAGTTCGGTCTGATCGCCAGCTTTTATTCTATCTCTCTTTTACCTGTGGAGTTCGGTCTGATCGCCAGCTTTTATTCTATCTCACTTTTACCTGTGGAGTTCGGTCTGATCGCCAGCTTTTATTCTATCTCTCTTTTACCTGTGGAGTTCGGTCTGATCATCAGCTTTTATTCTATCTCTCTTTTACCTGTGGAGTTCGGTCTGATCGCCAGCTTTTTTTCTATCTCTCTATTACCTGTAGAGTTCGGTCTGATCACCAGCTTTTATTCTATCTCTCTTTTACCTGTGGAGTTCAGTCTGATCGCCACTCCCATCCTACCGCCTTTTCCCTGTGGAGTTCAGTCTGATCACCAGCTTTTTTTCTATCTCTCTTTTACCTGTGGAGTTCGGTCTTATCGCCACTCCCATCCTACCGCCTTTTCCCTGTGGAGTTGAGTCTGATCGCCAGCTTTTATTCTATCTCTCTTTTACCTGTGGAGTTCAGTCTGATCACCAGCTTTTATTCTATCTCTCTTTTACCTGTGGAGTTCGGTCTGATCGCCAGCTTTTATTCTATCTCTCTTTTACCTGTGGAGTTCGGTCTGATCGCCAGCTTTTATTCTATCTCTCTTTTACCTGTGGAGTTCGGTCTGTTCGCCAGCTTTTATTGTATCTCTCTTTTACCTGTGGAGTTCGGTCTGATCGCCAGCTTTTATTCTATCTCTCATTTACCTGTGGAGTCCAGTCTGATCACCAGCTTTTATTCTATCTCTCTTTTATCTGTGGAGTTCGGTCTGATCGCCAGCTATTATTCTATCTCTCTTTTACCTGTGGAGTTCGGTCTGATCGCCACTCCCATCCTACCGCCTTTTCCCTGTGGAGTTGAGTCTGATCACCAGCTTTTATTCTATCTCTCTTTTACCTGTGGAGTTCGGTCTGATCGCCAGCTTTTATTCTATCTCTCTTTTACCTGTGGAGTTCGGTCTGATCATCAGCTTTTATTCTATTTCTCTTTTACCTGTGGAGTTCGGTCTGATCGCCAGCTTTTATTCTATCTCTCTTTTACCTGTAGAGTTCGGTCTGATCGCCACTCCCATCCTACCGCCTTTTCCTTGTGGAGTTGAGTCTGATCGCCAGCTTTTATTCTATCTCTCTTTTACCTGTGGAGTTCAGTCTGATCACCAGCTTTTATTCTATCTCTCTTTTACCGGTGGAGTTCGGTCTGATCGCCAGCTTTTATTCTATCTCTCTTTTACCTGTGGAGTTCGGTCTGATCGCCACTCCCATCCTACCGCCTTTTCCCTGTGGAGTTGAGTCTGATCGCCAGCTTTTATTCTATCTCTCTTTTACCTGTGGAGTTCAGTCTGATCACCAGCTTTTATTCTATCTCTCTTTTACCTGTGGAGTTCGGTCTGATCGCCAGCTTTTATTCTATCTCTCTTTTACCTGTGGAGTTCGGTCTGATCGCCAGCTTTTATTCTATCTCTCTTTTACCTGTGGAGTTCGGTCTGATCGCCAGCTTTTATTGTATCTCTCTTTTACCTGTGGAGTTCGGTCTGATCGCCAGCTTTTATTCTATCTCTCTTTTACCTGTGGAGTCCGGTCTGATCGCCAGCTTTTATTCTATCTCTCTTTTACCTGTGGAGTTCGGTCTGATCGCCAGCTTTTATTCTATCTCTCTTTTACCTGTGGAGTTCGGTCTGATCACCAGCTTTTATTCTATCTCTCTTTTACCTATGGAGTTCGGTCTGATCGCCAGCTTTTATTCTATCTCTCTTTTATCTGTGGAGTTCGGTCTGATCGCCAGCTATTATTCTATCTCTCTTTTACCTGTGGAGTTCGGTCTGATCGCCACTCCCATCCTACCGCCTTTTCCCTGTGGAGTTGAGTCTGATCACCAGCTTTTATTCTATCTCTCTTTTACCTGTGGAGTTCGGTCTGATCGCCAGCTTTTATTCTATCTCTCTTTTACCTGTGGAGTTCGGTCTGATCATCAGCTTTTATTCTATTTCTCTTTTACCTGTGGAGTTCGGTCTGATCGCCAGCTTTTATTCTATCTCTCTTTTACCTGTAGAGTTCGGTCTGATCGCCACTCCCATCCTACCGCCTTTTCCTTGTGGAGTTGAGTCTGATCGCCAGCTTTTATTCTATCTCTCTTTTACCTGTGGAGTTCAGTCTGATCACCAGCTTTTATTCTATCTCTCTTTTACCGGTGGAGTTCGGTCTGATCGCCAGCTTTTATTCTATCTCTCTTTTACCTGTGGAGTTCGGTCTGATCGCCACTCCCATCCTACCGCCTTTTCCCTGTGGAGTTGAGTCTGATCGCCAGCTTTTATTCTATCTCTCTTTTACCTGTGGAGTTCAGTCTGATCACCAGCTTTTATTCTATCTCTCTTTTACCTGTGGAGTTCGGTCTGATCGCCAGCTTTTATTCTATCTCTCTTTTACCTGTGGAGTTCGGTCTGATCGCCAGCTTTTATTCTATCTCTCTTTTACCTGTGGAGTTCGGTCTGATCGCCAGCTTTTATTGTATCTCTCTTTTACCTGTGGAGTTCGGTCTGATCGCCAGCTTTTATTCTATCTCTCTTTTACCTGTGGAGTCCGGTCTGATCGCCAGCTTTTATTCTATCTCTCTTTTACCTGTGGAGTTCGGTCTGATCGCCAGCTTTTATTCTATCTCTCTTTTACCTGTGGAGTTCGGTCTGATCACCAGCTTTTATTCTATCTCTCTTTTACCTATGGAGTTCGGTCTGATCGCCAGCTTTTATTCTATCTCTCTTTTACCTGTGGAGTTCGGTCTGATCGCCAGCATTTATTCTATCTCTCTTTTACCTGTGGAGTTCGGTCTGATCGCCAGCTTTTATTCTATCTCTCTTTTACCTGTGGAGTTCGGTCTGATCGCCACTCCCATCCTACCGCCTTTTCCCTGTGGAGTTCAGTCTGATTACCAGCTTTTATTCTATCTCTCTTATACCTGTGGAGTTCGGTCTGATCGCCAGCTTTTATTCTATCTCTCTTTTACCTGTGGAGTTCGGTCTGATCGCCAGCTTTTATTCTATCTCACTTTTACCTGTGGAGTTCGGTCTGATCGCCAGCTTTTATTCTATCTCTCTTTTACCTGTGGAGTTCGGTCTGATCATCAGCTTTTTTTCTATCTCTCTTTTACCTGTGGAGTTCGGTCTGATCACCAGCTTTTATTCTATCTCTCTATTACCTGTAGAGTTCGGTCTGATCACCAGCTTTTATTCTATCTCTCTTTTACCTGTGGAGTTCAGTCTGATCGCCACTCCCATCCTACCGCCTTTTCCCTGTGGAGTTCAGTCTGATCACCAGCTTTTTTTCTATCTCTCTTTTACCTGTGGAGTTCGGTCTGATCGCCACTCCCATCCTACCCCCTTTTCTCTGTGGAGTTCAGTCTGATCACCAGCTTTTATTCTATCTCTCTTTTACCTGTGGAGTTCGGTCTGATCGCCACTCCCATCCTACCGCCTTTTCCCTGTGGAGTTGAGTCTGATCGCCAGCTTTTATTCTATCTCTCTTTTACCTGTGGAGTTCAGTCTGATCACCAGCTTTTATTCTATCTCTCTTTTACCTGTGGAGTTCGGTCTGATCGCCAGCTTTTATTCTATCTCTCTTTTACCTGTGGAGTTCGGTCTGATCGCCACTCCCATCCTACCGCCTTTTCCCTGTGGAGTTCAGTCTGATCACCAGCTTTTATTCTATCTCTCTTTTACCTGTGGAGTTCGGTCTGATCGCCACTCCCATCCTACCGCCTTTTCCCTGTGGAGTTCAGTCTGATCACCAGCTTTTATTCTATCTCTCTTTTACCTGTGGAGTTCGGTCTGATCGCCACTCCCATCCTACCGCCTTTTCCCTGTGGAGTTCAGTCTGATCACCAGCTTTTATTCTATTTCTCTTTTACCTGTGGAGTTCGGTCTGATCGCCACTCCCATCCTACCGCCTTTTCCCTGTGGAGTTCAGTCTGATCACCAGCTTTTATTCTATCTCTCTTTTACCTGTGGAGTTCGTTCTGATCGCCACTCCCATCCTACCGCCTTTTCCCTGTGGAGTTCAGTCTGATCACCAGCTTTTATTCTATCTCTCTTTTACCTGTAGAGTTCGGTCTGATCGCCACTCCCATCCTACCGCCTTTTCCCTGTGGAGTTCAGTCTGATCACCAGCTTTTTTTCTATCTCTCTTTTACCTGTGGAGTTCGGTCTGATCGCCACTCCCATCCTACCGC
Source organism: Rhaphigaster nebulosa (assembly GCA_948150685.1). Classification (NCBI taxonomy): domain Eukaryota; kingdom Metazoa; phylum Arthropoda; class Insecta; order Hemiptera; family Pentatomidae; genus Rhaphigaster; species Rhaphigaster nebulosa. Next base: position 98,830,872 of record OX411306.1, on the reverse strand, counting down.
CTTTTCCCTTTGGAGTTCAGTCTGATCACCAGCTTTTATTCTATCTCTCTTTTACCTGTGGAGTTCGGTCTGATCACCAGCTTTTATTCTATCTCTCTTTTACCTGTGGAGTTCGGTCTGATCACCAGCTTTTATTCTATCTCTCTTTTACCTGTGGAGTTCGGTCTGATCACCAGCTTTTTTTCTATCTCTCTTTTACCTGTGGAGTTCGGTCTGATCGCCACTCCCATCCTACCGCCTTTTCCCTGTGGAGTTCATTCTGATCATCAGCTTTTATTCTATCTCTCTTTTACCTGTGGAGTTCGGTCTGATCGCCACTCCCATCCTACCGCCTTTTCCCTGTGGAGTTCAGTCTGATCACCAGCTTTTATTCTATCTCTCATTTACCTGTGGAGTTCGGTCTGATCACCAGGTTTTATTCTGTCTCTCTTTTACCTGTGGAGTTCGGTCTGATCGCTAATCCCATCCTACCGCCTTTTCCCTGTGGAGTTCAGTCTGATCACCAGCTTTTATTCTATCTCTCTTTTACCTGTGGAGTTCGGTCTGATCGCCACTCCCATCCTACCGCCTTTTCCCTGTGGAGTTCAGTCTGATCACCAGCTTTTATTCTATCTCTCTTTTACCTGTGGAGTTCGGTCTGATCACCAGCTTTTATTCTATCTCTCCTTTACCTGTGGAGTTCGGTCTGATCGCCAGCTTTTATTCTATCTCTCTATTACCTGTAGAGTTCGGTCTGATCACCAGCTTTTATTCTATCTCTCTTTTACCTGTGGAGTTCAGTCTGATCGCCACTCCCATCCTACCGCCTTTTCCCTGTGGAGTTCAGTCTGATCACCAGCTTTTTTTCTATCTCTCTTTTACCTGTGGAGTTCGGTCTGATCGCCACTCCCATCCTACCCCCTTTTCTCTGTGGAGTTCAGTCTGATCACCAGCTTTTATTATATCTCTCTTTTACCTGTGGAGTTCGGTCTGATCGCCACTCCCATCCTACCGCCTTTTCCCTGTGGAGTTGAGTCTGATCGCCAGCTTTTATTCTATCTCTCTTTTACCTGTGGAGTTCAGTCTGATCACCAGCTTTTATTCTATCTCTCTTTTACCTGTGGAGTTCGGTCTGATCGCCAGCTTTTATTCTATCTCTCTTTTACCTGTGGAGTTCGGTCTGATCGCCACTCCCATCCTACCGCCTTTTCCCTGTGGAGTTCAGTCTGATCACCAGCTTTTATTCTATCTCTCTTTTACCTGTGGAGTTCGGTCTGATCGCCACTCCCATCCTACCGCCTTTTCCCTGTGGAGTTCAGTCTGATCACCAGCTTTTATTCTATCTCTCTTTTACCTGTGGAGTTCGGTCTGATCGCCACTCTCATCCTACCGCCTTTTCCCTGTGGAGTTCATTCTGATCACCAGCTTTTATTCTATCTCTCTTTTACCTGTGGAGTTCGGTCTGATCGCCACTCCCATCCTACCGCCTTTTCCCTGTGGAGTTCAGTCTGATCACCAGCTTTTATTCTATCTCTCTTTTACCTGTGGAGTTCGGTCTGATCGCCACTCCCATCCTACCGCCTTTTCCCTGTGGAGTTCAGTCTGATCACCAGCTTTTATTCTATCTCTCTTTTACCTGTAGAGTTCGGTCTGATCGCCACTCCCATCCTACCGCCTTTTCCCTGTGGAGTTCAGTCTGATCACCAGCTTTTATTCTATCTCTCTTTTACCTGTGGAGTTCGGTCTGATCGCCACTCCCATCCTACCGCCTTTTCCCTTTGGAGTTCAGTCTGATCACCAGCTTTTATTCTATCTCTCTTTTACCTGTGGAGTTCGGCCTGATCACCAGCTTTTATTCTATCTCTCTTTTACCTGTGGAGTTCGGTCTGATCACCAGCTTTTATTCTATCTCTCTTTTACCTGTGGAGTTCGGTCTGATCACCAGCTTTTATTCTATCTCTCTTTTACCTGTGGAGTTCGGTCTGATCGCCACTCCCATCCTACCGCCTTTTCCCTGTGGAGTTCATTCTGATCACCAGCTTTTATTCTATCTCTCTTTTACCTGTGGAGTTCGGTCTGATCGCCACTCCCATCCTACCGCCTTTTCCCTGTGGAGTTCAGTCTGATCACCAGCTTTTATTCTATCTCTCTTTTACCTGTGGAGTTCGGTCTGATCACCAGGTTTTATTCTATCTCTCTTTTACCTGTGGAGTTCGGTCTGATCGCTAATCCCATCCTACCGCCTTTTCCCTGTGGAGTTCAGTCTGATCACCAGCTTTTATTCTATCTCTCTTTTACCTGTGGAGTTCGGTCTGATCACCAGCTTTTATTCTATCTCTCTTTTACCTGTGGAGTTCGGTCTGATCGCCACTCCCATCCTACCGCCTTTTCCCTGTGGAGTTCAGTCTGATCACCAGCTTTTATTCTATCTCTCTTTTACCTGTGGAGTTCGGTCTGATCGCCACTCCCATCCTACCGCCTTTTCCCTGTGGAGTTCAGTCTGATCACCAGCTTTTATTCTATCTCTCTTTTACCTGTGGAGTTCGGTCTGATCACCTGGTTTTATTCTATCTCTCTTTTACCTGTGGAGTTCGGTCTGATCGCCACTCCCATCCTACCAACTTTTCCCTGTGGAGTTCAGTTTGATCACCAGCTTTTATTCTATCTCTCTTTTACCTGTGGAGTTTGGTCTGATCGCCACTCCCATCCTACCGCCTTTTCCCTGTGGAGTTCAGTCTGATCACCAGCTTTTATTCTATCCCTCTTTTACCTGTGGAGTTCGGTCTGATCGCCACTCCCATCCTACCGCCTTTTCCCTGTGGAGTTCAGTCTGATCACCAGCTTTTATTCTATCACTCTTTTACCTGTGGAGTTCGGTCTGATCGCCACTCCCATCCTACCGCCTTTTCGCTGTGGAGTTCAGTCTGATCACCAGCTTTTATTCTATCTCTCTTTTACCTGTAGAGTTCGGTCTGATCGCCACTCCCATCCTACCGCCTTTTCCCTTTGGAGTTCAGTCTGATCACCAGCTCTTATTCTATCTCTCTTTTACCTGTGGAGTTCGGTCTGATCACCAGCTTTTATTCTATCTCTCTTTTACCTGTGGAGTTCGGTCTGATCACCAGCTTTTATTCTATCTCTCTTTTACCTGTGGAGTTCGGTCTGATCACCAGCTTTTATTCTATCTCTCTTTTACCTGTGGAGTTCGGTCTGATCGCCACTCCCATCCTACCGCCTTTTCCTTGTGGAGTTCAGTCTGATCACCAGCTTTTATTCTATCTCTCTTTTACCTGTGGAGTTCGGTCTGATCGCCACTCCCATCCTACCGCCTTTTCCCTGTGGAGTTCAGTCTGATCACCAGCTTTTATTCTATCTCTCTTTTACCTGTGGAGTTCGGTCTGATCGCCACTCCCATCCTACCGCCTTTTCCCTGTGGAGTTCAGTCTGATCACCAGCTTTTATTCTATCTCTCTTTTACCTGAGGAGTTCGGTCTGATCACCAGGTTTTATTCTATCTCTCTTTCACCTGTGGAGTTCGGTCTGATCGCTAATCCCATCCTACCGCCTTTTCCCTGTGGAGTTCAGTCTGATCACCAGCTTTTATTCTATCTCTCTTTTACCTGTGGAGTTCGGTCTGATCACCAGCTTTTATTCTATCTCTCTTTTACCTGTGGAGTTCGGTCTGATCGCCACTCCCATCCTACCGCCTTTTCCCTGTGGAGTTCAGTCTGATCACCAGCTTTTATTCAATCTCTCTTTTACCTGTGGAGTTCGGTCTGATCGCCACTCCCATCCTACCGCCTTTTCCCTGTGGAGTTCAGTCTGATCACCGGCTTTTATTCTATCTCTCTTTTACCTGTGGAGTTCGGTCTGATCGCCACTCCCATCCTACCGCCTTTTCGCTGTGGAGTTCAGTCTGATCACCAGCTTTTATTCTATCTCTCTTTTACCTGTAGAGTTCGGTCTGATCGCCACTCCCATCCTACCGCCTTTTCCCTGTGGAGTTGAGTCTGATCGCCAGCTTTTATTCTATCTCTCTTTTACCTGTGGAGTTCAGTCTGATCACCAGCTTTTATTCTATCTCTCTTTTACCTGTGGAGTTCGGTCTGATCGCCAGCTTTTATTCTATCTCTCTTTTACCTGTGGAGTTCGGTCTGATCGCCACTCCCATCCTACCGCCTTTTCCCTGTGGAGTTCAGTCTGATCACCAGCTTTTATTCTATCTCTCTTTTACCTGTGGAGTTCGGTCTGATCGCCACTCCCATCCTACCGCCTTTTCCCTGTGGAGTTCAGTCTGATCACCAGCTTTTATTCTATCTCTCTTTTACCTGTGGAGTTCGGTCTGATCGCCACTCTCATCCTACCGCCTTTTCCCTGTGGAGTTCATTCTGATCACCAGCTTTTATTCTATCTCTCTTTTACCTGTGGAGTTCGGTCTGATCGCCACTCCCATCCTACCGCCTTTTCCCTGTGGAGTTCAGTCTGATCACCAGCTTTTATTCTATCTCTCTTTTACCTGTGGAGTTCGGTCTGATCGCCACTCCCATCCTACCGCCTTTTCCCTGTGGAGTTCAGTCTGATCACCAGCTTTTATTCTATCTCTCTTTTACCTGTAGAGTTCGGTCTGATCGCCACTCCCATCCTACCGCCTTTTCCCTGTGGAGTTCAGTCTGATCACCAGCTTTTATTCTATCTCTCTTTTACCTGTGGAGTTCGGTCTGATCGCCACTCCCATCCTACCGCCTTTTCCCTTTGGAGTTCAGTCTGATCACCAGCTTTTATTCTATCTCTCTTTTACCTGTGGAGTTCGGTCTGATCACCAGCTTTTATTCTATCTCTCTTTTACCTGTGGAGTTCGGTCTGATCACCAGCTTTTATTCTATCTCTCTTTTACCTGTGGAGTTCGGTCTGATCACCAGCTTTTATTCTATCTCTCTTTTACCTGTGGAGTTCGGTCTGATCGCCACTCCCATCCTACCGCCTTTTCCCTGTGGAGTTCATTCTGATCACCAGCTTTTATTCTATCTCTCTTTTACCTGTGGAGTTCGGTCTGATCGCCACTCCCATCCTACCGCCTTTTCCCTGTGGAGTTCAGTCTGATCACCAGCTTTTATTCTATCTCTCTTTTACCTGTGGAGTTCGGTCTGATCACCAGGTTTTATTCTATCTCTCTTTTACCTGTGGAGTTCGGTCTGATCGCTAATCCCATCCTACCGCCTTTTCCCTGTGGAGTTCAGTCTGATCACCAGCTTTTATTCTATCTCTCTTTTACCTGTGGAGTTCGGTCTGATCACCAGCTTTTATTCTATCTCTCTTTTACCTGTGGAGTTCGGTCTGATCGCCACTCCCATCCTACCGCCTTTTCCCTGTGGAGTTCAGTCTGATCACCAGCTTTTATTCTATCTCTCTTTTACCTGTGGAGTTCGGTCTGATCGCCACTCCCATCCTACCGCCTTTTCCCTGTGGAGTTCAGTCTGATCACCAGCTTTTATTCTATCTCTCTTTTACCTGTGGAGTTCGGTCTGATCACCTGGTTTTATTCTATCTCTCTTTTACCTGTGGAGTTCGGTCTGATCGCCACTCCCATCCTACCAACTTTTCCCTGTGGAGTTCAGTCTGATCACCAGCTTTTATTCTATCTCTCTTTTACCTGTGGAGTTTGGTCTGATCGCCACTCCCATCCTACCGCCTTTTCCCTGTGGAGTTCAGTCTGATCACCAGCTTTTATTCTATCCCTCTTTTACCTGTGGAGTTCGGTCTGATCGCCACTCCCATCCTACCGCCTTTTCCCTGTGGAGTTCAGTCTGATCACCAGCTTTTATTCTATCACTCTTTTACCTGTGGAGTTCGGTCTGATCGCCACTCCCATCCTACCGCCTTTTCGCTGTGGAGTTCAGTCTGATCACCAGCTTTTATTCTATCTCTCTTTTACCTGTAGAGTTCGGTCTGATCGCCACTCCCATCCTACCGCCTTTTCCCTTTGGAGTTCAGTCTGATCACCAGCTCTTATTCTATCTCTCTTTTACCTGTGGAGTTCGGTCTGATCACCAGCTTTTATTCTATCTCTCTTTTACCTGTGGAGTTCGGTCTGATCACCAGCTTTTATTCTATCTCTCTTTTACCTGTGGAGTTCGGTCTGATCACCAGCTTTTATTCTATCTCTCTTTTACCTGTGGAGTTCGGTCTGATCGCCACTCCCATCCTACCGCCTTTCCCCTGTGGAGTTCAGTCTGATCACCAGCTTTTATTCTATCTCTCTTTTACCTGTGGAGTTCGGTCTGATCGCCACTCCCATCCTACCGCCTTTTCCCTTTGGAGTTCAGTCTGATCACCAGCTTTTATTCTATCTCTCTTTTACCTGTGGAGTTCGGTCTGATCACCAGCTTTTATTCTATCTCTCTTTTACCTGTGGAGTTCGGTCTGATCACCAGCTTTTATTCTATCTCTCTTTTACCTGTGGAGTTCGGTCTGATCACCAGCTTTTATTCTATCTCTCTTTTACCTGTGGAGTTCGGTCTGATCGCCACTCCCATCCTACCGCCTTTTCCTTGTGGAGTTCAGTCTGATCACCAGCTTTTATTCTATCTCTCTTTTACCTGTGGAGTTCGGTCTGATCGCCACTCCCATCCTACCGCCTTTTCCCTGTGGAGTTCAGTCTGATCACCAGCTTTTATTCTATCTCTCTTTTACCTGTGGAGTTCGGTCTGATCGCCACTCCCATCCTACCGCCTTTTCCCTGTGGAGTTCAGTCTGATCACCAGCTTTTATTCTATCTCTCTTTTACCTGTGGAGTTCGGTCTGATCACCAGGTTTTATTCTATCTCTCTTTCACCTGTGGAGTTCGGTCTGATCGCTAATCCCATCCTACCGCCTTTTCCCTGTGGAGTTCAGTCTGATCACCAGCTTTTATTCTATCTCTCTTTTACCTGTGGAGTTCGGTCTGATCACCAGCTTTTATTCTATCTCTCTTTTACCTGTGGAGTTCGGTCTGATCGCCACTCCCATCCTACCGCCTTTTCCCTGTGGAGTTCAGTCTGATCACCAGCTTTTATTCTATCTCTCTTTTACCTGTGGAGTTCGGTCTGATCGCCACTCCCATCCTACCGCCTTTTCCCTGTGGAGTTCAGTCTGATCACCAGCTTTTATTCTATCTCTCTTTTACCTGTGGAGTTCGGTCTGATCACCTGGTTTTATTCTATCTCTCTTTTACCTGTGGAGTTCGGTCTGATCGCCACTCCCATCCTACCGCCTTTTCCCTGTGGAGTTCAGTCTGATCACCAGCTTTTATTCTATCTCTCTTTTACCTGTGGAGTTTGGTCTGATCGCCACTCCCATCCTACCGCCTTTTCCCTGTGGAGTTCAGTCTGATCACCAGCTTTTATTCTATCCCTCTTTTACCTGTGGAGTTCGGTCTGATCGCCACTCCCATCCTACCGCCTTTTCCCTGTGGAGTTCAGTCTGATCACCAGCTTTTATTCTATCTCTCTTTTACCTGTGGAGTTCGGTCTGATCGCCACTCCCATCCTACCGCCTTTTCGCTGTGGAGTTCAGTCTGATCACCAGCTTTTATTCTATCTCTCTTTTACCTGTAGAGTTCGGTCTGATCGCCACTCCCATCCTACCGCCTTTTCCCTTTGGAGTTCAGTCTGATCACCAGCTTATATTCTATCTCTCTTTTACCTGTGGAGTTCGGTCTGATCACCAGCTTTTATTCTATCTCTCTTTTACCTGTGGAGTTCGGTCTGATCACCAGCTTTTATTCTATCTCTCTTTTACCTGTGGAGTTCGGTCTGATCACCAGCTTTTATTCTATCTCTCTTTTACCTGTGGAGTTCGGTCTGATCGCCACTCCCATCCTACCGCCTTTTCCCTGTGGAGTTCAGTCTGATCACCAGCTTTTATTCTATCTCTCTTTTACCTGTGGAGTTCGGTCTGATCGCCACTCCCATCCTACCGCCTTTTCCCTTTGGAGTTCAGTCTGATCACCAGCTTTTATTCTATCTCTCTTTTACCTGTGGAGTTCGGTCTGATCACCAGCTTTTATTCTATCTCTCTTTTACCTGTGGAGTTCGGTCTGATCACCAGCTTTTATTCTATCTCTCTTTTACCTGTGGAGTTCGGTCTGATCGCCACTCCCATCCTACCGCCTTTTCCCTGTGGAGTTCAGTCTGATCACCAGCTTTTATTCTATCTCTCTTTTACCTGTGGAGTTCGGTCTGATCACCTGGTTTTATTCTATCTCTCTTTTACCTGTGGAGTTCGGTCTGATCGCCACTCCCATCCTACCGCCTTTTCCCTGTGGAGTTCAGTCTGATCACCAGCTTTTATTCTATCTCTCTTTTACCTGTGGAGTTTGGTCTGATCGCCACTCCCATCCTACCGCCTTTTCCCTGTGGAGTTCAGTCTGATCACCAGCTTTTATTCTATCCCTCTTTTACCTGTGGAGTTCGGTCTGATCACCAGCTTTTATTCTATCTCTCTTTTACCTGTGGAGTTCGGTCTGATCGCCACTCCCATCCTACCGCCTTTTCCCTGTGGAGTTCAGTCTGATCACCAGCTTTTATTCTATCTCTCTTTTACCTGTGGAGTTCGGTCTGATCGCCACTCCCATCCTACCGCCTTTTCCCTTTGGAGTTCAGTCTGATCACCAGCTTTTATTCTATCTCTCTTTTACCTGTGGAGTTCGGTCTGATCACCAGCTTTTATTCTATCTCTCTTTTACCTGTGGAGTTCGGTCTGATCACCAGCTTTTATTCTATCTCTCTTTTACCTGTGGAGTTCGGTCTGATCGCCACTCCCATCCTACCGCCTTTTCCCTGTGGAGTTCAGTCTGATCACCAGCTTTTATTCTATCTCTCTTTTACCTGTGGAGTTCGGTCTGATCACCTGGTTTTATTCTATCTCTCTTTTACCTGTGGAGTTCGGTCTGATCGCCACTCCCATCCTACCGCCTTTTCCCTGTGGAGTTCAGTCTGATCACCAGCTTTTATTCTATCTCTCTTTTACCTGTGGAGTTTGGTCTGATCGCCACTCCCATCCTACCGCCTTTTCCCTGTGGAGTTCAGTCTGATCACCAGCTTTTATTCTATCCCTCTTTTACCTGTGGAGTTCGGTCTGATCGCCACTCCCATCCTACCGCCTTTTCCCTGTGGAGTTCAGTCTGATCACCAGCTTTTATTCTATCACTCTTTTACCTGTGGAGTTCGGTCTGATCGCCACTCCCATCCTACCGCCTTTTCGCTGTGGAGTTCAGTCTGATCACCAGCTTTTATTCTATCTCTCTTTTACCTGTAGAGTTCGGTCTGATCGCCACTCCCATCCTACCGCCTTTTCCCTTTGGAGTTCAGTCTGATCACCAGCTCTTATTCTATCTCTCTTTTACCTGTGGAGTTCGGTCTGATCACCAGCTTTTATTCTATCTCTCTTTTACCTGTGGAGTTCGGTCTGATCACCAGCTTTTATTCTATCTCTCTTTTACCTGTGGAGTTCGGTCTGATCACCAGCTTTTATTCTATCTCTCTTTTACCTGTGGAGTTCGGTCTGATCGCCACTCCCATCCTACCGCCTTTCCCCTGTGGAGTTCAGTCTGATCACCAGCTTTTATTCTATCTCTCTTTTACCTGTGGAGTTCGGTCTGATCGCCACTCCCATCCTACCGCCTTTTCCCTTTGGAGTTCAGTCTGATCACCAGCTTTTATTCTATCTCTCTTTTACCTGTGGAGTTCGGTCTGATCACCAGCTTTTATTCTATCTCTCTTTTACCTGTGGAGTTCGGTCTGATCACCAGCTTTTATTCTATCTCTCTTTTACCTGTGGAGTTCGGTCTGATCACCAGCTTTTATTCTATCTCTCTTTTACCTGTGGAGTTCGGTCTGATCGCCACTCCCATCCTACCGCCTTTTCCTTGTGGAGTTCAGTCTGATCACCAGCTTTTATTCTATCTCTCTTTTACCTGTGGAGTTCGGTCTGATCGCCACTCCCATCCTACCGCCTTTTCCCTGTGGAGTTCAGTCTGATCACCAGCTTTTATTCTATCTCTCTTTTACCTGTGGAGTTCGGTCTGATCGCCACTCCCATCCTACCGCCTTTTCCCTGTGGAGTTCAGTCTGATCACCAGCTTTTATTCTATCTCTCTTTTACCTGTGGAGTTCGGTCTGATCACCAGGTTTTATTCTATCTCTCTTTTACCTGTGGAGTTCGGTCTGATCGCTAATCCCATCCTACCGCCTTTTCCCTGTGGAGTTCAGTCTGATCACCAGCTTTTATTCTATCTCTCTTTTACCTGTGGAGTTCGGTCTGATCACCAGCTTTTATTCTATCTCTCTTTTACCTGTGGAGTTCGGTCTGATCGCCACTCCCATCCTACCGCCTTTTCCCTGTGGAGTTCAGTCTGATCACCAGCTTTTATTCTATCTCTCTTTTACCTATGGAGTTCGGTCTGATCGCCACTCCCATCCTACCGCCTTTTCCCTGTGGAGTTCAGTCTGATCACCAGCTTTTATTCTATCTCTCTTTTACCTGTGGAGTTCGGTCTGATCACCTGGTTTTATTCTATCTCTCTTTTACCTGTGGAGTTCGGTCTGATCGCCACTCCCATCCTACCGCCTTTTCCCTGTGGAGTTCAGTCTGATCACCAGCTTTTATTCTATCTCTCTTTTACCTGTGGAGTTTGGTCTGATCGCCACTCCCATCCTACCGCCTTTTCCCTGTGGAGTTCAGTCTGATCACCAGCTTTTATTCTATCCCTCTTTTACCTGTGGAGTTCGGTCTGATCGCCACTCCCATCCTACCGCCTTTTCCCTGTGGAGTTCAGTCTGATCACCAGCTTTTATTCTATCTCTCTTTTACCTGTGGAGTTCGGTCTGATCGCCACTCCCATCCTACCGCCTTTTCGCTGTGGAGTTCAGTCTGATCACCAGCTTTTATTCTATCTCTCTTTTACCTGTAGAGTTCGGTCTGATCGCCACTCCCATCCTACCGCCTTTTCCCTTTGGAGTTCAGTCTGATCACCAGCTTTTATTCTATCTCTCTTTTACCTGTGGAGTTCGGTCTGATCACCAGCTTTTATTCTATCTCTCTTTTACCTGTGGAGTTCGGTCTGATCACCAGCTTTTATTCTATCTCTCTTTTACCTGTGGAGTTCGGTCTGATCACCAGCTTTTATTCTATCTCTCTTTTACCTGTGGAGTTCGGTCTGATCGCCACTCCCATCCTACCGCCTTTTCCCTTTTGGAGTTCAGTCTAATCACCAGCTTTTATTCTATCTCTCTTTTACCTGTGGAGTTCGGTCTGATCGCCACTCCCATCCTACCGCCTTTTCCCTTTGGAGTTCAGTCTGATCACCAGCTTTTATTCTATCTCTCTTTTACCTGTGGAGTTCGGTCTGATCACCAGCTTTTATTCTATCTCTCTTTTACCTGTGGAGTTCGGTCTGATCACCAGCTTTTATTCTATCTCTCTTTTACCTGTGGAGTTCGGTCTGATCACCAGCTTTTATTCTATCTCTCTTTTACCTGTGGAGTTCGGTCTGATCGCCACTCCCATCCTACCGCCTTTTCCTTGTGGAGTTCAGTCTGATCACCAGCTTTTATTCTATCTCTCTTTTACCTGTGGAGTTCGGTCTGATCGCCACTCCCATCCTACCGCCTTTTCCCTGTGGAGTTCAGTCTGATCACCAGCTTTTATTCTATCTCTCTTTTGCCTGTGGAGTTCGGTCTGATCACCAGGTTTTATTCTATCTCTCTTTTACCTGTGGAGTTCGGTCTGATCGCCACTCCCATCCTACCGCCTTTTCCCTGTGGAGTTCAGTCTGATCACCAGCTTTTATTCTATCTCTCTTTTACCTGTGGAGTTCGGTCTGATCGCCACTCCCATCCTACCGCCTTTTCCCTGTGGAGTTCAGTCTGATCACCAGCTTTTATTCTATCTCTCTTTTACCTGTGGAGTTCGGTCTGATCGCCACTCCCATCCTACCGCCTTTTCGCTGTGGAGTTCAGTCTGATCACCAGCTTTTATTCTATCTCTCTTTTACCTGTAGAGTTCGGTCTGATCGCCACTCCCATCCTACCGCCTTTTCCCTTTGGAGTTCAGTCTGATCACCAGCTTTTATTCTATCTCTCTTTTACCTGTGGAGTTCGGTCTGATCACCAGCTTTTATTCTATCTCTCTTTTACCTGTGGAGTTCGGTCTGATCACCAGCTTTTATTCTATCTCTCTTTTACCTGTGGAGTTCGGTCTGATCACCAGCTTTTATTCTATCTCTCTTTTACCTGTGGAGTTCGGTCTGATCGCCACTCCCATCCTACCGCCTTTTCCCTGTGGAGTTCAGTCTGATCACCAGCTTTTATTCTATCTCTCTTTTACCTGTGGAGTTCGGTCTGATCGCCACTCCCATCCTACCGCCTTTTCCCTTTGGAGTTCAGTCTGATCACCAGCTTTTATTCTATCTCTCTTTTACCTGTGGAGTTCGGTCTGATCACCAGCTTTTATTCTATCTCTCTTTTACCTGTGGAGTTCGGTCTGATCACCAGCTTTTATTCTATCTCTCTTTTACCTGTGGAGTTCGGTCTGATCACCAGCTTTTATTCTATCTCTCTTTTACCTGTGGAGTTCGGTCTGATCGCCACTCCCATCCTACCGCCTTTTCCTTGTGGAGTTCAGTCTGATCACCAGCTTTTATTCTATCTCTCTTTTACCTGTGGAGTTCGGTCTGATCGCCACTCCCATCCTACCGCCTTTTCCCTGTGGAGTTCAGTCTGATCACCAGCTTTTATTCTATCTCTCTTTTGCCTGTGGAGTTCGGTCTGATCACCAGGTTTTATTCTATCTCTCTTTTACCTGTGGAGTTCGGTCTGATCGCCACTCCCATCCTACCGCCTTTTCCCTGTGGAGTTCAGTCTGATCACCAGCTTTTATTCTATCTCTCTTTTACCTGTGGAGTTCGGTCTGATCACCAGCTTTTATTCTATCTCTCTTTTACCTGTGGAGTTCGGTCTGATCGCCACTCCCATCCTACCGCCTTTTCCCTGTGGAGTTCAGTCTGATCACCAGCTTTTATTCTATCTCTCTTTTACCTGTGGAGTTCGGTCTGATCGCCACTCCCATCCTACCGCCTTTTCCCTGTGGAGTTCAGTCTGATCACCAGCTTTTATTCTATCTCTCTTTTATCTGTGGAGTTCGGTCTGATCACCAGGTTTTATTCTATCTCTCTTTTACCTGTGGAGTTCGGTCTGATCGCCACTCCCATCCTACCGCCTTTTCCCTGTGGAGTTCAGTCTGATCACCAGCTTTTATTCTATCTCTCTTTTACCTGTGGAGTTCAGTCTGATCACCAGCTTTTATTCTATCTCTCTTTTACCTGTGGAGTTCGGTCTGATCGCCAGCTATTATTCTATCTCTCTTTTACCTGTGGAGTTCGGTCTGATCGCCACTCCCATCCTACCGCCTTTTCCCTGTGGAGTTCAGTCTGATCACCAGCTTTTATTCTATCTCTCTTTTACCTGTGGAGTTCGGTCTGATCACCAGCTTTTATTCTATCTCTCTTTTACCTGTGGAGTTCGGTCTGATCGCCACTCCCATCCTACCGCCTTTTCCCTGTGGAGTTCAGTCTGATCACCGGCTTTTATTCTATCTCTCTTTTACCTGTGGAGTTCGGTCTGATCGCCACTCCCATCCTACCGCCTTTTCCCTGTGGAGTTCAGTCTGATCACCAGCTTTTATTCTATCTCTCTTTTACCTGTGGAGTTTGGTCTGATCACCAGGTTTTATTCTATCTCTCTTTTACCTGTGGAGTTCGGTCTGATCGCCACTCCCATCCTACCGCCTTTTCCCTGTGGAGTTCAGTCTGATCACCAGCTTTTATTCTATCTCTCTTTTACCTGTGGAGTTCGGTCTGATCACCAGGTTTTATTCTATCTCTCTTTTCCCTGAGGAGTTCGGTTTGATCACCAGCTCCCACCTTATCTCCTTTTTCCCTGCGGAGTTCTAGCTTCCATCTTACCTCTCTTTTTCCTGTGGGGTTTGATCTGATCTCCTACTTCCAGCCTACATCTCTTTTCTCTGTGGGGTTCGGTCTGATCACCAGCTCTTATTCTATCTCTTTTTCCTTGTGGAGTTCGTTCTTTTTTTTTCCACACTCTTTTTCTTCTTAAGTTAGTTTAAATTGTTGATAAATCGTTTGAACCGTGAAAATCTATTCACCCGCACACAAAATATAAGAGGAAAAGCAAAGGAACAGTTTAATAATTTATCACACTCGTTTTCGTTTTAGCTTACCTTTATCCAGATAGAAAATCGTATAAATCGCGAAAATCCATTCATCTGTCCACAAAAAATAAGAATCACCAGCTTTTATTCTATCTCTCTTTTACCTGTGGAGTTCGGTCTGATCGCCAGCTATTATTCTATCTCTCTTTTACCTGTGGAGTTCGGTCTGATCACCAGCTTTTATTCTATCTCTCTTTTACCTGTGGAGTTCGGTCTGATCACCAGCTTTTATTCTATCTCTCTTTTACCTGTGGAGTTCGGTCTGATTACCAGCTTTTATTCTATCTCTCTTTTACCTGTGGAGTTCGGTCTGATCGCCACTCCCATCCTACCGCCTTTTCCCTGTGGAGTTCAGTCTGATCACCAGCTTTTATTTTATCTCTCTTTTACCTGTGGAGTTCGGTCTGATCACCAGGTTTTATTCTATCTCTCTTTTACCTGTGGAGTTCGGTCTGATCGCCACTCCCATCCTACCGCCTTTTCCCTGTGGAGTTCAGTCTGATCACCAGCTTTTATTCTATCTCTCTTTTACCTGTGGAGTTCGGTCTGATCACCAGGTTTTATTCTATCTCTCTTTTCCCTGAGGAGTTCGGTTTGATCACCAGCTCCCACCTTATCTCCTTTTTCCCTGCGGAGTTTGATCTGATCACTAGCTTCCATCTTACCTCTCTTTTTCCTGTGGGGTTTGATCTGATCTCCTACTTCCAGCCTACATCTCTTTTCTCTGTGGGGTTCGGTCTGATCACCAGCTCTTATTCTATCTCTTTTTCCTTGTGGAGTTCGTTCTTTTTTTTTCCACACTCTTTTTCTTCTTAAGTTAGTTTAAATTGTTGATAAATCGTTTGAACCGTGAAAATCTATTCACCCGCACACAAAATATAAGAGGAAAAGCAAAGGAACAGTTTAATAATTTATCACACTCGTTTTCGTTTTAGCTTACCTTTATCCAGATAGAAAATCGTATAAATCGCGAAAATCCATTCATCTGTCCACAAAAAATAAGAAGAAAAGTTTGTGAAAAGTCGGAAAATTTTTCACCCTCGTTTTCCTTTTGTCCTACCTTCATATAGTCCGCAAATTGTTGGGCCGCGAAAATCCATTCAACTGTTCACGAGATACAAGAGGATATTCGAATGAATAAAAAAAAATATTTATCACACTCCTTTTTATTTTTGCCTATTCTAAACTGTCGGAAATCAATCCAAATTGCGAAATCCATTAACGAGATATTATAGTTTCATGATGTAAATTTTTATTTTATTTTTTAATTTAATTTCCCTCATATTTGTTTATATAATTCTTTTTTTCAATCTCCTATTATCTTTATTTTTACCTTGTTATTTATTATTTGATTATTAATTTATAAAAAATGAGTTACATAAATCAAAATTTTATTTATTAAAATCGATACTGTGTTCTGTTTTTTGTTTTCCTCTGTTTGTGCTTATTTTTACAAATACAACTCATCAAATGTGAGGTTATTTCAAGTTGAGATTTTAGGTATAAATAAAAATTATTTATTAGAAAAAGTATGTTAATTTTTGCAAAAATTAAAACTAATGAGTATTACTACCACAGTAGACTTTATAATTTTTATTTATTTATTTTATTATTATTAATATTATTTATTTATATGTGTAATGTTTATTCTTCTGTTTCAATTTATTAAAGAAACTTATTATGCTTCAGGCTATGTATTGAGAAATGTGTTAATTGTACTACCTATAATTGTGCTTGAAAGTTTTTCAAGCTTTGAAGTTTTTGTATAAATAAATTTGCAATTGGACAACTAACCTTCCAAAACAAACTTTTGGTGGTGCCCTAATCTGATTATGAGTAAAACACGGAAAATATTGAAGCTTTTAGTGCTCTGTGTGGCACAACCATACTTATATAAGGGCGTATATAACAATTTTTGTGTTGGTTTCTTCTTGACTACTCTTTAAACCACTCGCTCCTTCCCTTCATTAACTTTGCAAGGGGAATCCGTTTATATTCTCTTTTCCCCTGGACTGATCATTTTTTTTTATTTTTCAGCTTAAAACCGAAGACAATTCAAAGTATTAATTGTTTGCAATGCATCCTAAGAATATTTCTTCTAAAATATTAAAAATACCACACCAACGAGATAACAAAACTCAAAATCGTTTTCATAGCGACGGAGATATGGCTAATTGTTTATATTGCTAAGGTGGTCATCTTGGATAAAAATTAATTAACAATATAATTTTTGTAATAAAATGACACCACTGGCACGTCCCCTTCATTAATTTCTCCAATAATGCCTCGAGGAGATGCCGGTTCAACCATCTCAAGAATTATAGTGTCCTATCCCAGTTAAGTAAAAATCATTCAATACCAAAATTACAAACCTAAGTCACAGGTTATATCGGAAAATATTTGGTTACAGCAATGATATCCAACGACTGCTCAAAACCACTCCACTCATAGCCGCATGGATTCCCTTGCCAATCATAAATCATGCTATTGGAATGTCCATAGCTGCTTTACTCATAAAGTTGTCTCTTATGCAGAGGATCATATCCGTCATGTATTAGTAAACTTTATCAAAACCAATGAATTTGGCCTTAGGTGTTTCTCAAGGTGCAGTGCTCTCTTTTGTTGTCAAGGCAGCTGGGTCCATCCAAGGATCTACTTTAAATATGCCCACCCCAACCGTGTATGCACCAGTGGCCTTGGTGGGGAGAGAGGATTTAATTAGAAGATGGCAAACAATTATTAGCTAATAAACTAATTCATTATTTTTTGCCTGAATTAGTCGTATCATTACTCTTGGAAATTCCAAAGCCTATAGATTTTCATTTATTTTCTTACTAATCCGTCAGCAGAGTGACTGTTACTGCTGTGCTCCCCAAGTTATTTGTACTCTCTCGTTAGTAGCCATCACAGTGATAGCATGTTGAAGGTGCTTGTTCGCTTCTGTGAGATTGAGAGGGGCTGCTTGCAAGGTCTCCGTACTCTGGCCGGCCCTGTGGCGACTGGTGTTTGATCAGTTATTGGGAGAACTGGAGAGCTGAGGGGTTACTGGGGAGGATCGACGATCTGGCGCTTATAGTGTCCGCGAGTAGTAGAGTCTGACCAATCGGGGATGCGGAGAGGTGTGCTAGCAAGGTAGCGGTGTGTTGTGAAAGGCCATGAGGAGGGGATTAAAGAAAAAAAATTACTGCTGTGCTGACGTTTTAACAACAGCTTCAAATTAGTTTTCACAAATGATCTTCCTGGAAAAAGTAAAACGACTCTAGTGCAACTATATAATACATAGTGTAGTCAAAACAATTCCTGAGTAATAAAAAATATAAAAATAAATATAGTCTGGTTAAAATGGCTGGAATAGCTTGAACAAAAAAAGGAATTAAAAGATAAGTCGAATATCAATAGTCAACTGCTTAAATGAAAATTATAAATTGATAAAAGAAAACTAAAGTATTAATAGATTATTTCACTTTCCATTTATTCTTTTATATTTATCAAATAAATAATTTGTAATAATTTGGAGAAAAGAGAGAAATTTTTTTTTTTTTATTGTACACATGTACCACACGCACCTACTATCGTGTTAAACTATAAGTGATTTGGAAAAAATAAAACAATATATATCAATAGGATTTATATTTTATATGGTATTTTAATTTATATATCATGCTTCAGTGGCCATGAACTTTTGGATAATTAATGGATATTGTTACATAAGAATTCGTTTGAAATGACAAGTGGTGTAATGATCTCAAGTTTTTCAAGAATCAGACGAGCTATTGATGCAGTCAGTATTGGATGAGCTGCCTCTCTAGCGGAAGTTTTAAACTTTCTTCCTATGCGACCAGACAATGAGAACTCCATCTTGCCAATATTTAAGAACTTTATGCTGGTTATTAGAGCTTGGCAGTTTCCACTATCCTTTGTTATGATTGCTTGGATCTGAAGCGAATTGGAATGAAATTTAGCTTTGAGCTTTCCGTGCTTTTGAAAAACGTGAAGTAAACTATACTGACAGTCCCTGTAATGGAACTGCAGATCACTAAATTCCAAAGGTATAGTGAGGATGGTAGTGTTATATAGTTTAGTGACGTTGACCATACCAGACATCCTCAGTGATCCTAGAGATTTAACCAAACCATTTTTACATTTGATGGTTCCATAAGTCACATGTCCAAGAAACAAATAGTGCCATTTAAAATCATGAATCTTCAATGTGTCTAACTGCTCATTACTTATCTTTTCGAGTAAAGTTTTTAAGATATCGTCGACGGCATCATCAGTTTTCAGCCAATTCTGACCAAATACCTGGCTCAAGAAACACAACAGAAACACCAAAATCATCATCTTTACTCACTCGAAGGGCCCATGAGCATTACTTTTATATCGATATCTTATCACGTACAGCTTTTATAGATTAATATTATGGTCTGGTGGATTACAGTTCTCTACTGTACAGACCAAAATACGTCCAATCAAATTGCAACTTATGCTTATAATCCTCATACTTATTAAATGCGTTGTAGGCAACGGTATGTTTATATACACACACACACACACATATATATATATATATATATATATATATATATATATATATATATATATATATATATATATATATATATATATATATATATATATATATATAATTGTAATATCTTAAAAAAAGGCCCTTGCTTTTTTATTATTAATATAATATAGTATTATATTATAGAATTATATATAGTATTATTATAATAAAGTTACTATTATACCTTCTAAAAGCACTTATTTTATTTTATTATTCGTAATCGCCCAAAAGATATTTTTTAATGTCCTCTAAAAAAGCTTCGAATTTGAGTGGCTTGCTTTCCTGCTTGCAGAAATTAAAGGGTCCTAAAAATTAAAAGTTGATTTAAAAGATCAGCATTGGAACTGGAACTACTATTCATCCGCGTGTGATTCAATCTATTTTTTCTGGTGACTTTATGGATAGCCTCCAAAACCTCATCAGAGAGCATTCCAATTGGAATAAGATAGAAATGTATTACTTCGCAACTATGAAATAAGACATTATGTACTCTAGACGGCATATAATACCAATCATAGTTTTCTGAAACAAACAAACACAGAACCATCCAAAGCAATTCAAAGCAGAAAAGATTTGTTTGTATATTTATGATGTACAATTGTTAATAAATTAAAATATTTCAGAAACTAAAAATGTTTTGGATCGAAATTGAAAAATGTTTATTTGAAGTTTTTTTTTAAAACGTTATTTAAAGCTATTAATCAGAAAATATTATTCCAAAGTACTAACAAAAAATATATATTACTTACCTTCCTCGATGACTTCCATACTATAAAAATTTATTTGGATTTGATATGTCCTTAACATGAAAGAAGAGCCTACTAAATTGAAATTGTTTCGTTGGGACAGATATACGATCTGCCACTTGTTCAAACATGATTTCTATCCTTTGTTTTTAAAATATTGGATTAAAAGCCTCTATTCCATATCGCTGAGTTCACTATGAAAATATTACTAAAGCAAAACAAGTTAGAAAAAAGTGTATTCGTTCAACTATTTTAAAGCAAATGAAATAAAAGAGAATGATACTATTTCCAGAGAGTAATTAAAAAAAAAAAAACTTTTAACCTCCGGCAATAGCTATTCCGACAGCTGGACGGCAATCACGCATTTTTGTTGTTATTAGGAAAAGGAAAATTTCGTTCGCTGTTTTGGGTCGAATCATTCTATCTGTAACTCATCCCTTACAATATGAGAGAGAAGTGAATTTCCTTGCTTGAATCGTTCTGGGTTTAACTTTAAAAATAAGAGAAAAACTTGTGACCTGCCGTCCATAATACGCTTAGCGACTGCTGGTTGGCGAAGGGCAGACAAGCTTCTTCCTCTTGGAGTACCGAGTCTGGAAGCGCACTAGGTATGCTTCGCGCCACGAGATATAAAACAGGATCCTAAACTGGAAAAGTAGTTTTGGAAAATTTCAGGCGTAATGAATAATCGTGGAGGACCGTATACTGCAGAAATAGTTATTTTTTTTCGTTAACATTGAAGAATCGCAATTGGCTTCTGCGTTGTAGCGTTATGGTGTCCTATGATATAATAGCGTTAAGAACATGTATGATTGTACAGGATAATGCTTAAGCCTGGAGCGTACTATAACCTCATCTCCGCCATGGCTGCTTCTGTTATCAGGATGGTCTGTTCGATGTATTGATAGTCTCGGATAAAAAGTCGAGAGCCGATGATTAAATGGGTCTCTGTAATAAGGGCTATATCATTACGTCTATCATGTAAGAGTACGTCTAATTCGTTTTTGTGTTGTAATAGTCCATTTGCATTCCAAAGTAATATTGAGGTGTTGTCTGCTGTAAAATTAAAATTTTTAATAACCATATTTAGAGCATAGAGACTGTGCAAGTTGTTTAATATTGCTTATCATCGATACAAGGGGCTGGAATAGGGTCTTCAACTCTGAAACGCAATTACTGAAATGTATAGACATATCTAAACTATACAGTGCCTGGAATGGATGTTCCTGTATCCTCATGCCTGAATTACTTTCTTCTGGTGATCTGGTCTGTGAAGTCTGGGCAGTCCAGCCAGCCGGATTGAGGAGCTCGTTGAGAAAATCCTGATTTAGGTCCCGTCTAGTGCAGTGGAAGTATTGGAAAGGCTCGTTGGTCACCTGGTTTTGGAACTGTAAGAGGTTGATAATCCTGAGGTTGACGGGGTTGAGCTCTGGACGATTGAGGAACCCTCTGAACGATTCAAACCAAATTTGGGGAATTGGTCTGCCATCGTTTATCTAATGAACAAATCTAGAAGGCTAGTTTACTTAATAATTTAAAAAGTTTTTTAAATTTATATGACCAAAACTCAATAACTTTCTGATGTTTATATTTTTCCTTTAATATACTCTTTTTAAAATCTTGACTTTTTCCAAACTCGAGATATAAAATACAGCAGCTTCTGCTTCTTTAAATGTCGAATTTTTTGCAATGCAGAATCACCCAAAAAATTTGAATAAAAATCGGCGACGGACACATCGTGAACTCTTCTTGTCAGTCCTGCAAGCTGGCAACTGCAAAGCATCCTATTCCGTCTGACTAGGCACCTCGGCCAATCCTTTTTGTAGAGCCTCGGAAACGCCGGAGTCATGTAAGATTTCGAACCTCTTAAGGTTGACCCTGCCATATTCAGAGGCTCCCAAAGAAGAGAAGCCCAACCAGCCAAACTCCTATGTAAATATAGTTATATCGACGGTGTTAAGGTAAAACGGCATAACACCCAATTTTAAAAAGTTGGATTTTTGCATCATCCAACTCTGAAAGGCCACATCTATAAACGGGTAAAATTTTGTAACACGCAGACAATGTTGTTTCGTCGTTTTACCTTAACACTGTATTGTGATATCTTATACCGCCAAATTTTAATCTGCATAGCTGTGTTGAGTTCATCCGGAATTCTTACGTCTTCTGAATCAGGTAAATTGAAATAAGCCTAAGGACAACGTTTAAACAGAGGGAGAAATAGCGAAGAAACTGCATTCGTGGCGTCAGTATAGGATAAAGCTAACTGGCTAAGGATGATGGAGGATGACCACATAGTACTAGTAGTTAGACGATTGATAAACTAAAAGACATTCAGGCAAATTAAATTTTAGAAAAATTTATTTCGACTAAATTAAAAAAAATATTCCGACGAGTTCAGCTGGGGTCCCTAGTCATGAGACAGTCTACCGTATAACTCGTACAAGATTTCCTCATTCATAATTCTTATAAAGTGTTATCCGTCGATCTTTTTTAGCGTTTTTTCAGCTGAAAACATTTAACCGATTTTGACGAAACTTGTTTACGTTGTTATATAGAGCCGTTATATGGTTTCAAGCAATCAACCCTCTATGCGCCGTCTTAAAACAAATGGAGATGGATCAAAAACGTAGATGTTTGACCGTTTTTTTTTGACCAATTTAAATCAAACTGCATATTGCTGTTTAGAGCTAAAATGGTTTTTAGCAACATTAAACTTCTATCCCCAATCTTGATAAACAACGACGGACTCAAATTTGGTTAAATGTTTATTTTATTTGTATATTAAAAATCAGATCATTAAGCCCAACATATCAATTAAGGACATGTCTAGTAGCCAAACTATAATACGATACAACCAATAACCTTTAAAAATCCTTGTCACGCATGGATTCCCTTGCCAATAATAAGCATGCTATTAGAATGTCCATAGCTGCTTTACTCATAAAGTTGTCTCTTATGCAGAGGATCATATCCATCATGTTTTAGTAAACTTTATCAAAACCAATGAATTTGACCTTAGTGTTTCTCAAGGTGCAGTGCTCTCTTTTGTTGTATTAAATATCCAAGGATCCAGGTCCATCCAAGGATCTACTTTAAATAAGTCCACCCCAACCGGATATGCACGAGAGCCCTTTGGGGAGGGGAGAGGATTTAAAAAGAAGAAGGCAAATAATTATTAGCTAATAAACTAATTCATTATTTTTTACCTGAATTAGGCGTATAATTACTCTTGGAATTTCCAAAGTCTTTCTTACCAATCCGTCAGCAGAGTGACTGTTGTGCTCCCTTAGCTACCTGCATTGCCTCGTTAGTAGCTATCTCAGTGATAGGGTGTTGAAGGTGCGAGTTTGCTTCTATGAGGTTGAGAGGGACTGTCCGCAGGTCTCCCTCCTTTGGCCGGCCCTGTGCAACTGCGGTTTGATCAGTTGTTAGGGAAACTGGAGAGCGGAGGGGTTTCTGGGGACGGTCGACGACCTAGCGGTTATAGTGTCCATACATGAAATATAAGAGAATAAGCAAAAGAATAGTTGCATAATTTATCACGATATTTTAAAAAAATCTTTTAAATCGCGAAAATACATTCATCCGTTAACGAGATATAAGAGAAAAATCCTCTGAAAAGTGTGGAAATTTTCATCCTTTCGTTTTATCCTACCTCTAAAGAGTCCAAAATTGTAGGAACCGCGAAAATTCAGAGGCTTATTCAGACCACACTTTTCAGAGGCTTTTTCTCTTATATCTCGTTAACGGATGAATGTATTTTCGCGTTTTAAAAGATTTTTTAAAAATACCGTGATAAATTATGCAACTATTCTTTTGCTTATTCTCTTATATTTCATGTATGGACACTATAACCTAGGTCGTCGACCGTCCCCAGAAACTCCTCCGCTCTCCAGTTTCCCTAACAACTGATCAAACCGCAGTTGCCATCCATTCACGAGATGTAAGAGGAAAAGCTGTTGAAAAGTCGGTAAAATTGTCTTATTCCTATTTCTTTCTGCCTACCTCTAAATAGTGGAAAAACCGTTTGAAACGCGAAAATTCATTCACCCGTTCACCAGATAAAAGGAATACCCCTCGGAGGCTAAATCAATTCTCGGAGGCCACTTTTGGCCTCTAAGCCGCTGGTTCCTCACCTATGAAATATAAAATAATTTTTTTTTTTTTTTTGTAGATCACCCGAAAGTTCAGCAGTAAGTGATATATTTTATATTTTAATTGTTTAAAATTTTAATTTATTTAGTAAATATCCCCATTTTAAATTAGCGTGCAGAAATGTGATATCTGTAACCACACTTTTTTCTGCGAGTTTCGTCTTATCAGTTGAGAACAGTTGAGTGCTATTGAATGGCAGTGCCCTCTTTCGGTTCGAGATAGAATGACAAATCGAACTTTACTACATCATATGCTCAATCTAAGAATTTTATGAAAACTGCAAAGGAAAATTTGGGCAAACAACTTATTTTTGGATATGTGAAGTTTTGATAGAAAAGACTATTAAATTGTCAGGGGAGGGCTGTTGATAAATCATCTTCTGAAAGAAAAGATGAAAAAATTGCTATGGGGAAATATAATGTGGATATGTTGAGTTTTGATTGAAAAGGGTGATTTTGAACCCATAATTTTGACAGAGAAAAATTAGGTTTTGAAAACAAACTTAATAACCTTTAGATACAGTTTTGAATGAAGAATTTTAATCCATAAAAAACTCAATTTTTTATGAAAAATGGGTATACCAACTTTTATATACCCAGATGGAAACCTCCTCATTTATTCTGTAATATCAGCCGCGGATTTACTTTTTGAGATCAGTATATCAGCTTGGATCACACCCAGCTCACTGCTTACATAAAGTATGTATGCACGTACGTATTGTGTCGGCGCATAAACTTGGAGATTGTAAATGCTGACCATATTGCCTCTTTTATTGATTTTTTATTTTTTGTTTAGTTCGTCAAAACGAAGTACTTATTTTCTCTCTTTTACAAACAAAAAATTATTCATATTACAATTTATTATTACTGGTACAATGCGTTTGTTGTATTCAAAATAGTTCTAATTTATTGATTTTTACGATTTTCTCTCATAAGACCACACAACACACACACATTGCATATGGGATTTAACCCTAAAAAAATAAGAATAATAACGTTGATCATGAATTTGTCAATTGATGTGAACGTTATGAGCAATCTTATGGTATACAATTTAAATCCATTTGTCACATTATGGTCTATATTAATCCTCTAATACTTGTGATAAGATAACGGATATATAAGTAAAGAATGTAAGCCCTTAGCTCTTGTAAAGATGATATTCTTGGTGTGTCTTCTGTGTTTTTTGGGTCATACGTTTGGGCAGGAAAGCCTCTCAGCTGATGAAGCCGTGGACAGTATTTTATCATCGGTACTCGAAAAGGTCAGTGATGGGGATTTAGATGAAGTAAAGATTAGAGATGTGACTTGGCATAGTAAGTATCATCATATACCGTCGAGAGCAATATGTGAGCATGGTTCTGTCAAGTCTTTGCAATCTCTAAGGAAGACCGATTCAGTTAACATTACTAGAGAGGATAACACCGTCATCATCAGTATACCGTTGGAATTCAGTACCTTGCAGTACCGTTATTACTGCAAGTACAAGGTTTTAGGCCTGTATCATTCTAATGGGAAGATCTATGTTGCTGCTCATTCCAATTCCTTACAGTTGGAAGCAATCGTTACAAAAGAAGGCGGTAAGTGTGAAGCTCATGCATCCAGTATTAAGTTCCTAGACGTTAGCAAGATGAAGATTAAAATTACTGGTCGCGTAGGAAAAGCGATGTTGAGAAAACTTAAGAAATCTCTTATAGATCACATGAGAGAACACGTCGCCCACCAAATCCTTGCAAAGCTTCAGATAGTAGTTCCACTCGCCTTTACAAATGATACCTTGTGTAACAATTTCGATCAATTATATTAACTCATTCTAAAACATGAAATAAATTATCATTGCAAATAAATAAGAATAGTTTATTATACTGAATTAATTTATAAAGTATAATTCGAAGAATAAATACATTTTAACGAATTATGTTTTTTTTTGTATATTTATTTAAAGTTTAAATTAATATTCATGTAGGACTAATTATTAAACCAATGACTATCGAAATATTTATTAAAACTATGACCCAAATCAAAACTTTTTATAGAATACTTCATCAATGTATAACATAATATTTTAGAAACGAAAGGGCATTCATCAAGCGGGTTACGAAACATACTCGTACATTATCATTTTGAACAAGCTGAATTGATATTCAACATAAAATGAAGGATCTTCTTTTTAAACTGAAGCTAAAAAGTTTTAATTTCATGTTTCGATGATAAGGGTATTGTAAAATTAGTATGAGTTCTGTATCTCGAACTTTAATATGAAGTTACTGGTCGTGTACATGTTCATTGAATTTCTATCCTTTGCAACTATTTTAATAAACCACGCAGAGAAACACTAATTTATTTAGTGATGGCACCAAGATACAATGATTGTTACAGTATATTGCATATTGCATCGTTTATTATGCATCACTTTACCAATAAGTTTAAATAATGAATGTAAATACAGCTATTTATCAGGAGACCAAAAAAGAGCTTTACATTTTACTTTAAACTTCCCAATGCGAATAATTTTTATATCTCTGGGTCTTCTTACTTCTCTGAGTCCTAGATTTACATATATATATATATATATATATATATGCTTCTGATGTACTAAAGAACTAAGGAATTTGAAAATACGATTTTTCGTATTCGTTATTCAAACATTTGACGACATAATGTACAGGAGGATGGGACGGAAATAACTGATATATTTTGAAGGACTGTAATAAGCAAACCAATATCCCCAGAAAAAAAACTAGTTTCATTTTCAAAAATGCGGTGCTCGCATCATACAACATTCCCTTACCACCCTATAATAACTTATTTAACATATAATTTTAATGAGTTCACATAAACGCTACTTGAAATTAGTTCAGCGCAAGCACTTCATCACGTCTTCTCTCACAATACTACAATAAAATAGTTTTTTAAACAATTTTAGTACCACAATTGAGGCATAGATTTCCAAAAGGTACTTAGCATAATTTATTCGAAATCGATATTTTGACATATTTGTATTATAATAGTTTAGTTTTATCGAAACCCGTCGTCCGATTTGATCTAAAAACACGTAAGTCCTTTAAAATCACTTTGTAAATTTGAAATTGTTTCCAAACAGTACGAAGTACAAATTTCATTTTATTCCAGAATATACTAAAGCAGGGTCGGATCTAGGATTTTTCCAGCGAGGGCAAGCTTAATTTTGCCGCTCATTCTTTCATTCTCCCTTCCCAATAAAGAAATCAATTTTTTTATAGTTGTATTTTAAGTAATATATTTCTAAATAAATATCATGTCATAATGTGACATCTTCGAAGCCTTTCTTTATTGTCAGCGCAGGATGTATAAATCATTCAATTTCAAAATGAAATTCTTCGTTAAAGTGTTCTACATAGGTTTCTGCCAATTCGGCAGCTTTGGCCTTTAAGTCAACTTCCATTTATGAATTTGGACATCACTCAAATAACTAAACATAGAGCTGGTCCGTACTAGCTGCAGCAGTAATTGGGATTGTATAGAAACAAAAGGAAATCGAATACAACCAAGAGTACCTGATATGATCCAATCTCTCCCATAAAATTAATACGTACATATTTTTTTTATTGTTATTCATTAATAGTTAAACTGTTATATTCTACTTATACATAATTTTCAAAATATTTTAACACGAAATGTTGAGGATTTAATGGCATAAAATAATTTTTAAAAAAATATATATGAGGTGATGATAATATCATCCCTATCACGCCCAACTATTGAATGTGAAAAAATAGTTCGGTTTTCTCGGTTTTCATATTCATTTCAAATATGCGGATTTTATATTGATCACTTTGAAAGACACTAGTTGAGGCACGCATTGCACGCAGTCTTGAATTTCTGATTCTCAATTATTGACTCCTTGTTTCTTTTGGTTAGGTTTTCAAGACTTTACCACATGTGCCTCGCCGAATGCGTTTCGAAGTGACGAATATGGCATATTTTCATATTCGGCTGGTGGACATGGCAGGGACGATGAGGAACCCCATTTTGTTTCAATTTCAAAGGTTATTGCAATATTTATATATTATTCATACACTATCAATTTCCAATTTTCTTGATACGATTTTATTTTCGGAATTAGTCTCTTCCCATAAAAAAAGGTGTCATGCGAAAAATCTCTAATAAATAACAATACTGTCTTTGTAAGCCACGCTATGATAATAAAAATTCTGCCGCCCGGGGCAAGTGCCCTCTTTGCCGCCCTCCTTCCTCCCTCTAGATCCGGTCCTGTACTAAAGCCATTTGGTCCCAAAACATATTGTATCTTCTGTGAAACGATAACCTTTCTTTTAGTTTCTTCCAAAGGGTACTATATTTCCCATTTGACAACAGAGGACCCTAATTTCCGTAATATTTAAACATGTTATCGTTTTTCTCCATTTTTTGTGACTTTGCATTGTTTCAGTTAATACTATTTGAATTAGCGCTATCATTGTAATACGCGGTTATAACTATAGAGTAAAGAATAATAGAGAGGTATTCTCAGTATAAATTGAGTGGAAGAACTTTACCCACTGCTCCCACTCACTTCGTCTACATGCAGCCCTCAGCTCTTATGGATCAAATAACCTTATTTATTCCAAAATCCCTAACTTCTTTATTTTATAACATATAAACTTCCAGCGAACGCAGATTTGTCTACAACTCAATCGGCTTTCAAGGAGATGAAGTAGATTTGGTACGTATTGTCTACTATAATTAAAAATTAACAAAAATAGTGACAAAAACTGCATTAGTGATTACAAGTGATAAAACAAATTACTCTGTTTTTTCAAGTTTATTGGCATCCTTATTATTATTACTAATTGTTTGATTGTGATTATTATATCTATTAATTTGTAATTTATTATATATTATTATTAAATTAATCAATTTTTGATTGAAGCTTAGGTGATAAATCAAATAGACTAATGATGCTTACCGATAATAAAAATTTATTGTCCTTTAATATGAATGATTTTGGCTAATTTGTGTCACAATTTCTTCTTTAATATGAATGATTTTGGCTAATTTGTGCCACAATTTCTTCTTTAATATTTTCGTTTAAATATCTGACGTGTTATTATTATTATAGAAAAGTATACTTTACCTACGCTTTCAATTAACCACTGCTTATAATTGTTTTCCACTTCATCTACAAAATGGTTTTGAAATTCAAAAACTTTTATTCTGTAAATGCAATCTTATTGTAATAAAACGCTGCAAATTATCACACAATGGTTTATTATTTCTAAATAGTAATATTTCAAAAATATCTGGTCTGTCTATTAACGGACTTTCCGCATTGCTGTGGTTTACAGTGTAGATAATTAGATTATCTTTCTAATGAGCATTTGGAGTGTTTCGGGAAAGGAACCTGTGCTTTATTAAAGAAATAAAGAATTATTCGGGGAAGAATACTTTATTAAAGAAATCAGCCAAGTTCAGCAAAGAAATAAAGCAGTAAGTACCTATTGGAGCAGAAATTTGGAGCAGGTTCCAAGATTTTTAACGGACTTTTTTTTTTTTGATGCTTGGATCCTACGTATCTTGAAACGTAAAACCTCAAATTTAGAGGGGAGGGTTAAACATTTTTTTTCTAGGTCGATTACAAAGGTCTATTATTAAAAATAATAAATCAAAAGCATTCATATATTTTTTTTTTTTTTTAATGCCTTGGTATGCTGATTTCAAAATACCTTACATTTCCCTTCTATCTTTATAAATGGCCGAATTATAGGCTTATAAAATCTCTAATCGGCCACCATTTTAAAAGAAACGGACGGATGGTAATGTCGAGTTCCTGAGGTGACTTGTGACTTTGGTGCCGAATGTCAAGAATATCGGTTCTGCAGTCTCGGAGAAAAGACGCGGACGGCGGATGACGGAAGGGAGAGGGCAGACAGATAGATGTTTTTTTTTTATTCGATATTTCGATTCCACATATCTTGAAGCGTAAAACCTCAAAATTTGCGGTGAGGTTAAAAAAAATTCTTGGTCAATTACAATGGTCTGTTATTGAAAATAATACACCAATGATAAAAAAAGATCGATATTTTTAATAATTGATTTCGATGTGAATATTTAGTCGCGCAATCTACTGATTTTAATAGCATCCAATTCAGGTTGAACTAGACCTCGATTTTTATTTATATCAAATGTTTTCATAAATTTTGTGTATCACATCGAAAATTGTCATCAAATAGTCTTCGCATTATTATTATTATGATTATTATTTGTAGTGATCACAGAATATATCAAAGCTAAACTAAAACACTGCAGAGTGGGCCTAATTTCTAAATAGGGATTCAGAAAATTTCAACAAAATCCGAAGCAAGAAATACTAAATATGGGATGGCCGATACGAAGCGGTATCACTCTTTTTATCAGAAAGTCAACATTTAAAAAAATTTAATAAATGGAGCAATTAACCTTACAGATGAAATTCACATGAAAAAAACAAACAGAAATAAGCAACATATTAAATGAAAATTTTTATCCAAAAATTGATTAGTAAAATTTGGTATGATAAAATAAATAACGGTCATGAAATAATAAACAACAAGAATAATATAACAGTAACAAACAAAAACCTTATAAGCCACAGATAAATTATTGAAACTGAAAAAAATGGAGAATTTTTTAAAGGAGACAACACACATGACGGTAAAATAGATTATGCACATATTGATAACGAACAAGACTTAACAAAAAAAGGTGTACAATTTTACAAATTACAATAAATAAATGGGCTAACTGAAGGTATCAAAAATGTATTTAATGAATATGAACACAATAATGTAAAATATAGATTATATAATGATAAGAAATTATAGTCTTATACAACAAACATGAAAGACAAAATAATTTAGAAAATCCGAACATAATAGACTGCCATGTCTGAAATAGGATTTATATTGGAGAAACATCCAAAAAATTAAAAACAAAAATTAAATAACACTTAGGAGATTGTAAAAAATATTAAAAACACAAATAAAACAGGTCTAGTCCAAACAGGATCATGTTTAACCATAAATTCAAATTAGAAAATCCAAAAATATTAAATAGAGAAGCATACTAAAAGCAGAAGAATACTTGTATTTATCTGCATATCAAAAAGTATAATGCAAGTGGTTAATTTTAAATCAGATACAAAACATTTAAATGTATATTATGCACATATAATTAATGAATTGAATATAGAATAATAACATTTGGCATAAGAATCCAAGTGTGGGAGGTATACTGATTGATGCATAACAATATGGAAAACCAGTTACAAAGGCTAATCACAAGATAGTTTCTGGGTCAGTTCATTTGAGACTTGGAAAATTGAAATGTTAATTTAAAATATCTGATGTGGAAGCCGCATGACTTCCTTTTACGCCAATTAAACTACAAATCGGTGGCTCAAAAAGTGACCCTGAATTTGGTTAGCGAAGATAGTAGTATCTCAAAAACGATACTCGTTTGTATCGTATTTGACCATGTATTTGACCACACACACACACACACACACACACACACATACAGACACACAATCACACATATATAGCTAATTATAAAAATGTTATGAACGGTTATTATGGACCTTGAAACGTGATTATCCATGAAAATCTAGATTTGTGAATTTTATCACAATTCACATTCCTCCCTTCTAAGTAAGTGGGGAGTAAAAACAAAACAAAAAACAGTTCCAGGTAAGTACAATACTTCCTCTACTACGTACAAGAAAGTAAAAACATGGGAGAGGTGTTTGAAACCGTAAGATAACACTGACTGTATTGATTGCCACGTAACCATGGTTGGCAAGCTCTTGTTTTATACTTGCTGCAGGTGTAGCGTAGCGCAAATTTTTTGAGACAACTCAAGAGCTTTTATCTTCCGGAAGCTGATATGTGTGGAAGTCAGCACCTCCTCTTCTTAAACTTGCCACTACTCTATGATATTCATCGCCATTTTGATGAATGCAAGGTAATCCTCTCATAGAGGTTTTCAGCCTACAACCATTAGGACCTTGTCATAACTAAGGAATATAACATATTCTTAAGGAATATAACATATTCTTTTACATCGCTTGAATAAATAGGTGGGAGTTAGCCATTAATGGGAGCGTAGCCAGAGGGAAGGTCCAGGGTATCCGGACCCTCTCCCACTGTAAATTGTAGTCTTTAGTCAAAACATGCATTATTTTTTTTTTACTTTCAAATGTTATATATGTTATTTATAATTATGTAAATCAATTATATCGTGTCTGCCATGTGGCTTTTGTCTGTCTTTTATGGCATTTCCAATTTCAGACCATTTCGGGTTACTTTTAAAAATGATAAACAAATCTCGACGATCATGATGTCATGACTTCTTGAGTTCTCTCATGCATATAATGTGGCTCACGGGTAAAACCGGTTCGGCAACATTAACATCTTTCCACTATCTGAAGCATTATCATCCATCCCCCTTACACATGACACCTTTAAGATGAACATAGTTATCCGCTCGCACTGGTTGTTGCTCTGGATGCAACAATACAATTCTGTTTCTATCTTGGCGTAAATAGAAACCAAAATCTGGTTGGAAAGATTACGATACAGTAAGATGTAATTATTACATACGTTTCACCTCCTAAACATAGGTTGCTGTTGTATATGGTCGTAACATATTTAAAACATAAATACGATTTTTACAATCCGTGAATGAAGCCTTCCGCTTATAAAAAGTAGAAACCCCGTGTTTTTTAGGTTTTAAAAATAAGTTTTTATGTTCCAGAAAATTTTGTTTAAGTACTTAGAGTAAGATTTTTTAAATCACGTCTTACTGCACATCTACATCATAAGGAAAGGCGCCATTAAAAAGGCATTGACGTTTTTGAGATACAGTGATTACGAAATCAGTTTGTGAGTGAGTTTAAATTATACTGATAATTTAATTACCTTCCATTTCTTTTTGCTATATACAAACTACTATTACTTTCTGTTTGTATATATAAAATGTATATAATTTAATGAATTATTAAAAAATAAAAAATCGACTGGTTTCCATGTGAATGTGCACTGAAAACATGGATACAATATCCAATATGCTTTTATATATCGTTTTTATATATTTAGTATTTTTACCAGTCCTGGGTCGGGTTAGATGATTTTGTTTGGTTTTTTAATAGAATTTAATTATCTTTCAAGTGAGGATCTATAGTTTTTCAGGAGATTTATAGTTTTTGAGTTATTCGAAAAACTATTTTTTTCTTAGTCTTTAGAAATAAGTTTTTTCAACCACAAAGATTATGATTTTTTTCAAACCCAGCCTTATTGCACATCAAGAGCATAAAGGGAACCACCATTAAAAATTTCAGGTCCATTGGATTAGTCGTTTCTGAGATACAGTGATGACTGTATAGATGGTAACTTGCATTTATAGATGCCATTTACTAATGACAAGCTTTCAACCATTTCTCCGTCACTTTTTAGCGGAAATTTTGTTGAAGTTATCGCTTAAGTAAAATTGGTAACAAATTGGTAATTTGCCTTAACTAGCTCAAGTGTAGGTTAATAATTAGTTATTACTTATTCCATAAAATAGTGCTTAACTTGCTTGACACCTAAAGATCCATCCCGAGACTCTTATCGTAAATTACAGAGAATTTTAAAATCAATAGATTTTTCAAAATAATTGTGTTGGTGAGATAAGATGGTACTTGTTAGCATGATGGTAGAAAGCAATCAGTTCCTTTTGAATTATTATTTAATAAACCGTATTTCTCTACATTTCAACTATCTAAGATTAGAAATTGACAGCTATTATGGTGAAATTAGGACTTTGTTTTTGTCAAGGTAGGCCCGCGGTGCGCCGGTTCCACTTTTCTTTTGTATTCTCCTTGATAATATTTTTTTATTTGCTGGATTCCTCATATACACATACATATATATATCTCAAGGTGTCGGTTCGGAGTAGTTAAACACCGTCTACAATTATAGACCACATTCCAGTTCGCAAGTTTGTCCTCTCTTAGCATTCTCTTCTACTTAATTGGAATAGAATCTTTTGCAATCCTGTTCGGAGATACTCTAGAAAAACTTTTGTGCCATTCTCCGCATTTTCATAATTCAACTTTCCCAACGCCAGCCTTCCTTTTGGTGTTGCTAGAGGTTTCAAATAGATCAGCATACTCAATACTACTCCTTTGTAAATCACCATAACGGCCAAGAATGCGCCCCACTTTAAAGTTATAAAGGAGTCCATTTACAGCTGGGAACAGTCTTCTCAAGTAGTTCAAGTGAAGCGTCCGAAACTTGGAGGTAATCTTTTACCATGTTTATTCATAGTCATATCAGTAGTAATTTTCAGAAAGATGTTGAAGGCTTATGTTTGTTACAAAAGTCTTTGTGCATTAGTATAGCTTTATTTCAGATTACACATTTAAACATTATTGAATAATATTCTTCAAAGAAAAGTCTATTATTTCCAACTACTTTCACCCATCTTTCTGCCAGTAATTGGATTTGTGTTTTTTCGGCTTTTTTCGACGCAGCCGCTATATCGATATCGGTAGATTTTATTATTTTAGTAGGGACCATGAAGATGATATATTTAAAATTTGGTTCTGCAGTTTCGAAGATTTCAGATTTTGAGCAAACGAACTTTTAAATTTTGGTTAATTATTTTCAATAATAGACCTTTGTAATGGACCAAGAATATTTTTTTTAACTCCCCCTTAAAATTTGAGATTTTCCGTTTCAAGATGCGTAGAATCCAAACATCGATTGAAAAAAATCCGGCTTTTCTCCGGTAATACTGAAACGATTTTCTTGAGATTCGGCAACAAAGTCACACCTCACCCCAGAATGATCAATGACGGAATTCGACATTACCATGTCTTTTTTTTTTCAAAATAGCGGCCGATAAGAAATTAGCTGAACTTCAGTAATAATTCAAGAAAATAGCGTAATGAACTTCGTAGACTAATTTTCCGGCGTTACAGATCAGCATGGTCCTAGGCCTTCAGATTTATTGCGGAATTGCAGGCTCCTGACTTCCTCGCATCTCTCTACTTCATCCATCCTTGAATGATTTCTGCACTTCCTTTAGCTTCTTGGTCTTTCCTTTTTCTTTTCTCATTGCAGTGCACATCCAATGACACAGTTTCTTCGTAACCCTCCTAGTTCGGTACTGTCACGGCGATCATTTCTGGACAAGCTTCAAATTTCTGCTCCATTGGTACCTACTCCTTTATTTCTTTGTTGAACTGGGTTGATACTTTTATAAAGTATTCTGTGCATCTTCCATTCCCAAAACACTCCAAATTATCATTTGAAAGATAATCTAATTATTTAAATTGTAAACTAAAGCAAAATGAATCTTGTGAATGAAAAAATGAAATCCTGTGAATAGATAAACCAGATATTTTTGGAATGTTACTATTTGGAAATAATAAACCATTTTCCGTGACGATAATAGAAATTCGGAGTCCTGATACAAGGACATGTGTCTGAAGCCTTTGAAGTTAAAACAGGCCAGAGGCAGGGAAATGGACTTTAAACGCGGATGCTGTTTAACTAAGCCCTAGAGAAAAGAGAACAACATCCCGCGAAAATGGACTGGTGTACGTCGGAATGAAATAGAAAATCCTAGCGTACGCGGATGACATTGCTTTTCTTGGAAGCAATGAAGAGAATATTGAGAGACTCGCTAAGATTGTTAAGAGAAGTAGAGCAAATCGGCTTGCAAGTAAATAAAGATAAAACATGATATATGATAGTTAGCCGAAAAATCCACCCCAACCAAAGTATCTGCATGAATGGCAAATCACTCCCGAAAGTAGAAAGCTTCAAATGCCTCGGTTCCACAATAACCGCAGTTTTTGCAAACTAGAAAGCATTAGCCCAAGATAGGCAGAGTCGGGAAAGGCTGGTTCAAGTGTCCAAAGATCTACAAGGTTTGTAGAGCCTACCGAAATAAAAAAAAAAAAATATATATATATATATATATATATATATATATATATATATATATATATATATATATATATATAATTGTAATATCTTAAAAAAGGGCTCTTCTTTTTTTATTATTAATATAATATATATAATAATATAGTATTATTTTACAGAATTATATATATATATATATATATATATCATTCTGGAACCGGAAATCGAAACTTTTCTCTGTGATAACTAGTACACCACCAGATTTGACAATATATCTTGTACTTTTACCATTTTCTATGTAATATTAGATGAGAAAATTATGAATTCTTGATTAGTTTCTTTAATAATTCCAATATTCGATTGATCCATAAATTAAGCTTTAATTTCAACAATCGTTAATCCATGGATTTAGAAGGATTCTGTATGTAGATAAGATTACGATTGGCGTAACATTCGATTTACTTATTGGATTTATACAAATACCACGTTTTTTAACCGACCTCAAAAAAACTGCAAGGTCTCAATTCGTCTTTATGTTTTACATATATTCACTCATAACTTCACTTGATTTCTTTAATACTTTACTAATCAAGAGAGTGGTCCCATACAAGTCCTACAGGATGATCCCATGTAAGCATTGTCAGATTTCGATAAAATCTTTAAGCGATAGAGAACGGAACATCTCAATCAAGGCGGACGCAGAATTTTTTTTCGGAGGGAGATTTAAATTTTTTTTCGGAGGGGTGTTTAAATTTTTTTGGGAGGGATTTAATATGAAGAAGGCAAATAATCACCTAAATGTACATAATCGCAAATTTGGTGTAAGAATAAGACAGAAAATTAGATGAAAAACTATTTTTTTTAAATTACCAAAAATATTACTCAAAATGCAAATCATATATTGGTGGGTATGAAAATTATTATTTTTCGTACATTTCGGCGGGAGGGGGGATGTATCCCTCTGATTTCCCTCTCCTTCTGCGTATGCCACTGATCCCGATTAACAACAGCGAATCAGTCCCGATAACAATAATAGTTTATTTTACAGCAGGAGATATGTAAGGTGAATGTGTTGGAATGAATATGTTGGAATCAGCATAGCAAGGATTTAAAAAAAAAAATGTAAAAACCAAAACTATATAAATGCTTTTGGTTTACTGTTTTCAATAATACAACTTTGTAATCGACCAAGAAAAAAAAATTAACCACCCCTCAAATTTTGAGATTTTACGTTTCAAGATATGTAGAATCCAAATATCGAATAAAAAATGCTGCAAATTATTATTTCCAAATAGTAGCATTTCAAATAAGTAATTAAATCCAAATAGATAGTTAGGGCATGTAATCAGTAATTTTTGACGGTTGGATTTGTTTTTATTCGATAATTGGAGTGGAGAGAAACCTCAAATTTTGAGAGGGGGTGTTCACGCCTGGATAAATTACATTTTTTTTATTTTTTGTTGTCACCCTCTACCAGTGATTAAGGATTAGGAGCTAAGTTTTTTATTTGTAGTTTTTTGTTTCAATTGTTTTCAGCTAACAGATGCTACCGATATGCGCATATCGACCGCCAAACATCTGTGAGCTCACCATAACGGTAACCTCGCTGGAAGTAGTACCTACTCACAACAAGGTTTTGTTGTTAAACCGGCAAACACAGTGTCACTCTTATGCCCGTTAGATTTATCGTCTATTTAATATCTCTATATATTTTTCTTACTTCTTCAATTGACTTTTTAATGGATAAGTGCTTAATTTTTTGTTTATTAAAGTAGATTTAATTATTAATTTAAAAACAATTTGTTGTTAAGACTTTTTTTTTCTTCTTTTCTCACAAGTCTATTCTTATTTATAGAAAATTTCAATGCCTTTTTTTTTTGTTTGTTTTTATTAGTACAGTATATTTGTGTAAATCACTGGTAAAGGATATTGATTATTTTTTTCTGGTTAATATTTTAATTTCATATTAAAGCTTCATTTTATATCATTATTTTTAATGCAATATTTTTTATTTTCCTTATTATTATTATTTTATTCGTTCCTAATTTAGTCTAGTTAGAACCGGCAAATTCACCGGGGAAGAGAAAAGCCTTTCGATTACGAAAGGCTCCTCTACCCAACATAATTTGGTACTCCAGGGTTCCAATTAGAATGAGTAAAAGTTGTTTTAATTAGGGAAACACCTATATATTTTTATTGTCCGTGATTACCTTTTCACGAATTTGATTTCTATTTCGCGAATAAAGCTAAGTTGTCTTTGTTATTTTAATTTTTTTCTTTCGATTTTGGTGTACATTTTCGTATTCGTGTACTCTCACCCACCCCAGCCTCCAAAATCTCAAAATACGAACGAGGATCAGGAAGCGAAATTAGCTGATTTAGAGGAGCAAATGACTGATTTAGCCGATGATATTAAGATGACTACTTCAATAGGACTTAGTCTACACACCGATCCATCGCAGGGATCTTTGTTTTCGGCACGGCACGGTTGCCAGTATTCCATCATTTACCGAAGATATTGCAAGTTGGCAAGATTTTAAAGAAACTTTTAAGTCCCTAATTCATGATAAGAATGATTTGGATGATATCGAAAAATTCCACTATCTTAAATCTGCATTAAAGGGATAAGCTTTGCAAACTATTTCTGCTATTTCAATATCCCCTGTAGGGTATAAACAAGCGTGGGAATCACTCATTAAAAATTATGATAGTATTCGAATCCAAGCCACGTTTTATCTTAAAAGAATTTTAAATTTTAAGCCGATAATAAAGGTAACCTTTCTAATTTGGGAGTCTTCTCGGCGGTTGTACTAGAGAGCGCCTCGGCGCTTCTCAAGCTTGGGATGAGAGATCTTCCGGGATTTATATTAAGCACTTTGGCACTTAGATTGTTAGACAATAAAACCAGAGAAGGCTTTGAGATAGAAAATGGTTCTAAAACTGAACTACCGACTTGGAACAAATGCGCGGACTTTATTCAGAGACAGGCAGTCAAGGTACAAGGAGAGGCTCTTCTCACCAGTACTGCATCAGAAACAGTACAGTCAAAAACTGGGCACAGTAGAAGTTCGAGACAGGTTTTAATGACAACAGATTCGTCAATACAACCGATAAAATGTCCAGTTTGCAAAAATTCTCACCGACTTTATGATTGCTCTCGTTTTAAGTCGCTCACTCCACAACAACGATGTGACCGAATTAGAAACTTGAATAGATGTTTTAACTGTTGCGTCGGGTCTTTTATCAAATCAATGCCCATCTCGAGTATCTTGCCGGCGCTGTGGTAGGAGACATCATTCCCTTTTACATTTCTTTCCTAGAGAATCTCAAAAGTCCGATTCATCACGCCTGAAGGCCAGTCGATCTCTTGCCTGCTTAACGCCGGAACGTGCTCATGACCCTGCTACCAATTCAAACACCGTTGCTAGCTCCCCGTAGAAATCCTCCAAACCTTCTGGCTCATCCTTTTCAAGAGACGCCATATTAGCGGTGTCTACGACGGGTCGGTCATATGTTTTGCTAGGTACCGCGATAGCAAGGATTCGTGATTATCGAGGTTATTGGCATGACTTGCGAATCCTGATTGACAGTGGTTCCCAACGTTCCTTCATAACGGAGGAATGTGCTCATAAGTTAAACTAAATTTTGTCAATACTCATTCACGCGGTGAAGCCGGTTGCTTTATGGTGAAACTTCCATTCAAACGAATTCCTCCCGTATTAAGTGATTCCAGATATGGATCTCTAAATCGATTAAAAAATTTAAAAAAGAAATTTGAAAGGGATTCCACATTACAACTTGAATATTCTAAGGTTATCCGAGAATATTGTGATAAAGGCTATATAATATCGAATGCCACCCCACCAGGAAAATGTTATCTCCCACACCATGCGGTTATAAAAGACAGCTCGTCCACTAAAATCAGAATTCTGTTCGACGCGTCAGCAATAACAAGTAACGGGCCCTTAATTGATTATCTGCTTACAGCGAGGCTGTTATTAGAGGAGTCCGAATATCAAATGGCCTTTCCGTTAAAGGCGGGGAGCGATTATAGTCGTTGAGATCATTGAATCTTTTTGTGGATCCCGTTGGTTTGATCAGGGTGGGTGGCAGGTTTCGGTCATGCCCCTATATCCTACGAAGCAATGCACCCTATTTTGTTACCAGCAAAATCCCATTTTGTCATTCTACTAATTGACCATTTTCACCGTGTCAATCTTCATGCAGGTCCGCAGCTATTACACTCATTAATTCGAAATTGATTCTGGATCCGTGCCGGTAGAGGAATCGTTAGATCACGGGTACACCGCTGTGCGACATGCTATCGTTATAGAGTAAAGAACACTAAACTTCTAATGGCCGATTTACCCTAATCGCGGTTCGAACAAGGAAGAGCTTTGATTAATGTGGGGATTGATTTCGGGGGTCCCTTCCTCATTAAGGAATCCCAGCGACGAAATTAAATAAAGCATACATATGCCTTTTTGTTTGCTTCAGCACCAAAGCAGTACACATTGAAATGGTGTCACAATTGAGCACGGATGCCTTCATGGCATGCTTTGATAGATTCGTGGCTAAGCGGGGATTGCCAAGCAAGATTTTTTTCTGATAACGGGACCAATTTTATTGGAGCGTCCAGCCGATTGAAGGAGCTCTATAAGTGGTGGAACTCTCGTGAGGTCGTGGACAAGAATAGCAATTTACGTCGAAGGAGGTGGAATGGCATTTTATACCTCCTTTTGCACCGCACTTCGGTGGGTTGTGGGAAGCGGGAATCAAGTCCTGCAAACAGCATCTCATCCGAGTTTTAGGTGCTCAACCGATCACCTTCAAAGTGTTGGTCACCATAGTGACCCGGATCGAGGCAATTTACGGATGGGAGGGGAGGTAAAAAAAAATTGTGTCTTGGTCGATTACAAAGGTCTTTTATTGAAAATAATAAACCAAAAAATCCGTGATCAGCAGAGCTGCGTTATAAAGTCATATTTTAACTAAAATACAAAATATTAAAAAACGGAAGACTGAGAAAAAAGTTGAGAGCCGTAAAGCAGTTACCTAACATACCGAAATTTACCCACACTTATATTATATTGTTCTGCCGCTCCGCTGACCTTAGATACAGAAAACTGGAATGGGGACCACTGGAGTTGAAATAGTCATATCTTTGCTAATACTGGTCCAATTTCGATAAAAACTTCAATTGTTTTATAGGTAATTTAATTTCCTTTCAAATACTACGGCCCTCTAACTCAATATAGTGAAATTTTAGAGATGGGCAAATATAGGTTTTAGAGAATGTAGAGATGCGCAAAACTTTAAAAACGCCGAAATTTCAGGTAGACATACCGAAATGTTGACTGTAATTCACCCATTCTTTTATGGTATCGTTCTGCCTAGAAGAAAACGCTACATAATTAATTTCAGCTCATTTGATCCAAAGAGGACCGCTAGAGGTGCTCAAATATAGCGGGAGGAGCAAAAAAATACATATATATCAGACATCTCCAAAACTTCCATAATCGTGCTCTAGGGGTTTTATGAAACAGGTAGAAAACGCAGACCCGCCCCTCACCGCTGACCTTCGGCCTGCTATGTTTTATCTAGGTTAAGTTGAGCTTGATATCTATTTAGCTGCTAATATATTAGTCTCTATATATATAGAGATGCCATTGGGTAATCATTGAGGATGATTATTCCAAAATTATGTAAGATTATGAAGAAATAGGAATAACTTACTTTGTCCTCTAAATTAGATACCTTTCCAAGGGCCTGATTTGTGGTTATCATTATTTAATAATTAACCAAGATAATGCTCCTACTTTTAAGTTTAATAATAATGCTAATCATATTTACTGCTATCATACTTAATGAAATATATTCAAATTACTAATGGGCATAGTTACTAAAGAGCAACCTCCTTTCTAATATTTATCTTTATTCCTCAAAATTAAAATAATAAACTATTACAATAAACGGTTAACCATGGAATGATTCAGACTAGACCTAGCCATTAACTGTTCTCACATAAATCTCTTATCTGTAATAATTGGTGTTGATGGTCCTTCAGCCTCTCCCCATCTGGTTCTCCTGCATATCTTAAGTCATGGAGCCAGATCATCTGTCATCTTCAGAGGAAGACCTAGTAGTTCTCGTCCTCGAAGTCAGCTCTCCAGCGAGAT
The DNA here is from genome assembly GCA_948150685.1 of Rhaphigaster nebulosa. Lineage (NCBI taxonomy): Eukaryota > Metazoa > Arthropoda > Insecta > Hemiptera > Pentatomidae > Rhaphigaster > Rhaphigaster nebulosa. The sequence continues at coordinate 98,789,052 of OX411306.1, read as the reverse complement.
CAGCCAAGAAGTCCCTGCGTCAAGCGAGATTCGAGTCGAAGTTCCTTTTTTCCTGCCTCCTCGACTTCTCTCCCCCTTTCTCTCTTGTTCTTCCTAAGAGAGGGTCGAAGACGTTGCTCGTTGGTTAAACTCCCCGGGCGTGAGCGACACCCTTGTCATCATTGACCGACTAGTTTTATATAGGGTTGGAACATCGAAAGGAAAATATCGATATTCGATATTTTGATATATCGCAAACTCAAATATCGATATCCACCGATAATCGCTAGAAAAATATCGATATATCGAAAGGAAATGGATGAAAAAGCAAAGAAAGTATTATTAAATATTATTAAACTGTGAAGAAGATTATTTAATAATATAATGATTATTATTTATAAAACAATATTTTTATTAGCCAAGATTCATTATAAAAAAAGATAGAAAAGAATTATACTTCAAAGAAAAAAAATTATAACATATTTTTATTTTGAAGACTTTTAGCCATATTTGATTTATTGTAGTCTTCTAGAAGTTTTTCAATAGTAAAATCTTCAAACTCCTCAAATTTGTATTTATCTAATAACTCTTCCGACTATATTGCGCATTCTCAGAACATTCATCTAAATGCATGTAATTTATTTGATATACATCTCAGTACCATCATCATTTATATAAATCATCAATTTTTCTTTATGTAGGATTAACATAATTAATTAAGATTATTTGTATGTAACCCCAACATGGAGGACATCTAGATTTTTAGGACCTGGCTAATCTTAAAAATCTAGACCTCCTCCATTTTGGGGTTACGATTCTGGAGTTTTACCGAATAAAGGAATTTGTTAAAATAAAATATAGCAGAATCTCGATAATTCGTATGGTCAAGGGTTCGAAAGGTAAATATGAATTATCGAGATATCCAAATTATCGAGATTTCCAATAATCGGCGGTAAAAAATAGGAAATAACAAGATTAATACAAAATTGTATTAATATGAATGGAAATACAAACGATATCGTTAGATCAACAAAACAATTCGGTTATTTTCTTATGGTGCAATCCTTGAAGACGGATCTCATCGATGGCTTCGTTAAGCATGTTCAGAATAGAAAATATGTTTACACAAACATCCGATTTTGCTAAGAAATGACACGTTGTAGATGCATTATTTCACCATTTTAGAACTAATCGTCGGCACATCAATTTCTTCTTCATCACCTTTTTTTTACGGAGTTGAAATTTCCTCGTCAGTTAGGATCCAAGCTACTGCTAAACCTTCGTCAAAATAGGCGAAATCTCGAAAAGTCATGGGAGTTCTCAATTTTGAGGTAGGTGATTCACATCCTTGATGCTTTCTAAGAGTTCCATCACTACTTCCTTGCATTAAATGTCTAAAATCGTTTAACTATGGCCAAGCTTAGAGACTGCAGCTTAGAGATTGTGCTGGGAGGCAAAAACAGAAGATAAACATCGCTGAGTGATGTGGTACTGTTGTGGGCCGTATAATTAGCAATAAACAGTTGAAAATTTTCACTGTTTTTTATTCCATATCTGTACCCATTCGTTTAAAATTTCACTTATGATATATTCTTTTGTATTTGCACGATAGGCGTTCGGTAAAGTTTTTGTTTATAACGCACCTTGCATTCGCGGATTTGCCAGTCATGATTGAGCTTAATTTTTCAGATCAATCTATGTTGTCGGCTAACAGTATGGTTACAGTTTTTTTTACAATTTTATTTAAAGAAAACTGAATAGAAAAAAAAAGGGTAAACCGACCGAAATTCATAGGAACGATTCCTCTCTCACTCACTCACCTCTCCTCTTGAGGTGGGCGGCCAAGACTTCGCTGGGTGGGCATGGTAACCAAGGATGCACGCACTATTCTGGGAATCCAGGAATGGAGAGCGGCTGCACAGAGCCGAAACGAATGGCGGACTTTGCTTCGGGGAGAACCTTAACCCCTCGGGGGTTGTAGAGCAATGGAAGAATAAGAAGAAACTCGGGATAAGTGAGGTTAAGAAGACAAAAAACGGAGGTATGAGGCTGGAGAATAAGTACACGCTTTTGTATTCTGTTTTGGCTAAGAGAGAGTTCGCTAAAGAGGGCGTTGGAATTATAATGTTCTCGCTACATTTTGTTAGGTTTGTTAGCTGGAAGACTGAGAACCAATATCCCCTAGTATAATTGTGGATGACCTAAAATGAATTGAAGGAAAAGTTTCCCTCATCAAAATTTACCCACTATTCTTTAATGTCTTTATATATCAAAGTGCAAATTAATTTAATTTAATTGAAAAAGTATATATTTATTTTTTAAACTTTAATTTTTTTTCTAGCAAAGACATATGTATTTACTTCTTAATAAAGTATTTTGATTTAATTTAAATTTTAAATGCTAACTATTTTTAATGAATAAATGTTCAATGCAAGGTCAATAAAATGTTCTTTGCAAGAAGGGCATTTGGAAATGGTGTTCTCTGTAAAAAGGACATGTAAGCAGTCATAATGTCTCCTTAACCTAATTGAAATATCATCGCCTTCTTCGCTGTAAATTAACAGTCCTTGTTTAGGAAAAACTGGGTAACATAATAAAATGCCGGAAAGAACTGGTGGACAAAATAGAAAATTTCAGAGTCTGTAGAAAAACTTTTCCCAGCTCCTATCTCAAAAATCACTTTTGTAGTATGTGCCCTTTTTGCAGTTATAGCCTCAATTATAAATTCATTATCGTGAAGAAGAATCGAATTATTTTTAGTTTTAATATCGATATTACTTTAATTTTTAATTAATTAATTTTTATGATTAACTTTACATACAACATGTCAATTATTTTAAGGGGACGTCTGTCTCCAGGGAACGTAAAATTATATTCATTTCATTTCATTATGTGGATATTACAAAATTACTTAAAACTAATTTTTTGTTTTTTACATAGTTTCATATCGGAAGATATCATAGGAATATCATTATAATTAACTTATTAGTCTTTCAATATACTTCATAAAATAGAAAAAAAACTTTATACTCGGACTAGGTCTCGTGAGTATATCACAATGAAACAAATAAAACATAAAAATATCTGACCATAACACTACAAAATAAAAATCAATTAATGTTTGCTATGCTGTCAATAACAATAAATAAGCAAACAATATAAGTTCTTGTCTCGAAAAATATAATTGACGTGCAAAAAAAAAAAAAGAAAACAAAAAAGAGAAAATGAAAAAAAAAATGAATTAAGCAATGAGGTATAGAGGCCTGGAAGGCGCGATCTTGTTTCCTGTGCTTGGAACGGGGATTTGAATTATAGAAGGCTATGGATATAGGAAGGGTGGTGACAGTTTGGTATAGAAAAAATTCGAGGAAATATTATATACGGTTAAAATAGAGTTACTTTAACTCGCCGTAAATTGAGACACATGAGACCGTCACGAGGTACCGAAGACAAAAAGCAGTTCATGATCCGCTTCAATCTGTCCTTGAGTACATTCGAGAGGCCCACGTATACCTTACAGCCATAGTCAAAGTGGGGAACATGTACATGACATATATACACAATATATATATATATATTTATATATATATATATATATATATATATATATATATATATATATAATTCGGTATAGATGCTTGTAGCACTGTATTATTGGCTAACCATACTGATAATTGGACTGGATTTATTGGTTTATTTGATCACAAAATAAGCTGTTTGCTTCAGCCTTTAAATTATATTGAATATTTGAAAACCTAACAGCTATTATAATAGTTGTATTTTTTACAATTAATGTGGAATCTTGTTGCATAAATCAGCTTTGGGAAAGTTAGTAGCGCCCTGAGATTGAAGAACTTCGTTGACGATATCAACGATCTCTCCGTGATACTTCCTGGCGAACCATTCGATGAGATGGTCTTCCATCTTGTGGATGACGCTGCCACCAGTGTCGATGCTAATCCTGCCCAAGTCTCCGACCCGGATGTAATCGAGATTGGCGGTACATTGGTCTCCATTCTTAATGAGGGTAGCTTGTGCTTCTATCGAGTTGGAAGACACGGATGTGTCGACTTTCTGTGTCACTTGGAAGAGATGGTTCGCCTTGAACTCGCAGTTGTCGAAATGTGCCGAGAGCTCGCCGAGACCGAGGGCTACACGGAGAGTGATGTGATTACCTTCGGTTGCCATGATGACGTCACCGGTCCTACGGAGGGTGGCCAGGTTCTGAGCGTAGCCGCCCCAGCAGTGGAGGTGCCCCGACAGCTTGACAAACCGCCACTTGTACTGCCATTCCTCATTCATCTCCTGGAGCGGCATCACCGCCTTCCCTGCCTGGTTGATTGCTGCGTTTAGGCCTGCCAATGCCTGGTCGATCACCTCGTTGAGCACCACGTTGTCGGCCAGGGCATCACCCGCCAAAAATAATAAGCACAGTAACCGCAACATGGTTGACTTCTCCCGAAACTGATCTTCAGCTTTTATATAAAGTGAATCTTATCTTGAAATAAGAGTCTATCAATGAGTAATACTATTGAGTGTGAATTTTCCTCGTTGAGAAGTGTTTAATTGACCTTCATATCTTAGTAAATTATAATGGGTGTTTATCCTGTTTATATTTCCACTAATAATTAATATCGGTTTCTCTTTTTAATAAAAAACAATCGTTTTTCAACAGGTCCAATGATTAATTTTAATTTAATTAGGCATTGGAGTGCGTTACAGAACCGATATATAAATCTACGTTTTGTAAAACATTGATCGATACCTCCAGGGCTTTAGACTTACCAACAGTCGAATTATTTTGTTTTACCCTCAAATAAATATTGGTCTAGATGAATAATATTCAGATGGCTAGCTGGGGTTCATTCTGAACCTTTGGTAAATTGAATCTTTTGCTGTTAGAGCTTTTTCTAATTAGGCACTACAGCAGTTTAGTCATATTAAGACCTCTAAAATTAAAATTATTCCATCTGTAGAAATGCTGGCATTAATACAAAGATAAGTAAAATAACTTTTAAATTTATAACTTAAAAATTATTAAATTGCATTCAACAGAGTAATGAAAATTAAATACCAAAGAAAAATAAATATTTTACTTATACATTTAATTTATTTCACATGATTAGTTTGGTCAACTTCATCAAACATTTTCAAATAAAATTAGTGTTTGTCAAATTAAAGCTTTTAAAGTAGTATTTAGATGGTCCGTGTTCTGTCAGAAATTGTTTAAGGTGGTATTACATATTTAATTTTTATTTTTCTATAGTTTTGATGTGTAATATGAGGTATATATTTATGCAGGGGTCGTCCATTAGTCAAAAGTTGCTCATATATTTCACTTCGATTAAGTCTGTTCTAATCGATTTTTTAACTCAAAAAAACTTTTTCTTCTCCTTTTCTTTCGACGAGGGAATAGAAATAACGCATTAACAATTTTATTTTTAGATTCACTCGAAAACTTGATTATTTTCAAAGTACTATAACTAAATCTGATGCCAGTTTTTAATAAAAAAATGTTGCTAATTTACTTCACTCCATAGAAAATACTGTTTTCATTACATATAATTCAATAAATAGTCACTTTAGATCGCTCTAAAATGAGTCACCGGTAAAGGTTCTTAAACTACGCAATTAGATTTAGTCTTAGTGTTCATACCTGTTTTAACACCAACGCTATCCGCAAAAAGCCTTAATCTTGTTTTTATTCGGAAATCATATTTTCTTACACATAGTTTCTAAGATAATGTAACAGTTGTTTATGTGTAAGGAAAGAAGAAAATTCCCACTTTCTAACGAGTCCAAGAACGTCAATGTTGAATACACTGAAGACGAGATACAGAGGTTTCAAATCAAAACGTAATTTTGTTGCTCAAAAACTTTGTTTTTTGATGATTTTTTTAACTATTAGGTTTTTTAGAGCGCTGAATCAAAATTTGCAATAATTTTTTATGTGAAAAAATCTGTAAAATTAGGTTACTTTATGATTTGAACACTAATTTAAATTTATTTGACCAAAAACCAATTATATTTTAATGCTTATATTTAAATTACTAATGTTTAATGTTTATATTACTCTGTAAAAAAAAAGTTTTGAAGAAAAAACCATCATTTTTTAAAGCAGCAAGCAGTTTCAGGGTTTTATTTTTTTCTCAGCTTCTAAGGCCCATTGAAACGGTTTGTGTCGATTTTTTTTAAATGTATAACCCAAAAAAGTTTAATAAAAATCGAACAGCGGGCACATCCTGCATTCCCCTTGTCAGTAGCTGTTCTAATTTTTCCAACACGTTACCTATAAAATTTGCAAGAAATTTAACGCTCTTTAACATTGAAAATAACATTTTTTACCTTTAATGCACTGGAAGCGAGTTGCTGAGGAAGATCTAAAAAAAGTACTCTTTCTATGCAGTTTTTTTAAGATGGCAGAAAACACACATGAGGTGGGAGATCGAAAACTCGGGGTTTTCACGAGAGCGTCAATATAAACATATACAACAACATATCTGCAAATATTAATTACTTAACCGCTTACTAATCAAAATGATATCTCTACGGGGCTAAAAATATCAGTTACGCTAAGTTTTCTTTAAACAGTTGGAAACAGAAAAACTTTGTTACTAAAAAGCCTTCAAACTTAACACTCTTTCTGTGAAATCAATATTTTTTTATTGATTGGTCCATTTGTTTTTCCAAATAAATTTCGGATGCTATTCATCTAATCAGTCTATATATCTATACATCTAATCAGCACTTGGTCATGTACTCAATCAATATATGAAACAGGCATGTATAATGTAAATTTAACGCAGGTAGGACCTTGGTGCGCAGCTAGTTATCATATATAATAATATAAACATTGCGTTTCTATAAACTAAATTTTTTTTTTAAATATTATAATACAATATCCAACTACGGAAAAATTATAAGGTGCTCGCAGTCTGTTTGATAACCTATAAGTGCGCATCAGCTAGCAAAAGGTTGGAGAAATTGGCAAAGCAGACTAAATTTTCAAGGGGGGCCCGGTAGGTTCCAACGGGGTTCTCCGCAGGTGTCTGGAAGGGCCAGTTTCCCTTCCTCCCCCAGAGATACCTGCATATCGACGCCAATGTGCTCGGAGGTTGGCGCCATATAGTAAGCGCAGCAAAGCAAATACTTTCGCTTGGTGATACCAATCTGAGCTCATGGTTGGTGACTCTTGCGCCAAGACGTCAATGTCTAAAAAATATTTACTTATGCCGCATTTCATATTGCACATGCCTATAATTCGATTATCAAATAACTGATTAGTCTATTTTTGACTTAAGTTCATTTTAGACCACATTGTCAAATAAAATTTCAACAAGAAAATGAAAACATAAGTGTAAATAAGATTTTATTCTGCGTAAGAGATCAAATACAATATTCGGTCATTTAAACATAGAAAATATTAGAAAGAGTTTTAAATAGAAAATGAGATAATATCAGAGAAAGTGTGTTGTGCAACAAGAGGCCGTGGAAATGGCCAACAAAAGAGAGAAAGGTGACTAGAAGAAGGGAACCGGGAATATTCCTACTTCCGGCGCCCACAAAAAACCGATGTTACCTCAGTTTTAGGGAAGCTACTACTGAGAAAATCGGTTTCGATATAGAATACAAATTCTTGTATGAGTTCTGGTAAAATTCCAACATACAGATGAAATACCTGAGAAAAACATCGAATAAATCAGAGAAAAAGCTGAAAGACATTTCGTGTAATTTGTTTTAAATTAATTAAAACAATCATCTCGTATGTCATATAGGATTACTGCCTTTAGAGATAAATTTCTCAATCGATAGATTATTGGCATATTTTTACTTTTGAATATAATTTTTTATTTATATATTTACAGCTGTTAGAATCTGAGACATAGAGGGGGTATTGGCCTAATATCTATAATAACAACAGAACTGTAATTACAAATAAGGAAAACAAACAAAACAATAATAAAAAATAAAAGGGAAAATAGAAAAATCTAAGAGTACAAAATAAAAAATGAAAACCATAATATAAAATATCTGATGTGGGCAACACATGACTTCCTTATACGCCTATTAAACTATAAATCGGTGGCTCAAAAAGTGATCCAGAATTTGGTTACTAGTTTCCGAAGATTGCAGTAAAAACGACACTTGGCGTCCCGTCATCCATCTATTGACACACACACACACATAAACACATACTCTTGTCACTGGAAGTCTCATTCCGTTATTATATGTCGTTTTTCTTCAGTAGGTAACTAGTTTCCAAGATATTTCTTCATGTTCCATGACAACAATAAAACTGTCAATATCATTGGATAAAGCATTAGAAATGGAGAGTTTCGAACCCACTTAACTAATATCTTATTCTCATGATGAAGACTTGTTGATCTCACAAATGGGGAGGAAAACTAGTATTTTAGACTCAATTTTGACAATTAAAACAAGTATTAAAAATGTTAAATTGGATTGGAAACCAAATTGCGTTTGTAACCTTTATTACCGAAACATATGATTTCTCTTTTAATTTAAATATAATTTTTGATGTAAGCTTATTATGACCTTCAAGTAAAGTACCCTTTTCCGCTCACGAATCTTAACCAAAATCTAGTAAATACATTTATATCTATATAAAAGTTCTATTTACCAAATTTGAGATGTTCTACATTATATTTAAATATATTTTTTGACGAAAGTCTAATTTGACCTTTAAGTAAAGTACCACTTCCGGTTTTCCAATTGAGACCAAAATCTAGTATGTTATTTAAATCAATATAAATGTTAAATTTGAGAAGTTTTGCATAGTATTTTAATATAATTTTTGATAAAAATCAATTATGACCTTCAAGTAAAGTACCACTTCCGGTGATCAAGCAGTGACCAAAAAGGGAGGTTCACAACTAGATTTTACAAAAATCCTAAATACAAAATTTCAACTTTCTACGGCAAACCGTTTTTGAGTTATGCGAAATACGACCGTACGAACGTACGTATAGACGCCACGACGAAACTAGTCAAAATGGATTCAGGGATGGTCAAAATGGATATTTCCGTTGAAATCTGAAAACCGAAAATTTTTGCGAATACAATACTTCTTTTACTTCGTACAAGGAAGTAAAAAGTATCTCTAACTGAAAATTTTCTAGAAATTAATACATAGATATATACAGGGTGTCCTTTTTAGATGGCCCGGCTGAATTTACCTTGAACCGATAATGTTATTAAAAAAATAAAAAATACGTATTTAATATTTTTCAGCCTAGTTTAAAATTTCGACCTGTTTTTAAAAGAAAAAATATAAGGGGTCTCTCAGACCCAGTATGATGTATGCCTTCCGATACATCATTTTAACAGATTTTTGAAACTGAAATCAATGGTGAAACCAAATTTTAAATTGGTCAATAAATTACAAAGTTATGGTACAAAGTTAAAAAAAAACAATACATTTTGTTTGTTTTGGTATTAATTCTTTTAAATTGCCTTTACATTTTTTTTTGTTGCACAGGGATTAATTGAGTCACATCGTGTTTGTAATCTTTTTAGCTGTAATTCATAATAAAGGTTGGTTTTAAAGTTGTAGTGAAGAAACAGAAATAAGACACTATACGTTTTGTGAAACGTTGCAGCTGTTTACATTCACTGTCATTGTTTACCCAAATGGTCTTATGATAGCGAATAAATTCCTGAAAATAAACAACAATACCTACTTCCTTATAATCAGTATTAACCAACCAGTCAAAATGAACCGAAGAGTGCAATTTTCCCGTCAGCAAAAAGCTGATATGTACAATGTTTTATTGAAAGTGGTGATATTGCTTGCCGTGCAGTCTTGTTTACTCCCGGAAATTTCCCGATCGTCACCAGGTGAATCAAAAAGCATTTATCCGTGTTACACACAATATGAGGAGATTCAGATCAGTTGCGGGTCCACCAAGAAACCGGCAGCGCAATTTCGAAGTGGAACTGGATATTTTATTGTATGTTATGGAAAAAGCAGCGTTTATGCCAATCATAACCCTGCAAGATCAGTTGAAGAACTGCAGCAAAGAGTGGAAAATGCTTGTCAATCGGTCTCTCCTCGGTCCATCGCACTGAGCATCAGCGAAGAGTGGCTAAGAAGAGCCAATCTTTGCATCTTCGAAGAGGGTAGGCATTTTGAACATGAAATGTAGGTTCACCAACCTCTGGTTGTATGTGGTATGGAATTTTTTTATTATTAAAAATAGCTAACAAAATGCATCGTTTTTTAAAACTTTGTAATTTATTGACCAATGTAAAATCTGGTTTCACCATTGATTCCAGTTTCAAAAATCTGTTAAAATGATGTATCGGAAGGCATAGGTTCCTATTTGAAATTTTAATCTTGTATTGGGTCTGCGAGACCCCATATATTTTTTATTCAAAAAGAGGTCGAAATTTTAAACTAGGCTGAAAAATATTAAATACGTATAGTTCAAATCAAAAACATTCGTTCAGTATCAGTTTGAATAAGGAAACAAAATCTGGATATGTTCCCTTCTTCAAACGAACGAATATTTGTTGGCTCGTTTAACTGTTTGGCCTGTGCATAAGAGTGTTTTTTGGTTCTTTTTTATACTGTACAATAAGCGTCTATATGAAAACAAATATATGGTACAAAAATATGAATTTCGATTTTTTGGCACTTGTTCCCGTCTTCAAACTGCTGATTCAATTCTGATGTACCCAATTTTTAGATTTCCTTTGTTTAATTTTATTTATAAAAATATTATTAGGATATGAATGGAAGATTCCATGCATGAAGTCTTGAGTCCATAAAATACCGGTACAACTAAGCAGTCAACGTTCAGACATCAGGTTTCTTTCCAGTTCAGAACAGAAAAAAATCTGGTGCGGTGCGAGCATCACACAACTTTCCGTCTTATAATAACTATCTTTTTGATATCATTTTAAAGAGTTCACATAAACACTGCTTCTAATAAACTCAGCAGCATTCACTTCTCCCACTTAAGTATAATAAAACAGTTTTTTAAACAATTTTAGTAAAATTCTGTACACTACCTATATATTTTAACTTTGTCAAGTTGCTAATATATTTTAAAAATTTCTGGTTCAGTTTCCATGGAAACATTTTCTTTCCATTGAATAATGTGAAATTATTAAGTTTAATTTGCGCTTTTGTATTCATAAATTACTTTATTACAGAATGTATTGTTTACTACAGATAGGCGGTTTGGTGAGAGGAGGAGGTTCGGTAGCATCCATTTCCTTTCGGATGCGCTCGGTTATCCATCTAGCTTCTCATTAAATACACTGTATCTTTGCTATTACTGGTTCGATTTTGATGATTCTTTTTTAGATAATTTTATAGATGATTTTAATTACCTTTCATACAATTCTATACTTAATTTACCGTAAAATGCATACTTTTTATGCAATGCGCAAATAAACTATTCTTTTCATCATAACTTTTTTCCCTCGGTGATTTACTACATAATAAAAAAGTTAAAGGCCTTTATGAAGAAGAATTTAGCCAATTTCCATCAAAATCGTTAGAGCCGTTTTCGAGAAAATTTTAAAAAAGTGTAAAATCCATGATATAATAGCTAATTCCGGCTAGTTCGATGCGCTGTATCTTTGGTAATACTGGTCCGATTTTGATGATTCTTTTATTGTTTTTTAGATAATTTAATTACCTTTCATACAATTCTATACTTAATTTATCGTAAAATGCATACTTTTTATGCAATGCGCAAATAAACTATTCTTTTCATCATAACTTTTTTCCCTGCAATTCCTCGGTGATTTACTACATACAAAAGTTAAAGGCCTTTATGAAGAAGAATTTAGCCAATTTTCATCAAAATCGTTAGAGCCGTTTTCGAGAAAACTGTAAAAAAGTGTAAAATCGATATATATAAAGTGGCACTTCCGGTAAGTCGATTTTGACGAAAATGTTGCTGTAACATCACATGTATGTGCCAACCTTAAATACGTAATTTCAGTATCGTACAACTTTTCGTTTTTGACCTAGACTGTTCACATACACACACAGACACAGACTCAGTGTACCTTAAAACGTGTATTTCCGTTGAAAACTCGAATTCGAAAATTTTCACGATCGCAATACTTCCCCTTACTATATATTTCGTATATAGGTAAGGGAAAGTAAAAAACACTACTCATTCGTTGGCTTTGTTCCCGGTCTCTGTGCACCACTTACACGCGATGTCTTCCGTGCAGGTCCTGGCAGGATGGCCATATTCTTAGCATCACAGGCAGAACAGGGGGCCCGTCTCCTGATGGAGAGGCTCCACCACACTTTGTAGTCAAATCTTTTTTTTTTTTTTTTCCCCCTACCTGACCTTTCGGTCATACGGGGTCGTGGTGGCAGTGGGGTATTACGCTGGGATAGCGTATGCCACTGCCATCAATAATCAACTCATTTATTAACAAAAAATTCTTATTATACAATGACCAATGAGGATATTATATTTCTGGAAACAATTTGTCTGCTACTGTGGTGCAGCCCGGTGTGCGTTTGCACACCTTAGGGCTGCACCTTGTCCGCTACGGTGGAGCAGCCCAGTGCGCTGTTGCGCACCTTAGGGCTGCACCTTATCTTCTCCATCCGTCCGGTTCCGTCCAGCCCTCCTGGTCAGCCGCATCCGTCCGGATCCTCTCGCTGTGTGGATCCGTCCGGAAGCCGGTCCAGCCTTCCCGGTCCACTGCCTCCGTCCGGGTCCCGTCATCCACCCTCAGGCTCGCCGACGTCGGGTGGTCTGGCCCTTCCCAGTGTGAAGTGCTCGGGGCCCACCACTTCCTTCCACCCGTATATGAACTCCTTGAAGAAGGGGTACACTTCCTCCATCAGACGGGGGAAGTCCGACTCGGCGAGGGCGAAGATCCCAGTCTTTCTCGACAACCTGGCACGGTGTCCTTCTACTGCGGTGCAGGATACGATAACGTGCTCTGCTGTTTCGGAGACTCCATAGGTGGGGCACCGGGGGTCTAGAACTTCCTCCCTTCTGGCTACCTACCTACCGTCTGTTCCATTCCTCGATAGTATCCTCCCTTAAAAATCTTCTTCCATTGGTTGGGTGTCTCGCCAACTCTGTTACGGAGTCCCTCCGGAAGCACGTCGAGCCCCTACCTCTTCACATCATACTTCGTTCTGTCCTCCTTGAGGACGAGGCCCAGGGGCATCGCTCCGGCCAGCACCTGCACCGCCTCGTGCGACACCGTTCTATAGGTCTTCGTGACCCTAAGCAGAGCCAATCTCTGGATCGTAGCCAGTCTCTTCCTCTTCAGCTGCGTGAGGTGTTGGCTCCATGCTGGGGATGCGTACCTCAAGATACCCATGACCACTCCCTTGTAGATGGTCATTGTAGCTGGGTATCTGAGGTCCCAAAGCGCACCCCCAATTCTACACAAACCATTGACAGACAGGGTGGTGACATCAAGATAGGGTGCTATCCTTGAGGTACTCTAGGTGAGGGGTGACGTCGAAGTTTCTCCTCATCCTCACTCCGAGGTATGTCACCTCCTCACCCATCCTCACCCTCTGGCCGCCTATATCCAGTATTATAGGATGTGTCCTGTCTGTGGAGCCTCTGACGAGCTCAGCTTCCTCCACACGCACCATTCCGATACGAGACTGGCGCACCTCTCCGCCTGTGTTTTGAGCCTGGCTCTGCTATCCTCGGCCACTATGACCGCCAGGTCGTCGACGTAGGCCGTGGCAAGGAACCCTCTCTCTTCCAGTCCCACCAGCAGCTGGTCGAAGACGAGCTTCCAAATGGCCGGACCCAGGACAGAGTCCTGTGGACAGCCTCTCTCGATCCTTCGCTCTACCTCGTAGTAGCTACCTCTGATCCTCACACTCCTGTCGCTGAGGTAACCACTCGCGAGGGAGTACAAATTGCTGGGGATGTCGAATTCCTGCAGCCGCTGGAGCACGTAGGGCCACCATACACTGTCGAAGGCGGAGATATGTCAAAGAGAATTAACATAACGTACTTCTCCGCCCTCTCCTCCACGTCTGTGGTTCCCTTGTCACGGGTCGAGCCGAACTGCCGTGGATGGCTAAGTGCACCCAGGATCGGTCGAAGTCGAGTATACCGTGGTGCGTCTCACCATGGCGTCTGCATCGCTGTCCTGGGACGGGTCGTCCCTGGGGTATGTGAAGTCTACGTACATTGAGGCAGCTTCCTCAAGGCTGGTTGCCTGGGCTACTCCCACTATGAGGGAAGCCATCATCGTGAGTGGCTTCACCTTGCCCAGTGCCACTCTATACGGTATTCCCCAGGGATTCTTCTCCGTCTCTTCAACGATGAATTCGTCCCAGGACCTTTTCTTCTGGTGACGCACTCCGTTTCGGTACAACCTATACCTACGCTTGGTCTCTTCACGGAGTGCAGGTCTCGACTCGTCGTCTCTGCACTCCTGGTACCTACGCCTCGCCCTATAGTACTCCCTCTTCAGTTGGGTTAGGGCCGGCGTCCACCATGGGACCGGACGTACTCTCGCCTTCCGACGGCGGAGGGATGCACTCGCCGCTTCTGTGATGGCGCCCGTCAGCATTGCCACCCTGTGGTCAATTCCTGACTCCATCTCCATCGGCGCCATCTCTTCCCACTCTCTGTCAGCGAGTACACTCTCCAGCTCGCTGGAGAAGGCCCTCCAATCCGCCGTTCGGCTCATGAAGCCCTTTTCTATCTCAAGGGCATTCCCGCCTTCCTCCTGCACCACACTGAAGGCGATACCCGGTGGTCGGAGCACGTGTCGGACCGTAGGGTCCAGTCCACAATGCGCCGCGCCATTGTAGCACTGGCGAATGTCACATCTATCCAACTCTGGCCCCTCGCTCCAACAAACGTTGGGCCAGAGGGCTCGTTAACTACCACGAGCTGACACCTCGCCAGGCTATCCTCCACTACTCTTCCTCTGGCGTCTGTGCGAACCGAACCCCAGTCCGTGCTCCACGAATTCGTGTCGGAACAGACTATCGCGTTCCTGTATCTCTGCGCGACAGCCTCCACGGCAGCTATCGTCGGCGTTGGCCGGTCTCGGCGCCATGTATGTGGACACGAGGGCCAAAAGTGATGGCCTCCCATCTCACATAACATGCCGCCTGATCTGCCGTTGTGAAGTTCTTCAGTTCCATCACGTCGAGGGCTGGATTAATAATCACTATCGCCGCTCTGGAACTCCTCTCTCCACTGCTCAGAGCGACCACCCTCGACGCTACACCGAATCCTGCGACCACATTGTTCAGACACCATGGCTCCTGGATCGCCATGATGTCGACACTACGGGCGAGAGTACGTAGTTCGTCCGCGACCATTCGTCTTCGGCCCAGAATCTGCAGCTTACGCATATCGGGTACGCTTCGCCAACAATTTCATGTTCCTGAGGTGGATGGGGCACTCCTTTCTTCCCGTCACATGCTGGGCCTCCTTCCCTCCTCTCTTCTCCGCCTTCTCCGCAGTTCCTACAACAGAGCGCCCTCCCTCCCTCTCTTTCTTTCCGGGCACTCGTTGGCTTTGTGCCCGATCTCAGTGCACCACCTGCACGCGACGTCCTTCGTGCAGGTCCTGGCGGGATGGCCGTACTCCTGGCATCGTAGACAGAGAAGGGGATCAAGGTAGTCCCTGATCGTGAGGCTCCACCACCCTCCGCTGACGTCCGCCTCGGTCAGGCTCATGAGGGCAAACCTCATACTTGGGTGTGTCTCCACGACCCATGTCTTTGTCGAGCTTCTTCTAGCGGTGGTGGAGAAGCAAGGTCGGAGACAGTCTCTCCTCTTCCTCTCTTCGCACTCTATGTGCAACTTCCCCCGCAGGAACCTTTCCAACATGGCCTCGTCCCAGTGGGATGGTACTCCCTTGACCTCCACTCGAAGCCTCCGGGTCATAACCAGTTTGGCTTCCAGGCCTCTCTAGCCGAGTTTTCCCCAGTCCAGGAGTTTTCTCGCCTGTTCCGGCCCTACAGTCTTGAAAAGTACGGCGCCCCCCTGAGTCACCTTTACCATCCTGACTTCGGCGCCGACCTCACTCAGCTCCTCCTGGGTGGGGAACTGCTCAAAAATCTTCCCGATGTCCCATTTCTGTCCTTCCGCCGGGTCCTTCCCTTTCACCGTAATATAGGTGGCGGCCGCGGGAACCACCGCTGAGACCAGACCTAGGACATCGGCGAAGGTCAACCTCTTCCCCGGCTTCTTCTCCTCCTTCTCGCCATGAGTCTCCGGGTCCTCTAGTTGGATTCTTACTTTTTTATTGTTCTTTTTCTTCTTGACGACCACGAAGGGCTCCTCTTCCTCCTCCGTGTCGTCAAGCTGGTTCCTGCCCCGGCAGATTGGGGTGTTACTTCTCCTCTGGGGCATCGGCGCAGGTGCCAACCCCTCATACTTCATTGGCACGCCGGACGGCCCTGCCTCTCCCAGCATTGGTCCTATCTTCATGAGGATCTTCCCTCTTCTTTCTTCCGCCCTCTTGGCCGCGACGTACCGGAGGACCTCCCCCTCCTCTTCCGCCATTCTAATCTGGTCGATCATTTCCTCGACCTTGTTAAGAGTCGGGGAGACCCAGACCCGCTTCTTCTCTTCATACTGGGCCCCGATGCTGTCTCCGATCGCCTGCGCGACCATCGAGGCCGCTATCTGTGAGACCTTTCGGGAGATCGTCTCATGATCTCATCCATCGAGAGGGTCTCCCTTACCGCTCTCCTTATCATTTCAGCCACTCCTCTCTGCCTCTCTTGCAGGACCACCACCATGTCGCGGACCTCCATAATTTTCATATTTATGAAGGCCTGCTGATCCTTGTTTATTTTTTTTTTGGTCCTCAGGTACTGAGGATGACACCCTCTGCGATTTTCGTCGCTTTTTCTGACGGCATCGGCTCCTCATCATCATCGCCGGTTAGTGGTGGCGTCTCCTTAATTGGCCTCTTCCTCTTACTCTTTGGTCTCTGGAAGGGGCTGACCTTTGGCCCGGCCACCTCATCCGAGTCATCTTCATCGAGGAGGACAACTTCCCTCTCCCTCTCCTCATCAACTACCTGCTTTCCGACTCCTAGGTCGCTCTTCTGGGGATTCTGCTTGGGCGCCATTTTGTTTGGCTCTTGGCCCACTTCTTCAACTTTTTCCTCCATGGAACAACGTTTTGAGGCCTTTTCCTCCTCCACCGCGAGTTTGACCTCGGTCACTTCATTACTTCGGGTGATGGGAACCCTCTTTTACGTAATAATTTACGTAAAAACGGGTTTTCAAAATAACTTTCCCCCTATTGGGCCGAATTTCGCCAAATTTTGGGTTCTGACGGCTCCTGATAAATAACAGGGATAAAGCGATTATCATAGGAATATAACATTATAAATAAAACTACTTCAGACATTAAAAAAAGTTGCTAACTTTTGGAAAATCTAAGTAAATTATAATTAAATAATAATAGTTCGGAGAATTCTTCTGAATTAGTATCTACTGAATAGTAACAAGTTTTAAATGAGAAATTTTTTATAGACTTTAATTTGTAAATTTGTGGATATAATCTTCCGAATTTTTTCTTTAAGACAGGTCGACTAGTTTTATAATAGCCACAAAATAAAACAATGAAAAATACAGTCAATAATCAGTTAACAAATATGAAGAAATTGAAACACTTACATTTATAATTTGTCACTAATTAAAACTAAAAACTAATCTTATCAACAAACCATTTACAACTCCTGTCCCCTGAGAACTCCGTCTCGTCATTAGTGTTCCTCCGGTCTCAACCATTCACAGTCAACACACACTGTCCTCGGAGGTTATTGGGGGCCATCATGTGTTCGTGTGTCCTCGAACCCAACTGGTGGGTCTAAAACCGTCCTCGGAACAGTCCCATTCGGTTGTAGGAGGCAATTCCCCACCGTGTGTTGGCCAACACTTGCAGCCCGGGCACAGTGCGGTCATGTATGGCCCGATCTTCAGACCGAGAAAGGTATTAGACCAATCAGCTGGGTGTGCCCAATAGCCTCCGAATTTGTTTAGGGAGAGGCCGGTACTATAAAAATATATCTGAAATTAAGTAATTTACGTAATTTTTCGTCTATTCAAGACAATTTTTGGATATCGAACGAAAATTTGAGTGTGTTGCGGTTTTTAGAGCAGAGTCCCTCTCATCATAATTTCATAGATTTCAAGAAAAAATATTTAAAATAGGACGACAATTTCGGCTTTTTGCAGCATAATTTGGCGGGTTATAAAGAAAAGGCGCTCTTTCCAAGGAAATTGAAGAAAAACAGACGAAGATTGAGGAGCACTGAAGATTTCTAGTGCAGAATATTTAGCTCTAGTGTTGCCCATTTTCAAGAAATTTTTTAAAAACTTAAAAGAAAATTTTGGCTTTTTGTAGCGGAATTTGGCTGGATGTAATTTTCGATTTTACTGATACTGTTAAAGTTTTCTTAGACATAGAAATAGTTTATTAGGTTTTCGCGGTATCTGATTGCATTTTTCAAATTTTATTTTTTATGGGGCATAGGGATTTCAAATTACCATTCTATTCGATATTTTTCAAAGTATATCGTCTTATTAAACCTAGTAAATAATAACTCCATCGAAAAAATGTTAATTGTAATGGTTAATCGAAATAAGCATGATCCAACTCGAATAACCGAATCAGAACCCCCAAAAATCTAATAACGGTCCTTATGAAAAGTACTATAAAAACTGTAAATTGAAATGCGCATTCGCGACTAAGACTCCAATAGTAAATTCGGAAATATAGTCATTTAAAACTTAATAAATGATACCTATACGAAAGAAATGCCAACTTGAATAATTATTCGAAATACGCATGCTCCATAAAAAATTCAATTAAAAAAACGGAATCAGAACTCGACAAAACATAATAAACGATTGCAATATCATTGAATACTTCAACAATAACGGAAGATGCCGTGGCTTCCTTAAAAAATAATCCCGCTCCGTGCGATGATAATATGCCTGATGAGATCCTTAAATGTTGAGAACCAAAATCTTTACAACTTAATTCTCTGCATCTGGATTAATGAGAAAATGCCTTCCAACTGGTGCTCTGTATTGATTTTACTGTTTTTAAGAAGGGGATAAAACCCAATGCCAAAATTACTCTGGTCTGCATCAAAATCCTCTCTTCAACTGAAGTGGATTTTTTCGTGTGTCTTTTGAGGTATACTAAACACGAATCCAAAGGCAGATAATTTCTATCAGGCACCATTTTATGTCAAATTTGTTTTGGGTCAAAAAATAAAATAGATTTGAGCTTTTGAGATTTTTTTATCGTTGAAAACATCAATGAAAAATTAAAAATCTATTTGATTTTGAAGCTATTACAATATATTACAACATGAAAAAATTGCGAGAGCTCAAGTGTTAGGTTCCAAGAATTGGTTTGGCCTTCAGTCAGAGGCCTTCATGCAGGGGCCGTGTTTATACCTACCTCTTACGTTGAATGACAGTGTTGTCCCATTAGCCAGCAGTAGAGTTAGCAGGCAGGTTTGTTGAAGAGAGGAGAAAAGAAAGGAATATTGTTTCTCTCCTGGATTAAAGAGGTGATTTTTATGGGGCCACAAATCCTCGCTCTTTTTAAGGACTTGGAATTCAAAGGTAAATTAAATCAAACTGAAAAAAAGAACTTGGTCTGCGTTTGAAAACACGTGTGAACAATTTTTGGGCAACAAAAGAGCTACAAATTACAAAGACATTGTTAATTTAAAAAAAAAAACCTGCCTAAAAAAAATAAATAGATAGAAAATATGAAATAATAATAAATTAAATAAGCAATATTAACTTACATTAATAATACTTTAAATAAGTTTTGTTCTTTTATGAGTGTAGCGTTTAAGAGAGGATTTGTTATAGTTGCCAATTTCTTTAATTAATGGATTTTCAGAAGCTACTGTTTTCTGAAATATGTAGCAATTTGTTTTAAGACAAGTTTTTGTATTGAAGAGAGTTGCAAGTCTTGGTGCGTGGTAGATATTTTTGTGTAGCGAGAGTAGTTGTTTATAATTCTCATAGATGAATTTTTTATTCTTTCTAGTTTTCTGAAATTTGTTAAACAAGTTGAACTCCAAACATAACTCCAACTCCAACGCATAAATGATCTGAGAATGCATAACTGATTTATACAGGATTAATTTATTTTGGGAGAGGGCGGCTTAATCAGGATTTTTTATTAAAATATGGGATCATTTTGAAATTTTCTTTTACTTTATCTGTCTTTCTATTGGTGTGCTCTGTGAATATGAGAGATCTGTCCAGAGTTAAACCAAGGTATTGCATGGATTTTGACCATAAGATGAGGACTGAGTTTATGAAAACATGAATATTTATATGTGATTGGCGCTTTGTAAAAAGTGTGGCTTCAGATGTACTTGGATTGATTTTTAATTTCCATTTTAGGAAATATTTGTTAATTTTTTTTAGTTTTGTTGTAAACGGTTAGCTATTGTATCTATTCGATAGGAAGATGTGTAAAAAGCTGTATCATCGCCATTACTTTAGGGTGGTTCGGAAAGTCAGATAAAAACCGATTAATGAGTTTTGGAGATAAACACGAACCTTGTGGGAGACCAGCAGTAATAGGAAGTATATTGGAGCTAGATTTGTTAATATGAATGTAAAATTGTCTATTGGATAGGTGCGAGTGGATGGTTTGAATCAGGTGCGATGGGAATATGTATATGATTATTTATATATCAGTCCAATATACCAAACAGTGTCGAGTGCTAGTAGAAGTCTAGTAGAAGCATACCAGTGTGTTTTCGTTCGTTGAAGGCTATGGTTATGAAGTCAGGGAGGCGTGCCATTTGGTCAACAGTATAGTGGTGTTCCCGGAAACCATACTGTTCATCTATTAGGAGGTTATTCATTCTGACATGTCTATTAATTCTCGGATGGTAATGACGAGCTCCACGGATCATCCCGGGGTGACCTGTGACATTGGTACCGAATCTCAAGACAATCGGTCCAATAGTCTCGGAGAAAAGCCGCAAACGGCGTACGGCGTACGTCGTACGGCTTTATTTTTTTATTCTACGTATCTTGAAACGTAAAACCTCAAATTTTGAGGGGGGGGAGGTTACAAAATTTGTTTCCTTGGTCGATTCCAAAGGTCTATTATTGAAAATAATAAACCAAAAGCATTTACAGATAGAGATTTTTTAATTTTTAGTTTTTTTCTTTTTTTTTAAATGCCTTGTAATGCTGATTCCAAAACACCTTACATTTCTTCTCTATGTTTATAAATAGCAGAGTTATGGGTATAAAAGATCTTTAATCGGCAATTATTATAGATTTTTTTATTCATTTTTTTAAAAATTATTTTTTGTTTTTAATGATTTGTTATGTTGATTCCAAAACACCTTACCTTTACTCTCTATCTTTATAAATAGCCGAGTTATGGGCTTAAGAGATCTCTAATCCGCCATTTTGGAACAAACAGACGGATGGTAATGTTGAATTCTGAGGATCATCCCAGGGTGACCTGTGACAATGGTATCGAATCTTAAGACAATCGGTCCAATAGTCTTGGAGAAAAGCCGCGGACGGCCTAAGGACGGATTTTTTTTTAGTCGATATTTGGATTCTACGTATCTTGAACCGTAAAACTTCAAATTTTGAAAGGTCTATTATTGAAAATAATAAACCAAAAGTATTTACAGATAGAGATTTTTTTTTTTTTTTTTTTTTTTTTTTTAAATGCCTTGTTATGCTGTTGTCAAAACACTTTACATTTCTTCTCTATGTTTATAAATAGCTGAGTTATTGGTATATAAGATCTTTAATCGGCAATTATTATAGATTTTTTGTTTTTCGTTTTTTTGTTTGTTTTTTTTTTTGCCTTTTTATGCTGATTCCAAAACACCTTACCTTTCCTCTCTATCTTTATAAATGGGCGAGTTATGGGCTTATGAGATCTTTAATCGGTAATTATACAGATTTTATATGTGTGTATATATATATATATATATATATATATATATATATATATATATATATATATATATATATATATTTTAATGCCTAGTCATGCTGATTCTCAAACACCTTAAATTACCTCTCTATCTTTATAAATAGCCGAGTTATGGGCTTAAGAGATCACTAATCGGCCGCCATTTTGGACCAAACAGACGGATGGTAATGTCGAATTCCGAGGATCATCCCAGGGTGACCTGTGACATTGGTACCGAATCTTAAGACAATCGGTCCAATAGTCACGGAGAAAAGCCGCGGTAGGTGTACGGACGGATTTTTTTTTATTCGATATTTAGATTCTACGTATCTTGAAACGTAAAACCTTAAATTTTGAAAGAAGATTACTAATTTTTTTTCCTTGGATTCCAAAGGTCTATTATTGAAAATAAACCAAAACCGTTAACGATAGAGACATTTTTTTTTCCTATTTTCTTTTTTTTTTTTAAATGCCTTATGCTAATTCCAAAACACCTTACATTTGGATAAATAGTTTAATAGTTTATAAATAGCCGAGTTATGGGTATAAAAGATCTTTAATCGGCAATTATTATAGATTTTAGTTTTTCATTTTTTTTTAATTATTTTTTGTTTTTAATGATTTGTTATGCTGATTCCAAAACACCTTACCTTTCCTCTCTATCTTAGGTTCATTCGTACGTATCTCGCGTAACACAAAAACGGTTAGCCGTAGAAAGTTAAACTTTTGTATTTAGGATTATAGTAAAATCTATTGTAAATCTTGTGAACCTCCCTTTTTGGTCACTGTATGATTACCGGAAGTGGAACCTTTCTTGTAGGTCATTATTGATTTTCATCAAAAATTATATTCAAATAAATATAATGCAAAACTTCTCAAATTCTGCTATGTAAGACTTACATATTAATATAAATAACACAATAAATGTTGGTTAAAATTGGCAAATCAGAAATGATAATTTATTTGAAGGTCATATTAGACTTTCATCAAAAATTATAATATAAAAATTATATAAAAAAGACATCATATTAAAATATAATGTAAATCATCTCAAATTTGGTAAATAGGACTTTTATGTCAATATGAATGTATTTACTAGATTTTCGTTAAAATTGATGAGCCGAAAAGGGTACATTACTTGAAGATCATAATAAACTTATTTCAAAAATTTATCAAAATTAAATACAGACATCATATGGTTTAGTAATAAAAGTAACAAACGTGATTTTTTTCCCCACTCTAATAAAATATTTTTATTATTTGTTTTAAGTGTTAAAATTGAGTGTAAAATTTTTGTTTTTCTCCCCATTTGTGAGAACAAGTCTGCAGCAGGAGAATAAGATATAAGTTAAGTGAGTTCTTCCGCTTAAAATATCGAAACTGTCGATTTCCTATGCTTTATGTAGTGACATTGACAGTTCTAATGTTGCCACGGAAGACGAAGGAATCTTTTGGCAACTAGTTACCTACTAAAAGAAAACGATATTTAATAACGGAATGAGACCTTCAGAAGCAAGAGTTTGTGTGTGTATGTGTGTCAATAGATGGATGTCTAGAGGCCGAGTGTCGTTTTTGAGATACTGCAATTTTCGGAAACTAGTAACCAAATTCAGAATCACTTTTTGAGCCACCGATTTATAGTTACAAGGAAGTCGTTTGTTGTCCACATCAGATATTTTCCTTAGTTCTATTGAAGTCAGTCATTTAAATAAATCATTAATATAAATAATTTTTTTTTCAAACTAAAGATAAGTTCCGTGTTTTATTTTTCAATTCTAAATAAATTTTTCATTGTGTTTTTAAAGAATATTTTAGTATTGACTAGAGGTTTAAATATTAAAAATACTTCCTTTTTTAAATTAATTTTAATAATGCTGTATTTCATTAATATATTTTTAATAATTTCTTCTTTCTCAACAAACCTAGGACCTCCCTTCTGTACTGAAATGAAATGTATTAGTTTGCCAAAATGACATTAGAAAATTATTAAATATGATATGATGGTTACTTAATGTAATTGTTGATAAAAGTATTTTTATATATTTCAAACTATGAAGATTTTGAAACAGTTTAGGAGTTTTGCTCTTTTAATTTCATCGTTTTCTCCACTGTGAGATTGTTCCGAGAAAATGATTCTTGAAACTCCCAATCTGGTAGGAAGGGGCGACAACCTCTTGATCGCCGTCAGTGTTTGGCAAAAAAAGACCACCCATACCTATCCTCCTGAGTCCCTAGAAAATTGTTGATAACAAAAGACGCTTCCAGCATGGTTATTCTGTGGTGTGGTTTATAGTAAGAATTCCATAACAGAGGATACATTAGAATAGTAAGAATCCGCATGGAAGCTGTTCTCACTTTGAGGCGGAGTTTTTAATACTTTCTTTTTCTAGTTTTTCTACTTCTTTTTCTGCACTTCATGGACATTGTGTGCGTTCTTCTGTAGACTTCCTCTTCGATTTGTTAATTTTTTTATGCGTGTATATATCCTTTTGAAGGGTAATATAATAGGATGGAAAGTATTAATTCTCTATTGCGCGAATCGCCATCTTCGAAAACAAACCAACCTCAACCACCTATTGGTGAAAATCAGTCTTTGGGAATTAGACTAAAGCGGCCTATACAAATGGGGAACATAGGTTCGCAAACAACCGTTCGGCAAACCGAAGTTCGATTCGTGCCTCTCTACACACTATACGTACAAAGGAAAAACTTACGAACCGTTGTTCGTCAGCTCTACACACATGGAAACTTGGTTCGCCGAATCGTTTTTGGCGAATCGATGTTCTCATGTGTCTAGACCGCTTAATACCTAACGTAATGTCTCTGTTACAACAGTTTTCCACTTGATATTGCAATTTCGCAATATCAAGTGGCATATCATATCAATTTGCAAGTCGCAATATCTATTTCTCAGCAAAATTAATAAAACTTACCTCCAAAAAAGTCAGAAACTTGAAATGAAATCAGAAGTTTGAATTTTGAATCATTACAATACTGACACAGTATTAATAACTAAAGATGCGGTTTCTGGATAGTGGTTACGGAGGTTCACACAAATAATCTTCATAGTAACCAACTTAAAAATGCTACGTAAAATTCCCATCATAAGTAGAAAAAACTTTTGTAATATTTTTATTTTTAGCTTTATTTTTATATTCACAAGTGTCAAATGAATTCTACTCAATACTGCTGTAATTTTTCTACTCAGGTTATGTCAGTGTAATGCAGACAGTTTCTAAACAACTAGAAGGCACTACAAGGGATAATTGTACCCTGTGAGAAATAAAGAGTAATTTGTTTCTTTTAACATGTTAATTTATGCAGTGAAAATAATGTATGAATGTGTCATACTAATGTATGAATTGGCTTTTATACGCTAAATTATCTATTGTCAAAAATTCTTGCAACCGAGCACTAATTTGGTTGGTTCAAACTCTTTGTGTGCACACAGTAAGCTTATAGCAGACCATTTCCCGACCAACGCGAAATCTAAGCCCTACCTCGCTTCTCAGCGCGATTTAGGGAGAGCACTGATCAAGCTGCACGGATTGCATTTTTCACAATGAAGGCGTTTCGTTTTTGTTGATTACTCAATCTTTAATAAATATTTTGTATCACTACTATATATTATTACGGTAGTATAGATCCCTTTTCCGGCTCTCAGGAGCGATGGATTTTAACGAGTGAGGTATCAAAAGAAAGGGGATTTCACGGAGATGTGACGAATTCCAATTTTGTTACTTAAAATCTTAAGAGGGCTTAAATAAAAGTGATGAAAAAACTGGAAGGTTTCAAAAGTTTGACGACCGAGAGTCGGCGGATCGAGACGGGATAAGTTGGGTTTTAAAGATTTTGACGCGGGCATCAAGATCATATATGCTACGGAGCATATTGGTCCAGCTTAAAAACCTACCGTTTTCTAGATAACGCACGATATAAGTCCGCACGGTCCTCATGCCATCTTGCGTACGTGCCGTTGTCATGGCAACTTTATAACAAAAACTTTTAATGAGTGGGAAATTATATATTGTTTCTCATGTACAACCCTAAAGGGCACTGTTAAATATTAATACTACACATAGAAAATGGTATAGTTAAATCTAATTGCCTAACTGTTAAATTGAAGAGATGTTTTCCAGTGGGGTAAGCTAATTACTTATTAAATATGAACTGTAAATTCAATATTGTCATTATAAACTATGTAGCTTCACCAAATATGTGTGTTAAATTAACTTTTTTGGTAATATTATATTGTTTCACGAATAAATATGTTTTCCTGATATCCCTTATACGTCTAATGTATTAAGGATTTGAAGAAGGATAGATATCTAATGCGAGAGTTCTCGCTCGGGTGTACTAGTTTCTTTTTAATCCTATAAAATAATTATATTTTTATTTTATTGCAATAGTTTAACATTCATAAATAAGGCTGTTATTTTCAAAACTGGCTGAATACATTTCCTTTTTTTTTTTTAGCAAACTCTCAATCACAAAGCCGTATTGACCAAAATCTTCTCGATACAGTATAAAAATTGGTTCAAAATCAAGGTTTACCTGGATCAAATAATAAACAACCATATGTTTTTGAAATGGATTGAGCCGGTTTTGAAATTAATTGCCTAAATTGTTGTAAATAAACGTAATTATTAGCACTCAACTGTTGGTGGATGAGTTAAGTTATCGTAAAACATCGAAAAAAGGATCTGAACAAAGAGACTGACTAAAGCATTGTTTGATACTGCAAACAATAAAAAATGAGGCTGGGCATATGTATGGGGGTATGGGCCTTACTGATGTTCTAACTGAAATATTTCATGAGGTACAAGAGCACAATATGAGTTCAATACCCTACTTCTTTTGGTATTCACGACCAGCTAGCATAAAACAAACACAACTTGTTTGTCAAGCTTAGTTGATTGAATTTAATAGTAAATAAAAATGGGGTCAAAGGAAACCAAGATGTTATAGCTAAACAAGCCACGAAACGTTCTTTATCTCCATCATCAGGTTTTAAACCCGCATTAGCTATCTAAGATATGATATATGAAAACGTCATATTTTAATCTGAAATGAGCTGTGGTATAAATCACTAAATCTACAAGGATAATTCCGAATATAGCATAAGTAATTACAATTCAGTAAAATCCACACAATGCACACTGCGATTGATTCTATTCTAATATGAACAGACAAAATCATATTTTAAAAAAACTAATGTAATTCCACGAAGTTCTTTTCCTCTATATGGTACATTTTGAATTTATCATGTATATTACATGACAGACAAAGATAAAATTTAATTATGACTGTAATTTTAAAAGTAAAACACTGGTAAATGATAGAACTCACCTTGTATAAACACAATAGTATCAAGGATAAATTTACAAAAATTATCTATATACATTTATAAATTAACCAGGTACTGAAGGATGGAAGATCATCTCCGACATGAAGGTAGAGTCAAGACTTCAAGACCGCAGTCATGAACTATTTGAACCTTGAATTTTTTTATTGATGTTTCATTCTGCTTTATTTTCTCTTAGTGAAATTTTAATTGTGATAAAATTTTATGATTTTTAAAATTGTTAATTGCTCAATTTATTATTAATATTTATTCTCTTGTTTATATGATATTTAATTATATGCTTATATGCTTATTAATTATATCAATTTAATTCTAGTAGAATGTAATACTGGTAAATACAAAATAGTTTAAAACATAGTTTCAATGCCATGACACGTAATCATACTTAGGTATAGAAAGCATCAAATAATAAACGGTCCTTCCAAAGATTTACTTAGCTACTGATTTCTAATTGCTTTCTTATACATTATGCACACTCTTTTACAAAAATATTGTTAATAATTGAGATTTTAGTACCCTAATTATTTGCATTACCGTTTTTATGTCTTATAATTAATTGACTTCTAAGCGATAACATAGTGTAGACTATATTAGCATGCTAATGCATTTAGTCACAAAATAGTTATTAATTTTCGGTAAAGGAAATATTTTACGGGTTGAGATAATAGGAAATAGCCATTATAAAGTTCAACTGTAACTAAATACAAGCATTTATGTAGTCAATTCTTACAATACAAAGCTTGGTGTACTGTGATCATCATCATACTACTAATAAACTAGCACATATTACCTCAGGATTGGGTATGCCCATGCTGTTCTGCACTTGCAAATTTGGCATAAACCTTCTTCTTTAGTTCGGAAGTAAGAATATGACTCACAGATTTACGAATGAACTTACTGATAATGAAATCTTCGATCTTGTGGAGAATACCACCCCCTGTTCGAACCTTAATTTTACCAAGTTTTGCCAATTTTACACGGTCCAGGTGAACGGCACATTGGGTGTCGTTCTTTGTCACTGTGGCCTGTGCCTCGATTATGTTTGATCTTACAGAAGCTCTTATGTGTTGTGTCATCGAGAACAGATGCCTAGCCTTGAACTGACAGTGTTGAAAGCCTGCTTCTAATCTTCCTAGTCCAAGATACAACTTCACATTAACCTGGTTATCCGAATACCTCATCACTACGTCTTTCTTCCTTTTCATAGTTGCCAAAGACTTGACGTACCCGTTTTTGCAGTTAGCGTGCCCTGACATCTTTAATAAATGCTTCCGGACCCTCCATCTGTAATTTAAGGCAGGAATATGGATTACATTACTACCAGACTGTTTAATAGCAACGTTAGCTTCTTCTAAAGCTTGATCAACAAATTGGTTCAGAACAGGAATGTCCAAGGCTTGACCTGTGACGAGGAGAAGACACAGTAGCTGCTGCATATTGGTATGACACAGTAGGTCTTCAAATGTCAATCCTGTCGTTTTATACCTTGCCTCTTATCTTTCAAAGGCCAAACAAAAAAAAACCCTGATAAATTTTTAGTTTTGTTGGTTAGCTAAGCTATATATCAGCTATATACTGATGGTTAGTTAAGCTATATATCAGAGAAATATACCACATTTATGCAATTACTTTGTGATTATATTTCACTATGTTGACTAGGAAAATTAATTCCTATTATTCCATAGTCTCAAGCATGTTAAATATATAATTTAAATTAAATTTATCAAAAAGTGGAATTCCTAAATTATATTATATAATGGGAATAAAAAGTGTCGAATATCTGAAAGCGAAGAAAAAATAATACATAAAAATTGAAATTCCAAAGTTATATAAGTATTGGCACCGTTGTAAATAGTTTACTTTCAGTCTCACTAATCCATTTCATCTGAAAGAATTAACAATGATAATAACAATACTATGTCAACAATAAAATCCATTTTAGATTTAGTTTTGTCCTGATAAGATGATAAAAAACAGAGAATATTAAGAGGTAAAAACAAATCAAACAATTGGGTTTAATTCTATGGAAGTATGGTAACCTAATTACCTGCATCTTTGTTTCAAAAGAGTCGGAAAAGTTTTAAAAAAGGGACTAGAAGAGAGGTTTGATTTTAATGCCTTGTTATGGACGAAAACAAAAAAATGTTCATATAATAATGTCAATGTTATTGTGTAACATATGTGTTCATGATAGTGTCAATCAAAAATTCTATATATATATATATATATATATATATATATATATATATATATATAGTACTATATATCGATGGACTACATATATCGATGGACACACATATATATATATATATATATATATATATATATATATATATATATATATATATATATATATATATATATATATATATATATATATATATATAAAAATGAACATCTTTTAATTAATTTTAAAATCCCCTTTGCCTTTTGCACAAATCAGGCTGAAATCGAGCTCCTCCAACAGCAGGATCGACCATCGATGGTAGTATTGAACCATGATCTTACACTTTTTTACACTTTTTAACTCTTTCCGAAGTACAACACGGTCCCTCTCGGTCATTTGGAGATGTCGTCACTCTCATTCAAAGATACCTTCCCTCCCAACTCATCTTCACTCAAAATGAGACAATCACAATGTGACATAATCACATTGCACTAAAATATCGGTAAAGTGTCTACAAAAGACTACGAACCAGCCTCATTTAGGTGTAGTCATTATTGCAACATGCCCAGATGAAAAGTAGGGACCTACATCGCAAATACTAGGAAGATCGTCTTTCACTGAGGAGTACACATAGTCAGATTCCCTCCCTGTGCTCTATACCTTCGAGGGTTCGTCTTTAATACTTCGGCGAGCAAGTATCTGCTTCACAAGGCCGACTGGAAAGGCTACAAAACCAACGTTGAATAAACCTTATCCTTGATGGGTCTGTGCCTTACCTGGACTCCTCTTGAGTAACGAGTACCGAGTATTTAACTCAAATCCTCTCACCATCCGAGATTAGATACGACTGGGGATGGATGTAATAGGCCAGTCTTCGCTATCCCTTTCACCCCTAGTCGTATCTAATCCCGGCTAGTGAGAGTATTTCAAGTAAAATACTCAGGGCTCGTTACTTAGAGCACTTTTTGTCCATCTATGCATGAACGAAGTGGATGCTGCTGTTGATCTCATTACTACCGCTATTCAGGACGCTGCCGATGTGAATATCCCTAAATTCACTTCACAGTCCAGCTAACTATGACAAAACTAGTGCATATGTTTATAGATCGTGCATAGGTTCTATTTACCAGTCTTAGATACAACTCTAGGTGTTGTGTTTCAAATAGAAATATAGACTATTGAAACAAATAGAAGCAATATATCCACGCACAGATCGGTAAACGAAACAACCTCCAGAACATCTGAAACCTACAAATAATTTTTGTACTGGCGAAAAATCGTACTGGCCTAATTCAATCTTTGACGGAAATGAAGCAAGACCCAGAAGCGCAGAAGCTAACGGAGATTACCTTGGAGACAATTAAGAATAACATGAGACTATATAATATAGTCCATTTGCATGGCCCTGTTTATCTGGTCTACATAACAGTTAAATGTAATTGTTCCCACTACTATTATCATTATGATTCACCCTTCCCTTTTCCTCACCCTCGTCTGATATAAACAAATAAATTTAAATAATGAGAGATGGTTCATTATTGCCAATTAGATGATATATTTCCATAATAAGTGTAATTAAATCGTTTTAAATATTTTTCTTCAAAATGTCTTTTGAATATCACCATTAAATTTAGAGTTCTTCAAAGTGATTTCTATTACAGAATTAAATTGCCATCATTGGCGTACGCAGGCCAATGATGCATTAGCTCCTGTTGCTATCAGGCAAGGGGGGACCTTGCGTTTTAACATCGAATTTGATGGTGTCCTCTAGCAGGATGAGATCCAAGGCCATCTCTCCGGCCAATAACTGCACCGCCTCGTGCGACACGGTTCTTTTTGCCTTGGTGATCCTCAGCAATGCCAGTCTGTTCTTCTTCTGCGTTTGTGTGAGGTAAGGACTCCAGGCAGATGATGCATACCTCTGGATGCCCAGCACAATGGTTCTGGTACATCCGGCTCCAGAATGCACCTCCTATTCTTGACAGTCCATTCAGGGAACAGATCACCCTATCTCGGAGGTATCCGAGGTGTGGGGTGACGTCGATACTCTTATTGAATTTCACCACAAAATATATCACCTCGTCACCGAGACGGACCAGTTCCCCTCATATATTTAGGCTGATAGGATGAGCCCTTCTGTCGAGTCTATCAGCAACATTGCCTGAATCTTGCATGGGTCGGCATGCCTAGCTTTCGTCTCTCACAACATTCGGCTACCTTATTGGCACACCTCTCCGCATCTCCGATCAGCCTGGCTATGCTGTTCGCGGACGCTATAATCGCTAGATCGTCGACATAAGCGGTCCCCAGAAATCCCTCCGCGTCCAGTTCTAATAACTGATCAAACATTAATTTCCACAGGACTGGCCCGAGGACGGAGCCCTGCGGACAGCCCCTCTCAATCCTTCTCTCAACCTCCACGCACCTTCACCCTCCTATCACTGAGATAGCTACAACCGAGAAAGTATAAGTTGCGGGAGGCATCAAACTCCTGCATCCGCTGGAATATGAAAGGCCGCTTGAAGTACAGGCCGTAAGCTTGTAATGATTTCGGTAATGGTAATGTTCGGTTAGCGGTTATACGCCTTAGACTCTTTCTTATCCTTGCATCTCCCTTTGTAGATTAGTTGCAGGTCAGTGATTTTCCACTGTCTCGGGAATTGTCTCTTGTCCAAGCATTGATTGAAAATAATAAGGAGCTCATCATCGATATGGTGGACACTATTCTTCCAGATCGCCGCGTCTACACCAATCAAGTCCTGGGGCTCGTCCAGTCCTTACATATCTTCCATAGTATGGTTTTATTCAAAACTCGACAATATTACACGAACGTTTCGTGGTTTTGCCCCATCTTCAGGATTTAATTTCTAAAACTATATACTGCAGGGTCTCTGCCAGTTTTCTGCTCAACTATCTTTTATTTCTCTTTATATGGTTATCACTAAGTCCCATATTTAATTCTAATTAAATAATTAGTTGAATAAATAAATTGATAAATAATAATTATTATTATCCTTATGTTTTTTACCTCTGTCTTTTTACTGTTCACATATCTATATCTATTGTATCTCTAATTTCATTTGGGCCCCGATGAAGGTCCATGTGTTTGGGTCGAAACTTTGGCTTTTATAATAAAAAATCATGTTGACTGAGTCCTGAATATTTGGAATAAAAATCTAATTTTTCTCTCAAAAAATTTTGTGCCCCGCAACCAACTAAATGTTGGTTTTATCAGCTCAATCAAGCATATTTTTTCTTCAAGAGAATTGTTAATACGATACTCTGTTGCTTTCAATGCGTCAATTCATACCCGTTTCAAAAACTCTTGTTTTCCAGCTGAAACGCAATTCTTATTACTGCTATTAAACGAGCGAGAATGTGCGATTAAGTTTTACATATTTGCTAATATTACATGATGCTAGGCACAATGAATCAAAATTTAAGTCGCACATTGGTGAACATAAAAAGTTACAGACTAAAACGTGAAGCATTTTTCTGTTTAGGTGAACCTTGTTGATTGGCTTAGATTCTAAGTATGTAAAATTGCCTGCAATTGAAAAAAACAAAACAGCATTACTATTTACTTCTTTCATTGCATTCCATCGTGAAATTGTAAAAAAAATAACTACAACATCCTCATACTATTCACTGGTAAGAGACTGAAGAACTAAAATATCTTCTAACTATAAAGAAGTTGAAAAGGTATAAGTTATTTGTTTACCCAAGTGCTGCATTGGCATTATCCTCGGATTACACAGACCAACGATGAAAAAATGTTTGTATTGAAAATACCTTATTCCTATAGTTTTTAGGGTGCTAAATCCCAATATGATATTAAAAAAGCTGTATCACCCACAATTTCTTCACATTTTATAGTTAAATTAAGCGATTTTTAAAGAATTCAACAGCTTTAATATTTAAAATAAATAACTGAAAAACTAGGTCTATTGGTGTGGATGAAGTTGGTAGCACTGCTTAAACACATTTGCTGGGCAAAATAGGTTGATTCTTTTTTCTGTTAACAGCTGATGTTTTGTTTACCGTCAACCTAACCTCTCATTCACGTTTTCCGTACATGTGCTCAGTACAATGTCTAATCGCGGTTGTAAAAACTCTACTGACAGTTTTTGTTATATTTGTGGTGAGTTTGTGATTAAAAAACACCAAAGTAACATTACAGACTTTGTCAAAAAGGTTTATCTATCATACTTTGGAACTAAACTTGGTGATCAGGATAAATCTTGAGCCTCGCATAAGATATGTTATGTATGTGTCGAAGATCTAAGAAAATGGTCAAAAAAGGAGAAAAAAACTTTAAATTTGCTGTTCCTATAATAAGGAGGAAGGCATGAAATCATTCCGATGATTGCTACTTTTGCAGTGTCGATATTACTGGTCATAACTCAAAAAACAAGAAGGTAATAAGCTACCCTAACCTTCCGTCCGCCATCCGACCAATAGGGCACGGTGTAGATTTACCGGTCCCTAAACCACCAGATGATTTAAATTCTATTCCAACAGAAGTATTTTCTGTTGTACAATCGGAGTTAGATAAACAAGATGATGAAGAATTCCAATGTTTTACAGAAAATGTAGAGCCTAAACTGTTTACTCAAATCGAGATAAACGACTTGGTTAGGGATCTTGGCTTAACGAAAGAAAAAGCTGAATTGCTTGGCTCTAGACTAAAAGAAAAGAACGTGTTGACGGTTGGAACCAGCATTTTTGTGCACAGAAAGAGAGAGAGCAACAATTTTCCAAGTTTTTTGAACAAGAAGGTGATTTAGTGTGATGCTCAGATATTCCCGGTGTGAATGAGTTTGGTATTGAATATAAAAAGGAAGACTGGAGGTTGTTTATTGATTCATCGAAAACTAGTTTAAAGGCTATTTTATTACACAATGGTAACATGTACGCATCTACTGCTGTTGGTCATTCTGTACATGTGAAAGAAAACTATGAAAACCTAGAAACAGTGTTAAATCGAATAGGCTATTCTGCTCATGGTTGGATGATATGTGGTGAAAATAACATGCATGTTCCTTGGTCAGCAAAGTGGTTTTACCAAATTTCCATGTTTCTTGTGTGAATAGGACAGTAGGGCTAGGGATCAACATTGATGTAGAAAGAACTGGTCTATAAGGAAGTCTTTAAAACCTGGTGAGAAGAACATTCACGCAAAAACCTCGCAATTACGCAAAAACCTCGTAGATCCTAAAAACGTGCTTCTACCAGCTCTACATATAAAGTTAGGCCTCATGAAACAATTTGTAAAGGCTTTGCCTAAAGATGGAACATGTTTCAAGTATCTCTGCCAAAAGTATCCACGCCTTTCAGAAGCTAAACTAAACGAATGCGTCTTTGTCGGACCTGACATTAGAAAAATGATGTTTGATGTTAACTTTGAATCCACAATCACCTAAAATGAGAAAGAAGCATGGGTATCATTCAAGCAAGTCGTTACAAAATTCTTGGGAAATGAAAAAGACCCATAGTATATTTCTATTGTAGCTAACATGTTACAGAAGTTTAAAAAGTTAGGATGTTTGATGAGCCTGAAAGTTCACTTTTTGAACAGCCACCTTGATTACTTCACGGAAAATTTGGGAGATGTTAGTGAGGAGCAAGGTGAACGTTTTCACCAGGACGTTAAAGTGATGGAAAAACGCTACCAGGGCCGCTGGAACACCAACATGATGGGGGACTACTATTGGTCACTTCACCGAGAAGATCAACAAGCGACTCATCGTAGAAAAAGCTACACAAGAAGCTTAAGTATAGACCAATTCCAGTTGACACGTGAAATCTGTATTAGCACATTATATCACTTTTTTAAGTAGCCACTGTAAATAAAAAAACATGCTTATGATGTAACATAGTGTTTCATTAATTCCCCCGTATACAGTATAGGGGTTTAGATAGGGGTTTATACTATATAATACAAAGCAAAACTATGGGTGATACAAAAAAAACTAAGGCCAGATTTAGATTCAGCACATAAAAATCTATAAAGATCAACTTATTAAAGTTCAAAAAGTTTTCAAAACAATTTCTTTTTGTTGACCTGTGTTATTCTTGTATAGTATTTTATTAGCACCGACCTAATGGTACAGTATTATCACTACTATATATTATTACGGTAGTATAGATCCCTTTTCCGGCTCTCAGGAGCGATGGATTTTGACGAGTGAGGTATCAAAAGAAAGAGAATTTCATGGAGATGTGACGAATTCCAATTTTGTTTTTCGAATTCTTACTAGGGCTTAAATAAAAGTGATGAGAAAACTGGGAGGTTTCAAAGATTCGACGTCTGAGAGTCGGCGGATCGAGACGGGATAAGTTGGGTTTTAAAGATTTTGACGCGGGCATCAAGACCATATACGTTCCTGTGGAGAGTATTGGTCCAGCGTCTTAAAACTAAAAAACCTATCGTTTTTGAGATAACGCACGATATAGGTCCGCACGGGCCTCATGCCATCTTGCGTACGTGCCGTTGTCATGGCAACTTTATATCAATTTGAGTCTGTGGTAATTATTGGGATCTCACGCTGCTTTATCAAAAGGGGGCCTGGCTCACATTGTTGCCTTTGAGGTTACGTCCCCATCACCTTCCCTTATACATTCGTCACTGTTTTTCGAAACGTTTACTTCTTCCTGGTAAATAATTACCGAAATATACATAATTTTACGTTTCCCACTGACGATAATCACGACTGTCTCCGCTTTTTCAGAAAATTCATCACAATAATTACCAATCAGGAATTTAAATCAAATAATAATGTTTACATCGAAGAAACGAATGAAAGTTATATACAGTAAACACAGAAATGAACACATTTTTATTATTATTAACAATAACAAAGTTAAAATAAATAAAATTTTATGTTCCCCATCGCGTTAATCACGATATTCTGTACTTTTCTAGATTATTAATCACACTTACTACTAATAACTATAACTAATAACTAATAAGAAAAATTACGAAGCTAGGAATTTAATTCATTAAATACATTATTAATTAATTAATTGAGTAGGGCTTAAATAAATAAATAAATTGGTAGTTGGTAATTTTTTTTTATCCTACAATTGAATTAAAAATTTTAATAAATTTTAATCGGTCTTGCAACTGGATGATTTTTCTATTATTTTATACTCATGCTATAGTTCATAATGGTGTATTACCACAAAACTGAAGTTACCTAAAAACAAAACTCCTTATTATTATTAATTGATCAGTGATCATCTAAATCCTCAAGTGAATACATGAAGGGACCCCCAAGCAATTAAAGAAAAGGGTTAACTATTGTATACACCAAAAGAGTGGTATTCTGAACTGCTGTAATTAATCTGCTATGGTATTTCTTCAGTGTTTGTACAATATCCTCTCCAATATTATTTTCTCTCACCTCTTTTATTCTCCTTAGCAATTACAAATAATCAATTTCATCATAACTATTTTGTTATAATTAAATTTATTTGTTTTTTTATTTTAGATATTTATCAAAAATTTTCACTAAATAATTTATTGAAAGTTATAATGATAAAATTAGTAGGACATTTAATTAATATATAGTAATTTCAGTTCTTAGAATATAACATATTTAATTAGAAACAATAAATTAAAAATCAAAAAACATATTTCCTTTGACACTTTTTAATTTGATTAATGATGTTTACAAAGTATGAGATACTAAATACATTCTCTTAAATGTAATATATATGATAACAAACACGAAGTTACTTAATTTGACAAAATAATAGTTACTTTATTTGTAATTGTTGTTTGTAACTTTGTACTGTTGACGCTAGAGGGCAGTGAGGGGAGTGGCGCTATTTTAAAAAAATTAAAGCCATTACATTCGAAGAATTGCAGGAAGTTGATGACAGGAAGTTGATGTTGGTGGGGAGACGCGGTTTTTTCAAAAAGTAGGAGAAAGGGGAAAAATGGTGGGGGTAACTGGTGACGTTAGGATGCATAACCTTACTTAGGCCACGCCCCTTTTCTTATCAGCAGCGTGAGATCCCAATCATTAGAGTCTGTTTACAAAAACTTTTAATGAGTGGGAAATTATATGTTGTTTCATCTGTGAAACCCTAAATGGCACTGTTAAATATACACATAGAAAATGGAATATCTGAATCTAATTGCCTAACAGCTAAATTGAAGACATGTTTTCCTGTAGGGTAAGCTAATTACTTATTAAGTATGAACTGGAACTCCAACATAGCCATTACAAACTATGTAGCTTCACCAAATGTGTGTGTTAAATAAGCTTTCTTGATAATATTATATTGTTTATACGAATAAATATGTTTCCCTAATATCCCTTATACTTGGAATTAGGGATCAGAAGATATGTAATGCGAGAGTTCTCGCTCGGGTATACTAGTTTCCCTAATATCCCTTATACTTGGAATTAGGGATCAGAAGATATGTAATGCGAGATTTCTCGCTCGGGTATACTAGTTATTATTAATTTGCACAGCAGTCCTTAAAGGACCTGGGCCTTAGAAACAAAGTTTCGCCAGCTTTCTCGCTCTTCTAAAAAAAGTTGGATCTCGCGTTTATTTAACTATTGCTCGAGTACATTCTCCATCAAACCATTCGTTTCTTGGTTTTATTTCCTTATATCCAAGCACTTCCGCCGCAACCTCCTTTAAAATGGTTCTTATTTTAAGTCATTGCTCTTCGACAGTTGCTTCTTCTATATTTCCTTCACTTGATCTTTCAGTGACTTTTCCTTCAAAATGTCTTCTTATCTTTTCATCCTTCAAGCCGTCTGACCTCAACACTCTCCCGGTTTCTCCTCCATTTTTGCACTCATTAGCAACCCTTTGTCTATAACTTAGCTTCTACCAAGAAATGATCGGTGTTACAATCCACCCCTCTAAAACTACGGACGTCTTGCATATAGGATTTGTGCCTTACATCTATTAATACATGATCAATTTGATTTCTTATGTTCCCATGTGGCCACATTCAGGTTTCTTTATGAATTTCTTTATGTGAGAAATACTTTCTTCAAGTCCAGCTTGCAGATGCGAAATCAATTAGCCTGATTCCATTTTCGCTGGTTATTTCATGTTTACTATATTTTCAATAGTTGGGATAAAATTCTTTTCTTTTCCAATTTTGGCATCAAAATCTCCCATTACAAGTTTTGCGTCAGATATAGAATCGTACGCCCCTTTTAATGCTCCATAAAACACATTCTTATTTCTGTTCAGTCGGAGCATGTGAACTGATTAAAAATAATGCATTATGCATATTAAGGCGTGCTTAATAGATTTTTAATTATGAAACCAGTTAAAAACTGTTATTTTCCATCTAATCTCCTGCAATGTCTATCTTATACCTCAGCAGCTCTCTCTCTCAAGTATCTTACAAGCGCCAGATTGATACATACTTCTTAAATTCCAAGTTGCCAGTTTTTATAGTCCATTTCCTCGCGAGTGACGTAACCGTAGATCCTCCGGCTATTTTCTTGTTTCCGTTACATAACATTTGATTTTTTAACAGTAGAGGGTTGTTAGCCCTATGACCACCAGTCTATCACCTATTACCAGTCTTGGCGGACAAGGATTATCTATTAACTATTATCTATCGGGGATTACCTATAAAAAAAATTAAAACCCGCGAAATATGGCCATTTTATTACAGGGTTTGTTATTATCACAAAAACTTGTTTTGAGACATAAATTGTGGCTTTTGTTAGTGCCTATCTATAATTAAAATTGTATGGAAAAAATAACTTTTCTCGGAAATTGAGAAAATGTAAAAACAGGTGTTCTCGAAAAAAGTGGCCAACAATGGCAAGAACGCAGATCAAAATGGTCCTAGAGCCATTTTTCAAAGCACTATTGGTTCCCGAGGAGTTTCTCTACAACTCTATTATCATGATATATACGTGAGGTTCAATTTGATACCTAAAAACGCCTCTGAGCATAGGGATCTCTTCAGCCACTAGTTGTGAGGTAAAGTAGGGGAAGTGACGAATGGCTAGGAAAGACTCTCACATCTCTTTCCAGTGCTCAATGCCCGTTCGTCAGAGAGCCTTCCTCTTCCCTTCGTCACTTCCTCTACCTTACATCACCACTAGCGGCCGCACAGCGTCACGAGTTGTGTTAAAAAATCAGAAGTACGAAAAAAATTTATTTCGGGGGTAATTCTTTTTGTTCTAAAAGAAAACATCATAATTTCAAAATAAAAACAAAGATTTAAGGATAAGGATTAAATTAATATATTTATACAAATACCGAAGATAAAAACGGATGCAGTTTGTAAATATTTACTTTGCCAATTAGGATCTTATTATATCAAAATTTTAATTCCCATTTCTTCTACTCCTATTTCTATGTTTGAATTGTTCATTTGATCAATTTGACCAAAAGTGGAAAAATGGGTAAGTTTTCGAGTTTAAGATCTGGAACGAAAAGAATTTTTGGCGATTTTTCAACTTTGGAATAGATTTAATAAAAAATTTAAATATGTTTTTTTCATAATTGAACCAACATTACTTTTATTTTGATATTTAGTTTATCTGCTTCTGAAGTCCCATTTACCATGATTTTGTACTTTAAGATTTGAAAACAAATTACCAGCTTATGAAATCTGGCGCAGTAATCCAGCAGATAAAAGGTATTATATTTTATATGACAGGATTGTGGGCGCATATTAGTTATCTGAATCGTCGGATAAAATCAAAAAATATCTAGGAAAATTTATGAGATTGTTTCGCCTGGACATTCAAGCAAAATGGGACCTATGTCAAATTTGAGATAAAATACATACACAGATTGGTTTAATAAAAACGTTAATCTACCCGATGAAATTCTTGCATTGCCCTTGTTCAAATCTTTTTTCGTGAACACCTGTTTTTACATATTCTCAACTTTCGGAAAAAGCTATTATTTTTTTTGGCATAAAATTTTTATTATAGATAGGCACTAACAAAAGCCACAATTTAAACCTCAAAACAGGTCCTTGCAATAATTACAAGCCATGTAATAAAATGTCCAAAATGGCCATATTTCGCGGTTTTTAATTTATTTTTGTGAAAAGTTGTTGACCGACTTCAATTATTTAAAAGACATTTGTTTCGTATTTTTATATTCTATATAATAATATTTTTTATTTTTCTCAACAACAAAAAAATTCCATCTTAAACGAGAAAAAAATACTTTTCGGCATCCTTATGAACATTTTTCACCATGTTGCTACTTACAGATTTTATCTGAAACATATACAATTTGTTTCTACTATTTTTTCCCTAATTAACAGGCAGAGAAATTCCATTGGCAATTCATTTCAAAAAATAAACTATCGCGCCTGGACTATAACAAGGCCACTAATTAAAAGCATTATTTAATTATTTTATTATTATGTAAAGCAAAGACACTACCGTTCAATCACATTAATTTACAAAATTAAAACCATAATATTATCAAGTCTTTAGCTTCTTATTTTAGGATAAGAACTTTCTTTTTGGATTACAGTGTTAAAGAAGTTATGAAAGGATCTGGATGACACCATCATATATAAAATGTCGGTGTTTGTGGCCTTTTGAGAATACTTTCTGGAGTGGTGTGTTTGTAATATTAGTAATCCTTGTTGCGGGACTCCTGGGCCTCTTCTAAAAGAACACCGACAGAAAGCGCTAGGCTCTCTACGATTTCTGCACTGTGAAATAATATTTTGTATACATCTGCAGTATGATTTCACAACGGATAAATCTAAATTATTAAATAAGTTCAATTCTTCTCAATAAAAATAAAAATAAGTTTTAGTCTTCTCCTCTGCATACGCGCAATTAACAAAGTCGATGCATGCAATCCTAAAAAATAATTTATTAAACAAGTTACAGAATTACATCATATAAAATAGTGAGCTACTGACAGTGTTAACTTACTGATAGACTATACTAAAGATATTACCTCTAGACTTAAAGCTAACATGTGTGCTCTGACTGACTCTCTTACACTTTTTTACACTCTGATTGATCTGTTTATTAGGTTTTAGACATACAAAAGAGGAGGGATTGTTTAGGGATAGGACATTTGCTAGGTGCTGACAAGTAGGAAGCAAAACAATAACTTCCTGGGTTATAAACGCTATTTAATAACTAATACTTCCTAGGTCAAAGCCATGTGATAACTCCTCCAATCTTTATGAAAAAAAGCGAATTCTCTTGAGCATTTTTTTTTTTAAGTATTAAATAGGTATTTAGGTAGGGCATAGCTCTTGGATCAAATTATGCAGGATAAACATGTACTATGGATGCTGTAGGTTCATTTGGAATTTACTTTTGTTTTAATATAAACCTATCTTTGCATAGTTACAAAATCAAATTATAATACTGACTAATAAAATACATCAAAGTTTAATACATTATTTAATACATCAAACATTAATAATCAAAGTTTTAGTCAAAATTGTTTACATTTTCTAGACTATAATAAAGCATAATTACAAATGGTAATTATAATATAGTCCTCGTGCTAGGTTTGAACGCCCTATTCACATATTTTTTAGTTCACAAAATACCACAAAAAGTCATGGATCTCTCTGAGGTAAAACGCTCATTATCCGGAAGTAAACTAGTCCCCCTTTCGGGTCTCCGGGGGGGACTACTTCAGGGGATTCATGGCGGAAGTTGAAAATTAGAGATTTAGGTTTAGGGACGTGGAACGTAAGAAGTTTGAATACAGCGGGTGGGTTAAAATCGGTGGCAAACGAAGTTAAGAGGTACAATGTAGATATCGTGGCACTGCAAGAGGTTCGGTGGCCAGGGGAGGGTTCGTTAACAGAAGGGAACTATTCTATTTGGTACGGTGGGAGCGGTAATTATTGTTTAGGTACTGGATTTCTAATTAGGAATAGATTGCTCTCCGCATTGAGGGATGTAAAATTTTTTAGTGATAGGATATCTGTGGCCAAATTTCAGGGGCGGTGGTTTAAAATCGCGCTGATAAACATACATTCTCCTATCGAAGACAGTGATGATGAAGTTAAATGCGAATTTTATGATAAACTAGAGTGGGTTTATGATAAACTACCTCGAAACTGCATGAAAATAATATTAGGGGATGCAATCGCAAAGGTGGGAAGAGAAGAAGTATACTATCCGACGATCGGTAAAGAAAGTTTGCATGAACATAGTAATGATAATGGGATCCGTCTAATAAACTTTGCTATCTCGAAAAACCTAACAATCAAAAGTTAAACATAAGGATATTCATAAGTATACGTGGACTTCGCCGGATTCACAAACACGCAATCAAATTGATCATGTTTTGATACAACAAAGATGGCAAAAAAGTATAATTAACGTGAGGTCTTATCGTGGGGCAGAATGTGGGTCAGATCATGAATTAGTAATCGCGAAACTTCGACAAAAACTTAATACAAAAAAAAGAAAAGAAAGCCGTATTTGTTCCGAAAATTTTGATCTAGATAAATTGAAAAACTCTTCAATTAGAAATCAATTCACGGTAGAAATCAAGAATAGGTTTGAAGCCTTGGAATCTTTAGATGAGGATCGCGAAGATGTAGACAAGCTATGGATCGGAATTAGGGGTAATATTAAAGAGGTAAGTAATTTGTCTTGGAAAAAGGGACAATAAAAAGAACAAACCGTGTTTCGATTGTCTAAACTTGTGTGAAAAAAGAAGAGCGGCTAAATTAAAAGCTTTGAATAATCCAAGCGATAACAATGTTGCTAACTTCCGAGCCTTGATGAATGAAACGTCCAAATTCCTCAAAAATAAAAAACGAGAATATCTTAAAAACAAAATAATAGAGATAGAAACTAATAGAATTGAAAACAACGTAACAGACATGTACAAGGGTATAAACAGATCGCGTAAACAGTTTAAACCCGCAATGAATGGAATTAGAGATGAAAATAACAATATCTTGGCCGATCCGGGGGACATTGTGAATAAATTTAAAAAACACTTTGAAAGTATTTTGAATTCGGAAAATAATAATCAATCTCCTCCTTCTGAATATCAGAGTACTGAACCGTTAATTGAAGAACCGAGTAAGGAGGAAGTCGAAATAGCCATCGGAAAATTAAAATCTCATAAAGCAGCGGGAATCGACAACATTCCCAGTGAAATAATAAAAGCGTGCGGTGAAGCTGGAGTTTCTAAAATACATTTTTTTGTTAAAAATATGTGGGAAAATGAAAAAATTCCCGAAG
Source organism: Rhaphigaster nebulosa (assembly GCA_948150685.1). Taxonomy (NCBI): domain Eukaryota; kingdom Metazoa; phylum Arthropoda; class Insecta; order Hemiptera; family Pentatomidae; genus Rhaphigaster; species Rhaphigaster nebulosa. The sequence goes on along the minus strand of OX411306.1, from coordinate 98,745,385 downwards.
AATAGAAAGAATCTATACTTATTCCGATTCACAAAAAAGGTCCGAGGACGGAGTGTAATAACTATCGAGGAATATCACTCCTCCCGGTATGTTATAAAATATTCTCGGTGATACTAACTAGTCGAATCACGGAATATGCCGAGGAAATTATCGGAGACTACCAATGTGGTTTTAGACTGAACCGATCAACTATCGATCAAATATTTTCCTTACGCCAAATATTAGAAAAAAAAAATAGAACTCAACGGTGTAGTTCATCAGCTTTTTGTGGGTTTCAAAAAGGCTTATGATTCCATTGATCGCCGGAGACTGTATAACATTTTGATTGAGCAGGGAATACCGAAGAAGTTAGTAAATCTAGTAGGGATGTGCATGACCGAAACATTCAATAAAGTTAGAATCGGTAGTTATTTTTCGGAGAAATTTGAAGTTCGCTCGGGGTTAAAACAAGACGATTCCCTTTCACCTGTCCTATTTAATTTAGCACTAGAGTATGTCATTAGAACGGTAATGCGTACCGAAAGGGGCTTAGATCTGAGCGGTAAAATATCCGTGCTCGGGTTTGCGGATGATTTGGTATTATTAAGTGAGGACGCGGAAACTATAAAACGGAATACAACAACGCTGATGACAGCTGGGAAAGAGGTTGGCCCCAAAATAAATACGGATAAGACGAAATATATGGTTAGCAATAGAAACAGAGGCGATTTTGAGAATATAATTATAGGAGAAAATAGGTTTGAAAACGTTGAGAAATTTAAGTATTTGGGGTCTGTGATTACTAGAAAAAACAAAATTCAAGAGGAAATAAAGGCGCGGTTAAAGGCGGGAAATGCTTGTTATTTTTCGGTATCAACATTACTTAGGTCGCGCATTTTGTCCAGAAACTTAAAACTTAGAATATACAAAACTATTATCTTGCCTACAGTTCTGTACGGGTGTGAAACGTGGCCACTAACCTTGAAAGACGAACAACGCCTTAAGGTCTTCGAGAATAAGGTATTGCGTAAAATATTTGGACCGAAAAAGGATGAGTCAACTGGAGAATTTAGGAGATTACACAACACGGAATTGCGGAGCATGCACCCTGCAATATAATCCAAGTGATATCATCGCGACGGTTGAAATGGGCTTGCAAAGTTGTTGGGCTCAGTAACGAACGAATTCCTAAAAAGTTAATAAACGCTGAGCCGACTGGTAAACGTCCGAGGTGTAGACCGAAACGTAGGTGGGAGGATTGCATTAAGAGTGATCTAATGAATTTGGGTTTGGACGGTAGTCGGTGGACCGAGATTTGTAGACAGCGATTAGTGGTATCGGGATCGAACCTCCGGGTTCGCTAAGCCTTTTATTATTATTATTATTACAATATGGTAATATACATATAAGAAAAACCATACATTTCACTTGGAACTTTCTAATATTCAAACATACATATAAGAGTATAATTTACTAAAATATGATTTAATTACACTGATAAATCTATTTACAAATAAAAATGCGTTATTTCTATATTTTGAAATATACATCAAATTATAAATTATACCTTTTGTTTATAATAGAAATAATAACAACGTAAATATAGTTATAATTTTCTTATAAGGATACATAACACTTAAACATTTTACTTATTAATAATTATAAACAATAAATAATTTAATCTAACTAAATCCTTTTCCATTTTTGATACGTTTATTTTTCATTAATAGATCCTATTAAAGTTTGATTAATTATGAGATTACAATGTAGACATTCATTTACATCATATGATATTCTAATAATCTAATGTAATTACTTATTTATTTATCTAATCTTATTAAAAAGACACTAGTCCTTAAATATTTAATTGTTTAAGACTAAAGATTTAATTTATTACCTTTTTACAGATTTAAGTGGCAAATCCCTTTTTAAATTTGTCTTATCTTATTCCCCTATTTATTTTTTTTCATCACATTTTTTTATTTATTAATAGTTAATACTAATTTATCAATAATAGACTATGAACTGCTATTAATTATACATAAAAAATCAGTATTACTGTAATCGATAAGCATTACTAAATAAATAGAATAATTATGTTGATAAATAAATTTAATTATCAACATAATGTATTCGGTAATTATTAGTGCGATTATAATTATTGAACTAAATATTAAAGAATATTATGTAGGAGAATAATTGAACAGTTAACTAGATAATAGGTCACGAACTGTTTGATCGGCAAATACTGTGTAAGCAAATTATATCAGAATCCTAATTATTATTCTTGGCTTGTAATATCTTTCAATTAGTTACAGAGACGCCTTCTGTTTTTGATTTATCATCTAATGCATTTGACCTTTTGTCACTTTGCTTATTTAGTATTTGAGATTCAACAAAATATTTATTGTTTTGGGTGTTTAAGTTTTCTTCTTCCTCATTTAAAATAGAAACTTTTTCTTTTTCCTCCTTCAGACAATACTTATTTTCATCCATTACAACTGTACCATAAATTCTCATGTTGGAATTTTTTGAATTTTCACGCGGCTCTAAAAAATCATTTAGTTTTCTTTTTAAAATGATTATTATGATCATAATTTAATTTTTGAATTGATTCTTTTGATTACCATCAAAAATAGATTCGATTTAGTTTAATAAATTATCAATATTTTTAGGAAGAAGTTGGTCGGGGGGTGCGGTCAAAAACTATCACTTTAATAAGTAATACTTATTTATTTTGTGCCAACATTTAGGCCTAAGCTTTGGGCCATCATCGGGGGTAAAAGAAAAACAAAATAACAACATTGAAAACGACAGAGGCAATACCAGAAACAGTAAAAAATAATAAAAACATAAATTACAAGATAAATAAGTATGAAGTATAAAAAGGAAAATATGACACTATAAATTGCAAAAATTGAAAGCGTAAAGTGAAAAAAGTGAAGGAAAGATTATGAATTACATGAACTAATAAAGTACATTATACAAAAGACTAATGAAAGAAATAATGTAAAAATTAATTGAAATTAAAATAATGCGTTATTTACATAAGGAATAGTAAAATATATGAAACCTGTTAATTAAAAAAACAACTAGTATGAAGATTTGGGAATATGTAAAGCATATAGAGATAACTATGATGTGACAAGTTATGTAAAAGATGATAATGATGTTAAAAAAGTTGATATTTTTGTAATTAAAATGAGTTCTGGAAATTAGAAAAAACCGACAGAAACTAACACTAAATTTAAATACTCTGTGATCAAAAGGCAAAACAATTGATTTAAAAACTGGTGAAACGTATTGATTTAAGGCCCAAAAAATATATAAATAAATTAAAATCTAAAAATTAAAGTTAAAAAAATAAAATTAGAAAATAATATCTCATCCAAAAAACTATACCATTAACACTCAATACCCTCAATACCATTAACAAACTTATCCACAACTACAAAAACCCTCCCCTTCCCATTGCCTCCACCACTACTTCTTCGCCACCTTCTATTATTCACTTTTAAAGGTCTCTACTATACATCCCCACGCTTTCTGAAAACATACAAAAATCCTTATGCTCCTCGATTCTCAACCTACGAATTGTTTTCATATCCCACAACAAACTTTCCAACCGGTATACATGTAAAAGATCCCATTCCTCTTAAACACCGTTCCCATGTAATATACCGCATCCTCTGTTCTACTCCTAACTGTAACTCTACCTATATCGGCGAAACTAAAAACCTCCTAAAAGATCGCATCACCCAACATAAATCTATCTCTATAATTCTATCTCTTCCTGTAACCAGACTGCCTCTAAACTTTCAGAACACGTTTTATCCTTAAACCACACTTTTAATTTTGAGAATACTTCAGTCCTCGCCACAGTCCCTAGATAGGCCATGACAAACGATATTATTATTGATTCATCTCAGAAAGCATCTACATCCAATTAGAATCCCCTTCCCTTCAATCAAAAAACTGATATACAAAACCTTTCTCTAGCCTACTCCCAAATATTCAATTTATTAAAAAAAAACCTAACTTTTCATTCCCCTTCCATCACTTTTTTTTTCTTTCCCTCCCCTCGTGACAACTCCTTATACAAATTATTTTTCCTTAGTAAATTTAACCCGTCATCTATATTTTTTTCTATTGTCATTCATCCCATCTTTTTAACATTAATTTTTACATTTTAATTAATTTAATTTATTTATATATTTTTTTGGCTTTACAATACGTTTTACCAGTTTTTAAATCAATTGTTATGCCTTTTAATCACAGAATATTTAAATTTAGTGTTTGTTTCTGTCAAATCAGTGAGGTGGTGACATTGTTTAACGGTTTAACGAGGGAAAAAAAAAAAAAGTGATGGGAGGGGAATGAAAAGTTAAGTTATCAAATCCAATAGTTTTATTTTGAAAAATTGAGTTTCGGCTCCTAATGCATATGTACCGCATAGTAAGTACGAATAAGTACCGAATACCCAATGCGCCATAGCGGCTGCATGCTACATGCTTACTGTGGAGCGGAAGAAGCAGGACTTGCCACACGTACACGCAATGTGAAACAAAATTATATTATGCATTAATTTATAAGACTATTAAATAACATGATCGTGCTGATTTGTTAATGACGTATACTTATAACCTACTATATATGATCTGAAATTGGAAATGCCTTAAAAAATGAACAAAAGCTCACGATATTTTAGCGCGTTTCATTTGAAACTTAAAAAAAAAATTATGCATGTTTTGACTAAAGGTTCTATTTTCGGTCGATGTTGATATTACATGCCTACTATAGAGTGGCAGAAGCGGGTTTGCCTCACCTACACTCAATGTGAAATACAATTATTATATGAGGCGGCTTTGAAAGCTAAGGAGAAGCGTTTGATTTTAGGGAAGGTGGTTTTCCAGAATTTAGGTAATGTATGCTTTTATACGTTGGTGTTTGGCGCTTCGATAACTGAGAAAACTAGTTCTCGTTCTGAATGTTGTGGTCGGTGCTTGAATGGGAAGTTATATCCCTGGTGATGGTAAGCACGAATCTTCATCGTCTGATGAATGAGAGGAAATCGTCTGCCGAAGGGAAGATGCCAGTAGAGGCAAGAGGATTCTCAAGAGATTGAACGCAGGATAAAACGGCTATGCTTGTGTTGCACCTGCAGAATGTATGATTCCGCCTGAATTACATCTTTCCTGCATATACCACACATCTGCGTCCTTTCACTCGGTAATTCACCACAAGTATTGCCTTGGATGGCTCTTTCCATGTCTTCTGAATATATTCCCAGACTGGGCACCTTCGCTTAACTTAACTTTTCATTCCCCTCCCATCACTTTTTTTTTTTTTTCCCTCGTTAAACCGTTAAACAATGTCACCACCTCACTGATTTGACAGAAACAAACACTAAATTTAAATATTCTGTGATTAAAAGGCATAACAATTGATTTAAAAACTGGTAAAACGTATTGTAAAGCCAAAAAAATATATAAATAAATTAAATTAATTAAAATGTAAAAATTAATGTTAAAAAGATGGGATGAATGACAATAGAAAAAAATATAGATGACGGGTTAAATTTACTAAGGAAAAATAATTTGTATAAGGAGTTGTCACGAGGGGAGGGAAAGAAAAAAAAAGTGATGGAAGGGGAATGAAAAGTTAGGTTTTTTTTTAATAAATTGAATATTTGGGAGTAGGCTAGAGAAAGGTTTTGTATATCAGTTTTTTGATTGAAGGGAAGGGGATTCTAATTGGATGTAGATGCTTTCTGAGATGAATCAATAATAATATCGTTTGTCATGGCCTAGCTAGGGACTGTGGCGAGGACTGAAGTATTCTCAAAATTAAAAGTGTGGTTTAAGGATAAAGCGTGTTCTGAAAGTTTAGAGGCAGTCTGGTTACAGGAAGAGATAGAATTATAGAGATAGATTTATGTTGGGTGATGCGATCTTTTAGGAGGTTTTTAGTTTCGCCGATATAGGTAGAGTTACAGTTAGGAGTAGAACAGAGGATGCGGTATATTACATGGGAACGGTGTTTAAGAGGAATGGGATCTTTTACATGTATACCGGTTGGAAAGTTTGTTGTGGGATATGAAAACAATTCGTAGGTTGAGAATCGAGGAGCATAAGGATTTTTGTATGTTTTCAGAAAGCGTGGGGATGTATGGTAGAGACCTTTAAAAGTGAATAATAGAAGGTGGCGAAGAAGTAGTGGTTTGCTCTCATTCATCAGACGATGAAGATTCGTGCTTACCATCACCAGGGATATAACTTCCCATTCAAGCACCGACCACAACATTCAGAACGAGAACCAGTTTTCTCAGTTATCGAAGCGCCAAACACCAACGTATAAAAGCATACATTACCTAAATTCTGGAAAACCACCTTCCCTAAAATCAAACGCTTCTCCTTAGCTTTCAAAGCCGCCTCATATAATAATTGTATTTCACATTGAGTGTAGGTGAGGCAAACCCGCTTCTGCCACTCTATAGTAGGCATGTAATATCAACATCGACCGAAAATAGAACCTTTAGTCAAAACATGCATAATTTTTTTTTTAAGTTTCAAATGAAACGCGCTAAAATATCGTGAGCTTTTGTTCATTTTTTAAGGCATTTCCAATTTCAGATCATATATAGTAGGTTATAAGTATACGTCATTAACAAATCAGCACGATCATGTTATTTAATAGTCTTATAAATTAATGCATAATATAATTTTGTTTCACATTGCGTGTACGTGTGGCAAGTCCTGCTTCTTCCGCTCCACAGTAAGCATGTAGCATGCAGCCGCTATGGCGCATTGGGTATTCGGTACTTATTCGTACTTACTATGCGGTACATATGCATTAGGAGCCGAAACTCAATTTTTCAAAATAAAACTATTGGATTTGATAACTATCTATTTTATAACGATCATTGTAATGAAAACAGTATTCATCTACGGAGTGAATTTTCTTTAACCGTAGCGTTTCAACGTGTTTTAGAACCAACGTAATCCGAAAAAAAAACCTCAATTTTGTTTTCGCATTTTTAACACAGACTTTCTTAGATAATGCAATAGCTGTTTATATATATGGAAAGCAGAAACTCCCCTAAGAACGTCGATATCGGATGCACTAAAGAGGAATTAAAGAGCTTCAAATCCAAACGTAATTTCAAGGCTTTAAACATTTCGAGCGTCCTCGGAAGTGAATATTTATTTTTTTTTTATTCGATGATATTTACAAAATAAAGGTTTATTGATCAGCTAAATCAAAATCTGCCGCCATTTTTGGTTTGGAGAAAACTGTAAGACTAGTTTATTTAATAATTTAAACACTTTTTTAAATGTATTTGACCAAAAATCAATTATTTTTTAGTGTTTATATTCTTCTTTAATCTTCTTTAATACGCTTTGAAGAACAAATGTTTTGCTGGAAAAATCATGTCGATATCTCTGTTCTAACTCGAGATATAAAATAAAGCAGTTTAAACATGTTTTATTTTTTTCCCTCGACTCCTTGGGCCCATATTAGATGATTTTTTTTTTGTACGGCATTTAATTATAATTAAATAATAGACGAAAAATGTATACTATTCGAGTCATGCGCAAATTAAATATGCTTTCCGTCATAACTTTTTCCCTTCTTTTTCTCGGGGATGCAGCACGTGTATGGTTAGTTAAAGGACTTTAAGGAGAAGACGTGAGCCAAGTTTCATCGAAATCTTTTGAGCCTTCTTTGGCGCTACACTCAATGAAAGAAATGTTTTTTCGACCCGAGTGTAATGTTTACTACTAGTGTACCAAGTATTCCATTTGGTGTGCAGGCACAAAGACTTCAAACCCTGAAAAACAAAAAGAAAAGTAACAAAAGCGGTCCACTCGTTCAAGAAATACTCGTGAAAAAGTCAGAAACAAAGAAGCTGAATTTTGTCTGCCTTGACTGAAAAATGTCTAATTTTTTATATTGTGCACATCTACACGATAATACTTATCCAATGATATGTATATTTCTCCTTACTATATATCTATTTCCCATTACGAGGCTAAGTATTCGGTACAACAAAAAAACTGCTTGCCTATTAATATTTAGTTACGTTTATGGTAAGCATAACTGTAATCCATATTGTGTACACATGCACACATTTAGTATGCGTGAGGCAAGCCCAGTCTTCTGCCATTTCACAGTAACTCTTTGCTTGGACTGAAAATAGAGCCTTTGGTGAAATGCATATTTTTTTTTAATTTGAATGAAACGCTCGAGCTATTATATTGCGTTTGTCATGTGGCTTTTGCCCGTCTTTTAAGGCATCTCCAATTTCAAACCATTTCGGGTTATTTGTAAACGTGATAAACAAACCAGGACGATCATAGTGATGACCATAATGTCATGACATCCTGAGTTCTCTCATGTATATAATGGGGCACACCAATAAAACAGGAGGGTAACATAAACATTTTACCAATATTTGAAAAGTTACCATCCATCTCCCTTACACACGACATCTTTAGGATGAACATAGTTATCCGCTCGCAGCTTGCTCTGGTAGAATATTATAAAGTTAAGCCTCTCTGTTTCTATCTTGACGTAGATATTAACCAAAACCTGGCTGAAACGATTACGATTCAGCAATATGTAAATAATACTAACGTTTTAGCTTATAAACATAGACAACTATTGTATATGGTCGTAAACATTTAAAACATAAACACGAATTTTTAAATTATTTAATTTCAGAAAAATTATCTTTCTCAACTTCCTCACTTTCTTCACCATTTTTCACAACGTTTCAGGCTTTTCTTGCCCATTTTTAAGTGATCTAAATAAAATTGCACATCTACTATAAAGCATTTATAACAACCGAATCAACTATTCAAAATTACATGTGTAATCAACAATTAAAAATTCTATATACAATTAAGGCCTTCAAAATATTCATGTCTGCATAAAATATGTCTGAAAGAGAATTCGCCAGATAACCAAAAAATTAAAATACTTCATCATTCCCCCATTATAAAATTCGTTCCCTGATCTTCTCTTTTTCATCCCTATTTGTCAATGCGAGATTATTCGTATAAGGAAATTCTTATTTGTCATTCTGGTTCTAAAAAAAATATGGTTACGACCCTATACTTCAATAAAAATCGTTGTAAAAACAATTATTAATATACTTGCAGTTGAATACAATTATCTCCTTTTGCCATTGCCCAGTTGTGCTGAGTGATCTGTTTGAACTGTGTTGTTTTGTTAATATAGTATTTACTTGATACTGTCGATCAACTACTATGCCTACCTCTAATCATCATCATAATCCTATCCTTTTCTACCGCTGTGCAATGTAAGGATGCCCTCAATATATGGACCATGTGCCTCTTTCCCGTACCAGCTCTCTCCTCCTGCTGCAGTCCAGCCTCCGCTTCCTGAATGCCTCTCGCACATATTCCTCCCAGGTTATCCGATAATTGAAGAAAATAATTATATGAATTAGATAAAAGATTTAAGTATGATTGATAATATTGTGAGAACTGATCATATGGAAAAAAAAAACTGAAGAAAGTTATTTAAGTTTAATCGAAAAATATCCTTCAATAATTAAAAATAGTGACCAAAGCTTACCATGTACAAATTTATTAAAATCCCTCTTTACATTAAAAACGGAAAAACCCATATAATCCAGAAGTTATTATTCTTATTAAGCACCTCAACTCAGAGAAGAAATGTATAATCAAATTAAAAAAATATTAGATTAAAATATTATCTGGGAAAGTAATTCACCATATAGTTCACCGTCAATACTTGTTCCAAAATATCTGATGTGGACAACACATGACTTCCTTGTACGCCTATTAAATTATAAATCGGTGGCTCAAAAAGTGATCCTCAATTTGGTTACTATTTTTCGAAGATTGCAGTATCTCAAAAACGACACTCGGCGTCGCGACATCCATCTATTGACACACACACGTACTCTTTCTGGAGGTCTCATTCCGTTATTATATGTCGTTTTCTTTCAGTAGGTAACTAATATCTAAGAGATATCTTCGTGTTTCGTGGCAACATTAAAACTGTCATACGAGATATCTAGATACTAGATAAAGCATTGGAAATCGACAGTTTCGACATTTGAAGCGGAAAAACTTATATCTTATTTTCTTGCTGCAGACTTGTTCATCTCACAAATGGGAAGGAAAACCAGTATTTTACACTCAATTTTAACACTTAAAACAAGTAATAAAAATGTTTAATCGGATTGGAAACCAAATTGCGTTTGTAATCTTTTTTACCGAAAAATATGATTTCTGAATTTAATTTTAGTATAATTTTTTATGTAAGTTAATTATGACCTTCAAGTAAAGTACCCTTTTCGGCTCACCAATTTTAACCAAAATCTAGTAAATACATTCATATCGATATAAAAGTCCTATTTACCAAATTTGAGATGTTTTACATTATATTTTAATATCATTTTTGATGAAAGTTTATTATGACCTTCAAGTAAAGTACCGCTTCCAGTTTTCCAATTTATAACAAAATTAGTATGTTATTTAAATCAATATATAAGTTATAAATATTAAATTTGAGAAGTTTTGCATAGCAATTTAATATAATTTTTGATGAAAATCAATTATGATCTCCAAGAAAGTACCACTTCCGGTGATCGAATGGTGACCAAAAAGGGAGGTTTACAACTAGATTTTACAACAATCCTAAATACAAATTTTCAACTTTCTACGGCTGACCGTTTTTGAGTTACGCGAGATCCGAACGTAAGAATGAAAGAACGTACGAACGTACGTATGTACAGACGCCACGACGAAACTAGTCAAAATGGATTCAGGGATGGTCAAAATGGATATTTCCGTTGAAATCTGAAAACCGAAAATTTTCGCGATTACAACTTCCTTTACTTGGTACAAGGAAAGGCGTAGAGAGTTGGCAGCCCCATCGTCCGGTAATTATTATTTTTATTATTACCGCAAACAGCCACTGGTCATCCAGGTTGGGAGTACATCCACTCTGACGCCACACAGTACACTAATAACAGCACTCATCAACATTAAGGTCATTTACAGTACACACCCCAGGACTACCTATCCTGGATGCCGCCCCGGATGAGGAAGTAGGTCAGGCTTCTTCGAGGCGAGTTTCTCCTCCTGACTCTTAGTGCCAGGCTAGGCGCGAGCCTGTCCGGGTTAGCAACCGGAGGAGCACAGCTCATTACCGCGCCCAATTACAGAACACTAACACACAAAGGTCACTACATCCGCCCCTTGCCATTACCCAGGCGGCTGGTACAGCCCTCCTGGGGGGTCGTTGCAGAGGGTACAGGAGATAAACGAGGTATGGCACTCCTCGGCCGCTGGGATAGTACAGGAGCCCGCTCATCCTAACCTGGAAGGAGTGGCTGCTCTATCAGCCCAGTGTAAAAGTTCGGACGCTGTAGTAGTGCCAGTTGGTGACTGGATGGGACCCTGTTGCACGGACCGGAATTGCACTCCCGAGGCCACTGGACTTCTCTCCTGGGAGATTACCTTTTCCGGTCGAGTGGGGAAGGTGGCGAGGACGGATGCACACCTACACTAACACCACACAGTAAACAATACAGATAAATAAATAAAACAAACCAATGGAATATCCAAAAGAAAATGAGCAGCCTAATGTGCCAGCTGCGCAGGAGGAGTAAGAGCGGTCAACCCAGACTGCTACAAATTTTGAAGCTACAACAACAGGAGAGCCAGAGCAGGTTGCTGCGCCCACACAGTCTAGGGGGCTGCGACCTTATCAGCTCCCCTCTAGCCTTCCAAGCAGAAGGGAGAACTCTGATGAAGAGCCCTCCCGCTCTCGATCGACTCGATCGATCGAGATGGAACGGCTAAATCAGCCTACTACTAGCAGAGCACCTAAAGGGGAGGGAGTGGAGCTCAAAGCCGCTGCCTTAGCAAGAGCTAAGCAGAAAAAGATAATTTATAGGCAAAAGAAAAGGCGGGCCGAGGCTATTCAAAGGCAAGCCGAACGGGAGGCCATCAGGATGAGGCGTCAAAACCCCGTCTCTGACCCGGCTACCCACAGGCGGCCTAGTACCAGCGGGCGCCCCGCGGGCCGTTCCCTTCTGGCTCGACTTGAGGGGTGCGGCCCGGGGATTGTCCTCAAACTGATTCGGGAGAGGGAGGACGGGGCTTTGCCTCCGTCCACCCCTCCTTCCCGACGCGGAGGGGACTCGGTGCGCGCTTCAAGAGCAGGTCCGTCTAATCAGTATCAGAAAAGGATAAGGCCTATGGAGGAGTCTCCACCGACCGATACGCGTCGGCAAGACTCTAAAAGAGCAAGATCCTCCCCTAGGAGGACCAATGAGCCTGTAGTGAGACCATCTTCTCAGCAGACCGCCCAGGAGAATCAGGGGAGACCCCGATCCTACAGGGATGCTGCTGCTTCTAGCACAAGGGCCTTGCAGGTGGTCATTATGGGGAGCCAGGAGGGCGCCCCCATTACTCAGGAAGAGGCCCAACTCATCCGAAGGCTCCTTATAGCTGAAATTGAGAGGAGGGCGTATGAGCCAAGACCCAGAACAAGGCCTCTGGAATTTATTAACTCAGGGCATCAGGCGGAACCGGGATGGTTCCTCCTAACCTGCAAAAATGAAGAAACCAGGGACTGGCTTCTCAGTTGGGTACCTCCTACGGACCGTTGGTTTGTAGTGAGGCGGTCCGCCGAGGCTTCCTGGCCCACTAGAATTGCTATTGGGCTGGGGGCTGAGGTGATCGAACCCAACAGATTGGTCAGCCTCCTGGAATTTCAGAATCCAGACCTGGCGGGAACTAACCAGTGGCAGTTCTTGGGAGTGGAAGGCGATCCGGGGCATCTGAGGGGCATCTTCAGAGTCCCAACCAGCACGATCGCCTGGCTGGAGGCGAAGGATGGCGGATCAGCTATGGTGTCGCTGACCGTTTGGAGAACGCCTTCGGCACCAGCTAGACAACAGCCCCCACAGGAGGATCAAGGGAGGAACGAGGTAAGACAAATTAATTTACAGCATAATAAGTCGACTACGGCTGAATTGGCGAAGCTTCTTTCGGGGGTGAAATCCACCCTCATCTTAATACAAGAACCTTATTGTTTTAGGGGAATGATTAAAGGACTCGGGTGTATCGGCGGAAGAATCATCCGCCCACCCTCATGCGAAGCACCAATGTCATGTATCTGGGTCTCTAAAGACCTTCAGATACTACGTTTGTCCCAGATAAATACGAAGGATGTGGTGGCCCAGGCTACAATTACCAAGGTCAGTAATATTAAGCTTGAAATGATTATTGCCTCCATATATGTACCCCATAATCTGGATCCAACTTATCATTGCATAGATAGTCTCTGCCGCTTTGCAAGAAAGAATGATCTACCTCTCTTAGTAGGCGGATGCTTACACATTGAAGTGTAATTAGTGGGTATGAGCGTCTTCCTACACTATAAATTTTCTTAGCAGCTACTTTTTTTTACATAATCTTCATGGCGTTTATCCTCCAGTTGAATGGTCGGGCATCCACCTTAGTGTGTTCAAAGTGGGTCTCACGACCCCATACATTTCTATTAGGCGCCATTTTGCTTACGTTACCAGTTTTTTTTACAACGGTTATCCCTCCAATCCAATGAAGTATCCGGCACCCATCTTCTTGAGGCTGAGTGTACCCAGCGAGGATATCCGACCATATACATTTTCTTTGCCTCCATTTTGTTTACAATGATGTAGTCAGTATTCACGCTTAACCGTCATGTTTATTACCTCCACTCATTGAAGTATCAGGTACCCACCTTATAAACTGTAACTTTCCAATGTTTATATAACCTTTACAACGTATACATTTTGCACAACCTTCTTAATGCTTACATCTTACACAACTTGAACTTCACGGCTAAATCCGAAAACACTCGCCCATCAACTCCCAATATTTACATTTTACATAACCTGAAGTCCCATAGTTTTAGTGGATAGTCATTTTAGCGAGTCATTTTTTTTAGTCATTTTAGCGAATTCTATTGATTTTAGTTATTTTTTCTCAACTTCCAATATCAAAATACAGATCGGTAATTTTAGTAGTTTACCATGGTTAATGTTTAACCGAATCCATCATTTTCTTTCAATTCATCAATACTGGTCAGACTTCAGTCTCCAATTTTTAACATAACTTTGTATATTTTAGTATATTTAAATAATTGTATATATTTTTTATAATTGTTTTTGCCTGTTACTTTATCGATTATAGTAAATTTTAATGATTTTAGATATTTTTTGTAATTGATTTTAGTCATTTTTAAAGATAATAGGAGTTTTTAATGATTTTAGATCCTTACACTTTGTTACCTTTCAATGTTTACATAACCTTTACATTTTCCGTAACCTTCTTAATATTTATAACTTACGCATCTTGAAGTTCCTCCCGGCTAGATTCGATAGTACTCGCTGACCAACTCCCAATATTTACGTTTTACATAACTTTAAGTCCCACCCTACTAGATACAACGGACTCACTGATCAGCACCCATCCCAATATTAAAATTGTACGCTACTGGAAGTTCCTCCCGGCTAGGTCCGATCTACTCACTGATCAATCCCCAATGTACACATTTTCTCTAACCTTCCAAATTTTTATGCTTATGTTGTAACCCTCTCAATGATTACCTATGCATACCGGTTATCTCTTATCTCTAATAACCTTAATAGTAATACAAACATTTTATTTGCAAATATTTGCATTTAAAACTGTTTTTAGGTAATGTATAATCTCTATTTGAAATTATTCTAGAATGTTGATGTAAGATGTGCTATATTTGATCTCCATTTGTGTGGTCTTATGTTTTTTTTTCAGTCCTAATGATGCCCGAATTGGCGATGCGTCAGATATTTACTGCTGTTTAACAGACTCAAAGCTTTATTCAGGAATCTTCCAGAATTATACTGATAATTTATAAATTAACGAATAAAGAAAAAGTGGAGAGGTCAGAAACTTTAATTGAAATGATGAGCGATTTTATATAGTCAAGTGATCCATTGGCGACGAAAAACGGTTTTGATTGGCTTGTCTACAAGTCATATTGTCCCACCAGGGATTTCCAATTTATAAACGTCACTTTTCTCTAACCTTACTAATGTTTGCATAACCAAATGTCGGCTGTAAAAAGAGGCTATCATATAGGAATATTCAAGGGATGAGAATGACATCAGTAAATAATACGGTTTTTATTCAATAAATATTATTTTTAATATCTAAAGGGTATAAAAATTATTTTATATTCATCATTAGGCTAAATTTATATTTTTAGAATCGATAATATTTACAATTCGAAATATAATTTGGCATCATCGGATTATAGATATTAAAATAAACTCATATGAGCAAAATCGTGGTAGTTGGAGCACAATTCTGACCACACTTTTTCTCAAAAATACCATACGTTCGTCTATGAGGCACCTCATCGAAGTTTGTTTTTCGATAAATCAACAATCTGTTCAATCAATTTTAGTCAGTTCATCTTGTTTTTGCAGGCTAACTGTCTGTTGGACAGAACATTTGTGGACTTCATCAGACCGAGAACCATAGGTGTTTCATAATTCTAAAATGAGTAGCTGACAGAGGAAAAATCAGGTAGTTAGATCACAGTGCTGATCACAATTTCAGCTTGGAATACGAAGAATAAGGTCGTGTAAGAGACATTTTTACCAGTTCGTGTCCTTTTACCGAGGTGTGTTTATTGGTAAACGTATCAATCACAGATTTGATTTATTTATTTATTGCTAAGAGACAGAAGCTGGGCGCCTTGTGGGTGGCTCTCCCTGGCCAAAACTAAAAATAATAGAAAACAGATCTGAGGATTTCTGACCACCCCATACCATCCCTAACCACCTCTAATCAATGGTAAATATTATCTACTCTAAAAATATAAATTTAGCCTAATAAACATGAAAATAACATATTTTTTTAAACCCTTTAAATATCAAAAATAATATTTATTGGGTAAAAACCGTATTATTTACTTATATCATTCCCACCCATTGAATATTCCTATGTGATGAATGGAGAGAACAATGGAGCGTGGAGTGATGGACCGTTGAGCGATGGAGTGAGGAACGATGGAACGACTGATTGATGGAGTGGTGGAACAATGGAGAGATGGAAAGATCCGAAAACAAAATGGCGGTTGGGTTACACTCAGCCTCGAAAAAAAAATGACCCCAAGACTGGATCACATGACTAAAGGGGGCGAGCACTAATTGTTACGTGACTAAAAAGGAGCGTGGCCCGATGGTTAAGGTTAGTTCGAGGTAAGACCACGATGTCGTTAAGGTTAGTTCGAGGTGAGACCACGATGTGGTTAAGGTTACGTCGAGGTGAGACCACGTGGCAGTTAAGTTCAGGTCGAGGTGAGACCAGGTAGCAGTTAAGGTGAGGTCGAGGTGAAAATTCAAATTTAAATTTCCCGCCATGTGTCACGTGACCAATTGATGGCTTCTGATTGGCTGCTACTATCGGTTTCCCAGCTCACCTGTTTTCCCTTTACTCTGGACTGGGTTGGATGATTTGATTTTTGTTATCTATAGAATGTAATTATCTTTCAAATGAAAACCTATAGTTTTCCAGAAGATATATAGTTTTGGAGTTATTCGAAAAAAATAAGTTTTTCTTAAGCTTTAGAATTAATTTTTTTTTTTTTTTTTTAAGAACCACCATTAAAATTTTTAGCTAATTTCTGAGATACAATGATGACTAAATAGATGGTAACTAGTATTTATAGACATAGATTTAGTTAAATTTTATTTAATGAATTGAATAGCCCAGCTGAAAATCTTCACCGAAAAAATAAGAAAAATAATTAAAGATTAAAGAAAACTTTTTGGCTACTGTAAAACAGCTAGTTTTTATATAAGAAAATAATAATTAAAATATTGAGTAGTAAACGAATAAAAATAAATTATTTTTAGCAGCTTGTTTATAATATTAATATCAAAATTCCTTTCTTTATGCCATGATAGGCAGAATTGTATATCTTGCCATAAAGATACTGATTTTAGAAACAACCTAGCTGACACTTTATCTCATAGCAACCGTTAGAATAAAAATATTTATTTCTTTTAATATAACAACAGAAGAATTGGTGATGGTTTGAAAAGCATCATTCTTTTCCAGTTTTTATTTTATTTACAAACTTGCTAAACTTTACATTATAATAACATTTTTGTAGAACTATTTAAGAAAAATTAACCTATGTTAAAAGGGTATCTTGCTGCACAGATTCGCTCTTGGAAAGTTGGCATTGGCTTGCTTTTGTAATTCGGAGTTAATAGAACCGACGACAGATCCATGAATATGGCCAACTATCCAATTGATGATTTTATCTTCAATTTTGTGGAGAACCCCGCCTCCAGTATGGACATTGATTTTGCCAAGATTACTCAGACTGATACTGTCTAGCCGAGCGGTACATTCGTTGCCGTTCTTGATCAGCGTGGCTTGTGCCACAATGGAATTTGATGACACGGAAGCACTGATGTGTTGTGTTATAGAGAACAGGTGCTTAGCCTTGAATTGACAGTGTTTAAAGCCAGCTTCTAAAGTGCCAAGCCCTAGAGCCACCCTCAGAGTCATCTGGTTTCCTGATGTAGTCATCACTACGTCTCCCGTCCTTCTGATAGATGCCAAAGACTTTGCATATCCATCCCCACAATTCATGTGTCCTGATAGCTTGACGATGTGCCAGCGGTATTTCCAGTCATGGTTCATAGAGGCGATAGGTATGACATCCTTTCCCGCCTGGCTAATGGCCGCATTGAGTCCAACCAACGCTTGGTCAACAACCTGGTTCAAAACAACAGTATCAGCCAAGGCATGGCCTGTGACGAGGAGAAGACAAAGTAGGTGGAACATTTTGGATATACCAACAGCTGTCAATCTCTGCGTTATATACCGGTTTCTTATCGTTCAAGTGCAGATAAAATTAGATATATTTACCTTATAGTTACTTTTCAATTACATTAAATCTTTAAAATAATCACTGTATTTTTCAATTAATTGATTGTCCAAACACTTGATTTTTTTGTTTTTGTGGCCGTCGATTAAAACCTAGTCTACGTGTTGAAAACGGTTAATGAGTTGAGTATTTGTCTATTAAAAAGCTTAAAGAGCTAATAATTTGAAAGTTTGACCAAACAAAAGAGAATGCAATTCTATCTCACATATCAAATCATCAATGTCTAAAAATTTGTGTCACTAGACAAGAAATCCGCATTATCTAAAATATTGATAATTCAACCTTTACTTTTCTATTCACACTTGCTATGCTCGTATCGCTTAGGAGAATTAATCCATTATTGACAACTTCTCATACCACTATTTGAAATAGGATGAATAATAGTAAAGTGGTGCTGTAACACTGTATCGTTTTAAAAGTATGCTAATGTACGTTAAAAGTTTCCAATGTACTTTTACTACAATTATTTAAAATAAAAAAATGTTAAATAAAAATGATGAGACAATTCTCATAACATATCCAAAGAAGTCCGTTGATTTACAATTTTTCTAATGACCTACTAGATCCAGATAGAACATAATCATAAGTAATCAGTCAATACAAAATGATGGCTCGACAAATGAATGGCTGGCAGGAAGAACGTGCTTTGTTAATTATTTCGATAATTTTTTTTATCCCGTAGAATTAAGCAGTAGGAGTCTACGTCAATTATTCCTTCCTTCCCCAAAGCAATGCTGTATTAATATCCTTTAGACTCTAAAGGCTCTAATTATATCAATTGAGGAGCTTTTTATCAAAAGTGGACATCTCCATTTCCACTTAAAGTTAGAAACTAATTTTTCCATCAATCTGAGCCTCATTTTTGCTTGAACTAACTTTTCATTCACTTTTGTATGACGAAAAAAAACATTTGACAGAAGTGGAGATTAACTTCAGCTTTGGGATATCTACTAGAATTCAAGGAAATCTTTTTGATCAGAAGTGGAGATGTCCACTTTTGGCATTGAGCATAAATTGTTTTCGGGTGAATCATTGACGTTAGCTCTATGTCCTAATCCCCGAGAAAAAAAAAAATGAAGTAGTTTGTATACCGTGTTCCTCTAGCCATTCAAATGTTGATGATTGGGAGGCGTCTGTTATCATATGCGTTTAGATTTAATAACGTAATGTGACCGGAGTGGCAAGTACCATACTATGCGATGTAATATGTGAATTTCCCCTAAATATATTATATGAGCCGTTTATGGGCCAAATAGATTTGACAAAAACTTGGTGCTGACTGTTTTTATTTATAATAAATTTCCCAGATAATACAAATTAGCAACATTAGCCGCCATTATTTGTGATATTTATCATGAATAAAAGAAGTACTAACTGATCCAAGTTCTTTAAAACTTGAATTTAAAATATTTCAAAATTGGTATAAATCGATTTGGCATGTGAACAGCCCATATAAATCTCAGCCGTTCGGATAGTCTTCAGAGTGGTCGTATTGGGTGATGCTTTAGGGATGTTGAAAAAATATGGATATATTTTATAAAATATGTCGGTGTTTTTTTTCTATATATATTGTAATGTAACTTGAGTACAGAAAAACAATATTTAAAAAAAAAAAAAAATAAGAGAAAAATATAAAATAAAACTATTCAACAAGAACTGTAGGTTCGACAAACATAGAAACATAAAATCTTGTGGTGTGGTGTGTTCGTTGCTATGTTACTATCTATAATAATGGCTGAGGGATGAAATGTCGAAAGTAAAATATCGATATCGGTTAACAATATAGATATCTTCATAATATCGCCATAAAAATATAGATATTTAAAATATCGTTAATATTAATTTTTAGTTATATTGCCACAGAAATATCTTAATATTGTTAATAACTTAATTAAACTATTAAATATCTTAATTATTGTCTTAATAACGATATTATAAAAACAATATCTTAATTACGTCGGCGTAGAAATATCGATATATATGTGTCCGTTTAATAGATCCTTTAAAAGGATAAAAATATCGAGACCCTGTATATCAAAATATTGATTGAAAATATTTTTCGTTATATTGAACTATTATTTCAATATATGTTTTCGATATATCGAACTACTGTTTCGATATATTCAAAAACTATTGATATAATACATATCGATTTTTTTTTTCTCGATATCCACATTCCTAGAGCAGAAATGAAATTCCTGCACAGAATAGCCAGTAAAACGAG
Organism: Rhaphigaster nebulosa; assembly: GCA_948150685.1. NCBI lineage: Eukaryota > Metazoa > Arthropoda > Insecta > Hemiptera > Pentatomidae > Rhaphigaster > Rhaphigaster nebulosa. The sequence continues at coordinate 98,725,179 of OX411306.1, read as the reverse complement.
GAGAGACCGCGTGTGAAATCAACAAAAGGGTCAGCTGCAAGTATAAACTGAAATACTCCCTTGAAAACTGACAGCACAAGTGGTTCGGCTATGACTATCACGTGGATGAGGATAGGGAACCTAGAATGGTTATGGAAGCCCATCTGATCGGCAGAAGACCCTGACGACGCCCGAGAATTCTCTCTGCAGAGCATAGGAGTTAGTAGAGAGAAAATTCTCGCTCAAATGATTATGATGTGCCAGGACAGGGCAGACTGGTACCGCTGGATTGAGGCCTCTCTGCGCTAGAAATGGCACAAAGAGGAAGTGAAAAAGGAAGTAGGGGCACTACGCTGGCGCTTAGTCCGATTACCGCTTAATCCCGCCCCTGTCGGATCTATCTTTTAGATAGATAGAAAACTTGCTTTATTCTGGAACTAAGTCCCTTCAGAATAACAAAAATGAACAAATAAAAAGTAAACCACATCTGGCCAAAAAACTAAAATAATAAAAGTGCATACGTTTTTACATCAATAGTAACAGAAATAAATAAAACAAAAAATGAATTATTCTCTTCACAAAAATGTACACGTAATGAAAAAAAATTAAAAATAAAAAAAAGGAGAGAAAAATAAAAATTATAAATAAATTTCCACTTAAACATAATAAACTATTGATCAAATTGTTTACCTTAAATTATTTTTTTTTTCTAGTATAGCATCTTTTTGGGAAGTGAAGAGATGTTGGAAAAGGAGAAATTTGAATGAGGATAGAGAAGAAGCATGTCGGATACTAGAAGGAAGGGAATTCTAGAGGACATTGGAGCAGGCAAGAAAGGAACGTTCGAATATTTTGGTTCTGTGAGAGGTCAGAAAGGCGCGATCTTCTTGCCAGTGAGTGGACTGAGGATTTGTATTGTAGGAGTATGTAGATATAGGAAGGATCCTGGGAGTTGATGGTTTGTTATAGGAAAGATACGAGGAAATATTGTCGCCATATGGAGGGGAAGAACCACTTTAACTCGCCATAAAGATGGGAAACGTGTGACTGCCTCGAGGTACCGAAGAAAAATCTTAAAAAGCAGTTTACGATTCGCTTCAATCTGTCCTCGAAGATGATCGAGGGGCCACCATATACCACACTGCCATAGTCAAAGTGGGGGGTAATAAGAAAGGATACGAGGAGCTTGCGGGTTGTTTGTGGAAGAAGATGTCGGGAACGATGGAATAACTTTGGAGAGTACATATTGACCGGCGGGAAATTCGGGCGATATGGGGTTTCCAGGACAAGGTTTGGCCAATAGTAATACTCAAGTTTTTAACAGAGGAGAGTGGGGAAGGTGACGTTGGATCTGAGGAGAGAGTTGGAAACTATAACAATGGATGAGTTTTCATAGCGTTTAACCTTAATATATTCAGGTTTGTCCGGGCACTGATCCTATCTAGGTCTTCCTGGATATTGGCAAACGCTACTAATAATTCGGAAGAAGGAAAGGATAAGTAAATTTGGAAGTCGTCGGCGTATAAGTGGTGGATCATTGCTTAGGAAGATCATTGATATAGGAATTGAAAAAGAGTGGTGAATTGCTAGATTTCTGGGCTACTCCTGAGGACAGGTCAAGAAAGGGAGGTAGAAGTTGATTAGGATTGGAAATTGCTTGAGTCCGGTCGGAAAGGAAGGATTGAAACTAGCGAATAGTGCTGTTGTAGAAGGATTATAAAAAGCTTTGATAAAATCAAGTAGTATTAGTATGGTTACATTTTTTGGCATAGCAATATGTAAGTCACTGGTGATTTTGATGAGAACGAATTGAGTGGAAAAGCCGGGTCGGAAACCAAATTGCAGAGGATCTTTTAGATTGGATTTTTCAAAGAAATTGGATATTTGAGACTGAATAATTCCTAGGGGCTTGGAAAGGTTAGACAGGATGGAAATCGGACGAAAGTCTGCAGAGCTCATATGGCTGGAAGTTTAGTTAATAGGATGGACTAAGACTTTTTTCCAAGAGGTAGGAAATATTGAATTTTGGAGGCAACAATTATATATGAAGAGGAGAACTGGTAAGACTTCAGGAAGGCATAATTTTAATAATTTAACGAGAATTCCATCAAACCCGGTGGAGTTGGTGTGGGATTTCATAATGGAGGAAATAAGGTTGGTAGGAGGGATGCAGGAAAAATAAAAGTTATCAGAGTTAAATTATGTTACTAAGGAAAAACGAGAATAAGAGAGTGGAGAAGTGTTTAAGGAAGTAGATAAAAAGTATAAATTTAATTCATCGGGTGAACCTGAGAATACTGCTGAGGAAGAGGATTTGCAAAGAGAGAGTTTAGAAAGGGGTTGGCATTTTGATTTAGGATCAGGAGCTGAAGAAAGAGCATTGTGAAAAGTTAGATTTCGCACGCCTTATATTGAAACAGACAATAGTTGTCTGTGTCAAATTACGGAGAGCCCTGAACGCTTCATAGTCATCTGCTAACCTTGTGCGTCTAAAGCGTCTACTGGCTGCCTCACGTCTCTTCTGAAGATATTTAATTCTTGACATTTCCTAGAAGCAGGAGGACGACGGAAGGTTTTAAGTGGGGCATGGGAATCAAGGATACTAGTCAGATTAGAGGTGAGAATGTCAACCATTGAATCGATGGAAGAATAGGAATAGATTTCACTCCAGGGTTTCAAAATCGGGTAAGATGTTTCCACGGGTGAACACGTCTAGGTTGCGGAAAGTTATGATTTTAGGGAGGAATGCAGGGGTTTGGATGTTGTATGATATTTGGATGACGTCATGAAAGAAAAGGAACGGGACAAGAAGTTGCCAGGTATCGGACCAGCAAGTATGGTGGGTAAGAAAAAATGGTACAATGAAAAGATGGAGGGAGAAGAAGAGATTTTCGAGGTAGATTCTGTCGTTGGAGTCCGAAAGGAAATTGGTGTTAAGATCGCCGGAAATTATTATATTGTTGTAGAACGGGATATAATTGAGGAGGATTGATTCAAAGGATGAGTCAAAAGGAACCAAAGGAGGGCGATACTACAACATACAGGAGAGAATGTTCATTGCAAGAAATTTCGACGAAAAGGGATTCTATGTGTGGATAATCAGACCAGGATGAGGTATTTAGGATTCGGGATGGACATAAAGACCCACACCTTCACTAGTCCGATCAAGGCGGATAAAGGAATAATCAGGAAGGAAAATGAAAGAGGAAGAGATGTGGGGCTTAAGCCGTATTTGAAGAGATGATACTATAGCTATAAATATATGATGAACAAGAAATGGAAAAAAATGCAAACAATGACAAAAAACTAATTTTAAAATGGCATGAATAAAATATGGGGAAAAAAATAAAATCTTTATAATTTTATTTAATGTTTTCCCCTTCCTTGCCTTCACACAGATGTCTATAATTAGCATACTGCACAGGGTATTCGATGTTGAAGTGATCTGAGCCCTCGCGGTTTTCCACTCGTAAACAAAATCCTTGTATATTTTTTAGGATAAATTTCTTCAGCAGGATATAAATTCCAGTTTCTCACAGCAATCTGGCGCTTAGGGTCTCAAAGTTGGTCTGCAAAGTGGGTGAAATTTTCCCGTAGTTCAAAAAATGTGAGCCAAGAAATTGTGTTCAATTAAAAAAAAAAAATAGTGCTTAGCACAAAACTGCTTAAAATTTTATGAACATTTCTAGAAAGAATGCAAAAAATACTACAAAATGAAAAAAAAACTTTGCGTTGGGATACCGGTAAGGGTATTTAACAGATAATAGAAATATTGTTTATCTATTTGAAAGCATTGATCATAGCCGTTTTCGAAAACCAATGGTAATCAATATGAAATTGGCAGAAGCTATGTTAATCTGGCAAGATAGAAACATAATTACCTGATTTAACAGTATCCATCTTCAGCGGTGAACTGAAACTAGTTTGAGCTATAAATGATTGTGGGCCTGCTTGTCCATGCCTGACTAATTCGTGCCCTACAACGAGAGCATAATCAAACTTTGAGATTATACTGGGACACTTTTTAAGATACCAACTATTTGGAGAAAGGATGCTTTATTACATTTATCATATTTTGAAAGTTATTTTAGTCCTCCTAGATCGGTTTTAGACCACACTGTGTGCCAGGCCCTGTAGGATTCTCTCTTTATAATTATTAAGACCGCTGTCCAACAGGATCTTTTCCAATTATGTCTCCTTTGATAGAAGAAATTCTCAGCAACGTCGCGAATAGTATTAGTGACTCTGGGCACTATAATCCAGATCATTTGTACTTTCTAATTGCCCGTTCCCGACCTTCGTCGGTTATTTTTCCTTCCAGTATTCATCGAAAGACACTCTCGTCGCTTTTGTAGGGATGTGAATATCAAAAAAAAAATATCGATATATCCGGCCTCGATATTTTTAATCTTTTAAAGGGACACACATAATATACATATCGAGGGACACACATATTATATCATAATCCCTAGAGCACGATTATGTGAATTTTGGAGATGTCTGATATGCAAGTCGAACTTCTATATATCGAACATGAAGGTTCCTTGAAAAGAAATCGATTTATGGAAATTTCGATACATTGAAAGATTGCAATTTTTCATCCCCTTCAGGTTAAAAACAATTACAGCTATTTAGGGTTCTTACTTCTTTAGGGTTAAAGAAGTACCAACGGCAATTTTGGGGGGTTAATGATGTAACAGAGACCATTTTTTAGGGTTAAAGAAAAACAAAACTGAACGATCAGTTACACTTATTTGAAAAATTGTACAAATTATATCTGTGAATGCAGATTTTTTACCAATATCCATTAATAATTTCATGTATTAAAAATATGCAAGTATACGTAAAAGTTAATTTATTTTTGTTTTCGCGCAAGATAGCTTCTAACGTCTATTTGTGTATAATTCATCATCGAAGTCGTGTTTAGGAGCAAAGTTCACAACAAGAAAGGCAAAGTTAAACTGAATTTATAATATTATAATTTTTCGTTTATCTCTATAAATGGTCAAAACATGAGCTATGAAACCTATCAACATTTTAATACGGAATGGCGGGTGGTGATGTCGAGTTCCGAGAATGATCCTGGGTTGGATTAAATAGAAACAATTAAGTAGAAATGTTCGTGGCCGAACAAAATTTTAATAGATATTAGCGACTTCAAAAATCATCAAAAACAAACAAAAAATAATAAATATTTAAAAATAAATAAACAATGTTTTTTCTCAAAAATGTTACCTACTTGAAATTAGCGCTTAATACTATCTAATAAACTAATAAATAAAAATATGCCAAAATTATTTCAGGAGTCATTATTTTAATTAAAACAAAAATTTTACAATAATAAAATAGAATAAATTCATGTCCAATTAGTTTACAATTGAAATGGAAAAGGTGAAAATTGATTTCGAAAGGATTACAATTGAAATAGAAAAGGTGGCAATTGATTTGGAAAAGGTTACAATTGACGTTGAAATGCTATATAATATCGATATATTTGTGCCGACATAATTTAAATATGGTTTTTATAGCATCGCCATTTTGATACAAAATGGTAAGTGGTGATGTTGAGTTCCGAAGATCATCCTAGGTTGACCTTTGTTTTTGCTGTAAATAAAAAAAAATTAATTATTAATCTCTTAATAATTAATTATTAATATTAGTTATTAATTATTATTAATAATTATCTATTAATAATTAATTCTCTTAATTAATTATTTATTAATTAATTATCTCTTGAGCGAGCAGAAATCGTCAGCTGTGATCTATTTAAAGGAGTAATAATTGAAATTATGTATATTTCGGTAATTATTTACAAGTAAGAAGTGAACGTATATGGGAATGAACGTATAAGGGAATGTGGTGGGGACGCAACCTCAATGTCAATCACTCCCTTATCTAAAGGGGCGTGGCCTCACATTGTTGACATTGAGGTTGCGTCCCTCAATATATACATAATTTCAATTATTACTGCTTTAAATAGATCACAGCTGACGATTTCTGCTCGCTCAAGAGATAATTAAACCCCAAAAGTTCCTTTTCAGTTGAGGTCGGGTCCATACCGTAATTTAAATTATCTCTCCTTTAAATTATTACTTAAACTTCCCCAGATCACCGGAAGTCGATTGCACTAACAATTTTAAATGTGTAATTAAGGCAGTAATAATTTTAATGATTGCAATGAAACGCGGTTTTCAAATACCAGGACAAAGGGGAAGAATGGTGGCGGCAACTGGTGACGGATGGGGCTATAACCTTACCGAGGCCACGCCCATATTGATAAGGGAGTGACAGGTCCCAAAAACTACCATGTTTTCATATTATGAAATAATCAGCATCATCCGTAAAAAATATATATATTAAAGTTGTACGTTTTTCAGTACATCTATATCCCCCTACATCTCCACTGCTTTTTCAAAATATTTTAAATTAAACTCCGAGACAACTGGGCCGATTTTTTTTTTTTTTTTTATTTACAGCAAAAACAAAGGTCAACCTAGGATGATCTTCGGAACTCAACATCACCACTTACCATTTTGTATCAAAATGGCGATGCTATAAAAACCATATTTAAATTATATCGGCACAAATATATCGATATTATATAGCATTTCAACGTCAATTGTAACCTTTTCCAAATCAATTGCCACCTTTTCTATTTCAATTGTAATCCTTTCGAAATCAATTTTCACCTTTTCCATTTCAATTGTAAACTAATTGGACATAAATTTATTCTATTTTATTATTGTAAAATTTTTGTTTTAATTAAAATAATGACTCCTGAAATAATTTTGGCATATTTTTATTTATTAGTTTATTAGATAGTATTAAGCGCTAATTTCAAGTAGGTAACATTTTTGAGAAAAAACATTGTTTATTTATTTTTAAATATTTATTATTCTTTGTTTGTTTTTGATGATTTTTGAAGTCGCTAATATCTATTAAAATTTTGTTCGGCCACGAACATTTCTACTTAATTGTTTCTATTTAATCCAACCCAGGATCATTCTCGGAACTCAACATCACCACCCGCCATTCTGTATTAAAATGTTGATAGGTTTCATAGCTCATGTTTTGACCATTTATGGAGATAAAGGAAAAATTATAATATTATAAATTCAGTTTAACTTTGCCTTTCTTGTTGTGAACTTTGCTCCTAAACACGACTTCGGTGATGAATTATACACAAATAGACGTTAGAAGCTATCTTGCGCGAAAACAAAATTAAATTAACTTTTACGTATGTTTACATATTTTTAATACATGAAATTATTAATGGATATTGGTAAAAAATCTGCATTCACAGATATAATCAGACATCTCCAAAATTCACATAATCGTGCGCTAGGGATTATGAAACGGATAGAAAACGCAGTCCCAGCCGCTCACCGCTGACCGACACATTGTAACAGTTTTTTAGGAGAAAATACGACTAATCAATGGGAAAGCAAATAAAAGTATTATAACGAACATAGGTTAATTAAATAACTGGACACACTAAATCACTTTTTAAAAACTTTATTTAAGGAAAACTTACAAAACTGAAATAGCGTTACAACTATAGGAAGCTACAACTATGACTAACTAGACGGTAATGAACTAGATGCTCTAGATCTGAGGGATATATATACTAGAACCATCATACTGCTGACTCAGGGGTTGCTGAGGACTGGATGAGTCCATAACTCCTCCCTTCTGAAGATTCGAACTCTGGGAGAACATATTTTCATTTTGTACAATAAGAGGGAAATTTATAGGTGGGCGAAGAAAGGTCCTTTGTTTACAATATTTTACTATCCTAAAATAAATTTGAAGTATGTGGATTACAATAAAGTAAGATATAGTAATATATACAATTAATAGAGGTGTGGAGTACAATATGGGATTATCAATAGTTTCTAATGTTTCAAATTCTTCATGCAAGATTATAGGTAAGTCTATTTTATCAAATGTAATATTTAATTTCTTAAGGTTATTTAATTTATGATTAATGGATAAGGTATCGGAGTTGATATAAAATTTCCTAGTTTGATTTACAATTATTTCCTTACTTTCTAACTTAATAATAGAGGTAGTTGGCAAATTTACAGGGATTGTTCCGTTACTAGACAATACAACATAGGATATATCAAAAGTTACATAAGCATCTATAATATCTACATATTTAATAAAAGGAGAAATATTAAGAACGTTAGTAGAAATACAATTAGAGAGATTATTTCTTAAGGCATTAAGAATACAAGTATCATTAACTATTCTAAGGTTAGTACAATAATAATTATCTTTAACAAATGTGCAATTTCCAGTAAACATTTCAGGTAAATTATACAATATTAGGTTATGCTTAACAAGAGTAGTTATAACTTGATTATTTTCTTTAATAGGGACTGATAAAAGATATATTGTATCAAAGATTTTAGATAATTTTGGAATTTTTACTATATAATGAATGATATTTTGCCTAATCGTACAAGAGATTTTGCTTGTTAACCAAATTGTTTCTAAATAGGTGAGAACATTATACAGTTCATTGAAATACAATGTCATTTGTATTCTGTCCATTGTGTCCATAACTTGAGTTACTGTATTAACTACTGTACTACTTTTGGGCTTCAGTGATAACCTTGGTGAATTTAATTCATTGATTAATTTTGTTAAATTTAAAAATGAACAATCGTTTTGTAGTCTGATATCAGTTTTGAGTCCGGAACTTTAAATGTTATTAGTCCTGATGAATACTGAACGTTTGTAACTTTATACGCTGTAGTTACTGTCAATATCACTGAGATCACTAGAGACCATCTCTCCATCTGAAACAGTAATTAATTTCTTCTTAGATTTTCGTCTGGACTTCCTTTTTCTTGCTATATTGTCAGCATGAACAGTAATTTTCTGATTTCTATCCATAAAAGGTATGACTGGTTTATAAACCTTTTCACCCTTGTTTCTTATTCTTCTTTTAACATAAGGCCTATCCTGTTCAACCTCTGGGTCTTCGCGGTTTTTATTTAATTTATTTGTTCTCTCCTTCTTTTCTTGAATTATTTCGGTTTTGAGTTTATTATGAACAATGTTCATGTTTTTGTGATATTCATTTACTAATTGTTCCTTAATTATTTCCTCATTTTTGTCTGGGTCTTTTATTACTCCATATGTTATTTCATTTGGAGTGAGTTTTAAGGTTTGATTAATAGAGTTATTAAAGGTTAATGTAGCAAGATTTAGATTAATTTTTAAATCATTTCTAGGATTTTCTTCTTTTAAGGCTCGCAATGTTTCTACTAGAGTTGATTGTGCTCTATTTAGGAGTCCTAAGGAATTAGGGTGATTTGGTGTTGTATAATATGCCTCTATTCCTAAAGATTCTAGAAAATTACGAATTAGATTATTATTGAATTCCTTTCCATTATCCATTTTTATTCTAATGGGATTTGGAAATAGTGCTAGATATTCTGTTAATGTCTGAAATATATTAATTGCATTTACATGTTTACATAATCTGGCAAAAAGTCTCTTTGAGAATGTATCTATTATTGTCACTATATTATGAGAATCAAATTTTAATATATCCATCATTAATTCTTCAAAAGGTCTTTCCATGGTGGGTGTAATTTGGTATTTAGTTTTAATAGGCTTTCGTTCATATTTCACCTGTCTACAAATCGAGCATTTATTTATGAATTCAGATATGTCATCCTTCATATTTGGCCAATAATAATTTCTTTTCAATTTTTCGTATGTCTCTATAATTCCTTTGTGATATGATTTTCCTATGTGATAGTTCTCTAAGAGTTCTTGTTGTTCCTCATTTTGCAATACATCAATCAATTTCTTTTTGTATCTCTTAATCTTAACGGTAGGAAATTTATCAATTATAATTTCAGTTATTTTTTTATATATAGCTTCAAATTCAATTCTGACTGATTCTATGTTAGGTTCACAGTAGACACCATAAACTGTTTTAGGCTTTAATAATTCAATGAGAGTTGCTTCTAAATTATTCTTCCAAGGGTAGGAAGTTTCTAAATAGATCCGAGTTTTACCGAAAGGTTTTGTAATAATGGGTTTAGCTGAACCTCTTTGAATTAAAATTTGAAATTTTTCTACGTTTATCGCTCTGTCTTCTGGAACTATTAAAATTTGTTCATTGCTGGAGTCTTGGGAATGTTGTGTTGGAGCCATGCTTAGTTGTTCATCTTGATTAGGATTTAATTCCTGTAAAATTTCATCATAATCTTCCGAAGGTATTGGTGGTAATTCTACATTACTTGTTTCCTGTAATATTCTGTCTAATTCCTCTTCTGGATCTATTTCCATTTCGGTTAATGCATGTAAATCATAATTACTGTCTATATTAACTCTACTTAAAGCATCAGCTACTACATTGGTTTTACCATCTGTATGTTTTATATCGAATTGTAATTCACTTAATAAGAAAATCCACTTCATAATGCGTGTATTATTGTTTTTCATTGTGAATAGCCACAATAAAGGCTTATGATCTGTTAGTAATGTGAATTTTTTTCCATACAGGTATGGTTTAAAGTGTTTACATGCGTAAACTATAGCTAAGAGTTCCTTTTCTATGGTGGAATATTTTTGTTCTGTTGCTGAGAGAGTGTGAGAGGCAAATGCAATAGGGTGATCCCTCCCCTGTCTAAGTTGGCTGAGCACCGCTCCCAATGCGATGTTACTTGCATCTGTTGTTAAAATCATTGGAGAGTTAAAGTCTGGATATTGTAATATTGGTGCATTTATTAAATGTAATTTAAGTTGTTCAAAAGCATTTTTGTAATTATTAGGGTTAAAATTAATTTCATCTCTCAATTGATTTGTCAAAGGTTTTGCTATGTGAGCGTAATTTTTTATAAATTTTCTGTAGTAACCTGACATTCCGAGGAACTGCTTAATTTCTTTAATATTTCTTGGTAAAGGGAATTTTACAATTGCTTCAATTTTCTTAGGGTCTGTTTTAATGCCGTCTCTGGTCAATACATGGCCTAAGAAAGGTAATTCAGATTTCATAAATTCCGTTTTGTCAAGTTGAATAGTTAAGGAATGCTCTTTTAATTTCTTTAAAACAATTTCTATATGTTTTAGATGATCTTCAGGTGTGGTAGAATAAATTATAATATCGTCTAAGTATACGAGAGTGTTATCAGTATTAGATAGCATAGAATTCATTGCCCTTTGGAAGGTGGGGGGTGATGACATCAATCCCATCGGCATTCTTAGAAACTCATAATGACCTGTGTCTGTTGAGAATGCAGTTTTCTCTATAGACTCCTCAGACATCTCTATTTGATGAAATCCCGATGTTAAATCAATTGTTGAAAAATATTTTGATCCATGTAATTTATTCAATAAATCTTCAATATTTGGAAGAGGAAATCTGTCTGGAATTGTTTCTGCATTTAATTTCCTGTAATCAATGACCATCCTGATCTTTTTTTGACCTGACGCGTCTTCTTTCTTAGGGACAATCCATATTGGGCTGTTATATGGGGAATTGCTTTCTCTAATAATACCGTTCTTTAATAGTTTATTAATTTCTTCATCAACTTTTTCCTTGAAATGTTGGGGATATCTGTAATTTCTGGTATAAATGGGTTTATCTGTTTTAAGTCTAATGGAGTGTTTCAAAAGATTGGTAGGTTTTAATTTTTCATCATCCGATTTTACTATCTCCGGATATTTCATGATAATATTAAATAATTTTTCTTTAATATCTTTATTTATGTGATCATGTCTAATTAGTTCAAATAATTCCTTTCTATTTCTTATTATATTTAATTCATTTTCATCTTCCTTAATTATTTTTCCATCCACAATTTTTATTTTTAGTTTATTTATTTTAATAAATTCATTTGTATCTCCTACATTAATTTTTGTTTGTAAACTTCTCATAGTTTCCATCCCTAACAATAATCTATACCTATCACTAAATTTAAATACTTTAAACTTAACTAAAAATTCGTCTTCCAAACCTAGTCTCGGTGCAAGATCAATTAGTACAGAACTATTTCCTCTCTTGCTTCCGGCTGGAGTGATAACAACGAATCCTTCCGAAATAATTTGAGTTCCTACGGGTACGGAACGTGGGTCTATATAATTTATTTCTGAGCCTGTATCAATGAGCCAATGGTCGCCGAGGTTGTCACAAAATGTTAGAGACTCCTTCAACAGATTTAACCGGTAGACGGGCCAGGTTCCGGAGGGGCAGGTTCCGGCCGGCTTACTTCTAAAAAATTTTCAAATTTATTCTCTAACTCGGCTAGTCTTGCCTTCAGTTCATCATTTTCCTCCTGTAAGTGGTGGAGATTGTTACTCCTCACAGTTCTCATTGAGACAGTATTTTGTGAATTAGGATTCACATTTTGTTGCTGCGGAGGATTAAAATTTTGTTGCTGCTGAGGGTAATTAAAATTTTGTTGTTGCTGAGGATTATTAAAATTGAAATGCGTTTGGTTATAGGGATTTCTTATTTGATTACTAAAGGTTCTTTGTGGTTGTTGTTCCCGGTAATAGTTTTGCGGGATATAATTATGACGGAATCTTTGTTGAATTGATCCCGGGTGATAATCATTGCGCGGTTGATAAAATTGCGGGGGTTTATTAAAATTTGGGTAATTAAATCTATTAAATGCAGGGTTTTGATTTTTATGTGTGAAATTATCTCGAGGTTTATTATGCTCCTTATGGGGTGTTTGGTAGGGCGAAGTTCTACCATGACCTTGGGGGTATAAATCTTCCATAATAATGCGGCATTCATTATATAAAGTATTTTTTAGTCCCGAGAGTTCTTTAATTACAACGTGATTTAAAGTATCCTTTAATCTAGGGTGTAAGTTTCTGATGACGTGGTCAATTAAAAAACGCATTTGAGTTAAAGTTTCTTGTGGTTTATTTTCAATTGATGTATCTATTATGATACGATTTTTAATTAAAATTTCATATGGAATAACTCGGTTAATAAAATCTATAGGATGTTCATTTTTTTTAATGGTAATATGTGAAGCCTCATATTGTAAGTGAGTTATCGTCCTACTGTCCTTAAATTGGTTGATTAATCTTAATTTTAATTCACCAATTGAAGAGAAATTTTCATACGTACACAAATGTCTGGCTGTACCTTGCAATTTAAATAAAGCTTTTTGTAATAATAATTGTTCATTCTCAACTCTATTAGAAATTCCTTCATGACAATTAGCATCATAAATTAATTCTAAGGCTTTAATAAAGAATACAAGTTGTGATGGATCACCATCATAGCTAGGCAAATGGTCATAACATTCTTTTGTCATTTGTTTAATAGCCATTGTATTAATTTCTTCTTGTAATGTTTCTAAATTAATTTCTTCTGAATCTAAAGTTAATCTATTTTTGTTTAAAATTTCTTTTAATTTGTCGTTAGGCATACAGTTATAACTACTTTAACAATATAATAAGCATTACCTTTAATAAAGATGTGAAGTTCTAGAAGTGATGTCCAGCGATTAATATTTCTTCTGACTGATGCTGAAGTATTTAAATACACCTTCAAGTGAGCTGCTCCAGATCCTGTTAATATTTCTTCGGACCCTCCTGACCAGTTCGTTAGAGTGGTAGAATCAATATCCCAAATCCTGTTGTCCGTACAAAGTACAATGGAACTATTTCTTCGGATTTTCTTGAATATGTAATTCAACCTTCTTCTCTTCTGACTTGAAGCGCACCAGTCCCTGTTCGGGCGCCAATTAAATAACTGGACACACTAAATCACTTTTTAAAAACTTTATTTAAGGAAAACTTACAAAACTGAAATAGCGTTACAACTATAGGAAGCTACAACTATGACTAACTAGACGGTAATGAACTAGATGCTCTAGATCTGAGGGATATATATACTAGAACCATCATACTGCTGACTCAGGGGTTGCTGAGGACTGGATGAGTCCATAACTGTTCACGGAGGAAATACATCATTCAATTCAATACCCTGCCTTGCTATATGAAAGGAAAAGAAGAAAAAAAATACGTTTTTTTTTAATAAAAAAAAAGGTCATTTTCAGACGTATTTTCCCCGAATAAAATAGACTGCTGTACTGGGTCGAAGGTCGGTGGTGAGAAGTGTTGCCAGATTGTGTTTTTTTCTCCTAAATTTAGTTTTTTTTTTTTTTTACTTTTCTAATCATTTATTCTCATCTTATTCTAGAGGGTAATTTTGGTTACACTAATAGAAAAATAAGAATTATACATTTAGGGTTAAAGTTGGTCGACTCAGAAGAAAATTTAGATACATTTAGAGAGTTTTAAGAGGAAAATAAAGGGCTGACCTGGCAACACTGGCGGTGAGGGGCGGGACTGCGTTTTCTATCCTTTTCATAACCCAGAATGGATTATGGAAGTCTTTGAGATGTCTGATATATATATATATATATATATATATATATATATATATATATATATATATATATATATGTATATATGTATGTATATATATTTTTTCCCCGCTACATTTGAGAACCTCCATTTGCCCCCTTTGGGTCAAATGAGCTGAAATTCGGTACGTAGGATTTTCTTCTAGGCAGAACGATACCAAAAAAGTCTAGACTTTACCATTAAAGTCCAGTCAAAATTTCGGTATATTTACCTGAAATTTCGACATTTTTAAAGTTTTGAGCATCTCTACAGCTCCACCAAATTAGATTATAGGGTTGAAAATTTGTATTTGAAAGATATGGCTATTTCAACTCTACCTGCCCCTTTTGGGTCAAATGAGCTGAAATTCCGTATGTAGGGTCAGCGGGTAGGCAGGACAATATAATAAAAGGATGGATTAATTTCGGTATGTTAGGGAACTGCCTTTGAAGGTCTCAACTTTTTTCTCACTCCCACGTTTTTTACTTCTTTATACGAAGTAAAGGAAGTATTGTAATCGCTAAAATTTTCGGTTTTCAGATTTCAACGGAAATATCCATTTTGACTAGTTTCGTCGTGATGTCTGTTCGTACATACTTTGCATAATTAAAAACGGTTAGCTGTAGAAAGTTGTAATTTTGTATTTAGGATTTTGTAAAATCTAGTTGTGAACCTCCCTTTTTGGTCACTGCTTGATTATCGGAAGTGGTACTTTACTTGAAGGTCATAATTGATTTCCATCAAAAATTATATTAAAATACTATACGAAACTTCTCAAATTTAGTATTTACAATTTATATATTGATTTAAATAACATAATAGATTTTGGTCTAAATTGGAAAACCGGAAGCGGCACTTTACTTGAAGGTCATATTAGACTTTCAACAAAAATTATATTAAAACATAATGTAAAACATTTCAAATTTGGTAAATAGTTCTTTTATATCGATATGAATGTATTTACTATATTTTGGTTAAAATTGGTGAGCCGTAAAGAGTACTTTATTTAAAGGTCATTGGTTTTCAATCCAATTAAACATTTTTATTACTTGTTTAAGTGTTAAAAGTGGGTGTAAAATAACTGGTTTTCCTCCGCATTTGTGCGCGTGTGTGTGTGTGCCAACAGATGGATGTAGCGATGCCGAGTGTCGTTTTTGGAATACTGCAATCTTCGGAAACTAGTAACCAAATTCAGGATCACTTTTTGAGCCACCGATTTATAGTTTAATAGGCATACAAGGAAGTCATGTGTTGTCCACATCAGATATTTTTAATAGTTTTTCCCATTTCTCCACTTAAGGAGAGCATTTAAAAAAATTTAATGCATATAAACCTTCCTGAAGAAATTCTCCAAATGATAGTGAAAACCGCATCAAAATCGACCGGCTACTTTTTGAGTTTTGCGAACACAAACATAAGCAGAATGAATTTATATATATATATATATATATATATATATATATATATATATATATATATATATATATATATATATATATATATATATATATACATTATTCCTTGGTTCTTGGAAAATTCAAAAGTCATTAAAAGTGCAGATTCGTCGATTTTATCTTTCACTCTCTTGTGCTTCAAATTACAATTGAACTGAAATATGTATTACAAAGATCAAGAAATTTTTCTTTTTAGTTTTATAATTGAAGCGTTGCAAGGCAAAGTGATCTAAATGCTAAAATTTAATGTACATGGAAAATATACTTACAATTAGATCATTTAGAAGGAATGGACAGGCGTGGACATACCATTTTTTGGCGCTTGTTTTAACTGAATATGTCATTTCTGTATTTAAATCTGTTGGCACGACATAGGCTATTGTATATCGATTATTTGGCATAAAAAAATTTGCTTTCAAATTGTTGGCGCTTATATCACTTTGTCCAGCAATACTGTTATTGCACCATTTTAATTATTAATAGTAACAAATAACATTATTAACTACAAAATATCTGGTACTCTAGTATTCTCTAACAGGAGTAACATTGTGCCCTGCATACTAAGGATGGAAATAAGCCAGTAACATTCAAATTAAATTAATCTGTTATTTTAAATTATCTTTTATGTAAGTAATCAAATTGCAATATTGTAAGTTATATACATGTTACATCATTTCTATATCAAAACCACAAATGTAACTACTGCTATAACTTGACAAATTGGTCATGGCCAATTCCTCAGATGAGCTTATGTATACCACAGAATTTCGGAACAAATCAAGCAATTCTGAACACACACAACCTTAGTGATCGTTACTGGTCCATAGTAATCATATTGACTAAAAGAATTAATCACAATGGTTGATATATAAATAATAAAGACATTTATAATGCATTTTCAAAAGAAGCAAAAGTGGCTAATTCACTTTTTTAATATCACATTTGTAAATGGATGAACCGAACCTGGACAACTACTATCAAATCTTTGCCAGGATAGATCTTTTAACTCTTGGTCTTTTTCCTGTTTAATCATAAATTCTTCATTTTCTAGAATTTCTCGTTTCCTTAAAAGCTTTGCGTACTCTTTTTGATCAACAAGATCTTTCACTTGATGCACTTCTTTTTCTTTCTGATAATCTTCCATTATTTTGTCTAATTCCTTATTTTTATCCAACATAATTTGAGACCAACCATCAGTGAGTTTTTCAGTCTCTTTTTCTATTTCTAGTATTTGTTTTTTGTGAATTATCTGCTGTTTTCTTGTTTCTAATGTTTCTCTATGAAGTTGTTCTTTGGCTTCTCTCATAGTTTCTTGATTTTTACGAATAATATCATCTTTTTTTGCTACCTCTTGTTGTCTTAAAATCTCAAATTGTCTTTCTTCCTCTAATTTAGCTTCATGGATTTCTTTTAACTGCTGTCTGAAATAATCTGCCTCTCTTTTTTTTTCAGCCCTCGTGCCATGTTTGTTGAGTTTTTCATTTTCAATATTTTCTGCTACTTTTTGACAATAATAATCATCAAATGCTTTTTCAAAAGCAGCTCTTTCCATTCTAAATTTTCGATTTTCTTCAAGTTGTGCTAATGATATATTTTTCAGCTCCAATTTTTGTTGGTGTATATATTCTTTCTCTTTTTGTTCCTCCTGTTTAATTTGTTCTTTTAGTTTATCAAGCAACACATTTTCATTTTCTTTGACTTTTCTCATTTCATCCTGCATTATTTTCTTACCAATTATTTGCTTGTTTAATATTTCTCTTTGTTCTTGTAATTTTGTCAGTCTGACAGTTTCTTCATATTCTTCATATTTTCTTCTCTCGTCGTCAACTTTGTTTGCCAAGTCTAACCAAAATTTGTCCCACTCTCCTTCTCGCTCCTTTTGCACCATTTTTTCACAAATTTGTTGTTTTTGAACCTCTGCAGTTTCTAGTTTCATATTCTTACTTACTTGAATTCTATACTCTTCAGAATTCTCTTTAATCTGCTGCTCAAGGCGGAGCCTTGCTTCTTCTTCACTTTCTCTTTTTTTTCTTCTTTCTATTTCGACTACTTTTTTTTTCTTTTGTTCAAGCAGTTCTTCAGCTAACTTTTGGGCTCTATCCACATATTCATGGGCCAAATCAGTTTCTTCCTTTAAAATCACAGCTTTTAGTTTATTTCGTTTAGCATCCAAGTCAGATTCAGCTACTTTAAGTCCTAAGTCAACATGACGATAAATTTTAGCCATTAGACTTTTTAGAGTTGTAGCATTTAAAATAGCAGCATTCTCTTCTAATATTCGAAAATTTTCTATTTCTTCTACTTTTTTAGTTCCAACAAATCTTTTTGATCTGTACTGTTCCCACATTAATTCTAAATTGTTACCTTTTCCAGCTTCTACTAAACGTTTCGAATAAGTTTTGTAAACTGGGCAGTTTAAATCTCTGATGCTTGGCATTGTTAAGCATTCTTGCCATGATGACTTCTCTAAAGTCCTTTTGCTGAAATCAAGGTTTTTAGTTTGCTCGGTCATTTTTATTCTGGGAAGTAATTATATTCAATAGTATAATTTCCCAAAACTGAAACAAAAAAAAATTGGTAATTATATTAATAATGAAAGAATGAGGAAATAAGTAAATGTATTATCATAATGTGAAATAAAGGAATCAATGATTATAAAAAAAAAAAAAAAATGACTATATAACTATACAAAGCTATTTTATTTCTATGACTTATGGTTGAGCATGAAAGTTATGAATGCTATATCCTATATATTATTCTACTGTTTTGAAAGAACATAATCAATTCAAAATTGATGCATCATTATTATTCTATTAATAATGAACCAATGGGACAAGCCTTGGACTTGGGAAGGACATTGACCCCCCTCATGTCCCAGTTATGGTGTCCTGGATACTGCTAATGTACTGCACCATCATTGAGTCAGTAAGGGTAAAATTGCTTAGGGAAACGGGTCTCTATCTCCTCACAGAGAATGATTTACCTCAGTTAGTCTTTGAGGAAAACTACCAGTACTACAAAAAATTTGTATTAATAAACAAATAATAAAAAGGGAAGTAAATAAATAAAAAAATTAAAAAAAAAAAAAATGAAATTATATAAAATCATAATGATGTAACTGTTAGGTCTTTAAACAACAATTTATTTATTTAACGGCTCGGCAGGCGCCTGAAGCTGCCCTTGGGCCTCTCAACCGCCTTTTCCCAGTCATTGTGGTCAATAGCAAGTCTGCTGGACACTCCGGCCATCCTCAAATCATCAGCCACTGAATCTTTCCATCTTCCCTTCGGTCTTCCACGCAGTCTGACTCCATCCTAGGTTCCATAATATAACTGTCTGGCCACTCTACCATCATCCATCCCAGCCATTTGAAGCGCTAAATTTGCACGAAATAAGAAGAGCGGAGATCATCGTATAAGTCATAGATCTCTTATCTTCTCAAGCATTATGAACCATTTTCCCTGTCAATCTTTTCAGCCAGGATCTTGGGTAGGGTCCAGGTTGCACAGGCATAGGTCAACACGGGCCTTATGATTATTTTAATTGTATAAAGTCATTTAACGACTTAGCAGTTTACTACAGAGGAAAATTCTTAGGAAAAATATGCTTTGTTAGCCCACATAATACGATTTAGAATTTCTTCCTCTTCCTCCATCTGATCATTTACTATGGAGCCAAGATATTTAAAATTCTACACAAGTATTGGAATGTACACTTTCCCACTACATAATGCTTTGGCGGGTTTATAAGTGTTTTCTTCCTGAGCACCATAACTTTCGTTTTCCCTTCATTTATAAATAGGTCCATTCTTTCTGCTTCTCTTTCTAACCCTTCGCGGTCCTCCTTTATAGCCTTGAGGGACAACCCAACCAGAGCCACATCATCAGCATAACCAAGCACTTGAGTCATTTTATTAAAAAGTGTACCTGATTGATTAAGCTCGGCTCATTTCACTAAAACTTGGAGGGCAATATTAAACAGCAGTGGCGAGAATGTACATGCTGCAAATCAGATTAACTTCGGTGGGATACCCATCTTTTCCATTACTATATAGAGCTTTTTTCTGATGATGGAATCATAAGCAGCTTTAAAATCAATGAAAAAGATCCATATAATCTAATTTAATTCCTTTGTTTTTTCCATTATTCGTCTTAAGGAGAAAATCTGGTCAATAGTTCACCGGTTCCTTCTGAAGCCTCTCTGGTAATTACCCAACTGAGGTTCTACAAATTCCACTATTAGTTTATATAAAATAATGGAAAAAACTTTGTAAGCAATGTTCAGCAGGCTGATTCTCCGGTAATTGTTGGATTCTGTGGAAGCACCTTTCTTCTTGAATAATGGTATGATAACTGATTCCTTCCAGTTATCCAGTATTTTTTCGGCCTCCCAAATATTAACGATTAAATGAGTCAACTCTTCAGCCTGTGTTGACCCGCCAATCTTCAGAAATTCGGCCGTTATGCCATCTGAACCTGAGGATTTGTTATTCTTGAAATCATTTATAATTAGGCTAACCTCCTCTGAATCTGATGGGCTCAATTCATGGTCATTCTCCTCCTCCCGAAATTCCACATCAGGATACTCCCCATCTTCTCTCAGGTTTAGCAATTCTTTAAAATGCTCCTCCCACTTATCTTGCACCTCCTATTCCAGGAAGACCATCTCTCCATCAGAACGCCTAATCATTGGACAGTTATTTATAAAGCCTGATTTTATCCTTTTTACTTCACCAAAAAACTTCCTGGCGTCATTTTTTCTGCTGAACTCTTCCATCTTACACAAGTTTGCCTATAAAGCATATCTTTTCTTTTGTCTCAGAACCTTTTTGCATTAGATCTGGCATCGTGGTACTCCTTCCTTTTCTGTCGTATCCTTATTTAGAAGTTTTTTCCTATTTTCATTCCGCACATTCCTGCTTCTTCACATTCTCGGTCAAACCAGGCATCTTTTTCCTTTCTATTTCCATCCCTCTTGGGGTTGTGCACAATGTCGGTCTGCTGAATCAGGTATTGCTTATCTCAGATAATTCCTTTCATCATTCACATCTCTTCCTCCAATTATAGCTAAGCTATTTCCTACACCTCTTTCAATGTCTCGCTGGAAAGCATACCTTATTTCCTCTTCCTTTAACTTTTCTCTTTCCCAGGTGATCTTTACTTTACTCCTTTCAAACATTCTTATCTTACATGCATGGTTGATCTTTGTAACTACTAGAAAGTGATCTGAATTGATGTCTGGTCCTCTAAAAGATGTCACATCATTAGCTATATTAAAATGTCTACTGGAAACCAGAACGTGATCTATCTATGTTGCAACTCCATTTGGCGAAATCCATGTTTGCTTATGATTTCTTTGTGAGTGAACACAGTACTCATCACTACTAATGATCTAGATGCAGCAAAACTAAGCATATGCATTTGTCTTCATATGTAGGCTATGCTAAGCAATTGTAGGAGCAAAAACTGGTTCTTTACCAACCTTAGCGTTAAAATCACTTAATACTATGTTCATATCAAAAGAAGGGCAAGCAGCTATAGTGCATTCTAAATCTTCGTAGAAAAGGTCCTTTTCATCTGTTGGGGCATGCATATTTATAAGAGTAATGTTAATTTTTTTTCCCTGAATCCTTAATTTGCATAACCATTTGTTAATTGGTTGGAAATCAAGAACGGCTTTCCTCATTCGCTTTGACACTATGAAAGCTGCACCAAACTCATGTCTGCTTGGCTTCCACTGTAGAAGATGTCGAAATCCCTTCCACTTTGCCTCCTAAAACCAGTCCAACATCTTTCTTGAATATCAGTTATATCTAACTTAAGTTGTAGCAGTTAAGTTTTCAGTTCCCTCAACGCTCCAGGTCTATAAAGTGACCTTACATTCCATGATACAATCTTATAAGCCATAATACGAGTTCCATGTTGTTTACATAAATCCATCCGAAATCCGAAGCTAGGTTGTTGAGAATAATTAACCTGTAGTTCTTTTTGGAGTAGTCAGCACCTCCTTCAATCCTCTTTTATCGGGTTTCAAATAGGAGGCTTGAAAGTTGAGTTTGTACAAGGCGTTCCAGCGGTTAGAGAGGTGAAAAATTGAACGGAATTCATGCAGAGAGGCAGGATCTGAAATTTTATTTAATGGTCGGACAAGGACAGTTTACCTACTTACAGAGAGGCATTGTGGAGGAGAGGGAAGAAGAAGAAAGGCAGCATTCTAGAAAGAAGGTAGAAAGAATATAGTGTTTTGCAGAGAAAAGTTGTAAATATGACAGAGTACAGGTATAAGCATTGGGAGACAGGATTTTATCAGTTTAACTGGGATGTTGTCAGGCCCATAATCATTGGTGTGGTATTTCAGGATAATGGTAAGTAATTCATCGTACGACACCTGGGGGAAAAAGAACCTTTCCGTGTTGAAGATATGGTGCTCAGCAGTAGTGGTACATGAAGAATTACGAGCAAAGGATATGAAATGATCATTGATATCATCCAGATTGACTGGGAAGGAACTGAGGTTATTGGATTCTCGTAAGAATAATTTTCGAAGTATTTTCCATTTGGATTTGGTAACAGGAGTAGTGAAAAGAGCAGAATGGATGTGGAGGGATTTAGCATGTCGGACTGCGGATTAGGTTCCATTAGGAAGTTGTTTGAAGTCAGGGACGGCATAAGGTTTGGATTTTAAGGGGAGCATGAATGACTAATATGGATGGCAGATTTGAAGTGAGGGTGGAAACCATGGGAATGGAGGTATAGAAGTATATGATGTCACAATGGACAGAGTCTAGATCAGGTTGAAGGGATTCATAGGAAAGGAGGTCCAGGCTACGATGTGATACCACTTTGGGAATGAAAGATTTGACTGGTAGATCACAGAAATTCTGGATAAGATCGTGCGATGAAAGAAAGGAACGGGATGCTGGGAAGAGGAAAGGATTTTGATAGGAGAATCAAGAGATGTGGAGGACTAGCCAGGTGTCAGAAAATTGCTTGTGATGGGAAGGAAAATAAGGAATGAGGGAAAGATTGAGGGAAAAGACTAGGTCAATAAGAAATGGTTTATCACTGGATTCAGAAGTCATGCAAATGTTAAAAACGCCAGAAATAATAGAGATAATAACATTGGAATAAATGGAGACGAGAGGATAAGGATGTATAAGGGAGGATTCAAAGAGGTTGGCAAATGGAACATAAGGAGGTCGATATACAACAGCATATAACAGAGGGCAGGAAGTAGTTGAAATTTCAAATAAACATATATTCAAGGTGAAGAACATCGAGAGAAGGGGATTGAAGGAGGATTTTGGGCTTGAGGGTGTTTTGGATATATAGCCGACACTACCCCAGTGCGATCAGATCTATCAAGGCTTATGAAAGAATAATTTGTAATGGATATTTGGCAGGTAGGAATGAGAGGTTTTAACCAGGTTTGTGATACAGTTATTATATGATGAAAATTATCGAGGAAATATAGTTGTAATTCATCTTAGTCGGCAATAAGATATTGTGATTTTATGTGACAGGAGTTCAGGATATTAGTCATGAGTGAGGGATTGGAATGTGAAATTTCAAGAAAAAGGATCGAGGCAGAGGAATGGGATATGTCAACTTTGTATGTAATATTCTGTTTTAAGATAGCATGAGATATAAACATAAAATAAAAATTGAAGTAAGTATACTAATAAATTTTCAATATTTTCATATGAGTTTAAAAATAAATTTTCATAAAAGATCAGATTGCTATCTAAAAGATAGGATAAGAAAAAGTAAAGATAACTCTGATTAAAATAAAAATAAATAAATAGATAAAGACAAGTATTCTAATAAAATAAACTCTCATTTGTACTAAAATGGTTACCAAAATTAAAAATAAAATATCTTTGATACAAAAACATTAAAAAATTTCAATATTCAGCTGAACACATTCTGATCGCATGACTTACTTATGGCCACCACCGGGAAACCATCAAACTGCCCTAACCTCACTCTACCTCCACCATACTACTTAATTTTTGCTATTGCCTACTTTGGTCTGGCTAGCCAGTAAAGGTGCTTATTAGCTGACATTGCTTCACTGAGGTGTATCTGGTGCGACTCATTTTCTCCCTAGTCCAGAAGAAGCACAGAGAAGTCCCTCTGCGTTCTTCGCTGCTGCACAATCTCACCTCTCAGAGTTTGACGAGCAAATCATACAATAATAGGACCTGGGGTTCCTTCTTGTCTAGGCCTGAGTCCTATGGCGTGGTCCAGATCGTCCGGGCACAGCTTAACCTCTTAAACAGCTTAAAGAATATTCTCTACCCCTACTTCA
Organism: Rhaphigaster nebulosa; assembly: GCA_948150685.1. Classification (NCBI taxonomy): domain Eukaryota; kingdom Metazoa; phylum Arthropoda; class Insecta; order Hemiptera; family Pentatomidae; genus Rhaphigaster; species Rhaphigaster nebulosa. The sequence goes on along the minus strand of OX411306.1, from coordinate 98,701,039 downwards.
CCGGAATGTCTCTAATTTCAATAATGTTTTCAATTTAGTTTCTTCTATGCTATTTAGACGATCCACTAGGGTACGCTATTTTGACCTAGAGGTTATTATTTTCTATGGTCAGTTTCTTAACCTGGCTTCCTCAGTAGCTCTAACATTGTTTTAGGTTCATCAGCTTTGCCTGATAATTCACATTTGGGTCATGACCATTTTTTATTAAATTCTCATTCTGTAGTATGGTACTTAACACATTTAATATGGAAGACATTTTGACAGACCACAAATAAAATTTTCATTTTGATGTCTCAGCTAACAGACATTTTGATACAAATTGAACAAAAATAAATTAATAAATTGAAGATCTTGTAGAGGAGGAAAAAGATTTAAACAATAATAATAAAATAGTAACTTTTGTTTACGCGGAGAGACTGATGGAATCAGGCTTGATAAACAGACTATCCCCACCCCTTCAGCTCAGCGGTACTGACCAGAAAATCTGTTTAAAATTTCATAATGTTTTCTTACTTCTTCACTGTGTCCAGAGCTACTATATTTCGCTAGACGGTTAACTGTGAGAATATTCTGGCCCAAGGAGAATTTCAAATAGAATTTTCTGCCAATAACTGTTAAAGCAGTAAGATGAACTAAAGACTTACAAGTAATCAGTTGACAGCAAGAGAACGGCTCAGCTCATTTTTAAGTTTGATGGCTCAAATTCCATAAATGTTTTGAAACATTTTGAGCACAGAATATTAAAGAAATGTGTTTAATCTTTCCTTGTGAGGGTAACTAACGATTTTTTTGAGCGAATTGCATGACAGAATTTACTCAGTGAATTAAAAATTAAAAAAATGTTTAGATAATTGAGTAAACTAGCCTTGCAGAAGATTTTACTCCAAAAATTATAGCAGATTTTTATTGATTCAGCGCAACGAAAAACCTTTGTGTTGAAAATGCCATAGAATTTTTTTTTTTGCAATGCCAAGGGAGCTCAAAATTTTTAAGCTACAAAATTACGTTTAGATTTGAAGCTCGGTATCTCATTTTTAGTGGATTCAATTTTGATGTTCTTGGACCCATTGAGAAGAGGGGAGTTTCTTCTTTACCTATCTATAAACAGCGACTGCATCATCTAGTAGATCTGTGTAAAAAAAATTGATTACATAATAGAAATAAAATTCAGATTTTTTGCTGATAACATTGGTTTTAAAACACCTAGGAACACTTCGGTTGAAGAAAATCACGTAAGTTTAAGAACCTTAACCGACCCTCCAAATTCAATCCAAGAGTTCCTCAATAATGGGCGATTTTAATAATATTTAAAAAATTTATAATCAATTTTTTCAGATTTGCCTGATAATTTGAATAGGTTTTTAGAGTGCTATAACCAAATCTGACGCCAGTTTTGAATAAAAAAAATTTGCTAATATATTTTACTCCATATAGAAGAATACAATTTTCTTTGTTTTAGTGGCGCAACAGATGCCTGAAGCAATCCTTGGTCTGCTAAATTTCCCATCTGCTTCGGTCCTTTGCATGCGCAACGCTTATTCATAGTTTCCTGAGATCTTCCAGAACGCTATCTCTCCGTCTTTTCTTGGGCCTTCGTCTAGGCCTAACTCCATCAGGACAGTTTTCATAAATTCTTCATACATTTTAAGCAAACGACCTAGCCACTTCATCCCCTGTATCCTGGTAAAAGAAGAGAGACTCATGTCACCATAAAGATTGTATAATTGAGCATTCTTTCTTCTTCGCCATACACCGTTTTCCTTGACTGACCCTATGATCTGCCTTTCAAATCTTTCTACCAATTATGAATTGTTTTGTTAAGCGTCCAAGACTCACAGGCGTACATCACTACAGACCGAATCAGTGTTTTTTGTTTTGTTTTGCGGCTAACCATTTTACTTCTATATGATTTGGTAATGGCAAAGTAAGCATGATTTCCAGCCAGAATTCTTCTGATTTTTCCCCTTCCATTCTGGCTATCATTGATGACTGAGGTGAGGAGTGAAAGCTATGAACGACCTCAAAAGTATGCGTTCTAATCACGTAGAGTTGCTGTTGGCGTACTCGCTTCTCTCTTCTTAATATCAACAATTTAGCTTTGCTCTCAATTATTTTTAATTCTATCCTTCCTGCTTCCATATCAAGCCTAGGAAGGTTTGCCAAGAAAATTTAGAATAGTCGTTATACTTTGTATGAGTGCCAAGCCTTGTAGGGATTGTCGGTAACAAGCTCGCAGACATAGCAGCCAAACAGACACTTGCCCTTTCAGTTCGAGGCGTTGCCATTTTAATGCCTCAAGAAACAAGTTTTCTTCTCAAAAAATAAATTACAGGTGGGTGGCAATCCATGTGGAGTGAGAGCCCACCAAACAAAATAAAAGCCATTAAAAAATTAATAAAGTCAAGGATCACGTCAAATTGTTCAAATCGTAGAGAGGACAGCGCTAACTAGGCTTATAATAGGACATACTAATTAGACTCGTTCCTACCTTATTAGCAAGCAACTGCCACCAAAATTCAAAAATTGTAATAAAACCCTCACAGTCGGTCATATATTTCAGGAATGCAGTTTACATTTTGGATCTGGCTAGGTCAGGACCAACACCCAATATCTCAATCAGTCTAGGTAATAATGAAACTAAGATAAAGCATTTTATTTTTTTAATTATATTTTATAGTATAGCATTATATTTTTTTATTTCAGTATAAAAAAAAGAACCACAGGTGTTGATGACCTTGCGGTTTTATGCCTTAAAACTCAAACAAAAAAATTTTAAAGAGGGTCTAACAAAAATAAAGCTAATCAATACCAAAGTAAAGCCAGTTCTACTCTATGGATGAGAAACATGGGAAGTGACCAAAACCTTTACCCTACCTCTTCAGACCTTCTTCATTTAAGTAATTTAATTAAATTAATTTAAAAACCAAAAACTTCAAAAAGTGGAGTAACAAGGTATTATAATTAGGGTGACGATATGCTAATTAGATGGATCTGAATGGCCATTGTTTTTCTGAAACATGATGAAATTCTAAACATTTGTTGACTATTTTAGGTGAAACAAATTATTGCTTTGTTAAGCCATGGTTTCCATAACGTTTTGGTGACAGGGCCAACTCTCAAACTATTTTTTTTTACAAATACAATTGGAATGAGCCATAAAATATGACAGTTTTTCTTGTTAATTTAAAAATAATTTTATTTTAACATAACTTTTTTTAATATTAATAGTTTTAATATTCAGTTCTATGATTTGTTGCCATAATGAGGTTATCTGTCAGATTCCTGAGTCATAGGGTAATAGGGTATATTTTAACTTTGTCAAGTTGCAAATATATTTTTAAAGTTTCTGGTTTAGTTTCCATGGAAACATTTTCTTTCCGTTAAATAATGCCAAAGTAGAAATTATTAAGTTCATTTTCGCTTTTGTATTTTTAAGTTACTTTGTTACAAAGCGTATTGTTTACAACAGGTTGGCGGATTGGTGGGAGGAGGTTCGGTCGCATCCATCTCCTTTCGGATGCACTTGGTTATCCATCTATTTTATGCTCATCATAAAATACACTGTATCTTTGCTAATACTGACCCAATTTTGATGATTTTTTTTTGTTTTTTAGATAATTTAATAACCTTTATGAAGAATAATTTAGGCAAGTTTCATCAAAATTGTTAGAGCCGTTTTCGAGAAAATTGTAAACAATTGTAATATCCATGATATAATTACCATTTCCGGTTATTCCGATGCGCTATATCTTTGCTATTATTGATCCGATTTTGATGATTGGTTTTTTGTTTTTTAGATGATTTAATTACTTTTCATACAAGTCTAAAGATAATTTACCATAAATTGCACGCTTTTGAAGTTATGCGTAAATAAAATATTCTTTTCATCATAACTTTTTTCTCTGCATTTCCTCGGTGAAAGTTAAAGGTCTTTATGAAGAATAATTTAGGCAAGTTTCATCAAAATTGGTAAAGTGGCACTTCTGCTAATTCAATTTTGACGAAAATGTTGCTGTAAAATCACATGCATGTGCCAACCTTAAATACATAATTTCAGTATCGTACAACTTTTCGTTTTTGAGCTAGACTGATACACATACACACAGACCATTTTGCGAGACTTGGTCATTTGGACTCAGGGGACCTTAAAACATGTATTTCCGTAGAAACTCGAATTCGAAAATTTTCACGATCGCAATACTTCCCTCCTTACTATATATTTCCATATTTAGGTAAGGGAAAGTAAAAATTAGTGATAAAATCAATTAATTAATTTAAGTAACTTTGATTTATAATGTATTTTTGTTACAATTTGAGAACTGAGAATAAACATGTTTATATAGAAAAAAAAGTTTTAAATTATATAAGAACCATTTTAATAAGAAAGGTGCCAAGATATGAACAGCCCGTGATCATCATGATCAAGAAGAAAATAAAAAAATATGAAACTAACCTCTTCAATTGGCATTACTTTGAATATTACAAATAAATTACTTTCACATAATATATGTGATATTACTTTTACATCAAAAATAAATAATTTTACTCACCTTAATATGAAACAGTTGCCTGAGAATTATGAAACAATAAAAACATAGCCCTTGATATTATTGATCAAACGCAGCTGTAGAGCAGGGTTACATGAAAAAGTGTTGGGGATCAGCCAAGCGTGAAACTGGACATTTTTAAATTAGTACAAACTGAAGTAAAACTTAGTAATATACTCAGAAATGAAATAAATAATTTTTAGATGTGTTTAAATCTAATATATTAAAATATAAATTGTGTAATTGTTTCAACTAAACAACAAATACAAACTACCATAATAATCAACATTTGAGTAAGTCATGGCTTATCTCCATGAATTTAAATTGTTCTCATACAAATTATCACACTCAATATAATTGCCCTTAAATTAATAGCATAGCATCAGTAAAAATATGAAATTATTTATCATTTCTTCATGTTAAATTCTTTCTTTCCTACCTCTAAATCAGAAACAATAACCTATTAATTTTATCAAAAATAAAATTATATATATTCAACTTCATTATACCAATTTTCCTTACATATGATTGAAACTTTATGTATCATATGCTACATCAATTAACAACAATAATTTTATTAAAATTAAATTACCAATCACAACTAATCCAACATGACAGTGTTTCACATTTTGGCAACTAACTTTCACACTATGGATTGCATAATTATAAAATTCAACTTATATAGATACAATATGTATACTGCCGTTATAACCTAAAAGATCCTATCTCTAAATTGTTTTTTAAAATATATTTTTGTCTTTTACCTGAATTTCTCTAAAAACTGTAACTTTTAATGGCATAAGAAAGCCCTAAAACCAATGATTAGGATATCAACTTTGGATTTAGGGCTTTCTATTGCCATATAAAGTTTTAGTTTTTAGAGCAATTCGGGTAAAATGTATTTAAAAAAATTATTTGAAGTTAGTTATGATGGCAGTATACAGGGTGAATCGAGAGGAACAGCCCAAACTCCAGGAGTTGGTTGCACACAGGAAAATAATAAAAAAAACTCATATGCTCTTATCCGATTTTCATTTGTTTAAATTTGACTGGCTAATCACAAATAAAATTTCACAAATCAACGTGTGGGTGAGATTGTCGACGGTTATTTAATTGGCCCTTTCATTTTATAGAATCGCCTCACAGGAGACTACTACATAGATTTTTTATGATTTGAATTACAAGGATTTTGTTGTGTGCAACCCACCACTCCTGGAGAGTTTGGCCCGTTCCTCCCGACTCAGCCTATATAGATGCATAAATAAAATAGAACACATAACAGTGAATAAATAGTAAATAAAAAAATAATATATGTATCGATACCTTAATGCACAATAGTTTCATGTCCATTTTGTTCAATTTTAACATTAAGAAATCATTTTATTCCTAGTGAAGTTCTGCTTCTAAACCACAATGTTTCAAGTCCATTTACACCTGAAAAACAAAAAGCGTCCACACAAAAATAGTTAAGTGATATCAAAACATGTATTTTAAACTATGTTTTGGAGTTTTACAAAACTTTGAAAAATGGACTTGGAACTATTTTGCATTAAGGATCGATATATACTCACCTAGAAGGTAAAAATAATTAATATATTTAATTGAGGCATCCAGTTGTAAAATATGATAACAGACAAAATGAAAAATTCTACAGTTTAAAAATTTGTTGGTTACAATGTTTTACCTTCAACCTGCAATCACTTGCTGTTAGTTAATACCAACACTATACTTTTTAAAAAATGATTTCCTACATATTCTTTTAACAACCTAGGAAATCAGTAGAGATGAATCTGGTAGTGACAAAAACCTCAATTCTTAAATTATAGATACATACTATGTTATACGACCGAGTGCCTCAATTATTATATTTATAATAATTTAGTGTACTTACTATAAGCACAACATTAATGATTTCACTAAAATTGATGTTTGATTACTATTTGATAGAAAAAGTTTCTTGATATCCTTCCTATCCTTATTGTTAATTCTTTTTTTTTAACAAGATTTTTGAAAATAAGTAAACATACATTTGTCACACTCACCCTTTTCTGATAAGGTAGTGATTATGTACAGAACACTAAATGTTCTTCTTGGAGCTTTCAAAGAAAGTGAATAAACACTGAGAAAATTATACCTACAGATTAATGTTACTAAAGAGTAAATATATAGTAACTTCAAAACATAGAGATGAAAATACTACCTAAACTCTTTGTGTATACACAAAATTGTTATTCCTACCCTCCGATCTTTTCAAATTACCCGTAAAACAGTATTAAAATAATCTATCACTCACCTGAGGTTAATCAGTAGCCTGCTTGTATTTTGGTTCTCAAGCCAAAAATATATACATTTTTTTTATTCTTCAAATTAAAGTTAAGGTCCGTCAAAATGCTAAAACACGCTCCCTGGTAAAAATAAATAAAACTCATTTTAATACTTCGTGGCCTTTCCACCACCATTTATTAATTCAAAAATTCTGTTTGGTAATGAATCGTACAATTGTTTGATTGTTTCTTAAGGTAATAGTTCCCATGAAGCCAGAATTGCATATTTCAAATTCTCGATTGTTCCGAACTGTCTTGACTCAGAGTAAACCCTTCTTGAAAGAGTTCCCTAAACATTTTCGATAATGTTCAGATCTGGGGAGACAGCAGGCCAGTCTAATTTGGAAATTTTGTTGCGAGTAAACCAGTCTTTAATAATTTTTGCTGAATGTCGCTATGTTTTCTCTAACCTGAGTTGAGCTTGATATCTATCTAGCTGCTAATACATTAGTCTTATATATATAGGGATGCCATTGGGCAATCATTGAGGATGATTATCCCAAAATTGAGTAAGCTTATGAATACTTACCTTGTTCTCTAAATTGGATACCTTTCCAAGGGCCTGGTTTGTGGTTATCATTATTTAATAATTAACCAAGATAATGTCCCTACTTTTACGTTTAATACTAATGTTAATCAAAGTTACTGCTATCTTAATGAAATATATTCGAATTAAATATGGGCATGGTTACTAAAGAACTACCTCCTTGCTAACATTTATCCTTATTCTTCAAAATTAAAATAACAAACTATTACAATAAAAGTTAACCATGGAATGATTCAGCCTAGACTTAGCCATTAATTGTTTTAACATAAATCTCTTATCTGTACTAATTGGTGTTGATGGTTCCTCAGCATCTCTCCCTCGGATTCCCCTGCATATCTTCAGTCATGGAGCACGAGTGCATTTCTCATCTTCAGAGTCTCGTTGTTCCGCCCTTGAGTCCGGCGAGGCCAGCGTTCAGCCAAGCCGTCTTGTATCAGCCTCGGTCAGTCTAGAAGTACCTTCTTTTTCCCTCCTTGCTTCTATCCCCCTTTCTCTCTTGTTCTGCCTAAGAGGGGTCGAAAACGTTGTTCATTGGCCGACTAGTTTTATAGAGGGAGGAAATTCTGGGATTTCATCGGATGGCTCCACCCCTTGTCCTGACAACCGGTGTCTGCGAGCCATTATCCAAATAGTACAATTTAATCATACCTTTTCCGGGCGGTCTCCACTTTTTCCTCGAGGCCAGCCAAGCCTAAGGGGACCAGTTCTTATAATTGATTAAATATCCCAGCTTTTGGCGTTGCTACAGTGTTAACTTCTCGGTAAGGTTTTTAAATTAACTTATCCCTTATCTCTTATATGGTGACATCTGTCATCACCTGTCAGTTACCCTTCTTTCTACCTGCTCGTCCCTTATTTCCTTTGTTCGCACCTGGTCTGTTTAAATTATATAACGATAATATTGTCCAATATCAATACATATTATTATCCGTGGGGTGGGAGGAAGAGAAAAATGAAACCTGAAGGGATTCATTTTTCTCTTCATCTTCTTAAACATCACTTAAAGATCACCTTAATACTAATCACTGTATTTACAAAAATATTCTAATGTTATTAAGTCCTGAATCACTCCGTATGGTTTAGCTACACACATAACTTATAATCTATATCGATCCATCCGACTTCTATTTGCATATTCACAAGAATATATCTACAATATTTACAATTTTTCCACCTTAACAATATTTACAAGGTTCTGTTTCAACAAACAAAACAAATAAAAAAATAAAAAAAAACTATTACTAAGAAGATAAACCTAACCTATCTACTATATTTACATTTTAGCGTATCTACCTATCTTTACAAAATTTTTACTTAAGTAAAAGGATTCAATATATAATTAATCACACCAAACTAGGGTGTTAAATACTCTAGGATCAACAAGGAATACCTACTTGGCAATTCCTTGAGGTCGCTTAACACACAAAAAGAAAAACAAGAAAGAAACACAAATAGTGTTGTCAATAACATTTAATGGCTTGTTTCCCACACAATGTTATTACTTTATTTATCAAGATATTATGAATAGTTGATTATCTATTATTTACAATGAACTAATAATAATAATAACAATAATAAAAAATAAAAAGCTTAGTAAACCCGAAGGTCCGATGCCGCTTGAACTATTACTAATCATTATTTTTTTATACAGATTTTTAATCTCCTAAAGATTTTATATAAAACTTCCTCTTATCTTAAGTACAGGGTGAGTTATTTTAAACCTTACGAATAATTCGTTCGGACCCCAACTGCCCGCCGTTTGGCAAAGCCCAATTTATTCCTGTACCTAAAACAACTAATAAGGGTTGCCATATTTTCCATATTGTATTTCAAATTAATATTGCAAATTATATTTGATTTGAATCCTACCGGATGGAGTTACAAAGTTAAAAAAATTACCCATGTAAAAAATACGAAACTGTGAATGTTTAATTAGATTTCAAAATCTCACCTTATGATATTCTTACAAAAAATGAATGAACCAATCAGCTATTTACTTAAAATCTTTAAACATTTATACTTACTAAAAAGCTTTTCCTGTAATAGGTTTCCTAAATGATATAAGAGGATTATAATATGCAAGATAAATTTATTATTAAATTTATTACCGAACAACAAATAGTTTATTTTTATAAGTGGCCTTTTACTTATTAGAATTTACTCGCCTGGCTCTTATCTGCACCATGGATTATACATCAAATTAAAAATTAAAAGTGCGTCCCAACATAGGAAATATCAACCTACTCTCACCTCGGGTCATATGAATGCTGGATTTTATAAAAAATTACAATCCCAGTTTTCTGGGCGAATCAGAAGATCTCTGCGTCTTCTATAATGAGTTTATCACTGAAATAATCAATCCCACTTCCGGGAGATATGAAAGAACTGCTTCTACTTCAACTTCAGGATTCTTCTCAAAAATAATTTAAATTCTATACAGACATTCTTTAGGTGATTCTTTCTTGGGGTACTCATTCGTGGTGGTAAACTGCTTAATCCAGGGGCTGCATTCGGCTTTAAAAACAAAACTATCGGTTTTTCTTTTCTTAACCCGGCCTATCATATTAAACAAATGAATTATACTAAAATTGATATAATGATGACTTTGTATTCAGCCATATTCCTCTTCATACAATGCTTTTATTAACTTTATTTTTATTTATCTTAATTTTTAATTATCAATTAATCTGGTGAGACCTCTGGGTAATTTTTTACATTTTAATATTATTAAGACTATTGCATCGGCTATTATATATTTCAGTAAATTTCCTTTCGAAGTCCATAGTTCAAATCTTGTTTTGTCAAGCGCGCCGTATTCCAGCCAGCGTCAAGGTTATTGTTTTTTCTTAACCATACCTCTTAGGTAATTCCTGGTATCTGCCAGCAACCGCTTGCTCCTAAATAACAAGTGTCTTGGCCTTTTACTCTCTCCTATATTTATTTGAATTGTCTTCAGCCCTTTTTTCTTATTTATTTTTGTCACCTTCCTCGGGATTCTCATATTCCGACCGCTTATTATATGATAGCATAATTCTGATTGTAGAGCTCTCTCTAAATTTTTATTTATAATAAGCGGTGAACTTAAGATAAGTGGTGGTATGACTTCGGTTATATTAGACGTGGTGGGACTTGGGTAACTCATCTCTTCTTGGACTTCTATCTGATGGGCTTCTTTAATATTAAGAGATTCCTCGGGGTCATCTTTGAACTTAGGATCTTCTTCACCTGTTATCTCTTTTTCTTCTGTAAGTTCTCTGGCGTCTTCAACTTTTATACTCTCTTCGGAAACAGGTTTTTCCTCGAAGAGGTCTATTTTATTGTTTTCTTCAACAAGTGGGCCTAAATGTTCTTCAATCTGGTATTTATTTTCATTATCTTTTATTGGACTTTCTATGTTTCTAATATGTTTTTCTTCTGTTTCGTTTGTATCTTCCGTCACTCTTGCAATATATCCTTCTATCTGTTTCTCCAATTTCCTCGGATTTTCATTTGAACTTTTCACTATTTTTCTAATATTTTCATTTGTTTTACTTGCATTTTCTTCCATAGTCTCCTTCATTTCTCGAAAATTTTCATCTATTTTTCTTAACATCTCCATCATGAGTTTTATGTCTTCTGGCCTCATCGTGAATGATGTGATGAATTTTCGGGGATGGAATTCACGGTATATAAAAAATGAAAGAAGTACTGGAATAGTCTAACTTCAATGAGATATCGAAACAAAGAGATAATGAAAGAATTTTCGTGACCCCAATATTGAATCGTTACGCGGACATTGATCATATACACAATGTATGCAAAAATTAAGAATAAAAAATAGAATCAACATAGATAACCAACTGCATACAAGCATATTTATCAAATTGGGAATTTAAAAATAATAGGTAACCTAGTCCATCTGAATCATTCCATCTATTTGTAATCATATTAATATCATATCATGTTAATTAATGTTAAAACAATCAGTAACTAATTAAATTAATTAACTTTATAATGGTTAATTACTAAACTGGATGGTAAGTCCCCACAAGCCGGATGCCATTTATTTATGCTATGTTTTCTCTAACCTGAGTTGAGCTTGATATCTATCTAGCTGCTAATACATTAGTCTTATATATATAGGGATGCCATTGGGCAATCATTGAGGATGATTATCCCAAAATTGAGTAAGCTTATGAATACTTACCTTGTTCTCTAAATTGGATACCTTTCCAAGGGCCTGGTTTGTGGTTATCATTATTTAATAATTAACCAAGATAATGTCCCTACTTTTACGTTTAATACTAATGTTAATCAAAGTTACTGCTATCTTAATGAAATATATTCGAATTAAATATGGGCATGGTTACTAAAGAACTACCTCCTTGCTAACATTTATCCTTATTCTTCAAAATTAAAATAACAAACTATTACAATAAAAGTTAACCATGGAATGATTCAGCCTAGACTTAGCCATTAATTGTTTTAACATAAATCTCTTATCTGTACTAATTGGTGTTGATGGTTCCTCAGCATCTCTCCCTCGGATTCCCCTGCATATCTTCAGTCATGGAGCACGAGTGCATTTCTCATCTTCAGAGTCTCGTTGTTCCGCCCTTGAGTCCGGCGAGGCCAGCGTTCAGCCAAGCCGTCTTGTATCAGCCTCGGTCAGTCTAGAAGTACCTTCTTTTTCCCTCCTTGCTTCTATCCCCCTTTCTCTCTTGTTCTGCCTAAGAGGGGTCGAAAACGTTGTTCATTGGCCGACTAGTTTTATAGAGGGAGGAAATTCTGGGATTTCATCGGATGGCTCCACCCCTTGTCCTGACAACCGGTGTCTGCGAGCCATTATCCAAATAGTACAATTTAATCATACCTTTTCCAGGCGGTCTCCACTTTTTCCTCGAGGCCAGCCAAGCCTAAGGGGACCAGTTCTTAAAATTGATTAAATATCCCAGCTTTTGGTGTTGTTATAGTGTTAACTTCTCGGTAGGGTTTTTAAATTAACTTATCCCTTATCTCTTATATGGTGACATCTGTCATTACCTGTCAGTTACCCTTCTTTCTACCTGCTCGTCCCTTATTTCTTTTGTTCGCACCTGGTCTGTTTAATTTATATAACGATAATATTGTCTAATATTGAATACATATTAATGTATTGGGGCGTTATCTTGCTGGAAAACTGGTGTGCCTTCAGACATGTCATTAAAAGTCAACTTTTGTTCCTCTAACAAATTTTTATATTCAGCTGAGTTTACTCTTGATGAAACAGATACCAAATTTCCTTTCTTTTTGTAACCAATTGATGCCCAAACCATAACTTTTCCTTTTTTTCCAACATTTGACGCCTTGATACAATTTTTTATTATTTTCTTAAGTCAGGAAAATAATACGGAAAATCCATCTGGCCCATCCAGATTGAATTTTTTTTTCATCACTAAAGATGACTTTCTTCCACTCCTCAGTCCATGACATCACATTACGCGCAAAGGCCATCTGGGCTAATTTGTAATGGGTACTCAAAACTGGCTTTCTTTTCAATTTTTTTCTAACTATTGTTTTTGATTTTTTTAATAATCTTTGAACATTCCTTAGTCTTGTTTGAACTCCAGCTTTCTGAGCAATTGCTCTTGCTGTTTTACAAGAGTTGGATGGACGGAAGAATATTCCGTTTCTCTCGTAATGTCAAAGCAGGGGCCCTCCCAGTTGAACGGTGGGTTCCATATGTCTCACCGTGCCGAATAAACTTCGCGACCGATGAAAAACTCCGCTTGATTCGACGGGCTATTTCCCTACAACTCATTCTGTCCTTGTGGAGTAAAGAAATCAAATGGAGAAACACTTATTTTTCCCATAACTCACGTTCTTTTTAGATCTATTTTGAAACAAATTCAACACTGCACTGAAGTAGAAATGGTATTTTAACAATGTCAACTCTAGAGGATTAAGAAAATAGTAAACAACAACAAGTGTGTCTATCATTTGACGCATATAAAATGTCAATATTTACTGATATTGGATTTAAATAATCCTCAAGGTCTGAGAAGATTGTCCCCATTATAATATCATAATTTATACTTTAAAATAACTCAAGTATTAGATTTTACACATATGAAAAGATTACTGCCAAATTAATCAGAAGGTTTTTGAGGTGACTAATCTGACATTTGTAAATAAATTGTGATGTATTTTTTTTCCATCCATAAATTGATCTTTTGGTATTTGAAAAAAATCAACATTATTGAAGATATAATGATCTGGTTAGATTTTGGGCCAATTATAAATGCAGCTAAGAGAAATAGGTTGTCTACATTAATATCTTGAGGTTTACACATTTTCCTAAACATCTTATGGACTATCAAATTTTTAAAAAAATTCTTTTTGACTGAAAATATACCTCAAAAAGTTTTACAGCAGTAGAGCCTTAAAAAAAAAAAAAGATTTATTTTGTTTGAAATGTTTTAAGAGATTAGAAGTAATTCAGGAATTCACAACATAGTGGGAAAACATCTACATAACACCATTTTAAAAAAATGACAAGAAATTCAGCATGGTTCTCTAAGCCACAGTCACTGATCAGCAATGAATAATGTCTACTGTTTTTAAGAAATCAGGTTATAAATAAAATAATTGTTTTCCTAATAAGTGCGTTTTTTTAAATAGTATCTTCTAAAGCTAGTGATAAACTATCGAGTAGAAAAAATTAAAAATTAATTGTTATGCATAAAATAAATATAAATCAAACTGTTTTGGGCTTACATGGTTTCACACTTTTGCCAACAATATCATTATATAAACAACAGAGAATACCTGAGATTTTAGTATTGATAGAAAAAGTATTCTCGCAGATTGCCATTTAATGGAGGCTTGACTTAATTTGTGCAAATTATTTTGAGAATATCCCATCCATATTTGGACCTCTCCAGAGCGGGTTGTCCCTATGAAATTTGGATGAACACAGCAGATCTCAATTCCTACTATCAAGACAAAGTTATGTAACTGTAGAAATTTTGTAGTTAATTTGGCCTTATATATCCTGTACAAAGACTTATATATCCTTTACATATTAGAACAATTTTTACTCAGTGGAAATTCCATAACTTTTATCCCTTCAATATCTCCATGTAACCATTGATTTTAGAAAAAAGTGTATCTAATCATTTTTATAGGGCATTTAAATTACTTTATTGGAGTAAGTTTGATTGACCATAGATATTGTGAAGGAAGAAGTTGGTCGGGGGGGTGCGATCAAAGTTTTAGGCCATAATCAGGGCTAAAAGAAAAAACAAAATAACAACATTAAAAACAACAGAGGCAGTACTAGTAACATTAAAAAATGATAATCAGAAAGGACAAGCATGATCAAAATACATGAAGTATAAAAAGAAAAATATCTCAATATATATTGTAAATAATGAAAAATTAAAGTAAAGTGAAAAGAGTAAAGGAAAGATTAGGAATTACATGAAATAATAAAGTCTATTTATTATACATGATATATAATAATATAATATAATAGGAACACTATTAATTAAAATGACTACAAACATGAAGATTTGTTAGTATGTAAAGCATATAGAGATAATTATGATATTGTAAGTTTTGTAAAGAATTAAAATGATGTTAAAGTTGTTAACAAGTGACTAATGAAAATAAAAACAATATAAAATGACATAATATAGTGCCATAAAATAAAATAAAAGCATATATGAAAATATACATATTCGTTATTATATGTACATATTCCTATATTATTATTTTATATCATGTATAATAGACTTTATTGTTTCATGTAACTCATAATCTTTCCTTTACTCTTTTCACTTTACTTTAATTTTTCATTATTTACAATATATATTGAGATATTTTTCTTTTTATACTTCATGTATTTTGATCATGCTTGTCCTTTCTGATTATCATTTTATAATGTTACTAGTACTGCCTCTGTCGTTTTTAATGTTGTTATCTTGTTTTTTCTTTTAGCCCTGATGGCAGCACAAAATAAATGTCATACTTATTAGTGTGTTATTTTTACTATAGCGCAATTTTATTTTTATTATACCGCAACCCCTAACGAACTTCTTCCTTAATTAAATTACTTTAATTTTTATTGAATACTGTTTGCAATGAACCTCTTAGTTTTTGAGAAATTCTCAAAAAAAACTGAAAATAAATCAGTTTTCTATCCTTCTCCCCCTCCCTCCACCAAAGCCTAACATGGAAAACTCTGGGACTTTTTATCATTTATTACGGAAAGAGTAATGAACAATTTATGATCAGTATTGTTTTTATTTTTATATGTTCAGGTTAAACCCTAATTTTAATGTATCAAGTGTGTTTCTTTTCCTATAATTATATAATACAAGCTGTTGCCTTCGGCTTTATATATGTTTATAGTAAGGATAACTATAATGCATACAATAATTGTGTTACACATTGTGTGTGCGTGAAGCAAGTCCCGCTTCTGCCACTCCATAGTAAGCATGTAACACCTAATTAGACTGAAAATGCAACCTTTAGTCAAAACATGCATCATTTTTTTAAAGAGAGTCTCCACATAATTAGAAAGAAAAGTACAAAGGATATATATATAGGTATGCTTAGTCAAAAGGTCAGATCTTTTATATAACTGTATTTTTATTTTAAAACTTTAATACAAATAAAAATTTTATTTTCTCGGGTTTTCATATCTAATAGAAACGAGATTTGCTATAATATTATTTACTTAACAAAGCTTAACCCACCAGTTCCCGATGACACCTGCAGGTGCTGAACTTTTAATAATTTTTGTACTGCTTCTTCTTGATGTTTTTTTTTCATTTTGACACTATCTTTATCAATCTATGTAACCTAATTAAATTACTGGTTGTAGTGAATCACCTCTAGAATTGCTCATACGTTAGCATTATCATTATGACTTTGATTAAGTGTGTGATTACTTCCAATTCGTGGATCCTTCTCTATATTTTAATGAAAACGGATAGTAAAAATTATATTTATATTATATTATATTATATTTATTTATTTTGTTTATCGATGCATGATGATTGAATTTAAGGTTTGAAAATGTTTTTGTGTATTTTGATTTGTTTGTGTAGCCCCAAAACCGAGGAAAAAATATGGTGGCACCTGTAAGTGCCTTTGAGAAAATGCTGTCTCAAACTCCACCTCGTTGTGGTACCAATAGGTGTGTGTGCTTGAGAAAAGGAAATTTTGCAATAATCCTTCATATGCAGCAGTTAGTACAGTCAAATCAGGTAAAAACACAAGAAACCCAGACATCCAAAAAAAAAACTGAAACTAAGTCATAAATCGTTTATTACCCTTTCCTTTTCTAATAACTGTTAATAAGTCCCAGAGTTTCCCATACTGGATTTTGATAGGAGGAGGATAGAAAATTGATTCAATTTCAGTTTTTTTAGAATACCTCAACAACTAAGAGGTTTACCGCAAACATCATCCTATATAAAATTAAAATAATTGAAAATCTGTATAAAAATAATTCTATACACACTTTTTCTATAATCAATGGTTACAGAAATGTTAAAGGAATAAAATTTATGGAATTTCCACTTCGAGTAAAAACTGCCATTTTTACAGGAAAAAATAAGCCCAAATTGCCAAATTAGACAACAAAATTTTTGCAGTAATAAAACTATGGTCACAACCTCATCTTTATAGTAGGAATCGAGATATGCCAACTCAGCCCAAATTTCAGAGTGAAAACTCTCTCTCTGGAAAGGTCCAAATGGTGAGCGAGGTGTTCATAAAATAATTAGCTCAAATTAAGTCGAGTGAGGTATCATTTCTTATAGCCTTTTTGTTTTCAAATCGAATGAGACTATTCCCATGATACAGAAAATTGTTTAGAAGTTATTACTGATTTTAGCCAGAAAACAGAGTATCCTGAAAGTCACAGGAAATATTTAAAGATGCCATAGTAGACCTGAAAAGCAACTAAAACCTTCATAATTTTTTTTTTTTTTTTAACGAAGTTACATTTTGTTGAATAGAAAGCAATCACTCAAAAACTATTCAAGGTAATTAAGTTCCTATTGCACCATTGTAGAGTAGACTAAATTCCCATTTATAAATATTGTTTAGTTTACCTAAATCCATTCTACTTCTAGGAATATTTCTACTTTTATTAAGCTTTAATTTCGTATAAATGAAGTCAAGATTTCTTTTGGGATTGGTCTAAAATTTTCTGATTTGCTAAAAAGCATGATGTGGAATCAGGTTTCCCCGACAAAGAAGTGTTGTGTTGCCGAAATGGAGGTCCCATTTAGTTAAGCCAAATAATATTTCTTAAAGAGAATTTTGTTTTCTTTATAATGGTGCGATTGAAACTTAATAACCTTAACTAGTTTTTGAGTGATTGCCTCCTATAACAAAAAACGGGACTTACTTAAAAAAACAACTTAAATTTCTTTCTTTCTTGTATTAAATCAGACCATAGGTCAATATGAATTTTTTTGTTGCTCGTAAGGTCTACTATTACTGGCTTAAATATTACCTGTGACTTCTGGGACATTCTGTTTATACATTCAGTTGCAAAATGTGATTTTTCTGTTTTTTTACTTAAAATAAGTAATAGCTTTTAAATTATTGACTGTATCATCATGGGAGTGGTCTCATTCAATAGGAAACAAAAAGACTATAAGTTTTAAAATGGTTTTAGGAGCAATTTTTACTCAAAGTGGAAATTTCAAAACTTTTATCCTTTAATATTTCTGTAACTATTGATTTTAGAAAAAATGCGTATAGAATTATTTTTATAGAGAATTTAAATTATTTTAATTTTGTAATGGATAATATTTGCAGTAAACCTCTTAGCTTTTGAGATATTCTCAAAAAAATGAAATTAAATCAATTTTCTATCCTTCTCTCCTTCCTCCCATCAAAGCCTGATATGCGAAACTCTGAGACTTTTTAAAAGTTATTGTGGAAAGGGTAATGAACAATTTATGATCAGTATCATTTTATTTTTTATTTTTAGATGTTCAGGTTAAACCCTAATTTTACTGTGCTAAGAATGTTTCTGAATATTTGACTGCACTAACTGCTGCATATGTAGGATGATTGCAAAATTGTCTTTTCTCAAACGCATCTGTAGGTGCCACCACGAGATGGAGTTAGAGATACCATTTTCTCAAAGGCACTTACAGTTGCCACCATGTTTTTCCAGCTGTTTTTGGGCTATACAAACAAATCAAAATACACAAAAACATTTTCAAACCTTAAATTCAATCATCATGCATCGATAAACAAAATAAATATAATTTTTAGTATCCATTTTCGGTTAAATATAGAAAAGGATCCACAAACTGGAAGCGATCACACAATTAACCAAAATCAAAAGGATAATGGTAACGAATGAGCAATTCTAGAGATGAATCACTACAACCAATAATTTAATTAGGTTACATAGATTGATAAAGATAGTGCAAAATGAAAAAAAAAAAACATCAAGAAGAAGCAGTATAAAAATGATTAAAAGTTCAGCACCTGCAAGTGCCATTAGGAACTGGCGGGTTAAGCATTGTTAAGTAAAAAATATTATGGCAAATCTTGTTTTTACAAGACAAGAAAAACCGAGAAAATAAAATTTTGATTTATATCAAAGTTTTAAAATGAAAATGCAGTTTCATAAAAGAGCTGACTTTTTTAATAAGCATACTCATATATTTTCTTTGTACTTTTCTATCGAATTTTGTGGGAGCTACTTGATGGTAATCACCCTTGAATGTTTTTTTGACCAGCGGCTACCTAGGAAAATTCTGTAACCTATTATCTTAGACTTAAACTTAGATTAAATATAAAAAATCTAGCAGTTTTATATCAACAAATAAATAATTTAACTCCTTCAGATTCTTAATTTTATTTTATCAAGAAATGATGGTTATAATAAAACACAGAATTATAGTGTATTTTTTTATTTTGCATTTCAATTTACATTTCAGGCATTCATCAGGGCTAACAATAAATCAAAAAAAAAGAAAGAAAAAAAGATACTTCTCAATGTCGAGATAGCATATGCTAAAGTACATGTGTACATCTATTGAATGTATACTCTTGGCATAATTTAACCTTTACATACATCCTAGTTTGATTTGAATACCCTCCTTTATAGATAATATTCAACAGTATATACAATTGTTTCTAAATTTACTTTATGAAGATGAGTATATACTTGTGAGCTGAACTATTCACAAACCACTAGTTTGCCAAATCAAGACAAAGTTTAGAGCTTGCCCAGAACTGTTTGTGATAATACTTCTATCTATTTTTCTCATACAAAGAATTTCACAATTGATATTGGGATGATTCATAGTTTTATTTGGAATTAGAAAACCTAAAACCTCCCTAACCTACTTTATTTTGTTCCTATTACTTCTTCCCTACTGGTTTTTATTTAATTATATAATAGTCAGAATAAAAATTATCTATACATGAAAAAGCTTGCATACACAAGTAAATAGGTGTTGGTAATCATTATCATGACAACTTCATACCCATAGAAGCAAGTTTACTACAAAAACATTATAAGACTAACTCTAGGATAGCCCGTCCGGGTCTCTAACAGATACGAGGCTCTAACGCCGAGTGAGACCAAACCAGGGCCCTTGCCTGCACCTGCCAAGGTAAGGCCTCCACTGCCCATCATCATCATCAGCCTGCCCATCTCACAGAGGGAACTTAGGACTCACCTACATGAAGTCGGGATCATGCAGTTCACCATAAACTCTTCCGCGAAGAAACTGATGCTCTACCTCATGAGCTACAAAGATTATGATGGGGTAACTAAACTGCTGAGAGAGGACAAAGCAGTTCAATTCTATTCCTAAGCTCCACGTGGCACCAAAGGTCGAAAAAGTTTGTCCTCTACAGATATGATGTGGACGTGGAAATTGACCCGCTAGTTGAAGAGCTCAAGGAGCGCCTCCCCAGATTCAAGATTGCAAGGCAAATGATGAGGCAAGAAACCAATGGCCGTCTTCGACTAACCAAGGGCATTCAACTCATCACTGAACACAGGGTTCAGTTAGAAGATGTCAGAGCGTTATACTCCGTGGGACAGGTGAAGTTCTGGGCTGTTCTCTTCAAAGAAAACCGAGGTCCTGTTCAGTGCCGCCAGTGCCAAGGGTTTGGGCACACTACACAGTATTGTGGCAGGAGCTGCCGCTGCCCATGGTGCGAGGATCACTACCTGCCGTCCGAATGCCCAAAGAGGACAAGTCAGCTTCCGAATTGCCAGAACTTCGGCGGTGAAGACCCGGCCTTCTCTAAAGACTGTCCTAGCTGGCTGAAGCTCCTGAAGACCCGGAGGGAGAGAATGGAGGTGGTCCCTAATGCAGAAGCCACTTCATGTAAACCCAGTAGACTGGTCCAGTGGGACACACCCTACTCCTCCCTTTTTGGTGAAACCCCTGCAGCCAGCCTTACCATCACAACCAGCTCATTCTGCTGCCAGTCCTGAAGCTGACCCAGATGGACAAGATGACCCAGCTCATGGCACTGGTGATGAGGCACTCCAGAAACATGACTGAGCACCTGGTAGTCAACTACATCAGAGGCCTGATCCTGAAGAAGGCCGAAATTGAGCTCCTCTTGTAGTAGAACAGACCCTCAGTAGTGGCGCTGACTGACACCATGCTGAACACCTCGGCTCGTTTCCACTTCCAGGGGTATATTGTACACAGGAAGGCATGCTCACCAGGGTCACTTGGTGGCGTTGCCATCCTAGTCAGAAGAGATGTCCCATCCAGACTCATTTCGACGCCAGTGGTGTCTACCCCTGGCACTCATCTAGTCACAGTTGACGTGCGGCTGAAACATCAGTTCATGTTCATCTGTGTCTACAGATGATCTAGGGCGGTACTCACCTCTTTGAAGCTATTGCTGCAAAACGTCGATGTATTGTCCTCAGGGACTTCAATGCTCTACATTCCGCCTGGCTGTGTTGTAGTAATAATCCACTGGTTAAGTACAACACTAAGACCAGGATGGCAATCTTCCATCCGGAGGTGCACACCTTCAGGCATGCAGCCCGACCTGAGTATACTTCGACCCTAGACCTACTCCTGACCACAGATCTGCACACTATCTCGGATTGCCTAGCGCCCCCGTACAGACCATCAGATCAACAGCCTGTGCTCTACACCTTTGAGGACAAGCCTGCCACACCACCGGCAAGTAAGTACCTCTTTCACAAGGCCGACGGGAAGGGCTACAGGTCTAGTGTTGAAGAAACACTACCCACAATTCAGTCTCTTCGGACTGAAGCCCAGGTGAATACAGTGGTGGAAGTCAATCACCACTACCATCCAGGATTCGGTCCATAGGAACATCCTCAGGTTCAGCCCACAGCCCATGATCAGGAGACCTCCACGGCATATCCTCGCTCTGATTGGCCAAAGGAACATCTTTCAGCGCATGCGTGACTATAGCCTGAAACTGGCCATCAATGCGATGACCCAGCAGATAGCCATCCTCATGCGTGACTGGAAGACCTCACTCTGGCATAAACAGTTACAGAGAACTCATGATGATCATCGCCAGTTCTGGAGACTCATGAGGACCCACATAACTAAGAGGACTGTGCACCTGACTTCGGGAGGTGACCTACTGACACCTGGGGAACAGGCTGAACTCCTGGCAAAGAGTTATGTGGCGAGGGAAGAAGCTCGGCTGGCAGATGCTCCTAGACTTCCAGAAGAACCACTACTGTGCCCCAACAAGAAACCCATTTTTTCTACCTTTGGCCAGCTTGAGTCGGTACTACGCCACACTAAGGGAACCAAGGCGTCAGGAAAGAATGGTATTCCATGTGTTGTTGAAGATGCTCCCTATGAGGGGTAAAGCCTATCTTCTGAATATCTGTAACTCCTGCATTCGGATATCATACTTTCCTAAAGTCTGGAAACAAGCCATCGTAGTGCCGCTACTCAAACCGGGGAAGACGGGAAACCTACCGGAGCACTATCGGCCGATCAGTCTCCTCTCGCACATGAGCAAGATTTATGAGCGGCTTCTTCACCACCATCTGATGAAGCACTGCAGTGAGGAGCCCGTCATCACGCCGGAGCAGACTGGTATTCAATGAGGGGTCTCCTGTGAGCACCCTCCTGTGAAGCTGCAGGCTCACACCATAGAGCATATGCAGATGAACAGAGCTACGACGTTTATATTCCTGGACTGCACACAGGCCTTTGACTGTATGCCACACACACTCCTCTGCTGTCTGAAGGAGTTCAGGTTTTCTGTCTCCCTATGCCGATTGATTGGATGCTATCTTAGCAGATCTTTTGTTGTACGGGTTGGCGATAGCCTATCACCTCCACACGATACCGTCTATGGAGTAACTCAAGGGTCTGTACTGGGACTAATACTGTTCGTCGTATCCACGACACCAGTGGTCACGGTGCAGCATCCAGGAGCACCTTAAGCAGTAGTAGCATATGCAGACAATATCGGTTTCTACGCCACCAGCGTCCATGCCATGGCCCTCGAGAAGGCACATGCAGCATCAGCAGCTATAGTGGATGATCTCAGACTGAACGGTATCAAGTTAATCCAGCGAAGACGGACGCCATCGTGATGTCCTTTTAGAAAGGGAAGAAGCCACTGCCCAAGACATTCAAGATGGAAACAGCAGACCGGCCTCTCTTGAACTCTATTCTCTACCTTAGCGTCACTTTAGACAGGCACCTCACCTTCTCCAGCCACGTCAGGGAGAGAATCAAGCTGGCCTGGCTGAAGTTGTTGCATAGGCTTTGCTACCTGCTCACGTCGCCGCAGCTCTCACTTCGGCTGAAACTGCAAATTTACAAAGCCATTATAAGGCCAACCATGCTCTACGGTGTGCCGCTGCTCCGGCACATGTATAAGTCCACCTTACGAAGACTGTAGAGCTTCCAGAACTCCGTTGTTCGGCGGATTGTCCATGGGAGCTCACTCCAACGAGTATGAAATGCCATCTATGAGGAGCTCCAACTACCTTCAATGCCGGAATGTATAAGCCGGAGGCATATCAAATTCTTTGATGGGCTGTGCCAACCCTCTCTTTAGAGACATCACCCCACCACCAAGGCTTGGGAGGTGGCAGGGCTTTGCTCCCTTGGTGGACATGCTCTCCGAGGGAAGGGGTCTGGACTCTGCAGTCTAAGCCCATATTTTATTCCTGAACCAGCAGAATGATTACTCCCCATTCTCTACTAACTACTGGAGGCCAATGGCTGAATGTGAAACCCCTGCACGCAGCGGACATTGACATAGATTTGATCTTAGAATACCGCCAGGAAATAAGGAATTGTCTCCATTGTATATATTGTACGTTATGTATGTGACAGAAACTTAAATAAAGGGAGCATAAAAAAAAAAATAAATAAATAACATTTCTTACAACATTTCATTTTTAACAGAGATTTTTAAATAAACAGAGGATAAGAATTTTTTTTTTTTTAAACCCCATTTATTAGGTTATAATAACCTTGAAAAATACAGGTTATTAGTATTTATATTGTCGTTGCAGTTAATTATATTTGAGCAGCTATTGTTTGCTGCAATCTGCTTCCCATGTTTTTTTCTGAAATGAAGTGGAATAAATAAATAAATACTATGTTTTGTATTTACCAGCGATCAAGACCGTCCTTGGACGACCCTCTCCTTCCCACTCGTAATTAAAGAAATTTCTTTAAAGATAATTGAAAAAATAAAAACTTCAATAATTTTAACAATAATTAAGAAAAATGTATAGAACATAAACTATGGAAGACACCTTTAGAGAAGTAGATACTGAAATAAACATACATGCAGATTTATATTGCTAGGAACTTTATAAGTCAGATAATTTCTAAAAAGAGTACAGTGATTGTAAATTGATCTAAAATGAATAAATCATTCAATCTTTAAGTGCAGAATAATAGCTTTTATATATATTTTATTTTTAGTCGTATTTTCCCTGAAAAAAAATAGACTATTGCAATGAGTCGAAGTTCGGTGGTGAGCGGCGGGACTGCATTTTCTATCCGTTTCATAACCCCCAGAACACGATTATGGAAGATTTGGAGATGTCTGATATATATTTTTCTTTTTCCTCACTACATTTGAGCACCTCCAGAGGCCCCCTTTGGGTCAAATGAGCTGAAATTCGGTATGTAGGGCTTTCTTCCAGGCAGAACGATACCATTAAGGAATGGGTAAATTCCCGCTACATTTAACCACCTCCAGCGGTCCCCTTTGGATCAAATGAGCTGAAATTCGGTATGAAGTGTTTTCTGTATCGAAGATCAGAACAATATAATTAAAGTATGGCAGAATTTTGGTATGTTAGCAAACAGTCTTTTGTAGATCTTAACTTTTTTCTCACTCCCCGTTTTTATTATATTTTTATTTTAGTGAAAATACAACTTTCGTGATGGAGATCTGCTGCTCACGGGCCTTTTTTATATCATTTTTATATCCAAGCCATACTGCCTTTTATTAATTTATTTAAAAAAACGAAAAACTGATATTATTGATTAAGACTGAAAATTTATTGTTATGAATAATAATAAGGTTTAACGAAACCAAAGGTTCAATACGGATAATAACAACAATCACGTCTGCATACCTCTCCACAATCTTTAAATCCAAACCTATCTATCTAGCCCCATCTAGATCATTAATCCATCATTTCAGCACTGATTACTTTTTTTTCATGATTCTTTCATTATCCAGACCAATAATTTTATATCCCCATTTCTACTTTAATTATACTTACCGGGTGCAGTTCAAGCAATTCCAGAGCCAAATATTCTACACAATACTTTATTCTTAAAACATTAAGGTGAACCTCTCTTAATATAAATTGCCAATTTTATGCATCCGAAAAGAAGAGTAGGAATATGAACAATATAATATAAAAATATACTTAATTACAAATAAAATGATAGCATAATGAATGCTGATAGTTCATTCCTATCACACAATTGGTTAGAACTTTTTAATGTAAACAACTCCAGCAAAACAAACCTCTCCTTAACAGTTTGGCTCAAAAGTATATACTTGCCTTCATAATAAGATCTAAATTACCATTTTAATGATCATTCAAGGCATTTCAAAATAATCCAACCATCACTAAAATATTGCTAGAAGTCAATCAATATTTAATACTAACTTCTATTATATAGTAGTTAAAAGTTATTAAGAAACTACGAAACTAAGTTGTAGTACGAAGAGCATTAACAATACAGTTGACTCTTGATAATTTGAATCTCTCGGTAATTTGAAAAAAATTAATGTTTTGGTTACCTCATTAATATGAAGTTTTAGCAATGGCATCAAGCTTTCCAAAACTTTATAATTTGAAGTCAGGGCTCCCCAACTCTCTAAAATTTCAAGTCTCCAACTTCTGTGATTGTTTTGAGCATGCACAAACCTGCCATACACTGAATGATATAATTCGTCTGCAGTCTGCTTTCATATTTTCATACTTGTTAAATTGAGTGGTTTTTGAATCTGTGAAATTGAAATGAACTCTAGAAAGAACAAGTGTCTTTCAATTAATGAAAAAAGTCTCATAGAGCTGTGGAGAGTGGAATTTCGAAAAAAAATATTACAACACAGTTCAGTATTTTACCATATATTTTATCGATGTTTTCTTTAAATAAAGATCATTTCACCGAAAATGTCTCAAAATGAAAATTTAATTGTAATATTTTCATTTTTATTTTTTCCATATATGTACAATATTTGTTTATCATTTTTTACATTATAAAATAAAGATCACGTTGTATACATACTATATACTTTAAATCAAAGTAGTTCATTTGAATTTTTTTCTCTCTCCCTCTTGATTATTTTAACTCTAATTATTTTGAACTCTCGGTAATTTGAACGTTTTCTCTGGTCCCTTGAGTTTCAAATTATCGAGTCGATTGAACTATTTTTTTATATAACGAACATCCTTAGTCTGTGATTAATAAAAATACAACTAGTAAAGTAAAAAAAAATAAAAGTTTTTAACAGTTATTCATTAAAATATAAATTCGAGATAATTACCAATAATTGAAACTTTGTATGTTAAGATATTTAACCATTATTATTCATTACTATTATTTTAATTAATATTTTAACAATCAGGAATTGTATTTCATCCTTGCAGCCTGATTTGACATCCAACTTCCTTATTTGCAATAACCTACGAAATAAAAAAAAATTATGAAATCATCTATATCTAGATTAAGTATCAGATTTCTAAGTTAATGTAAATAAATGTATTCTTATATTAAAATAATATTTTCTTTAAGAACTATTGGTAACAAATGAGTATTTCTTTTTATCAGGAGCAATGAAGATCAATTAACTTATGAGACAATGTAGAGAAATATTTATGTTCTGTATTTGAATAAATAAATACAACTAAAAACATTGGATTTTTGTATTAAAAAAAAAAAAATTATGTATGTAATTTTTTAAAATAGTTTAAGTGCATACATTATCCTCAAATAGCAATAATATAAATATAAATACAAATTTCAATATTTAATCCTTTAACGACGGTGGATCGGGAGGGAATAGTGGCCCTTAGGACGGTGACCTTGAAGTGACTAGTGGGCTCCCTGGATGGAATGCTTTTATTGAAAAACGACTACCGCAATATCGCATAATTGAACAAATGTTTCTAGCATTTATTTTTTTTCCCCTTGATTTCTGCCTCTATTCTAACTCCGACATAAAATGAAAAAAAAAAAGTATAATTATTATCAAAAATATAAATACATTTTTTATTATTTTAAATTATTTAATTTTTTCAAGATGAAATTCGGAAAATTATTGTATTTAAATTTTGTGAAAAATGTTACAGTGCATGCATATACAAATATATAATCTTTTCTTTATTAATTCATGTTTTATGAGTAGCTTGGTGTCTGCTCTATCGAGTAGTTTTAAGCAAATTTCTCATGTCTTCTTCCATTTGTTTTAACTTACATCTGTATAGTATACAGTTATTTATAAGAGAAATAATTATTTTTTCTATGGTGGTAAATTGTGAAATTATTACTTTATTCTAACTAAAATTTTGTAAAAATAAATAAAATTAAAGGAAGTCTATTTCAATAATAATTATAAGAAATCAGCTAGGTAATTAGGAACGCAGAAAAAAAGATTTGGGACTGATACCAGATACTTGGAAATATTTAGCAAAAAAAAGGGTCAGAAGACGAGGGCCGAATTCGAGGGATCTGAATTAACCGATTTCTTGCGATATCTATTAGCAGGAGTAGGTACTACAAGCTCTCTAAAATGACGTGACTATTTCAAGGTCCAACTTCAGTAGCAGTTCACCGTCATTATCTGAAAAATAGGCAGAAAGAGATGGACTTCTAGAGCAGTACACTGTCTTAGGAGCCCACCTAACGCTCGACTCTACAGCATTAGACCGTCATAGGAGCCCACCTAGCGCTCGACTTCTACAGCAGTACACGGTCATTAAAGAGTAAACCAATCAATTTTAGTTGAAAATTTTTAGAAATTAAGATTTTTGAGATGCAGGTAAAAAAAAAAAATTGCTATAATATTTTCATTCACACATGCATATCATGACATTTTAAAAAGATACACATAGCTACTCAATATTGTTTTATCTAATAATAATAAAAAGAAAGATTAAAAATGATTTGCCCAGAATTAACGTAAATTATATAAGTAATCTAGAACTAAGTTACCTAAATTAGTAAACATTAATTATCAAATAGAAAGTTAATAAGAGCGGCCAAAGGATGTTGATTTACCAAATAAAATAAAATTTATTCCCAAACAAAGCATTACTTCATTTTTTGTACAAGAATTTTCATGCTTCAAAAAAAGATTGTATTTATCCATCCTTTTCAAGAAGTGAAAAGATAAAGAAAAGAGGTGAAAATCTACCCTGATGAATACACTTATTACAATAACAACATTAGAGGCATAAATATTAGAACTTGAAAACATAAAAACCAACAAAAAATGCCAAATTGAAAACAATAATTAGTAAATCTGGAGGTACAGACTAAGAAATTTCAAATAGGATATGTAAAGAAAATGAAGTCTATCACCAGATTAGCAACCCTATTGTGGACAAACAGGAAGTGAGAAATGAAGTATAACTTAATACTTTCAATGGAGTGTTCTCCCTCCCCTCCCCTGATATATTGTCTTGAAAGTTAGGTTGTGGTAGACAGAAACATAAGCATAATCACAGCAGCTGAAATAAAATACCTAGACTGAGTAGCAAGTAAAACAAGGGATTGTGTTAGCTGTTAACTCATGATATAGTCAACACTATATATTGTAACAGTCTAGATAGTTTATAAAATACATTCTAGTTGTGTGATGATAATTAAAAAAATATCTGATGTGGACAACACATGACTACCTTGTACGCCTATTAAATTATAAATCCGTGGCTCAAAAAGTGAAACTGAATTTGGTTACTAGTTTCCGAAGATTGCAGTAAAAACGACACTCGGCATCCCATCATCCATCTATTGACACACACACAAACACACACTTTTGTCACTGGAGGTCTCATTCCGTTATTATATGTCGTTTTTCTTCAGTAGGTAACTAGTTTCCAAGATATTTCTTCATGTTCCATGACAACAATAAAACTGTCAATATCACTGGATAAAGCATTAGAAATGGACAGTTTCGACATTTTAAGCAGAGCAACCCACTTAGCTTACATCTTATTCTCCTGCTGCAGACTTGTTCAGCTCAAAAATGGGGAGGAAAACCAGTATTTTACACTAAATTTTAACACTTAAAACAAGCAATAAAAATGTTTAATTGGATTGGAAACCAAATTTCGATTGTAATCCTTATTACCGAAACATATGATTTATGTATTTAATTTAAATATAATTTTTGATATAAGCTTATTATGATCTTCAAGTAAAGTACCGCTTCCGGTTTTACAATTCAGACCAAAATCTAGTATGTTATTTAAATCAATATATAAGTTGTAAATACCAAATTTGAGATGTTTTACATTATATTTTAATATAATTTTTGATGAAAGTCTAATATGACCTTCAAGTAAAGTACCGCTTCCGGTTTTCCAATTTAGACCAAAATCTAGTATATTATTTAAATCAATATATAAGTTGTAAATACCAAATTTGAGAAGTTTTGCAAAGTATTTTAATATAATTTTTGATGGAAATCAATTATGACCTTCAAGTAAAGTACTACTTCCGGTGATTAAGCAGTGACCAAAAAGGGAGGTTCACAACTAGATTTTACAACAATCCAAAATACAAAATTCAACTTTCTACAGCTAACCGTTTTTGAGCTATGAAAAATACGAACAAACGAACGTACAGACGCAACGACAAAACTAGTCAAAATGGATTCAGGGATGGTCAAAATGGATATTTCCGTTAAAATCTGAAAACCGAAAATTTTTGCGATTACAATACTTCCTTTACTTCTTACAAGGAAGTAAAACGAAAGATGTTAACTCATGATAAAGTCAACACTGTATATTGTAACAGACTAGAGAGTTTATAAAATACATTCTAGTTGTGTGATAATGAACATGTGTTGTCTTCTATCCCTGTTATATAAAAAGTTAAACATTAGCATTGCAAGGATACCTAAGATTTAGGAATCCATCAATCAAAAGTTAAAAGATGGTTCAGGTATGTTAATGATGATGAGTCAGGACCACAACTGAAAGGTAAGTATACACTAGACAATTATCAGCAGACTGGTACTTCATAATCGCCTATACAAAAGAACATCAGCAGTGATAAAAATTGTCATGTGTCTTATATGTCCATATTGGGCAGCAAAATCGACACTGACATCACTCCAATTGTTTATTAGTGCATTGGATCAACTAACTGCTACAGGTGTTACCATTGCTTTTATTATTATAAAAAAGAAGACTAAAATGGTGGATGAAGGAAATCTTTAAAAACCAACACAAACATTTTACAAATTTATTGACAGAACTTTAATTAAATGATTGGGGGTTTGTTTAACAATTTCTTTCAAATGAATTAATGTGAATTTGAAGATTTACTTATTGCAAATACTCCAAAAATAAAAAAAATGTAATTTTAATTTTAGAAGCCCTATTTCTCCTAAAATGAAGTAAGCAGTGACTCAATTTATGAGAAGTGGAAATATCCCTAGAATAGAATAGAATCGCTGGTCAACAGAGAGACTGACTAACAGATAGATCAATGTTTCCAACCTGAAACTAACTATCTCTCGACAGCAATATCCTTTGATCTTGAACC
Organism: Rhaphigaster nebulosa; assembly: GCA_948150685.1. Classification (NCBI taxonomy): domain Eukaryota; kingdom Metazoa; phylum Arthropoda; class Insecta; order Hemiptera; family Pentatomidae; genus Rhaphigaster; species Rhaphigaster nebulosa. The sequence continues at coordinate 98,670,372 of OX411306.1, read as the reverse complement.
GACCAACTCATCGGTCTGATACATACTTACCTTTAGAAAGACCATGGAAGCCTAATCATCAAGTGTGAGAAAACAAGGAAGAGCTAAAGTTACAAACTCAGAGGATGCCCATAAATTGGAAGAAGGCAGAGAAAAGATACCAGATAATGAGTACCACATGTGGCTCAGATAAATTGAGGCTCCTCCATACAGAAAGATAGACAGAGGAAGAGAAAGAAAAAGATATGGGCATGCCACACCAACAGATAGAATAATTATGGAATAAATATCTGTGGAAAAATGTGGTTTTATAAAGAACAAATTTCTTATATCTAAGCAATAAGTACAGTCCACTCTGATCGAACATCAAGGCAATGACAAATCGTTATGGGCTATGTATATTTTTACTTTCACTTACTTATACATTAAATATACTCGTATAGTAAGGGAAAGTATAGCGATTGTGAAAAATTTCTAATTTGAGTTTTCAATGGAAATACACGTTTTAACGTCTCTTGAGTTCAAATAACCAGGTCTCACAAAATAGTTTGTAAGTGTGTGTGTCTGTGTTTATGTGAACAGCATAGCTCAAAAACAAAAAGCTGTAAGGAATTGAAATTGCATATTTAAGGTAAGTATATGCCTGCGATGTTACAGCAACTTTTTTGCTGAAATTGACTTACCGGAAGTGCTACTTTATATCATTGATTTTAAACTTTTTTACAATTTTATTGAAAATGGCTCTAACGATTTTGATGAAACCTGTCTAAACTCTTCTCCTCTTTAGTTAGTCCTTAAACTTTTTTTATATCTACTACATCACCAAGAAAATGTAGGGAAAAAGTTATAACGAAAAGAGAATTTAATTTTTGTATAACTCAAAACGTATGCTTTTTACGGTAAATGATCTATACAATCATATAAAAGGTAATAAAATTCCTTAAAAAACAAAAAACAAATCATCGAATCGGACCAGTATTAGCAAAGATATAGGGTAATGGACTTCATGGAAATTTCACTTAATATTATCGATTTAAATGAAACTGAAAATACTTATTTAAGGAAAGTATATGCTTGGAATGTACAGCAACCTTTTGCTAAAATCGACTTGTGGCACTTTATATAATTGATTTTACAATTTTGTCAATAACGGCTCTAATGATTTTGATGAAACTTACTATACCAATTTACAATTGAATGGTCTTTAACATCAGCTAGGTCTTATCTTCATTAAAATAGTCTAACAGGACTTAAATGTCCAATTATAAAAATGAATTCCTCTGATGTACCTTCAATTTCGTGTATTTGGAATAATTAAGCTTCTCTCATTGTTACTAGTAATGAAAAATGGATAAATATAAACTGTGAATGAATTTGATATTTAATTAAAGGAGAAAAAAACGAAAAATATTTTCCCAGATTAAAAACAAATTTCCGTTAACGTTAACGTTAGAATGCTGAAGAATTAGAAAAAATAATATCTAACATAAAAAGTTGTAGAAGGTAGTGGAAAGTGACAAAAAACGCATAATCCTCAGTGATTATTGCAAATAATTTATAATTTTATGTCATTTAATTGAAGCTAAATGTTTCCATGAAAACTAAATGAAATTTCCTTCGAAACTAAATGGAAACTTTTAAAAATTTATTTCAAATGAGGAAGTAGGAAGTAGTACATTTTTTTCAAGTTAAAAACAACTTTAGTAGAAGGCAGTTTCAGGATATTTTGAGAGGTAATTTTGTCTCAACTCAAATATTATTAGTGGAGACAGGGATGTGATTAAATGAAGAGAATATGGAATATAAAAATAAAACATAAATTTTCATAGTTCGAAATTTTAATTTCTGTTGACTCCATGAACAATATTCACTAATAAAGCTTCCCAATAAGACGAAGAAAATTCACAACACTAATAAAATAGGAACAATTGAATATTGAATAATAAACTAAAAACTGAAAAGTGACTAACTGTAAAGCAAAAGGAGGAGGCTTAATAAGTGGCAATTTTGATTTAATGAGGTTATACATAAATGCATGTAGAGCACACCCTTATCATAATTTTAGTTTTTGTTTTGTTTAAAACAAAACTTGATTTCAGATGCGAAGCAAATTTAAAATGGCTTCAGAGAAAAAAGCATGAGCCTGAAAAATGTTTTACCCATAGTTTTGAATTCACCAAATGATAGGAAATAAATGGTAATAAAAATCAAAAATGTCGGGTAACATGGTCTGGGTGATTTCAAATGGATTGACCCATAATGGTAACTTTTGACTAACAGAAGAAATTTGGCAAAATTTCTCTTGGATTCTTAGTATTATCCTCATATTTTATTTAAACTTAAAATAGTTTTGCAAGCAAATAGTTAAAGGTTTAAGCTACCAAGAGTCTACTGCACTTTTTACTTTCAGTATTTTAGATTTGAAATACTCATCCACTGAACAAATTATCAAACTAAAATATGCCATTTTTTATAAAATAAAATATTGCTAAGACCATTTAGGCCAATATGCTTAAAACATGTTACTAATAAAATGAATTAAGGCAACATAGCAATAAATCATATATATCAGTATTTATATAGAAATTCCTTTAAGGACTTACAATCACTAAAGATGACTCTTGGCCCTTCTTATATACATCAATGATTAAGAGCAGAAAGAATTTGATATAACTAAATAAATATAGAAAGAAGTCCTCCATCAAATCATTGAAAGAAGAAGGAGTCCGCATGTCATTGTGTGAATGCTCTAGAAATTTTGGTAAGAAAGAGCGCAGAATAAGTTCTTTTGGACACTGCAAAGAAAATCAAATCATAAATTACTGATGCAGATTGTGTGGTCACTAAAATAAAAATAAATTGATTATTGATATATAATATAATGGGAATATTTAATTGAAATGTTTTTACAATTATTGTAATCAGGAAGTACTAATTCTCCATTACTCACCACCACTTTAGCATTCAGTAATCCAGTGTTCTCGTATTTTATTTTCCATTAAAGTTGAGAGTTAGTATTATTAACATATCTTTATAATAAATAAAATAATCTGCTTTTTATGTACTGTAGATTGTAATGCATTTTATCAATACCTTGCAATATAAATTGCGAATATTAAGGGATTCAATAAACAACGTTTATTCAAATATTTGTTAAAGCCTTTCATCAAATAAAGGAGTTATGTTAATAGTCTAATAAGTCAATAACAGAAGCAAATGAGTTCCAGAAAACATTTTAATGAGCACCAGATCCTTTATGTTTGCATTGATTTTTTATGTGAAAGTTTGTCCTGGGTGTGGGTCATCTGCGATCACTACTCATTCCTCTTTGAACCACCCAAAAACCTGATTGAGAGACAAAAAGTTATCTCTACATCTTTTTTTCAGTAAAGCTAAAATTAGTGTATCAGATTTTCTGAGTAACACATTATACATTGCTCAACTTGAACAGATTTCTTTAACAGTTTTAAATAAACTTTTAGACAGCTGACAGAAAAACTGTCAATTACACAGGACATTCTCCAATGTGACTGCTACAGAAAGGATTTTATCTTATTAACTACATAACTATCAATCTTCCCATTCTGGTTAGAATAGGTTGATAATTTGTAGAATAACCCGTCTTGTTTGCCTTAAAAGGATAGGAAAGGACATTGAACCCCAATAAAACAAATAAATAACTACAAAACTATCCTACTGATGTGGACAAAATACAAACTCACAGAAAGATATAAAGACTACAACACGGGATCACAGTTTAGGAGTTATACTAATATTACACCTTCTTTCAAGACAGAAACGTGTCTACAACATTGTATTGGTACAAGATCATCTAACAGGTAATAAATTATATAAATCTCCATTTCATTTCATTAGACAGTAAAATCTTTGGCAGCAATTTCATTATAAAATCATATTAAAAATTCATCGACAGATAAACTTAAAAGTTCTGTAACTTCAACAGCAATTTCTAATAAAATACTACAAACTTTTAAAATCCAATAGAAGTTTGGTGTGAATTTCAGACATAAAAAAAATTACTGATTTTTGAACTTGGAAGTTGTAATCCAATGATCATCTTCACTTTTTTTTCCAAATTCATTTAAGGGTGATATGATTTTAATCTCTATAAAATACTAAATGAATTTATAAACAAAATAATAATCTGATTTTGCCTTCAGTTTTCTTCAGTCTTAGCATTCCATTAAACAACATGACATTAAACTTCTAAATATTGGTAATATTGCACCATTATTGGAAATGTAAGTTTTCCGCTGTCTAAACAACCTGTTTGGTATGGCAATTTCAAGAAGAGGATGTTCTTTCTGAATGAACTGTAAATAGACGGTTTTAGAAATTTTAAACTAGTGACGTCAGCCTCAAGAGGAAAGAAGGTACTGGACGAAAATCATCACTCGATGAGGAAGCTCTGTGGGACTCTGCTGAGGCAGATCCAAAGGAAAGTACTCGACTATTGGCAAGAGTGCTAGGAGTTTCCCAAACTCCCATCATAAATCGTGGGCTGCAAGCATAGGAAAAGTGAATCCCTCATCAAGAGTGGTCCCTCAAGAAGAGGACCACTGCTTAGGCAGAATGTCACACAGTGTGGCCTTCAAGGTAAAGACCAAAAATCAAAGTATTTTGCTACCGGATTTTAACCACATATTCTATTTCAGAGATGGATGTTGTTTAATAAAAAAGTTTTTGTCAACAAATAGAAAGTTTCATTTTACATTTAGATGACTTCAAAGGTAAACATAGGATTAATGATATATCAATTTCTAGCCAATTAAGTTTTGAAATTTCTCACAAAATTATATTTATTAGTTTGTATTTGATTGTGTGAATGGATATTTGTCTTTGAAAATGGCAGGCAGAAGGAAGTATTGCTATTAATATTCAAATTGTATTATCTTAACTTCGGCAAAAAATATTTTGCAATTTCTACTGATTTTTTATTTCAGGCATTCGGTCATAAAACATGGTAACTGACAAAAATGAAAACTTTTACAATGTTTTTTAATTACAATGGTTTACTTTCGACCAGCAGGTACATACCATAACTTAATAAAAACATTATTTTTTTAGTAAAACAAATATCCTACAGATTCTTTCAATAAATTATAGAACCAGCTGAAAGGAATCATTTCTTGCCAAAAACTTTAATTCATAAAAAATGCAGATACCATGTTTCACGACCGAATGCCTCATTTATTCTACATTGCTTTTCTATAAATCTTAGCAGCAAATAACTGCAACAATAATTTAAAAAAAAAAAAAGATTGAATTGTAATCTTGCTTTATTATTATAAGCAGTTGTATTGTTAGTATAAACATTAATTTGTAACAGTATTTCATTACATAAAATTGATGTTATGAATTATTTCTGTGATAATGATTATAAAAAAATAATCGAGATCTTTTAAGATGATGTTGAACTGTTTTTATTGTATGTATCTATAGATGACTATAAATTTTCAATTTAAGAGTGAATTCTGATTTTTGTCCCAAATCATATTGATTGGCTGCACTTCATGCATCTCTAACAGAGATTTGTCAACATTTGAAAAACCCAGATCACTATTATTTCGTTAAAATAATTGTTACTCGTTATGAAAAGTGGATAAATTGGTGAAGCCCTAAAACCAAGAAACAATGGTTGGACAGCAATCAACTGCTGTGCCAGTTGGTAAAAAAAAGGCTAATAGAAAAAAATATGCTCCCTGTATTTAGGAATTAAGAAGGCATAATTCATTATGAATTAATTTCAGAAGGTCGAACCATTGATTAAGAACTTTATAGTGATCAGTTACAAAGAATATATCATGTTGTGATCTGGTTTAGTTTTAACAAGACAATGCCCGACCTAACACTTCTCAATACAAAAAATTGCAGAACTGGATGGGATGCAGCATGATTTAGCTCCTTCCAACTTCCATTTGTTCATCAATTCACTCGTCAATGGCTCATTATCTTTAAGGAAAAACCTTCAGCTCTCTGAAAGAGGTTCAAAATGGAGTTGTACAATTCTTTCATTCAAAACTCAAAGAGGTATTGTGAACGAATTTAGCATCGGAATGACAACAGACCATTAAATACAATGGCATATTCTTTGAATATTTAAAAAAAAAAAGTGTTAAAATAAAATTATTATTAAATTAGATAGTAAGAAAAACGATCATTTCTTATGACATCCTTAACGATTCAACTTATTATTTGCTTTGAGGGATGCAATACTCAACCACCAATCTGGAAAAACTAGTAGAAAAACCAATTATGAAAAACTAGCTATATTTTTGAGGTAAAATTATTACTTTAATATATTTTTTATTTCATAATTTTTTTGACAACACATAGCTAAAGTTCAAAACCATTGAAAAATAGTATGGAACAAATCATGTTATCGAAATGGATAGTTAGGAAGAGAAAGCTAGAATGGCTATTTTCTACTGATGTTTTTCAATTGTATATATTTTTTATTTATAATCTTTTTAACACTAAAATATAGCAAACATTTTAAAACATTGATTAAGTGTATAGAATAAACTATGTTCTGAAAAATTGGTAATGACTCAACTCGTGTCCTTCACTGCCTCTTAACTCACCCTTCTACAACATAAGTCAGAGAAACTATACTGCTCTGCATGAGTTAATCATGTCTCAATGTGCGTTCACCGTAGTACTAACATAGATTTTCTCTGATTTATTAACTTACTATGCTAATTACCATAATTATTAATATTATTTATTTGTTAAAAACATATGCATTTACATGAGTATATAGTGTCCTACACAGATACCTATATACCTATGCATATAGCAGAATAGAAATGGATTAGAAAGAAGGTATTCCAAATTACAGAGGATTAATGACAACTACACTCAACTTTTGGCTTCATTAAAAGTGAGCATTAGTTAATTCATAAATATCTTTAAATTTATAAACTAAGTTTTGTTGATAAATATCTCATTAAATTATTCATTAACAGTAAATTATATAATAGTGGAGAAGAAATGTACGGCTAAATTGAAACACATATTTGTATATATGCATACAAGCTACAAAAATTAAAGTTTCCCCAGAAAACATACGATAATAGCAATCATTATTTTAAATTTCATTTAACCAAAAAAATTTGGACATTTAAATATTTACAGTAATTGATTTTAACAAATAGGAAAACAAAATATAAGAAATGAAATATTTAAGGTCATTTGATCTATGACTAGGTTAATACCGATGCTGATAAATAAATGCATCATAAACTCTGGACAAAAATAAAATTTTTGTGAGTAGAAATTCAATGAGACATTAAAAAAATAAATATATGCATTATGTCATATATTTAAGTTTGATTAAAAGCTTTAAATCCAAACAGTTGTCAATACCAGTAAACAATGAAATATTTTTAATGAATAATAAAAAATGATTGCTGAATATGAGAACCAATACAACCTGTTATCTTCGAGCTTGCTACAGTCCAATGAATCAACAGCTATTTAAGCAAAGCCATACCTAGGAGAGAAGCAATTAAGCAAATCAAAACTTAGTTAGGATTTCCTCATGAGAAAATAAAGCTTAAAATGTACTTAGTTTTTCTTTTTTCAATGGAAAGAAGATATCAGAATAGACTTACTGTTGACTGAATGTTGTCAAAGATAATACCTACTGCAAAGTGGCCTGACAAACTAACACCAGGGCGGTGGCACTCTCTTGACCAACCGCCTGTCCTGTGAAACCCAACGGAACAATTTGTTTAGATGAAATGTAAATTCAAGAAATAATAAAATAATGGGTTACTTAGGAAAATAAAATAAAATTGTACTAATGTTATTAATAATCAACAAGTTGAAGAAATACTACAACCAATAAAATTAATAGTAAATCTTAAACAATTTTAGAGCTACTACTTCAGCATGCAATAATGAATCATTTAAAAAAAAGTAATTATTATCTTTCATAACTCAAAACTTTAGTCCCGAATAACATGAAAAGTTATTACAAAAAGGAAATTTAGTAAAGAAAGATGTAAATTCTTTTTGAGTTTTGAAAGAGACTTAATAGTAAACTTCAAGAGGATTGGTAATATATTTAATCTTGGTCATTATTATAACCTTCAAAAGCCTGTTTCGGTAAAACCTTTGACCGGCTAACTGTCGAGGATTGTCGCAGAGACACCTCTCATCAACTTCTGTAACAGAAACAACATTCATAATAGGTGTCTAAATAAAAGGATAATACATGAGATATTAATGAAAACTATTCAAATTGTCATTGAAATTATGGTTTTAGTAAAGAAATTTTTCATTATAAACTTATTAATAAGTTCAAAATGTAAGTAGATTCTTATTATAAAGAAAAAAAAAGGGGGGATTGAAAAAAAAAGAAGAATTTTTATTATTCAGTTGGAAAATTATAGAACACAAGTACTATCATTAAGTTTTATTTCCAGAAAGCATGAACATGTTCTTTTTTAATTTATTCTATAAAATTCATAACACTACCAATTAATAAAACACTACACTGAAAACTATGGTTTTTAAAATATATACATGTATTTAATTATGTATGTAATTAAATATTTAGGGTTTAATTACTTTTATAATACACTTAGTTTATAAGGAAAAAGGAAAAAAAAAAAAAAAAAACTGAAAAAGTATTCAACAATTATTTACATGAAATATATATCCCAAAGTTAAAAAAAAATGAAAAATAAAGGAAAAAAGGAATTTATAGTCAATAAATAAATATTGAACAAATATAAAGAAAAAATTGAACACTTATAAGTCCTTTCTGAAAAATTGAAGATTTTTTTTAAATCAATGAAATTCGCCTGATAAACATTTTTTTAAAACAAAGTATAAATTCATTTTTCTCTTTGAATTGATGTGAGTGCCGCAGTGATGATCTTTACCTCCACACTCAGATATAGTCTCTAAATCTTTTCTTGAATGAACGGGTGAGTAAGAGCTTGATTGAGAGGTATTCGTTTTGAAGAATCCAGCATTAGAACCCTATCCAGGAGATCCTTTAATTGGTTTACTTTCCGTGCTTGGTCCTCTGGTAACTGTTGATTACCAACTAATTCCGCATGCAAATCACGTGTTATTGATATTGTCGACATCACAACTGTTTTTTCCTAAAACAAAATACTTACCACTAAGTTTTAAGAATGCAATGCATCTACTAAAAAAATTTCCTTATTTGAATTGCTAACTGAAAGATTTATAAAGCATTATTTGTCTTTCATAAAGATATAATGAAACAAACAACCTACAACTAAGAAAAAATAACACATCAAATGAAATGGAATAAAGTTTATCAATATTTCCATAAATATCTAAAGTTTCCATAGAGATCAAGATACACAACCTTACAGAGAATTTTGCTTTCTATATCAGCGGGGAATTTCTCAAAGTATTTATTTGATATGAAACAGAATTAAAAGAACTGAAGAACGCAACTCAATAATTAATTAAAATAAACAACACATGTTGCCAGTCTTGAAAACCAAAAGTTTCAACTAATAACTTATGCTTACTAATGTAAGGTTAGTAGGCATAAGTTACTTCAAGCAATTAAGATAATACTTTTATTAAAGGTAAAAGGACTTAAATGACCAAATTATGAGAAACAATAAAATTATTTAAATACATTTATAGGCATGATGCATTTAAATATGATTTTCAAAATTCTTGCATTGTATAAGCTAAAAATATAATATTTACATGAAAACCATAAACAAACTTATCACTATTTAATAACAAAATCATGATGTCTACCAATTTTAGTAATTAAAATTCCTAACTTTTTCAAAAGATTTTAACTAAATTCCCGACTAACTGAATTTTTTATTCAATTTTTTGGCTCTACATATCTTCAAAAGTAAAGCATCAAATTTTGAGGGAAAGGGACTTAATTTTTTTTTCTCTAGGTAGATCACAGAGGTTCATTATTGAAAATAAGAAACCAAAATCAATGCATCAGTAACAAAAGTTAGAATGAATAAAACCGAAATATGAAAAAAAAAACTTGCAAATTATTATCATGTCATTCTCCAAGAAAGGGCCTTGTCCCCTAGCTTTTATAGCATCTCTGGCAATGGGATATGTGTTTCCTCTACTGTTAGATCAGATGTTGCTGGTAGATCACTCATCATCTATTGGTTTGGCCTGATATTTGAGGGCTGTCTACTCTTTGAGATAAACAATTAAAATTTCTGACTTGTGGCATAATGATCCCTAAATATTTTTTATTTTTCTTCTATCTATATACTTAGCAGAGATATGAGCATGTGAAACCTTTAAAAGGCCGCAACTTTGAAAGGGAGTTTCGAGGATCATCCTGGGGTGATCTAGTAAGACTTCAATGTCAAATCTAAAAAACAATCAGCTCAGCAATCTCGAAGAAACGCTGCAGAAGGTAGATGGACAGATTTTTTTGTATTCACTTTTTTGGATCCTACGTACCTTAAAACGTAAAATCTCAAATTTTGAGGGAGGGGTTAAATATGTGTTTTTTTCCTGGTCAATTACAAAGGTATATCTATTACTGGCTTAGTTAAAAAATGAAATATCGAATTTAGAAAAGATATTAACATTTCAGAACTTAAAAACTTCCAAAGTTATATTTGGTCATAAGATATAACAAACATTTTAAATAAAAAATGTAAAATAATAGTAATACTCCGGAATACCATTTTCTGACACAATATACCAAAACTATACTTAATTGAAGAAATGATTGGATTAAGGTATTAGGTTACAAATTTAAAGTTTTAATAAAATGATAATTAAAAATTTTTTTTTTAAAAGAAAGTAATGTAATTTTTTGAAGGCATATTCTATCCAATCCACTACAAAATCATGTGATCAACTAAGAATATATATACTAGTATACCCGGGCGAGAACTCTCGCATTAGATATCAATGCTTATTCTAATCCCTAATACATTCGAGGTGTAAGCGATATTAGGGAAACAATATAATATTACCAAAAAAGTTTATTTAACATACAGATTTGGTGAAGCTACATTGGTTGTTAATGACTACGTTGAAGTTACAGTGCATACTTGATAAGTAATTAGCTTACCCTACTGGAAAACATCTCTTCAATTTAGCAGTTAGGCAATTAGATCCAGCTATACCATTTTCTACGTTTAATATTCATAATTAACAGTGCCCTTTAGGCTTGGACATGGGAAACAATATATAATTCCCCACTTATTAAAAGTGTTTGTAAACAGACTCAAATTGATATAAGGTTGCCATGACAACGGCACGTATGCAAGATGGCATGAGACCCGTGCGGACCTATATCCTGCATTATCTCGAAAACGGTAGGTTTTTAAGCTTTAAAACGCTGGACCAATATGCTCCATGGGAGCATATATGGTCTTGATGCCCGCGTCAAAATCTTTAAAATCCAACTTATCCCGTCTGGATCCCGATCCGTCGACTCTCAGACGTCAAATCTTTGAAACCTCCCTGTTTTTTCATCACTTTTATTTAAGCCCTAGTAAGAATTTAAGAATGGAAATTAGGATTCGTCACTTCTCCGTGAAATTTCCTTTCTTTTGATACCTCATTCGTCAAAATCCATTGCTCCTGAGAGCCGGAAAAGGGATCTATACTACCGTAATAAGATATAGTAGTGATATATATATATATATATATATATATATATATATATATATATATATATATATATATATATATATATATATATATATATATATATATATAAGAAAGTAAGTAATACCTTTCTTTAAAAAAAAAAAAATATATATATATATATTTTTTTAAAGAAAGATATTACATACTTTCTCTGCCTTGTAAGATTAACAGCCCAAGATTCTTGGTTGATCACATGATTTTGTAGTGGATTGGATAGAATATATCTTAAAAAAATTACATTACTTTCTTTTAAAAAAAAACTTTTAATTATCATAAATTATATATATATATAAATTACCCAAAACAAGGATTGTACTTTATGATAGTTTTCTGTCATTTACAGCTGTCAAATCCCAGTCGCTCAAGAGATAAATAAAATTCTCAAAATGCAAATGCTGATGAACAGTTTATGGTTTGTTGCAGGTCAGTAGCAAGTATTCTGGAGTTTACCAAAATACTAATAAAAGATTAAAGCAACTAAAATTAGTCACCAATATTCATTAACAAGGTATGATCTCAATTCATTAAACAAGTAGATATTAATGGTAAATGAAACTTACCCTTTCTGTAACTTTATCAACTTCATGTGAAAGAAAATTGCAGTTGGTATCAAAGTGCTGATCTTTGAATGCTCCTTTTCTAATTAATTTGTTTGGCATCTTACCTTTTAGATCCATAAAGAGTTTAAGCATCTGAAATATTTGAAACATATATAAACTGGATGAGTAAAGCCAATAAGACTATTTTTTAAAGAATGAATTTTATTTTTGAAAAAATAAAAATCCTACATAGGAATACAGATGAACAATTTACCCCTAAAAATATAGCCAGACAAATGGATTATGCAGTAATTAATAAGGTCAGAAAGATTTAATTAGGGAGGAGACTAAAAAAATCGCCCAATTAAAAAATAACAATTTTTTTTAAGGGAGAAGTTGGTCGGAGAGGGGGAGAAGGTTGCGGTCATAAACTTATATATTTTGTGCCAATAAGAGTTTCAACACTTACTAAAGTGTTTTTTTACACTCATTAGTTACTTTTTGACCGCAACCCCCGACCAACTTTCCCCTTAAGATATACATCTACGGTCAACGAAAACTCTCTCCAATAATTCTTTTTGGTTACAAATAAGACTAAAACTTATTGCCGAATCAGCAACTCATTACATCATGTAATCAGATAAAATAAACTCTAATAAAATTAAAAATTACCATTTCATAGTATAATTGGTGTATTTTAATCAGCTAAAAAAAAAATCAAAAAACTACAGATTTTTTTTATATCATACTAAAATTTTAAAAGTGATTTAACCAATCATTGTATAATATTAACCTAATTTATAATATTGTTTAATTTTATAAAAAGAACAATAAAATAGAAGAAAACTTCCACTTTATTTTGGCCATTTGAGATGTGATTAGTCTCCCATATAGTGATGATTTAAAATTAAATAGATGTTATTCAGGTTTTCACTTTGTTAGTGCTTCAGGTACAAAATACTTTCTTTTCCATCACCTCTGCATTCAAGCGAACATGATTAGATTACAAGAATAATTCGGATAAAACGCATCGGCATCAGTTGCAACAAGTGAAGATATCATAGAAGATGAAATACTTTTTCATTAAAAAAATAATAAGGAACATAACGAAGAGGAGCAGGAGGAGGAAAACAATGAAGAGGTACTTTCAATTGGAGATGAAATGGAGTTGATTAGAACTTTATAAAAGTTTTTATTAGTGAACAATGACATTAAGAATGAAATCATCAAACAAAGTATTGATGCTATAGAGGCGATAGATATCTCACAGTATTATAAAAACAAATGCTTAACATTTTTTTATTAAATAAGTTTAATGTTTAATATAAGAACTGTGAAAAAATAAAGTCCTTTTTTTGACATTTGTTTTCTACATTTTTGAAATTTTCCCACTCCAAGTTGGCATCGGTTGTAACAAGCACCGGGTCGTTATAAACAATATCCAGTGTATAATAAATCTAAAAAGTCCATTGCGATAACTTCCATCGCAGTTCAGATTGGTGAAGCAACTAGATAATTGCAGTAAAACCCAAAGTGTATCTACGGCGTGAAAAACCGCCATAAGCACTTGGATCAAAATTAACATGTTAGTCATTGCCCTGAGTTCTGTTCTACGAAACACTTACTCCTAACCACAAAATAATTAATGATGCTGCTCCCAATTCTCCCTTCAGCCTCAAAAGTTATTATTGCTATCGTTATATGATTATGTGTATAGTTTACTACAAATAAATAGTTTTCAATACACAAATCAATCAACCTCTGCCAACTGTCATTTTTCACATTTTTTCCAATCCATATCCCCATTACTTTATGGGAAAGCTCACAATCCTTAATGTTTCTAGCATCCAGATCATCACATTTAATTATATTCCTGCTCTTCATATTTGCATTATACACAATTTTCTAGAGATCTTGGTAGAACTGATCTTTATTTTTTACAGAGGCATCTTTTATTGGTGCAGAGGCTTAGATCACTGTTCATTTACCAATTGAGTAGTTGAGGTTTGCATAGATTAATCTTGATAAAACAGCTTTCTAGCCTTCAAGCCTATCAAATAGCTCATCTTTTAATATAAGTATCATGCCTTTCTTGGCTCTCCTTTCCATGCTTATGCCAGCGCATATCACTGTAAATCTTGAGGTCATGCACATTGCCACTTCCTTTCTTTCTGACTTCACTTAGACCAATGATGTCTAGGCAGCCAAGTTCCCATTCTGATATCCCTATTCATGCCGAGTTGCTACTGTAATAACTGTTCAGATCTTATACTCCTACTTTGGCATAGAATCAATTTTAATCTATACAGCTAGTTAGCCTGTTTCCACACAGCTTACATTCCAAATCCGTTATGATGCTTTATCTGTCTAGGTTTTCTCACCCGTGGTTTAGTGTGAGCAAGCTAAAGATATCAAAAATATTAGGTGTTATTTGATAAAAAAAATTATAAATTGTGGAGATCCACACAATGTGTTAAATTGTATTCATCCTGCTTTAATAAAGGAATTAGAATGTTTTTTATGGTAGTACTAAATGAAAAACTGTCCAAGATTTAGCATTAAATATTTTTTCAACAGCAGTAGATAATGAAATAAAGATAGTGAGAAAGAGTTCTTAAGCTATTTGTGAATCACAACAATGCTGTAATTTACTAATAATATATATATATATATATATATATATATATATATATATATATATATATGTGTATATGTGAATGTGTGTATGTTTATATTATTGTATATGTAATTTTAGAGGGAGTTATTGTTGACCGTATATTTATATTTAAAGGGAGAAGTTGATCGGGGGTGCGGTCAAAGAAATAGACTTAATAAGTTTGGTCTTATATAATTGTGCCTACGTTTCGGCCTAAATTTTAGGCCATCTTCAGGGCTAAAATGAAAACAAAATAACAACAATGAAAAAATAGAAAAGAGGCAGTACCAGTAACAGTAAAAATGATAAATGATAAAAACAGAAAATACAAGTAAGATAAAAAATATAAAGAATAAAAAGAAAAGGATAACACTAAATTACATAATACAAAAGACAATTGAAAAAATAAAATCAAATAAAATAAATGAAATAACAATGAAAAAATTAAAAATTAAAAAAAATTAAAAATTAAAAACAATGCGATATTTACATAGGGAATAGTGAAATATATGAAATCTATTAATTAAATTAATAGATTTCATATATTTCACTATTCCCTATGTAAATATCGCATTGTTTTTAATTTTTAATTTTTTTTAATTTTTAATTTTTTCATTGTTATTTCATTTATTTTATTTGATTTTATTTTTTCAATTGTCTTTTGTATTATGTAATTTAGTGTTATCCTTTTCTTTTTATTCTTTATATTTTTTATCTTACTTGTATTTTCTGTTTTTATCATTTATCATTTTTACTGTTACTGGTACTGCCTCTTTTCTATTTTTTCATTGTTGTTATTTTGTTTTCATTTTAGCCCTGAAGATGGCCTAAAATTTAGGCCGAAACGTAGGCACAATTATATAAGACCAAACTTATTAAGTCTATTTCTTTGACCGCACCCCCGATCAACTTCTCCCTTTAAATATGTAATTTTAGTATGCATTATTCTAATAATATAATATATTAATGAAATAATGAAAGGCTAGTATAAAATCCTTGTATAATTACTTTCTAAAAAATTTGGCATATAAGCATTGTGGACAGAAAAGAATACCAACGAATGTTGTATATTCTATATAATTCTAAGATTTTCGAATAAATTCTTAATTATTCTAAGGAGAGTTTTCAATAAAAAATAAATGAATTCACAAGATAGGAACAACTTTTTAGAGCTTAAAAACCAAAATCATGGGAAAAAAAAAAATGTATGCCTTGAATCATATTAAAATATATTGTAAAAATTGTGTTAATTATTTTAGATAGTATCAAAAATTACTGGATAATAAGCATTTTTAAATGTATTTGTTGATTATTTTTCAAAAACATCTTCTGTTCATAGGACCATCAGAAAAACTGGTACTATATACATTGAATTTACTGGTACTAAATCATGGAATAAAAATCGGTGAGAATAACTCATTAGAAAAAAAAGTTAATATTAACTTAAATATTTTACATACCTGATTATTTGATTTTCCGGGAAACATTATTTTACCAGTGTACAGCTCGTATATAGTACACCCGACAGACCATATATCAACACCAAAATCATATGACATGCCAAGGACTGAAATCAATAAATCAACTCATTACAGTGATTTTTTAAATGGGTGCCAGAGTTAATCAAGTAAAATTTGTAATCTGTGACAATGAGATGTATTGCTAATCTTTTAAATATATATATCTAACAAAAATAAAATGATAAACTATTAATACTACTAATAATAATAATAATAATAATAATAACAGTAAAGTCACGAGCATGCATCATGTAATACTTTTAGCCATTATTTTTAATACAGTATAAAATATACTAACTGATTTCAGGTGCACGATAAAATCTGCTCACTAAATAAGGGGTTATTTCACTTTCAGCAACATGAGACGCAGATCCAAAATCACAAAGCTTCAAAACCAATTTACTCTCATTTACCTGCAAAATAGTTTTATATTATTTTTAATTAACAATCAATTAAAAATAATAATTTATCAATAGATAATCAAGTATTATAATTTATCAGGGAAAAATATAATCATACACATTTAAGATATATTAGTGAAATTTGTATTCTCTTTTGTTTGCCTAAATCCATCTTCATGCTTATACTACGAAAATTAATTTTATGAGATAATTTAATACTCTACACTTTTATTGAAATACAATTTATATAGATAAAATGTCTTACAGTGTATCTTAACTCATTAAACAAGGCAACTATAGCAAATGGACAGGCTCTCATTTTTAACCCCTTATTTTTTGTCGGGGACCAGTGAACAAAACAAAAACAAATAGTTTAGTAATAAAATAATAATAATAAAATGCTAAGCGAAAATGGAGGTACAATGCTGATAACACCAGCAGTCTTTGGCCATATACCTCTTTTCACTGAACTCCATCAAAACCGAAATAATATATTCAAAACTTATCAAAAATATGAATTCATATTTTTATAACACAATTACAAATGTTATTTAAGGGTGTTTACAGTACTTATGAACACATTTTTATGTTAAACATTTGATAAAATATCTGATGTGAACAACTCATGACTTCCTTGTATGGCTAATAAACTATAAATCGGTTGCTCAAAAAGTGACCCTGAATTTGGTTACTAGTTTCTGAAGATAGTAGCATCTCAAAAACGACACTTGGCGTCGCGACGTCCAGCTGTTGCACACACACATATGCACAAATAAGCTCTTGTTTCTGGAGGTCTAATTCCGTTATTATATGTCGTTTTCTTTCAGTAGGTAACAAGTTCCCAGAGATTTCTTCGTGTTTCTTGACAACATTAGAACTGTCTATGTCACTAGATAAAGCATTGGAAATCGGCGGTTTAAACATTTTAAGCGGAAGGACCTGCTTAACTTGTTCTTATTCCCCTGCTGCAGACTTGTTCAGCTCATAAATGGGGAGGAAAAGAAAGTATTTTACACTCAATTTTAACACTTAAAACAAGTAATAAAATTGTTTATTTAGAATATAACCTTTATCACCGAACCTTATGAACTCTGTATTAAATGTCGATATACCTTTGAATGTAAGTTTATTATGACCTTCAAGAAAGCACCCCCTTAGGCTCTTCAATTTCAACCAAACTCTATTATATTACTTATATTGATATAGAAGTCCTATTTACCAAATTTCAGATGTTTTACATTATATTTTAATATAATTTTTGATGAAAGTCTTATGTGACCTTCAAGTAAAGTACCACTTCCGGTTTGCCAATTTCAACTACAATTTATCATGTTATTTATATTAGTATATAAGTCTTAAAATCCAATTTGAGAAGTTTTGCATTATATTTTAATATAATTTTTTATGAAAATCAATAATGGCCTTTAAGTAAAGTATCACTGGCTTGAGAGAGTAAATTTTAACTTTGTAGCCAATTCACATAATTAATCTCAAATTAGAATAATCTTTTGCATTATAACAAGAATAGATGGGTAACCTATGGGTTAACCACAGATATATAATTTTTAAGTGGGTGAATCCAAATAAAAAAAATCAATAACTATATCAAAAACTTACAAGAATATTGTCTGGTTTTATATCAGCATGCAAAATGTTGACCTTTTTAAGTAATTTCAAAGCCAAAAATAATTGTTGACTATAAGATCTGACAGCTTTCACATGAAGTCCAACATCTTTACCATACTTCTTCAAAACCTAAAATACAACATTCATAAAATCAGTACCATAAAATAACATTTTTTATTTTTTACATACCTATAAGTAAGAAAATAAATTATATATATATATATATATATATATATATATATATATATATATATATACATATACATACATATATACATACATACACAAATATATAAATAAATAAACTGTATAGTGCACACAGCAACTGCAGGAGACTGGCTAGAGTGCCAGATTAGAAATGCATATACTATAAGATCATATCTCAGCCTCTACCACCCAATATCGACTGATCCATGTGAAAAGTTAAGAGCATTACTCCCTTCATTTAGGAAGGCCAGAAAGTACTTAAAATAAATTTTTACAATACTTATAATAAGCGGTTAAGGAAAAATTATATAAGGATAGATTGACAGACATCATTAGCTTACAGGTGAAACAAACAACTTGAAAACTTTGATTCAATAGATAAGTAAACAATTTTAGTTTATGCAAAAGATTTTAAAATAAATCTTGGGATTTAATTGTAACTAAGTCTGTACATAGTTGTATGTTATATATAAATATATACAAACAGGCATATTCCTCAACTCATGCAGGAGAAGTTTGACCATAACCTCAGCAAACTGCTTACGGCATTTTTATGCATATGCATCACCTAGCATTTTATGCACCTGCTTCAAGTCAGATGAGGAGTCATCAAACCCTACCTGCGCTCTCCCCACCCTGTATAGAGCAGTAGATTATGAATTCTGTCACTAATCATTCTTTGTCAAAGACAAAGAAGAAATGAAAATGACACTGGGACAGAGATTAGTTCCAGAAAATCTCGCCAATCTCTAACTGGAGCAGAGATTAGTTCCAGAAAATCTCGCCAATCTCTAACTGGGACAGAGATTAGTTCCAGAAAATCTTGCCAATCTCTAACTGGGACAGAGATTAGTACCAGAAAATCTCGCCAATCTCTAACTGGGACAGAGATTAGTTCCAGAAAATCTTGCTAATCTCTAACTGGGACAGAGATTAGTTCCAGATAATCTTGTCAATTTCCAATGTCAAATGACATGCAGTAGCAGACTATTACAGAACCTGTAAAGCTAGGAGAAAGAAAAAAAAAGCCTTACAATGGCTTTACAATACTAGCTGAAAATGTAGGAGTATTGCCTCACAGAGGATGGTTAAGAAGAATAGAGAGGTGTTTTTTCAGGCAGGAATTTCATACTGGTGCCTCAGGCACTTCATTCTAGGTCAGATTTCGCTCAATCTATCCCCTCCCTCCCCCCTCAAAAAAAAAAAAAATAATAATAATGAATAATATATTCAAATGAATTATAAATACTGCATACTTATTTTTAATAAAACATTTAACCATTACACTGAGGAACAAAAAAGAAACTTGAAAAAAGGACATGCATTTCTAATTTTTATAAGATATTACAAGATCATTGACAGTATCAAGGCAATTTTCCGCCTTTCAGTTTTCCAAAAAACTGTGAATAACATTTTTTAATGCTTGGCAAGAAGATTTATCTAGTGGATTCAATAGTTCCTCAAACTTTTCATCCTACTTGTGGACCCAAAAATATTACTTCATTAATTTTCGCATCACTAATTTTAGGAAATTTCTGTTTTAAGTACATGAAACCAGAAGTATTGTCCATGGGATAGACAAAATAAAAAAATAAATAAAAAAACCTGTACCACTACAACCCATGAAGGGTCTTGGGTTCAGTACTTGGTAAGGACCGAACTATTTCTAGGCCAACAGTTGTGTAAAGAGGTGATTTGGGCGAGATCACACTCAACCGCCAGGTTGTTCCCCCAATTAAGGGTACCTACTTTATAGAGGCTCAGGGTCCCCAGGAGGGTCTCCCGATCCCACAGGCTCAACCCACGGCTGATAGTAGAATAAATAGTTATCTGCCACATCCGGCCTCGAACCCGGGACCAGGAGCATCTTAACACAGTGCCTTACTCCTGAGCTACTCCGCTCCGGGGTAGACAAAATTCTTCATTACTCCTAGTTTGATATGTAACATAGATAGATAAACATTTTTAGTATTACAAAATGGGTCATGTTTCACATTTTCCAGTCCAGGATTGAATGATTCATGTTCAGGCCATAATCTTCTAATGCAATATTTTTTTCTGTCATCACAATGCCATTCACACAAAAAACAACAGTACATTGTTTAACAAAGCTGCAGACCAAGAATAAGTGCAATAACCTTCAAATCACCACAAATATTCTATTCAAAACTGCATACTGAGGCTTTTCCAACATAAATAAAGTTTTCACATGTTAATTTTATACTGGCAGAGTGAGCCCCACAGGCACTGTTGGGAATTTATAGCCATTATGTAAAAGCACAGCTTTAAAGCTAACTTTAGAGGAATCAATGAACTGACACCATTCTGTTGGGTTATGTAATAACCCATAACCATATGTTACCATAAGAGAAGAAATGGCATTACAAAACATTAAGCCATTTTCTTAAAAAAAAAAAAAGTATTTAAATTAAGGTTATGATTTAAGTTAATTAAAAATTATGATAAGTAAATATCTTTATATTATTTTGAACAAGACTCCATTCTTTTAGATGGGAATCAAGCATTTCAGACTGTTTTTTGAATAACTTTAAATCTTTTATGAGATTGTTAAGATCTTCTTGAGACCATAAATGAGGCTTACATGAACAGCTTCGTTCATAAGTTGTATCACCAAAATCATTTCCATTTTCTTCTTTATTTTGATCAGAATCTGAGCTCTCTTTTCAAATGTCACATGTTCTGGACATTATTTTTGTCCCAAAAGTTATGTAAAAAATTAAATCATTCATAAAAACATTCCAATTAAATTTATTTTAAAATATTTCCATTGGGCAAGATATTTTGGCTATTCTAAAATAAACATTTTTCATAGAGTTTATGTAACCTCACTTTTCATGTAAGAAATGCTATTTAAACGACATTGTATTGGTTTTGGCGAAACTTGCTAAATTTGATCCAATTCTGTGATTAGTAAAACTATGGAACAAGAGCGAAAAGCTTCGCATAAGTACTGTATTGTGCCTATGTGCAAGAATACAACGAAAAGTGCAACAGATAAAAGTATTTTTTCTAATTCCAAATGATTCAACTATACCAGCAAAGTTGTGTAAAACCATGATAAGAAATAAAATATTTCCAAAAACTAGTTTGCATTGTTTTGAAGTCATTTTAATGAACACATCGTTTCCTATACAATCAAATTTACCATTTTGTTGATTTTTGTAAAAAAAAAAAGAAAAATATAACCTCAAAAAGTTTTGACCAGGCATTTGATGAATATTTATAACTTTATATTTTAATTTGTGGGATATTTATTTGCATATCAACATTTGTATGTGAACATATGGTATGCACCTATTTCCTCAATAAAATAATTTGTATTCGTAGGTCTGATTACATTTGTTGATAAAATTATTTTTTCTGCATTTATAGGTTATGTTTACTTTTCCAAATTAAAATGGGAAATTGTGTATTAAAAGGGTTTCAAAACTGAATAAATCATCACAAAATTATCTTATAGCTTTTACTCACTCCTTGAAATTCTTTAGGTATAAAATGTGGATTTGAAGAAAGAAAAAAAAACAATATAATAAGCAAGAGATGTATGGTATCCAGACCCTTGTTTGGCTCCAGAAGCTATTTTTAGACAAATTGACGAAAAAAGTTTTAAAATATTTAAAAAAATTAACATAACACAAAAAAACTGTGGGTGATGGAGAAATTCCAAACACATATTTGGAAACAGAATATATATAAAAAAATAGCATCAAGTACACTTGTGCCACAAAAATCGTGTTGATAAGTGTTATCTGAGAGGAAATAAATTTATTGACATTACAATCAATTGTTTCTGACTATGCGCTGAGCAATATATAAAATATTATTCATGATTCAAAACAAAAGAATATAAATACAAAGTAATATATAAATATATATACAATATATAAGGAATAATAAATAGGAGGATCGCCCAGTTTTGTGATTTATTTACACAAATAAACTGAGAAGAAAACATTTTGTTCTGCTACTGTTCATATGTAAATAGAAATTAAAAAATCGAATTAATTCAAGTTCAAAATAGAACCAGTTCATCACTTTAAGAGATAATCCTGACACAGGCACAACGAGCCCAAACTCGACAACTCTACAAAATAAATAATTAGTTAGTTGACATCCGCATGGTGGTATAGAAGGATCAATCTAATTAGGGATTGATAAATTATTTGCCACTTCTATAAATTTGTTTTATTGAAAACTAGTTTCGAATGTTATACATTCATCCTCAGTTCTAAAAACACACAAAAAATTCAAAAATTAGCAATTTAAAATATAGTTGGTATTATTATACATATTAAATTATATAATACTGATTTATATAATTTAATATGTATAATAATACCAACTATATTTTGAATTGCTTATTTTTGAATTTTTTGTGTGTTTTTAGAACTGAGGATAAATGTATAACATTTGAAACTAGTTTTCAATAAAACAAATTTATAGAAGTGGCAAATAATTTATCAATCCCTAATTAAATAAATAATAAAGTAGCAAAATCGGTCAACGCGTTCAAGAGATAATCATGGGAAAGGCAAAAACAAAGACACAGAGATTTATCTGCCTTAACGGAAAAATATGTGAGTTTTTTTTTACATTATGCATATCTACTCATTAATGCCTATCCAATGATATATCTATTTATCCAAAACTATGCATACAAGTAGAGTAATTGTTATGCCAAAAAAACTGCTTGCCTATAAATATATAGATTTTTAAATAACGAATCAGAAACTATCTGTTATTGAAGACATTTTTATCAGAATAATGTCCAAGAAGTTTACTTTCAACAATAATGAAATGAGAAATTTCATAACTAGTTTGATATGCTTAACAAATAGAAATAATATTACCACAATATATACACAGCCAAAATAATTACCTCTCGAAGGTTCATACTTAAAGGTTCAAAAACTAAACACAAATGTTGCTTGTGAAAAAAGTGACGAAACAACCTCAAACAGTGAAACTTGTCATCAGGATCAGCTTCATTTAGTCGCTTTAGGACATCAAGCTCCTTTAAACCAGTTTTATGCCTGTAACAGGAAACAGAAACCATTTATAACCTTGCCAAACAAATATAAATTAGTATATAATATCTATTAATAATAAAAAATACATCAAAATTTCTGAATAAATAACAGTTAATGAATGAATATTGGAAACAAGTAATTAAAAATATTTAAATTTGAATAAAAAAGTAAGAAAAAATCAGTACAGATACTGTTAATTCAGGATTAATTCTAAATCAATAAAGCAGTCATTCATATGATTTCTTGCCATAGTAATCTACAGCAATGATGCCATAAGGTATCAATACTTTAATCCTTAAATCCGCAATAATCTTTAATCCTTTTTTCATCCAAGGGAAACCTCAGTTCCCCTTTCTTTAGTCCAAGATTTTTCCTTTCCTGCACAGAAGTAGAAGCATCTTCACCATGTCTAAGCATTCAGGGATTGATGGATGGCCGAAAAAGGGTTAATTGAAGAGTCATCAAAAACTCTATTAATATTAAGTTTGATTGTTAAAAAATTAAAACAATTTTTAAACAGTTTATAGCCTAAATATTTTAGATAATACAATCAAACCTTTTTTGAGAGGTTATTAATATTAAATATATATAATATAATAAAGATTACTTTTATCATCCAACAAAATAGTCTATAATTATGGATTGATAAAATATTTGCCACTTCTATAATTTTGTTTTTATTGAAAACTAGTTTTGAATGTTATACATTCATCTTCAGTTCAAAGATTTAGTGATCTAGTTTTTCCCGGCTGCACAATCATTACAATCACTAAATCAGAGATTGAAGGAACATTTACATGCATATAATAATAAAACAGAGAATTCCAACTTTGCAATTCATTTAAATGAAAAAAAAAAAAAACATAAATTCATCAAAGACTCGGGAGTTAAATTAACACATCAAGTTGAAAACAGTCTCAAATTAAATATATATGACGCACTTGAAATAATAAAATCCTTCAAATCTAATCCAGATTTTTACTTAAATGACCAAATAAATATCTCCAATAGTCCAATCTTAAATTTATTCCCATCTATAACAGAAAAAACAATTACTCACCAGAATTACTGAAAAAACCCCGACCCCTAAACCGTTTACCTATAAACACCCCACCTTTCTTCCATTGCTAATTCAGTGTGAGAACAAACCAATACAAACTTTTCTGTTTGATATAATCTACTGAAACCTTGGTGATTACCAACATGTATTTTATAAATGTTTTTTAATACTAATTTATGTTACATTTAATTTAATATGTATAATAATACAAAACTTTATTTTGAATTGCTTATCTTTGAATTTTTGTGTGTTTTTAAACTGAAGATGGATATATAACATTTAAAACTAGTTTTCAATAAAAACAAAATTATAGAAGTGGCAAATAATTAATCAATCCCTAATTAGATTGATATTTCTATACCATAATGTGGATGTCAACTAGTCTATAATTAGTCACAACATTATAATACTTACATAATCTCATTATTTCTAATAATTTTAACAGCGACATCTTTGTTATCCTTATCTCTGGCTCTAACTACATTTGAGAATACTCCTTGACCAGTATAGCCATATACAACATAGCGAGAATCAAGTATTTCACCAATTCTAACTCGATAATAACCTTCTGCATCATCCCAATTGTCAGTCAAAGAAGGGTTTTCAGCACCAATGCCACCTTTTTCCACCACGCCTGGACTCTAAAAAACAAAACAAGCAATTATGTTTACAAAGAAGTAATCAATAATGTTTAAGGCAAAGTATCAAAAAATACTATAATGATAACAAGATAAAAAATCATTTCAGTACACTCACATTATACTTGTCAACAGGAGTGTCAGCTTCAGCGAACATGTCCCATTTATTTGGTTGCTGTTGTGCTAGTTGAGATGGTTGCTGTTGTGCTGATAGTTTAGCTGGTGTGGGCTCTATGGCCTCTACTTCAAACCTGGATTTTCTTTTCCTATTTGTTTCAACAGAAATAGGTACAGCATCAGGTACTGGACTGGTATGGGATAGTGTCATGTTTGAGTCCTCACTTACAGCTCCTAATCTCTAAAAAATTAACCGATAGGATAAATAAAAATTATTTTGCATAAATACTAAGAAAACAATTCTTTACTTAATCCACAAAAAAAACAGAAATGGAAGTATATATAAAAAAAAAAAATTATATGTCTAATCCATTTAATTCTTTAGTAACAAAAATAAGACATGTATTCCTAATTTTTTTTTTGTTAATGAAAAATATTAGGTGCAACATAATCAAACATTTTAATGACATATAATAATTAAAATATTTTAATTTTAATCAAACACATTGACCTTATTGAAGGAATATATATTTGTTTACTATCAGAAGTGGAACCTCAGGTGGTCAGCTCCCTTCTACCAATTGTTTACAAGATTTTATCCCCGATAATCAAGCAGTCCATTCCTCATGCAGAGAGAATTATCAGATCATCAGTTTATTTCATAAGAATAAGTCTATCACATTGACCTTATTGAAGGAATATATATTTTTTTGCTATCAGAAGTGAAACCTCAGGGGGCATTGATCAGAGAGAAATGAAACCGCCTGTGTAGTAGAGATAATGTTAGCCTTTGATAGACTTAAGAACAAGCATGGAGGAACCGACCTGGTGAAATTTTAATAAAATCTTTGGTTGGACATTTGGACAGAAGAATAAATACAACATGCCTGAAAAAAGACCCTAATTTATCCTATACATAAAATAGGAGATCAGCTCACTTCTGCAATTGTTTACAAGATTTTATCCTGGATAATCAATCCCCAATCAACCGATTCCCTATGCAGAGAGAATTATTAGATCATCAGTTTATTTCATAAGAATAAGTCTACTACTGTACTGACCAGGTGTTGTGGACAAATTATATTCTGCCATGGAGAGCTTAATATCCCAGAAAAGCAAATTCGAATGTGTAAGGTTACAATAGATGGAGCTGAGTCTGTGATTAGGGTGTATGCTGGCCCCAGCCAACCCTTTGTTTCCGGGAAGGAACTGAACAGGGTGATGCTCTGGCATGTCTGATTTTTAACTTTAAACTTGAAAAAGCTGAGAGGGACATGGGCATTCAAACAAATGGAACTATCTTTGATAGGTCTGTCCAGCTCCTAGACTTTGCAAATGACCTGGATAAAGAGAGATCCCTTACAGGCAGTTTTCCCAAGCACATTCAGGCCTGGAAATCAGGACACAGTGCATGACAATAGGATAGTAAGTGCAACCAGAAGAAACTATAAGAGTTGGCTCATCTAGTTTTGAATAAGTCAGTGGAATATTTAAACATTGGCGTAATCACTGTGATTAACAGTGATTACGCCAATATTTAAATATTCCACTGACTTACATGAATGTAATTAAGCAAAATGATTAACATGGCAAACAAAAACAAGAGGTTAATACAAAATTTGAAACAAATAAATTTTACTTGCAATTTAAAAATATAGTGAAGAGCATAAGTAAAAGTTCAAAGAGAGGATATTAGGAATCAGAACAAAGATGACAATTAGGTGTAGAGCAAAAGGAAAGTGTGAACTTATTAGGTTTTGAAGGCTTCTGTCTTTAAAATCTGGACGCTTGAGAAGACTTAAGGGAAGGGATAGCAGAACAGTGAAGGAAATAGCCGTGAGCAGAATAAAATGTTAGGGTGAAATTAATTGTGTACACAATACTTGTGAGCAATAAAATTGAATAATGGCAAGTTGAAGTTATTTTAATAAACCATATTTTATTTAGTGAGCATACCGTCTTGATTCCCAGAGGAGTCTAATCCCTGAGAAAATATGGAACAGAGTCAATGAATTTACATTTCTTGAATGTGAGCACTGACAATAATGTAGCACCTGAGATTAAAACGAGAATCATGAAATCCAACTGCAGATGCTTCTTCGGACTCAGGAATCTTCTCATGAGTAGGGTGATAAATACATCAACAAAAACACTAATATGCAAAAACTTTTACGATCAGGATAGACATATAGCTCGGAGACATGGAATATTTCCACACTGGATAAACTTGTACTCTTAATTCATGAGAGAAAGATAGAGGGATCCATTTTGGTGGGAGTCTGCATTGGCCAGTTATGGAGACGAAGAACCAACCTGGAGCTGTAAGGGGTAAACAAGATACCAAATGTGATCCATTCCATCAGTAAGGGAAGATTAAGATGGACTGGCCATATAGCATGAATGATATCAATGTACTGAGAAAGACCATGGAAGAGGTATTGCATGGAACCAGAAGACTCGGGAGACCAAAACTCTGCTGGAAGGATGGAGTTGTACATGAATCCTACATGGCGTTTGTAACAACTGGCGGGCTACTGCAGGGGATAGGGACAATTAGCAGAAACTGTGACCTAAAAATGGGTTGTGCACCAATAAAGAAGATTATAATCTTGTAGCGTATGGCAATGCAAAGGGGTTAGAGAGAAAGAAACAACAAAAGAAGTACTAGTTTATGAATGATATAAGTGTGTGATGAGTACAGTAAAACAGGTGGAAAGAAATGAAACTTAGTGGAAAATGTTGTATAAATAAGGTTAATTTCCTGTTAAGGTCCTGGGACGAGGAGATAATGTGAAACAGATGAACTAGGATTGTCTATTCTCAAGATGTTTTAAATTAAATAATGAGAGAATTCCACTTATCATTTGGAGGATATAAATATATGTTTGACAAAAAATTACTTTTATATATAAAAATAATATTCTAACGATATTTCTAATTTTAAGATAAATATTACTTACATAATACTAAAACGCTTGGTTGGATTTGCATTGAATAAATGTTATAATTCGAACGGTATAATGTTAGATGAAATCATTCGTTGAGATTTTAATATTTAAAAAGTTGGAAGTATATTTTTGTTAATGAATAGAATCATTTATTTATGAGTAATGAAGGTTACAAACAGACTAAACTCCACAGAGGTATTGTTATTTAGAAAGGTTATCCAGAATTTATATTTTTTGATGTAATTGATTTTTTTAACAATACTTATCAATATTTCTTAAAAATATTTATAGAATATTCTGGATAATTTATAACTTAAAGAAATTTATGAGAATGATCTTGTACTGAGAAGCACATTCAAGAGGTTCTGTAGCAGTGGTTTTCAACTGTGTTCAACAGACAACATGAAGCCCATGAAAGTTTTTGGAAACAAATATTTTAAAAATATCAAGAAAAGTTACAAATTAATGTAAACAAACTTTAACTGTAATAAACGTTTTGATTTTTATTAGGTAAAATATAAATTTTTGATACTTGAACTAAAAAATCTGGTGCAGTGCATCACACATCTTTCCCTTACTACCCAATAATAATGATCCATTTTTTATAATAATTTTAAAGAATTCACATAAACATTACCTACTCAAAATATTTTCAGAAACACGCATTTCTTTAAGTCATCTCTTTCAAAAGTGCAATAAAGTAGTTTTTAAACTAGTGCATTATGACAATTTTGTGCACTATATATTTTTGGTTTGTCAAACTATAATAGAACGAAACATTACAATCAACGTCTATTTATTAATAGAAAATTTGTTATGTATACATTCATAACATAACCACAGATAATCTTTGCACTTGTCAAAACAGCAATTTCTTTGTCATTAACGATGGTAATACTACTCCTTATTATATTTCCATATAAAAGCTAGTGAAAGCAAAAATTACAAATGGTACAACATTCATTTACCATTTATTTTTGCCACCCATCACGTATAAATTACAACTCATATTTCCAGGGAATTTGTTTTCAGTCTGGTAAAATATTTCTCCTTTAGTTAACTATCAGATTCTTTCATAGTTTATACTTATATATTTTTTATTACTAATGATCATGGGAGATGGTTAATTATTTCAAATTTAAAAAATCCGTGAGCAGTAGAATTCCATCACTAAATTCGTATTTTCAGTATAAAAAAAAACATTATAAAAACGGGAGAGTAAAAAAAAAATTGAGACCCACAAAGACAGTTCCCTAACATACCAAATTTTACCCATACTATTATTATATAGTTCTGCCTCTCCGCTGACCTTCGACACAAAATTCTTACATACCGAATTTCAGCTCATTTGACCCAAAAGGAGCTGCTGGGGATGCTCAAATGTAGTGGGAAAAGAATATATATATATATATATATATATATATATATATATATATATATATATATATATATATTCTTTTCCCACTACATTTGAGCATCTATATATATATATATATATATAAGAAAAAACAAAGTACGGAAATATATGTTACACTGGATAAAGTCAACAGAAACGCGGAAATAAACAAAAAAAAGTCAATAAAAACGGCGAGGGAATCAAGAAAAGTATAATAAAATGTTCGGACATGGCAAAAAAAGAAACAAAACGTTCAGAGGGAAAAAATAATGGAGCAATGTAGCAAATAAGAAACAACCGGAATGTTTTAATTATAGGAACCTTAAATACTAGGACGCTAAGGGAAAATGAAAGGATATTAGAAATAGAAGAAGCTCTACTGGATATGGAATGGCATGTTATTGGACTCTCAGAAATAAGAAGAAATAATGAAAGTAGCGCGGAAATGGAAAACAGAAATATTCTCCTACATAGCATAGCTATCAAGAGTAACTCTGGTACAGGATTCCCAAAATTAACAAAAAAATGAAACACACCATACTTGACTTCAATCCGATTTCGCATAGAATTGTAAAACTCATTTTAAAAATTGAAAATACACGCACTATTTTTATACAAGTTCATGCACCTACCTCAATGAGCACAGAAGAAAAGTTGGATGAATTTTACAATCTATTAAATGGGCTTTTGGAGAAAGATACCATTAACAACTACTTGGTGCTTTTGGAGATTTTAACGCTAAAGTGGGAGTAAAAGAGACGGAAGATATGGGCGCAGTCGGAAAATATGGAAAAGGCAAAAGAAATACCAGAGGAGAAATTCTAGTTGAATTTGCGCTTAAAAACCAGTTAAAAATTGTAAAAATTCGAAAATTTACCCATAGATAAGAAATGGACATGGAAAGCACCTGGTGGAAAAACCCATGAAATCGACTACACACTAGGAAAAAGTGAAAAAAATATTAAAATGTTCATCCGAAGGAAATATTTAAATTTGATTCGGATCACAGTACTTGGTTCCCTAAGCATACCCAGAAGAAAATTCTACATAGCAGGAAAGTTAGCCCAAAGGAAGGTAATTCCAAGAAATTACTCTTTAAACATTGCAAAGAA
The DNA here is from genome assembly GCA_948150685.1 of Rhaphigaster nebulosa. NCBI lineage: Eukaryota > Metazoa > Arthropoda > Insecta > Hemiptera > Pentatomidae > Rhaphigaster > Rhaphigaster nebulosa. Next base: position 98,639,446 of record OX411306.1, on the reverse strand, counting down.
ATTGGAAGAACTTAACTATGACAATCAAGCCTCAGTTGAAAGTGCATATAAAAAACTGTCTCAAAGTATTAAAGAAGCTCTCAACATCAAAGTGGAAGGGACAAAAGTAAACAAGAAGGAAAATAAAAGAAGTAAAAATTGACAGCCCAAACCAGAGAGTTAATAGAGAAAAGAGGGGAACTAAATTGCATTCCAAATAAAACAGCCGAACAAAAGTCTGCACATGCAAATCTTAGAAAACTAGTCCGGAAGAGAATCAAACAAGACATATGCAATTACAAAGAAGTCATTATTAACGAATGCTTATGTAAAACAGGATCAATAAAATAAATGAAAAAACAAACCAATTATTTTAGGAAGAAATTTAAGAATAAATGAACACTCCACTTGGCACAATAACCAACAGACAGAAAATAATTGAAGAAATCTCCAAATATTACGAAAATCTGTACAACCAGGACAAAACAGAAAATATAGAAATTACCTACAGAAAAAATGAAACCGACAACTCCGATTTAAACATTCTGGAAGCTGAAGTAGAGAATTCAATAAAGAAACTGAAAAGGAAGAAGGCAGCTGGAAGTGATGGCATTTCAAACGAACTCCTCATCGAAGCAAAAGAGGTAATCATAAAACTGTTATGCAAAATATTTAATATGGTATTCGAAGAAATGAGTCTCTGAGGAATGGAAAGAAAGTAAAATCAATATTTTACACAAAAAAGGAGCTAAGGACAACATAGAAAACTATCGACCAATTTCACTGACACAAACCACATATAAAATGTTTTGTAGTATAATTAAAAATAGGATTATTAAAACAATTAATGAAGATCATGATATAAAACAAGCCGGTTTCCGCCCCTCGTTCAGTACAATAGACAATTTACATTGCCTCAACCAAATTATTGAAAAATCAAATAAATAGAACCTGCCCATGTATGTATACTTCATCGATTTTATGAAAGCTTTTGATTCAATAAATCAGAAGTATATATGGGAAGCTTTAACAGAAACAGGGATAGAACCCAAATATATAGAAATAATAAAAGAAATTAACAGAAAGGGAAAAGCATTTGTTGCTCTTGATAGAGGGCAAAAAATTTAACATAAAAAAAGGAGTAAAACAAGGATGTCCTCTATCACTGATCCTTTTCAACTGTTTCATTAACAAATTGTTTAAGAAACTAGACTGGGAAGGAAGAGGCATTAAAATAAATGGAAGATATTTAAAAAATTTAAGGTTTGCAGATGACATATGCTTGTTGGCTTCTAGCAAAATCGAATTACTGGAACTGGTCAATGATTTGATTGATAATTGTAAGGAAATATGGCCTAAAAATAAATGACCAAAAATCAAAAATAATTACAAATACAGTTGAACAGATAGTAGAAAATGGAGAACATGTTACAGAACATTCAAAACAATTCATTTATCTTGGACAGGAAATTTCTTTGGAAAAAAAACTCAGTAAAGAATTGGATAGAAGACTGAAAATAGGATGGCACAAATAATGGTCCTTAAAGAAAATCTTTAAGGGTAATTTCACAATTGACCTAAAAGCTAAAGTGCAACAGTCTTGTATTTACCCCACAATCCTGTACGGCGCTCAAACTTGGGCACTAACCAAGAAGGAACAGGAGAAATTGGATACAATGCAAATGAAACTTTTGAGGAGTATGGTGGGAATCAGAAGGAGGGAGAAGATAAAGAATCAAGAAATTCTTTCTCAGGCAAAAGTCAAAAGTTTAAGTAAGGAAGCTCAAAAACTGAAATGGAGGTGGGCTTATCATCCGGCCAGACTGAAGGACGATAGGTGGTCGAAAAGTGTTACTGAATGGAACCCGATAGACCAAGTGAGAAGGAGAGGAAGACCATATATGAGGAGGAGAGACGAAATCACCCACAGAGTGGGAATAAACTAGATGAAAGTGACCAGGGACAGAGAGTGCTGGTTAAAAATTGTTAATACACTATTAAGATTGTTTTATCTGAATTTTGAATTTTATCTTATCATATTTGAATTTTTAAAGAACTAGTAAATTAATGAACTAGTATATTAATGGATTTTAAGCTTTATCATTATATATTACAATTATATTTTCTCTGTTTTGTTTGTATATTTTAATAAGCACTGAGGGTTTTATTTTATTTTATATGGTAGTATATTATTATATTTGTAACTTCATTATTTATGTTTGAATAATTATATTGTGAGCTGAACTCCATATATATATATATGGAATAAATTTTGGAGATGTCTGATATATATATATATATATATATATATATATATATATATATATATATATATATTTATTGAAAACTTGTTTCGAATGCTAAACATTCATCTTCAGTTCAAGGTTTAAGTAGATTATATCAAACAGAAAAGTTTGTATTGGTTTGTTCTAGCACTGAACTCTTTTCATATGTCAATAATAATAATTTGCCATTAGGGACCCAACATTATCATGCTTAAGTAATAATTCAACACTAATGATAGATATATAAGGCATTACATAAGCTCAATTGCATAAACTCATCTCCACATACTTTTAAGCATTCAAGGTCTCTCCTTGGACTGGGATTAAATTACTGGACTAATTGGGTAGTGGTCTCTCAAGAAATGCCACTCCAGAGCACGATAGAGCCTCCAAATACTGCAGTTTCTGACTCTACATAGTTATCCAGACTCTTATACAACCATCTGGACAGTTTGATATAATCTACTTAGACCTTGAAATGAAGATGAATGTATAACATTTGAAACTAGTTTTCAATAAAAATAAAATTATAGAAGTGGCAAATAATTTATCAGTCCCTAATTAAAATACAGAAAACATAAAAAAGAGTGAATTCGATATATGGGGCAAACAAAAGGTAAGAACAGAAGACGGAATTGAAATCAACCAAGAAAACATCTAATCTTTCATTTGTGAACAAATAGAGAGAAACAATATGACTTATTTTTAATATCTCTCACATAACTAATCCTATTACTATTAATAAAATAAAACAGGGACTAGGCTCCAGAACTAAGAAAATCTTAAGAATTATAGGTGTAGCGATTTTTTTTATAGGAAGTGTATATAGTAAGTAAGATGTGTATTACGATCGTGAAAATTTTTTAATCCAAATTTTCAATAAAAATACACATTTAAAGGTCCTGGGGTTCCAAATGACCAAGTTTTGCAATATGGTCTATGTATTTGTGAACAGCTAGCTCAAAAACAAAAAGTAGTACGAAACTGAAACAAGGTATTTAAGATAGGCATCAGTGCTAACAATGATCATCCCAGTCATTGCCATTAATCCTCTAATTAGTAATTTTTCAATCCAGGTTTTCTATTTTTTGCCATTCTTGAACCGATTTCTATGATTATTTTTATAATAAAATGGTTCATCTTCAGGATGGTTCCATATAAATTTCATTAGGATCCCATGAAAGCCTTTAGAAATAAAGTATTTTTTTTTACTTTCCCTTACCTATATATTATAAAAATACCCCTCCCAAAAAAATCGCAACACCTAGAATCTTTTTTTTTTTCCACAAGAACAGCAGATTTTATATTTATAAAAAGCTATTTAAATTCAAAATAAACAATTTTATCAAGAAAATATTAAACTTGAGCAAATGTTTTATAAAAGTAAGATGTTTCTTTAAAAAAAAAATCATTTTTTTTCTTTTTGAATAAAATTTAAACCTTATGGTTTTATGATGGCATTCATTAAGAAGTATTGCCTCCTATTGCTTTAATTACTGTTTCCATTTTTTTTCGGCATATTCATCAAATGTTTTTGAGCTCACCCTATACAGCCGCCTTTAGCATTTCAAACGTAGTAGGAGGAACCCATGACTAAAAATTTCTTTTAAGCTTTTCCCACACATGCTCGATAAAGATCCAGACTTTTTGCTGGCTACTTAAGGTTACGGAAACCTGCTGTTTTCAGTATCATAGAAACATCTGTTGCCATTAGGGTTCCAACATTATCATGCTTAAGCAATAATTCAACACTAATCATAGGTATGTAAGGCATTGCATAAGCTTGCAAACTCATCTCCACATACTTATAAGCATTCAAGACCCCTCCTTGAACTGGGACTAAATGAGTGGACTTAACTGGGTTCGAGCCTCTCAAGAAATGCCAGCCCAGAGCATAATAGAGCCTCCTCCAAATACTACAGTTTCTGTCTCTATACAGTTATCCAGACTCTTTTACGATCATCTGGACTGTTAAAGGCTGTTCTCGTCTTATCAATGAATCGAACATATTTCCATTCCTCCTCAGTCCAAGATTGTTGTTCTCTTGGAAATCTTAGTCTCTGTTAACGGTGTTCTTCAGTAAGAAGGAACTTTTCGCTGGTCTTTATGAGCTAAGATTTGACTCACTCAGTCTTCGTCTAATAGTTCATTTTGAGATTAATATCCTCCGAATATCAGCAACTAAGATTCTAATGCCAGAAACTATTGAATTGAGTTTCCTGAGTACTTCCATTTTAATAAAGCTGTTTTCAATGAGATTGGCGACTTATGGATGCCCTGAAGTTGGAAATCTTGAATGGCTCCCATTCTCTCTGTACTTTTTCAAGGTCTTTGAAACTGTGTAGTAATGAATGCCTAAGCAATTAGCGATGCAAAGCGAAGATTTTCCTTCTTTGTGAAGGGTAAATATTCTTACTAAATCATCGTGGCTTTAACAGCTCAGTGTCACACGAATAGAATACAGAATAGTCAGTTGACGTCTGCATGACGGCATAGAAGGAACAATCTAATTAGGGATTGATAAATTATTTTCCACTTCTATAATTTTGTTTTTATTGAAAACTAGTTTCGAATGTTATACATTCATCTTCATTTCAAGGTCTAAGTAGATTATATCAAACTGTCCAGATGATTGTATAAGAGTCTGGATAACTATGTAGAGTCAGAAACTGCAGTATTTGGAGGCTCTATCGTGCTCTGGAGTGGCATTTCTTGAGAGACCACTACCCAATTAGTCCAGTGATTTAATCCCAGTCCAAGGAGAGACCTTGAATGCTTAAAAGTATGTGGAGATGAGTTTATGCAATTGAGCTTATGTAATGCCTTATATATCTATCATTAGTGTTGAATTATTACTTAAGCATGATAATGTTGGGCCCCTAATGGCAAATTATTATTATTGACATATGAAAACAGTTCAGTGCTAGAACAAACCAATACAAACTTTTCTGTTTGATATAATCTACTTAAACCTTGAACTGAAGATGAATGTTTAGCATTCGAAACAAGTTTTCAATAAAAACAAAATTATAGAAGTGGAAAATAATTTATCCATTATGCCCTGAAGTTGGAAATCTTGAATGGCTCCCATTCTCTCTGTACTTTTTCAAGGTCTTTGAAACTGTGTAGTAATGAATGCCTAAGCAATTAGCGATGCAAAGCGAAGATTTTCCTTCTTTGTGAAGGGTAAATATTCTTACTAAATCATCGTGGCTTTAACAGCTCAGTGTCACACGAATAGAATACAGAATAGTCAGTTGACGTCTGCATGACGGCATAGAAGGAACAATCTAATTAGGGATTGATAAATTATTTTCCACTTCTATAATTTTGTTTTTATTGAAAACTTGTTTCGAATGCTAAACATTCATCTTCAGTTCAAGGTTTAAGTAGATTATATCAAACAGAAAAGTTTGTATTGGTTTGTTCTCGCACTGAACTGTTTTCATATGTCAATAATAATAATTTGCCATTAGGGGCCCAACATTATCATGCTTAAGTAATAATTCAACACTAATGATAGATATATAAGGCATTACATAAGCTCAATTGCATAAACTCATCTCCACATACTTTTAAGCATTCAAGGTCTCTCCTTGGACTGGGATTAAATCACTGGACTAATTGGGTAGTGGTCTCTCAAGAAATGCCACTCCAGAGCACGATAGAGCCTCCAAATACTGCAGTTTCTGACTCTACATAGTTATCCAGACTCTTATACAATCATCTGGACAGTTTGATATAATCTACTTAGACCTTGAAATGAAGATGAATGTATAACATTCGAAACTAGTTTTCAATAAAAACAAAATTATAGAAGTGGCAAATAATTTATCAATCCCTAATTAGATTGTTCCTTCTATGCCGTCATGCAGACGTCAACTGACTATTCTGTATTCTATTCGTGTGACACTGAGCTGTTAAAGCTAGTGTAAAAGTAAGACTTATTTTTAATATCTCTCACATAACTAATCCTATTACTATTAATAAAATAAAACAGGGACTAGGCTCCAGAACTAAGAAAATCTTAAGAATTATAGGTATAGTGATTTTTTTGATAGGAAGTGTATATAGTAAGTAAGATGTGTATTACGATCGTGAAAATTTTTTAATCCAAATTTTCAATAAAAATACACATTTAAAAGTCCTGGGGTTCCAAATGACCAAGTTTTGCAATATGGTCTATGTATTTGTGAACAGCTAGCTCAAAAACAAAAAGTAGTACGAAACTGGAATTAGGTATTTAAGATAGGCATCAGTGCTAACAATGATCATCCCGGTCATTGCCATTAATCCTCTGTCAAAATTGGCTAACCGGAAGTGCCATTTTATGATGATTTTATACTTTTTACAATTTTCTCGAAAAGGACTGAGACGATTGTGATGAAATTTGGCTGTATTTACCTTCAAGCCCTTTTACTTTTCATATATATATCATCAAGAAAATGCAGGGAAAAAGTTATTACGAAAATAAAATGTTGTCGGCGCATAACTCAAAAAATATGCATAAAAAATTTCATTTCAATTTCATTTGGAACCCCAGGACTTTTAAATGTGTATTTTTATTGAAAATTTGGATAAAAAAATGTTCACGATCGTAATACACATCTTACTTACTATATACACTTCCTATCAAAAAAATCACTATACCTATAATTCTTAAGATTTTCTTAGTTCTGGATCCTAGTCCCTGTTTTATTTTATTAATAGTAATAGGATTAGTTATGTGAGAGATATTAAAAATAAGTCATATTATTGTTTCTCTCTATTTGTTCACAAATGAAAGATTAGATGTTTTCTTGGTTGATTTCAATTCCGTCTTCTGTTCTTACCTTTTGTTTGCCCCATATATCGAATTCACTCTTTTTTATGTTTTCTGTATTTTAATTAGGGACTGATAAATTATTTGCCACTTCTATAATTTTATTTTTATTGAAAACTAGTTTCGAATGTTATACATTCATCTTCATTTCAAGGTCTAAGTAGATTATATCAAACTGTCCAGATGATTGTATAAGAGTCTGGATAACTATGTAGAGTCAGAAACTGCAGTATTTGGAGGCTCTATCGTGCTCTGGAGTGGCATTTCTTGAGAGACCACTACCCAATTAGTCCAGTGATTTAATCCCAGTCCAAGGAGAGACCTTGAATGCTTAAAAGTATGTGGAGATGAGTTTATGCAATTGAGCTTATGTAATGCCTTATATATCTATTATTAGTGTTGAATTATTACTTAAGCATGATAATGTTGGGCCCCTAATGGCAAATTATTATTATTGACATATGAAAACAGTTCAGTGCGAGAACAAACCAATACAAACTTTTCTGTTTGATATAATCTACTTAAACCTTGAACTGAAGATGAATGTTTAGCATTCGAAACAAGTTTTCAATAAAAACAAAATTATAGAAGTGGAAAATAATTTATCAATCCCTAATTAGATTGTTCCTTCTATGCCGTCATGCAGACGTCAACTGACTATTCTGTATTCTATTCGTGTGACACTGAGCTGTTAAAGCCACGATGATTTAGTAAGAATATTTACCCTTCACAAAGAAGGAAAATCTTCGCTTTGCATCGCTAATTGCTTAGGCATTCATTACTACACAGTTTCAAAGACCTTGAAAAAGTACAGAGAGAATGGGAGCCATTCAAGATTTCCAACTTCAGGGCATCCATAAGTCGCCAATCTCATTGAAAACAGCTTTATTAAAATGGAAGTACTCAGGAAACTCAATTCAATAGTTTCTGGCATTAGAATCTTAGTTGCTGATATTCGGAGGATATTAATCTCAAAATGAACTATTAGACGAAGACTGAGTGAGTCAAATCTTAGCTCATAAAGACCAGCGAAAAGTTCCTTCTTACTGAAGAACACCGTTAACAGAGACTAAGATTTCCAAGAGAACAACAATCTTGGACTGAGGAGGAATGGAAATATATTCGATTCATTGATAAGACGAGAACAGCCTTTAACAGTCCAGATGATCGTAAAAGAGTCTGGATAACTGTATAGAGACAGAAACTGTAGTATTTGGAGGAGGCTCTATTATGCTCTGGGCTGGCATTTCTTGAGAGGCTCGAACCCAGTTAAGTCCACTCATTTAGTCCCAGTTCAAGGAGGGGTCTTGAATGCTTATAAGTATGTGGAGATGAGTTTGCAAGCTTATGCAATGCCTTACATACCTATGATTAGTGTTGAATTATTGCTTAAGCATGATAATGTTGGAACCCTAATGGCAACAGATGTTTCTATGATACTGAAAACAGCAGGTTTCCGTAACCTTAAGTAGCCAGCAAAAAGTCTGGATCTTTATCGAGCATGTGTGGGAAAAGCTTAAAAGAAATTTTTAGTCATGGGTTCCTCCTACTACGTTTGAAATGCTAAAGGCGGCTGTATAGGGTGAGCTCAAAAACATTTGATGAATATGCCGAAAAAAAATGGAAACAGTAATTAAAGCAATAGGAGGCAATACTTCTTAATGAATGCCATCATAAAACCATAAGGTTTAAATTTTATTCAAAAAGAAAAAAATGATTTTTTTTTTAAAGAAACATCTTATTTTTATAAAACATTTGCTCAAGTTTAATATTTTCTTGATAAAATTGTTTATTTTGAATTTAAATAGCTTTTTATAAATATAAAATCTGCTGTTCTTGTGGAAAAAAAAAAAAAAGATTCTAGGTGTTGCGATTTTTTTGGGAGGGGTATTTTTATAATATATAGGTAAGGGAAAGTAAAAAAAAAATACTTTATTTCTAAAGGCTTTCCATGGGATCCTAATGAAATTTATACGGAACCATCCTGAAGATGAACCCTTTTATTATAAAAATAATCATAGAAATCGGTTCAAGAATGGCGAAAAAATAGAAAACCTGGATTGAAAAATTACTAATTAGAGGATTAATGGCAATGACCGGGATGATCATTGTTAGCACTGAAGAAGGAATAGATAATAAATAAAGAAAGGTAGAAATAGCAGATCATGTAAGGTCACAAAAAGGGAGTGAAAAATAAATTCAATTCGAAGATTAATTATACTGAATATATAGAAATCAGGACATTAGGTTTTGTACAAGTAACTCATCAAATTAATTACTGTTGAGGAGAGCACTTTGACTAAAGCTGTATAGAAATTAACGTTCATCATTTATCATGTTACCTTTAAAAGTTCTTCCCTTTGTTTCCTTCGTTTCTCAATTATTTGTTCTTCATCCTCTTCATCTTCTACTATGTTAATGTTTGACAACCTGAATACAAATATTTACCATCAATTAGTTAACAAAGAACCATGCCAATTAAGGGAAAATAAAAACAATTAACTCACTCTTCATCAGAAGAAGAAGACTTATATTCACCCAAACCTTCTGAAAGACTGTCTTTGTACTTATCTTTGACGCTTCTAGTTTTGTGAGATCTGTATTTAGGAATCAAAAATATAGTAAAACTTGTACAAATGTAACATTTTATAAAATCAAATAAGGCCACACATGATCACATCATGCCATGCACGCCGACCATATCTCGGCTCATTCTAAATAAATTCACACTTGGATACATCATGTTCGAGCGTTAGTCTAACCATGGTTTCAAAACTATAAATTGGAAATTGAAAAAAAAAAAAACTATGCTCTAATTAATTTATTTGTCTTTCTAAATTATTATCTTAAAAGTTTGTCCATGTACCCTTCAAGTTAAGTATATCTGAACAAATTTTGATTACAAAACCGACAGATTCCGTATTCAACTAGCCAGAAACAATGTAATATTTAATTTGAGCTGTTTTAAAAAATATTAATATTTATAGCAAAAAAAATATGTGTGTAGGTACTACCCTTCAAAATTTTTTCTTTCAAGAAATTTCGTTAAAATTAAATGGTTCAAGGAAGAAACAAAATTTATTGTATCAATGAAGTTTTAAGAAAGCCGATAGCTTCCAGCGTTTTTCGCTGGGATTGCTTTCTACAGTTTCGTGTACAATATTTTCAATTGCAATAAAAATGTAACAAAAAGAAAACATACAACAGTTTGTTGAAGAAATGGTTGTTGGAAAAGTTGAAATTGAAAAAGGGATAAAGTAATCATAATCATCATAGCAATTTAGCATTGAAAAATAACTTTTGGGATGCAGTGTTGCCAGATTGGGGATTTTTCCCCTAGATTTAGAGTTTTTTTCACCCTCTGGGGTATTTTATATTTTTCTAAACATTTATTCTTTTCTTATGCTAGGTGGTAATTTTGGTTATACTAATAGAAAAATAACAATTAAATATTTACGTTTAAAGTTGGTGGATTTAGAGGAAAATGCAGATAAGTTTAGGGTTAAAGTTAGTGAATTTAGAGTCAAATGTAGATAAGCTTAGGGTTAAAGTTAAAGGAAAACTTAAAGACTTTCACAGGGAAAATACAGGGCTGACCTGGCAACACTGTTGGGATATCTAAGATATAAGAAGTAAATTTGTATACATTATAATTAAATCGTAATGATTTTGAGAATTCTCAAGTAATAACAAGTTTTAAATGAGAAATTTTATGAAGACTTTAATTTGCAAATTTGTTTATATAATCTTCCAAATTTATTTTTTACCGTCAACATTTCTATATTTTACATTTTTTGTCATATGGGACCAGAAACTTAGGAATTTCTTTGACTAGTTTTTCCATTCCCATCTTGAAGACAATCCAAGACCGTACCACTGTCACTGTCAAAAATAAAATAAACTATTCGGGCACATACGGCCCACTTGGTGCGGTGATGCTAGGACTGTTCTATTCTATTGTACGAGACAATTTCCTGCTGTGTGTTGGCCAACACTCGGCCGGCGTACGACCCGGGCATGTTTTGTTCATGTTTGTTCCGGCCTATATAAAGATATGGTATGGCACCTTTGGTGATTTCTTTCTCTACTTCTTGATCTTCTGAAATCCTTTCGGTCTCGATCTCTATCTCTATCATTGTCTCTTCTCCTGTCTCGATCTCGACCTGGAAAGTATATAATGAATTACTTACCTATAATAGTTGAATAAAATGAAGGTTTTAACAATATTACATATAAACAAAATTCATCACATAATAACAGACCAAAAATAATTGAATAAAAAAGGTCTTTTCTGAGAAACATAATACCTTGAGGTGATCTGCTTCGTCTTCGACTTCTATCATCATCTCTTCTTAATTCTCTTGAATCCCTTCTATCATGCCTACCTCTTCCATCATCATGCCTAGAGGAATCATGCCTATTTCTAGATGAATCTCTTCTCCTACCTCTTGATTCACTTCTTCTATTTCTAGACTCCTCATGACGATGTTCCTCTCTGCGCCTTTCCTCAAGTCTTTTAATTTCTGCTTTCCGTCTGTTACAATTAAATAAAGATAAAGATTGCTAAACATAAAGATTACTAAAAATAAATTAAAAATATTAAGATTTTTCTTTGGAGGGGGTTCCAAAATAAATGGTGAAATACTGTATTTGGTAAGGCATTAGGTTCACAGGTTCACCTAATAGACATAAATGCAAGTAAGGTTTCTAACTAGCCCACAGGATTTTTTTAAAAATGACTGTCTTTTAGTTTTTTCTCCCTCACTTCCGAAAGTAGGGATGAAGCTTCATATTCATGCAAGAGGTGAAAAAAAAATTTGTTCTCAGAATCAAAAATTTGCATTCACCTTTTACATTTTGGGCATTAAGGAACAAATTTGGTTTCATGCCTGTTGCCCTGTAGTCAAATTCACTTAATGGGCATAACAGATACATTGTTTAATCCGATTTTGATATTTACTGTGTTTGTACAGGCTGTCTAGACGATCCCATAACAATTTTATCTAACTTCATCCACTACTTTCGTTTACGCAAGAGCAAACATATTTTCCGTGACACACCTATCATTTGAAAACGGTTCATCCAAACTTGGAGGAAAGCTGGGAATTAGTGTAAAAATGATCCAGTATACAATTCTTTCCACCACTTTTGCTTAAGCACGTGCAAATGTATTTTCCCAGAAGCTTATATATCCAAAACTACTTGTCCAATTTGGCAAAAAGTTAAAGGAAAATTAGGAATTAGAGTAAAAAAAGGTTAAGTATCCAATTCTATCAACTACTTTTGCTTATGCATTCGAAAACGTAGTTGCTTTGACACGCAGTCACGATATGTTCAAATTTATTCTTATGAAATTCTAGGATCCTATCCTTTTTCATAGACTATAAAGTTTGGTCCATATGATCATTGTGTTCATCATCTGGATTAAAACAAGTAAATGTATCCAAAAGAATTTATAGAGACCAAGTATTACACATTTGTTTCTCCTTATGTAGCCAACAGAAATGGTGAGGAAGCTATACTGAGCTAATTGTTGCGACATTTTTACTTGCTTCACAACTTAAATACTATTTCTTGGCTCAAATCAAGAAAAATCCGGGAGGAAGCTCTCCCAACTGTAAGGAATATATAAACCACCCAACTATCAGATGCCCCCCTGCTCTGTCTAAAATATTATTACTATTATAAGGGCAATGAGAGATGGGTAGTTTTGTCACCTCAACCTCTTGCAATAACCTAGAAAGAAATTTCTGCCTAAAGATAAAGCACATTAGAACTCTATTAATGCTCTAGTAATGACTTCAGGATTGAGTATGACCTGATTTAATGTAAAAAGCAAGAGACTAAGTTAATAAAAGATAAATACTTCGCATTCGCAAAGAATGTGTTAGGCACTTTCTCACTCTCTAAAAACGTATGGCAGGTGAAATATTCAAAAGATTCTTGAGAATCATCTCAAGAATATTAGCAGGCAAAGATCCAGAAATTATTATTTCACAGCACAGCCCGGTTATAGGTCTTGGCTTCCTCTAACCGCTACCTCCAATCGTCAAGGTCTTGTACCGACGCCATCCAGTTCCAGAATCCCAGGATGTTACATCCCCTGCCACACCATCTTGCCATGTCAGCTTTTGTCTCCTCTCCTCCTTGTTTCATGAATTGGTTGTGCGAGCAATATTTTTGGAGTTTCAAAGCCTGCCATCCTGGCGATATGCCCTGCAAATCTTAACCGCCTCAACTTCAGTGCTCTGACATTATCAGCTCCCCCAAAAGCGTTGTAGAGTTCCTGGTTTGAATGTTGCCTACATTCTTCTCTAAATTTAACACCTCCAAACAGATGGCAAAGAACTTTTATTTCAAAAATAAGGAACTCTTATTTCAGTTAGTACTATAGAGAAGTAAGGGGCGTACCTAGATTTCATAGAGGTGGAGCTTTGTCTGCCTTGAAAGTACCCGCATGTTTAGCTACTTGCTCAATTCAAAGTAGCATTGCTTGGCTGCGGTGATCCTCCTTTTAATCTCACTATTACGGGTATTATCCTGGGTGACCATAGGTCCCAAATAAGTAAAATCCGAAACCTTTTTAAAGTTATGAGGCCCAATAGTTATTGTCTCATTTGGTCTAGGAATCTCTTCTGTTAACATGTACTTAGTTTTGGACTCATTAACTACTACTCCAAGTCTGCAATTTCCAGAAAATCCTCAGTTAGATCCAGAAGGGAGCATCTCATAATGTCTATATCATCGGCATAGGCCAACAATTGGACAAGCCTACTAAATATGCTTCCTTGTTCTTTTTCTCATCCACGTAAACCCATGTCTCTTATGGCCTTCTCAAGGGCCAGATTAAACAATATACAGGCTAGTGCATCCCTTTGCCGAAGTCCTTTTCCTGCATGAAATTCTTTGAATCTGTCTATTTATTCTAACAATACATCTCAAATCCTCCATAGCGAGCTTCATCAAGCCTATGTTTCTAAGGTATATGAACCTTTAGCAGTCTGTTGTCGCCAATAATGCGACATTACAAATAACCATAAATCAAATGTCGCTGCTATGGCAACACAAGTATTTTGCTTATGTCATCGCTTTAAAAGAAACTGATGAGTGTGTTTACCATAACGTTTTCAAAGTAAGCATTGTTTTGATAGTAGAATAATTTAATCTACCGCAAAGAAAAAAAAATACTATGCAGCATATATATAAGTACATTCTACTATATCTATTTCAAAAGGAACTACAACACTTAGCTTCAGATCGCTGTTAGTTAGCCCTTCTGTAGTAAATATGGAAAGTGATAATAATGAAGAAATTGGGAAATAAGTGATGTGGAAGATGAACTTGATTTTGTTTTACACAGAGATGATTTAAGTGAAATATTGGATGGTGATATTAAAGATAGTTCAGGAACAGATAATGATAGAAAAAAAATGAAGGATTTAAATTACTAAATCTGATTCTGAAGATGAAGAAGTTGCATCTATTGACAATAATGCCTGGATCGACATAACACGAAGTGGCATTCCATTACAGAATATAAACTTTCTAGAAGTGCAGAAGTAGCAGGATCACAAATTTCCAATATTGAGGAACTTATACAATTTTTCAAATTGTATTTTACTGATGAGCTCGTGGAGGAAATTATAATGGAAACCAGCAACTAAACTAAAAACAAAGTGAGGGTTAAAACCCTTAGCAAGAATTCTATATGGCATGGTGAGATACAAATAAGGAAGAATTCTGTATGTTTCTCGGATTCATTCTGAATATGGCTATGATACCTCTACCAAATATGCAGGAGTATTGGTCAACTAAATAATAATATCAACCAAATATTTCGGATGTTGCATTTAATAAACAACAGAACCTCGGAAGACAGACATCACAACACAAATTCAACGGGTTAGTCATTTTCTGGAGAATATTAATTCAAAATTTTTTGAGTGTTTCAGACTAAGGAAAAACATATGTGTAGATGAATCATTTATCAAATTCAAAGGAAATATTAGTTCTATAACATATAAACCTTATAAATGGGGCTTCAGAATTTACGTTTTAGCGGACTCAGAAACTGAATATATCTACAATAATCTTCCTTATTACAGTAGCATTACTTCTGATAAGCTTATAAAACCGACTTCATGACAGTCTGACCAGAATCTCTCAATATCCTGACCAGCATCGCAGCTTTATACTTTAGAAATCGAGCACTTCAGCCTAGCTTTGCTGAGCATCTATACCCTCCAACTTTCTCAGCAGCTTTGGCATTTATTATTGAGCAGATTGTGGTTTTTCTGAGCTTCTCTAAATGTTCTCACATTCCGTAGCATGCTTCTATGACATTTTTCTATAAGGATATCTGGTTTTCCACAGACCGGTCGGATAATGTCCAAGTGCTCTTGTGAACATTCTTGTGCGGATACAGGTTAGTCCGCACAAATAGGATTTCACGATTAATTAGTCTTTGCCCACTATCATTGGTTGCATCATGAAGGGAGTGGCTTCCTATTATCCACTGGGATATTGCTTATTTTCCAAACTTAGAATTAAATTCTCCAGTCATAACTTTCACACCATACATTGGGCATGTGCCCAAAGCTTTTTCTAGGAGTTCATAAAAGGTATCCTTATCTTCTTCATCAGACACCTCTGTAGGGGCTAGTACACTTAGGAGGCAATAGTTGTAGAACTTTCCATGCATTCTTATAAGACACATTCTTGGACTTACTGGTTTATATCCTATCATCTATATGTCTGAACTTTTCCTTTACTATGAATACTGTATCGAGTTTATGCATACTCACACGACAGCTGTAGTAGATGGAGTGGCACCTTTCTTCAACAATTTTTTGACCAATCCATCTGATCTTCTGATGTCAATTTTGTATTTGTCCAATTGTTATAAGAGTAGTCTTTAGATAGACCAATTTAAGATCTATAGATACAAAGTTAAGAATCCTATCCGAAGTGCCGGGTACGGGATCACCTTTTCTCCGTACCCTAGTCTGCCATCTCTATACATGCAGAATTATATCCTTATTTGGGGAGGCTACCTAGAGAAGCTATCTCTACAGTGTGTACTGCATATGGCCTTGTGTAGAGTTTGTGCTAGTGTACTGTTTGCCCAACCTGGAGGCATGAGGTACAATGACCGGGCGATGGGGTCACCACTTTGATCCACAAGTAGAACAGATAAAGTTATCGTTTCTTTTCAAGTTTAGAGAAAAACATAAATAATGGTTATGCATTATTGGTAGAATAATAGAATGCTACTAGCAGTTGGTTTCTCCAAAAGTAATTTCAACATCATATTACTTATTTGAGATAATTTATATTTATACACAAAATACAGAAATAAGTAATATATAAGTTAGTCACAAAAGATTTTAAAATATGTTTAACTATTTACAAACAAATTATTTCAAACAATTATAGGAACTAAAACTCTAATAACAAGGCATAGCTATCACAACAAAAAATTATATACGGGAAAAAACAAAATAATTACACTTCTCTTAATCATTCATACTTAAGTATAAGTTCATAAATAAAGATTCTGAACTCACCGTTCTTCTTTTCTTCTTTCCTCTTCTCTTCTTCTGAACTCTTCTTCTCTCCTCCTATACTCTTCTTCTCTACGCCTTGTTTCTTCTCTTCTCCTCTCCTCTTCTTTCCGCCTTCTTTCCTCTTCTTCTCGTCTTTTTTGTTCTCTTCTTTTTTCTTCATCTTTTCTTTTTTGTTTAGCTAAAGAGTTGGAAAGTCTAGATTCTTTATGCTTATCTTCATAGCTATCTTTACGAACCCTGCCATCTTTATTTGGACTTCTAAAATGAACAATGCAATAAGAAAATAACATAAATATGTTGTAATAAAGCTAATTTTAAATAACGACTAAATGAAAAAATTAAATATTTTTTATCCCGCCAACAGAGGTGTTCCTCATTAGAATAGATCAGGCAAATTGGAAAAGGGTCAAAAATGATACAACTAACCTAACTAATATTTACAAGCCCAAAACATATCGGTAAACATTCAAGATAAAATCAGCACATAAATGTGTTATCATAACTCTTAGTTGTATCTTAATTGAACTTTAATCAAGTGAGGAACATCCCTTCGTCTAGGTTCCTTAACTACCAAACGTTAAATATTTCAGCCAAAATTTAATTAAAGTAGTTTAAAAGTATGACACAATGATGCAAGGATGCAGACCCATGAAAACAATTAGAAGTAAATTATATAAAAAAAAAAAATGCAGCATTGAGAAATAATTTAAAACAAGCGATAATAACACAAATGTCCTGTTTTATCACTTAATAAAACAATGTAAGTGTTTACAGCTGAATGATATCTTAACAATATGAACATCAACAAAAACATTGTTGGGTAATAAAATATTATTTATGATGACTTACCTACTATGGGCCTTTTTTTTTTTAGTTTGTTTGAAATCCTTCTCATCACCACTATCAATAATAATAGTACCATCATCTTTAGTGCTAGAATCAGTATCTGACATATAAGCTCCAAGTCTTGCTTGTAATAGAGCCTGGAGAGAGATTAGAAAAATATTATTGCTATTTTAAATCAAAAATACTAATTTCTTATTATTTTCATTTATTAATTTATTTAATTTTCAATCTGCAAATTACTTTTTCAAGAAGTGAATCTGCGTTCATCCTGGTATAGCAGTCAACTTAACAAATCTCAAGGCCATTGCCTCGAAATCCGTCGGGGTGCTTATAAATAAATTATAATTAAAAAAAAATCAAATAATCACATATTTTTAATTCCTTGAACTCAGTAAACAGTTAGCCGTAGAAAGTTAAAATTTTGTATTTGGGATTGATGTGACATCTAGTTGTGAACCTCCCTTTTTGGTCACCACATGATTACCAGAAGTGGTACTTTACTTGAAGGTCATATTATATTTTCATCAAAATTATATTAAAATATGATGCAAAACTTCTCAAATTTGTTATATAAAACTTTTATATCAATATAAACAATTTCCTATATTTTTGTTAAAATTAGCTAGCTGGAAGTGGTACTTCAATTGAAGGTAGTAATAAAAATTATATTGAAATATAATGCAAAACATCTCAAATTTGGTATATAAGAATTTTATTATCTATATAAATAATATACTGGATTTTGGCTAAAACTTGAAACTCTTTTTTTTTTTTTTTACCTCTTCCCTTCTTAAATGAGAAGAATACGAATTGTGCTAAAAATCACTAATCAAGATTTTCATGAATAAACATATTTTAACGTCTGTACTGTTTTTAACATTCTCATAATGGTGTGTTTGTGTAGATTTCAATAGATGGACGCCAATAGACATAAGCATGCTGTTGTTTTTAAGCTACCGCTTCGTCTTTAGAAACTAGTAACCAAATTCAGGAGCACTTTTTGAGCCAACGATTTATGGTTGTACAAGGAAGTCACATGGTGTCCACATCAGATATTTTTTTATAATTGTTGCCTATGTGTATTGTAAGTATCTGTCACTTTAGTCTTTATGATAAAGCATCTAGCATAGGAAAGCAATTTTTCTTTCTTTTCAGTATTCAATTTATTCCTACTTAGGTCAATTGAATTAAATATTGAACAGACTATTCTAACTCTGAATTAAATTTCTTAAGATGACAAACCACAGCTACTTTGAATTGAGCAATGATCTAAATTAAAAAACATATTTGAATGACTATTAAGTTGGAGTTGTACATGCTGTTATCAATTAAGAGCATTCCCCATGCTAGAAAATCCAAAGATCCGATTTGACATTGAATATATCTGTAAATAAAAATATAAAGACTTCTAACGGTATTTAAATGTTTCATGAGTTTGGATGCAATATGCATAGATGATTGTTTTGTTATTTTGTGGCACAATTGATCAACTAACAATTCCATCAAGTGGCAAATAAGAGAAGTTCTGTTTTATCTTATATCCACAACTGAAAGAATGCTGTTGCCATTATTCATGAGTTTAAAACCCTATGAAGTGTACTACATCATTAATGATTCAACAGTAACTTCTCTAGTTTTTTTCTCATGAAAATGGAGGAGAGAGAGAATGAAGCTACCTGTGTCAAATTTCAGAGAAATAAAGTTGGACCGGCCCGAAGAGAAGATGCAAAACAATATTATAGCAAGAATAACAGCTATTCAAATACATCATCAGCTCACCAATATAGTCAATGTATATTTTATTTCCCATAAATAATTTCCCATAAACTTTAATTTGCACACATCAGTTATTTTATTGGTGTTTTTCAATAATAGATAGGTCACTAAGGCACATAAAAATAATTAAACCGACTATATAAGAAACAGTAAGTATATTAAACCATTCAATTATGAAATTATAGGTCATGACATCATAATACATATATTTACAATACATAGTGTTCCGATGAAAGAATCTGTTCATGGACATCGAGTGATCGGTAGACCAAGATTAAGATGGCTGGATTGCGTAGTGAGTGATACCAGAAAATTAGGTTAATGATAGCCAGAAACAGATTGCATCACCATTGGTGCTGAAGGAAACCAGGACTCGCTTGCGGGTAATAGAAATTTCATGATAATTATGAAATTAAACTAGCAATAATGAGTTTAACAGAAATGATTCCTGGTTGAATGAGGAACTTAACAGAAAAAGAACCCTCACAATAAGGTTGCCCTATGATGCTAAGAAAACAGGCAGATAGGTACTTATAAGATGGCTCTCTTTGGGTATAACAAATACCTTGCCTTTTGTCAGAAAAGCAAAAAGATGGGTTTGGGTAATGCTGGGCACCTGCGAGTGTCAAGAGATTTTCATCAAAAGAGGGGCAGAAAAACTGGAACCTCTATCAGGCTCATTATCACTTCTCTAAGTAAGCTATTGGAAGAAGAAATAACTAACCCCCACTGCGAGGAGCAGATTTAAGACAAGGTTTAATACTTAGTTATATTCCCACTAATTGGAGAAAGGCCATGGATGTTATATTCTAAACCCTGGTCAATTATTTAGAATCCACTATACACATTCATTATTTAAAAATGGTCCTTATCTATTAGAGCTACTAATTTTGTTAAAATATTAGAATAAATATTTTATATTTTCAGTAATATCCCACTACAATCATAAGAAAATACACAAGATTACATTAGAAGCTCAGGAAAAAAACGTGAGGAGTGTGATTGATTACCTTGTATACGACATAGATATCAGAAGATACTCCACTCACATAAAGGTAATACGGGGAGCGGAACTTACTTCTTGGTAGCTGATACAAAGGTTCCAGTACCGAGAGCTTCAAAATCGAAAACTTGCAAAGGATAGATCTTGGGGTGCTAAAGGATGAAGAAAAACAGGAGCAATAGAGGACCCATCTAACACGCGCTTTAGTCAAAGTAAATTTTGACCAAGAAATTAACCCATTATGGCAACAGATTAAAGGAGTAATCCTGGGCATAGCAGAAGAGTTTTGTGGAAAAAAAAGGGTTATTAATGGCTTGAAAAAGACCTGCTGGTGGAACGAGGAAGTCCAGAAGACAATTAAGGAAAAGAAAGAAACTTGGAAAAGAACTAGAGAAGAAGCTTGAGGAAAGCCGTCAGGAAAACCTAAGATTGTTCAGGAACTCCGTAAAGTCGCTCAGAGGTAAAAAAGGGAAACAAGTGCACAGCATCAAGAACAAACAGGGAAACTTTATTACAAAAGAGGAAGAAATCCTTGAAACTTGGCGAGCTCACTACCAGGAAAAGTTCAATATGGAAGAAAGGAGAAGAGATGGATATGTGGATCTAAGAAGAGGACTAGAGCATAAGAAACTCAGCCGGAAGACACCATTTGGGAGGATGAGGTACAGTTGGCTGTTGTGGGGATCAAGCTGGAATTGATAAAATAACACCGGAGCTTATTAAACACAGGGGAGAGGAAATGGTTAAAGTATTGCAGAGCCTGTCCTAAAGAATTTGGATGAAAAAATAATACCCAAAGAGTGGGAGGATAATATTATTATACCCATACACAAAAGAGAAAACTCAACTGCTTGCGACAATTACAGGTCAATGTCTATCCTCAGTGATTTATAAGATATAGACCCACATCTTTTAGAGAAGATTAAGGGATTTGGTTGAAGAAAATCTAGAGGAAGAGAAGGCAGCATTTCGACCAGGTAGGCAGAACCAGGATCACATGTTTGCCCTAAGGACAATAATAGAGAAAACATGGGACAGGGGGAAAAATGTAAATTTAGTATTCTTGGATTTGAAAGCTGCCTTTGACTCTGTGCCCCGAGAAGAAATTTGGAAAGCCCTGTGAACAAAAGAATATCAAGTAACCTGATAAGTGCAATAAAGACAATGTACCAGGACCCAAAAGGTATTGTCAGACTAAACAGACAAAAGCTTTCAAGTTTTATAAGGATGTTAAACAGGGAGTTCCTGTTTATTATTTTGATGGACGAGATATGGAAGGTCTGCAAAAGGAGAACAGTGAAAGCCATAATAGAATATTGGAACCTCATGTCAGTTCTGATACAAGCGTTTATATATGCAGATGATGTACTAGAATGGAGTAAAGAACTTCAGTTAAGGGGAATGACTATAAACGTTGAGAAAAGCAAACCTATGCTGGTTGGAAGGGATGAGAATCAGGGAACAGTAACTTGTAATGGGATACCTCTTCAATTTGTGGATGCCTACAAGTACTTGGTAACAATTATATTCAGAGATGGGAAAGTAGATCATGAGGTACTATACAGAGTCAAAAAAGCAAACGGAATATACTCTCAGATACGCTCCACAATTATAGGAAGGAAGGAAATAAGCAGTCAGACAAAGCTCCTCCAATTCAAAACTGTATCCCTACCAGTTTTTTTCTATAGAGCAGAGAGTTGGACCAACCTTGATCAGCATGCGAGCAGTGATAGTATCAGAGATAAGGTTCCAGAGAAGGATCCAGGGAAAAATCAGAAGGGGACAAATTCGCAATGATAGGATCTGAGAGAAACTAGTGGCCACACCAGTTGGAGAGATAGTGGAGCAGCGCCAACTTAAATGGTGAGCAGAGTGGGGGATGATCGAGCCGAGGGGATTATGAGACCTGCGAGGTTGACCCAGGGGCAGATGTACACGGATTATATCACCAGGCTTGGGAGAGGAAGAGACTGCTCTCTGGCTGAGGCTAAACCTCTATGCCTAGTGGCATTATGGAGAGAGAGAAAGAAGAAGAAGTAATATAAATATATTAACATTTTCATTTGTAGCATTATGATTTGTCAACTATAGTAATTTCATATATCAGTTGTTTCACAGAACTAATTTTCAATGTGGTTAGTAACCAACCTTTAAATCTCAAGATATTCCTAAAGGTTATCCCTTTATCGCAAAGGACTCACAGCCATCACAGTAGCTCTTAAGGGTTCCTCAGACAGTAAATATTGTCAATATTAATAATAATTATAAATTGAAAAGATTTCCTCGGACTTTTGTAGAATGTATTTAAAATCATTAAGTGTGAACCAAGATTGATCAAAACTGGAAGCCTTTCAAAAGTAATGATGATTTCCTTTCCTCCTGGAGGGGAAATCATGTTGATTTACCCCTAAGAATTCATTAGTAGGCCTATAAGAAATATAAATTTAACCAAAATCAACTGAATCGTTCTGAATAGTTTATGATAATTATTAAAAAAATTAATCTATTGTGCAGGATTGTTGATCGATTTACGGACATTGACAGATATTGAAAGAATTTATGGACACTATAAGCAGGGCCAATTGATCTAATAAAATATGCAATCGCCAATCATTATAAAACTATAAATCAAATAGACCATCTAGGAATCATTAAATGGAAAATTATCCTTTAACAACTACGTAATAGGCTATTATAAAATTACCTTTTGCCTCATCAAATCTTCTAGATTCATTTCTTCCTCAATTATCCCAACCTCCACACTATCAGAATCTATATCTTTGATTGGTTTACTATCAGATTCAGAATCTGAAGAATCTTTCTTTCCATCTAATATTTTACTTCCATTCAATACAGAATCGCCATTAGTCTTCTGGATATCTTTAGTAATAATCTTGTGTTTAGAAGATTTATGCTTGATCTTAACATCACCATTTTCTATTGACTCTTTTTTTTTGTGTTTGTGCTTATGCTTCCTGCAAAAAAAAAAAAAAAAAGAAGAGAATATTAGTTTGATAGTTATAAACTTCAAACATCTCTTTAATGATGATCACATAATATACCAGGGCTCCAAAGTAACTGACTTGATTTTGACTGCGAATGTGATTTTGAAAAAATTCTTGATTTAAATTAAACTTTTTCTTAAGAACTTTTATGAAACAGTTCATACAAGAACTTTTATGTTAAAACTCTTATTATAAGTTCTTATGAGAACTTCCTGGTCAGAACTTATATATTAAAATTTGTTAGAGAATTTTTATAATAAAAGTTCTTTAAGAACTTTTCTATTCAATCAGTTGACATCCGCATCAGAACAGGGGTCGGCAACCTTTTGGTGACATAGAGCCAAATCTATATTGAAAAAAAAAACCCATGGAAAACATAGAAGTGCCTGTTTTATCTTATTCTGTGGCACTTTGAATATTATGTGTAGAGGAGTCAAATGCCTTAAAAAAATCGTATCTAAAATTTGGAATGGTTTTTTACTGAAATATGTAATATTCAAAGAGTCACAAAATTTTCTAAAAGAGCCGCATGCGGCCGCAGGTTGCCGACCCCTGGTATAGAAGGATCAATCTAATTAGAGATTGATAAATTATTTGCCACTTCTATAAATTTGTTTTATTGAAAACTAGTTCTATGTTATACATTCATCCTCAGTTCTAAAAACACACACACACACACACACACATATATATATATATATATATATATATATATATATATATATATATATATATATATATATATATATATATATATATATGTATAAGGTAAATGTACTAGAAGTAGACACAGTTAAGGAAATTTTCATTTTTTTTCTGGCCTAATTGTTTCTCCAGGAACTTTTGAAATTGAAGATGCATCCAGTGATTGCATCAGCTATTCTTTTTTGAATTCATGAAAAATAAAATTTTAATTGATGGTAGTTAGCCTACTTTTTGTTATTTTTCCTAAACACAAAATTTGCATCTGTAGTGGACACTTGAAAATCACCTCATTAGATAGTGTTGTGGACAAACATTTTAATAACTCTTTCTTGGATCAAAGTCTAACTTTGCATTTCTTGAAACTTACTTGTAATGATTTCTTATCTTACAATGTTTAATGTCTCATAAATGAATAACAGAAGGAAAAACAAGGAAAGTTGTTTCAAATTAAAAGTTGTAACTACATAACATAAAATCTTGAATATATGTAATAGTATTTAAACCACTTCTAGATGGTATCAAGTATATTTACTCCAAGTTTGAAGCTAAATCAAAATCTTGCTGCATTTTCACAAGTTAATTGCACAAGTGACCACTATTGGAGCCGTGCCCACCACCGGTACATTTACCTTCTATGTACAGTGAAACTTCGTTATAATGCTCTTCTAAAGTTGCTTTTTTTTTCTTACTTAAACCAAAATGCCTAAAGCAGGAGCATCATTTAGTTCCATGCTAAACAGCTGGAGCCCATTGAATTCAACAGTGAGAGTTCTTTTTGCTTAAGGCAACAAAGAGTATTTTTAAAAACAGTATTTTCTGATGTTCAAAAGTTTTATCTTGTATTTGAGAAGAAGACAAAAAATATGTAACACATTGAAATCATCTGTTGTTTATACAGATTTCATTCCATTCCCTTCTTCTTTTACATTTCATGTTTTTAGACGCAGCAAAATCTTTTTGATTTTGATTAGATTTGTCGAATTCTTTAAGTAAATAAATGTTTTCTTAAATAGAAAAAGATTTTCGCAACATGTTTACTTGAACGTGAAATCGGAGCAACCAAAGTAAAAATCGGATCCGCATCCGTAAAACTAACAATCTTTTAATTATTGGAAACATCTCATCCAAACAAAATCTACATATTCCTTGGAACTACATTTATGGAATCAATTTGACTATTGTTTCATACCGCATTACTGTTTCCTTCCGGTACTGTATTCAAAACTTCAATCATATTCACAAAACAAAACTTTATGTATGTAAAAAATTATCAAGAAAAAATTCATTTTGAGCGTTATAACCTGGAAATCAGACTGTTACAAGTAAAGACCGGATTTGTATGCAAATGCATATTTTCTACCTTCTATGTACAGTGAAACTTCGTTATAATGCTCTTCTAGAGTTGCTTTTTTTTTCTTACTTAAACCAAAATGCCTAAAGCAGGAGCATTATTTAGTTCCATGCTAAACAGCTGGACCCATTGAGTTCAACAGGGAGTTTTTTTTTTCCCTGGAAATTATTTTGTTTACAATTTAAGCAATAAAATATGCCATCTGAGAGAAATTTTTAAATCGACCACCAACTACAGACAGATACTTGTATGAACTATTCTTGGAATTTTATTCTCTAATTAGAGTTTCGAATGTAAGAATACTTTATTGTTTACTGTACGATTGCCTGTGAAGGCTTCGTGGAATTTTCCTGCATTTCAGCACCCTTTGCCGAACTTATTCAAATCTAGACTTTTCAATGAAATACGTGCTTTATTTTTCATTGGTTGCATATGGTATTCCCTTATTTAATCTTATAGAATCTCCATTTGCAAAAAAGGAAGAAAATTAAAAAATGAATTTGAAATTATTTTAATTTTAAAGAATTATTTAGCTATAACAATTGTGTGTAAAAATGTATTTTTTAATTTGCCTATGTTTTTCTTATTTATATTACAAATTATAATTATAATTGTTAAACAAAGCAATTTATACAATAATTATAGCCTTTTGTTGATTTTCTGCATATTTCTGACATTTATCGTGCATATTTTCCTTCAGGTTTCACAGCATATTATTGCAGATTTTACTGCATATTTGGGACTTTATACTGCATATTATAAGGCATTTTTTAACCTTTTTGCTGCATAAAGTTTCATTGGAAAACCCACCAACTGCGACCGGGGCTGAGGAAAAAGAGCGTTATAGCCGGGAAATTGTTATAAATGGGAGGGTTATAACAAAGCTTTACTGTATATAGATATAATGTTAAAATATAAGTCTTTTTAATTAATTGCTCTAAATGTATAATATGTAATATAGCTTTATTAATGAAAACAACCCAATCCTGGCAGGATCACCAATGTTTAATGTAAGTCTTTTTACTTAACAGTTCTAAATGCATACCATGTAATTTGACTTTACTATTGAAAATGACCCAATCCTAATTAAGTTTGAAAATTCTTTTTTTTTTAAATATTATTAATTTTATATTACCTATGAGAGTATTAAATAAAGATTAATTTATTAATAATAAAATAAAAATTATACATTTAAAATTATGAAAATTTAATGATCAAAAGTTTCAGAAACTTATACATAAAAAATAATTAAAATAAGTTTTTATATGTTTGCAAATAAAGGTGGATTGGTTTAATAATGTGGAATATTTGAAAATAATAAAAAGCATTGTATAGAAATCTTAAATCTAAAAACAAAATATTAAATTTAAATATATTTTTGATTTAATGTGAATACTTTAATAAATAGAAATAAAGGCAGGCTGTTGCTATTTCACCAATTTATTTATTAAGATGCAAATTTTTGGTCTACAAGCCATCCTCAGGCATCTTAAAATTATTTAAAATGCATATACTGTCATATTTAAACCAATCAGAACCAAATCGAAATATAGAGTGTCAAACTTCAAAAATAAAATAACAATAAGGGAGCCATCTCAGTCATCATAGCCATCACAGGAGTTTCACCAGTGAAGGCTCCCTTATTGTTATTTTATTTTTGAAGTTTGATGCTGTATATTTTGACTTGGTCCGGATTGGACTTAAATATGACAGTATATGCATTTTAAATAATTTTAAGATGCCTGAGGATGGCTTGTAGGCCGGAAATTTGCATCGTAATAAATAAATTGGTGAAATAGCAACAACCTGCCTTTATTTTTATATATTAAATTTAAAATTTATCTGCAATATAATAATTTTTATTATGATACGTTATTAGAAGCCTTTTTACTCCTGCACAATATTTCTTTACTTTTTTTTATAATTTCAAATAACAATGTTTACCATCTAGACAATGTTACAGTTTAACTAATTCTTTACTCACTGAACTATATTTAATTTTACTTTGAAAACTCATACACTGGCTTTAAGAAATTTTAAAATGAACTTGGCTCAATTTAAGACACTTGGTCCAATTCACAGTCAAAATCAGGTCCTCACTCCAGCACGTTCCAGATCAAAAAGACGCTAATTACTCTACAAAGAGATGTCTCCTGACATTTCTGATTACTAAGAATAGTAAAAGCTAAAAATTATTATTTATATATTTTTAAAGAGAAATTTCTTAATTAGAATAAGATATAAAACTTAATGGAGATTGTTGTTACTTCGATCCTAAAAAATTGATTGGCTATATTCTTGTTTAAATTTTTAACATTGTTCCATCTAATTTTGTCTCGCATGATGAAAAAATAAATAAAGGTAACATATGAACCATTGGAACAGTTCGCGTTATCATCAAAACTATACTTTGACATGAAAACATAGAACTGTCGTACTATCTGACTCCTGGAGCGGTCCGGATAAAGCAGCATGGATATGATATCATACATGAACTGTCAAGCAGTGCCAACAAAATATGCCCTACACACATTTATTTATATATACATATATGAGATGGGGTGGCCGACTGTTATAAATATTAATATAATAATAACAAATTATTATAATTATCAACTGATAATAAGCAGGTAAGTCATGGGCATCAAGGAAAAATCCATTTCAATAGTGAAATTAAAAAATAAAAACAATGATGTAATAGGACAAATAAACAATTATTTTTAGCTACTAAGATGAGGATAAAGGAAATGGGACACACGAAAATAGAAAGAACTATCCGAAAAATTGTGTAAAAGAAATTTACTAAATAAAAGATATGAAGTATGATGGGAAGCAAATTTATTCCTCAAAATAAATAACCGATACAATTTTAAACTTAAGGGAAAACTGGGTATAATTTTTTCAGCAATAATGGTTACTGAACCATTACAGCACCATTAAATTCATTTCCTAGACAGAAAGTAAATCTCTGCAGATATTCATGAAATTATATAAAGTGTAGAAAAAAGTTGTTAATTTTCAGAACATATTTCTAACTTTTTCTCATGTTTAATATAATTTTCATTTATTTAAATGGATCACGATGAAATGAAATATAATTACATTTAAAAACAGGTCACATTCAACAGAATTTACCTAAGCCTATATACAAAACTATCACAGTTCTCAACTACATTTTTTGAAACAAGCAATATTTGCAGAACATAATATATAATTACACACACAGTGCAACTTTCATCATTAGTTTGCCCTAAAAACACTTTAATACATTTTGCTATCTAAATTGCATATAATTACATTTTACTTCATAAATATCAGAACATGAAGTAATCAACCAATTATAAATCATATAATGAAAAGATCATACGAATACAGATAGAAAAAAATTGCGCTAGTCTGTCAGCAACACAATAACAAAGAGCTGTACAAATATAAAAAATATTTATTAACACGAAACAGTTGCCTACATGTAGATAACAAGTGAAATATGCGGTATACAGTAATGAAGTACTTGGTTGTAATAGGCATAATTACATTTATTGTAAATACTTTCTTTACTCACTTTTCTTTTTTTTCGGAAGAATGTTTTTTGTGCTTGCCATGGTGTTTGTGTTTTTTCTTTTTAAGTTTCTTAGATTCTTTGCTAGCTTCATCTTGTAATTTTTCAACTGTATTATCTGGAGGAACAGCCTCAACTTTGGAATGCAGACCTTCTAAATCACCAGTTCTAAACAAATACATTTAGTTTAACGTTTAATAATATCACTTTCTTAATTTAAGAGTGAAACTGATAACAAAAATGAATTAAGTGAATACATTTTTCATTATATCTAACACATTTCACAAGTGGAATTTTGAATTGCTTAGAAAAAAACAAACGAAAAATACACACCCCATTCTTTAGATGTGGCAAGGCAAGGATATAAAGAATCTTCAAAAATTACGAACTCCAAAATGTAATGAAAACGCCATTTTAACTAGAGCCTCACTGTTAGTCCATTTTTTATGGTTAACTACAAATCATTCAGATAAAGCTGAGAGCAAATATAATAATTCTAAACAAAATAATGCTAATAATATGATCAACAAAACAATTGACTCATTTTATCAATTGATGACAACAAAATCTGAATTATTATGAACTAAGAACCGAACAGTAGTACTGTATTTAGTGATACGTAGGGAACACTAATTAAAACAGATATCGATATCGGTGATAACTTCTAGAAATTTTATTTTCGAAAACATAAGTAATTTTTAGCATTGTAAATTATACTTCACTTTAAGTTTTCTTTTTATTTGTCTCATAAAATATTCGGAAAATGAATTTTGGTTGTTAGAATCAATATCGTATATCTATCGATGCTAAAACATTGGCTCGAACATCAAAAACGATTAAGCTTCAGTCAATTTACCATGCTTGAGAGATGGCAACGAAAATGAAAACTTTGAAAGGTTCGGTCTGGTAGAGTTTAATTAATTGTAACAGTATCAAAATGAAATACCATTTATATTGTTATGTTTCTGCTGTTGGAAAAGTTATTATATACTTTTAATACGTACTTACCTATTGTGGTTGAGATCTGTTGATTATAAATTGCTGTTATTTAAATATTTGTTTTATTTACTTAAATATATTATTTGAATTAGTTCTATCATTATTTACTCTGATAATGAATATATTTTAATGCTCAACACTCTTCCAAATAAAATGTCAACAATTACTCTGTTTGATCAAAGTTCAGAGATGTTTTTACAGATTCTATGTTCTCCTAAATCCCTAAGCTAGGATGCCATAACATACTTACTGCTTATTAATGTTATGATCATATTTTAATTTTTGGCTTCAATGATTAGCCTATAGATATATATGTTTCAGAGTTGTCAAGGAATGTATCTGCTTATATCCCAGCTTTAATGATTCAGAAGTAAGCACTTAAAGAATTGTGTTAATACAGTTAGAACTCATATTTTAAAATGGAGCCAATACAAGAGCTTTTCAATTCTCTTGAATCTATCGATTCAGAAACTGCTGAAGAAGCAAAAAAAAAGTTCCGTGAACTTTTTAACTCAAGTAAGTATGGAAATTTGTTTATAATTCATGTTCGCTACTTACTTATTGGTTTAATCTATTTGGGCTATTTTTTAAAGCTAAGGAATCATGGCTTCTAAATGGTATGTTTGATTATTATCTATCTTGTGGATCAGAACGGTCAATTGATGTCTTGATTTGTGTTCGAGAACCTCATGATCGCTATTTGTTTGACAGGTGAGTTCACCTTTAATTTTTGTTTATTATAAATTTAAAATTGGCATTGAAATTGTTTTCCATGTATAATAAGCATAATAATTATCCTCTAAGGTAATACCATATGAAATGACCTGCAAATGATAATTAGTAAACATGTAAAATAGAAAGTGTTCTCTGCGGGGGAGGGCAGGCATGCTTCACATAAGTTGGCTGAGAGAAATTATTTCTTTTATTACGATCTTTGTTTTTCTTATCTCACTGTTCTAGTTATAGTAAAAGGTTATTGCTGGCAGTATACAAGTTCAACAAAGGTTTCCTGAAGATTTCATTTTAAACTTGATTTATCATCTTTCCCATGTTTCAATGCAATCTCACATGATTTATAATACATTTTGATGATGCATATATATTATTGCAATCATATTTAATCATTATAAGTTTTAAGTTCATTATATAAGCATCTGATATTTCTAAGGCCTATTTCAATCCTTTTTCTCAAGCTAAAAGTTCATTTAGTGCTAATTAGAAACAAACTGTTCACAATCCAGTGTTGATATTTAAATTTTGGCCTTTGACTAGTTCTTTTTTATTATTAGAAAAATTTAGTTATCTAGCTTTCTACAAATTAATTCTATTTGTATTGTGCTTGTAAGCTCCCTTTCTTCTGATTAGGCACTCTGTGCAATATTTATAATAAATTGTTCTATAATGCAGGACTGGAGCTAGGAGTTTCACTAGGGGAGTAAGCTTGATTTTACTACTCCATCTTTCATACTCTCTCCCAGTAAAAATCAGCAATTTTATAACAGTATTCTGGGTAATACATTTCAAAATAAATGTATCATTCACTCATTTTAGTAACTGAATTAATTTTAAAACAATCAGTAAGCAGAAACAACCAACCATTTTTTATTTAATTTTAAAATAAGATTTCGCTTGAAATTTTCCGCCATCTACATTCTGCCGTCTGGGACAAGTGCCTCATTTGCCTCTCTCTCTAATTCTGAAAAAGTAAGAACATGTTGCCAAGGATATTTTCCATAAGGTATTGCTACATGTTTTTATATATAAACATCAAACCAAAAGAATTAATACTTTTTCTTTAAAAAAATTTAACATTTTCTCTTTAATTTTAAATAATGTGGAAATGGGTTTCCTTTGAAATAATATGTGTAGCATACATTTAAAATTATACTAGCTGTACACTCCCCCATAGTTGCTTCATAAAACTCCACAGGTGTTTGATTGCACTCACTCAAACGGGGATTACTTAAGCCTGATGTTTTGCTTTTTTAGTTAAGAACCATATACCAAGTTTTATCAAAATCTCCCAAACTGTTCAAAATAAATGCTGGACTCCACTCAAATGGGTGGTTGGTAACTATTTATCACCAATGTAATTTTGGTCAGCTTACGAGAAATGTCTATAAGGTTTTATCAAAAACTGCCATGTATTTTAAAAGTGCTTATTAAGCTTAAAGAATAGTCGGCCTCTAATTGAGTACCAAGTTTCATCAAAATTGGCCGAATGATTCTGAAGAGTTAATGCCCTCCTTACCACCCCAAAAGAGTAGTTTTTCATTATAGTTATAGATCAATATTGTATCCCATACAGTTTCATTTGACAGCTATGTATCAGCAGAGGCGTTGTTTCCATTTTTTGTAGAAGTGCTAAAATCATCATTAGCTCCTCGGTTACTCTTAGTTGGAGAATCTCTTGAGTCTCAGGAAAAGAGCAACTTTGGTTATTATGCAATTTTGCATAGTTACTGGATAAGGCTGTATGCGGATGCATAGTTGCATATTAACTATGCATGCATTGTTGCTGGATAAGGTTGAAAATCATATTGTTCTTCTATAAATTTTCTATAAACTGAAATAAAAGATGTATGAAATGGAAGGCTATAGTGTTGCCAGATTATTTTAAGTAATGCTAGCCTCTTTACTTATTCACATATGGAAAGATAACTGGTAATTATATGCTTAAATTACAATACTTTACTGATTTATTATTGAGATCATTTGGAAAATCAAATTTTACTTTGATTTTTTATTTTAATTACTTTATTTTTATAATTATAATGATTATCCGTTTTCTATTTTTTGTTTAGACTGTCAGATACATTAAGAGGACCAAATAGACTGTCAGGACTTACTCTTCTTGGTCATGTGGTTAGAAGACATCCATCTTGGATCTATAAAATTGCATCCCATTACATTTTTAAAGATTTAATACGAATTTTGAAGGTATAAATTTCACTTGTGTATGTTTCCTTTTTTTAAATATTATTAATATACATAAATGTATTATATATTTATTTTTAACACATTAATTGTATATTGCACATTTCATCAGTATGATTGCTATATGAAATGAATGGTAAAGCAAATAAAAGCATTATAGCGAGCATAGCTTCACCAAAGAAACACATTATTCAATTCAATTCCCTGGCTTGCTTAGCTATAGCTATGTGGAATGAAAAGAGAGGTTTTAAAAAAAAAAAAAAAAATTCGTGAGCAGTGGAACTCCGTCACTAAAGTCGTATTTTCCCACAAAAGACAGTCCCCTAACATACCGAAATTGATATGAAATGTCATTTTACCGAAAATGACACATTTTTTTTCGGGGAAAAAATGACTAATAAGGCATTGAAACAGTTGAAAAAGCCATATCTTTGCTAATAGCCGTCCGATTTCGATGAAACTTCTTTTGTTTTATAGTTAATTTAATTTCCTTTCGAATGCAACTGGTTTTGAGCTCCCTAACTCAACTTGGAGGGGCTTTAAAGGTGCACAAATGTTTTAAAAAATCGGAAAACCCAGGGATGTGGGGGGACCAAGTCGAGACCTCTAAAGGATACTTCCCCGACACCAACTCAATTCACATACAAATTTTCAGCCCTATAAACTAATATGGTGGAGCTGTAGCAATGCGCAAATCTTAAAAAACGCCGAAATTTCAGGTAAACATACCGAAATTTTTACTGGAATTTACCCATTATTTAATGGTATCGTTCTGCCTTGAAGAAAGCCCTACATACCGAATTTCAGCTCATTTGACCCAAAGGAGGCCGCTGGAGGTGCTCAAATGTAGTGGGGAAAATATATATATATATATATATATATATGTATATATATATATATATATATATATATATATATATATATATATATATATATATATATATATATATATATATATATATATATATAGACATCTCCAAATTTTCCATAATCGTGCTCTAGGGGTTATGAAACGGATAGAAATCGCAGTCCCACCGTTTACCGCCGACCTTCAACCCACTGCAATAGTCTATTTTTTTCGGAGAAAAAACGACTAAAAATAATTTTTTTATTGTAAACTATTATAAATGTGATTTTATTATTTTTGCGACCATAGATTATTAGAAGAAAAAAGTTTTTTTTTTAATTAAGTCATATTTCTTTAATATTTTTCAAGTTAAAACTTGAATTCTGAAAACATTATCTAAATGCACCTAGACTCTTTAGCATTACTATGCTTCAATTATTAGAACTCTTCTGGGGGCTAACAGAACTTTCAAAGAAACAACTGG
Organism: Rhaphigaster nebulosa; assembly: GCA_948150685.1. Taxonomy (NCBI): domain Eukaryota; kingdom Metazoa; phylum Arthropoda; class Insecta; order Hemiptera; family Pentatomidae; genus Rhaphigaster; species Rhaphigaster nebulosa. The sequence continues at coordinate 98,605,282 of OX411306.1, read as the reverse complement.
TTATCAACCAAACTGTTGACTGTCTAAAGCCAATGGCAATCGACTGCATTGTTTAGAATTCATCTCATTTCTTTTAGACATTTTCTAGTAACAGGATCAAAATGATAATAAATTTGTCAAAACAGCAATAAAGCTTCACGTGTTTTCACTTTTCTTTTTCCTTAATCTCCGATGTCATTAACATATGTGATGCTTTCTCACAATAATTTCACTCTCATTAAAATGTTTTCATTGTTAACTTGCTTCCTCATGTATGAAGTTTCATGACAATGATTAAAAAATTACCTTTAATTAGTTTTTCATTTCTTCTCTTAAGGGGAGCATTTTGAAAATTTTAATGCATATAAACCTTCCTGAAGAAATTCTCTAAATGAAAGGTAAAACCGCATCATAATCGACCAACTACTTTTCGAGTTTTGGGATCTCAAACATACGCAGTATATATATGTATATATATTGCAAACTTGCTGTAAAGGTTGAGAATAAATTCTATACAGTTTCCCTAAATTTAAGTTTGTCTCACCTCTGGGATGATTTAAAAAGATGATGAATTCATATAGCCTAAAGAAAAACATGCAATATCCTTCCAAGCTTTGAATCTGCCTTAAGCCTCTTCCATACCGGAGCACTGCCCTTCCCACCGGAACTAGGGTAATCCCTCGCACCAACCCAGGCATCCTTGGCCCTAGCCCCTGATTTGTCAACATTTAAACAGTATGTTTATTTTTTTTCTTAGTGCAATACTCTAGGGATGGTGTATGGATCAGTGCTCCGTTGTGGGCGAGGCTTTATACTCCAGCTCACAATAGGCTACATAATTTTTTATATTCTTACTTTTACACTTTTATTAGGTTTAAACACTGTTTATTTCAATATTCTTGTTAAGAATTAAATATGTATTAGTAATTGTTTATCTATTCTATTTTAAGACTATGATTCTTTCCCTACAGCTTTTAATTATTTTTTGCTTCCTAGCATAAATAATGTATATGTTTTTCCATACTTATATATTCCCTATTTAATGATCAACTTCAACTCTTCTCATTTACATTCTTCACTATGTATTGGTATTTGCATCTCTCCCCTTATTTAATTAGCTAGCTAAGCATCTTAGAATTACCTTTTATTAAGCTTAATCCTTGAAAAACACAACCTGCTGTATTTAATCAAAACTATTCAGACAATAATGGATTCAAAACCATGACTAAGCTAAATTTTCTTATTTTTTTCCCCATATTTATTTGTTTTGTAAATTAAATTATTTTATATTCAGAATGCATTTAATTTTATTTTGTTACCTTTAGTCAGAGAAGGATGTGGTTACTTTGATGAGTGCTCTTCTTATTGTTGTGATTCTTCTACCTATAATTGCCAGTCTAATATCGACACATTTACAGGATTTGTTCGAAATTTTCAGGTATATATTTTTTAATTTTATTACTTTTATTTTTAATTTTATTCAGCATTTTATTTCTGTGTGGAACTTGTGGCAGATGTACTTGAGATTATTACACTTGGTGAAAATTATTAATAATATTTAATTTTGGTGGTATAAGTATTTTTAGGAATTTTTAGAAAAAACATCAGTGGAATCCTCATTTGTTGTCTCTCGTTTTTTAAATATGGCCATTCAACTTTACTCTGTTGAAGCTCAGATATAATAGAAGCCAATAATTAAATTTTAAAAAACTTACAAATTAAGTGGTCATATCAAATAAGTTTTAAGTTGTAACAAAAATTATAATAAGTGCTATGAACCATAAACAGAAAAAAGAAAATTCCTTCACTTGAATACAAAGAGAAAATACATAATGATCTGATTACTAAATATTTAGAAAACCTTAATCAAAATTACGGTTATGGTACAAGTTGTGATTCATAATTTATTTCAATATCCAGAATTTAAATGTGGCTACTGACGATTACTACAAATGGAACAGTGGAGTGTATCAACTGGAATAAAGAAAATTTCAAGGGTCCCCACCCCACCCTAATCTCTCCACTCCTTCATTCCATTTTTGGTTTATTATTTTCAATAATTGACCTTTGGAATCGACCAAGAAAAAAATTTTTGTAACCCCCCCTCAAAATTTGAGGTTCTACGTTTCAAAATACGTAGAATCCAAATATCGAATAAAAAAAAAAATCCGTCCGTACACCGTCGCGGCTTTTCTCGAGTCTACTGGACCGATTTTCTTGAGATTCAAGAAAATTCCTTCACTTGAATACAAAGAGAAAATACATAATGATCTGATTACTAAATATTTAGAAAACCTTAATCAAAATTACGGTTATGGTACAAGTTGTGATTCATAATTTATTTCAATATCCAGAATTTAAATGTGGCTACTGACGATAACTACAAATGGAACAGTGGAGTGTATCAACTGGAATAAAGAAAATTTCAAGGGTCCCCACCCCACCCTAATCTCTCCACTCCTTCATTCCATTTTTGGTTTATTATTTTCAATAATTGACCTTTGGAATCGACCAAGAAAAAAATTTTTGTAACCCCCCCTCAAAATTTGAGGTTCTACGTTTCAAAATACGTAGAATCCAAATATCGAATAAAAAAAAAATCCGTCCGTACACCGTCGCGGCTTTTCTCGAGTCTACTGGACCGATTTTCTTGAGATTCGGTACCAATGTCACAGGTCACCCCTGGATGATCTTTGGAACTCCACATTATCACAATTAGAGATCTTATAAGCCCATAACTCGACCATTTATAAAGATAGAGGAGAAATATAAGGTGTTTTAGAATAGCCATAACAAGGCATTAAAAAATTAAAAAAAAAAAAATGAAAAACTAAATATCTATAGAATTGTCAATTAAAGATCTTATATACCCATAACTCGGCCATTTATAAAGATAGAGGGAAAATGTAAGGTGTTTTGGAATCAGCATAACAAATCATTAAAAAAAATAATAATAAAATAAATAAAAATAAAAAAATCTATCTGTAAATGCTTTTGGTTTATTATTTTCAATCATAAATCGACCAAGGAAATCATTTTTGTTACCCCCCCCCTCAAAATTTGAGATTTTACGTTTCAAGATACATAGAATCCAACTAACGAATTAAAAAAAAAATCCGTCTGCAAAATTTTATACTTATATAATTTTATACATAATCTTGTAAATTATGTATGCAATCATACGAAAGGTAATTATTGTAGTATATAAGGTTCACCTCTGATGCGCCTTTTGTTGTTGGTCGCTTCTCAAGCTGTCTTTTACCTTAGACCCACCGTAAGGTTACCTTAGTTGTGAGAGGGATTACTCTCGGTCTAGTAATTCACCTACCTACTGCCCTCTTCTGTCCTGAAGTATTTATTTAGAAGGGTGAAAAGATAAGGGGGTTAGAAAAGAGGTAGCTTGCCAGCGCGACGCTGCCCTTACCCAGTTGGGTGGCTGCCGGGGTTAGTTCTAAGGGATAAGCATGGACCTCGGCAGCTGAAGGCGCTAACTAAGCAAGCAAGGGAGCCGGGGTTCGGGCCCGACTACCCGAGGGGGGAAGGAGAGAAGGGAGGCCGAGTGCCGGGGTACGAGCCCGACAATCTCGAGGGACCCTGAGAGCCGGGGTACGAGCCCGACCACTCAAGGAGGAAGGAAGGTAGAGGTGCCGAGTGCCGGGGTGCTAGCCCGACAATCTCGAGGAAGGAAGGAGAGAAGGGAGGCCGAGTGCCGGGGTACGAGCCCGACAATCTCGAGGGACCCTGAGAGCCGGGGTACGAGCCCGACCACTCAAGGAGGAAGGAAAGTAGAGGTGCCCTTGTCATTTCTATGCCAGCTCTTGACCGAGGAGGAGGTCGTCAACTGCTTACAGTGCGGCCTTAGTTCACCCGGCGGCCAGTAGATCACGCTGCCAACCATCTCCTGCAGTCCACAGCCCTTTTCATTTCTATACCGGCCTTCGATCAAGGAGGTTCTGCCGGCTTGACTAACAGCTGTTCCGCGTGTTACAATAAATATTTGAATTACATTAATTTTTAGTATCTAATTAAACTAACTTGTTCTTTTAAGAGATATCACGTATTAATTGTTAATGACACAGCAGAAGGGCCTTTTTTAAAGGTATTATACAATAAAAGAAAAGGGCCCTATTTTAGGATCTTACATTATATTATCTAAAAAATACAAAAGGAGTAATTGAAATCAGACCAGTATTAGCAAAGATACAGCTTTTTTACAATTTTATCGTAAACGGCTCTAAGGATTTTTATGAAACTTGACTAATGTCTTCTCCTTAAAGTCCTTTGCTTTTCATATATGTAGTACATTGCCGAGGAAATGCAGAGAAAAAAGTTATTATGAAATTAATATTTTATTTGCCCAAAACTCAAAAAGTACGCATTTTATGGTAAATTATGTATACAATCATATGAAAGGTAATTAATTATCTAAAAAAAAAGGAATCATCGAAATCAGACCTGTATTAGCAAAGATACAGTGTATCTTAAAAGGATTACATGACCCCAGATGGAAAGCCGAGCACGTCTGTAAGGAGACGGATACGACTGAACCTCCTCCCACCAAGCTTCCAACCTGTTGTCAACAATATGCTCTGTATTAATGTAATGCAAGAATATAAAAGTTGAAATTAACTTACTATTTTATTCTTTTGTATTATTTAATGGAAACAAAATGTTTCCATAGAAACTCAATGGAGCTTTCATGGAAACTAAACTGAAACTTTTAAAATATATTTTCAGCTTGAGAAACCTAAAATTTAAAGTGAATTGCCGTACTAAAATTGTTTAAGAAACTTTTCTATTGTGATTTTGTGAGAGATGAAGTGAATGCTGCTGAGTTTATTTCAAGCAATGTTTATGCGAACTATTAAAGTTATGTTAAAAAAATTATTATTATCGGGTGGTAAGCAAAAGTTTATCATGCGCACACTGTACCAGATTTTTTTTTAGTAGTTCTAATGATATTAGCTATCACGTAGAATTCGGTACGAAATTAGGAAAATTTTAAAGTATAATACGATGCTAATGTGTGAAAATGTTGTAAAATATATTTTTTAAAATTATTTTTTTATTGTTATTTTTAGGAATTGGTTTAATGATTCCAAAACACTTCATATTTTTTCCTTTATCTTCATAAAAAATGGGCTTATGAAACCTCTAATAATCAGCAATTTTTAAACAAAATGGCGGATGTCAATGTCGAAGTCCTAGGATGAATCTGGGGTGATCTGTGACTTAAGTGGCAAAGTTGCGTACTATAAAAATACTATCAATTTTAAGATCACAAGCTCACTTATTGATTTATTATAACATTTTGGATATCTCTGATATTGTGGTCCATTATTGGGTTATCAAAGATGTTTATTATGTAAATTGCGAGATCGCGTATCAATTTATTTTAACTTTCATTCTTTCTTCATTTAACTTTCGATTTCTTCAATATCAAGTTTTCATCTCTAATAATTTATAAATCATAAGATCTTTTATAGAAGTTCATATCCAGCATATCATTACTGTGTGTATTTTCATTGGACAATAATAACAATAAATCTCTAATTCACAATTTGTGTCCTTCATAACCTGATAAACGATCCCTGTACCGAAGAATTCTGTAAAAGTTATAATTAATCGAATTGCTACAAAATTCATAATTACTATCTTTGAAAACGAATGCACGCTCATGCACAGCATTAACAAGGGAAGGGCACAGCCAATCGGTCACCGATTTCAACCAAATTTTATTAGGTGATTCTACATCCAAAAATATTGGACATGTGTCATGGCGTTCATTCCAATGGGCTCTAGGAGCTGAAAAAAAAAAATTGTTGAAACTGCTTTATTATATATCTCGAGTTTAGAAATTACATCGATGTGGTTTTCCCACCAAAACATTTGTTTTTTAGATTATATTAAAGAAAACATACAAACTTTAAATAATAATTGCTTTTGGGTCAAATAAATTTGAAAAAAAAACTTAGATTTTTTGGTAAACTTGTCTTATAGAATTTTTTAATCCAAAAATTTTCGCAGATTTTGATTCAACACACCAGAAAACCTCTAAGCTGAAAATATCATCAAAAATTAATAATTTTTTTTTCAGTTGCGAAGGTATTCAAAATTTTTAAGCCATGAAATTACATTTTGATTTAAAGCTTCAGTTTATCCAATTTTGATATTCTTGGATTCATTGAAAAGAGGGAAGCTTATTCTTTCATATACATACGCATATATATAAACAGCTATTGCATTATCTAGAAGGTCTGTATAAAAATGTGATTACAAAATAAAAACAAAATTGAGATATTTTGCAGATAACGTTGGTTCTAGAAGATGCAGAAACACCATGGGTAAACCAAATCGTGTAGTTTAAGAACCCTCACCGGCGTTCCAAATTTGGTTTGAATCTTTCAAAGGATTCCTCAATTATGGACGGTTTTTAGATAATTTTATAACATTTGAAGGGTAGACCCAGAATTTTTTTTTCCATTTTTTTTTTAAATGAGTGAAACTTGGTATTTATATTTCAATTAGTAATAAAATAAAAATTATTCGAATGAAGAACATTATTTGAATAAAAAAAATATAATCAAATAAAAAATAATAATTTAAATATTCAAAAATTATTTGAATTAGAAATAGTAATATAAAGATTATTAAATATATATAGCATTGCTGATATGAATTGTTTGGACACTTTTCATTAATACGAAAGAGATATGATGCTGTCATCAGTGGCTAAAAATCGTTGTGCTATTGCTTACTTTATTTCAGTTGGCATTGCTTGAGGGAAATATTTAAATTATTATTTTTTATTTAAATAATATTTTAATACTTAAATTATTATTTTTTATTCATATAAGATTATAACATTAAAATTATTATTTTGTATTCAAATAATATTAAAATTATTTTTTATTCAAATATTTTTTTTCATTTGAGTAAATATTAAATATTTAAATTGTTATTTTTTATTCGAATATATTTTTTTTATTCAAATAATATTCTTCATTTGAATAATTTTTATTTGGTTACTAATTGAAATATAAATAACAAGTTTCACTGATTTTAAAAAACTTCAAAAAAAAAAAAAAAAAAATCTCTGGGCCTACCCTTCAAATGTTATAAAAGATTCTATAAACTACATATAATTCAGGAACCCTTTGAAAGATTCAAACCAAATTTGGAATCTCGGTGAAGGTTTCTGATTGGAAAATGATGAATAAATTTATTCACTGAACAATAAAATAAAAAATATGGTTAATTCATTATTCCTGAATAAATATAAATTTTATTTATTATTTACTGCTTATTTTCTGAATAAAATTTATCCAACACTGGTTAGCAGAAGTCATATGCAATGAAGTATGTGATGTCCAATCGAAAGTCTAACAGTGTGGACATAGTTTCAAACAGATATGTAATATAGACCTTTTTCAGTTTCAAACAGATATGTAATATAGACCTTTTTCCACTCTTGGGTCATTCCACTCCAAATCAATCAATAAAAAGTAATTTTAGACTCTAGGTTTTTTAAAATGAGTGAAACTAGGTATTTATGTGCTATGCATAAATATACACAAAAATTTTAAGTTTTAGATTTTTTCCACTTTTAGTTTTTGAACTATAAATTAACAAAAAAAAAAATTGACTGTTTCTTGACATGTTTTGAATAATTTAAAAGCTTATAGCTCCTAAACTATTTATCTTATAAAGCTCAAAATAGTATCATTCTTTTCAGAATTATACAAGTATTAATTGGGTATGTATCTTGAATTAGCCAAACCAATCTTCCAATGTTATAAGATTGTATGGGCCAAATTTCATGATGGGATTTTTGAGGATTCTATTATAAAAAAGTAAAACCTTGTATTTTTTATGCAAATTTTTTTATAAACTAAAATGGTGATTAAGAAGATGAAATATGAAACCTCCTTTTAGGGATTGGCATGAGAACATGGATGGGGAAACATCCATAGGCAAAAGGCACTCCCAGAGTGACTGATCTTTTTTAATGTAGTAGATCCTTGCTCTAGAAACGTTTCAATCTCCTTGTTGGATTCTGTGGTCATGGGTCTGTCAGTAATGTTTGTAGCAATAAGTTTGTATGTCCAGCAAATGAGTCTTGAAAATTTTTCTTGTGTTGAATAATAGTGTCAGTCACAATGGTATGTTGAGGTCTTTGTGTAATAATTTGTTATTTACTCATATGAGACAAGGAGTTTTATAACGGAGGAATTTTTGAAATTAATTCCACTTGAAGCCCATAAGGGTTTAAGTAACATGTTGTAAATAATAATTTTGTTAGTAAGTGATAGTTTGTTTTTATGGTGTAGCAATCGTTGTTGTATTGAGAGTCAATGATTCAATCTTTTGCTCAAAGTAGTCTCATGTGAGTTTCCAGGTGAGTCTACTGTCCATTGTGAGTCCCAAATATTTGACCCTGTTTGTTTTGGTATTGGAATATTGTAAAGTGTTAGTGTAGGGCAGTCTGAACATCTAAGTGTAAATGTTGTATGATTAGATTTTTGGATGTTAATTTTTGTTTACCATTTATCAAGCGAAGTTTGTAGTCAATTTAAATGATTCTGTATTTTGTGGGAAGCTGTGGTCGGGTTAGTTTTGGTCGAAAGGATTACTGTTTCGTCTGCATATGTTGCAAGTAGTGTGTCTGGTGTCTGTGGAATGTCGGAAGTGTACATTATAGATTATTATAAGGATACATTATTATTATTTAGTAATAATTTTTTTAATATTTTGGAAAATAATGGTAAAAGACTAATAGGTCTGTAATAAGTATCTTGGTCTAAAGGCTTGTTAGGTTTAGGGATCATCTTTATGACTGAAAACTTCCATATTAGAGGAAAGTATTTAAGTTGGAGGATAGAATTGTAGATAGCTGTCAGGAAGTTTAAGGCTTTCTTAGGAAGAAATGCTATTTTAGGTGTGATCAGATCAAAGCCAGGAGATTTTCTTTGTGGTAAGTTTTTTATACAAAATTTTATGTCTGAAGGAGAGATAGGTGGGGGAGGTAGAGAAAGAGGAAGGGGAGAAAGTGAGAATTTTTTGGAAATGGTGATACACTGAATATGTCATATTTAAAAAAATTAGTCTTACTTTGCTAAAAATCATTATACAAACTATGTTTTTAAGTTATTTACCATACCCGGCATTATTTGTGAGGCATTGATTGGTGAATGAACTTCACCAAAAAAAAATATTTTTAGGGCACGATCCCATTGAGATGCCATCATAAAGTTTGGTATGAATCAATACCAACTCGACTCCTTTGAACCTTGTTAAACCAATTCCCAAATCATTATTATAGATCTTTTTAACCTATTCATTGAGGAATTAATGACCTTTAAGATGCCATAGTGTTTAATTTATCATTAATCTGAGTTTACAAGTTATTTTACAAGTTTATTTGTCGTTTCTTGTTTGTCACTTTATTTTTCAATTATTTTCATATGTTGGTTTGTGAAAAAAATAGAACAAAATTATAAATAATTTTCATTTAATTTTTAATTTCTTCTCTAATTTCTTTCATAGTTCGGAACTATTTGAGGGCACATTAGTACCTATATCAGATTATTTTTGCTATCTTACAGCATATTTTTAGATTGTAGGAGATTTTTTGCTGCCTATTTTATGTTTTTTTTTACTGTATAATATATGTATTTTTATTGCAGATTCTGCAGATTTTAACTGTTTAAAAATCTGGGCTCTGGTCATAAGCTAAAAAGCCCTAACTCCAAATCATTTTTTTAAGTACATTTTTGTATTGTACTTGAATTTATTTAAATTCTAAACCTTTTTATGACATTAGAAAGCTTTAAAACCAATAATTAGGTTCTAACCATTGGGTTTAAGGTTTTCTTATACCTTAAAAAGGTGTAGTTTTTAGAGCCATTCGCGTACAATACAAAGATGTATTTAAAACAATTATTGGAGCCTTTTGGCTTATCACGGCAGCTGACTGGACGGGTTTCATGTACAAATTTTTAATTACCTGTAAGAAGGTAAAAAATTTAGTTGAAATAAGTAATAAAACTTTATTTTTGTCATAGTTAGAGTAGATGCATCTATGTGTGAGTAAATATACAAATAGCTATAAACTGATTCTTTTAATGATTACTGATTGGTAAACTTAATCTAATTTGTACATGCACACATACTGTTTATGCCATCAAAAAGATTTAATTTGTGTTACACTGACTAACCATTTTTTGCACAGTTTATTTTATTTTCTTATAAAACTCAGCAAAATGAATCATAGTTTACTTTATGTGATACATATAGCATTTCATAATTATATTGTTTTCATTAGGACTTCATGTATGTGTTTTTGAAATAAATTGTTTTGTTTTTTTTTCAGTCATTTAGCGGTATGGAAAACAAACAACCCACACAAAGTACCTGAAGGATATTTACTCCATGTCGAGATTGGGTTGTATGCACTTTTCAATCGCCTTTATGGGATGTTCCCTTGTAATTTTTTATCATACCTACGGCAACATTACAATTCAAAAGAAAGTCTCGCTGTTTTTACCCACACTATCAAGGTATATCTATTGTTATTCTAAAGCTGATATGATATATTTTTATTTGTCTTTAATTTTAAAATTTTTAAACTTTTGTTTTGAAAATTGAATGCCACATTTAATCTGAAAAAAATTCAAAAGAATTTTTGGATGGCATATTTTCAAAACTATGTTATACTACTCTGTGAGGTAATAGAAATACCTCCTCTTAACTATTGCTCATTGTTTCCCCTGAACTATTAATTAATATCTCTAAAGTACATTATTATAGATAACAGAGGTCATTTGAGACTGATAGCTGAATGATTATTTTAAATATAATTAATAGGAATGTATAATGTTAATTATATATAATTAAAATTAGAAGTAAAAATGTGTTTTCTGTAGTTTTTTTAATGATCTGTGATTGTGTCAGCTGAAGAGCTTATAGTTAATATTAAATTTTGTTATAAACAGAAAAGAATAGTTACTATAAAATGTTGTTTCAAGCATTCGGTGAAAATGCTTCAAGCAAATCAAGATCTTTTATTGGTTCAAATGTTTCAAAGCGAATTGAAGACATCTAGCATCGGGTAGAAATTTGTCCAATTAGGTCAGGGCATCAAGAATCTCTACTATCTCAGTATTTTAATATAAATTAGGGAAAATGTGTGGCTAAACAGTTAGTGTTCTCAGGCAGGTAAATTTTTGCCAAAAACCGGATTCTACTTGTATACTGTCTTATTCACCATGGTTAGCATCACATGGGTTTTTCATTTTTCAAAATATATATTTGCTCAATTTGAATGCAGTGTTCAATTTGTAATAGTGCTATATCGAGAGAAGACAAATGTAACGTGAGGTGCAGCAATTGCAGCGTAATTTTTCACGGTAGATGCTGCAATCTTAATGATAAGGAAAGGCGCTGAAGATACAAAAAAAGATGTGGTGTTCTTAGGAATGCGACCAGGTGAAAATGCCGGGCAGCAAACCACCGCACGTCTTTCGAAAATAGAAAGCCATCTTGAGGGCCTATCGAAGCTGATGGAAGATCTGACTTCCCAAAATAAAGTATCAAAATCTAGGGTCAGTGAACTTGAAGTCAGACTCAATAAGGCTGAGCAGGGCCTACTATCCAGGTCGGTAGAGATACAGGGCATCCCGATCCGCTCAGGGGAGACTCCTGCGGCTCTGGTACTCAGCGTGCGGCTCTCGGTGTCGAAGATTAATATTGAGGACCTCGACTTGGCAGAGCAGCGAAGACCCAAAAAAGATGACCCCCGACCACCACCTGTCATTGCCCGTTTCATCAGGCAGTCTACGAGACGAACTAGTGCAGCGGACAAAAGTTAAGAGAGACTTCTCTACCCAGAATATTGGCTGGCAGGAGATCGATTCCCACCCGATATATCTCGGGGAAGAAATGAATCCCACTAATAGGTATCTATACTGGATCGCTCATCAAAATACGTCTGGTTTGCGCCCGGAAGAGTGTGCTGCCGGAAGGATGACGGCCATCCAGTGATTTATATTTATCAGGCTCAAGACCTTGACACCTGCTGACGTTTTGGCACCCGTCTACCCACTGATCGGAATTGGAAACTCTCAATAGACCCCAAACCTAAAGTACAATGCTGTGTTTCGTCTGCTTATTTATTTTTTCTTTATTTTGCATTATTTATTTACTTTAACAGATGTAATTATTTTATCTTCTTATGTTCTTCTTTTTTATAGCTCTTTTTTATATTTTTTTTTATCACTATTTGCTTCTTTTCAGATTTCATTCTTCAAATCGTCATAGTTATTAGCATCTTGCCACCAAATATTGTATACTGTCCTATCTCCCCTTCATGTCTAGTGTCCTGACCTCCTGTCACGTTAATTCCCAATCCTTACCAGCTCATGATAAATTCCTCCAGTATTTTACTCACAACTTTTACCATACCCTTGCAGTTTCCGAAACAGATAAAGCCCTACATTCCTAATTATTCCTTTATCCGCCATGACCGGATGGGCTGGACTCGTGGATGTGTTGGTCTTTATGTTCATAACAGCCTGAAATCCCGAAGCCTAGATATCTCATCCCCATCCGATCATCCTCATATTGAATTCCTTGTCGTTGAAATTTCCTCCAATGCACATCCTTTCCTATATGCTGTGGTGTATCGACCTCCTTTAGCTCCTTTCGACTCATACTTTGAATCAATTCTCTACAATTATGTTCCTCACTATTACAATATAATAATTTCTGGTGATTTTAATACCAATCTCTTTCTGATTCCAATCACAGACTCTACCTTGAAAATCTCTTTTTCTCCCTCTATCTCTTCATCATCCCATTTTCTCCAACCCATCACACTTGCCAGTCCGACATCTGGATAGATCTGCATGTCATCGATTCAGCAAGTAATCTCCTTTCCTCTTCTCAACTACCTGTTCTGTTCTTTCATGACTTAATACCAATATCCTATATTATCGAAACTCCTGCGATCAATACAAATATCCTACATTATCGAAACTCCTGCGATCCTCTCTAAAACCACCACTTTCCGTAACCTAGACGCCCTCTAGTGCTGAATGTGCTCGAGGACAGATTGAAGCGGATTATGAACTGCTTTTTAAGATTTGTCTTCGGCACCTTGAGACTGGCTCATGTGCCCCACCTTTACGGCGAGTTAAAGTGGCTCTTCCCCTCCAACCGTAGACAATATTTCCTCGTATCTTTCCTATACCAAACTATCATCACCCACGACCCTACAATTCAAATCCTCGGTCCTGAAATAAGATCGCGCCTTTCTGACCTCTATATCCCTTTCCATAGAACCAAAACATTCAACATTCTTTTCTCGCCCGCTCCTCTATCTTCTGGAATTCCTTTCCTTCTAATATTTGTCATACTTCTTCTCTATCCTCATTCAAATCCCTCCTTTTCCAACACCTTCTTTCTTTCCGAAATGGTGTTATCTAATTATGAAATTTAAATTTAAGATTAACAGCTAGATCAGAAGTAAATAATAGTTTTTAATGCACTAGCTTCAACTTTGCTGATCAGCCTGTTATTTTTGTATTTTTCATTTTTTCTCTTTTGTTTTCTTTTTCATTTTATTTTTTTGTTCACATTAATTGTATTTTTAAGACAAGAATTTATGTTATTTACCTATTAATTAATTATTTAATTAAATAAATAATAATTATTGTAAACATTAATTGATCTTTATTTTGTGGTCTTATGTCCAGATATTGTTTCTGTTTTATTGTGATATTGTGTTATTCTTAAGGGACCTAATCCCAGAATAAAGTTCTTTTATTCTATTCTATAAAAACCAATTTGATACTATAAAGAAAATTTAAGAGGTTAAGGCCAGGTGGCCACTGGTTATGGAGTGGAGTTGAGTTGAGCAGAGTTGTTGACATGGTGTGGCAATAGGAAGCGAAGTTGAGTTGAGTTGAGTCAGCTAAGCCATTCTGAACTGTTGGATAAGGCAATGAAAAATGTATGAGCCACCCATATTTCACAGTTTAATTATATTATTTAATTAATCAATTAATTATCATCTAAGTTATTTAAAAAAAGGGGGAAGTGTGTATGATTAAAACAAAAACTAAATTTAAACCTGGTTAACAATAATGTACTGCGTATTTCACTGCAATAGGCACTTTCGACTTGGCAACGTTGGTAATAAGGCAGAGGTAAGCTTAATTTGAGTGGAGCTGGAAGTGGAGTCAGTTTGGAAAACAGGCATTGTTGGCTTTGAAGCTCCACCTTACTGAGCCTTGTTGAGTCCACTCCACAACCGGTGGCCATCCGGCCTAAGATTCAACTTTGAAAAGTTTGAAGTTAAAAAATCCATTTTGGAAATTTTTATTCAAAGATGGCCAACATTGTTACTACAACATACTTTAATTGGTGATTAAATTAGTCATAACAGAAGAAGAGGATCATCATTATTTATCAACTATTTCGAGAAATTGCAGAGAGGTTAGAAGTAAAGCATTCAACATTTGAATATTTGGTATTAGGGTTCCCCATGAATTAAAAGAAATTAATTTATAATAAAGAGGGATATTTATTAGCAAAACTGTCCAAATACATTGGGTGTATTATACCACACAGCATACTTATCAATCTATTACTTGAGATAATATAAATATCTCCTTTCCATTTGGAATGGATGTCGAGTCATATCCAGAAGGTGGTTGGGAATGAGATACCTGCAAAATATTTTAAGTCTGCCAGTCAGAGAAGTGTCTCTACCATATTTAGCCAAAATCGGCATAGTCCTCTAGAATTGGTGTTGGAGTCCCATCTTGAAGCTTAGAAAGTAAGAATAGGCTTTAAGGAACATATAAGCTTCATAAAAATTGTAATATTTTGTGAAATACTTTATTTAGTAAATAATATACTTTATAAAACCTACACTGTGTTTATTAGATTAGAAAAATTAGATATTTCTTTTCAATATTATAACATGTATTGGACATGTGTTTTTTCATATTGTCATAAAATATATTATATTAATAATAATTTATCATTTGTATGTATACAGCCAATGCTTGATACTGTCCGAATGCATCCTCTTTTAGTTACTGCCTCTAAGGAACTAGAAGTATCTACTAACAGGTAAAGTCTAAATAAATCTATAATATTAATCATATTTAAATCCAAATTTAATTGGTTACTTTTTTTTACTGAATATTTATTTTTATAAATTAGTATTAAAATATCTGATGTGGGCAACACACGACTTCCTTGTACGCCCATTAAGTTATAAATCCGTGGCTCAAAAAGTGATACTGAATTTGGTTACTAGTTGCCGAAGATTGCAGTAAAAACGACACTTGGCTTCCCGACATCCATCTATTGACACGCACACAAAAACACACACTCTTGTTACTGGAGGTCTCATTCCGTTATTATATGTCGTTTTCCTTCAGTAGGTAACTAGTTTCCAAGATATTTCTTCATGTTCCATGACAACAATAAAACTGTCAATATCACAGGATAAAGCATTAGAAATTGACAGTTTCGACATTTTAAGTGGACATGATACATGAAAGTCTAATATGACCTTCAAGTAAAGTACCCGCTTACGGTTTTTCAATTTAGACCAAAATCTAATATGTTATTTAAATCAATATATAAGTTATGAACACCAAATTTGAGAAGTTTTAATAATTTTTGATGGAAATCAATTATGACCTTCAAGTAAAAGTGATTAAGCAGTGGCCAAAAAGGGAGGTTCACAACGAGATTTTACAACAATCCTAAATACTAAATTTCAACTTTCTACTGCTAACCGTTTTTGAGTTATGCGAAATACGAACGAACGTACGTACAGACGCCACGATGAAACTAGTCAAAATGGATATTTCCGTTGAAATCTGAAAACCGAAAATTTCCGCGATTACAATACTTCCTTTACTTCGTACAAGGAAGTAAAAACCATTTTGCACCATTGAGGATAACTGAGGATATTATAACACAATTTATGCCTCCTCAAATTTATAATTTTATTATTTATTGTTGAAATGATTGGGTAATAAATAAATAAAATTTTTCTCCGTATGTAGCCATTAGATTTAGCTTATAATTGAATTGTTGATTTGTGAAACCACCCCATAAGTCGTAGAGACCAAATTTTTGGCAAAAAACATAAAAACAGTCCAGGTCAAAGTGTATTGTTTGAAGGCAACCCAAAACAATTGATTATTAATGTGTGACTGACTCTGAACCTATTATATTACCAATTAAGACAAGAGTCATTTATTCATTCAATCGCCACTACACTTTGATGTCGAGTCTTGGCCTCCTGCACCACCCTCTACCAATTGTTTCGATCCTGTGCTGCTGCCATCCAGCTCCTCACACCCAACATGAACCTAGCATCTCCAGCCACTCCGTCACTCCATCGAAGACTAGGTCTTCCTCTTCGCCTTGTTCCATGTATAAACTCCATCGTTATTTTCTTTGGCATTTTCAGCCATCTGAGCAACGTGTCAGGCCCATCTCAATCTACTGAGTCTCATAGACTGCACCACGTCTGGTTCCTTAAATAAATCTTTGAGCTCCTGATTTGTTCGACGTCTCCATACCTGGTCAATCTTCACAGCTCCAAAGATTTTATGCAGAATCTTTCTCTCAAAGACCATCTAATTCTGCTCACCAGTTTTGGAGATAGTCCATGTTTCTAAGCCATAAAGGAGAATTGTCTGGATAATTGTTTAGTATAAGAGAATTTTTTTGTCCTTAGTCAATGCGCGGCTCCTAAAATATGGACTGAGGCCATAATAACAATGGTTGGCGCAAAGCACTCTTCATTTAGCTTCAGAATCTACAACGTTGTTTTGGGTTATGAGGGATCGGAGATAGACAAACTCAGAGACTTTTTCAATAGTGTACTCTCCGATAGTGATTTCTTCGCCAGGCCTGGGGATTTCCTCTGTCACCATGTATTTAGTCTTTGCTGCGCTTACTCTAAGCCCCATTTTTCTCGCTGCTTCTGCTAGTTTAAAGAATCCATCAGAGACAGCCTGGAAGGACCTTCCAGCGATATCAATATCATCAGCGTAAGCAAGAAGTTGTACTGTTTGGCTGAAAACTGTTCCGCCCACTTGAATACCAGATTGTCTAATGGCCTTCTTCAGCGCTAGATTGTATAGGAGGCATGCCAGTGCATTCTCCTGCTTCAGTCCTTTCTCAAATGTGAATTCCTCTAGGGATTGACAAATTATTCACTACTTCTATAATTTTGTCTTATTTAAAACTAGTTTCAAATGTTATACATTCATCTTCAGTTCTAAAAACGCTGCAAATTATTACACATTGGTTTATTATTTCCACTTAGTAATATTTCAAAAATATCTATTCTGTCCAAGTTAAAGAAATTAAGCAGTAGGTCCCAAAGGAAAAGAAATTTGAAGGTTGTCCCAAGATGTCGAACTGGAAGTGTTAAGAAAAAACTGTGTTAATGTAAGTAGGCTGTGATGGTTAGTGTAATCAGAGGGTAAAATTATACAAAGGAAATATTGAATGTGCACTTCATTAGCAAAAGAAAAAAGGAAAGACTAAGGAAGCTAAAGTAAGTACAGAAATCCAAGGAAGCAAAGAGATGGGAGGAAGTCAGAAGCCCATTTTTTTTTTTTTAATGCCTTATGCTTGTTCCAAAACACCTTACATTTCTCCTCTATCTTTATAAATGGCCGAGTTATGGGCTTATGAGATCTCTAATCGGCCGACATTTTGAAACAAACATTTTGAAAGTTCCGAGGATCATTCTGGGGTAACCTGTGACT
Source organism: Rhaphigaster nebulosa (assembly GCA_948150685.1). Lineage (NCBI taxonomy): Eukaryota > Metazoa > Arthropoda > Insecta > Hemiptera > Pentatomidae > Rhaphigaster > Rhaphigaster nebulosa. Next base: position 98,587,493 of record OX411306.1, on the reverse strand, counting down.
TTGGTACCAAATCTCAAGAAAATCGGTCCAAGGTGGGATGTTTAAGTTTAGGTAAACGGTTTAAGGGTCGAGGGTTTTTCAAGTAATGCCGGTGAGTAATTGATTTTTCTGTTATAAATAATGGCATTACTGGAAAAATCCCGAACCTTTAACCGTTTATCTATAAACATCTCACCTTTCTTTCATTGTTAGTTCAGTGCGAGAAGGAACCAGTACAAACTTTTCTGCTTGATATAATCCATTTAAACCTTGGTGAGTACCAACATGTATTTGATTTCTTGTCTTACTTAAATTCATAATTCATAAATGTTTTATAATACTGATTTATATTACATCTAATTTAATTTATATAATAATACCAAACTATATTTTGAATTGCTTATTTTTGAATTTTTGTGTGTTTTTAGAACTGAAGATGAATGTATAACATTCTAAACTATTTTTCATTAAAACAAAATTATAGAAGTGGCAAATATTTTATCAATCCATAATTAGATTGATCCTTCTATACCATCATGCGGATGAGAACTAATTCCTCAGATCTTGCTTCTCCAATCTGCACCATGCATCTCACTTCTGTCATGATAAGTCTTACCATTCTAATAAGCTATTCACGGATTTTAAGCTCTCTCATTGCCTTGTACAATTGTTCCCTGTGGACACTGTCGTAAGCTTCTTTAAAATCCACAAAGAGATAATGCGTTTTAACCTTTTATTCTCGTCTTTTCTCAAGTATGATGCGTAAGCAGAATATTTGGTCAATTGTGGATCATCCTTTTCGAAAACCACACCGTTACGGACCCAAGATCTTTTCTGCAAAGGGGAGTAAGTGCTGAAAGAGGATGTTGGACAGCACTTTATATGCACAGGAGAGTAAGGAAATGCCTCTATAATTGTAAGCAGATTATTTGGTCAATTGTGGATCATCCTTTTCGAAAACCACACCGTTACGGACCCAAGATCTTTTCTGCAAAGGGGACTAAGTGCTGAAAGAGGATGTTGGACAGCACTTTATATGCACATGCATGGAGAGTAAGGAAATGCCTCTATAATTGCCACAGACCTGTTGGTTACCCTTTTTGTGTATTGGACAGATTATAGACTTCTTCCAAGATTCCGGCATTACTTCATCAGTCCAGATCCAAATTATAATATTCTGGATGATTTTCACGAGTTAACTACCTCTACACTTTAGTAATTCTGCAGGCAGTTCATCAGCACCTGGTGCTGTATGATTTTTAAGCCTTGTCAGAGAGTCCAGAGTCTGCTCTTCATCTGGTGGTTACATAGGCTGATAACTAAGAAAGTCTTCATGGTTGTCGTTCTGAATTTCATCTGGTAGATCTTTGTTAAGAAGCTGAAAGAAGTGTCTTTTTCATTCTCAAAGTACATCCACCATGTTTGTGAGGAGCTTTCCGTCTGCATTCAAGCAGTAGGTAGTTTTGCTTTCATAAGGTTTTCTTTTCCGATTAACTGCTCTGAAGAATTCCCTAAGTTGCTTATTGCCCCTTAGAAGTTCAGTCTTATCAAATTCGTTTTTCTCCCACTGTCTTTTCTTATACTGATGGAAATGTTTTTCTACTCGCTGCTTCTGTCTATATATATCGACATTTCTCCTCATCTCTCGCTGCACCTTGGCTTTATCTGCTTCATTCTGCAGATGTGTTGCCCTTTCACATTCCTTGTCAAGCCATGGAGATCTCGGGCCAGAGAATTATGGCCAGTCCATCGGATCTCCTGGATGACAGTAAAGTCCAGATGATATTTTACCACTTGTTCTAAGAGCAATTTGAGTGCTACAGGTCTGTAGAGAGTTAGGACATTCCAATATTCTTAGTTAAAGTTAAGCTTAGTGTTCCCGGGTCGTTTCCGTTTTAGACTGTTTGATTCCGAGGCTGTTTTAGGTTTCTGGATAGATTTATTTTCGGGTAGCGGGGCTATCAACCCAGTCTACATACCCTAGTCTGCTGGTGGGGCTGCCACCTTTGTGTCTACAGACAGACACCCCCTCTGGGGCGGCTACCTAGGAAAGGTGACCCTAGGGTGTGTACTGTGCATGACCTTGTGTACAGTGTTCTTTATTTGTGTATAGCCCTGGAGGACCAGTGGTTGATTGAAATACTACGACCGGGCGATGGGACCCCACATCCCTACGACAAGTCATTATGGTGTTTAAATTTAAATTTGCTTGACTTATGGGATTTTTCAAATCGATCAACTTTACGGAAATAAAGAAAATAATAGCTGTCAATAAATATGTATTAAAAAAATGTTTATTTATGATGTTGACAAGATTAGTCAGTTTCTAATTCTTCACCTCTTTTGCATAGAGTAACTGAAAAATATTTAATTTGACTTAACTTCACTGTCTTAAGGTGTTTCTCAACTAAATAATAACTAGCCACCATTACAAAACAGCGAAAATGTGTCTGGCTTATGGGGCTATGCTCTCAAAACATATATCTATCTCAACAGAATGGATTAGTCAAATTTGAAGTATCCTCAAAAAGTGACTTATGGGGTTTCTCAACTCTACTTCTTCATCTTCCTCCTTTGTGCCTCTCAGCATGTAGGTGCCTCAGTTCAAGCCAAACAGGCATCACGATCCCGAACCAGCGCTCTCAAGGAGTTCAGACTCATTCCCTTTTTCTGCCCCATCCTGAAAATGAGATCGGTCCATAATAGTATGGATCTTCCGTTGAGAGGTATGGCCAGTGGTTTGGCTTCAAAAAACTTTCTTGGTTCCCGGTCTTCATCCATTTGGCTCAGATGACCGAACCCCTTGTGACAGTGTCACTCAAGGCAGGTACTCCAAGGTCCCCACTTATCCGCTCATTTCTGGCCTGATTTCTCCTTGTTCGGCCTGCCACTCTTCGGAGGTACTTCATTTCAGCGGTTGTAGCTCTACTCCAGTGCCTGTCCAGCGGTGTCCACCTTTCACTGCCATAAAGAAGGGTATGTAGGTAGATGATCTTGAATATGTGTAGTTTGACACTGTTTTCAGTCTCTTTTCCCCCCTATTGAGCTGCAAAGCTGATAATATGTATTATTTGCTTTTTTGATCCTGTTGGAAAGCTCTTGGTCAATTTTTCTATTTCTGCTGAGTACTATTCCAAGTGAAGTGTAGTCCTCTTCTGTTTCCAATACCTCCTTGCAGCAAACTACCACTTCTTCCTCACGACCTTACGTGCATCACCTTACTTTTCTTTGCATTCAGTACCATGCACTTTCTTTCCAACTCGGCTTCCCACTCAATGACTGCTTGCTGGAGATGTTCATGGGAATCAGCAATGAGGACATTTGTCTATAAATTCCACTTTTCCACGAATGTCCATGCCTTTCCCCACTTGCATATTTTTAAAATTTCATCCATAAATAAGGTTAAAAGAAGAGGACTAAGGCTGTCACCTAACTCCTTTAACCATGTTAAAAGTCCCTAGTCTGTTCTGTTTATTCTAACTATACCTTTAGAGTTTTGGTTGGTAGATTTTATTACACCAATATTAATTGTATAGGAATTATCCTTGGACACATTTTTGGCAGCTAAAGCTGCCCATATTTCTTGTCTAGTAACCAAGTCAAAGGCTGCCTTTATATCGAGAAATATGTACCTCGCATTTACCTAATGCCAGCTGCCCTTAAACAATTTCCCTGAGCTTCTTTTCCAGAATAGAGGAGTAAAGCTTATAGACTACTTGGGAGAGACATACAGACCGATAGTTTTCACAGTCACTTGAGCTTTTTTTCTTGTGGATTGGTATGATCATATTGTCATACGATCATATTGCTATTTCTTGGGTATAATTTTAATTGAAAAAATATTTTGGAAAAACCTTGTATAGCTTTTTGAAGATCCGGATCTCCAAACTTTATAAGTTCTGGCGTAATACCGTCTCAACCTGCTGCTTTACCAACTCTCATCTTCTCTATAGCACATATGAATTTCTCCTCGCAGATCATATCACCATATTCTTCCTCTCCTGTTCGTTATCTCTCCAATATTTTCTCATCCTCAGTGATTAATTGTCCCCTTTCATCCCTCACATTTCTAATAGGTTTACTTATCTTTCCTTTCATTATTACTTTTATCCTTTTTCAGAAAATTTTTAAGTTTTATTGATAGTCATTTTGCAGGCCTCTGCCACACTCCTCCCAGCTATTCTTCTTCACCACTCTAACAACCATTTTAGCTTCTTTTCTTCTTCTGACCTACAGCTCCCAATTGACTCTATAATATTCTTTTCAGGCTGCCTTCTTCCTAGATACCGCAGCTTTCAATTACTTAATCGTTTTACCTTTGTTGGAGACTACCTTCATTCTGCATACTCTTGCATGCTTCAGTTTCGCCCTTACTTTACCAATATCATCTTCCATATAAGAAGTTCTAAATTTATCATCCAGAAGTTCTGCATATTAACATTTCTTTTCTGGAATTTGTAGCTTTGCGATATCAATTTTTCTCTATGTTTTGGGCCGTTTCTTTCTACGTCGAAGGATCTGGGTGTCTCCAATCAGAAAAAGATGGTCTGATACAATTTCAGTGCCTCTTGTTAGCTTTACGTCGCTGAAGTATCTCCTTATTATCCTGCAATATACGAAATAGTCTATGATACTATTGATATTTCTTTCTTCCGCTGGAAAAGTTATTTTGTGCTCAGTTTTATGAGGAAAAAATGAGTTTCAATGAGAACCTCATAATCTATGCATAAATCAATGAGTCTTTGACCATTTCCATTTCTAGTGTGTTCCCCTTCATGCAGGTCTATAACACCATGAGTATTAGAATGGTCTTTTCCTGTCCTAGCATTTAAATCACCCATTATTATGATCTCTCTATCCTTGGTTTGTCCTCTTGATGATTTTTCTCTTGAGGTCTTGAGAACTGTTTTTTGTCTAGAACATCAGCATCCTTTGTGGGAGCATGTATGAGGGTGATCTTTCCTATTGACAGTTCTATATTTGCTGTTATTATTCCTGAAGAGATGGGCTCCTAATCTTCTTCTTTAGCGAAGAGGTTTTCTTTCATGATGATGCCAACACCTTTCTTGGCTCTAAAACCAGCTGGCACTCCTGAGTAGATAGGCACCCTAAGAGTCTCCATCTCCTCCACTAGTTCAACTTCTTTGCCAGTTAAAGTCTTTTTATTCCAGGTTCCAAGTCTAATATCCTTTTGATCACTGCGTCGTAACCATTGAGACTGATCAAATTCGAGGCAACTTAAGAGTTCTTTGAATCGATTTATTCTCTTCTACGGGTGATTGGCCTAATAGGAGAGGCCCCGTATCCTCGGGGCAACTGGCCCCAGAATATTTATGATACCCTCAGTACTCCCTGAGGAGGAAGAGTGACCTGGCTGTACCCTCAGTACTGAATTTCCCCCAACCTGGAGGACCAGTGGCTGATTGCAGTCAGAAGACTGGGCGGTGGGGCCATCAGTTCCCTGTGCCAGAGGGTTTGTCAACTCAATGATTCAATTGTTTATATAGTTTGGATATTAATCTTTATATACTTAAAATTTTTAATTTATTAATGTTAATTTATCAATTTCAGTGTTTAAAATTTGTCAATACGTATGTGTTAATATTAATTTTAGGTTGAGCGGTTCTATTATGTTTTTTAATTATGTGATTATTCGATCACGTTCATCATTAATATTTGTTTCATGTCACTTAAAGTACTTACATATGATTGTCAAGATAGCTAAAAATGTTAGTGTGTTAAAACAAAACATAAGTGTTGAAGACAAATTTTATTTAATTTATATTTATAGTTATGTTGTCAATATTTTTTATTTTAGGTGGAAAAAAATTGAAGCTAATGATGTAATAATAGAATGCGCTAAGTTCACAATTGAAGGGAATTATGACAGACAACGCGAAGACTACTCTTATAGAAGGAATTCTTCATCTCTTCAATCACGATCTCGTTTTACAATTTCTACATGCTCTAGTTTTGGTAATAATAATTTCGCTTTATTATATTTATATTATTATATTATATTTTTATTATATTTATTTATTATATCAGTTATCAATTGTCATTTTTTTTTCTATATATTGTTGCCTTTACATCTATAGAGACGAAACTCACAACAGAGGGCTATGTCGAGCTGGGCAATCATGGTGTTCCTGTTGTGGGTAGTTATAGTGCTAACTTACCAGAAACGGCCGAGGTTTGGAGTCCTGCTATTACATTAGGAGCGATTACTCCACCAGGAGGTTCTTCCATACCACATACTCCTATTATTCAGGTAATTTTTTGTCCTTTGTATAATTTGCTAAAGGTAGTTTCTGGCTTCGCTTGACCCTTAGGTTCAATTGATTAACTTTGAAATTCAAAGAACCGATTAATAACTCCCTTTTCTCTTGAAAATTAGGTTTAAGCGAGATTATCGAATTTAGAAGTTTATTATGGAGGGCTTAGTTTCTGCTAACCATTTTTGAGAGGTAGTAATCTGCCTCTTAATGTTTTCAGTTCTCTTATTGGATATAACTTGGATTCTCTTAAGTCCATCTTCCCTTTACCCTTGTGTACCACCATTCTGCAGGATTTCATTTCATGCGATCCAGTAATCTCCCTTTTTCAATTGTATGCCTTATAGTTGATTGATGGCTTACTTGCTATTGTATAAAGCTTATTGTATACCATGTATGTAAATATGAAACCGGAATTTGCCAATAGAAAGCGCTAGCTGTAAATTTAGCTACGGTGAAGTCCCGCTGGGGACACCATTTTGTTTTGTTATCATCTGTGAAGGTGTTTCAACTCACAATTCAGTTGTCATACAACAGTGTATTTTGTGAAACAACAGTAAAAATGTCTAATTTTGTGCCTGGAAACTACGATTTGCGGACAGCATTGATTTTTTGTTACCATTTAAAGAAAACAGCAGCAGAATCCCATAGAATGCTTGTTGAAGCTTACGGTGAGTATGCTCTTAGGAAATCACAGTGTTATGAGTGGTTCAAAAAATTTAAAAGTGGTGATTTTGACATCAAAAACGAGACACGTGGAAACTTCTATCACTTTTAGATTAAGGTCTACCGCATATTGGGCCCAATACATAAACAAACCACAGATGGGTGAATCTGTGAAACAGTTTGCAGTAGAGCATTGCATATTGAACCCATGCCATGCGGTCTTCTTGCATGCATGTGTTAGTTTGTTCCAGAAGCGCAGCTTGCATTTTGTTAAATCTTTTCACGGCTCCAAATAACATCAATATAAAGTTTGGTCTGAATTGGTTTAGCTATTTTTCTATAGAAAGTGGATAAATATCTAGGGTTTTTGCTCCACTGCCATTTTGTTTCAAGACGGCGGATGGAAAGTTGATATTGTTATAACCTTTTTGGGCTCTGTATAATCATAAAAAAAAAAGTTTCATCCGTTTTGCTGTGTACTTGTGAAAAATAGGCAAAAAGATCCGACACATAACAATATCGTTATTTTAAATGTAAAATTTAAAAATGGGAAAATCTAGCCCGAGTTGCACCATGGACTGCTTCATTTCTAAAGACCCCACTGGAAAACTCTTGTTTTTTGTTTTTTTAATTTAGCCGACTTAAACTTTTCTAAAATATAAATTGCTCATAATTTCAGAATCAACCATATAGTCCTGAAGCACTTTCTTTCCAATGATTTTCTGAACTGAAAGCAGGATTTCTGGCTCTTTATTTTTTTTTGTTCAAAGAGGATGAAAGTAGTTGATCCCCGTAAGCATTGTTCCTTGCCACTGTTTTGTCAAGTTTTGCCAGCATTGTTTTCTGACAGGTCTAAAATATTAATGGGTTGATTTAATTGTTGTATATATATTTATTTATGCTTAGTAATATTTTTATTTCTTCAGCTTAATTTTTTGAAATTTTTATTATATGATTTCAGAATGTCTTTTTTATTTTTAGGGTTGTGTGATATCGGCTTATATGCCTCAGGAAGGAAACTCCCCTCCCGAAGCTGCTATCGAAGCCACACCTGAGTCAACACCTATCAAGGCAAATGATAAATTAATACTTCCTCTTTTTACTTTTATCAAATACTGTAATCATAAAAAGTATTGCAAATTGTAAAAAAAAAAAAAAAAGGTTCTGCCTTGTCTGATTTCCATTGCCATTAGCCCTTAATTTAGCAAGGAGATGTTTAATAGACTAAAAAAAAATTATAGTTGTTTATGTTGTTTTTTAAGACCTAGTAAGCTGATTTTAGAGTTTTAAAAATGTTGGTGCATTTTTGGCTGTGATATGAAAGCTTGTAGGATACATTGCCAAATAAGCTGACTTAGGATAAGCGGTGGGTATAATGGAACGCCTATAAATTTAAATAATTAAATGTTTTATAAGGAATATTGATATTGATGCTAACTGAATTTGGTTACTAGTTTCCGAAGATTGCAGTATCTCAAAAATGACACTTGGCGTCGCGACATTCATCTATTGACACACACACACACACAAATAGGGAGGAAAACCAGTATTTTACACTCAATTTTAACACTTAAAACAAGTAATAAAAATGTTTAATTGGATTGGAAACCAAATTGCGTTTCTAACCTTTATTACTGAAACATATGATTTATGTATTTAATTTAAATATAATTTTTGACATAAGCTTAATATGATCTTCAAGTAAAGTACCGCTTCCGGTTTTACAATTTAGACCAAAATCTAGTATGTTATTTAAATCAATATATAAGTTATAAATACCAAATTTGAGAAGTTTTGCAAAGTATTTTAATAAAATTTTTGATGGGAATCAATTATGATCTTGAAGTAAAGTCCCACTTCTGGTGATTAAGCAGTGACCAAAAAGAGAGGTTCACAACTAGATTTTACAGCAATCCTAAATACAAAATTTCAACCTTCTACGGCTAACTGTTTATGAGTTATGCGAAATACGAACGTACGTACGTACGTACAGATGCCACAACGAAACTAGTCCAAATGGATTCAGGGATGGTCAAAATGGATATTTCCGTTAAAATCTGAAAACCGAAAATTTTCGCGATTACAATACTTCCTTTACTTTGTACAAGGAAGTAAAAACAATAAGAAACTCAATAGACTTTTATTTAAAGTAAAATAAATTTGAATTATACTGATTTTTTTTTAAATTAATAAATAAATTTGCATAAGTTTACTATTTTAATAATAGTTATTGAAGTAATGATTTTTTTAAATCAATAATACCAATCTATCAACTTGATAGATTGATTAATGATCCAAACAAAAATCCTCTTATCACCAGCCGAATTGGCAATGTAGTCTACAGGATACAGACGGTAAAATGTAATTTTATAGGCAAATATCAATTTAGGTTCTTTTGAAACCATTATATACGTAACATTACACGAAAATCATAATTTTAAATCGATGAATGTTGAGAATAAATGATCAAAATTGAATGAAAAGTTACCTAACTGGAGATTGACGCCATTTCAGAGGTACAATTCACTGTAGCAATTTCTAAAATAAACAATCTTCTACGGGTAAGTCTTATTGGAAATTGGTGGAGGTTATGCTACAATGCCTAAAGAGAGACATGGAAAATAAAGGAATTAAAATAGGCACACCAAATTTAAACTAAAAATTGGAGAAAATCATGTATCTTGCAGGATGCACTGCCAAATTAAGGGTTAGTCTAAAAAATTGATTTGAAAAAAAACGTATTTTCTCAATTTCCAATCTCTCCTCATTCTCTATAACTACTGAACTGTTTTTAATGGAATGTGCTATTCATACTTATAATCATTTTTTTAAATTATTGAAAATGTTTTCTGAAATTTTAATGTTTTCTGAAAAAAACATCTCACAACATTAGTTTCTCCAAATCTCATGAAATCCGATAATATTTCGTGTAGCATTTTTAACTAAACAAGAATATTAATATAAAAATATTGTAGAAAAAAATATTAAAATTAAAAAATACAAAATAGAATATTTGCTAATTGAATATTTTTTGTCTTCTTCTTTCTTTGTGAATGACATAAATATATTCTGCTTAGGATATGCATGAGCATGGTGAAAGAGCTCACTCAGCTGCTGGTTCCTCTGTTGTACGCAGTCTCAGTACTTTTCATTCCCAACCTTCTTCTCCATTAAGAAAGGACCATTCCACTTTGAAACTTTCATCTACTCCCACAGGCCTTCAAAGGGTCCATCGTGTTCTTTCAGAAAGAAATCAAGTGAGTAGTATTTTTTTTTGAAGATATATTTTTTTTCTATAAAATTTTTATTGAATTATTTCCAAAATTTCTGTTATTAAATGCATTCAATTTTGTAGATTAGCTGAAACGTCATTCCATGAAAACTAATCTACAAACTGGTTTCATAATTTAATCCTTCTGCCAGACCATGTTTATGTTCTCGCCTAACTGGATCATGGATCCATATATAATAAAACCACCAAAATTTCACTGATTTTTCTTTGACACTATTTTGAAAATTGACTTTAATGTTCAATTATCATGTTTTTACTAGTATATAACTATTTGTTGCCTACAGCTAAAGCTGCTCTTTTCAGCTTAGACAGTTTCACCCTTATAATTGCACATTATTTGCATTTTCCGGTGACAGAAGGCAAACAGGTTCTACAGCCCAAGAAACACTGATTTCTTTATCATGAAAGTAATCTACACGAGGCTGCTCTTCATCTGCAGGACCATCCTGACCATGGTCTTCATCACCTGACCAGATATTTCTAGCCGATCATACTATGCTGCGAATTTGCTACTTCTTAGCTTTACATTATTTTGTTTTAGTCAATCGCTGTGGAACATCTTCATTCAAACTTAGGGAGGAATCAGGAGCTACACTTGCTACTTTGAGCTTTATATGTTGGCAAATTGATAATCGCTTTTCCCTTCTTATGTCTTCTCCTTGCTCAAAATATTTCTACTCTTTAAGTTTTACTTTTATAATGATAGTAAAAACGTTTTTTCTTTGATCCCTGTTAAGTACATTTACATTATAGACGATCCCAAAAAAGCTCTTAGAATCTGGGTGTTAACCCATCATTTAATTTCAAAGTAATATTTGAAGTAAAATATGGAGCTAGTACATTGTGTAATATCTTAAAAAAGGGCTTTTCTTATTTAGGAAATACGGTATAATTCCTTCTAAAAGGACCTTCTTTAATTTCCTTATCAAATAATATGTAATATCTTTTAAAAAGACGCTTCCTTGTAATTATATACTGTAATTTAATTTATTTTTTTAAATTATTAAAACACGTTAAACAGCTATGAAGCTAATGGAGCGCTGTAACAGCTCTAGAAGACCTCTCTGCTCAATGGTTACAACATTAATGCCACAGAGAAGGGTAGTCTGGGAGACAGATGCCAGCGCTATCTAGGAACTCCAGATTCTAAACGTATTTTTTAATAATTGCTTATTTTATAAATTATAAATGTATTTATCAACATTTAATGTTTTTATATAAACTATGATATCTATTGCTATTATACCAATAAGCATTGAAACGCAAATTTGAAAGCATTGAAACAACCCTTCTACTTTCACCAAACCATCAAAAGTAAAATACAAGTATATCTCCTGTCTAAAAAAAAAATAATTGAAGTTCGGACGCCACACTATTTTAAGGAAAATAGTGAAACCCTAAAAGAAAAAAATTATAAGAAAAAACCAAGGAAACATATACCAATATAAATAAATTAAAACAATGATAAAATAAATTTAACAAAAAAAAAGAAATAATTATTTAATCGTCTTGCTCAACAAAATAATTTAATTAAAAATTCTTAAAAAGACCCTTAAGTCACTTAAAAAAAATAATGATAAAAAAAGATTAATTTCATTATTAACAAAAAAAAACTATTTCAATATTACGCCCTCACTAAGTCTCTCAAAAGTTGTATTAATATAAAAATTAAAAAAAAAATAATAAAATAATAAGTATCACGAAATTTTAACGTAACAAACTTCTCAGCAAAAAGAAAACTCTGTGGCACATGATTAAGTATTATATATAGAGGGGCTTCACACTGGCGAAATCAGGGCCACATGGAGTTTAGGTACATCTGTATTTTGTCAGACTGCATGCCTATTTCTCTCCCTATTCCTTTTCTATCTCTCCCAGAGGTGGCTGGTTTGATCACTAGTACCACTGGGCATTCTCCTTCCTTTTTCCTTCAGAGGTGGCTGGTCTGATCGCCGGTATCGCTGGGCTTTCTCTTTCCATTTTTTCGTCCGTGGTGGCTGATTTGATCACCAGTACCGCTGGGCATGCTCCTTCCCTTTTTCCTCAGAGGTGGCTGGTTTGATCGTCAGTACCGCTGGACATCTCTTTCCTCTTCCTCTCAGAGGTGGCTGGTCTGATTGCCAGTACCACTGTGCGTTCTCTTTCTCTTCCTCTCAGAGGTGGCTGGTCTGATTGCCAGTACCGCTGTGCGTTTCTTTCTCTTCCTCTTAGAGGTGGCTGGCCTAATCGCCAGTTTCACTGGGCGTTCTCTTTATTTCCTCCACCCACTCTAGACGTGGCTGGTCTGATGACCAGTATCGCTGAGTGTCCACCTCGTTTTACCTTTCTGAGGTATCCGGCTTGATCTCCAGTATCCAGATACATTTTCCTACAGTGATCAGGTAGATCCCTGATACTGCTATACCCTGTTGGTCATCATTGACCTCAGAAACTATCATATAAATTGAACGAGATGAGGACTATTCCTCTAACTCGTCTAACACCTCAACAGTTCGCTGTGTATGATTTGAAGGTTGAGTCCTCAACATATCAAAATACGAGCCATTAGCGGATATTACAGTAGTTAATAGTATTAGTCAGTCAATGATAATAATAATGTGATCAGAAGCTTTTAGCTGGTGAGATGAAGCCCTCATTACAATTTTTTATGGGTAATCAGACTTAGATATCAGACACATATTATTCCAATCATTTCTCTATATATATTACGGTACTATAGATCCCTTTTCCCTCTCAGGAGCAATGGATTTTGATGAGTGAGGTATCAAAAGAAAGGGAATTTCACAGAGAAGTGACAAATCCTAATTTCAATTGTTAAATTCTTATTAGGGCTTAAATTAAAGTGATGAAAAACTGGAAGGTTTCAAAATTCTGAAGGTGGTGAATCTGTGGATCAAGATGGAATGGACCATGTTTTAAAGATTTCGATGCGGGCATCAATAATCATTAAGTATAATTAACTTAATCAAATAACTTTAGATTGACCAAATAAAAAATGTGATTCTGTTATGGATCTGATCAGCAAAAAGCATATAGAATGTTTGAAAAAAAAAAAAGGTCATGTCACCACTGCCGAGAAACGCCTTATTTCTATTCAATCTATCAAGAAAAGATTATAAAAAAAATTATCACAAACAATAAAAATATTATTTTGTTTGTTTATTTTGAATAAACTTTATATAATTTTCTATTCATGTTAGCCAAAATGATTGTTTTTCTCTCCCCTGAGGCTATCTATTCATATTTACTAGTAGGCAAGTAAACAAAGTAGTTGGCAGTCAACTTGTTAAATGGAAAACCTTTCTTACTGCTAAAATCTATTCATCCGTTCACACTCGTTTTCCTTTTAGCCTTTCTCTAAACAGTCGGAAAATTATTTAAACCGCTAAAATCTATTTACCGGTTCACGAGACATTAGAGTAAAATCGAGGAAGAGCTGGAAAATGTTCACTCTAATTTTCCTTATTTGTTATTTATAATAACAAATAAACAAAATATTTGTTATTCATTAGTCAAAAAAGTAAGTATATCATTGTTATCTATTATTCGTTAGTCGAAATAAAGTTTGCCCTACACTTGTTGGTATGATGATGGAAAGAAATGAAAATCATTGGCCAAGATGTCACATCATGAAGTTTTGAACAATGATGGAACGGAACTAGCTATGCCATTCTGAATGTTAGTTGGAACGGACCATCCCTCGTTGCAAGATTATCAAAAACTGCTGAAACATTTACTGTTCACTTTATCATAAAAAATTTATTAAAAATACTGATTATATTTTGAAAACTAAATTTAACTTAATGTAAAATAAAATATTTACATGTGTCTGTTGGTATTGAAATTAACAATTATAAAGTTGGTGTAATAGTATATTGGTATATGATATATTCAATTTGTTATTTTTTATCATAATTAATCACTTTGATTTATCTGCAAATAAATAATCATCTTGGAATTAGTTTGGTTGATCGCAGATATAATTAAGGAAGAAGTTGGTCTGGGGGGTGCGGTAAAAGACTAACATACTAATAAGTCATACTTGTTAGTGTGTTAGTCTTTGACTGCACTCTCCGACCAACTTCTTCCTTAAATAATCATCTTTTTTGTATTATCACAGTCAACCATCATCCATCATTTATAATTGTTAGTGTGTTCATTTGTCATAGCTTCAAATTTGTCTTTTTATTTAATCATGTAATTTGAACATATTTGCATAAAAATTTATATTTTGTTTTAAAATATTCTTAGATAATTCTGAATGAAAACTATTATTATATTATTTATTTTCTGATTAATATTGAGCTATTTTATTTGATTCAGGCTGAAAATGCACAGACTAAATCTAAAACAACATATCCACCAGGTAGCCCTTTACGAATGATTCCCCAAGTTGATAGGGCTAGACCTCATACACCTGGAGATAGGAGTGATGAGGACAGAGAAGTGGAAACAACTATGACTACATCGCCAAATTCTTGTCCAAGACAGGTCAGTTTGTTAACTTTTTAGCAAAATTATCAAAGACATAGCGCCCATCATGTACATCATTTAATGTCAGAATAGAGATAAATAGATGGTTTTTCATAGCAGCACATTAAAATATCTTGCAAATATAATAGCAGTATATATAATTATTGGTACAAAACAAAAAGGTAAAAATGTAATTGTTAATAAGTCTTCTTTATTTTCAAGAACTAAACGATAAATTTAATAACAGTCTTTTATTTAAAAAAAAAAATACATCTTTTTTAAGGGTGGTGATTCTTATCTTATTTTCTTCTTTGACAACGCTTCATACGATCATTGTCCATTTCAAGTCTTTTCCTTCATCCATCTACAATTACATTTTAAAAATTAGCTACATATCTTATCCAACACTTTAATTACTGCAATTTGATTATATAAGTGATACTATAGCATTTCCAAGTCAATTTTTTAATTTATTGATTGATTTGTTCATCTATTAATTTATTTTAAAAACTTCCATTAAATATTATTGATAGTCTCCCTCCCATTGTCAGACTATTGAGTTGCTTGTTGTATTTATTGTTAAATTTGAAATAATTGTTATTAATACACAATTTTATACCTTCCAGTAAAATATTTTTGTTCTTAATTGTTGTGTTCCTTTATTGTATTCCGATTTTCTTCTATAAATTTTGTGAATTGCCTATTGGCACGTTTGTAAATAAATTTTGAATGTCATAACTATCTATTCTATATTTGTTTATCTATATTAAAGTTTTATCTAAATTTAATTTTTTTTAAATTTCTTTGAAATTTCTTTGACTTCTGTTGAAGTAATTATATCATAATTATTATTTTTGGTTAAACATTCTATCGTCGGCTTAAAAAATTTAGCTTAGCTATCATTTGGTCCTTCTATATTATTTATTACTGGTCTGAGGTCTTTTTTTGGTTTATAGAGATTTATTAGACCGTTTATTCTAGGTTCTGTGAAGTTTTTAATAGACTTAGTAATTGTCAATAGATAACAATTGTAATTGTTAATAGATTTACAGTAATATACTTGGTTCAGAGTATTATAAAAACCTCCATTATAATTGATGGCAAGCATTTTTTAAAATCCTCACAAGTATGATTAATACCATATTCCATATTTATTTTAATATTTTTTATTGCATTGGGTAATGTGAAAAATGGTTTCAACTAAGAATGCATGGGAAGACGTTATAAGACAACTCATGCAAACAAATAAATTAATAAAAATTGAAAAATAGCGAATTTTTTATAATATTTTGGCAGGGATTCAAACAAAAACCTTTGACAATTGTACTTTTTGTTTGCATATCAACTTAAAATCACTAAAGAAATAATAGATTTTATTTGACCACCCCAGGGGAATTTATACACTTTTAATGCTTTACAAATATTTTTCTGTATTAAATTTCTTTCTCAACTATACTATGTTAATGAAGTATGGTAATTGGTTG
This sequence comes from Rhaphigaster nebulosa, assembly GCA_948150685.1. Classification (NCBI taxonomy): domain Eukaryota; kingdom Metazoa; phylum Arthropoda; class Insecta; order Hemiptera; family Pentatomidae; genus Rhaphigaster; species Rhaphigaster nebulosa. Next base: position 98,571,324 of record OX411306.1, on the reverse strand, counting down.
GATAATCTAATTATTTTTTGGGATGCTATCTTCTAGATTTAAGATTTGTTATCAATATATGGCTTCCATTGTTTCATACATTTTTTATTTTATTATGGGTTGAAAAAACGTTTTTTTAAGATCTTATGTAATGCCCATGTTTTAGGGTTCCCTGAAACATGTAATAAAATTTTTTTTTTTTGAAAAATTCTGTTATTGTTGGTATTTCCTAATACAGAGACCTCTAGTTTTTCTGAACTACTAGGTGTTTTTGATGAAACACAAAGAGTTTCAAGAAAAATCTTCAAAACAGATGCATATTCTTGCAAATGTGTTAGGAATAGCATTTCAACTTTTTTTCACTATTTCATTTTGTTTAAATATTTTAATAATTTTTGGATATTTTTAATTCATTTGTGGAAGGCTGGCATGGAAAAGAATTCTTTTCTCATAGAAATTTAGAGAATTTGTGGCTGTTAAATTTCCTGGTCATTATTATCGCAAAGGTTGGTAAATGTAGCTCGGAAAGCCATACATGGCATGTTGGATTAGGGTTGGAATATCGACACGCGATATATCGATATATCGGAGTTGAAAAACCGATATATCATATCGATATCTTAACATCCGATATATCGATGATATCGATATTTTACAGCGATATATCAATCACACCATATGCTAAATTATATTACAGTAGAACTCGGCAATTCATATCCCAGTAATTCGTATAGATTTCCTGGCCTCTTGAAAGTCTCCCTTTATTTCATATAAAAACACTGCAATCCGGTTCCTCCGATATTTCGTATTTATTTTCGTCTTCCAAGTAATGTAAACTCCTTATAATTCGAATTTCCAAATAAAAAATCTGGTTAACTCTTAATCTTTTCAAGAGGAGAGGTGAGTTAGTGAGAGAGGAATTGTTTCTGTGAATTTCGGTCAGTTTACAATTTTGTATTAATCTTGTTATTTCCTATTTTTTACCGCCGATAATTGGAAATCTCAATACTTTGGATATCTCGATAATTCATATTTACCTTTCGAACTCTTGACCATACGAATTATCGAGATTCTAGTGTATTTTATTTTAACAATTTCCTTTATCCGGTAAAACTCCAGAATCGTAACCCCAAAATGGCGGAGGTCTAGATTTTTAAGATCATCCAAGTCCTAAAAATCTGCATGTCCTCCATGTTGGGGTTACCATTCTGGAGTTTTACCAGTAAATATAACAATAAACAATATTTAATTACCAAACAATAATTAGTAGATAGAAAAATAATACAATAATTAGTAGAAAGAAAAATTGATGATTTATATAAATGATGATGGTACTGAGATTTATATCAAATAAATTACATGCTTTTAGATAAATGTTCTGAGAATGCACATTATAGTCGGAAGAGTTATAAGATAAATAAAAATTTGAGAAATTTGAAGGTTTTATTATTGAAAAACTTCTAGAAGACTATAATATATCAAATATGGCTAAAAGTCTTCAAAATAAAAATATGTTATAATTTTTTTTTCTTTGAAGTATAATTCTTTTTTATCTTTTTTCATAATGATTCATGGCTAATAAAAATATTGTTTTATAAATAATAATCATTATATTATTTTAAAACCTTCTTCACAGTTTATAATATTAATTGTATTTAATAATACTCATTTGATGAACTTTCTTTGCTTTTTCATCCATTTCCTTTCGATATATCGATATTTTTCTAGCGATTATCGGTGGATATCGATATTTAGTTTTGTGATATATCGAATATAGATATTTTCCTTTTGATGTTCCAACCCTATGTTGGATACAATTCTGGCTCTTCATTCAGTTGTGTTTCCTATTAAAAATTGAAATTTGTTTAAAATAACTATTTTGTAATTAATTTCTCTCCTAAGTCTGATTTAGGAAACATGAAAAAACGATGAGAATAGAAAATAATTAATATAAAATTTCTCAAATATGAATTAATTTTATTTAAAAGATATAAACACAATTATTTTATAATCTATCGGAAAAATTTATACAATGCAGATTCTCTTGTACCATTTGAAAAAAAAAGTATCATCAAAATACAAGTGGTAGGGCCCATCTCAAAAACGGCTTTAGAAAATACAAAACATAATATTTATTTATTTATTCCACTTCTTACAGTAAAAATAGAAACAGATTGCAGCAAACAATAACTGTGCAAATATAATCAACCCATTCAATACAGCTGGATTTACCGAGGATACTGCGCAATAAACGAAAAACTTCGGCTGTCACTGTTACTGCCTTTTACATAAAATACTTTATTTTATTGTTAAATGTATGTTAAAAATATTAAAAAAGTTCCCTGAGTGTAGTAAAAATGTGGTTTACTTACCTAAACTTTGAAGGATTTTAACTTCAAACCAGTGTAAGGTATCCCAAAACTATCTTCTGCTGCTGGTTGTCGAATCCTTTCCAGAGGTACTGAAGTGGCAAAAAAGGCTTTTCTGAACGATTGAGAACTCAGAGAGAATCTAAATACTGAAGGGACAGAGCACTCCGGTGCCCTCTCAATCATTGGGAAGGGGTTGGGAGAGTGCAATATTGCATGTTCAGTCACAGAGAAGAGCCTCGATGAGCGCATCATTGCACTCTCAGTAAGGAATGGCTTAAATACAATGATAATAAAGCTAGTAATAAGCCATATTTTTCAAAGTCATTAACCTCCTAAAATACAAAATAATCTAATAAATGCAGTTATAAACTTTTTATCTCTCAAAAAAAAAAAAAAAAAAAAAAATATCGAAGGAGCAAGAATTAATAAAATTATTACTATTATTTATTTATTTTTTTTTATAAAACCCTTTTGTCTCTTGTTATGCTTCTTTTATAGCGCTCATTTAATTAATATCAACCTCAAGTTAGCCTAATAAAGTGTTTTTTGTGAACCTGCTTCCATAAGTATAAAAACGATGGTGGACACCTGCCTACCTATCTACTAACACAAGATTTTTATTATATAGAAATCTACAATTTGTTTACTGTTTCTGTTTTATATATTCACTTTTTAATAAATTAGTTCTCTGGAGAATCTTCTTCGGAATTGTTTTTCTTTATTGAACTTAACTCTTGACAACAAGAACTCATTTAAAATTTTATATGCTGTCCCAGAAGACACTGAATTTACAATTGTTTATTAACAGTTTTATGCTTTGCAATACTAAATTAAAGAAGGCACATTTTTTCCATTTTTTGTTTAAAATGAACACTTTTATTTGTTTTAGGTAAAGCGTGAGGATAGTGTTCTTGGTGATTCTACTGGTGGTGGAACCTCAGATGGAGTAGAATGGAGGGAATGGAAAGCTGGAGGTGGCCTCTGTTTGCCAGAATGCAGAAGTGTAAATAACTTTGCCCGTAGACTTCGTTGTTACAGCCAATGTCAACCTGAGACCTTGCATTTGCTTTCTTTAAGTCAGTATTAAGTAATGGGTTATTTTTACCAATTTATCATTTTTTGTTTTAAAGTTGTTACCTAGTTAGGCTATATTGTAATCATTAACTGTATTAGCGATATATCTGCCTATTAAGAAAAAAAATATTAGTTAATTATCAAATCATCGTCAATATTGATGAGCATATAGTATATATGAGGCAAAATAATCCCTTTTTCATTCCCTAGAAGTAATGAGGTTGGTAAAAAATTTTTATATAAAAATGTACCCCTTATTTTCCTAGCCTTTTGAGATTTATTACTTGGGTTCTAAATTCAAACCATCACAAATTAGTTTTAAAATAATTGAAGAATTCATAGAAGAAAGAGGGAGAGTTACCTGTTATGCATTTCAAGTTTAAAATCAAGTTATAAAGTTTGGAGCTCCGCTTTTCTTCAGTCTAAGGGTATTCTTCAAACACTTCTAACTGTTTTTACTTCCTTGTACGAAGTAAAGGAAGTATTGTAATCGTGAAAATTTTCGGTTTTCAGATTTTAACAGAAATATCCATTTTGACCATCCCTGAATCCATTTGGACTAGTTTCGTCGTGGCGTCTGTACGTACGTACGTTCGTATTTTGCATAACTCATAAACGGTTAGCTGTAGAAAGTTGAAATTTTGTATTTAGGATTGTTGTAAAATCTAGTTGTGAACCTCTCTTTTTGGTCACTGCTTAATCACCGGAAGTGGTACTTTACTTGAAGGTCATAATTGATTTCCATCAAAAATTATATTAAAATACTTTGGAAAACTTCTCAAATTTGGTATTTAGAACTTATATATTGATTTAAATACCATACTAGATTTTGGTCTAAGTCTAAATTGGAAAACCGGAAGAGGTACTTTATTTAAAGGTCATATTAGACTTTCATCAAAAATTATATTAAAATATAATGTAAAACATTTAAAATTTAGTAAATAGGACTTTTATATCAATATGAATGTATTTTCTAGATTTTGGTTAAAATTGGTGAGCCGAAAAGGGTACTTTACTTGAAGGTCATAATAAACTTACATCAAAAATTATATTAAAATTAAATGGAGAAACCATATGTTTCGGTAATAAAGGTTACCTACGCGATTTTGTTTATACTCTAATTAAACATTTTTATTACTTATTTTAAGTGTTAATATTGGGCATATAATACTGGTTTTCCTCCCCATTTTTGCGATGAACAAGTCTGCAGCAGGAGAATAAGATATAAGTTAAGTGGGTTTTTCCGCTTAAAATTTAGAAACTGTCGATTTCTAATGCTTTATCTAGTGATATTGACAGTTTTAATGTTGTCACGGAACACAAAGAAATCTCTTGGAAACTAGTTACCTAATGAAAAAACAACGACATTTAATAACGGAATGAAACCTCCAGAAACAAGAGTATGTGTGTGTGTCAATAGATGGGTGTCCCGATGCCGAATTTCGTTTTTGAGATATTGCAATTTTCGGAAATTAGTAACCAAATTGAGGATCACTTTTTGAGCCAACAATTTATAGTTTAATCGGAGTACAAGGAAGTCATGTGTTGTCCACATCAGATATTTTTTTTAACCATTTTATCTACTGAATGATATGAACATATTGATATATGTAACTTTATTTCAGAAAAAATTAGACTCCCCTTTTCTTTGTCGAATCTGCAATTTTTTTTTATTGGATTTAAAATAAATGTTTATCAGAGTTTTTAGAAAGCTCATAAGTAACTCAAAGCAACATTTTTATGAATGTTTGTTGCTCTTAGATGCGTTATTTTTATAGTGGTAGTGTTAATCACCCTATTCACATTTTTTTATTTTTTATTTCAGGAGTTAGCCATGGAAATAGTCCCAAAGAGTTCAAAAAAAGGTATTTAAGGCGCACAATCTCTTGTCCAGAAATACCAAAGCTTTTAGAAGGTAATAGGAATGAGACTCGTGTTGAGGCTGAGGTTTTACCTCAAAAGGTATTAAATGCTTCCTTTGTTTTGTTTTTGTTGCTTTGAAAAATCATGTAGTATAAAAAGAATTTTTATGAGCTGCTGAAACATGGATATGTAATTTAATTGAAGAATGCAGCATAACAATAATTATTTTTATTAAAAAATAACAATTAGATAGTTGATGGGGAGAGAGATGTTATAAAAACAAACATATGTCTCGACCCCGTTTCTACTAACGCCGGTCTTTGAGCACAAAAAATAAATAAATAATGTTGGGAGAAAAAAATAGTTGAAATACAATAAAATAAATTAATTTTGAAACGAGAAAATTACATAGTAAACATCCAAAAAAAATGGTTAAATAATTAATGTAAAAATAAAGTAAATTAAAGCTAAACTTAAATTAAAAATAAAACAAAATTTTCTTTTGAATCTAAATAACAATAATAAAACAACAAAAGGAAATTTTGCAACTTAATTGGTTGGGAAACAAAATGCTTAACAAATATAGCAACTAATATATAACTAGACAAATAGCTATTGGAAGATTGGGCAAAATTTAACTAATTAACAAACATAATCCATAATAAAATAGAAAATAAAATGACTTTTCAATGAAATCGTTTTAGTTTATTATGATAAATTGACCACAAGAGATAAGCTAAAAACCTCTTTCACGAAATTCAATTAATAGTTTATTAATTTCATTAATTTCTTCACTATATATCACCAACGTACAATTGCCGAAGAAATAGCGAAAGTCTTTGTTACCTCGAAAGTCATGAGACCAATGTATTTGAGAGAGAGTCCTTTTTTCCAAAATTTCCATTGACGAAAAGAGTGTAGCTGGCAGCCAGTAGATGTAGATAGTCGGGAACCATGATGATGTCCAAAAGAATGACGCTCGATGTCTGACGAAATGTTAATAGCTACACAGTTATCTCTTGATACTTCCTAAACGGTATATGTAACGAGGAAACAAATACAATGTAGATTTATTTTTTCTCGTTTCAATACAAACATAAAAAAAAAAAAAAAAAACTTTCTATTTTGAAAATAAAAAATTAGAAAGAAAGGAACAAAAAAACAACTAAAGTTTATGGCTTGAATAATAGTATTGTTCTCTTTTAAAATTTAAATTTGTCAGTTTTTTTTTTTTCAGTTTTGTCATTATTTGGCTTGGCTTCTTACTCTTTTGATTTCTGATTCAACAGGTTGAAAAAACTTTTGTGAGTTCTGGAACTCAGACTGATCCTCTACAACCCTTGGTTTATGAGCATCTTCTCCTTTCTGTTTTAAATCCTGTAGAGCCAATACAGCAACGCAGTGCACCACCAGGTATATCTTCGGATCTTTATTGGTTTTTTATATTATTAAAAAGATCTTGTTTTATAAATTATTTATTTTTTTAATGCAATGTCCAGAATTTTTTTTAGAGAAAGAGAGTAAATCTCCTTTGGAAGTGACAGAAATGAAAAAGCTCCTCATGAAACAAATCTGTCATCAACAGAAATCTACAAGTTACTTGTGACAATAGTATTCTCTGAAAGTTAGTAAAACCTGGTCTAGAAGAGTTCAGGCCACTTATTATCCAACTCAAGAGGTGCACTATGTGGAAACAAAGGATATTCTACTTGCCTTCACTGGTTGTTATGCTTACATTTGTTTTCTCTAATCCTTAGATTAGAAAGAGGATTGTTTTCTGAGATGTTATGTTCCATCAGCTAAGAAGACAACTTAATTTCTATCCAGCCAGCATCTCTGCAGCATTCCTTTAGAAACTATAACCAGGCCTAGCTGTGCCTGAATGAGTCTTCCCTAAACTGTGTCGGTGAAAACATAAACCAGGCAATCACACAGCTTGTGTACGAACCTGGGACCCAGCTAAACCAATTCAAAATTTAAATATGATATTTGGCTGGTTATGGTGCATTACTTACTGCTGCGGTGACAAATAAGGTTGTAGGGAAATGTAAATACTGTTCTCCACCATCTTCTGAAATTTTCTTGAAAATTTTTCAATGACATCCTATTCATAGACCACTAAGTTTCAACCCTTTCTCTTAACACAAAAACAACAGAGAAAGAGACAAACAAGTTTAGCTATTCTGTGGTCCAGCAATGCACTGTCGCATCTTTACCTTCTCCATCAACAAGAGGAATACATACATCTCTATCATGTGCAGCTGCAATCCAGTTTCTTAGCATCACTTGCCAAACAGTCTCACAACTTCAGCCTTGGTATTCTCCATCTTTGGGAAACAAAGTTTCTAAAGGGTCTTACCCATGTACTGCATTTTCATCTATCCTGTGTAATGTGGCCTGCTTATCTAAACCTGATTTTTATGTGGCTATAAAAATCTTCCAAGAGGTCATAGACTTCATGGTTGATTTTCCTTTTGCTTCCTTGTCCATATATCACCCATAGATTCATTGAGTAACCTTTCTTTCAAATATTAAAATATCTTTGTTTTCAGCTTGTGTTGTGCATTATGTAAGTACTAATTAGATTGAAGTATTATATAGAAGTTAACCTTGTTTTTTGGGGTATTTCAAGTTTTTTTTTTCTTATATTTCCTCTCTCTAGAATAGCTTCTGTTGGTGATAAAGATTAGGATTCCTCTCATTATTTTCTCTGCAATATTACTGTCCTCTTGGGGGCCTAGGCAGGTGAAATCTGAGCTCTACTAGATTTCTGAGGAGCCAAAGTGTAATTTTCTTTCCTACCTGTCTTGCAGCAGGCAGGAGTTCCAAATAGGTATCCTCCATTACTTGTTTAGAGCATCCTATGTCATCTGTGAATGATAATAATTTTTCTATTCATTTAACACTGTAAGACTGGTTTGTATTCTTGCACCTCTAACAGCATTTTCCAAAGCGAGGATGAAGATTTGCCAAATCAATGTACCCTCCTGTGTCACTCTTTGTAGATGAAAATTCCTCAGATTTTTTCACATAACAACACATTCCACACATGTTCATTCAGATGAGATTCAGAGGTGTTTGCAGCTCTAAGAATGTTTTATATAGTTCTCTTAATAAAGTCAGGGGTGTCACCATTGGAGGTTTAGTGGGGTTATCAATGAAAATTTTGGTATAACATTTTAATCAAAGAGTTACATTTAAAACCAACTCCAATTTGGAGTCAAGAAATTTGGATTTTATCAATAAAAGTTTGTGTTTAAATAGAAAAACAAAATTATTGTTGTCAAGTGTCAATATATGCAATAGATAGGTGAAAATTTCAAACCCAAAGTAGTTGGGGAAAGTTAAGATATTTTATAATGTAGTTTGAAAATTTATAATATTTAATATAGTTGGGAAATCCCGTCAAAATTGGTAAATTTTAGATTTTTCCCTCTCCTCCAATAAATACTGTATTTTATTTTTGTAATTATTTATATGATATTCTTGGCACATACCAATAGATATCACCATTTGGTTTGACCGAATTGTTAAATAAACTATTCTATTCTAAAAAAATATTGCCGCAGCAACGTCTCTAAATAAAGTAGTTAGTTGTTTTAAAATCTAAAAGGTAATATGTTTACAATCTATATTATCTCCCTCTTTCCAGATCATTTTTAAGATATGGCCTATCGTTGACTTTTCTGTGATGATGTTGCACTAATAAGATTTTGCCTGTTTCATGTTCTGCTAAAGGATTAATAATTGAATTTCTACTAGATCCTAAATGTGTTATGTGTGTATATATATATATATATATATATATATATATATATATATATATATATATATATATATATATATATATATATAATTAATTTTTTAAAATCATGCTTTTGGATAATTAAAAAAACACATATGAGCCAGTGAGAATGATAGTGGTTGTGAGTCAATTTTCGTTTATTTTGATAAAGTGAATTTTTTGTAAATATTCTTAAATGATATATTTTACAAAACATTCACTTTATCAAAATATATGAAAATTGGCCTACACCACTATTGTTCTCACTGGCACATATTATTTCTAGAAAATGTTTTTTGTTTTGTTTCACAAAAAACTGGCTTATTTTCTATCACTTATAAACTATTTCTTTATTTACAAAAAATAACCAAAATTTCTACCTTTGCCTGCAATCTTGGCAAATTTTACAATGTACTTTTTTTTTAATTATCCAAAAGCATGATTTTAAAAAATACACACACATATATATATATATATATATATATATATATATATATATATATATATATATATATATATATATATATATATATGCATTAAACATAAATGTCTTAAGATTTTAGTAAAAGTACATTTTATAAGTTGAATTTTCAGTGGCATTAAAAAGCAAAAAATTTAAGAGCTTATTTTTAATTGTAATAAAACAAGCATAAATGTTTAACAAAAGACTTAAAGACTTCTTGAGATTGGTGCTACACTCAGAATAGTGTAATGATAACAGTATTTATAGTCTAGAAATATGAAAAAAAAAAAAAGTGTTTTGATTTCTCTTTCTTTTGTGCCAACTGTCTTATTTAAAAAAAAACATTTTTTTCTAATTTTTCAATATCAAGTGGGCTCATAACAGGAATCAGAACCATTCGGTGGATGGTGAATATGTGTTATGGTCATTGGTTCTGGAATTTCTATAATTATATTTTAACAATTTTTTATTTTTTGATACTTGAAGGTAAATAGGTTGTTATGCATTTCATTGCAATGTTGGAAGGATGTTGATTTGAACCTGTAATCATTCATAACTTTTTTAATATAAATTACACTGGATGTCACCTATAATGACATAGATTATAGTGACAAACTGGCTATAGCAACTAAATCGTTAGGTCCCTTGAACTTGGTATACCTATTACATGCAATTTTAACTGGATTTAACAACATATCGGCCATGTAAACATTTTCAAGGAAGATGATGAACAGGCATTTTCAATGGGCGGTGCTTTGGACTCAATTCGTACTTGACAAAAGTTTTTACTAGTAAACAATGACCTTCAGAGTGACATCATCAAACAGGGTATTGAGGCTAAAATATATCATTATTATACTAACAAATGCTCTAAGAAGTCCCACATTACTGAACTTTTTTTATTAAACAAGTTTAATGTTCTTAAATATTTAATTGCTGTGCGTTAATCAAGAAATTTATTATTTATTGTGTTACAAAATTATTCTACATATCGCATGTCTAGAACTAAAAATTGATAACATCAGAAATTTTAACAGTTGGACCCTTATTATCCTTATATATTTGGACTTCATCCTTATATATTTAAATTTAAAACTTCCTATAAAGTTAAAATAAATTCCTTTTTTTCATTGCCACCACTTTAAAGTAACGAATGTGAAAAATCGCATTCTTCGAATTGCTTAGTTTTATCAATTTTCCAGAAACATATTTGCAAAATAAAATTGAATAAACACAAATCTAGGACTCAGAGAAGTCATTGTTCGTAGTGGAGAAATTAAAAGTAAAACATAAAGCTCTTTTTTGGTCTCCTAATAAGTTGCTACGAGGGTTGGTAAATAAATAAGGTCTCCAACACTCTAGCCCAAGTTGGCAATGTTGGATGAAAGAGTTGGTACCTCGCTGCCGTGTCCCGTTATCTCCTCTCTTTCAAACGAGCCATTGCTGCAGCCTCTGAACGTTTTAGTCTCCGAGCTAAAGCTGTTTGGAATGAATCTCCCGATTTCCATCCCCGCCAATTCAATCTCCCTTAAAGAACAGTTGAGTGACCAATGCTTTGATGATGATAAAGAAGGCAAGGAAGAGGTGCAAAGGTGGCTTACTAAGCAGGCGGGTGATTTCTAAAACACTGGTATCAGTAAGTTGCCTGAAAGACTCCAAAAATCAATTGTAAAAATAAATTTGATCAGGAGGGCGATTATGTTGAGAAATAGTTGATAGTTTTCCTACAAAATGAAGTGAATTTTTGTTTAAATACATGTTTTTAAAAATGTGGAGACCTTACTTATTGACCAGCCCTCGTGTTTTCACATTCGTTACTTAAACATGGTGGTAACGTTTTGACAATTTGTTTTCTACATCTTTGAAATTTTCTCTCTTTCAGAGTTGGCATCGGTCATATTGAACACCGGCTATTACAACAAAAACCAGCAAGTCCCTTCAGGGTCATTATAAACGATGTCCAGTATAATTTAATTTTGGAAAAATGTCTAGAGATTCTTGCCCCTTTAGTAAAATGAAATAGAATTCATAAACTGCTATATAAAACAAAGGCTCCATGAATTTCATTGCTCATAACTTATTTCCTAAATGAATAAGTAATCAATTAAGATCATTTTAATGTGTATTTCTTTACTTTTTGTATTGTTTTTAGATGTTACTTCCCCACCAATATTTCGTGATGATCATCCTAAAGGACCTTTAGAGTTGTACCTTGAAGTAACTAAGGAACAGCTCAAAGAAAAACACAGTAAACCAGGTACTTCTTACTCATATTTATAAAATTCTCTTTGTTCAAGATTATTCATGGCCTCAAGTTAATTTATTATTTTATTGTCATTTCTAAGATGTTTGACAAATGAATCAATTAAAAAAAAGGAATTTGGAGGTTCAAAATATTTTCAATACAAATAGCGACTTATAATATATCTATTTCAGATGTGATTTATTGGTGCAAAGCATGACTTTGTTTTACAGTTTCAAAAAAATTTAAGTTTAAGGAGAATTTTTTTAAATAATTAAATGTAGACTTTGCTTACACAAAACCGAAGAATTGGGATATTCTTACGTGATAGAGGCTGTTATAAATGAATTTGGGGATAATCAAATTTTAGTGACATTTAGGAAGTAATAAACTGATTGAATATGGAAAGACTATAGTAGTGGGGTTGGTTGGTGATTGTGGATATATGAATTTTTTTTAAAAAAGAAGTAGGCCGTGAAAAGAAAAAAAAAAGTCTGACAACTTTTTAATATAATTTTAAAGAGTTTACATAAACAAGACTTGAAATAAAATCAGCAGCATTAACTTCTTCACATATTCTGCTACTTAAGTACAATAAAACAGTTTTTTAAACAATTTTAGTACAACAATTTTGTACACTACCTATATATTTTAAGTTTGTCAAGTTGAAAATATATTTTAAAAGTTTCGGTTTAGTTTCCATGGAAACATTTTGTTACATGTATTATTACAGAGCGTATTTTTGACAACAGATTGGTGGATTGGTGGGAGGAGGTTCGGTCGCATCCGAATGTGCTCAGTTATCAGTTATCGGATGTGCTCAGTTATCCATCTAGGGTCTTGTACTCCCCATAAGATTCGCTGTATCTTTGCTAATACTGGTCCGATTTTTTTATGATGATTCTTTTTTTTTTTTTTTTTTTTTTAGATAATTTAATAACCTTTCATACAATTCTATGCATAATTTACTATAAATTGAATGCTTTTTATTAAGTTAAGCGCAAATAAAATATTTTTTCATCATAACTTTTTTTCCTACATTTTTTCGTTGATGTACTGCATACATGAAAAGTTAAAGGCCTTTAAGGAGAAGACATTAGGCAAGTTTCATCAAAATTGTTGGAACCGTTTTAAAAAAAATGGAAAAAAAAAGTAAAATCCATGATATAATAGCTACTTCTGGTTAGTCTGATGCACTGTATCTTTGCAAATACTGGTCCGATTTTGATGATTCTTTTATTGTTTTTTAGATAATTTAATTACCTTTCATACAATTCTATACATAATGTACCATAAAATGCATACTTTTTAACTTAGACGCAAATAAAATATTCTTTTCATTATAACTTTTTTCCCTGCAATTCCTCAGTGGTGTACTAAATAAATGAAAAGTTTATGAAGGCCTTTATGAAAAAAAATTACGCAAGTTTGATCAAAATCGTTAGAGCCGTTTTCGAGAAAATTGTAAAAAAAGTGTAAAATTGATTGTATTAAGTGGCACTTCCGGTTAGTCAATTTTGATGGAAAAGTTGCTGTAACATCACATACTTTCGCCTACTTTAAATATGTAATTTCAGTATCGTACAACTTTTCGTTTTTGAGCTAGGCTGTTCACATACACACAGACAATTTTGCGAGACTTGGTTATTTGGACTCAGGGGACCTTAAAACATCTATTTCCGTTGAAAACTTAAATTTGAAAATTTTCATGATCGCAATATTTACTACATATTACCTTACTACATACTTCATATATAGGCAAGGGAAAGTAAAAATTAATTACTATGTTAAAAGGCTCTAGACCAGAGGTGCCCAACCTTTTTGTAGCGCGTGCCAATACCAAGGGTTTTCCATGTTGTGGTGTGCCACAACTGTACCCCCCTCCCTCTCTCCCCTATACTCCATCATCTTTTCAATAATTATGTTTACATAAAGCGCTTGTTTTTTTAATATATTTTTCAACTGTTTTGTTTTCAGAATATACCTACATAATGAAAAAGTTAATAACTGTTGATTATTTAATAAAAATATATGTTAGAAGTAACCATGTATGATATCCTTGCTAATAGTTAATTTCCATTAACTCAAAGTTATTTCAGCCTTTCAGAAAACTGACACTATTGCAAAATAACAAAATATAAAATAAAAAATCTAAAAGGCTACTTACCTATCGCATGCTAATTCCGAATCCACGTTGTGGCACACGTGCCTTGGGTTTGGCAACGCTGCCAAAAGAAAAGATTGAACCAAGCATGATTGTCTATCTAGGAACCTGTTTGACGCTTGAGCCAAGCATTGGCAGTGATTGATTGGAAGTTTGATTGGTATGAATGCTTGAAGAGGAGGCCTGGCCATGCGATGGTTTTGATCAAGCTTTCCCTCAATCACGCTCTCTGCAGCAACTGTGGAGGATTCCTCGCTCACTTTGATTATGGAACATGATTTTTTAAGTCTTTTAACTCTCCCTTGGTCGCGCCCTGTCCTGAGGAAAGTGATTGTTGTGTATTTTAAAATAAAAGTATTGAGAATATAATTGTGAAAATGGAGGCTTTAGCAACAATTATTTTTTTGTGAAAAATACTTGTCCTTGGAACAGGATACGACCGCTCATGTTTTCTTAAAAAATCTCACTCTACAACCTGCTTAAAAACATCTAAAACAGCATTCTCAAAGGAGTTACTTTTTTTTTTTTTTTTTTGCAAAAATATGTCAAGCAATCTGAAGAAACTGCTCAAAATCCAACTGATAAAATGATGAAGAAAGAACTATTATAAATAAAATATTTTAAAATTTGCATTTAGGTGAAATAACTATTAAAAATAAAATATATTAAAATTTGCATTTAGGTGAAAGAACTATAATAAATAAAATATATTAAAATTTGCATTTACTGTAGTAGATAATAGTGAAAGATATAAGGTTTCATTAATAGTTTATTATGAAGGTTAACGTATTAATAAGGTAATTAATGATTTCATTACAAAAATATTTTTGTTTTTATAAAATTTATTATGCTGTAACTTATAACAATTTAGGTTTTAATCTTCTTCTTCTTCCATGGCGCTACAGCCCTGGCCTCCTCACTAAGCTATCATTAGGTTGTTTGGTCTTGTGCTGCTGTTTTCCATTCTCTGATTTTCAGTAGGTTCTTAGCATCCTGGGTCACACAGTCCTCTCAACAGAGTCTAGGCCGTCCTCTATCTCTGGCTCGGCAAAGATTTGCCTTTAGGAGGTATTTTGGTGTATCCTGATTATTCATTCGGGCAACGTGTCCAGCCCAGTGAAGTCGCCCATGCTTTATGAGTTTCCAAATAGCTCAGTTTAGCATTCTTTCTTCTTCTCCAGTTGTCACCAACCTTGACAGGACCAAATATTCTTCGGAGAATCCTTCTTTCAAAGATGATAATATCATTCTTCTTAGCCTTACTTAAGTTCCACATGTCTGAAGTGTACATGAGAACTGGATGGATCAGCATCTTGTAAAGCAATATCTTCATTCTCCTTGTGAGTTGTTTCCAGAGCCCAAAATAGCTTCTGTTGGCACTGACAATGCTTCTATTTATCTCGAGGAAAACATCATTTTGCAGCTAACAATTTAGCCTAGATACGTAAACTAACTGACTTTCTGAAACTTACAGAGCACAAACTCTACGAATTCTTCAATGGGATGCTTTGCTTTAGTACTGCAAGCACGCATATCTTGGTCTTGCTCCCATTAATTGTCAGACCCACATATTGAGCAGCTCGCAAAAGGTCGAGAAAAGCTTTCTCTAATGAACATTTAGACCTAGCAACAATATCTATGTCATCTGCATATGCTAATAACCACACTAGCTTAGTGAATATTGTTCCACTGGTTTGAATGCCAGATGCTCCAGCAACCTTCTCAAGGACCAAGTTAAATAATAGACAGGCAAATGCACCTCCTTGCCTAAGTTTTTAATTCTGTTCTTATTTGTGTAGTTTATTAAATAAAATAATTAATGCAATATAATTTATTCTCATGAATTTTATTATAAATTTCCTTATTTGAAATAGAGGCTAATTTCATTCAATAAAGAAATTTTTGAATGATATGAAAAAAATCTAATAAAATGAAAAAAATATACACCGAAATAAGAAAATAAACATAAAATATCATTGTTACGCCTCCTCAGGATGGTGCGTGACCAATTGTTTGCGACAAGACTAATACTGAGGGTTAATAGATTTGTACCAGGATTGCCCATTGCTTTGGAAAGTAAAAAGCAAAGATAACTATAATAAAAATAAAGTAAGTGCGGCAATAGATAAAATTGTGGAGGCTTTAAAAGAGTTAAAACCAGACTAAACTGTTCACCAATTAAAACATAAAAACAAAAATTTGATGCTTCAAGAACAAATTTTAATAGGGAACACAAGGCGATCAAAGAAAAAAGATTTGTCAGGAGAGTCAGCAGATGACACCCCGGAACTGTCGCTCTGGTATTAAGGTTGATTGATTGAAGAGTTCCTTGAAGTGCACATCAATGTTTGGCTTAATCTTTTGATCAAATGATTGACCGTCTAGGACCGCCTTGATTGAAGCGCACATCAATGCTTGACTTAATCTTTTGATCAAATGATTGATCGTCTAGGACCGCCTTGATTGAAGCGCACATCGATGCTTGACTTTATCTTTTGATCCAATGATTGACCTTATGGAGCCTCCTTTTGTAATCTCAGACTAAGGCCTCGTCCATAACAGAGCACTGCCCTTAGAGCCTTGCTCCAAGGAAAAAATAGACAAACAGTTTCTTATAGGACTGGTCATAACGAAGCCCATCCCATGCACGGACCCTCGCCCCTAGCCTAGTGGCAAAACCAAGGAATTGCTTCGCCAATTCTTTTATTCTGGATCCTCACACCTTCCGGACTGAGAATGTCGAAATTTACTTTTAAAAAATTATATTAGCTCATTTTCACAACAATCAATCATAATTGAATTTCTTTAATTATTCATATAATTACGTACTTTACAAATATTAAAATTTATATAATTTTTTCTAATAATATTGCAAATAAATTCTCTTAATTATTTTATTTTATTTTGATTATTATTAATTTAATTATTTATATATTTACTTAAAATATAGTAATCTTTTTATTCGTTATTCGATTTGTTCAAATAAAAATCGAATAATTGAGCTGTAATTATTCATGCCAACTTTTCATTCGCTTTTTCTCTCTACATTTCGTGAACAGATTTTTGTTTACAAACGATTTTCCGATTTAGAGGTAGATAAAAAGGAAAAAGGAAGAGTGCGAAAATTTTTCAACTTTCCATTTGCATTTTCACTTTTGTCTCACAAATGGATGAATGGATTTTCATAGTAAAATAGATTTTCCAACTGTTTAAGGGTTGATATAAGAGAATAAGCGAATGAAAAGTCAGAAATTTGTTAATTAGGGTGATTGGCTTGGGGGTTTATAATTTTTGTGTGGAACTAAATAGATTACACATGGTGTTTCATAATCAATTTAAATAATGAATAATGGATAACGGATGATTCAGATTATCTGTTACATAATGAATAAATCAATTGTAAACAACTAACGAATAACAGATACAAATTTATTTTTTATTCATTAGTTAGCTAAAAAAATATTCGAATAACACCCTGCACTGCTATACAAACATCAATTGATTAGATTTTAATTTTTTAAAAATTACTGGAAGCAATAAGACTACTGAAGAGTTGCGTGGTTAGTTTCTGATTCAAATATATCTAACATTGTAGGATTTTGTTTTTGTAAGTTGTTTTCCAATTCTGTGAAAATAATCAAAGAGACGTAGGTAAATTAAATAAGTAATTTTTTTAAAAGTAGGCTATCTCTAATTCTCAATTAAATTTCTTATGATTTTAAAATTAAATTAAATTAAGATTAAGATTTCTTCTAATCCTCGGACAATTGATGGAATTCACCATGCTGATTATGCCGCTTATTCAAAAAATGAACTCCGAACTTTTTATTTTACGGTGGAAATAATAATTTATTTATTTTTAATAATAATCGAATGACATTGAATTCAGTACAGTATCTTGGTCTGAAGATGTTCCGTTCATCATGATGTATAAAACTTTACTGAAAGGGCAGAGAGATTGATGATTGGGAGAGGGTGATGATTAGTACTCCAATGTTGACAAACCGAGGGCTAGGGGCAAAGGTGCGTGGGTTAGTGCAAAGGATTATCTCTAGTTCCCGTGTGAAGGGCAGTGCTCTGTTGTATGGCATATGCTTTATAAGGAGTGAAGGAAGCTAAATTAGTATAGTATAAATTTAATTTTTGAAAATCAATGTTAAGTTAAAAAAAAATTATGGAATTTCTGCCCACAAAGTTGTATATCTTCTCTCTATCCTCCTCCAAAGTTCCTATAACTTCAGATTTATTTTCAATTTCTCAGTCAAACGTGTTTGTTATCAAAAGTTTTTTTTTTTTAAATGTCTATGGTAAAGTTTTCAATAGTTAAACTATTTTTTCTCTACTTATTTATAACAAGCTTTCATCAAAGATTAGTGATTACTATTTTTATACTAATCACTCTTAAGATATTCTATTATAAGGCAACTATTTAAAAGGTCACTGGAATACCTGCAATTGTGTTAAGCCTTCTAAAAAGGTGCCAAGGATTCTTTAGCCTTTTGACCAGGCTCTCATTAAATTTCCAATGCACGCTGTACTCTTCCTGGCACTCATGGTTAGTCTTATTTATGTAGCTTTTAATTTAATTAATTTACCTGTTCATTTCTTTCTTGCTGGTTAGAGTATATTGTATTAAATTGGAACAAATGAAATGTCAGTTCTTAGAATATGTGGCAAATAAAAGAATTAACGAACATTAACGATATTGTTTTACTTGTTTTTTTTTCCATTTAATTAGAAATTTGCTTAGTATCACTACCATAATTGAAGATAAGTGATAAAACCTAAAAAGTGATTAAAGAAGAATTTTGTAAAATTAATTAATATGTATATTTTATTAGTCTCTGTATGGTTTATCAAATAACAGTTATAGTTAATGTTTTGTCCAGCTTGGCTCTTAGGTGGTACATGAGATAGTCATCTCTGATAAAAGGTTTATTATTACAATGATATAAAAATGTTTCTAATATTTCAGTTTTATTGAAATATTTTGTTATCCTATAAAATTTAAGGTGAAGTGAAATTTATTGTAATTATAATAATAATTTCTATTTAGGTGTTGATAACAGTGAAGTAAAACAGCTGAAAGATCAGTTAGTATTATTAACTCTTCAACTTCAGTTTGAAAGACATAGAAGAGAGGTTCATGCTGAAAGGAATAGAAGGTTGCTCGGAAGATACAGAGAAAATCGTGTTCTCGAAGAGCATAATTCTGCTCTGGTTAGTTTCTCTTTTCTTCAATAATTGCTAAAGATAAAAATTATTTTATTTATAAACTATAAAGCAATGCATTTATGTTGCAAATATTTTACCTTTTCGTTCTTACTATTTTTTATGATTTAAATACAGTCACAAAATAACTAAACCAATATCTACTTAAATTCAATGTAAGCATGAACTATTGTTGGTTATTTGACAATCATTTATGAAGCTAATATTGTTCTGAAAGGTTAATTGGGTTGTTATAATTTAGTTGTTTTTTCTATAAAACCTCGAGCTCATAAATGCTTGTGATGTTGTATCTTGTGGATTGATTCTAAAATAAATTACACAATAGCTTATTTTTAGTATCTGTGTGACCAAGGAAGAAATTAAAATAGTGTTTGAACTTTTAGTTTAATATTTTTAATATTGAAACTTTATAATCGACCAAGATAAAAAAAATTTACTCCCCTCAAAATTTGAGGTTTTATGTTTCAGCATATGTAGAATAGAATCTTGTATTAAACTTTGCAGGCATGTTTTATAAAGTATTCTGCACATGTTTGTATGGAAATTGGTTCAAATTTGTTTAGTTATTTGATAGTTCGAAAACTACACCTCTCCCAGAACATTCCAGATGCTCTTTTGCAAGATAATGTTATTTTCCTCAAAACTAAACATAAAAAAAAAATGAATCTGACTAATATTAGTGAAAATATAGGAAACATATTTTATTTTGGACTTTTACCCGAAGTAATAAAGAAAGCCATGTGAATGTACACATCATATTATTTTTTAAACATGACTTTTTGGAAATTCTGGTTTTTATTTGGTATATTTCTGCAATGAAAAGAGGAAAAATAGAGAAATATTAATGTAACAGCCAAAGATTTCTTGAAATCAAATCGGGCACGCCTGTTGCATCGTATGCAACATCGCAATTATAATCAAGGAAAGACAAAAAATACATGAAATAAAATATATTCTGAAAGCATTATAATACAAATTAATGAAAATAAATACACAAAAACTAGGAAGGAAAAAATAAATGTTAGTGTTAATAAAAATAAATTGCAGAACATTATTTTCTACTAAAATTAAGATTAATATCATGCAATTATTGAAACTAGACAACATATAAAAATCTTTATAATAGTGAAAGTGAAATGAGAATGAAAAGGAAGGAGATTTGATGAAAAATTAAAAAAAGACTATTTTGATCAGCTGAAAATTCGCAATTTAGAATATTATAGACTAGTGCGCAACCATTGACCTATAAGTTAGATACGGATAAGAAATTGTCCTTGCATTACTGTCCCTATTTGCAGGTCTTTAATACGTGACTACGTTTATACCGAATGAAATCTTTTAACCGAAGTTTTAAGTCTCATGTTTTAAATACGTATATGTTTGATTATCTTGTAATTTAATATAATTAAATTTAGAATAAAAAAAAGAAAATTATCTTTTCATTACAAGCTTATAATTACACACCATGCAAATGGTGAGAACAAATAATTTTATAATTCCATATGCAATAAAATCACCATAAACCCCATGTGCATAATTTACATTAACGTGTTACTGGTCACAACAATTATTTGAAGTGGTCTTGATAATCAAATATTAAATCTTTTTTTTATTTTCAATTTAGTAATTTATTGTCTAACTCCTAAGTTTATATGAGGAGAAATGATAAAGTTTATTGCACTCAGGTAGGATTATATTGAATTCATTAAAGGAGCAATTTTTTGGAAAAAATTATTTCTGTTTCCCTTTTGTTTTATTAATGAAATCAAATTTAGTCAATTTTCTTATACCATAGAAATTATAAATTTCTTTTATTTTAGTATAATTTAATTAATAATAGTTTGATATACAATATTATTTGGGATTTGTTTCATTAGAGAGATCAAGTACAAATTCTTCAAAGAGAAACCGAAATGTTGCATAAGAATTTGGAACGGTTCAGGAATGAGGCGAAAGAAGAGGAAGAGCAACATCAGCGGAGTGTTGCTTTTTGGGAAGAACAAGTATTTAAAAATATTTTGTTGTAAAAATACGCTATTAATTGTACAATATTTAACATTAATAAACAAATTTTTATAGAATGCTAGCCTGCGAAACCGATTGAAAGAGGCTACAGAACTTGTTAAACACCTGAAGGAGGATCTTAAGGAAGATAGACGCAAGAGAGAAACTATTGCAAAAGTGAGTTTTTCAAATTTTTGTGTTTATGCGATCTTTTGTTTAAACAATGATAAGTTTTAAATTTTTTCAAAGCGGTTCTTTAAGCTATCAGTTGTTAGTAATGTGCTTATTATTAAGTTAATTAAAATGTTTAAATCATGTAAACATTGTTGAATGCAGATTAAATCTAGAAGCTGAAAAAATGAAAAACACAGTTCAAATTGTTTACTGTTTAATGCTAGTATTTAGTGCTAATATTAGTGGCTGCTTTGAAATTAAATGAAATACAAATTTATTTATTATGGTGGAAACACATCAAAGGTAGAGTAAAAGAGTAAAAATAATATGAAGGAAATTAGGAACTCATATGTGACTAAACTTAATAAGTCATTTATTTCCAAAATGAACCCTAAATGATTTTTTTGGAAATCACGGTCTATTTAAAATTTAAATGCTGTTTAATTATTGTTTATATAATCAACAATTTTTGGAAATATGTGCTAGAATGAAGATTTTTCTAATACATTAAAAAATAAAAATGGTTTTGATATCACAATTGGAATAGAAAGTATAGTTTTTTTTTAGTACCTAAATGTTTCTCAATGATGATTCGGATTTATTTTGGAAATAAACAACTCAAATTAAATTCATAAATTAAAATCATACATTTGTAGAAGTTTTCATAACTAATAACTAATAATAATTTTAGAAGTCAAAATAACTTTTTTTAACCGCCATAACCTATTTTTCTCTTTGATATAGGGCTATGCTGAGCTAGAATCAGAAGTATTTGACTTACGTAATATGAAAAAGGATGCAATTCTCGCTGTACAACGAGCAGCAGAAATGAAAGCAGAGTTGGCTAACCTTCAGCATCATTTAGTGTCAGCTGGTGAACTCGAGTTAAGGTTAAAGTCATGGATAGATGATCTACTTCTCACTGCGAATGCAGACACTCAAGCTAAAATGAAAATGGATGCTTATGAACACAAAATTGCAGGTAATTTTCTCATTCAGTGGAATTTCACATCACTCATGCTTGTCTATGTCTCTGCATCTGAGGTAAACTCTGGTTAGTACAATTTTTCTGATTTTTAATTTATTATTGTATTTTCGTTATTCTGGCCATATTTTTCGAGTATAAGCATCATAAATCAGGTTGTCCAGCTTGAAAAAGAAATCAGGAATTATGCTTGAAAAACAGCCAGTCATCGGGAATTTTTAGTTTTTAGACTAATAATTCCATTTTTCCACCAATACCAAGCAATAAGTGTATAAAATATTGAGAAGATTGATGAAGTTGTCCTCTTTTCCATCTATAATTCCCTGAAGGCTAGAAAAAGGCTCATTCCACTAACTTCGTTCATCAGTTCCTCTCTCTAAAGCACGTGCTCATTCCATGTTCTGTCTCACCTTACCGGTTCCCTCTACCTGTCGATAAGTGAACTAGGGATGCAAAATAAGGTAAAATAAGGCAAGAACTTGGGCCATTATTGTCCTCCTATTTCACTTTCCCATGACTGTTTGTTTGCATATTTTTAAGATTTCATCCATGAGCATGGTGAAAAGAAGAGGACAAAGGCTGTCACCTTGTTTACTTCTTTAATCATGCTAAAAGTCCCGGATTCTGTTCTGTTTATATTAACTATACCTTTAGAGTCCTGGGCAGGGAGATTTTATTGTGCCAATTAATTCCTTGGACACATTTTTAGCGGCTATAGCTGTCCATATTTCCTGTGTCTGAACCGACAGGATTAAAAGGATCAAAAAAGCAAATAACTAATATTATCAGCTTTGCTAGCTCAGTAGTGTGGAAAAAGCAGATTGAAAACAGTGTCAAACTATACATATCCAAGGCCATCTGTCTACCTACCCTTCTTTATGGCAGTGAAAGCAGAGTCCCACTGGACAGGCGCTGGAGTAGAAATGAAATGAAATACCTCCGGAGAGTGGCAGGCCGAATAAGGAGAGGTCAAGTCAGTAATGAGCGGATTATTGGTGACCTTGGAGTACCCGTTTTGAGGGACACTGTCGAAAAGAGGCAGCTAAAGTGGTTCGGTCATCTATGCCGAATGAATGAAGACCGGGATCCACGAAAGTTTTTTAAAGCCAGACCCAGTGGACGTCACCCTCGAGGAAGATACAGACTGTTATGGACCGATCATTTCTCCAGGATAGGACAGTAAAAAGGAAAGAGTCTGGAGTCCATGAGAGCGTTGGGGCGGTATCGTGTTCCCTGGCTGCCTTGGACTGAGGCACCTCCACCCTGGAAGGCACAATGGAGGAAGATGAAGAAGAAGTATTAAATACTTCACAGTATAACTGTTTGTATATGTAAAATGCTCTTTATTACTTTAATCCAAAGGTCCCTATTTCTTGCCACAGTAGGCCAACAGTCTCCCACTCTACACTATCTCATCTCACCATCTTGTTAGTGGTCTTCCTCTCTATCTCTTTTGTTCTCTTGGGATCCACTTCATTTCTTGCCACAGTAGGCCAACAGTCTCCCACTCTACACTATCTCATCTCACCATCTTGTTAGTGGTCTTCCTCTCTATCTCTTTTGTTCTCTTGGGATCCACTCTGTGGCAATTTTGGACCATCTTCTTAAATCAAGCCTGGCTACATGACCAGTCCACCTCCATTTCAGTAGACTTGTTTCTTTTGGTAAACTTTTAGCCTTGATTTGAGTTTATATGTTTTTGTTGCTGCTGCGGTCAAAGGACCGCAGCAGCAACAAAAAAATATAAACTCAAATCAAGGCTAAAAGTTTACCAAAAGAAACAAGTCTACTGAAATGGAGGTGGACTGGTCAAAAGTCAAAAGAAAGCTTTTGATTCCTAAGATGCTTCTAGAAAATTGGAATTGCATTCTAGCTAATTTTACGTAGCATTTTCCTGTTGTGTCCCATGTCTTAGATTCATATAGAATTACTGGATATATGCAAGTTTCTAATACCCTTGCCTTTAAGCCAGGAGATATTTGACTTTTAAAAAAAATTTCATGCACCAGTATTTTTTTCATCCCAAGTTGATCCTTCTATGTAATTCATCAGTTCATGATATGGACTGTCATAAGTAGATACAATAGTCAGTGAAACTGATTATTTGGTTTTTAATTTTGAATTCTCCTTTCTGTGAATTTGTCATTATCTTTGTTTTATCAGAGTTAATATAGAGCCCCACAGATTCACATTGAACAAGGAGATCTTTGACCATTTGTTGATTTCTGTTAATGAATTGGCAAAAATAACAATTTCATCCACAAATCTCAGGTTTGATAGTTTATATCCATTTATTGACATGCCATTTTCTTCCCAGTATAGCTTCTCTTTGGGATAAAATTGGGGACAGAGGACAGCTCTGTTAACGTCTCTCTGAATTTTTAGCATTCAGCATTCTAGTATATTCATGTACTTCTGATTCCTAGTGCTTGCCATAGTTGATCATGAAAAACAGTGTCAAATGCTTTTTTGAATTCAATAAAAGCTAGGTAAAACAGTATGTTATATTCTTTACATTTCACTAAAATTTGATTTATTGTTTGAAGATGTTCGGTTATGGAAAATATTCCATAATATGATTGTGTTTGTATGCATGCGTGTATGTGTAAAATAAGTTTATGAATGAAATTGATTCCAGTACACAAATTTTATTAATTTACACTAGGAATTGTTTTTGTACTGTATTTTCTAATTGTTTTTATTTTAGGCGATGAGTTGAGCCCTCAGTGTAAGAAGTTAAGTACAAGTTTTTCAACATCAAACAGGAATACAACTTTTACAATTTAATCCAATAAATTGGTGAAAAGCGTCTTGAATCTTCACAGTTCCCAGACTTGAAATCCCTGATTTATGCTTGAATCTTTTCATGCTATATCACTGGGCACCCTGTAAATAAGCTAAAAGCCAAAAATATTTCAAATATAAAGATTAAACACTATCCACAATAAGCAATCTAGTGTGATCTGAAGGTTCTTTTTGCTCTCCTATAAAACTTTGAAAATGTTACGATAGTTTACCTCTGGTCTATAGATATATTGCGTTATTTATAATAAAAAATTCTATTAATAAAAAGGTTTTTAGAAATTCAAATTTAGGTGCTCTAATTTTTATTTTTTATTTTAAGTTGGAATTGAAACACTTAGCAGATGAAATCAATACATATTGAGTACTATAATCGAGAAATTTTGTTTGAAGAATAGTGTAAAAATTACAAAATTATTTTATTAATTAGGGATTGATAAAAATAGGGATGTCAACTGAAAATTATTTTACGTGTAGCAAATCCAGAAGGAAAGGGGCAGAACTCAAAATTACCAATGTTACTGAGCAGCCTGCCCTCAAATATCAAGCCAAACCATTAAATGATGATCTACCAGTAACTTGTGTTAGAGGAAATGCACTGGGGGCTTCTATGTAGAACTTGTTCCAACAAAAACACATTTTTTGAGTTGCATTCCTTTCGTTCTACTCTGATACCCAAGGTAACTCTCAAGCCTCCTTGTAGCATAAAGTTAGGGTTCCAGCATCACCCTCGAAGGACTGGTCTGATTTGTTACCAGCAGTGTGGTGGGAGTTGAAAAGCTAGTATAATAGTTTCAAAAATATCCATTTTCAATTGGATGTTGCGGGACTACTGTATTACAATATTGTAAGCAAATATGCCCGAAGTGATAAGCATCCATAGTAGCACTAGGCAGTGCAGAAATCTTGGAGGATTATGAGGAAGCATTAGAAAACATGATTACGATTTATGTCATGATTATTATTGTTGAACAAAATTATTTATTTTAGACTGAGTTAACAGCAAAGAGGGTCAAGGCTCGGAAGCTTGTTGGACACTTGCACTTTATAAGTTATATGATGTTGCTTCCGGAATTAGGGTGGCATAAAAAATAGGCTATAAATTAAAGATAAAGATAAGTACTTGATAAATTTGTTTCCCTCCATTCTTGACATACCTTATTACAGTATGGTTCTCTAAGTGTGGTATCCCCAGGGGTGCTGGAAGAGTTTGGTGGAGGTATGCACACCACCGGGATTTGAATATTGAAAAATAATTTTAAAAAATTTCTTTACTTAGTTGTATTGTGTATTATGTGGTTTTTATATCCGTCTGAAGTTGTTTTTCCAGCATTTGTAGACAATAAATCAAATCAAAAGAACACCCTTTTGGATCTCAGATTAAAATTGGAAGATCTGTCGGCTCAACATAACAAATTTCATCCTTCTCATTGATCCTAAGATATCTTATTTAAAACATAATTTTATTATGAATGAATTATATTTTTCATTTATTTTTATTTATTTAGGAAAATATAAATTTATTTTGGTTACAATTAAGGTATATGCTTTATTTTTTTTTATTTTTTACTAGAGGGACTTAGTATTACAAAAATATTAGGGTACACAGATGTTGAAAGTTTGGGAAACACTGCCTTATTGTATTGTTTATGTTAAGGTAGACTTTCGCTGGTACTGCCCGCGGTTGTGGCCGGCAAAGTTTGCAGGCAGTTTACTTCTACTTTAACTGAATAGGTAGGGACATATTTCGCTGGCACTGCCGACCATTGCTGACCGTTTCAGAAGGAGTCATACTGCCTCTGACGCGACGATTCGTGCTTGCCATTTGTAACAATGTCATATAACAAAAAGGGATTTAGTGATTATGATGACGAACGTATACTAGTTTGTAAATTAGTTTCAGGTTCTTTATGACCACAAACATAAGGACAACAGAAATGTAATAGTCAAAAATAATGTGTGGAAAAACATATTATTTTATTTTTATATTCACACATTATTATAATTATTATTATTATTATTATTGTATTAAGAACCAATTAAGAAACCGCGACAGACGGACTTTGTTCATAGTCTAAAATACCTAACAAATATCTAGTTGTACATAACATAACAATATATATTTTGTAAATATATAGTTGCATATATGTATATACTTGTAAATAAACTTATTCATTTATCTATAATTTGTATGTGTCTAAATAGCATATGATTTCAAAGGTTTGAAGGATATGCTATATAGTTATAATGATATGGCATGATTATAAATATAGGAGAGGTTACAACGTTATAGGTTATGCAAGAGTGGGCCGCTGCGGTGGGCAGTTTCAGCGAAATATAAAAGCAGTAACAGTCAGCGGCTACGATTGGCAAACTCTTCCAGTCACAACCGCGGGCAGTACTAGCGAAAGTCTACCTTTACATATTACCATGTGTATATTTTATTATAATTAAATTTATAATAGTTCTGCAGAGCCTGACATCTTGAAAATATTTTTGAGACGGTTTGTACATCAAATGCCGAGTCGGCCCGAAATAAAGTTAATCTTTGATATCAAAATCCAAAATCCAATCACTCAAACCTTGTAATATTATTTAATATAGTTTATCTATATTAACAATTTATGATAACATTTTTGGTGTTTCTTATAATTATATTACTGAATTTATGGATTCTAAATGATTAATACCTGGTTATAAAATTTGTATAATTTATGATTAGGCATTTATTTATTCTAAAATGAGATCTTCATTTGTAGAATCTAGTTGAGAGGAATGTGCAATTTCAGGCCCTATATCTATTTAAATAAATTATTAAACTTTAATGCTAAAAAATTAAGAGAAATAAAATGAAAGATAATGAAAATATATTTATGAATAGGTACTAAAAGAATTAAAAAAAAAAAAAGGAGGTAGCCCACTATAAATACAATCATGCTGAGTTATAGAAAACAAATTAATTCTATAACTAAACAAATTAAATTGTAATTTCAATAAAATATCATATAAAATAATAAATCAAAAATGCAAGAAATAATGTATAAACAAGTAAATGATCATTCAAAAGAAAGGTAAAAATTAAATTTATAATAACAAAGAAAGTGATAGTGAACAAATAAATTCTATATCAACACGACTTTAATCATAACTCCCTAATCTCAATAAAATACTCGTAGCTTATAAAATTATAAATGCAAGAGACAAATAATGTATAAACATGTAAATAACCAGCTGTAATTTTTTCAGGCTGATATCCCCGCCCAAAAATTAAAAAAAGGGTAATCCTTCTGTAGAGCTCCTGACGACCTTGGCCTGGTCTAGATTTTGATACCTGATTGTACTTCAGGCTGCTTATGCCCACAATTTCTCAAACCAACGGATCCTTATCAGATGGAATGCTGAAGTAGGGTTTGGTCAGATTTTCCGCCTTTTACCTAATAGATCTCTTGTCCTCACCACCTTCTTTCCCACACAAAATATAAGTATAAAAATCAGGTTGAACAGAGTTATTCATAATGTTTTTGTCGTATTTCGCACTTTTCAGCTCTTCTTCGAAATGTTCACTTCTTTGTACAAAAAAATTATAGTAAATACATACTAAATTTTAGTATTAATATAATTGTATAGATATATTATTCCATAGTCACTTTTAGTCTTTGACATTCTTCTACGAAATTTCTAGAACCATGGCGACTTCTCTAGAATTTATTACAAACTCCGATTTTATTTCTAATAACTATTTACAAAATATATATATGCATATATTTACATATAATTATATATGTACATACAATAATAACATATATTTACAGGATTTAGGAACTGCATAAATAACTATTTTATTTTCATTACAATGTGGACATTATATTATTGAGATGACCCAGATTAAATAAGTAAACCCCCTTAACAGGTTAGGATCCTGAAGGAAAGTGGGGAGAAACAAGTAATTCAAAATGTTTGCTGAAGGGACATCTAGCTAACATATCTCCAGCAGGAATTTAAATGAATCACGGGAAATTCAAAAAAGTAGGAGAAATGGGAAAGATGGTGGAGGTAGCAACACCCCTCCGTAAAATGGCCGTAAATCAGGCCATTTTGAACATTCTGTATAAGTAAGGTTGGTTTGAGTATTTGTTGTGGGTGTGCGCAGCGTGCATGAAGTACAGTCAGGCCTTAAAATCTAGACTGGTTCAAGGTCGTTTGGAGCTCTGCGGAAGTTTTATCCAAAAAAGGGTGTAATAAATGATCTTTCAAAATAAAGGTAAAAATTATATTTCTCCTGGAAAGGGGGACCAGTTGCAGGTCTGAAATTTTGCAAACATTACCTTACCATTTTTCCTCAAATCATTCAAAAGGTTCCTTTGCATATTAAAATATACATATATTATAGCCACAACTCAGTTGCATGCGTATTTCTTGAATCGAAAATTTTTGAACAAATGCCCTCCATGGGGGAATGAACGTTGGCTTTAAAAAGCGCTTTTAATAAGTAGTGGATTTTTTTATGGGTCTGACATTGACGGGTGGCTCTTCGAATTTTTCGTGTATTACCCAAAATGATTTGAGCCGGTAGAAAGATGAGAAGCTTATCTTAAAGGAACTCTTTTCAAAAAATGTTTGTACATCTTGGTAATATCAGCAAGAAGCATTCGTTTTTGCTTTGTCTTACTATTTTATTGTTATGCAGTCTTTTTTTCTCTGAGTAGCACCACGAGTTGTCATCCTCTTAATAAAAAATGGATTACACCCTTTTGAACTGCTTCTATCAATGTACTTCTGAAGCTTCTCAGGTTTAAGAGAGGAGGGAATGAAAAAACTGCAGTTTATTTTTAAAATAACTAAATTTTGCACAAATCAAAATTTATAAGATATAGATCTATAGCTGTCTCGAAAATGAATCTTTTACACCCTTAAAGAAAATTAAAAATAAATTCTTGCCTTCTCTAATTAGAGCGAGGGAAGGAACCATAATAACAATACAAAGCTACCTCAAAATGATTGAAAATAGGTGGTACATCTAGGCCGCACTGAACACGAAAGGGCCTGCATGTCCCTTCCTTAACTTGCAAGCATCGAGACCTGTGAGTATCATTTAGTGCTCATTTGATAATTTAATTTAAGTCCCTGCCAGATCTCAAATTATCACCTGGTGAGGGAATGAAACAAAACTCTGTGACAATAGTACCAAAAGAACTAATAATTGTGAAGATGAAAATGGTATAAGGGCGAGGGAAGGATAGAGGTAGAGTTGTAGTACGCCTCAATATAGAGAACCCTTGCTTGTGGCATTGCTGATTTAATAAGGTTGGATTTCCCTGCTTTAATAATTATTTATATAGTTTCCTATTATGTTTTTGTTTTTTTATATCATAACTCTTTACAGCACATCTTATCTCATAGCCCTTTTGGTCCAGCTTAATTTATTCGTTTAATCTACTTGAATATTATCATTTCTTAATCTTTTACCTCTTTCATTTGTGATTGAACCATAAATTTGCAAAGGTAAATTATTTAAGAAATTTAATTGAGATATGGTTCTTTTTCCAGAACTATAGTTTAGTGCCAATCAATATTCTTTGTACTTTGGGTCTAGTAATCCTTATAAATGTGTATGTTTTCAAATAATGGCTGAAACATTAAAAAAAAAAAAAATTGTTCTTTATTGTGTATATGGAATATTTCTGCTTTTATCAGGTTTTATTTTCTTTGAAATGGCGACTTGAACATTGTAGAACTTTTAGATTAATAAAAATTCCGTAGGACCGAGAGAGATATAATTTATGTCTTACGTTTTTCTTATCTATTGTATGAAGATCTTTTTCTGGATTTATAAGCACTGGTCACTTCTTTTCCTATGCTTTTATTCTCTTTATCGGGTATTATAGGTCTCCATATTGTTATTTATTTTATAATTATGTACAAGTACTCTTATGCATATATTCTTATAATTTTAATAATGAATAACTTTGTTCAAGAAAATAACTTCCAGTTGTCCAAAATTTACATGCCTCTACGTTTTTTGTTATTTAGAATTGAATAAAAAAGTTAATGCTGATTCTATGAAAATTGAAGCAGCTGCCAAGAAATTAGAGCAGGCTGAGGAATTATATGCCAAGAGAGAGTTATTAGCTTTTGAGCAAAAGAAGTATATTGAAGATATCAGGAAGGATTGTGACCAACAAATAAAGGTGAATGACATAAATATGTATAAATATTTATTTTATAGTTATTCCTAATATTATGAATTATATTTCCTG
Source organism: Rhaphigaster nebulosa (assembly GCA_948150685.1). Taxonomy (NCBI): domain Eukaryota; kingdom Metazoa; phylum Arthropoda; class Insecta; order Hemiptera; family Pentatomidae; genus Rhaphigaster; species Rhaphigaster nebulosa. The sequence continues at coordinate 98,539,929 of OX411306.1, read as the reverse complement.
ATATTTCGTTGCAACGTTTTCTCAACGTTTGAAATTTGCTGGGTGCTCTCCACCACAATTAGCACATTTTGCAGGTGTATCTTCTGTTTTAGTACAAGTGCTGCTTTCATAATTGATATCACATCGAACATGCTTCAATGGCTGGGAGAGTGACCAACTGGCTGTTGAACGAGTAAGATGTGTTTCTATACCGTTCCGTAGCGATTTAGTCCAAGTTGGATAAATTTGCTGGTGATGGGAAAAAATTGATACCAACAGTGTAGTATCTGACAGTGATATCGGAGTGAAATTTGGTTCGAATTGGCCCAGAGATTATCGAGATATCGCCGGATAGATAATCAAATTGGCAGCGTCGAGGAACGGTCAATCTAGGTCAAGTAGGCAAAATGACCGAGAACCGTATAATTTGCCAAAATTGTTATTCGGTTGTTGTCTGAGTGAAATTGAATTAAGCCCTAAGATCGCAAATATATCGGCGAATAAAGGAGTAGAGAGTTAGCGAGCGGAAACCATGACGAGTAGGTTAAGGCAAGCATATGGTCACCACGAGGCAACACCCATACAGGTTAAGCAGGGAAATAGGGTGAGTGGAAGGTGTGGAATACCACCGATCTACTTAAGTTCCAAGTAATACCTGAGTGAGATTTGGAGTCACCAAGCCCAAAGATACAGATGGATTGAGGCCAAGACTGATAGCACGCAGCTGCTGTAATTGTCAGCATTGCTTCAATGAGATTGGCCGGCCAAGACTGATAGCACGCAGCTGCTGTGATTGTCAGCGTTGCTTCAATGAGATTGGCCGGCCAAGACTGAGCGAGGAGGTCGTGTGTAGGCTCATTCGACAGATCTTGTTGAGCTTAGAAAAACGGTGGGGTGGACCTTAGGGATTGCCCTACAAGGTAAGGAGAAATAAATTTTTAAAATATTGGCGAAATCGGGCTTAGTGAGTGGGCACTGCTCCTGACGGTTTCTATCAAGATTGAGCTAGGAGGTTGAGAGTAGACTCATTTGACAGATCTGGTAAACAGACATAAACCCCCAATACTTTGAGCAGCCCGCAGAAAACGGGAAGGCGCCAGAGAGAGGCTCGCTGACTCCACCGGGGGAGAAAAGCAGATTCGTAAAGACCTTAGATCAGGATTGCTTCGGCCTAAGGTCCTCTGCCGGAGAAGTGAATACTCCGAGTGGAAGCAAATATTCCCTTTTAAACGGGGTTCAATAGGAAAGCCCACAGATGGGATGCAGGGTGAGACTCCCATAGAAGAGAGAATGGACAGGCCTGGTGATCAACAAGGTGGACTCTCACGAATAAACAGGGAAAACTGGAACCTTAGGCCAGCACCAATGCCGAGGGAGGAGCATTTTCCCCAACGAAACAGAGGGGTCAGAAGAAGGCTTTTGTCCAGTAGTGAGTAAAAAGAAGAGGAAGAAGAAGAAAGACTCCGCCATCCACCAGCAGCCAGAGGAGTCGGTAAGGAAAGAAGGAAAGGTAAGAAGGGCAAGCTCACCCATGCTGATATCCTGGGAGAGCTAGTAGACCGAACTCCCCTCAGAATAACAGAAGGGACCACATACGTCAACATCAAGGATGAAAGTGAGAGGTGAAACCCAGCTGATATGTGGAAGGTGCTCCATACTGAAAAAGAAAGAGGAAACAGGTGTAAAGGTAGACATAGTGAAATTAAAATATAATAATCATAGCATTCTGGTAAATACACAAGGGCTGGAGCAAGCCAAAAAGATCATGGAGTGGCAGGAGGCCCTTAATGACAAAGGACTAACAGTGAGGCTGGCCAGAACAAAGAGACCCCGGCTTGAGATAAGAAGGGTCCCCTCAGACTGGACGACGGTGACGCTGGAAGAAGTTCTGTGGGGAAGCATTGAAGGGGCGCTCAGAAAACCCGCAGAAGATAACAAGAAACGGGAATGGGATAAGTGCCTGTTTCTCCAATCCAGAGAGGAACGGCCTGAAAAAGACGTGGGTGATGGAGGTCATCCGGTTGTGAGAAACAGCATCCTGACGCTTAATGAGATCTCGGGGGGGGGGGGATGGTGAAGCCTGGTTATCAGAGACTATCTTGATCCCCATCTGTGTCTGAAGTATTAAGGATGTGGCCACACCAAACTCCAATGTAAGAACGCACTGGCATGCAATTGGTGTGGCAAAGAAGGGCATATCGCCAAGGACTGCCCGACGATGAGTTCCCTCCTAAATGTAAAAACTGTGCAGCGGTGGGAAAAATAGAAGAGGAAAGGAGGCCCAATACACCTTCGATGAGATGAGGAAACTGATGAAGAGGACCTGTTATGGCTAGACAGGGTACTGCAGGTCAACATGGCCCGGAGGCGAGTGGTAGCTGATGAGCTAAGGACCCTCCCATGACAATGTGACCTAATGGCTGCGCACGAACCGTGATACCACAAGAATCTGGTGGCTGGATTTGGCGTAGTGTCGAGAGTGGTGACCTTGGGGAGTGGAGAGAGGAGGCCTAGTGCAGCCATAGTCATCGTCAACCCTTCAGTTATGTCAGATGGGGCAGCATTTCCTTTACCCTGGTCTCATCCTACATGCCGCCTCGAGAAAATATCAATGACAGCATCACCACCATGGCGGCTATCGCGCGAATATCGAAATGTGCTGGTTTGCTCTGACACCAACTAATGCAGCACGGCCTGGGATTTGGTACGAACAGAAGTGAGAGGCAGGATTGTGGAGGATGGTGTCGCAAGATGTCAGCTCATGGTGATGAATGAACCTTCTGACCCACCTTCTTAGGAGCCAGAGGGCAAAGTTGGATAGATCTAACGCTGGCTTCACCAACCATGTCAAGACGCATTTTCGACTGGACCCCTTTGATCGTATATGAACTCTGACCTCGCAACCATAACCTTCAGTGTGGAAAAAGAAGAGAACCGCCAAGAAACTGACTGGATATTCGACGACAAATCAGCAGACTGGGCGCAATTCTCAGGACTCTTGAGAGAATACTGGTGGACAGAGGGTGGGAGGAAACGGCGGCTGACAGTGTTGAGCTTACCATTGGCGGCAGAGAGGAGATGTTGATAAGTGCCATCACTGAGGTGGCAGAGAACTCTCTCCCTCACAGAAGAACAAGGGCATGCCCGGTCCCATGGTGGACGCCAACACTAACGTCAACAGAGAGACTATCATAGAGCTAGGCGAAGATATCAGGGGTACAGAGAGGAGGAAGCGAAAGCCGAACTCCGAGAAGAGAGTGGGCGCATATACCGAGCATTTCGGAATGGGTTAATACGAAGAAAAAGTCATGGGACGAGTTTATAGTGGAGGAGTCAATGAAGAATCCCTGGGGGATACCGTACAGAGTGGCACTGGGTAAAGTGAAGCCATCACAGATGATGGCAGCTATGAGAGTGGAAGGTGACCAAGTGAACACTCTGGAGGAGATGGCTATAATGTATGTGGATTACACATACCCAAGGATGCAGAGGAGGTTGAATGGTAAGGCGTACTACCAAATATCCACCAGGAACTGATCCATGTGCCTCCTTTCTGTTATCTGTAAGCTCCTGGAACACCTAATCATCACTAGCTTACGGCCAATCCTCCAAGCGGTGAGCCACCCATGACAATTTGGATCAACATGAGTTGTTGCTGAGAGGCTCGACAGATAGGGCTCACCCTATCAGCCTGAACATAGGAGGAGAATGGGTCCACTTGGGTGACGAGGTGACATACCTTCTAGTGAAATTCATGAAGAGATTCGACGTCAAGCCACACCTCTGATACCTCCGAGATAGGGTGACCTGCTTCCTGAATGGACTGTCTAGAATAGGTGGTGCATTCTGGGGCCTGAGGTATCCGGCTACTAGAACCATATACAAGGGAGTCGTGCCAGGCATCCTGAGCTATACATCTCCTGCCTGGAGTCATTATCTCACACAATCACAGAAGAAGACCATCCAGAGACTGGCACTGCTGAGGGTCACCGAGGCATACAGAACCGTTTCGCATGAGGCCGTGCAGATACTGGCCAGAGAGATGCCCTTGGATCTCATCCTGCAAGTGGACACCATCGAATTTGATGTTAAGAGGCAAGGGCTTGATGCAATTCCGGAGGAACTGCAGCAGAGGATAGGAGAGGAGCCTGGGAGGTGAAAGAAGGTGTTGAGGAAGAACTGACTGGATGAATGGAACAGACGGTGGGTCACTCGTGAAAAGGGCGAAACCCTTAAGAAGTTCTTTCCTACCGTCTATTCCAGACTAGCGGCGAAGTGTGTCCATCGCGATTACTGGTCCTCACAGATTCTGACAGGCCATGGGGGTTTCCGGGAGAAGCTGCGGAAGCATGTCAAGAATATCGATCCCAGGTGTCCCACCTGCATTGTGCCTGATACAGCCGAGCATGCAGTAATATCTTGTTTCGCCATGGATGAACATCGAGCCTGGCTATCCAGGAAAACCGGATTGTACTTCTTTGACGAGGCCGATTTCCCGAGGTTGTAGAGGAGGGATTACCCTTCTTTATGGAATAATAGGAAGGTGGAGAGAGGTTGTGGTTCCCACACATTTCACTCTTGGTAGGGCCTGCCTATTGCCAATCTTCAGATTCCCTTTCTTCCTATTTCTTCTGATTTGATTCTCACTGCAATGATTAATAAGGTCTTGTTTTTCATTTTTTTTTTTTTTTTAAAGGGCAGGGAAGTCTTGCATAATATGGTCTAAAGGGTTTCAAATATCATCATCATAATCATTCCTCTCTACCGCTATGCAGTGTGAGGTGTCCTTCTGTACAGCCCTGACCACACCATTCTCCTTTTTCCATGTATGTCGGGGTCTTCCATCAACCTTAGCCTCGTATGTTATCTTAGCCAGCCTGTTGTTTTCCATTCTTAAGACATGTCCAAACCACCTTAAACAGTTTTTCTTCAATAGCTTTTTCTGCTGGTTCCACTCCAAGGTTTGATCTAATGGTTGTGTTGTAAATGCGGTCCTCTTCTGGTTTTTCCCTTCTATCTTTCTGAGGAATCTCATTTCTGAAGCTTGAATTTATTTTTATGCTTGGTGGTTAGTGACCAAGATTCGGAGGAGTAGGTTAATATATAGAGAAATATAGACTTATACACCCTCTATTAGGTGTCCTTGGAGATTGGAGA